>CM051825.1:92098098-93325062 GCA_028451465.1 Erethizon dorsatum | reverse complement strand
TAGGTTCATTTCTAGAAGATGACACCAGTTATGCACAGAAAGTGAATACAGTTGTACCCTTGCCAGCAGGATATCAGAGTCCCTGCTGTTCCCCATCTTAGGCAACATTGGGTATTGTCACTTCCTAATGTTCACCATTCTGGTAAGTGGTGTGGTAGTTCATATTCGTAATTCATGGATGACAAAAGTAGAGTTGGTTGGGCCGGTGAGATAGCTCAGCGGCATAAGCGCCTGCCTGGCAAGCATGAGGTCCTGAGTTCGACTCCCGGTACCCACAAAAGGGACTGGTGATATTGCTCAGCGGCACAGCGCAAGCGCGAGGTCCTGAGGTTGACTCCAGGTACCCACATTAAAAAAAAAAAAAAAAAAAAAAAAGTAGAGTTGGTTGTCTTTTAACAAACGTACTGCATTGGCAATTTGGAGAGGCTCTTTTGTGAAATGTGTGTTTCTCCTTTTCCCTTTTTTTAAAGAAGAAAACTCTAGAGCTATTTGAAGGCTGGAGGGGAAGAGGCCAGAGGAAATAGCGCCAGATGAATGGCATTTTCAAGCAAAACATTTACCTGATGGAAATGCATCACACGATTAACGACCAGTCCACCCATAGTTGAGTGCGCTGTGGCCAGGCCCCATGCAGGAAGTACCCTGTTCTCCAACCCACTCCCTCCCCTCAGGGGCGTGACCCTTCTCAAAGACAAGTGTGAGTGTGGCCCCGCTGTAACTAAAAGCATGCAGTTGCCCCCACCTTTCTCATAGAATTAGGTGCAAACCTAGTAAGATGAAATACAAGGATTGGACCTTGCCCACCCCTCCAGGCTCCTTTGTTCTCCCTCCCCCCCATCACCCTCTGGATCATCTACACTCACCCCCTCTTCCTTCCTGCTGAGCTTCCCAGTTCTTCTCCTCTGGAGTCCTCTCCTGAACCACTGTGT
This sequence comes from Erethizon dorsatum, assembly GCA_028451465.1. Taxonomy (NCBI): domain Eukaryota; kingdom Metazoa; phylum Chordata; class Mammalia; order Rodentia; family Erethizontidae; genus Erethizon; species Erethizon dorsatum. Next base: position 93,324,133 of record CM051825.1, on the reverse strand, counting down.
CTCATCCTTCAAGTCCCAGCTAACTCTGACTTCTCCAGGGAAGCCTGTTCATACTCCACCCTTAGCTCAGCACCCATTCCCTTCACAGAGACCCTCATGGCACTCTGGATGTCTCCCTCACAGTAGCCACACCCTCTTTCTCAACAGGTTACTCTCATCATTGTGTGTTTCCTGTCACCTTCTCCACTTCAGGTGCCCCCAGCTTGCCTGCTATCCCCTGGGCACTCACAAAGGTAGATTAACAAGGAACGGAGGCTGGAAGGGCACAGATGAGAAGACACAGTGCCCTTCTCTTAGAACATTTAGACCAGGGGGTTTGAAGGCTCCTGTGAACTAAAAGACCTAAGATTCAGAGGAGGGAGGAGGACAGGGAAGGCTCCCTAGAGGAGGTGGGCCTCGACGGCACACGCTCCCATGGATTACCAGCCACACAAGGAGCACTCAGCAAACACAGCCTGACTTGACACACTGATGGGTCTGCTTGGTGCTAGGGGAGGCAGCTTCCTGGAGATGGATCAGGGGCTCGGGAGCGATTAGGGTAAGAAGAGGAGGCCAGGCGTCAAAGGCGGATATTAGTTTCCTTTAGCTTGGATCTGTTACTCTGCAGAGCCAAGAGCTAACCGATACCTTTATTTTTCCCACACATTGGAAGAAATTTTTTTAAGTTAAAAGTATCAAAGAGAATAGAATTATATGAGACAAAAAATTCAAGCTTCTCCCCACTTTGCCCTTAAGTAGCCACTGCTGACAGATGGGCCAATAGTCTTCAAATATGTTCAAGTCGTCTGCAAGTATGTGTCATATGTATTATATATTTACACAAGTGGGGATCATCAGAGCCTAAAATTTGGCAAATCCCATTCCGCATCTACTAATGGATCATTTGTAAGTCTGCACGTACAGACTCTGCATTTCTTTGGGAACAGGTGTGATGTGTACTTCAGCAATGAGTGTGATGTATGGAAGGAGATTTTTCTGGTCAAGGAAGAAACAGGGGCAAAGTAAGGTAAATCGAAAACCCAGGATGAAATTAGGATGGATCAAACATAATGGAGGAAATGAGCCATCTGTGAAAGTGACCAGGGGCCTGCTTGAAAATGTGTGACTGAAGAATTGTTGAAACACCCCAGATCCAATAACAGTCTAACCGCACTGTCTTACAGTTATCTGTTTATGTGTCTGTCTTTCTGCTATGCAGCCAACAACTTGAGGTCAGGGATTGTGTGTCCCTTTGTGTACACCAGTCTGGTGCCTAGGATTCAGCAGGCACTCAATAAATGTTGCTGGAACAGAATGGGTAAGCATCAGACAGCCACACTTGAGAATGATTATGACCAAGAAAGCATAAACTAAATTTATTTCAATACATTCTCTCTATTAAAAAAAGAATTCAAAAGAATGCCGAGAATATCATGGCCCTCCACCCTGTCGCCCCACCAGCAGTGGCCCGTTTCCAATAGAGGCATGAACAGTCATGCTGTCAAAAGTTTGGGTTTCTATAAGAATTTTAGAAACTCTACCAAACAATGAGGAGTAATATTATTTCTTAAGCACAAAATTTAATAAGTTCATTTCATTTACATTTTGAGATCCAAAATAAGTGTGTTCTTTGTGGCCAATTTCCATCAGATACATCTGAAATGAGATCAAATTATGCACAATTCTGTACTTCTTGATAAACAATTTTTTAAAAATCAATATTCCTCATTTATTCAAGGTTGTTTTGCTCCTTCATCTAAAAACTAAAATTATCATCTGTTTTCCTTCTTATGAAACCGTGTACTTCATCTAGAGTTGTAAATCTGCACTCTAAACAAAACATGAAGAAAGGGCCGATGAGAGTGCAGTCTGCCAGCAGAGTTCTCTCTACCCTTGTGACAGTATGCTGAAGGTCACAGAAAAACAGCCAGCAACAAATTAATCATGGCCACCAGCTAGCAGAGGGATAAAATGAGTACAATTAATCACAAAATAAGAGGAATGCAAAAGCAACAATAGCCAAAAGTACACAAATAAAAATTCTTTATTTCCTAAGAATTGATGGTGGGATGGCAAAAAGCAATTGTAAACATGGTTAAGTTGGCATATTTCCTTCTGTCCATCAGAAACAACTTGGCTTTGTTCCTAGGTGCTGAATACAATTGCAAAGAATAAACAAGGTTTCACTTAAGGCAGGAAGCATGTGATTGAAGACAGTACGAATTTCACAGGCAGTGTTGGAAATTCTGGGATGTGTTTAAAAGGAAATCGAGGGCAACAATAAGAACACAAATGCTGTGATATTTGGTGCAAATTAAAGGACAGTTTATGTGGAAGCTATGGCCACATTTCAAACTCTAATGTCACTATATTGTAAAAGGATTGCTGAATTACACACCTCACTCAGTTTCTTCAAATACCTCCTAGAATGTGGCTGTGAGCATAGTAAATTCCCCCACAGTATTTTTTGGTTCAATTAGTTAACTTTGAATGAACAATATCCTTTAAAAAAGCAAATATCAAGATTATAGAGTAAAAATTCCAGAGCATATGGAGAGTATTGACATTGAATGTATTTGGAAAATTTGAACTCTTTGGATCATTAATTAAATGACAATTTCTCGTTTTGTGATATTGAAAGTTGAACTTCTATGAAGTGATTTCTGGCAGGATAAGGAGATGTCTTTTTCTCCAAAACTCAGAGTACTTGAGTAATTCTGATAAAATGATTTTGAAGAATTTAAAATAAACTAATGATCTCCAAATTAAGGAAATGGGGCTCTTTCTGCATGAACAACAGGTAAAACCATCTCTGATTAACTTCTGCAACTTTTAGTCAATTTTTATATCATATTTCATTGATTCTACAGCAAAACTCTTTTCATTTTTAAGACCTCTGAAATTGGGACACATCCTTCCACTGCAAGGAAACAAATTTAGCTGGGCACGGTGATGCACACCTATAATCCCAGCACTCTGAGAGGCTGAGAAAGGAGGATCACAAGTTTGAGCCCAACCTGGTCAATTTAGGGACTTAGCAAGGCCCTGTCTCAAGATTAAAAAAAAATTTTTTTTTAAAGGACTGAGGATGTAGCTCAGTGCCAAGGCCCTGGGTTGAATCCTCAGTACCACCAAAAAAGAAAAAAAGGAAACAAACTTACATTGCTTCTATTCCATTCCATCACCAAATCTCTGTAACTAGTCTGCAATGCACACAAGCTTGCCTCTCCCAGGAAAGGGCCTTCCACAAAGTGAGTCGAGGGCACAGGCAGAACAAGGGACTCAGTGAGCAGGGACATTAAGCAAGTGCCTATCCTCCCCAAAAAATACTACAGAAAGTTGATCCTTGATCCTTGGGAGGCTGAGAGTCCTGAATCTTGTTATTGCAAAGGTCAGGGGCTCAAACCATTCCTTGTAAGTATTGAAGACAAAATGAAAGCAAGGAACTGCAGGATTCGTAGAGCAGTGGGTGACGGGTAAGGCAGGAGCTATACAAAGGAGGAGGTTAAAAGCTTATGTTCTGGGGCCGGTGAGATGGCTCAGTGGCATAAGTGCCTGCCCGGCAAGCGCGAGGTCCTGAAATCGACTCCTGGTACCCACATTAAATAAAAAAAATTTTAAAAGATCATATGTTCTGGAGCCAGGATGACCTTGATCGAGAATCCAGATGACTGGTGACAGTCTTTAGCACATGACCTTGAGAACATTACTTCACTGCCTTAGTCCTCAGTTTCCTAATCTACCACTCAGAACTAACCAGAACAGTAAGCAAAGCATTACCTATTGCCATTAGCTCACTGAGTTATCAATACTGAATGCACTCATACGTATAAAAGGCAAAAGGCACACACGCTGACTGCTCAGTAAATGCTGGCGTCGGGCTCCTTCACAAGCTCTCAAGAGCCTGCCTCGTCCTTGAGGCTCTGCGCACACCACGGAGGAGTCAGGTCACTGCCCTTAAGTGGTGGACTGTTGTTCCTCACTGGGTCCCACTTCTTCCCAAGGGAAGTTCATGATCAGCTCTGAGATGGGCAGCAAGGTGTTGAGAAAGGCAGACTTGCTCCCTCATTTCATTTTTTAGTATTTACTTTTGCTATTCAAAGAAGAATTAGTTCATTGTCCACATTTGTTTATATCCTCTTACTTTCCTTCACCTGTGAAGCTCAATAATAACTGCTGTACTGAAGAAAACATTCATCAATAAATAAATTTCTTCCATTCTCCCCTTCTTCCTCATGACTTCCTTAATTTGGGTTTCTCTAGAAATGGATACTTAGAAGAGGATTCTAGTGGAGGTGTTTACTTGGGAGGTGAGCCAGGAAACACTGTCAGAGGAATGGGGAAGGAAGGTTTGGAAGGGAATTCAGCCACTCCTGACTGCTAGAATGCAGCTAATGACGAGATGAACTTTGACTCTTGAGAGCAGGACCCAAAGGCATGGCAGCATTAGAGGACTTTCTCTGTGGCCTTGGGACAGGCCAAGGCATCCAGGGAGGGCCAGTGGGCCCAAATGTGGCAGCCCCTGCAGTGCTGTCCCGTGGTTGCTTCTGCTGCCCCTCGCTCCATTGTCCCTTGATAGAGCCTGCATCGCAGCCTGCAGGAAACTGTGTGTCTTCTGCAGATCCCATCCTGCCATCAGTTTCTATTGACTGAATTGGGGGGACTCAGAAGAAACTAGAAAGAGAGGTCACCTCTGGGAAAGAAAACAGAAAGGTTTATTTCTCAGTGCCTAACATTTTATGTTGTTTGATTATTTTGATCATGGACATATACTACTTTTTCAAATTAAAAATACTTTAAAGATTATAGTTGAGGGCCGGTGAGATGGCTCAGCGGCATAAGCGCCTGCCTGGCAAGCGCGAGGGCCCGAGTTCGACTCCCGGATCCCACATACGAAAAAGGGGCCGGTGATATCGCTCAGCGGCACGGGCGCCTGCTGGCGCGCGAGGTCCTGAGGTCGACCCCCCGGTACCCACAAAAAAAAAAAAAAAAAAAAAAAAGATTATAGTTGAAAGTAGATCTGCTTTTTCAAATGTCCCAGTAGAGTCAGCACATGGAAAGATAAAACGTAGAATTAAATTATGAGTTCTAGTAACAGGCGCAGGGTGAACTGTTAAGAATCGCTCTCCCACCTCTGCTTGGGTCCTGTTATAAGGGAGGCTTTCTTAACCTGGAGTGCTGGCTAGGTAGAACTCTGTAGGTCTTGCACTTGAATGGGGGTGGCGAGGAAGGAAGCTGAAAATCACACTAGTATTTGTAGCCTTTACGGCTTCGTCACTGATAGTAATCACAGATATTTCCATACCACATTACAGCTGCAACACTGCAGTTGCGATATCTCAACACGCATCAGTGTTCCTCAATTCCCTTAGTTATTAGAGCTGCCCCTAGATCTTATTTAATGCCTAAGAAAGAAGCGTGCCAGAGATTTCTGCACTCCCATGTTCACTGCAGCATTACTCACAGTAGCCAAGATGTGGAAGCAACCTATGTCCTCTAATGGGAGAATGGATAAAGAAAATGTGGTATATGTGTGTGTGTGTGCGTGCACATGTGTGTGTGTGTGTGTGTGTGATATTACTCAGCTTTAAAGAGGAAGGAAATCTTGTCATTTCCAACAACATGAATGAACCTGGAGGATATTATGCTAAGTAAATTAAGCGAGGCACAGATAGACAAATAGTGCATGATCTCACTTATATACGGAACCTAAAAATGTCAAATTCATGGAAGTAGAAAGCAGAACAATAGTTATCAGGAGCCAGGAGGTGGGGAAAACAGGGATATTGGTCAAAGGGTACAAAGTCTCAGAAATAAATAAGTTCCAAAGGTTAAATTGTAAAGGAGAAAAAGGAGGAGGAGAGAAGTATACATACCACTGTATCACGCATTTATTTAAGATTTTGATAGCTGTAGATCAGTATGCTTAGTTGCCTTGGGATTCTTACATATTTATTAATTTTAAGGCAATATTCTTAGATATCCACAGGCTTATGAGACTGTCAAAGAGTTCCATGGTCCAGTGCCACATGTGTGAATTCACATGTGTTTATACACATACACACACATACACAAAAGTGATTTTTTGGTTTTTTTGGGGTTTTTTGTGGGTACCGGGGGTCGACCTCAGGACCTCGCGCAACATACACAAAAGTTGAGAAACTCTACCAAAGATCTTTCTCTTCCCCATCTCACTCTTTGCCTTACCTTTGACTCTTATCCTAATTTCCTTACCGGTAAGATGAGAATAGTATTCTTTTCTTGTTATATTTGTCTGTCTGTCTGTTGAGGTGCTAAGGATTGAACTCAAGGCATCACACAGGCTCAGCAAGCACTCTACCATACTGCTGGCCCTTCCTTTCCTTTTTTATACAAACCAGATAAGTTATACACTTACACTTTCTTGAAACAAAATCCACCTATCAAACTGGCCAAAACAATTCAATAGATCATAGTCTATAGTTTATTTTGGAGAATACTAATATGCCGTATTTTTGTGTTTTTAGATAAGTACTATAGTTAATAGCCAGGGGCCTGGGGTCTCAGCTGGCCAGCTATTAGTTTCCACTATGCCATTCAACTAAACATTTGGCCCAGACTAATTGCTAATACCCACCAAGCCTCACTTATTTCATCTGAAGATGAGAATGAAGATGCTTTATAGAGTCACATTGTCGAAATAATAATAGTAATAATAATAATAATAATAGTTAATAATTACTAACCTCATAGGGACTGGCACATAGCAGGAAACTAGTAACCATTTCTGGGGAAAGAGACTAGAAATTGGCACGTGCCTGTTATCTCAACACTAGGGAGGCTGAGGTAGAAGGATCACTGAGAATGTGAAGCCAGCCTGGACTATATAGCGAGACCCTGTCTCAAATAAACAAAACAAAAAGACAGAAAGAGAGACTAGAAATTTAGGGTAGGAAAGAAATTTGATTTTCACTAAATAATGTATTATGTTTTGAACTCTGTAAATAAGTGTTACTAATTGTGATTATTGCATGCAAAAATTCAGGAAACACAAAACTCTGATCTACTAATAAGCCCATAGTTGACCAATACTAATTTACTTCTCTATGTTCTCTAATTGAAAGTTTAATCTACAAACACAAATCAAAAGAAAATACCACTCTGAAGTCTACTAAATAAGCAGATGCTCAAGTCTAACTTAACAACAAGGACAGAGACGTACTTACTGGAGTTCCTCTCTCATTCCCCAAGCCAGCTCTTATTTACAGAATGTCAAATTTCTCCTGTACATTGCTTGGTACACCTCCACTGCCACCTTTGAGGAACCTGTGGCTGCGTGGGGGTGGGGGGTCCACTGCAAGTTTTTGTTCTGGAAATGTAATAAGTATTTTCTCAGTATCCAAGGGAAAGTCTGAGAAGGCTTTCTTCTCTTCAGTTGATAACCAGTAAAGAGAAAGAAAGCGCCAGTGTATATTTGGGAACTATAGGCTATGGAAAGTCTGCTCCTTAACTACAGTCAGTAACTAAGAACCCCCATTTGTGCTCAGGATGTCTACGGGGCGCTGGGGAAAGGTCCATATTTTAAGCCAATGGGAGGCCTGCCCTGTCCTTAGACACTAAACACACATGTGGGGGACAGGGGCAAAATAAGTATTGCAAAATCCAAGGCTCCAAACTGAGTTTCAAGGGGTGCATGCCAAAAAATACGAAGAAGGGGAGGAACAATTCTGTCCATCATTTGATTCCACAACGAATCAAGTGTACCTGCAACCCAGATGGTAAGCATGAGAGCAGGGACCAAGGGTGAACAAGAGAGGCTCTGCACTCCTGGAGCTCACAAGGGGGCTTAAAGGTCAAGTTTTACTCTCAAAGGAATGTCCAAGAAAGAAGATAGCATCCTAACAAGTGAGGCTTTAAATTGCTACCACCACAGGGATGCTGTCAGCAAAACCCAGGTTGTGGGAGACTACAGGACAAAAAGAAATCGGATTTTTTTTCAAGAAGTAAATTGCAAAGAAAAAAAGACTTAAAAGCTATAACCTCCAATTACAGAGTATGGTAATGTACTTAGGACCTTCGCTGATCATGATTTAAACAATTTTTTTTATTTAAGCAAATTTTTTTAAATTGTATTTATACGAAAATTATAAATGTGATCTGATGACGTCAAGGTGTTATTGTTAGTGTTTTAGGTGACGGCCCTGAAAGTATGCACAGATGATAAAAATATTATGTCTGGGACTTGCATTAGAATAATATGGGGGGGGCGACATGAGTACATATATGGATGGATCTTTTGAGGCCAGGAGATAGACTATTATTCTTTACTTTTTTGTATGTTCAAAATGCCTCATAGTAAGATTTAGTTATTTTTTGTTGTTGTTTGGTTTTGTTTTGTTTTGTTTTGTTTTGTTTTGTTTCGTTGAGACAGGAGATTGCTATGCAATTCAGGCTGGCCTTGAACTCACTTTGTAGCCCAGGCTGGCCTTGAATACGCATTAATCCTCCTGCCTCAGCCTCCCAAGTGCTGAGATTACAGGCATGCACCACCACGCCCAGCTAGTTATTTTTTTAATTATGAGGAGAGATTAAGCAACAATCAGAATGGTAACTAACTCATGCCATTCTCTGGTGGAAGGAAGCTAAAACTCAGGAGGAAAATCTAGCTTTTACCTTCTCTTCCATTTGTACAATACAGCTAGGACCCCTGTTCTCCTTTCGAGTAGTTCTGATTTTTCTTCTAGGCATGGAGAGAGGTTTGAACTGGCCAGATGTTCACAGGAGTGTTCCTCATCCTGGACACCCAGCTTGCATTTGCAAAACATCTAGCCAAGCCTGAGCACAGTTGTTTGGGGCCCTTTGGGAGAGGCAGAGATCACCTTGACCTCGTCAGCCTGAGGTTCTCACACCCTGGGCTAGGACTTCGGCTACAGGTCAACACCTACGTGCAGGACACAGGACAAATGCTTTAGAAGAGGTCAGCAGCTCATTCTGACAAGGAGCTCTGACCAACAGTGGAGTAAGAGTGCTTCTCAAGGAAATGTTCAAAGCCTAAAACAGTCTGGAAACATTTTGATGTCAAAAGAGATGTGACATTGGTCTCTTTGGATGGTGTTTCTCTCCCTCTCTCTCTCTCTCTCTCCCATATGTCTTCCTCTATTCTGTCACCCAGGTCTGCACCATGATTTGTACATTCCAAGTTCTCCACAATTTGGCAACTGAGTCTGCCCTGGGCAAGAACACATGGGCAGAAATAGCAATAAGATACCATTTGGGACCTATCAAATTGGTTAGATTTTTTAAGTGATTATGCCTAGTGTTAGTAAAGGTTCTGGGAAAGAGGAATTGTCACGTCCTGCTGGTTGGAGTGGGGATAAATATGTACCCCCTCTCTGAAGGGCAATTCGTCAGTTGGTATCTAAAGCTTTAAAAATGTGCATATCTCTTGCTATAGTAATGCTACTTCTGGGAATTTGTCCTACGGGAATTAGCTATGCACAGAATTCATATGTGAGAATGTTCCTGATGGAGCTATTGCAAAAAAAAGTATAAACAACCTAAATATCCAACAGCAAAGGACTATTTAACTCATGCTAAAGATATATAGTGAAATACTACAGAGACATTAAAATTGTCTTATTAGCATATTTGAAACACAGGAAAATATTCATGCTATATCAAATGGAAAAGCAGATTATAAAACTGTATATATCGTATGGCATCAATCTTGTAAATGCATAGAAAGAATATACACCAAAGAATTGTCTGATTTCTGGGTGGTAAGTTCATATGTAATTTTCATTTTCTTCTTTTTTTTTTTTTAATGCCTACACTTTTCCCAAAAGTTCTCCATTGATTACTCTTTTTTTTTTCATTGTGGGTACTGGGAGCCGACCTCAGGACCTCGTGCTTGCCAGCAGGCGCTTGTGCCACTGAGCAATATCACCAGCCCTTTTTTCCTTTATGTGGGTTCCGGGAGTTGAACTCAGGACCTCACACTTCCCAGGCAGGCACTTATGCTGCTGAGCTATCTCAGCCGCCCATGATTACTTTTTAAATCAGAAAAAAATTCACCTTATATACAAAAACAAGTAAAACAATTAAAGAGCTGAATAAGAATGTTTCTTTGGGGTTTTTTTGCCCTCTTCTTCCCTCTCCTTCTCTTGTCTATCTGGAGGACCACTGTTATCAGTAACAGTACTTATCATGACAACAATAGCAAATGCTCATTGAGGGCTCTCCATTGGCCAATCACCAGTGCTGAGCTATTTCTGTGCATTTGCTCACTTTCTTGTAGAGAAGTTCAGTGACATGCTTAACTGATGAGCTGGACTTCTGACTCGATCTGATTCCAGAACCCACGCTGTCTCAAAGACCAGGAAGCCAGAAAGGAATAAATAGCCCTATGAACCCCAGAAAGAAATTTCATGCTGAATCATCACATCTTAAGAAATGCCACGTTCCAGGGAGACCCAGGTCTACCCAGACCAGAAATCAGTCTACAAAAAGCATCAGGCAATGAGTTGCCAAATGGTAATGGACCTACCTATCATGAAAATGCTTGCAAAAACCCATTTTTTATCTATTATTTCCACCTGTAACTTCTACTGGAGTGAAAAGTTTCTTAAATATTTTAACCTCACTGCCAGGGAATTCTTTAGGTTTTTGTTGTTGTGTGTCATTGGTTTGTTTTGTTTTTGTTTTGTCTTGTTTGTTTTGTCCATTGGGCTTTTTGTTTTAATTTTTTCCCTTAATTCCATCCTTTGAGGGTCTTGTGTTACCTTAGCCACGCCCATTATAAATCTTCCAATACCCCTAGTTTCAAGCCCTAGTATCACAAAAAGAAAAAAACAACCTTCCAATACCTGGCATTTATACAGAAGGAGGTCTATACATGCCTACTGGTTGAATGGCAGAATGCAGATTCCATGAGGGCAGGGATCGTATGTACCTTAGTAAGCACCATACCTGTGGGCATCTAGACTGTACCCAGTGAAAAAAGCTCAAAAATTCTACCGTTGTGAGTTCTATCTCTTCTCAGTTTTTCAGGACAAAACAGTTCTCTTTTAGTCTGAGTTAGAGCACCAGCAGCTCTTACCTCCCCCTTGCACCTGTCCAAATTGCTTTAGTTGTAGTTTTTGGTATCTGTCTTAAAATGCTGAGGTCAGATTTACAACTTGTGCCACTGGCAGAATTCACCAGGAATTTGCACAAGAGATTATCACGGATTCGCTTTGGTTTCTGTGTTCCAAGGCTTTTCTCCCCTTCTAAAATAAACTTCTCCATCCTCTCCCAGAGTAAAACTGCTAGTTCTGCTAACTGGGTCACTTGCCAGAGAGCCAAGAGTCTGTCTTTTTTCTGCTGGTCTGTCTAGGGCCAAGCCCCAGTGAGCTGCTCTCTAAAGACTTGCCAAGGCTTTCTATTAATGCCAGTTCCTACAAACACCCCATGCCCTGTCCTATTGCCGTCAGCCAGCTCCTCCATCTTCCAAGGCACCTACCAGAGTGTCTCTGGAAAGTTTGAGGCCATTCCTAACCTGAGCCCTGGACAAAGGGTAAGGTCCAAGTTCACAGCTGCCACTCCTCTGCTGAGGTTGTACTGAGAAGACCCCTTCAGATGAGCTTTCCTGATTAAGTGTGCTTGAGCCTCCTACAGGTCCCCTGGGAGGTTGGATCAACCACCCATCTCCAAAGACAACCATGTTAGAAGTGTAGATGCTCCTTGTTTTTAAATGTTTATATAAGCAGCCAATTAATTGATGTGACTGGTCCAAAGGAAGAAATTAAAGGAGAATTACTCAAGAGGGAGGAGGAGAGTGGTATCTATTTGGGAAATGGGGCTGGCAAAGAGTCAGACAAAATTGTGCTGATTATTCATTCATTTAACAGACACATCGATATTATAGTACATATACAGAAACGTAAGCAAATAAGTGCATTTAACAGATGTACAGAAGTATAACATATATAGAGAAGTACACAAATAAGTGTTCACAGCTTGATGAACATTCATACACCAGAACTCAGGTCAGGAAACAGACCTTTATCAGTACCTTCGAAGCCGCTGTGCCTCTACATTTTGCCTGTTTTGGAAATTTTTAAAAATGGAATCATGCAGTATCAAGTATTTGGGGCTGGCTGCTTTTGCTCAGCATCATGTTTGCAAGACTTATTCACACTCTTGAGTGCAGCAGTAGTCAGTGGATTCTTATTGATGTATGGTATTTCATTTTGTGAACATACTAGTATTTATTTATGGATTCCACTTCTGATAATTATTCAGAAAATTTCCAACTTAGGGATATTTCACATAGCGCTGTCATGAGCATTCCAGTGCATGTCTTTTGATGAACATAGATACGCATTTCTGTTAGAGAAACACTTAAGAGGGAAATGGCCAGGTTGTAAGTAATGCAAATATTTAACCTTAGTAGATACTGCCAACTGATTTTCCAAAGTGTTCACCCCAATTTACCCTCCAACAACGGTACAGGCTAATTGTGCCATACAGGAACTAGGTTCTGAAAACACCTCTTCACCAGTTATGTGAGTTTGGATGAGTTACCCAGCCTCCAGGAATCTCAATTTTTGCATCTGTATGATAAACATGTTGATTAAATACACTGACTCCATAGGATGATATGAAGACTGGGGTGTGTGCTTAACTTAGGATTGTGCCTGGCCTCTAATAGTCCTTAGGTATAATAGTTATATGTTATCAACTATTAACTGCAACCTGGGCTTCATCCCCAAAGGAGAGGATCTGTGTGTGCCAGGAAGACAGGGATGAAAGAAGAAACAGACTGATCCATTCGAGCCGCAACACTGAGCAATTTTGAAGGAAAAAAAAAAAAAAAAAAAGGAATGGGATTCGACTGAGCACATGAGAATTGCAGAGACAAGGGCAGAGAACTTTTCCATGTGCAGGCACACACAGGAAGTTCTGACCAAAACTAAACAAAACACAAGCACAACAGAGCTGGGGTTTGCCAGGTTCCAAGTTATTATGCAAAACACCATCCAGCTCTGACCTGCGCTCCCTGCAAACTTGCAAAAGTTTGGGGAATCTCAAATCGGTCTGTCTCACCCTTTGCCCCCTCTGGTTCCTCCTTTCCCGTGCCGGCTTAACTCCTGCTCTCAGCACTTAACGCTAATACCTTTGGGCAGGCTCCACCACGGAGCTTAACCAGCTGCCAAGTTAAATAATGCCCAAGATCCTAAGCCGTCTTCCCAGCAAATCAGAAATCAACATCTCCCTACTACGTAGAGCCCACCACTCATAAAAACGCCTTTTTATTTCAAATATATGGGTCTATATAAAGCCATATATGTGTGTATATATTTGTGTCTATAATATCATAGATAATATATATTAATTTATTAGTAATTATTTCCTTTGGGTTGCACACCAAAATCAGATGGCAAGAAGAAAACCCAGGTGTACTTCCTTCCCACGTTGCACCTGGAAGGATGATACGTCCGCTTGCAAATTGCTGCGCACCAGTACTGGATCAGATTCCTAATTAAATGACATTTCTAGGATTGTCGATAGTATTTATACACACGAGCATGCATATACACGATATGCATACATATGCATATATACGATATGCATATATATGTTTGTGATTATATATGCATCCAGGGCAGAGAGGGGAGTGCTCCAAACTTGCACCGGTAGAGACTGCAGATCTGCTCTTTTGGGAGACTCCCTTTGGCCTAGGATCCCATGCTCTGCCTAGATTTCCGACACAGCGACTGTCCTCGGATGTGATCGCGGAGGGTGTGGGGAGGATCCTGGAAGTCATGATAGGTTTGTATCACCGCCCCCCCCCCACCTCCGCCGCCGCGGGCTGCAAAGCCGGCGGCCCTTGGCTATTGGCGCTTCTTCTGCTCAGGGTGAAACCCAGTCTGTAGGTGCAACGAGATTTGCAGACCAGTCCCTGAATGCAAGGAGCGCTGCGAAGGCAGCCTCCTGGTGCAGTGGGTCGGCGCACGGCCATCCTAGCTGCGAGCACGGCGGCCTCCCCAAGGTTGTGGGCAGATGCAGCCGGTTCGGCCCATCTAGCCTTCGTAGGCCAGGCCTGCGACTGTGCGGCACCCGGAACCCGGGGTCTGTACGGGCGCGCCCGGCTTCTCTGGGCCAAGGGTGTCCGGGGCTCTTTGTCTCTCCACAGCACTAATCCCGAGAACGACGCTTAGGGAAGGCTGAGGCCCCGACGCCTGGGACCAGCCCGCCACGGGCAAGGCTGTTCGAGTGTTTTCAATAAACTGCTTTCTGGGGTGCTAAAGAGGATCGCAGAAGAATTTCTCTTTAGAAGTCAATCTATTTTCAGCAGCGGTTAAGCGCGGCACCAAGTACTGTAAATCAGATTTTAAATGTTCCTTTTAAAGGAGGGAGGGAAGGAAAGAAGGAAGAAAGGAAGGAAGGAAGAGCAAAGAGAGGGAGGAAGGGAATGGAGGGGGCTAGAGAGGGAAGCACACTCCTTAAACCCATAAAGTTTACTTGATTTGGGGTTAACTCCCCACCACCACCCCAAACAAGCCACAGCGGGGCGGGGTGAAGGACGTCAAATCCGCCCCTGGCGAGAGTCCCCAAACTTGGCAAACCTGAGCCTGCGGTCTTCCCCTACGCAGATCCACTCCCTGGGGAGGTGGCAGAAGGCGATTTATTATGTATTTAAATCAGATTTAAAAAATAGTGATGTTTGAAAACTTACTTACAAGTGCCCCTTGTCCCTCAGAACTGGGACACAAGTGATCAGGGCTGAACCGCAGCGCCTTATTGGAGCGGAGATGCTCGCCTTGCCTCCCTAGGTGCAAGGAGTAGGGCAAACGTGTGAGCTTTTGCACAAGAAAGAGATTTTCCTCTGAGATTGCTTGCACCGCAGGAAAGCGTCATCCAAATCATTTGTCCTAAAGTATGGGCGATTTCTGGCACTTTTTAAAAAGTGTTTTTAAAACAAAAGTCATCATTACAGTGGTTCGGGTTAGTGACCATGAAATGGCTAAAGGGAGGGGACGGGAGGAGAGGCTCAGCTCCAGCCTGGTCAGTCATGTTTAATATGCTTCCTACAAGAGAAGCTTCTATAAAATCAATAGACAGCCGCCAGCTGTGCTTAAAACTGCGATTTCAATTAAAACCCTGCGCTCCTTGGGGTGGTGCCCGGATCCCAGATCCGTGGTGTGCTAGGCGCTTGGTGTGGCATTGCACGGCCGCGGGTCGCAGAGGTGGCGCCCGAGCCAGGCCCCACGGAGCTGAAGACGGGACCGGCCTCAGCACCCCGCTCTGCAGTGTGGGAAGGGGCTTCTGGCGGGGGTTGAGGCCCCAGCGAAGGCCAGATGGCAAGGAAGCAAAAGCGTCCGGCCTTTGGCTGGGGCCTTCGGAGCGAGAGGCCTGGAGCTGAGGCCTAGGGCTACGGAGTGACGCTTCCCGGGCGGGTCCAGGGCCCGCGGCGTGAGCCAAGGGCTGCCGAACCCGCTGCTGAGCTGGGCCTGGGGCTCCCTGGGATCCCCCGCGCCTCCGGGAATCCAGCCCCGGAGGCTGAGCGCTTACTGCGGCCTAGGAGGTCTCTCTTGGGCTGTGACCGCCGGCCTCCTGGTCAGCTTGCACACCTGCCTGCCTCCGGGGAGAAACTGGAGTTCCAGAAGGCCACCGCGACCTCCACCCACTTCTGTTTAAAAATCATCGCTCTGAAGGACGGGACTTCCTTAGAGCAGAAGGTTTCAGGGGACTTTATGTTCCGTGAGTGGAACCGCATCCCTGAAATATCTGCTTTGCCCTGGGGCTTCCTGTTGCCCTGCATGTCAAGTCATTTGTCACTTTTCCCTCCACTGAAGATTTGTAGGTAGAAAAAGTCATCCCTGATCCCACAGAACTCTTCCACTAACTCGCTAAAATTGGGATGTTTTAATTTCTATAGTCCTTCTTTCAAAATATGAAAAAGGTATATCAGTCTTTTAAAAAAATGCTTCACAGGAGAATGAATTTGGAAGGTTGGGGGCAGCGAATGGAAATTTCAGCACTCCCTCCACTGTGCACCACGGTTCCCAAGTCTTCTATTATTCTGCATGAAATCATCTCGTTTACAGAAAATATTTGTTTGCACTATTAGTTGGTACTGGAGTTAATTACTCAATGTGTTAACGTGAAGTAATATGTATAAAAGTAGGATCAGTGTTTATTGTGTGGGTGAGCTGTTGAGCGGTGCTTGAATAAACTGCAATTAGGGTTAGATAGAGATTAATTAACATGTGAGTGGCAAGGTGTAAAATAGTTTCCAACCCTCCACTTCAATATAATCTGCAGGCGAGGGAAGAAGTTTGTGGAAGCTAATTAAATACTTTCATAAAAGCCAATGTATTCACCCAACATTTGGAAGGAGAGGCACATTAGGGGCAACTTGTTTTTACCCAAATGTTTGCTTTCTGCGGAGGTAGCACTCCTTTGTGATGCTGGGGAGAGAGAGATGGCTTATACAGCCACGCAAAGCACTAGGGATGGTAAGGCAGGTTCACAGGAAGCCCTTGGAAGCTTTTCAGCCCGATGCAGCTTTCAAACGAGCCCATCTCTCAGCTGCTGTGGAGACCAACAGTTACCCAATTTGGAAAACGGGTTGGGGTGCAATGCTGGTGGCTGGTGGCGAACAGGACCCACAGGAAAGTCGGGATAAAAATTCAGTCTTTGAGAGGCTGCGATGTACTGATATGGTTTCAGTGTTGGGGTGAGTGGTTTGTTTCCTGTTTGGTGGGAAGGGGAGCTCTTGTGTTCACACTAACCTAGGGATGGGGTACACTGGGTCTGGAATTCAGTCTCCCTAACCTGTCCCAAATTAAACAGGCTGTATGGAATTGTTCTCCTCCAGACTGGCAAGCCTCTCTCTAGCTTAAAGATCTAGAAGTTGGGGGGGGGTTGAGGAAGCAGATTTAGGACTGCTGAAGTGGGGGGCAGTTTCAGAGCTCGGCAGAATGAGAATATTAACCTAGGGCAGCCCCCTCCAAGCCGCTTTTCCTCAGAGACCTCTCTTTGTTCTGCTCTCTTTGCTTTCCAAGTATACTTGTCCTGTGCCTATCATATCCATATCTGGTCTGAAATGGCATGTCAGAGGAGCCACAGCTGGATGGGTGGGTAGGAAAGAGAAATTCTACAGGGAAAAGGGAGTTATTATTGCCTGTGGTTAAAACCAGAGCTTTCCTTACCCCGTCCTTTGATAGTTTTCTGGGGATGTCTTGTAGCCGGAAGGGGCCTGGGGTGGGACAGATACTCAGCCCTTCAAGACCTGTTCCTGAGCAAGGAAGAGGGTTTACCTCCACCCACACTATTTCTGGAATTCACCAGCAAACCCTCAACCCTGTTTGCTCATATTATACCCACCATAATCCTCTTAAACTGTGGTTGGGGCTACAAAGCTTGTGGTCTTGCAAAAGCCGGCTGGCAAGATATAATTGTCCAGCGAACAAAACAGGCCAAAAGTTTTCAAAAATCCCTGCACCCCCCCTTCCTTTCCTAAACCTAATTCTCTCTTTCCCTCTCTTGCTAGCTGCCCCCACCAACCCTCAGTCTCAACCACTTTTGTTGTCGCCAAGAGCGCCTGGCCTGTTGAGAGTGCGGGAGCGTCTTTGAGCAGTTTGTTGTGATACGAGGTGGACCGGTCTGCAAACAGATGAATTCAGCCCCTCCAAACCAAGCTCGGAGCGCGCTGCTTTTGTGCGCCAGGCACAAAACGCTGAATTCCTCCGAACTTACTTGGGGCCTGTCTAGAAAAGGGCCTGTTCTTCCCTCTGCTTGTACCTCTGGCCGCACTAAGTCTCTGCCCGCCCCCTTCAGGCCCCCTCCCTCTCCCCTCTGATAATCCTTTTCTTTATTTTAGAAAAACACAAAACCCGGTTCCACGCGGTGCTTTAGTGGCTAAAAGTGAAAGAGCTGCCTTGGCAGAATTCAGCTCTATGAATCACTTCGGAAAATTGGTTCGACTGAATGGCCTTAGCAGGAAAAACGTTTTAATAGGATCCAGGGGAGGTTCTGCTGTTTCAATCTGCTCCTTAAACAGGTGGAGATTGGACCTTCTCAATTATACAAACAGTAAGTACCCGTCAGCGGGAGAACTGCCTCCGAGTCCTCTCGCACGCAGCCCCAAACCAGCCGCAGAGCCCTCCTTGGCCTCGGAAACCCGATCACAATTCAGCAATTCTGATCGATTAGGATCTCAAATAGTCCTCCAGTTCTCGGCACGAATTTCCCCAGCCTCGGGCGGGGAGCCCGCCAAAAAACCGGAGGCGCACCGGTGCCGGCGCTCGGCCCTGCTCCTCCGGACGCCTCGAGGTCGTCCTTGGGCGGCGGGAGCTCTGTCCCGACCTCCGACGCCAGCCAAGGCGAGCTCGTTGCTTTTGCATAAATTAATATTTCCCCATTAACAAGTACCCCCCCTCCAAACGCTATGCTCGCGTCCATGCGCCACATCCTAATGAGGTAATTATCATTTGCGCGTGTTCGGGGCTGGCGCCGGCTCCGTAGCTAAATGGCAGTTTATTAGTAAGATGCCCAGCGCGGCTGCGGAAGGCTGAGGGGGACTTCGCGTACTAGACGGACACCCAGGGGCCCTTCGGGGCAGCGCGACCGGGACCCCCCCGCCTGCCCCGCGTCCCCCAAACCTGTAGGCCCCCAAAGTTGTGAGTCACGCAGGGAACTCTGCCTAGGTTTAGTTTTGGGTCCCCCCCCTTCCTTCCACCGGCAAAACCATCACGATTCTCCCCCCTCCCCCCGCCCGTCTCTTCCCTCCTTCCCGATTCGCAAACCGCTCGCACTTTCCCGAGCGAGGGGAGCGCGGGCGCCAGTTGCCTCCTTTTAAAGTTTGAGGGGCGGTGGTGGCGGCGGCGGCCGGCAGGCGCGGGGGAGCACGAGGTCCGCTGGGAGCCGCGCCGCCGCCCGTGTCATTTCACTTCAAGTGACTTCATGTGATGTCAGCTGAGTGTAAAAGACAGTGATCTCACGCGGAGGGGAAGATGTTTGCCATCAAAATGTGACAGAAGAGACACGCTGTATGGCTCGGAACGAGTCTCCTTGGCGGTGGCGGAAAGAGGTAAACGCGAGGTGGCTCTCCGCTTAACTTCGCCCCTCCAGTGTCCGGCTCTCAGCGCGCGCGGCGGAGGCCTGGGTCCAGGGAAGGGCGCAGGGGGGTTAATTTGAGACTCCTTCCCCCTCCTTTGTAAACCCTCCTCTCTCTTCCCCCTTTCATAGTCCCAGGGCAGGGGCTGGTGGGTTCCTTCTCGCGCCGGGTTAATGGGCGGTAATTTGGTACCCTTGGGTGCACTTTGTTCTGCCTGCGTTCATTTGAATGCAAATGGGTGACCCCGGCCCGACTAGGTGCTTATTAAATTGTGGTTTTCCCCCCTGCCTTTTCCGGAATGCAGAGCTAGAGGAGAGAGGCTGTGCCCCGGCCCAGCCCGGCTGGGCTCGGCTCCGCGCACCATGGCCAGCTCGGCTTCCCTGGAGACCATGGTGCCCCCGGCCTGCCCGCGCGCCGGAGCGTCGCCGGCCACTTCCAAGACGCTGGCCTTCTCCATCGAGCGCATCATGGCCAAGACGTCGGAGCCCCGCGTGCCCTTTGAGCCCCGGCCTGGGGCGCTTGAGGCGGACAGCAGCCAGAGCAAGAAACTGCTTAACCTCTGCTCGCCGCTGCCCTGCATGATCCCCCTGCAGCCCTTAGGCTACGAGGTGCCGTCCAAGACTCTACTCAGTTACTCGGAGCTCTGGAAAAGCAGCCTCCGGGCGGGCGGCGGCGGCGGTGGAGGAGGAGGAGGAGGTGGCGGCGGCGGCGGCGGCGGCGGCGGCGGGGGGGCCCCAGTGTGCGGCGCCAGCGGCTTGTGCAAAACCAACTGTGGCTTGTGCTGCAAGGCCGAGTTGGGCCTCGCGCCGTCTGCGCTGCCCGCGGGCAGGGTCATCAAGCCGCAGGTCATCAACCAGGCGGTGGGGCTGCCGGCCAGCGGCTCGCTCTACTACTTCAACTACCTGGACTCAACAGCTTACCCGCCTTCTGAGCTCCTCGGAGGCCACCTCTTCCCGTCTGGCCTCCTCAACGCGCAGGCCCCCACAGCCCTGGCCGCGCACCCCAAGCTCTTTCTGCTGGAGAACGCCAAGCTGGCCGGCCTAGCTGCGGACAAGTTCCCCCACCCGGCTCCCTATCCGCATAAGGAGCGCTTGCCTGCGCCGCTGGAGCAGGTGCTGAAGGAGAACTCGAGCCTGACTGCCGAGCGCGGGGGCGTCAAGGGCCACAGCAAGCTGCCCGGGGGCTCTGCGGAGGGCAAACCCAAAAACTTCACCTGCGAGGTGTGCGGCAAGGTGAGGCCCAGGGTCCTCGGGACCGGGAGGGGCGACCAGTCGAGGCTGCTTCCCCGGGGCAACCTTGAACACCCCTTTCCCAAGCTGAGGAGCTCTCCAGTAGCTGCGTACTCAAATTGAGTATCTAGGTGGGCCTCAGTTTCCTGTTCTGTGAAATGGGGATGCTGCTGACAGCTGCCATGCCGTATTGGGGTCAGAAGCAGTTGAGATGCTCACTTTGAAGTAGAACTCTAGCTTCTGAAGGGGGTTGTTGGTTCGGGGCGGTAGGCTAGGTGGCCTTCCCGAGCTGGTTCTAGGGTTTCGGTGGGACGTGGGCCAAGGCTCCTCTTGTCTTTCCATAGGTGTTTAACGCCCACTATAATCTCACCCGCCACATGCCGGTCCACACCGGAGCCAGACCCTTCGTGTGCAAAGTCTGCGGTAAAGGCTTTCGCCAAGCCAGCACGCTCTGCAGACACAAAATTATCCACACCCAGGTACGTGGCCCCGGGGTAAGGCCCGGCCCGCGCGTAACCCGCCCCTCCCAGTCTGAGCGACAGCGTTGGGGGATAGGATGGCCAAGGACCTCCCTTACCCTTCTCGGGGATGCTGTGACTCTTCGAGGTGTCCCCGAGGTGGCCTCTCCGGACCAAGTCTCAACCTTACTGTGTGCGCGTCCCTCTCCGCAGGAAAAGCCGCATAAATGCAACCAGTGCGGCAAAGCCTTCAACCGCAGCTCCACGCTCAACACGCATATCCGCATCCACGCGGGCTACAAGCCCTTCGTCTGCGAATTTTGCGGCAAAGGCTTTCACCAAAAAGGTAACGTGCCCAGCGCGGCCTTCTGCTCACCTCATCTCGGGACTCAGCGGGTCTTGGCTGGGGGAAAGGCAAAGAGGGATCTGGACTGCGCAGCACAAAAGCCTGCAGGCTAGAGCGCTGCAGTTCTTTGGAATCGGGTTATATGCTGGGTGTAGATGGAAGCTCCCCGGACTGGGTTAAGTAGACCTCGCTGGATTCAGGCGGGATGCACCGGGAGACTGAATTTGGGAGGTGTGCCGAAAGGAAGTGGGCAGAAGAGAAGGAACTAGGAAAAGGAGAAAGATTCTCTTGGTATCAGTACTCCCTCTTTCAAATGAAAAAGAAAAAAATTCTAGGCAAAATGCACCTCCTGGGAATAACTTCAAATTCAGGGGCAAGGGTACAGTCCTCAGTGTCCCAGACCCTGTCCCGGGCTAGGATTCTCCAAGGCACTTTTGGATCTCCGGGTGGTAATTGGGGGATCAGAGAAACATGAAAAATGAGAAGAATAACAACAAAAAAAAAGGCATGGAGCTTGGGTTCGTGCGAATTTCTTCGAGCGAGGCAGTAGCTAGGGGAAGGCCCGGTGCGTCTCTGGAGCCCCGCGGGAGGGACGCTTCGCCGGCCCTGGGACCCGGCGGGGCGGGGCACGGGCAGGCTCCGCAGGACCGCCCTGGTCCTCTCGGGAGAGCCCTGGGCTTGACGCAAACGAAGTTTGACAACTTCTTTACTCGAAGAGGTCGCGCCCGCCTGGCCAAGCGTCGCCTTCTTTGCTCAGGCACCTGAGCCGCCCTCGGGACGCCCGGGCCCCTTCATTCCACTCCATACCCCTACTTTTTTTTATTTTGTTGTTGGTCTCCTGTAGGGAACTACAAGAACCACAAGCTGACGCACAGCGGCGAGAAGCAGTACAAATGTACCATCTGCAACAAGGCCTTCCACCAGGTTTACAATCTGACCTTCCACATGCACACCCACAACGACAAGAAGCCTTTCACGTGCGCCACTTGCGGCAAAGGTTTTTGCAGAAACTTTGACTTAAAGAAACATGTGCGCAAGCTCCACGACAGCGTGGGCCCCGCCGCTCCCTCTGCAAAGGACCTGACTAGGACAGTGCAGAGCTGAGAGCTACTGCCTTGCCCTCTTCCTGCCCTCCGCCGCCCCCAAACAGATCACACGTATAAACTTATTTCTAAAATTAAAAGGAAAAAAAAAACTATAGCAGAGAGGCTAAAATCTATTTATCGAAACCAGCATATTTTTGGAAAGTTAAACGTTTCCTCGATGACTGGCAACAAATGCGTGGTTCCCACCTTTGTATATTCAGGAAATTTATTTAAATTCAGTGCGTCGAATCGTATTTAATTCCAGGCCTCGGCTTCTCCTCGAGTGGCCGATTTTTAACCCCAGCCTGTCACCGTGAGCGCCCCAGAGGAGCACGGAGCCCCCAGCCATCCTTATACAGCCATGTAATTCCTCCTGTACAAGCGCTCACGGAATATATACACACATGTGACTCAATAAACAGAATCATTAGTGCGCGTCTTTTTCCCCCTCCCCCTTCCCCTCGCCGTCAGGTCAGTTCAGCAACTACAAACAAATAGACATTCATAGCATTTCCCTTCCCCAAAGCGGCTTTTTTTTTGGAGCTGTGCGGTTAGGGTGAGGCCCAACTGGTGTTTCTGTAGTGCTTGTGTTAAGGTACCCAGGAGCGAGAGCAAAAAGGCCTACCTCGTCCTCCACGGGATGCCATGTTTTTATTTGGTGGTGGTTCAGACGCTTGGGATTCTGAGTGTTGCCTTATTTGAGTGAGAAAATATTTTTAAGGGTTAACAGTAGCTGTATGTTGGGGTACCGCTTTGGGGTGCGTCCTGGAGCAAAGAGGCAAGTGCAGCAAGGGTGAAAGGCCGGACAGTGCTTCTCCAGGGCGCTTCTGCGCATATTCCTTTCTCTGGGCGACTTACTAGGGAGAGCAACCACTATTCCCCATCTCCCTTGACGGCGAGAGCTGGAGGATGACGGTCCCCGGCCCAGCCAGAGCTCCTAGGCTCCCTGGCCCGCACTCCTGGTCCGGGACTGGCTTCCCGGTGCCCTGCGCCCTGCCGCGGGAGGGCGCGCCGGGCTCCCTTAGCTCGCCGCGGCTGCCTCCCGAGTTCTGATTACCGCGCAGTTAGCCCATTTCCTGAATAGCTATCTCCGCCGCCGAGCACGCTGATGAAATGATCTCACGCTTGCTTTCTAAGTAATGACCCAAATTAAGAGAGAAAACAGAGACCCTTCAAACAGCATTACATTAATCATCTAATCATTCCCAGGAGGGGGCCGGCCGCCACCGCCCCGTTTGATCCGAATCTGGATAATCAAGAGCTCAGATTACTGGCGCGTCGTGCCGGGCGTCGCCCCCCCCAACACACTTTTAATATCCGCGCCGCGATTCATCCCACGTCTTCGGGAACAATGTTCCCCAGCTCCAGGAGGAACTGCGGCGCGGGGCCAGGGAGTCCGCATCCACGCGGCCTCCTAACAACGAGGCCAGGAGCTCCGGGCACTGACCCCAAGCGGGTTTCCACTGGGGGGTGGGGGTTGGCTGCAGGGAAAGAAGGGTGGTTAACGAAAGGGGAAACCCCCAAGCAACTCTGAAAGTGACTTGAAAGCGGGTTAGCCCTACGCGCGCGAGAGTATGCAGTAGGCGCTCGGTGCCCAGAGCACCATGGCTTCCACAGGGGGAAAGGCTCTCATTCCTGAGCACTCGTTTCAAGCCAGGCACTTAACACGTTCTCTGGGTTGTGGACTACAACCTGCAGCTGGTGATGAGTATACCCACTTTACGCACGAAGAAATAGAGGCAGAGACCATCTACAAGTCATACCCAGGGTCAGCAGGCGGGCTAAGCTGAGCAGGAATTCGAACTCTGGGATTCAAGAAACCAACGGTGCCTACGGTTCTAATTGGTGGAAGCGGAATCTTGGAATTGGGGCCCCGGGAGAGATGCTGGGAAATAGGACCGAAGCTCTGTCCTGGTCTCAGTCCACGGTTCTGTCCCCGGCCCCCTGCCCAATTCGAAGACCCATTGCGCAGGGAAGGAGAATTGTCGATTTTGTTTGCACAGAGGCCCGCGACAGCTTCCTCAGGCTGTCGCGGGGGTATTTTTAGTACCTCCGATTCAGAAATAGGAACGCGTACATTAGAATTCCATTTCCTGAAAGGAGAGCGTCCTCGTTTTTTTGTATTCCTTCACTCCCTCCCCCCAAGTCTGGGAAGGCGCAGCCAGGGGAGGGGGGACTAGGAAGCGAGGGGGAATTTAAATGTTATCTCGTTCTGGCTGCAGTTCGCTGTGGGGAGATTGGGACCCACAGCAATATGCAGATTTAACTCCAAAATCGCAGTGCACGTATAAAGCCCAGGAAACCCCAGGAGGGGTGAGAAGGACTTGGAGGCTGAGGATGTGGGTGCCGCGCTTCCCTTCGACATCTGTACCCCTGTTGCTGCGTCAGGGTCGAGAGATTAGCACCTCGCTCTCACACAGCGTCCCTTCAGTGCTGGGACATTTGACCACTCTGTTTGAAAGTTGTCTCCACCAAGATCTCTTCCTTTTTCCCCAAGAGGGTCCTTTTCAGGTGTGCTTCCGGGAGAGCAGGAAATGAACAGCAAGCCTGCCTTCTCAGTAGCTCCAGAATTTCAGGCAAGGCAGACCGCACCAACCTAGTGCCATGCATCCTCTTAGAGAAGTGGGGAAGGGGAAGTTGGCCTGCACATGGAAATCAGGGTCAAGTTCTCCTAAAAAATAGGCCAGGCGTGGTGGTCCACGCCTGTAATCCTAACACTCCAGAGGCTGAGGCAGGAGGATCACCGTGAATTCCAAGTCAGCCTGGACCACATAGTGAGTTCAAGGCCAGCCTGAACTACGTAGCAAGACACTGTCTCAAAAAAACAAAAATAAATAAATAAATAAATAAAATTTTTAAAAAGGAGGAGAAAGAAAGGATGGGGCAT
This sequence comes from Erethizon dorsatum, assembly GCA_028451465.1. Lineage (NCBI taxonomy): Eukaryota > Metazoa > Chordata > Mammalia > Rodentia > Erethizontidae > Erethizon > Erethizon dorsatum. Next base: position 93,299,065 of record CM051825.1, on the reverse strand, counting down.
GGGATACAGGAAGAGACCTTTCCAACCATCATCAGGTGAAAGAACTTTGAGGAAGTCTTCCGAAACAAGTATCACAGGACCGAGGTTAAAATGGTCACCCATATCCTTAAGTGGAAAAATTTGTTTCCAGGTTGACAGTACTGAAGCAGGGTGGGAATTGTTTCCTTGCAGACTAGGAAGCAAATAAAATAAAGTGCACAGGTAGAGTAGGAGGCATTTCTCTCTTGGATTGCTCATCTCCACAGTCAGGAAGAGGGGCCATTTCTCCGGGGTATACCTGGGCAGAGTTCCTTGCATACCCAACCTGCTAGAGGTTGTTTGCTTACAACTTGATTGTTACTTAACCTTCACACTAGCTTCTGTCAATCGCTCTCACCTGAGGAGGTGTTATTTTGCATCTGATGGTAATTGCAGGTAAACTGTTCTGCATCTATAAGGGTTAGCTCCGCCTTCCTCGGGTTGGAAGTCACTCCTAGATTTAAGATGTCTGTTTCTCTCAAGTGTGAGATTCAGGAAAGGATTCCTTCACCTGAAAAGTGCCAGGAGAAAAAGGACCCTCTGCCTGAGTTAGTAAACACCTTGCACAGCCAGCACATGCTCTGACGCCAATGCAAGTCCTTTTGAGAACCATCTTATTGGAATCCTTCTTAGTTATTCACCATGCATCGGAATTGATGGGTGAAAGGCTCTGTTTTCTGATATTTTTTTTCCTGCTTAATACTAAACTGTTTGCATGACTCGCGGTTTACAATATTAATAAATGACTTAAACAAGGTAGTCATCAGCTGCATATTAATATTCTAACCTTGATTAAATTGAAGGGGCCACCCTGAAAAAAATTTTTTAAATCAAATTGCGGGGGAGGGGAATCCTGTCACAGACACAAAAAAGACTCCAATTATCTTTTCCCCTACAAGATGTTTGTTCTGTCCATGACTGCTCACACTTCAGCAATCTTGCCAGCAAGACTCAAAAAAAAAAAAAAAAAGCCTTCTTCCAAAGCCACAGCCTTGTACATAACAGATTGTACAGTCCTATTGCCTTAGGCGGGTTAGAGGTTCCTCTCTGTAAAGAGTGACACAGAGAAGTTGCCAGCATCCAGACACATTTTGGGGGGTACTGTGCTGGTTCTTGCCTTGGCTGCAAAGGTGAGTCTATAAGGGCCCCATTTTGCTGTATGGCCCAAGAGAAGGTAGAGGGCTCCCAGAACCAAGCCCAAGAGTAACCAGAGCCTGGTGCCTAGGTGTGCAGGTGGTAAATGGGCTAGGGGAGGGATGAGGAAGGGCAGGGAAAAAGGAGGGTGGGGGACTGCCCAAAAGAGGACAGGAGTCTTGAGAAAACGCTGGGAAATAAACAACCTCAAGGCAGCTGCGTTGCCCTTTTCCCTGCACTTCCCTCTCAAACGTCTGAGCAACCAGTTTGCTCCTAGAAACATGTTAATTGCCAGCGGAGCTCATTAAGGCATGCACATGCAAAACACAGCAAGAAAGATTAAATGGACAAAAGCGCAATAATGAACTGTCAACAATGGGGCCCATCTACACGACCAGGATCACTCAAGAATGAGGCATTTAGAGGCAACAAAGGATTGTCTGGGACAGGAAGAAAAGACGACCTAGACTTTTGTTTAGTCAACACAATTGATTACAAATGAGAGATTAACAGGATAGCTTCAGATTTTTTTTAAAAGAGGCAGAAAAGAAAAGTCCAATTAAGTCCACCGAATGTTAACTACATTGCGTTCCATGCCTAGCCCCAAAGAAATTCTCATTAAACCATCCCTGGCGATCCCTTTTGGAAAGTAATTTGTCTCCCTGATGGAGCAGAGAAAGAGAATCGTGTAAAAGAAAGCGTTAGTTCTTGGCACAATGAGCTTAGGAGACACACTAGAAAGAGCCAAAGGGGGAGTTAATGAGCATCTGACAAACTGCTTGGATTCAGGCCTAGAGAACAGCGATGAAAAGATGAAATTGGCCAACAACTATTCTTTATATCAAACATAAAAAGGCCAATCTGAAATGGGGCTGCTCAAAACTGGTTGAAAGTACATAGCTCGAGAAAAGGGAGCTGTGGCCAGGCCCCTTGGTGGACAGTGGACAGACAGTGTGAAGGACTCAGCAGGCCAGCAGTTAGGAAATAAGCTGGAAAGTGGGCCTTCCTGTGTGAAATAAACGTCTGCCACTGGTCTCAGGCCTCTGGAGGTACCGATGTGAAGCTCTTGCTGCCCACCCCCCACTCTCTGGATGTTTCTTTAGGGAGCGAAAATGTTACCAGGCTAGCATTTGAGAGTTCCCTAAAAGCTCTCATAATCTGGTGATTAGCCCCTGGCACTCACCAGCCCCTCTTCCCCCTTCTAGACTCCCAGCCCCTTAGGGACACCATATGTTGCCGGCACACATTCAGGATTTCTATTCTCCTTTCTCCTAGTGACCATTCAAAACCCTTTTCCCCTCAGGTGAATGGCTTCCTCATGCAGCATGGAACTGAGATGGTAAGGAATGAAGGTATTGGGTCCACTTGGCTTTGTCATTAAGTATCTCAATTATTTTTCATACTTACTCATCTGGCTTAAGAAACTGCCTTGTTTTAATGGTTCCTGTTTCAAACAAACTAGGTCAAGGGAATGTGTCTATACGAGACACAGAGTACATCTTAATTAAACATAACTGTCCTGGCATCCCAACAGCAGAAGTGCCAGAAGGCTCTTTTATACTCTATGTTCAGCCCAGCCAGGTGAACAGAGTATAGACATGAGAAGGGCTTGAAGGATAGTCCACCAGCCTAGCAGTTTAGAACAAAGCCAGTGCCTCCCTTCTGCCTTATTTACCCATCTTTGAGATGGCATGGGTGCCACCTCAGATACTGGAGTGCAGCATCTCAATCTTCTAGATTTTGTGATCTTGCTCTCAAAATCTTGGTAACCGCGATCACATTTCTGAGGGCTTGGCTAGCACTTCTGGCTTTGCTCATACTTCATGAGAAAAAGTATATTGGTGTCTAGAAGTAAGGAAGGTTGATGAAGTGAACCAATTCAAAATAAAAACAGTCATCTAAGATGAAAGACTACTCCTGGTTTTCAAAGCACACAGGTATTAAAGAATCTAGAAAGGCATGCTTCAGGACAGGGAGAAGAAAAGAGGCTTCTCTGTGGCAGGCCAGACTGGAAGGTATACTTAGTTCTTCCGCAGGGTATCATGTCAAAACCACAGGATCTGACTGGACCCTCATTGTTTCTCTCCTTTCTTCAGTCTTTTTCAGTCCAAGGTCTTACTTGGAGCTCTTTTTCCTCAAAGTGTCAGTATCCTCACTGTTGTGCCCAACCTCCATGGCTGATGAATTGCCTACAAAGAGAAAGCAAATAGTTAGGAACCAGGATCTGATGTCGGAGCAGCTGAGTTCAAATCCTGACTTTACCACTTACCCACTAAAAGACCTTTGTCAGTTTCCTTATCTGCAAAGTGAAGATCTGAAGTGTACCTATCTATCTCTTAGGGCTGTGGTGTGGAGGAAATGAATAAACATATATAATCATGGGACCTGGCACTTACTAGTCATTCCAAAAGCTCAATACTAGAAATTATCTGTACCATCTTGTTGCTTCCTTAGTATATGTGTTAGGTGGTTTCTTCGGGCCAGGTTTTATTTATTGATTTATAGTGCTGGAAATTGAACCCAGTGCCTTGTGTGTGTTCTACCACTGAACTATACCTTCAGCCCTCCTTCGCCCCATCTTATTTTTAATTTATTTTTCTTTGCCCCATTTTGAAGGACAGCAAACTGAGGGGGTCTGACTCCCAGTGCCAAAAATTAGAACACAGTGGAGCTGGGATTTATCCACAGATGATTGTGCTACAGTTCTAACAAGAATGTGCACAATAATCACATAAAGCTTTAGCTAAAAATGCAAATTCCTGGGCCTCATTTACTGAGATGCCAAATTAACAAATCTCATCTGTGGCCCATGAATCTGCATATGAAGCTGATGGAGGTGGTTTCCCAGACTACACTTTGAAAACCACTGTGTACTTCTTACCACCTCACCATGCTATTGCCTTTAAAAGATGAAATGACATCACCAGCTCTTTGTTAATTCATTAATACACTTGATCATTCACTCAACAAATACGGCTTAAACAACTTTCATTGTCCAGGCACTCTACTGGGTGCTGGGGTTACAAAGAAGAGGAAGATACACATAGCCCCTGTCCTGGAGGAGTTTAGGGTTTAGCAGGGGAGAAAGATACAAACAACAAAAATCGACACACAATGCTTGGTTATGAAGATGAAATTGGGCATTCAATCCAGTCTGGTTTGGTGTATGTAGTGGACATCTGTTATTTTTGCCTGCTGATCATCATTCTCCCGTCTGGTATCAACATCCAACATTTCCTCTGGAGAAGTCACCCCTCCCCCACTCTCAGTCCATATGGTTAAGGTGGGAGTTATTCCATTCCTCCCGCCGTGGGCATGTGACCCAGCCCTGGCCAATCAGAGCACATCTTCCTGGCCACAGGCAATGGCTCAGGACTATGCAACTGACCTACATGCAGCCAGTGAGAGTCCTGCCAAGGACTTTCACCAGAGCAGGGAACTTTGTTAGTAGGATGGCTGTTCACTGAGGTCTCTGGTGTGGGCCTGTGTTGTGCAGATGTTAGTCAAGACCTTCCTGAACTGAATGTTGGAGGAGAGCTAGAGGAACTGAGACCTAGTCCTTGACCTCGGTGGACCCTGGTGTGATCAAAACTGGACACATAAAGGAAATTCACAAGCATTTGTTCTTATAAAGTCTCTGTGCTGTAACCCTAAGGTTCCTGACTGATATTAGGCAGAAGAAAAGAAAGTCCAAGGTGCCTTGTTCAACCTTGGGTTGAGACATCAAAGAGCAGCAGGTGTTAGCTATGCGGGGTTGGAGATAAAGATGCCCCAGGTAGCCAAAGTGAAAGAACAAAGGGAATAATGATATGAATTGATGGTAACTAGAGGTTATGTGGTGTGGCTACATTTAATAGCTGTGGGGAGCAGCTAAGCGGCTGAGCTGTAGACTGACTACACATTCAGGGATAGAGCAATGCCAGCCCCGAGAACACGGAGTGCCAGAGGTTAGCCATGTAAACGAGTTGTTGGGACTAGAGCAAGGCCAGTTAACTACAGTGCAGATAGCTCTGAGACTGTTTTGCTTTCAGTGTTCTCAGCAAAACACTGAGACCTTGCACTTTTGACTCCATTGCATGCTTCTCCCCCTTTTTACTGTGTATAAATAAAGACGCAGACCATGCTGGGTTGTCGCTGCCTCTCCATCAGAGAGGTCAGGTCCCACTCGGTCCCAGCTTTCCTTTTAGTATGTGTCTATAGGTTTTTCTTAATCTCCCGTTGCCCCCTCTCAGGACCCCACTGGCTGCGCTGGTTGAGGCAAATAGCAACAGGTCTGACTTTGACCTAGTTCTGCTTCTGAGAAGCTGTGGCACTCAGCTAGAGGCTCTCCTTCTCTAAGTCTTGGGTGTTTTTGAGGCACAATGAGCCCCACAAGAACATCTACCGCCCTGTGCTGTTAGGGTAATTCAAGGCAGTGGTACAAGTCGAAAACCTGGTCCATACAGACATGGTGGTAAATGATTGTGAGGATTACCACTGGAAGATGAGGCACAGTAAGAGGAAGTGACTGGTCAGCATTTTACATTTCTGGAAGAAAGTGGTTGATCTTTGGAGCTGGAAATGTCTCAGGGCAGAAAGAAGTAATCAGCAGCTGCTTTCTGAGGGGAGCAGTGGGCTGTAGAAGAAACATCATAGGCTTTGGAGTTGCACGGACCAGCCAGTTTCAACACTCATCAGCTGCATGACTGTGGATGACTGCTTTTAACATTGTGAGACCTATTGCTTAATCTTTACAGTCTTTAATATTAAGAGGGTTGTTAGATTTAAATGAGATAAAATGTATAAAGTGCCTGGCACATTGATGTTCAATACACTGTAGCTATTTACTCTTCCTACTGTTATGGCCAGTCAGATATCCTTAGGATGCTTGGTCAGCAGAGCACGTAGGATGCAGTGCTCTTTAACAAATCAGGTACTGTAAGCACCACAAGGACAGACATTGTGCTTTGCTGGCTTCTTGTCGCTTCTCTGTGCCCCATCCTTGGCATAGAGCAGATAAGTAAGAGTTGGCTATCAGCTTTCTCTGAACCTCCCTAGAGAGGAAAGTTACCCAGTCCCGTCTTCCAAGGAGCCATTTTGTATTCCATCCCAGGAATTCGTCCATGAAACAAATAGTTATTGAAGGCCTGCTATGTGCCGAGCTTTGTAGTAGCAATACGGTTGTGAGCAAGACAGACGGACTTTATAGACTTTCCATCCTAATGATGGAAGACAGTGATAAACCAAAAAATGGAAAACAATTTTATTTATTTTATTTATTTATTTATTTATTTTTGTGGGTACCGGGGGGTTGACCTCAGGACCTCACGCGCCAGCAGGTGCCCGTGCCGCTGAGCGATATCACCGGCCCCTTTTTCGTATGTGGGTTCCGGGAGTCGAACTTGGGCCCTCGCGCTTGCCGGGCAGGCGCTTAAGCCTCTGAGCCATCTCACCGGCCCAGGAAAACAATTTTAGAGCATAATAAACACCAGGAAGGAGATGAAAGAGGGTGACCAGATAAGACATGTCTGGATTAAGGCTGTTAGAAACAGGAGATCAGTACAAGTATTGGTGCAGTTAAAGTCCCTGATGCACCCCAAGACTACGAGAAGCATCCATGCTACTTCAGTTGGCCCCTCAAATTGATCCCCTTGGATTTAATAACAAGCCTCCCCACCCCCACAGCTCCAAATTGCCCATCGGTTGGTACAACTCAAATCTGCTTGGGACACAGTAAAGGAGATTTCCAAGCTGGGCCACAGAAAATGAAGAGCTCCCCCAGGAAGTGGGCAATGTAGGCCTTGACCCACATAGCGTTTTCCCACCGAATGGAATGGTAATTGATCAAAGTGAAAAATTTTATAGAAAGAGATACTGCTGCCATGTTTTTAAACCGTGCATTTCCCAGCCAAGTCTCCAGATGGAATCACCGAAGCAACACATCCTTGACTTAAATGTGACTGTTTAACAGTTATATTGGGTAGGCCATATTTTTCCACAAGGAGGTGATTGCTTGTCTTTGGAACTTGAGACTCTTAACAGACTTTGGGCGAGAGCTTTCCAGGATACCACTCTTTCTCTCACACTTCCTGAAGTCACAGAAGTCAGAGACCTAGCTGTGGTGTCAGGAGAGGGGAATGGTAGAGGGAACTGTTACATGGCTCATGGAGTGATGAGGTTTGTAGGATGCCTTAGTGCCAATGTCTGGGGCTAATGAACAATCCGTAAGCATAAGGAGGATATGGTCGTTTATTTTCGCCTGTCCAGCCTCCACTTTCCTCCTTCTGGTAATCAGCATTCAGATTTTGTCTGCGGGGAGCTGCCTCCCTCCACCTAGCACAGACACTGGGACTGTAAAACACGGCACCCCCACTCCATGTTCACCATGGCACAGACATGGGGCCCAGCTAGGTCGGAGTGCTTTCTCTGGAATCTCACCCTTGAGCAAGGGAACAAAACTGCAAATAACTGATGATCATTCTTTCTAAGGAGGCTGTGGATCAACCTGTTACTTACACTGATTCCTGCCCTTCCAAACCTGGCTTACAACCTTCCCTTTTTGTGTTAGCTCCCCCACATCATTCCAGTGAATTTCTTTGCCACATAAATTGGCCATAGTTGTCTTCTATACCTTGCAACCAAAGATTCAAACCAGTGATCTCTCCCCTCATGACCCACCGGGCTTTTAGAGCCGGGACATCTGAAGTTAAAGATTGGATTTTCCTTCCCAGCATTTTATTTTTGACCCAAATCCCTTTTACAGTCTTGAGAATCTTTCAGGTAGATATGGCTTACACATTCAGTCCTTCAATTTGTTTCTTTAAAAAGAATTTGGAAGAAGAAAACCCTATCCACACCCCACATTTATATTTAAAATAAAAATGTCTTTGAGAGGGGGCCTGCAAAGTCTGGGGCTATCTGATAAAGGAAGAGAGGGGTTAAAAATACAGCACGACCATAAAAATTTAGAGTTATTTTGCTCAGGGTTCTCAGAGCAATCTGTTTTTTTCCCCTCCAGCATTCCATTATGTAGGAACAACTTTTTAAATGTAGTCTACTAAAAAAGAAGACCACTCGATATAGACTTTAGATAGTTGTCTGAGGTCGGGCCCTGAAGTGGGAGGAAGGCTGGCTTCTTGGGTTTTCATCTAGAATTCTGAGTTTTGTTTATGAAAGAACACAAATCCTAAAAGCCAGTGCACATTTAGGGCAATAAGTTTTACTTATCCTTTTTTTATTTCCAAAAGTGAATTAATATCATTTTACCCAGGATCCCATAGATTCAATAAGGTCGCCAATACAAATAGACAAAATAAGAAATAGAAAAACAAAATGCTAATGACAAGTAAGGGAAAAGATTGGGTTCCACAAACAATGAATCCCCTGGTAGCTAGACAGAAAGGTATGGCCACTGCATTCTATTGTCCTGCTATTACTCAAGAGACATCAGAAAACAAATAGAACATCTTCACAAAGCAGAATTCTTTCAAATTACTTCCTCGACTTTGAATGTTGCGAAGTATGTGCTCATAACTCCTCATATGGGCTCGTAAACTTTGACCTATAAGATGAAGTTCTTGCAGGTTAGCACCAGTTGGGATGTGCAGTAACAACTAGAATGTGCTGCCAGGTTCAGTCATGGCACAGAGTTTAGGGGGAAAAACGCAAGACGCCGAAGATCTCTGATCTTTGTGGCTGATTCATGAAAACGCATGGTGGCTTTTAGTAAAATTGTCCTCTCCGCTGGAATTTTCTCTCATATAAATTTCTCATATCTTAAACATCTATAATAAAATGTGCGGGGCCTCTCTGGGGACAAGGGCAGAGCAGAGTCAAATGTTCTGAGTGAGCCAGAGTAAACATGGGATTTAAACTGTAGGTCTAGGATTAATTTGAAGAAGATGCAGAGGGTCTCTACAGTTTTCTCTCAAATCTATAAAATTGACATAAGACCACTGACTACCTACTGCAAAGGAATATTGTGTTTGAAAAAGAATGTACCCGTGTTGCAATTGCATCCCTTGAGGGGTGCTTTGTAGAACTCGTAAGTGGCTGTTCTAAGCTTAAAGTACTCATCGCATCTCTTCTGGTTAGATCACGGGAAATCAGTAGCTTTGGAAGGCAGGGTTATATGTTCTGTCCTCTGGGAAAATGTGCCAAAGTGTGTGTTAGAGAGGAGAGATTTGGAAGTTTTCAATTTCCTCACAAATTCATCTTTACGTATTTATCTGTGTTTCTGAGGCCGCGGGGGGTGGACCCAGAGGTGCTCTACCACTGAGTTACATCTCCATCCCTGTTTATTTTTTATTTTGAGACAGGATCTTTCTAAGTTTCTCAGGCTGGCCTTGAATTTATGATCCTCCTGCCTCAGTCTCTGAGTAGCTGAGATTACAGGAATGTGCCATGGTTCCCACCCACAAGTTCTTTAATGGTGGCTAATGGCCTTGCCTTCTTCTGATTTTTTTTTTTTTTTTGAGACAAGTTCTCACTATGTAGCCCTTCTGGCCTCAAAAGTCACACCCAGCTTCACCTCTCGTATCTTGCACATGCTGTTTCCTTTACTTGTCCCAATGATGGACATCTTTCTTCCTCCTCTACTTTACTCTTCCGTGGCTGTATCCTTCTCATCCTGGGAAGAAACATACTGTAGAAAAGCCTTTCCTGGAAATGAAGGAGTCAAATATTATGGTCTATGTAGTGATACTTGGCCTAAGATTAGCTTACACAGAAGCTTATCATTGTAAAGAGACTTCGTCTCCCCTTTCTCCAGCTATTCTAGATTTCCTCCATTCTCCTCTGCCTCCAGCATTCTGCATTTCTTTCAATCTTTTCCTTCATAGTATTGCAAGCCATTTCCTTATTTCTTTCTAGTTTGCTCCCAAGTGCAATGCAAGTACTACAGTGCAGGGCCACACTGTCACCAAGGTATGTCCAGCACTGAGCTCCATGCCTGGGATATTGTAGGCACTCAACAAAAGCCAAGGTATGAGTAAAGTTAAGCTCCTTGCGTGTGTTGAAAATGATGCACAAGGTTCAGAATGCAGCTAGTGCAGGTTTTAGCTGGGGAGCAGGAACTCAAGGGAACAGAATATATATTCCATCATAGCAAGATTATTTGGCATTTGCTATGCATGGGGACATTTATATATGTTATTTTCCCCCCAAACCTGCAAGGTACATGTTACCATTTCAGTTGGGGAAAATAAGGGCTCCATTTTGGCCCTGGCAGTGACTGGCAGAGTAGGCATTTGAAGTCAACCACCCAGCTACATCCTTTCCACCTCCATCCCAGTGAAATCTTCCCTTCTAGACCTGGCCAAATTCTATGCGTGCATCCTCAAAATGTAACTCCTACCAAATACCCCCATGTGAATTGTCTTTCTTCAAAATCCAAAGCTTGTTATCCATTCCTCTTTTATGATGTCCAACATTTTTTCTACCTTTCATCACCTATTGCATATTTAGGTCCCTTTAGCGGCCTGGTCTGCGTGTGCTTTTCTTCCTGATGCTCTGGAGACTAGTCACACTGCTTTCTATCTGTCCTTTTGTATCTTGAACATGCAGTTCCCTCTGCCTGATGCACTCTTTCCCCCTACTTTATATTTAGCCAGCTCTCCTGCATCCTATAAGTCTCCTCTCAAATGTCACCTCCGCAGAGCAGGCTCCAGCTATCTCTCTCTCTCTCTCTGCCTCCCCTTCTCCCTCCCTCCCATCCTCCCTCCTTTTCTCCTTCTCTCCCTTGCTTTTTTCTGCTGTACTGGAAACTGAACCCAGGGTCTTATACATGCTAGGCAAGTACTCTACTACTGAACTATACCCCCTGCCTTTTTTTATTTTTTATTTTGAAATAGGATCTCCCCGAGTTGCCCAGGCTGGCCTTGAATTTGCAGTCTTCCTGCCTCAGCTTCCTGAATACCTGGGATTACAGGCATGTGCCACTCACCCAGTTACAGAAAAGTCTTCCTGATGCTCATACACAAAGTAAACTTCCCTGTATCTTCCCTGTGCCACATCTCACATTATGCAAGAACCTGGTTATTTTGGGGGTGGGGCAGTCTTATCACAGCTAGAAATTGCTTTTGTGGGCTATATTACTTGTTTTCTCACTAGGATATAAAGTCTATGGGGGCTGAGTCTACCTTGTTCATTAGTGCTTTCGCCAGCACCCAAGTGTAGCTCAGCACAGTGCTTGGCCCAAAGTAGATGCTGAATGAATATGTGTTGGAAACATTTGATCTGTCACTCTTCTGCTCCATACCCTCCAGTGCTTTCCCATGGACCGGAGGAAAACCCCACTGTCCCTTATAAAGCCCTGTACATTGCCATATCTGAGCTCATTGGCCTCCTTCTCCTCAGCTCCACTGGCCTCCCTGATGCCAGGCAAGTTCCTGCCTTGGGAGATTCACATTTGCGTGCTTTCCTCTGGACCTGTCCTCTCCATGGATCATTCTTTTCCTTCACATCTTTGCTCAGATCTTGCCCTCTGAGTCTTATAGGCCTTTCTCTACCCATCTATTTGAAATATGAAACTATAACACAACTATTCTTTCTCTCACCCTCTCCCTTCCACAGGCATTCCCCCACCTTTCCTTGCTTAGTTGTCTATCTTCCCCATTAGACCAGTGGGAACCCCATTAGGGCAAGGATCTTCATATGTTTTCTTCCCTGCCACATTCTTCAGATCCCAGAATGGACTTCACGCACAGTAGGTGCTCAATAAATATCAAATGAATCTTGTCTCTCTGGTCTGCCCAGTTGTTCTTCCTGGCCTCCTGGCCAGCACGCTTCAGGGATAGGCCTGACGGTACGTACTAAGAAGAATATGCATTCAGAGAGTATGCCAGGCACATTTACTGTGGATCATCAGCAAACACCTGAGCACTTGCAGAGAAATCCGAGTCTGCAATAATACTGCAAAGCTGTAGCTTTTTGATTTCTGCTTCATTGATAAATCTGACAAATCCTTAATTAAACAAAATAATGTCTCGCTATCATTTTCTCCCCGTCACACCTGATGCCTCTCCTGGCTTCCCCTCTGCAGACTCAGTGCCTTTTCACTGCAGACCATCTCTGGGCTAGGGGGCTGCCTTCTGAAAGTGGGGCTGTTCTAACAGTCCTTGAGTCATATCAACTTACTTTAGCTCTACTATTAAGAGAGAAAACAGGGTCGGTGAGATGGCTCAGTGGTGTAAGCGCCTGCCTTGCAAGCGTGAGGGCCCGAGTTCGACTCCCAGAACCCACATACGAAAAAGGGGCCGGTGATATCGCTCAGCGGCACGGGTGCCTGTTGGCGCGCGAGGTCCTGAGGTCGACCCCCCGGTACCCACAAAAAAAAAAAAAGAGAAAACAAAAATGCAAGCAGAGAGTTGGAGAGGTTGAATTAATGAAGAGTTTTCTGATCTCATTCATCCAAAGTGGAAAGCTACCAGGGTTACCATAATTAGTATGGCTTTTCAGTCGCTCAGGTCATGAGGCAGGGAGTGGTGTCTGCTTATGTGCCAGGGGCCCATGTGGTTCCACTGTGTTCAATACAGGTGTCTGAGGGGCGTGTGTGTGTGCGTTTTAGGAAGAAGCTTCCGCTTTTAGGATGTATGTTTTTCTTTGCAGAAACTCAGGACCTCTGCACCAGCCCTGCCTCCTTCCTCTGGGCTCTGCTGGCGCCTGTGTCTTCTCTTCCCCCAGCACTTCCGGGCCTCAGTGCTCTTCCCTGCCCACCCTGCTCTAACTTGTAAGAGCTCAGGGACAGTACAGGTTCAGAAACGATCACTGACAAAATTAATAAATGGATATAATGTACCTTTTTCTTTTTCACTGATTTCTTTTTCTGCTGATTTGGGTCACTAATTTCTATTTGGCCTAAATGCAAGTCACACCCTAACTACAGTACTCTTCTTAATTGATTAGCTAACATTTTAAAATTTTTAGGAAAAATAGGCAAAAATGTCTGCAGAATTTGTACTTATCTAATCACAGTGATTTTTTTTTTCTTTGACAATTAGATGTTAGCATAATTTAAATGTTTCTGAGTGGTCTAATTAGGAATCCCTTCTTCAGTTTCCTTTTTAAAGTATAAACATTCACAATGGTTTTCAAGGATTAAAAAGCCACAAGTTCCTGTGAAAATTTCCCTTTTATTAGTCACAAGTGCCCCCTAAGCCAAATACTTTCTCAGTCCTGCTCCAGAATTCACTTCTGTTCAACACTTAGACTGATCAATTTTCAGAAATTGTAGGAGAAAAAAATAAATTCTGTCTCCAAATGATGTTTATAATTTCATATCTAAATTAAAACATGTCGATTCCACAGCAATAGTCACTATGGAAATAGAAACATATAGGCCTCGATTCTAAATCAAGAGTGTGTTTAGCTGGGTGGTATATATTTTCCATCATGTTTTTAAAAAATCTGTTACAGTGTATGCATTTTCAAAGGCTTGGATTTGATAAGCTTTTGACAAATAGTATATGTGTGGGTCAGATTAGAATTCAATGAATTTCATATATTTTCTAATGGGATTTATAATATCTTGTCCCATTAATGAAAATGTTGTTGAATTACTAGGTTACATATAAAATTTAAAGAAATAAAAGCATATGTGAAATAAATCCATGGAAGCTTCTATAGCAGGAGGATATGCTTAACCATCATCTCCATTCAAATTCTTCTAAAATTCAAATGTCGTATTAAGAATACTGACAAGTACAGAATGGATTTAGAGTTTAAATAGAATTGCCACTCACATCTCAATTTACACGTAATTATCAAGCTTAATTTAGTTTTAGAAACTGTTTAAAAATATATTTGCTAGTTCAAAAATTTGTCGGCTTTAAAAAAAACCTCAAAGGTAATAATAGAAATAATTTATTCTAATGTTATAACATACAAAGACTTTACATTTATTTAGAAGTTTTAGAAATTGAAAAAGGCTTTTTATCCCTATGCAGATATGTTTTCATCCTTCAAAAATTTTTTTCTAGCAATTAGTTAACAAATATTCCTTCAACCAGTATCTGCATGCCTACTATGTGCCAGGCAATGTTCTAAAATCGAATGTCACTTCCTAGATCATATAAAACAAACATATGCTGTGATAATTTTGCTTTAAATATCACAAGCCAAGCATATCTCTTTTACATAAAATACATCATTATTCTCATTTTAAAATTGCATAGTTCCTTTCAAGGAGCTCAAGATGTTTTTAGAGTCAAAACATATTATCTTCACATTACTCCCCTGAAAATGGAAACCAAGTTCTATCTACCTTTTCTTCCACCAGGCATGCCTTTCTAAACTTTAGAAATGGAAAGAAGTGATTGTGTACTTGTTGGTAAAGACAGAAAATGATACAGCAAGTCTACTAGATCTTCGTGCAGTAATTGCTTGTCGATTATAAAATGTGAGTGGCTTAGTCTCCTCTTCACCATAAAATATGTTGCCAAAATTCCATCTTCGTTTTTTATTTTCTTTCTCTTCAAGCATGAGATTGGATCAGTATCTCTTCCTCTGCTGATACTTAACCTCACAAATTGCCTGCTTATATGTATACTGCAATACCATATAATGAAATATATAGGTCAGCCCATCTTGTGTATGTGTTCAGAACCTTAACCATTTGGACAGGCTTTTTAGAGTACAGCTTGTCTCATAATTAGCCAGGTTGCTAAGATCTTTCTTGGTAGCAGCTGACATCTTATATTCATGCCTCCAAAAGCACTGGGGATAATGATGTGTAAAACTGAGGTGTGTGAGGTTTTCCCCCTTGCTCTAATACAGCTAACCTAGACATTACTCTACTTGTCTACTATTTTTTCCTCTCTCTTCAACTTCATTTGTTACAGGTTCCCTAAACTTTTCAGAGACTTACACCATTAGAGTTTTTCCTTGACACCGTATTAACTCACACATTTTTGTTTTGGCTTTGAACTGAAATAACCAGCTGTTTTGGAGTTGCACAGATCTCCTCTTAGTTTAATCTCACAAATGGCTTAGTAAATGATGGATTTGAAGTTTTGTCTCAAATCCTATAAAGTGAATGTATCATTCAGAGCTATTAGCTACAAGTGGCATGTAAATGAATGAAATAATAAATTGAGCATTTAATATTACAAGAAACCCAGAAAGAGGGGTTTGAGTCTGTTTGGATGAGAGTCTCAGAGAGGTCCTCCTCCTCCTTGTGAAGTTTTCCTCCAGGCTGGTAGGAAGATGTTGTGAGGTTCCAGCCTCCTGTGCAACTCCAACAATGTCCAGATAAACACATAGTCTTTCCCTTTGCAGCAAGAGGAGCTTCCCTGAACACTCCCACAAGTTATTTTCCTGTTCTGTTGGACAGAATGCTGTTATATGTCCATTCCTAAACCAGTCAAGGGCATGGAGGAGATTAGCATGATTAGTTTAAATAATCTTCAGTATATTCCCTGGAATTATCAACTCGGGTGGGTTAGCTTTCCTGAACCACTCAGTGGCTTAGAAAAAAAGGTATCTGAAGAAAATCGAGTTGCAGTTGAGAAGGAAGGGGCGGAGGACGTGGTGTGACTGTTAGACACCAAGTGTCTGCTGCCCAATGCGCTGGGCAAGAGGGAAAGGTCTTCAAGTGTCCAAGAGGTGTTTCAGCACTGATGGGCATTTTCTCCTCAGGTCAGCAAGAGGAAGGTTGAAAGTGATATATACTCATCTTTTGGATGATGGCATTTTAAAAAATTCACATTTCAGTACAATAAAAACACTCAGAATAGACATTTTTTATGTTGGAAATACCTACTTAGTACAAAAATAGAATTTGTCTTTAAAATTTTAAAATATTTTCTATGGTTAACTTGCTTTGTAAGTTAGCAACTATAAGTAACAACAGATACAAAGCCTTTAACAACATTTATGCCCAAAGTTCAAAATATTATCAATGGGGAAAATTAATTAGCTGAAGTCATTGAAACACATCTTACAATTTGTTTTCCTTTAAATTTGACATTTAGATTAAACCCTGATTTTTAAAAAAAAAAAGTCTTTGATGCTACTTGGCATGTCTTTATACTACATTATGTGTTGCTGCAGAATTTACAAGATCAACATTTAGATGTCACCAGAGAGACATAGAGCCCTATACTGTGATAGACATTATCAGGCACTCCCAAAGTAGCAGCAGCTATTTACGTTGAACTTAAAGAGACAACTATGGAAATGTCAAGAAGTGGTACATTTTTGGAAGTTGGAAACACTGAAGAGAAGGAGGCTTTCTGTTTTGATTTGCAGTCAAATGACCAGAGAGTGTCTTTTGTGTTAGAACGATCTCTGTGGCCGGAAGGGAGCCAGCAGCCGATATCCCAGACCACGCATCAAAGGCTTTAGTGCTCATGGACTCCCTTGTGGCTCATCCTCCACATTCTTTTTACTTTTATTATTTAGTTGTGAAAAGAACAGAAAATATCAGAGGGCACATAGTAAAAGTAAGAGTAGATTTATTTCATTTGAACTTAATGTTTTATTATAAAAGTTTTAAGCATATACAAAAGTAGAAAGACTAGGACAGGTTGAATGTCCCGAATCTGAAAATCTAATATCCAAAGTGCATCTCAATCTAAAGCTTTTTGAGTGCTGACAGGACCCTAAAAATAGAAAACCCCACACCTGCTCTCATGTAATAGGTCACAGAAAAAACACAGGCACATAAAGTTACCTTCACGCTCTGTGTATAAGGCATATATAAAAATAAATGAATTTCATGTTTAGTCTTGGATCCTATCCTCAGCATATCTTTTTATGTAATGCAAATATGCCTCCACAATTCAAAATCTGAAACCATTCTGATCCCAAGTATTTGTAATGAGGGATATTCAACCTGTATAATCAACCCTCACATACCCATCCCCCAGATAAAAAAAATGAAGCTTTTGCATTTTATCACATTGGTGTCTTCACATTCCTATTATTAATTAGCTCTCTCTCCCCACCTCCCTCCCCTCCTTCTCCCCCTTCCCCCTCTCTCCTGATATATTTTATTTTATTTTATTTTTTTGTGGGTACTGGGGGTCGAACTCAGGACCTCGCACGCCAGCAGGCACCCGTGCCACTGAGCGATATCACCGGTCCTTTTTTCATATGTGGGTACTGGGAGTCGAACTCAGGACCTCACGCTTGCCAGGCAGGTGCTTACGCCACTGAGCTATCTCACTGGCCCTCTCCTGATATATTTTAAAGCAAATACTATTTCTTTATTTCACCCCAGTATACTTCAATATGCATCTTTAAAAAATACAGACATTTTCTTAATCACAATGTAAATTCTATCATTGTGGATGAAATTAATTATTGTTACCATGTACTAGCCAATCCATATCCCAACTCCCTCATTTGACTATTTCATAAAACTTGTTTTATTTATGTGTCTATATATCTGTCTGTAGTAAGCCACAGTGTGAAATTCATTTCTTAATATGGTTTGTCATGGAAAACATTTTAGAAAGTCATTGCTGAGAGCATTGACATATTTTGGTTGGAGAATAGGAGAAAACTGGTTTTGGTAGACAGGCAGTTTCTATAGACACCAAAAAGATACAATAAAGTAAAATTTCTTCAGTCAGCTGCTTATTTCTTCTATGTAGAGCTAAAAAGTGCTTTGACACTCTTGTGTTCTAGTATCAGAATGTTCTCAATTTATAAACACACATGATGTTCAATCTCAGATGCTATTTATTTAACCCTTTGTGGTGCTGTACTAAGCAACTCAGACTAGACAAGATGCAGCCTTGGTTCAAGAGTTTCACCTTCAAATAGACAATGGAGTGATAGAGCTCTGTCTGCAAATTAAAAAAGAATTATGTGAGGCAGGACGGCAAGGTCAAGTGCTTAGGTATGTGATCTACTTATGTTCCTTCCCTTTTTCTGCAGGTCAACAAATTAGGGAACAGCAAGAAACAAAAATTTTCAGCAACTATTTTTCTTAAATCTCTGATGAAATATCAATATTGCACATTTCTAGCCCCAGGATGTTTGTATATATGTTCTATCTGTCATGACAGGGTGTCACTAAGTTGACCAGGTTGAATTATAGGTGTGTGCCATCACACCTGGCTCTTGCTTCAGTCCTTACGCTTCAGCAGTACAGACCTAGTTATTTCCCAAATATGCAGAACTATTCCATGCTTTCTTGCTGTTAGCTCTGTCCTGAATACCAACCCTATCCCAATTTTCTCGGTTAATTTCCTTATACTTTAAGGGAAAATGCACACATATATTCATGTGTTAGCTGTGAAATATTAAAGTGATAAAGGTAAAGTCCCTGTGACAGTCTACCTGCTTTTGTGCAGTCCAATTTACAAATACATATTCTCTCTTTGTAAGACACAGTGACACAGTGGCACTAATTTGCATATGTCTGTTTTTAGTACATGCTACACTGAGTCTGCAAGTTGCCCTTTTTCACTTAAAAGTGTGTCTTGGAGAGGTGTCCACACTATCACAGGTAGACAAATTTCACACTTTCATTATGTAATATTCCACTGTATGGCTACACAATGAGATTTCATCCAATTCTTTACTGAGGATATCCAAGTTGTTATTTCTTAAAATATTACAAACCAAGTTTAGTAAACATTCCTGTGTATGGCTTATTGTCTAACTGTGTAAATTTTTTTTTAGGATATAATGGAAAGGGAGGGTCCTTTGGTGTATACATTTTCAAGTTTTGTAGCTACAGCAGTCTCCCTTACCTTTAAGGGATAGGTTCTAAGACCACCAGTGGATGCCCGGAACTAATGTACACTGTTTTTCACTAAACATACATACTACTATAGTGTGAGTCTTCAATGTCCCCCAAATGCTCATATATTAAAGTCATGGCCCCCAGCTGAGTGCCCTTGGAGTGGTGGAATCTTCAAAAGGCGGGGTCTGGTGGGAGGTGGGATAAGGGGACCTTAGCTCTCTTCTTTTCTTTCTCGCACCCCATCTGTTATGGTTTATATCTAGATGTTCCCCTAAAGCCTCACACAATCATAGGTAGGGCTTTTAGAAGGTGTGATTGGATTATGGGGCTTATAACTGACTGGTGTTTGAGGTGGGGTCTGGTTAGAAGAGGTGGGTCACGGGTGTGGCCTGGAAGGGTTTAGAGACTAGAATCTCTGAAACCATAAGCCAAAAAAATCTTTCTCTCTTTAGAGGCTGATTATCTCAGGTATTCATTATAGTAACAAGGCTGACTGACATACATACCTATCCTCTTTCCCTGACATTAAGACCTAGCTGGAAAATGATCAGCATTCAGAACTAGAGATCAAAAATGCCAGTCCCAGTCAGCCTATCCTTGCCTTACCTGCCATCACTATTTTTTTGCTCAGTAGCTACTCTGTAAGGCTAATTATTTTCCAGATAGGTCTTTCAGTATAAGGAAGTTTAATTTTTACTTAGACATAGTAAGACATTAACAACAGCTAATCACAAAGCAGAACAATTATAACAATGTTCTATAATAAAGTTATGTGACTGTGGTCTCTCTGTCTCTCTCAAATACCTCACTGTGCTTGTCCTTGGGAAGATGTAAGAAAACACAAAGCTCACAGGTGAGAGAGAATGAGGTGGTACCTGAGCCTTTGTGGCTCAATATTAGACTATGACCTAAGGGTTACTGTTATAACTTGTATCAAATTTCCCCTCAAAGCCTCGTGCAGTCATAGGTGGGGCTTTTTCAGAAGTGGCTGGATCTAGACTGTGCGATTCATGGTGCAATGATAGGATTAAGGGTGCTGGGATTAGGGGTATGTGAGTAATAAATTTATCCACTGATTGGTTCAGGACCTGCCTTAATCCCAGTGGCCTAGATAGAATACTAAAGGGGCAGAAAGAGGCTGGTAAGGTCCCTTGATTGCTTTGCTACCTTCTGTCCACTATGGACTGTTTCTCCTCTGCAATGCCTGTCTGCTATGCCATCCTGCCTTGGAGCCAGCCAATTATGGACTGAAACTTCCACAAACTGTAAGCCAAATAAACCTTCCTCCTTTAAGTTTGGGTGTTGGGTATTTTGTCTCGGCAATGAGAAAAGTAACTAAGACAGTTACGCAAATACAGCACTGCAGCATCATGAAGTTGATCTGATACTGAGAGGGTGACTGAATGATAGACAGGTGTGCAATGTATATAGTGTAGATACTCTTCACAAAGAGTAAGTCACATCTTGGGCAAGATGGAGATGGTGTGAGATTTTATCACCATACTGAGAAGGCTGTGAAATTTAAAACTTAAGAATTGTCTGTTTCTTTTCTTTTCTTTTTTTTTTTTTTGTGGGTACCGGGGGGTTGACCTCAGGACCTCGCGCGCCAGGAGGCGCCCATGCCGCTGAGCGATATCACCGGCCCCTTTTTCGTATGTGGGTTCTGGGAGTCGAACTTGGGCCCTTGCGCTTGCCAGGCAGGCGCTTAAGCCTCTGAGCCATCTCACCGGCCCAAGAATTGTCTATTTCTTGCCGGACATGGTGGTGCACGCCTATAATCCCAGTGCTTGGGAAGCTGAGGCAGGAGGATTACTGTGAGTTCGAGGCCAGCCTGGGCTACATAAGTGAGTTCAAGGCCAGCCTGCACTACAGAGACCCTACCTCAAAAAAACAAAAACAAACAACAATAAAAAAGAATTGTCTACTTCTGAAATTTTTCCATTTAATAATTTTGTGCTGCTGTTGATTGTGGGGTAATTGAGATCATGGATAGCTGGGAACTTCTGTGCTAAAAAATTGCCCCCCAAAGGAGCACCACCCATCTGTTTCTACCAGGAGAATATGAGAGACATCTCCCCGAAGTCTTTAGCAAACTCAATATGACAAAGCACATTTTCTAAGGGCCTTCCAGGTGCCAGATACTGATAGGGCTGATGATACGTGGTGAAAGGAGAAAAGAGGGAGGAATAGGCAACATGTTAGTAACTGAGTACATAAAACAGTGTCATGTTCTATGAACAGGAAGCAGGTGAGATGACAGGCTTATAGGACACAGGAAGGATGTGTCTGATTTTAAAGAGCTCATCAGGGAACACCTCTACTAAGAGGTGATATTTGAACAGAAACCTGAATGGAGTGAAGGAGACAAGAACCGATTTATTAGCATGTACAAAAGTATAGATGTAGAGGTAAGCAGCAAGAAGAAAGTTGTGTGACTGGAGCTCAGAGACCAAGTAGTGGTTGGAAATAAAGTTGCAAAAGTAGCCAGCATTAGCCGGCATGGTGGCAAAGGCCTGTAATCCTAACACTCTGGCAGGCTGAGGCAGGAGGATTGTAAATTCCAGCCCAGCTTGGCCCACTTAATGACTTAGCAAGATCTTGTCTCAAAACATAAAAAGGATTAAAGATGTAGCTCAGTGCAAAAGTTCTGGGTTCAATCCCTGTGGTGCAGGGATGAAGGGGAAAATGAGGTAAAAGGAAGCTTTGTTTTACTTACAGAAGTTTCTGAATTTTACCAACATGTAGGAGAGTAAATAAAACAAGATCTATTCAGTGAGGAAGCAATCACCAAATTGATGCCAAGAACAGTATCATTTCCCATGACACTGGTGTTTCCAATAGCAGAAGAACTTTGAGGACCTGGTATACCTGTTTTTTTAAAAAATTTTAATTTTGACTGACAGTTAATACAAAGGTCTTTCCTCAGAGCTTTCAACTAGTTAAGGACAATGATGTTAATTCCATTTGGACTCTCAGCCTGTCACATTTATGAAGTTAAAATTCATGCTCTGTGAAAGCAGTGTTTCCTTTCAATGTAATTTTAACTGGTAATTGCTTTTCTATGGTTCCTCTGGAGAACCTGTTGGTGTGGTAGAGGGAACAGGAGAGAAGGAAAACTAAGAATGCCGAGTCCCCAGGTATAAGAAGGGAGCCCCTGGTGTGACTTCGACAGTCACTTAAATCACACTGCTTTTGCTTCACCATCTATAATTTGATGATTAATAGTATTATCTATAATGTAAATTTCCTATGAAAGATGCTTTGTTATCACAAAGTATTAACATTACTTCCAAGGATTATCAAGGTCCTCAGTGGAAAAACGAATCTTTGATTTCAGTATCCAGCTTCTTTTTATCTTGCACCATAAGAAAACTAATACCCAATTATTTAATCTGGCGTGTGGCTTCATGCTGTTCCATCTTTAATAAATGTGCTCATCAAATAGACTTTAAGACTGTTCAAAATGCAAATCCTGGTTTGACTACTTAGCCAAAAACACTGAGTGTCTAATGTTTTCTAGGCATTGTGTTTGAACCTGGAATCCTAAAAATGAACACACATCTGAATACAGCTCTGAGGACAAAACCACATTTTGCTCTTACAAACTTTTACTTATGTTTCTTCTTTAGCATTCTGCTAGAAGTGAATTATGGAAATTCCAACTATATTACCATAAGTTTTCCCCAAAATTCATCAATTAAAGGCTTCAAAGTTAAATATTAAGGTGGGCTTAATAAATGTTTATTAAGTTCCTGACAGAATTACAAAGGCTCTTAGGAATTGTCTAGTTTCATGCACATTTTGGTAAAATGTGGGTCACAGATGCAATTTTGAATTTTCTAGTAGCTCCCTTATAAAAATAAACAAGTAAAGTTAATTTAAATATATTTTGTCTACCTAATACTTTGCAAATATTTCAGTATGTAATCAATAAATTATTAATAGGCCACATAATTTCCTTTATACTGTCTTTGAAATCCAATGTGTATTTTACACTTACAGCATGTCTACATTAGATTGCTATATTTTCATTAGAAATACTTGATCTCTATTTAATATTCATAAAATTTACAGTAGAAAAAGTAGATTCATATACCCAGGTGGTTCCAAACAAAATAATAATTGAAATTAAACTTTAAGTTTCACTGTTATACTTGCATGATTTCAGTACTCAGTAGCCACATGTGGGTAGAGACTGCCTTATTGGAGAGTGTGGATATAGAACATTTCCATGGTTGCAGTAAGTTCTGTGCGAAAATGTAGATCTAATTCAATGCATTAAGGAAACTGAGCAGTGGTTAGTGGCAGGCTGGGACTACAACTTTGTAAGGAATTTCATAGATGTAAATAAATATCCGAAGCCAGGCAAAGCAGCACATGCCTGACATCCCAGTTTTCAAGAGTCTGAGGCAGAAGGATCATGAATTTCAGGCTAGCCTGGGCCACTGAGCAAGATTCTGTCTCAAAATAATAATAATAGAAGAGGGCTGGGGATGTAGCTCAGTGGATGTTGCCTAGCATGTGTGAGGCCCTGGATTCAATACCTAATATCACAAAAAATAAAAACAAAACAACAAAAATACCCAGAGTAAAGTCTGTCAAAAGGCTGACATTCACATGAGTTGGAAAACACAGAGTATAAAGCATTGTTTAAATGCAGTTACACGTTATTTACTGATGGGGCTATGTACTGAGCAATCTGTCATGATATAATTTCATCATCAAGTGAGTGTAACTATGTTGTGGAGTGTACTTACACAAACGAAATGGTGTTGTGTGCTACACACCTAGGCTATATGTACATATAGGATAGCCCACTGCTCCTAGAGCCTTGGTGAGCATAACAAGAACTTAAGTGCAAAGGAAAATGATACAGTCAAGGGACATGGTGATCAGGCTGCTGCTGGTGAAATACAGCATGCTGTTTTCTAGAAAACTTTTCTAAACAAGTAGGACACTCCAAAGTACCAACACGAAGTATAGTACAGTCAGTACAAGGAGACAGGAAATGTTTGGCTCCTGTGAGAATCTTGACTGTCAAGTTGATTGGGTTAAGAGAGGTCTAGGAGATGAGGATGAGTTAAACACACTTTTGGGTGTGTCTGTGCAGGTCAGGGCCATGACCTTGGGAACTATAACTGGTCCCTGGTCCCTTCTTCTCTGGGTCTTCCCCTGCTCTCTGCTTCCTGGCTGCCATGGCTTGAGCAGCTTTTCTCAGATGTGATGTTTCTGCCTTCAAGCCAGTGGGCCTAGACTGAATTCTCTGAAACCATTAGCCAAAATAAACCTATCCTTTAAATTTCTCTGTCAAGTACTTAGTCCCAGCAATTGAAAAAGGACTAAAAATGTTCTATTGTAATCTTCTAGGAAGGACCACGATCATATATATGATCTATCATTGACTTGTTAGAAGGCATTAACCTTGTTTATACATATTTATCACCAATAACAAGATTTAAATCAAACAGTTTGTATCATGGATATGTTCAAGTTATGTTTTACAAGGGACTTTTTATTGTGGTTATTGTAAGCAGTGCAACATTTTCCATTTTATTAACTTCTCAACATGTATTTTAGTGACATGATACATGTTCACATTGTGTGCATCTATCTCCAGAGATTTTTCATGTTCCCCAGCTGAAACTCTGTGCTCTTCCACAGAGTTCAACCACAGTTTTATTTTCTGGCCTCTATGAATTTTCTTATTCTAGGTACCTTAGAGTAAGTAGAAGAACACAGTATTAGTTCCTTGGTTTTGAGCTTATTTCACTGTTTTATGTCTCCAGGCTTTGTCCAAGTTATAGCAGGTGTCAGAATAGTGAGAATTTAATTTTGCATTTTTCATCATAAAATTATTCATTGTAAGACTTCTGAACTAGTAGCTGTGGAAATTTTGTTTCACTGAGAAGCCTCAACTCCAGATCATTGAAAAGGAAAAAAGACTCTTCTAGTTGTAACATCTGAGTGACAATGAAGATGGTGAAGTCTGCTTTTTTTTCTTGCATTGATATTTTGGATGTTTATACTACATCACTCTTTCTCACCATCTAATATACCACATATTTTTGTTGTTATCTTTACCTTCTATCACTTCCATCTATTGCCTCTGCCAGAACAAATGCCATGAGGATCTGGTTTGTTGTTTTATTCCTTGCCATATTTTTGGTACTTAGAACTGTGCATGCTACACAGTAAAGTGCAAAGGTTCTGGGTTCAATCCCCTGTATTGCATTGTTGTTGTTGTTACTATTATGTAGTTTTGGAAGATGAAAGAAAATAGAAATGTATTAGGCAAAATACATGAACAGAATTTTGTTTCCCTTTGACTGTATTTTCACTAAAGTGGTACTGTGTAAAATATCAAAGAAATTTCTACATTGAAACTTAAATTTAGGGGGGAATAATAAAAAATACTTCAACTTTAGAGGTTAAATGATCAATCATCATAAAGAGAGAAACACATCAAATCATCACATTCTACAATAAGTACATGTTATGGTTCCCTCTCAACACAACTATTTTATTGTGGTCAATATAAGTGTATGTTCACAGCATCTATGTCTCTGTCTTTGTCTGAGAAATGAATTTTGAGTTTTTAAAATCATGAGAACTTTAAAGCATTGCTGTAACTTAGGAGAAAGCAGAGAAACTTGACTCGGCACAGTAAGATGATGTCCGGAAGCATTCTGAGCCTCTGGCTTTGTTGGATTCCTTTTCCTTTTCTTGGATTTTAGTAAGGATATAATCTCAGTTCCAGTTAGAAAGGGCAAGCACAATACCAGGTGTCAAATCCACAAATCAATCCTCTCCTTAATTGCTGAAGTTTGACATGTCCCCATGTTTGTCTCAGAAAACTCTAAATACTCTTTTATTAGCAATGGGAATTAAATTTCCTACATAGACAAATTAACTTCTAAATTATAAGAGAAACAAAAACATGGGAGGTGGATGGAACCCTTTGTTCCAACCTGAAATTTTCTCAAGTAATCTCTTTCCTCTTCCTTGTCACCTCCATCTTCTCTAGACACTATCCTGCAGGCAACCATCCCCTGGTTGTTACCCAAACATAGATTTTGGTTCACAACTCTCAAAGAAAGATATCTCAGTAACCTAATTAAAGTGGAAGAGGTTAAAAACAGATGATGGTTGAAGAATGTTTTAAAACATGCAGCAATTATGTAAAGCAATTCTTGAAGAGGAGGATTCCATAAGATTAAAAATTTTGTTTTCAGTAGAGGGCTTGCCTTAAAAAAAACAACACAGAAGGTTATGAATTTGCTTAGGATAAAAAGACTAATAAATGGAAAATATATTTTGTAGATAACAAAATTCATGGGCCTTTTGCATTAAATTTTATGCACTCAAACCTACCTCACAGTGGGGTTTCAATCCTGGTATCTTCCTTTCAAATTGGTAATGTCAAAACCTGTTCCTCTTTCTGTTTCTCACACTCTCGTTCTCTCTCACACACCACCTCCAATTATGTGAGAAGTGACATAATAATTTCTAAATGTTTAATTTATATTCAAAAATAAATAGGTCCACATACTTTATTTTTTGAATAGAAAAATGGGAATAATGTAAAAATATCAAAACTGTAAAGGAAGTTACAGATCAATAGCCTCATCTAAGCCTTAAGCAGACAAGGTGAAATACTGCACCACGCAGAGAAAAACTGTGTGTGACATCCATTCACACTGTTCCCTCTGCACAAGAAAGACCAGATGTCTGGTTTCCAGAGTATTATGATTCTTCCTTAGTACTTAAAATTTACAATTTTGAAGTTTGCAAGAAAATGGCAGTGCCTTCTAATCTTTAGCATTTTATAGTTTAATAATTTCATAGACTAGAAGAGTTTCAGAATAAAATGAGCTTCGAATATTTATGCAGTCAAAACAATCCAAGAAAGAATTTGGGGAAAAAAAAAAATCTTTGAATGACTTTTATTTTGAAAACTCTATTATTCTTAAAAAAAAAAAAAAACAAAAAACAAATTCATAGTTTTCATGGCAGATAGTGGATGGGATCAGTGTAGTATGGTAGTTACATTGATTTAGAGCAGACGGTATGACTAGATGGTATTTCTTTTTCCTTGTCTGATTTCTACTAATGGTAGAAAAAAATATATACTTTATATATGTTATGCCTCGCTTCCTCCCAGGAAATGTTTGGAAATTCATGTAAAACTAATTGGCCATGAGGAATATAAAGCCCTTTAATGGGCTATCCAGGTCCCTATGGGAATTTTTTTTTTTTAAACAGACACCATGTGTTGCAATCTGCTACTGTCTACAAGGCTGGGTGGGGTAGCGGAGCTCTGTGGGACCAGGAATAAAGTCATTTCCAGGAGGTTTTTAAGTATTAACTAAAATGGGAAAGATGGTACAGCTGAAGCCTGAAAATACCTTCACTTCTACCTTAAATTGTAACCCAGAGTATATTAGACTTACGCCTCAGAAAACAACAACAAAAATAGCAAGTTAGTCAATTTAGGGAAGAAAAAATCCAAACCTTTTCTAAGGTGGTTAAATTGCCATTTATTTTGTATTTTAATCTAACCTACTGGTGATTTAATTTACAGATCTGAAAGAAAGTATATGCTCAAATATTTGAGGACGTTAACGTATCAACCACTGTTTAATTTTGGAATGTGCCTACTTGCTTGACACAATATTTTACCAGCTAACAAATGTTTAGCCTTTTTTTCACTTGACTAAAGAGAAATAAGTTTCACATTGCTTCATTCACCTTCTTATGTGCATATGCTGGGAAAGATTGGATGTTAAAAAAAAAAAAAACTTCCTCATGTTCCTTTCTACTACATCTAAATCTGTTTACCAATTCAAAGCTGCTAAAAAAGCCTGCATTCTCCTGCTATATCAACTGGATGGCTAGAAACCAAACTGTAATGTAACAGGAAAAAAATTATCAATTTATTTTCATGACAGAACATTCTTGAGAAGGTATAAAATTGTTCTGGACGCTACATCAGTTTCCTTATTTTTTCCTTTTGGTCTTCTTTTTTAAAAAGGCTTTTGATTTTTAAGCTGATACTTTTTATAGTTATAGAACAGTTCTAATATTTTGTGACATTTTTTATTGTGACACTATGGATGAAATTGTCGTCGGACTGACACCCTGTGCTGTTTATTCCTTAATTACAACTGTTAACACTGTAGAGAAGTGTGCTAATCTGCCAGCATATATTATGAAAACAACGCTATTGTTACCCACACCAACACCCACTCAACAGGATATTTCCAAGATGGTCATTTAAAGGAATTTATCACCACAATGGACATTTCAAGGTAGTTTTTGTTTGTGGTAGTGGTATTTTATTTTTTAGCTTGGCCTACTGTCTTCTCTTAAAAACACCAATCAGTTTGCAATTTAAAACAAGTTCATTGTAATATAGCACAGAAATACATTTACAGCAGAGGCTGATTCTACAGTTAGAAAATTATCATTTTTTTTCCCCAGTGGTGGACTGAGGGATCTTAAAGTTGTTCAGGGTTGTGACCCAAAGCTTTCTGACATTTTTTTTTTTTTTTCAGAAATAATGAAAATAGAAGGGAGAGGGAAGAGCATGTTTAAAGACAAAAAGATGAGGGAGAGGCTATTTGCATTCATAGGGGCGGCAAGCCTTAATGTCCAATAGCATTCTCAGCTCTAATAGGTCTCCTTTACCAAAACCAAGTCTGAGCCTTCCTGAAACCAGCTACTTATGAATGCTTTATAGTTTTGGTCTTTCCATCTTTAGAACTTTTAGAGGTTTGATTATCTGTGAGGCACAAAATCCTAGGAATGTATCTTTTGCTAAGTATTAATACTGTATACTGAAGCAGCTAAGTGTCACTGTCTTTTCATTTGTTAAAAGAAACTGTAATGGAAAGCACATAATGACCGAGATCCTATACCTTGTCCCCATAATAAAATAGCTAAAGATTCTTAACTTAAAATCTGAATCAACTTCTTTAGATGAGAATGACTAAATACTTTAAACAACACACACGCTGATCTAATACTTTATTTAATAACACTTTAATATTAGTTTTTAACAGTTCCCAGGGGTTTGGTAGGAAGCAAATTCATGATCCTAAGTAGCAGGGATCATCAGAAACTTCTCAGTAGATTCTTATATCTTCACTGTCATTTAGAGGTAATGAAACAAAATCAACATATTCAATTCCTAAAGTACCTGCAATTACCTACAAGCTCTTTAAAAATGAGCTTCATTAAGGAGGTTGTTTGAAATAGCGTGTGAAAAAGTTATCACTGTGCCTCATTTAGAATGGTATTTTCTGTTTCATTTTGATTTTCAACACTAATAGGATATGGTGCTTGTCCTAAAAGAAACTGTTTCCATTTGGGAATGTACTCTTCTACTGATGCCCAGTAACGAGCCTGAAAAAAAAAAATCCAAAAGTAAAAAAGCATATCAAGCAATTGAACTTGGCTCTTCACAATAGTCTAAATGTTTATTCACTTAAGTGTGTATGTGCATGTATACACATACACACACATATATGTAGAATGCATTTCCTCTACAGAATATTTTATGTTAATTTTAGAAAAAAAATCTGGCTACTTACTAGTGTTAATTCTCAATTTCTCAGTAAAACCAGTGCCTGGCAGAATTACAGGTTTTAGAATTTTATTGTGACTTTACACGCCCTCTTGTGGCCAACCTTGTGATTATTGCCAGTGGTATCATTTATGACTATAAATCATTAAATATTTTTAATGTCCCAGGTTCCCTACCAAATGGTTACCCACACTGAAATTATTACAATAAAGTGATCAGACATGAACAAATTCTTCAGAATTAATACATGGTGGTTTGATGTGGGGTAAGATTAGGAAGGGAAATCTAATCAGTATGTTACAGTACAGGACCCTTAGGATTGTGCAAAATATATATCCACTGCATCTTCTAAAAGAATACTTGATACACTGGGCATGGTGGCGCACACCTGTAATCCCATCACTCAGGAAGCTGAGGCAGGAGGATCGCCATGAGTCTGAGGCCAGCCTGGGCTACACAGTAAGTTCAAGACCAGCCTGAACTACATAGTGAGACTCTGTCTCAAAAAAAAACCCCAAAAATAAAACTTGGTCGTACAAACTCATTTTTCTCAAATTTTTTTGTGTAGTAAGAAAATATCAGTATAATATAAACATCTTTAGTAGAAATGGCTTGGAATGTAAGGTACTGTCTTACTACTGATCTGACTTTAGTGGTCTATAAGCTATAAAAGTTCATGCAGTGAAACCATGCTTTAGGTAGGAGCTTTGATGAGTTCTTGGGTGACTGCCCTAAGGCAGCCAAAGAGAACTATATTGCCAAAATTCTTGGGTCGCAGGAGAGTATTTTATACTAGATCAACACTATCAATCCTACTTGGGAAATTCAGCCAATGAGTTCCATAGCATTAAGAAAACATAATTGGGGCCAGTGAGATAGCTCAGTGGCATAAGTGCCTGCCTGGCAAGCGTGAGGTCCTGAGTTCGACTCCCGGTACCTACATTAAAAAAAACCCACATAATTATGCCCTGGGCATTTAAAAGGTACAGCAAGCTGGGTGTGGTGGCGCATGCCTATAATCCCAGCACTTGGATTGCCACAAGTTCAAGGACTGCCTGGCCTACATATCAAGTTTAAGGCCAGCCTGAACTATAGAGTGAGACCTTGTCTCAAAATAAATAAATAAATAGATAAATAAATAAATAAATAAATAAAAGGTACAGTAGTCTGACAGCTGAAATGGTGAAGGATTCTAAATGTCTATACATCTATGCATGTGGTCTAAGAGAGAGCCTAACCTACAAAATACAGGTCATCCTGCTATCCAAGACTAGTTAGTAAAAATACCTTAGAGGCCTGGCTGGGAGTTTTTCTACTATTCACAGATGGACTAACCCCTATTGTGTGGCTCCTTTATGTGCCAGAGTAAGGTGCTGGAGAACTGAACAAAGACGATAACATGACCAAGCCACAACTGTCTTCAATCACTGCCTTTTCTTACTACCCTAGATGACACAGAAAATTGAGGGGCAAATTCCCAGTCTTTAGTTTTGAGTCTACTCATATACACCGCAGGACATGAAGCAAAATTATATTTGAAAAAAGGTCATTAAAATATAAAAAACTATTCTGTATATAGTAAATTCCTACTCATCACAGACACATATACCAAACATGGTTTATTTTTGCCAACCAGTATCCCAATCTGTTCTAGAACTCAGCTAAATAAAACAGACAAAAGCCACACTATAGGGGTTGGGGATTTAGCTCAGTGGTAGAATGCTTGTCTAGCAAGCTGGAAGCCCTGGGTTTGGTCTTCAGCACCAAAAAATAAAGAGAAAAAAAAAAAAAAGAGCCACACTATACTGTTTGATAATACGCCTTTAAATAACTGTTTACATTTTGTGAAGGGACTGAGTGCTACTTCTAACAGTTCTAAGAGGAAAAACACTTTGGGCATGCTGTTACCTTAAGACTTAAAGTATATTGTTATGTTTAAAAGGACAGTTATTGCTGTAATGAAGGGAAAAAAACATGTCATAAAATTATCACTAGATAAAAATTTTTTTCAAGATACTAATTACCTGGTATATGTAAGATGTGTACCTGTGGACATATAAAAATGATCAATTAGAGCTGGGCACAGTAATCCTAGGTACATGGAAGGCTTAAGTAGGAGGACTGAAAGTTCAAGTCCAGCCTGGGCAAATTAGGGGAGACCCTGCCTAATATTAAAAAAAAAAAAAAAAAAAGTTGGGAATGTAGCTCAGCACTTCTAGGTTCCATCTCCAGAACCACAAAAGAGAAAAAAAATAAATAAATAAAAAATCAAGATAAATCAAACACATCTTGTTTATTTTACTGAATAAGTAAATCTGGGAAATACAGACATATGACCAGTATTTCAATCACAGTGTACCACTAATAGCTTAGGGCCTATTTAGTTACATTTGTTCCTTAAGAGTCTCACCTCAAGAGAAACCACCTCAGGTGGTGGATGTGGGTGAATCTTGCTCTGTAGAGACTTTTCAGCTGCTTTTATATCCTGTAACAGATATGAACATTTTAAAATCAAAGTGTATTTATACATTACAAATGATACCTGTATTACCAATATCTGTGTCCCAGATCTTTCACTTCAGCTCTTCTCCATACTTAGGTTTGAAATGATGGAAAGACACTAAGGTAGGAGAACTGACTATAGCTCAATTAATCCACTTTTACTGAAGTGGGTGCCTTACTTTAAAGTAGAAAGGTGCTGGTACTTCCATGCTCTGCCTCTTCACTTTGAATTGCTGGCAAACGCCAGAAATTCCTGCAAAAAGAGCCTCATTTAAGGATGCTCAGAGCATTAACCCAGCTTTAAAATTACCTCACAACAACCAGATGGATAAAATCAAGTACTGTATTCAGATAAAAAAACATTTAGGTACTTAGCCCTACAGTGCTAACCCTAAAGTGAAGAGTTCTAGTCTCTCCAAATGATGCAAATGGTATACTGATGGCACACATTCATTTGTTCAACATTCCACCTTTAAATTTTGTATTTATTTAAAAGAAGTATTCTATGACAGGAATCTTTTCACTAAACTAAATTTTTAGGGCTAAATTTCTAAATTATTTTTAATGGTAAGTTTTATTGCTGGGTAATATCATTCAGCCAGTGTATTCAATCACCATGTTTTAATTTGTAGTTTCACTTGTAGATGCATCTATTTTCTCTTATGGTTGTAAAAACACCATAAGCTTAAGGTATAATTATTTTACCTTGAAACATACATGGCACATGCCCAGAAATGTAGGATTCTATAAATTTTTACACAAACATTTGAATACCATTTAAGAAATGCCTCCCAAATCAGTACCTATGTTGTCTTATGCCCACTTATTATGTTTCATCAAGTTCATAGGGGCCTTGGCCCAAAGCTATGCAAATTTTGTTTCTCCTCTGAGCTTAGTGAATTGACAGAAAAGAGAAAGTTCTCTTGATCCATACACACACATTGGAGCAATCTAAGTAGAGGGCTGTTGGACAGACGGAGAGAGATGGAAAAGGGCGTGGGAGTGGGGTGTGAAGAAGCCAGTGCTGAACAGGAGAAAAAAGACAGCAGATGGTAGCGGCAGGAGCAAGGAATGGGTGTGAAATGTAAAAGGGAAAAACAGGAAATTCCCTAAAGGGACTCCCCAAAGTTGCACAACCATTAATGCACCTGCTGTCTGGAGGAAGGTGATTTGAAGGAAAAGAACATGTCAATTTAGGGATAAAAAATGGATCTATTAGCATGTCTATCCCATACCAGAAGTTTACAGCTAAGACACATGCTAAAGAGTATTTGATGCCAACGCTGCAACAGACACAGAAGCCTAATTTTTCTGTGATTACATTGATTTTACAAGGTCCTGGGAAAATAGTTTTTGCTTCCAAAAATCACATAAATACAATGAGAAGAGAATAATTATACCTTCAATTAAGCTAATATTCTAAGAATAGTTGCAAAGTTATTGTAAGTGGCAGATCTAGGTGTCACGAGCACTGAAGAAAACATCCCGTTTTTCTTAAAGACTGGAAAATAAAAAGATACTGAAGAATGTCTCTTATAGAAGAGCAGATTTGCCAACAAAAGAAGCAGATGCAGGCAGGGACATGTGGCCTGGTAAAGCAGGCTGATGGTGAGACAATTGACTGTCATTTCTGTAACACTTTGCCCCAAGATTACCACATCTCTGAACAACTTCTTCCTTACCATCAGTGCTGTCACTTCTTAGATGTTTTGTGTAGTACCTCTCCTGTTCTTCTCTTTAGTTAGCTCATTTTTCTTTCCAAGTGTGGGCTTTGTTAAGATCTGTGACATCTGTTTTCATATTTTTACTTTATCTCCTTTCAAACTTGTCTCTTACCTAGCTTTAACTATTACTGTAGAGGGATAACTAACCTTTCTTCCTAACCCTTACCTCTCAGTCTAATAAAACTAGGCTCATCTTCTTCCTACTGGATGGACCGAGCAAATCATTGTAGGAATTCTATTCACTCAGATACCTATGCTGTATCTTTTTTCTTCAACTCTTCTTATTCCCTGTCAGTTAAAACTTCAAAGGTTTCTAGATTGTTCCTTCAGGACAGCTGTCCTAGCATTTCCTTTTCATTTCCAGTGCTATTGCCTTATAACTATATTCATTAAGGACTTAAGGAGTGATTATTCTGACTCATGCTAAGAATGTATCTCATTGTACTTCAATCCATACCTATCATGGTATTGATTAGTTGTTTGAAAGAACTACTTTACATATGTTCTTCTCTAGACTAAAAAAATTGATACTCAGTACATAGAGGATGCAAGTGTGAATTCCTGAGCCTAATTGGTCAAAACAAACACCTCTGCAATTTGATCCCAGCATTTTATAAAAAGTTATATCTTGATCCTTCCATACAAGAACCTCCCCTTTGATTACTAGACACACTGCCAGAAGGTCTAATATAACCTTTATGTATTCAAGGATCTAACAAAGTTCAAGGCATATACGAGATTCTTAGATATTCATTAAATGAATAAACAACTAGGACATCAGTTTCCTATGTATAGTAAAATAACTGAAAACAACCAAACAAAAAATCCCCCTCAACCTTAGAGGAGGGAAAAGGAAAAAGAGCAGAGGAAGAAAGTCTAGACTTACCTGATTATATCTTATTATTCTGTTTTATAGATTTGCCATTATACCATTTAAAATTTTGTATAATGATAGAACAAATTAAAAAGCAATTGAAAAGCAAAGGACAGAAATCTATTAGTTGGAGGCATAACCATGAAGAGGTCTTAGAACACAATATTTACTGAACATTCCTAGTGAGATATAGCCTAAGGGCAAAAAAAAAAGCTATAAAGGTATCTTACTAAAAAACCAGTCCCAATAATCACATTGGTGATGGGAGTGATGTCTGTATCATAGAATAAAGTACAATAGTTCCCCCTAAACTGTGGTTTTTGCTTTCTGAAGCTTGTTACCCAATGGTTAACTGTGGCCTAAAAATAGTTAAGTAGAAAAATCCTAGGGCTGAGAATGTAGCTCAGTGGTAGAGCATGTACCCAGCACATGCAAGGCCCTCAGTTCAATCCTGCATCAAAAAGAGGGTGGAGGAAAGAGAGAATAAGAGAGGAACAAAAATCTAGAAATAAACAATTCCTAAATTTGCTTGCTATTCTGAGTAGCATGATGAAATCTTGTGACATCTCACTCTGCCCTGCCTAGGAAATGGTTCATCTTTTGTTCACTGTATCCAGTGTTTATGCTACCTGTCTGTTAGTCATTTAACTGTTGGCTAGGTTATCAGACAGTCACAGTATTACATGCGTCTAAGTAATCCTTATGTTGTAACCTACTAATATGTCACAATGTCTATATCACTTACTTCACTTCATCTCACTATACACGCATTGTATCATCTCACAGCATAAGTATGAGTATGGACAATAAAATATTTTTAGAGAGAGACACATTCAGTTTTTATTATAATATATTGTTATCATTGTTCTATGCTATGAGTTCTTGTAACAAAATTATTGTGCCTAATTTATATATTAAGCTTTAGTATAGGTTTGTATGTATATGAATAAATAAGTATAAATAGGATTTGGCATTATCTACAGTTTTAGGTCTTCACTGGGGTCTTATCTTGGAACGTATCTCCCACTGGTAAAGTGGAATTATTCTACATATTTATGTTGGTGTTGGACAATCCTCTGGGAACTGATATTTTTGGTAGAAGTTACACACACAAGATCGATAGTTTTAAGTGAAGAACTTTCCAATCCTATAATGAAATTGAAAGTACTAAGAGGAACTCATATTTTATCCTAAAAAATCAAAAGAAATGGCAATAAATAGTTCTAAGTGCCCAGAGCTCTAAATATATTTCCTGATGAAAGAAAGGAAAGAAAGAAATGATCATTCTAAGTCTGGACAGCAAATGTACCCAATAAGCCTTGAAGAAATCATATCAGAAAGAAAGGAAACTATCAAAGACTGTTAGGATCATGTTGAAACATTTCAGGACTAACTTGAAGAAGCTTCTACTTGATAAAAATGGGACAATTTGAATATGAGTAAGAGTAAAAAACTGCAAAAGATTGAAACATTTCAAATTCCAGATAAATTAAAAACAAAACAACACCTCACTGGTCCGTCTTTAGAGGATACTAGAGAATCAACCTATTATTTTAAAAACTATAGGGCACTGATAGTGAAGCTTTTAGAGACGAGTGCCCAAACTGAAACCCAAGACCTACTTATTTATCACAAAATGCAACACTGTAATTAGGTCCCTGGCTGTCCTGGGTGGAAGTTTTAGGCTCCTTAATGGCCGCCTGTCCCATCAAGGCATCCACATCACTCATCAGTGGGCAGCATTTCCCTATTCTTTCTCTGCCTGGAGTATTTTGTCTGTTTTCTCCATAAGATGATGTTACCACAAAATTGCCTTTTTGGGCAAAACAAAGTTTTCTAGGAGGTGACGGGGGAGAGAGATCACTGTTTATATTGTAGAAATATTTATAGAAAGAAAATCCCTTCTCCATCAACCCATATGAATTATGTTTATGTCTTTTAAAGGCAGATAAATTGCATTTAATATTAATCAGAAAAAATTATTCAACCTATTTTTTGGGGGGTAGTGGTGGGGGGTCAAACCTAGGGTCTCATGCATGATAGAAAACTATCTTACTAAGTTACATCTCCAGCCAGTTCCCTATCTTTTATGACATTTCTTGACTGTGCCTCACTATGAGGTTTCTTCCCTACTTATATTCATAGCCATCTGTTTATTAATATAGGCTAATATTTGATGGGATTAGCCACTTCCTTATTACTCCCTTTTTCAAAAATTTCTTTTAGTTAAGCATGGTGGTGGCATGCCTGCAATCCTAGCACTCTGGGAGGCTGAGGCAGGAGGATTGCAAGTTTGCACCCAGCCTGAGCAACACAGAATCTTAAGCCCCTGTTTCCAAAATAAAAAATAAAATGGGCTGGGGATGTAGCTCAGGCAAAGGCCCTGAGTTCAATCCCCCTTACTGCCAAAAAAAGAAAATACTTGTTATTCTCACTTGTTTATTTTTCCACATGAATTTAAATAAATTTTATTACTTTCTATGAAAATTCTGTTGAGATTTTTAAAAAATGTATAAATAACTTCAGAAGTGATTTTAGAAAAACAATAGTCTCTGTGTTCAGATTTAAGGCATGTCTCCTTTTTTTCCTTTAATGTGGGTACTGGGAGTCTACCTCAGAACCTCGCGCTTGCCAGCAGGTGCTTGTACACTGAGTGATATCACCGGCCCTTTTTTTTCCCTTATGTGGGTACTGGGAGTCGAACTTAGGACCTCGCGCTTGCCAGGCAGGCGCTTATGCTGCTGAGCTATCTTACCGGCCTGGCATGTCTCCTTTTAAGTTTTCTTTTCTTTTTTTTTTTTTTTTTTTTTTTTTTTGTGGGTACCGGGGGGTCAACCTCAGGACCTCGCGCACCAACAGGCACCCGTGCCGCTGATCGATATCACCGGCCCCTTTTTTGTATGTGGGATCCGGGAGTCGAACTCAGGCCCTCGCGCTTGCAAGGCAGGCGCTTACGCCGCTGAGCCATCTCACCGGCCCCCTTAAGTTTTCTTTTACATCTCACATTTCAGTTAATAAGTATCTTTACAGTATCGTAAGTAAACCTTAAAAGCTTCCCAAATATCTTATAATTTTATTGCTAATGTGAATCTGATCTTTCGTATTTTCTAGCTATGTACATAAGATTCAACTCAACATTTGGTCTTACAAAGATATAATCATATAATATATTACTATTCTACTTTTTGAAAAGTTAAAGCTTTTAATGTTTATTATAGTGCTTAGAAGGTCTAAACAAATCAAAAAATAGCTGGTAAAAATGATCTTTATTTTGTTACTATTATTGTACTGTAAGTTTTAATGGAACTAGTTTTATAAAGTGTGAGCAGTAGTTCTGAAATACCTATCCTAGATGTAACTTAATCTATTCTTGATCACAGGTATTAGGAGTAGTTACCATGCGGTTTCCTCATGTTTAAAGAACTGGCCCAGATTAGTGTTTTTCAAAGTTCTTGGAGCAACAGCTAGGCAGCAAGGAAAGGCTGAACGGGTAGAGTTAGATCAAACCAAGTCCATTTCTACCTACCTTTGATAAAACATCTTAATGCAAAAAAAATCTAAACCTTTAGATCTAATAACATATAGATGGCATTTAAAGTCTTCCTGGAGCAAGAAGTATAGCTCAGTGGTAGAGAGTATGTTTGGCATGTGGGAGGCCCAAAGTCCAATGCCAGCACTCCCCACCCAATTCAAAATTCTGCAGTCAAGTCCTATTTATCTTACTTCCATAATGATATCCATGGTAGAGCAACTAACATTATTTCCAAAGTTTAAAAAATGAGGAAAAGCAGAATGAAAAACTGCATATATAACCATTCACAAAAAGTAAAACAAAAAGACAGGGAAGAGACCACTTCTAGCAACAAGGACTGTATCTGTGATATAATAGGTGTTCAATAAAGTTATAAAAGGACCAAAAGGAAATATATAAAAATGTACTCCAAGATGGGTGACACAGAAATATGATCTTGGATCTTTATCTTTTCATTTTTTTATGGTAAGAATATATTACTTTGATAATGAGGGAAATTACTGTATCAAACTGAAATTTCTCAGAACTACGAAAACAGATTCATTATCTTCCTTATACACAGATGCTCCTTGACTTATGATGAGGTTACGTTCCATAAGTATAGCAAAATTAGAAAACATTGTAAGTCAAAATGCATAAGTACACCTAACCTATTTAACACCCTAGGTTATCAACAACACACACTGTAGGGTACAGCTGTTTTCTCTGTAATTAGCTGCTGCTGGCTGCCACTGCCCAGCATCACAAGAGAGTAGCTAAAAGCATACTGTTAGCCTGGGAAAAGATCACACTTCCAAATATGGATCTACTGAATGCATATCACTTTTGCATCATTGTAAAGTCAAAAGGTTGTAAGGTGAATTATCCTAAGGGGACTGCCTCTGTATGGCAATTTCTTAGCTACCTCTCTTAACACTAGTTTCTTCATTCTTGGTTTTTTAAAACCAGGTCTTGCTATGTAGTTCAGGCTGGCCTTGAATTCACTATGTAGTCCAGGCCGGCCTTGAACTCACAGTGATCCTCCTGCCTCAGCCTCCCAAGTGCTAGGATTACAGGTGTGCACCACCACACCTGGCAGTTTCTCCATTTTTGAAAACACTTTGCATCTAAAAGTAAATGAATCTTTCTTAAACACCCGCTCATATGTTTTTTATATGTGTACTCGCCTTTACTTACTTTCAGTACTATATTAGCTCTACATACCAAGTCTCAAATTCTTTAGTCTCAGAACCTATATCCAACCTCATTTCCAAATAAATAGCTCACAGTCCAATGAATGTAATAGGGTCATTCATTTTTCTGGTCTTAGTGCTATTTTTAAAGAATGTAATAGAATATTTGGCCTTGTGCCTACTAAAACATAGTGGAAGCTTAGCTTCTTCTGTGAGACCCCTTAGAATATGCTCTTTTGAACAGCTTTTTACTTTTATTCCTTATAGTTCCAAATCTATTCCATGTAATTTAGTGTTTGACCACATCAAGTCTCAGAGTTCTTGGTATCAGAGAATTTATAGCCTTCTAACATCAACTAAGCCTGTAAATGCCTTCAGATTAAGAACTCTGATTTATACTGTACTTATTTTGTTGTCTCCACTTTCAGCCTTTGGGCATTCATTAGACACTCAATAAAAGGAAAACACTTGAAAACCAACCACTACATCACGTGCTGCAGGCAGGTAGCAATTAAGCCTTCTAATTCAGTTTTTCTAACTTTTCACAGCAAATTCCAAAATATCCTATATATTTCCATTTAAAAATAAATATTGCTAACACCATTGGGCAAGTAAGACATATGGCAATATAGAATGCTTTGGTAGCACTATGGCTGTGACTTAAATTACTGTGGATCAAACTGCCAGAAGCTGAGAAGATAACTGAATTTTCCTCTTCCTTTATCCTCTAGTGAGGCTAGAAGATAACTGTATCATGCCTATCGATGAAAATATTTAACAATAAAAAACTG
Source organism: Erethizon dorsatum (assembly GCA_028451465.1). Taxonomy (NCBI): domain Eukaryota; kingdom Metazoa; phylum Chordata; class Mammalia; order Rodentia; family Erethizontidae; genus Erethizon; species Erethizon dorsatum. Next base: position 93,259,059 of record CM051825.1, on the reverse strand, counting down.
AAAACACTTCTTTATAACTTAAATAATATAGTTTTACTACCAAATGTTTTAGTCATAGGATCTCTTGGAAGCTTGAATGGAAGCAAACTTTAGGGTTTTAATTATGGATGAAGCCACACAATTCTGGAAGAAGCAAAGTATAGCAAGCAGCCAAAAATGTTACACATATGATTTTACTCCAAATGGGCACATTGGCCAAATGGTGAGGCCCTGCGTAATCATAGACTTTGACCACCTACTCTGTAACCATCCAAAGGGATCTGGGAAATCTGTTATCATGGATAGGAATTGCGTGTGTTGACTGTGGCTCCAGTAGAGAAAAATCAAATTGTTCTTGTTTTTAAATGCTTAATAGTTTTGAGTTGGATCTAAACATACTACAGGCACTTTAAGGTCTTTCAGGATCTCCCTTCAAATAAAAGATGGAAAGTGGAAATGTACATCTTCTATTTTTACTTCTTGTGCAAAGGTTACCTCAATGTTCCTTCTGTAGTCATTGATTTTCTAGTTGATTAAATATATTTAGCATATGCAAACTTCATTTTTTTTCATTTAAAATGAAAATATGGGTAAGTTGTATTTAACTAATATGGGTTTAAAAATAAGATGTTGCCTGGTGTGGTGGTGCATGCCGATAATCCCAGCACTCTGAGACGCTGAGGCAGGAGGATTACAAGTTCGAGCCTAGCCTGGGCAACTTAGTGATTTAGTAAGATTCTGTCTCGGGGGCTGGTGAGATAGCTCAGCGGCATAAGCGCCTGCCTGGCAAGCGCGAGGGCCTGAGTTCGACTCCCAGAACCCACATACGAAAAAAGGGCCGGTGATATCTCTCAGTGGCACGGGCACCTGCTGGCTTGCGAGGTCCTGAGGTCAACCCCTGGTACCCACACACACACATAAAAAGATTCTGTCTCAAAATAATATACAAATAAAGGGCTGGGTATGTAGCTCTGTGTGAAGGCCACGGGTTCAATCCCCAATACTGGGAAAAAAAAAAAAAAAGGATACTGTCTCATTAATTCTACTTATTACTCTAAACAAAGACTATATAAATCAATATCATAAAATTTATGTCACACATTTTTGAAAAAGTGGGAAAAATCTTGATACACAAGCCATGGAAACTTACCTTTAAAAGGCTAAGATTCCTTTTGAAAGCTGTCTCAGCTGCAAGCAGCTGAGATGCCTTTTCTGTGTTTTGATCTCCAAATTTATTCTCCATTTTTTGAAGTAACATTAATCTTTGTGATACTCTAGAAAAAGGTAGAGATTAAAGTGAAAAAATGTTAAAAGCAAACATTTTATCGCCTGACCAATATACAAAATTCATTTCTTTATTGCTTTTCACTTAACCTGTTTTGAAAGTTAATTACTATGTCAATTAATAAGACAATGAAAAACTTAGGTAGTTCAGTAAGTCTTAAGTCAGTGGTGGCAAAACTATGGCACATGTGCTATTGTGCTTTTAAGATAAAAGATGTTAATGTATGAGTTGTTTTTTCTAAACTGAAACCTTAATATTCAGGCTTAATTGCAATATTGGCACTTTGTGATAAATAACTGGGTTGTGAGTTGCAGTTTGGGCACTCCTCTCTAAAAGGTTTGCCATTGCTATCTTAAGTCAATCAGGGTAAAATTAATTTATCTTCATTAACATTCTTCATATGTCCCATTCTTCATAAGTACATGGTTCTGTTTTTTAGCCTCTGGTCTTTGGAAATTATTTTAGAATGTTGAAGATATGTTATAATTTTTGGTGAAAATGCAAACTGTAATACATATCTCCTTGTACACATAGTTATATATACCTCCCCACACACATACATTGATATAACTTGCTATATGAAACCTTCTGCTTAACACTTCAGTACCCCTGAATCTCATGTTACACATTTAGAATTGTGCTAAACTTCCATATGTTTGAAGAAGCAATAAAAATATTTTTTCCTCTTTTTCCAAAAGAAAGATGATGGTTTGATACATGAGTGAGAGGCAATGTATATATATATACTGTACATGCTCATGAGAAGGTAAAACAGTAACTGAAGAGAGATGTAAAAAGTTAATAAGTACATTTCAAACTACTTTAGGATATATAATATACTTCAAAAGTGTCTTGCTGGTCAAATCCTTGTTTTAAACGTTTATGGATTCTCTTAAATGATGAAAAATACACCAATATCATACATAAGTTTAACTCTCCCGATAGTTACGAATGTTTTGAAGAAACGCTGTTTCATATAGATTGTCTTATAAGTACAACTAAAACCCGAGGTCTTTGAGCGGTCATTTTTTTTGGGGGGGGGTAAGAAAAATATTTTAGAAGGCCAACGAAGAGGGTCTGGTAATTAATTAAAGAAAAGCAAAGCCGGAAAGCCCACAGACAGAGGAAGAGGACCAATATTAAATGTAGGAACATGACTGGCTGCACAATTTTCAGGACGTGGGAAAAAGTGACTGAAGACTCTGACATTAGAGTTTTAAAACAAGTGTGGGGGGGCCTGTGACTGTGTAGGTCACATACCCATGAACGTGACGCTAGCAATGGATAAGAGATTTAGATAAGTCCACTAAATACCAATGAGGGACCTGGAAGTGTGAGAGGAAAGATGAATTTATCTAGCAATCAGTAATAAAATATAAGGTGACACAGAATATATTTATACCTTTTAATCTTGGTTATTCTTTTTTTGGTTGGTTGGTTATTATTAAGAGACAATGAAATTCCTGCTATGACAATCTCAAGCATCAGAAAATTAAAATACCAAACTTTCAAATTTTTGTGTTCTCAGTACATGTTTCAGCAATGAAAACAGTACATTCTCTCGGTTAGGATTATCCTTTTTAAAAACTTACATTTTTTCATGTCTTTTAGAAAGGTGAATTTCTTGAGTGAACAAGGAAGTCATCTTTAATCAAAGCTCTTGTACACTTTCTGGTAGATAATAAAAATATTTAAAGTTACTTGTACCACATGTGTTCAACCTTGCAGTATTTGATCATTTACTACTTCAATCTATCGGTTTACTCAGAAGCAAAAATAACCCCTAAAATGTAATAATGCATAAAATCAAAGTACATATAAAGGCATTTTTATTCAGGATCTACGGTTTTGAATCTGCCATATTCATCCAAGAAAACCACAAATCAGGTAAACTCAACGTATTTCACATTTCCCCCTCTTTTTTCCAGTCTAACCTTAATCAGAACTAAAAACAAACAAGCGGCTGGTAGTAAGACTAGTGAACATTATATTGTATCAACAGACAGAAAAAAAAAAAAAACCCACTGTAAAATTCAACACAGGAACACCATCTCTTAGGCGTGTGCACACACACAGACAGAAAGGCAAACAAGTATGAGAACCAACTGCAAACTCATGGTCTTTCTTTTTACTGGAAGACTGCCCAGTTCTACCGTCTCTCTTCCAAGCAGAGAAGTACTTTTCACGTGTAGCTGGGAGGAAAAGCACAATGAAGTACCTTCACCTTGCCCCGGACGCAGCACTCTCTTCTGGAGAGTTAGGGAAACCCGCGTTCGAGCGTTTACACCAGGAGCAAGCTCAGCCTGGGTACGCCTCCCGGACCACCGTGCACAGAGGTCTAGGGAAAGCGCCGCAGGCCGAGCTTGGAGGCTCGTCCTCCGGATGGGCGCGAAAGCTGCAGGTGCCCGACCTAAGGGAGAAGAAGGTCAGGGAGGAGAGTCCCTTCGGGAAGGCGTCCTTCCTACACGTGGAAGGCACCCTGACGGTGTGTGACCGGCCGGGGCGCGCCGCGCCGGCCGTGAGACCGAGCCCTCAGCCGCGCAGCGCCGCCGGCCGCCTCGGCTTCGCGGCCGCGGGCAGGGCAGGCTTTTCTTCAGCACCGCGGACAGCGGGTCCTCTCGCGCGCGCCCCGGGCTCGACTCGCACACACTTCCCGGCGAGACCCCCGCGGGCCAGCCCTCGCCGCCGTCTTTCCAGCTTCCTTTCCGCGACGGAGCCGACTAACGCAGCGCCCAGGAAATGGCGGACCGCCGGTCACTCTTCGGTGACGGCCGCGGTCTGCACTTCAGACGAACCCCGGCCAGAGCAAATTCTGCCTTCTGAACCCAAGAGTCTCACCGACTCAGAGTCGGCTTTTCTGAAGCCGCCCCAAGTCCGGCCGATACCGGAAAAAAGCCCGAACTTTCCCCCTCATGTCCTCCTCGCCAGCCCTGCTCACCTGCGCCGCGGCCCCACGCTCTGCTCGGCTCGTTCGCCCCGGCCGGACTCGGCGCCCAGCGCCCACCTCCCGGGCTTTCGGGAAGGCGCTGCCTACTGCGCCGGCGCCGGAGCCTCCGCGCAGGCCTGGGCGGGGTGGCGCCGACGTCTTCGCGCGCACAGCGCGGTGACGTCACCGCCGTTTTATAAGGGCGGGCGGTAGGTGAGTAGGACCTTGCCCCGAGGCGGAGCTGTGGTGTGGTGGGTAGTGTGCGAGGGGGTGCGCCAAAACGGCCTTGAGCAGCCTTCCGGAAAACGCGTTTGGTGGTAGCTCCATTTCAAGCCCTTTGGAACGGATATCTCCACTTTTAAAAGGTCTTCAGAAGGCGGGGCTGTTTTCCTAGAAACGGGAACGTCCCAGGAGAGCGTGGAAGTGGGGTAAAGCTCCGCGAGGTAGTCCGGAGTGTTTGGGTTCACTTTACACTGAGTTCATTCACCAAATCCTGTGGAGCAGCCCCGAAGTGCCGGCCTGCTCCGGGCTCGCACCCCCCAGCCCCCGCAGGGACAAGAAGAACGACTCATTAGGTGTGCAGGGCTTTCTCTCAGGCGCGGCTCTGACTGGATGCTTTCCTGGAGTCCCTCGTCCCAACGACGCCCCGTGAGAGGTAGCGTTAGCCTTAAATTCGCAGACAAGGACGCGTTTGGCCGTTAGTCAGGGGCATAGCTTGAAAGCAGCAGGCCCTTCGCTGTATTTCCCACAGCTTTCAGGACATAGTCTTGGTAATCCCTGTATGCCGTAAGGGGCATCCCTGAACATTTTATTCCTTAAAATAACTGTGAGATGTGTGATACTATCCATCCTTAGTTTATAGAGGAAGAAAGGTTCAAGAGAGGTAAGGTTGTCTTTCTAAAGGTTGCTCAGCTGGCAAAGGCAAAAAGGAACTCTAGGTGTTTTCCATCCCCCCCCCCCAGAATATCTACATAGAACTTAGTTCCTGTTGAGGACTGTTGAACTTCATGGTTTCCTTTGCTTGTAAAGCCCTTCCCCACACACTTAAGTTCAGTTTCTGGTAACTCTCAATGTTACACCCTCACGGAAGCATTTCCTGAACCCCTAGTACAGTATTAGATTCCCACTCTTCTGGCTCCGTCTCCTCCTGTGTTGTTTTCTCCAAAACACAGTCACATGTCGTATATATATGGTACAATCACTTGTTTTGTTTACAAGTGCACCCACCACTAGAATTTGAACTTAATAGATTTTTTTTGTCTCTTTGATTTACTGCTCCGTCCTCAGCACCTAGAACTAGCTGAGTGAATGAAATAGTTCTTGCCCACTGAAATTCCACTGTAATTTCAGAGCGCTCTGTCTTCAATTGGTATGACCTGTTCCATTAATAGATATCTCCACAGCCTTATCACTTACTTGGCTAAAGATGCAAATTACACACTCGAGTGGTCCTGTATTCTAAGAATCCAGTAGATCTTTTTCATGGTTATAGGCACTTTCGTTATCTTCCGTGAGTTTATAAATACAAATTTTTCTTAAGTTGATATGGGCTGCATGCGACAGCGCTGACAGAGTGCGTATTAAAGCATTTGTATGTTGCTGAAGACAACCTTGGCTTATCTTCATGCTTCGTGTAAGTCTGCATAGCATCGCAGTTGAAACAAACTCAGCTCTTCCAGCTTTGATCCTGGTTGTTTTTGGGTCATTTTCTGCTTTAGTTGTGAACCAAAGAATACCTTGGAAAATTCCTTACAATTTTTAGGGAAATAGTAACCAGGAATATACCAGAGAAACACTCAAAGATCTGCTGTCATAGCTCCTTTTTTATGACATGTCCCACAGCTGATCCTTCCTGTGGGTGGCACCTGGCTGGTGAGGAAGAATCTGTGGCAGTTGCGCAGTGTATTTATTAGCATACAGCTTGTGCATTGTTTTAAAGATAAGTTTGGGTACCTTTTGGAGAGAGACACTCCATGTCTATCATTCAGATTACCACAACCTATTAAGTAACACATGGCCCATAGTGTAGTAAGTTAATATTTCCTAATCCCTGAACTCAATGCCTCCTTATTCCCTTAGCCTCATTATTTTTGAAGGCATTGTGTCTTTCAGTCAGACATTCTGTAAAGATGTATTTATTCAGTACTTGGAAGATGTAATCTGCTCTTAAGAGCCTAGAATCTGGCTGAGCTCTTAAGATATATGCACAAAAGCTGGAGGATGGTGATTGACAACATAAAATGACTTATTTATTGAGTGCTCATTCTGCACAGACACTTGGCAGGAGTGACCTCATCTAATTCTCATATCTCTAGAGTAAGAGTGCTGATCTGTTACTATTTCCATTTCTATAGCTGAAAAACTTAAAGTTTAGAGAAATGACTGAAGACACACTGCTGATAGATAAACTATAACCTGTCAATGCTAGTATTTTTTCCAATAAACGATGCAAATTTTATTTTTCTAATGGAATAAGAAGTCCAAAAAGGAGGCAGTTTCTGGTATTAATTTGTGGGTACAAGGTTATTTGAAGTTTGGTTTTTCTCATCGTCACAAGATGCAGTCAATTTTGGAGGCTTGAGTCATGGTCGGTTGGCTTGTTGCTTTTGGGCCTAGGATGAGTCAGTACATTGTAGTGGAAGCATATGGCTGAGCAAGTCAGGAAGCAAAAAGAGCGAGAGTAATAAAATAGTATCTTGTAGTCTATGAGGATACTGGAGAAGACAGGTGTCTTGGTTACTTTCTTTCTTGTTGAGATAAAATGCCTGACACCTGTGGCTGAAAGGAGCCGAAGTTTATTATTTTGGCTCACAGTTTGTAGAGGTTTGAGTCCAAGACAGGGCAGCATGGTAGAGGGGCATAGGAGAAGAGCTGCTCACATCATGTTGGTCAGGAATGAGAGAGAGAAACAGGCAGACAGACAGAAAAGGGAGGAGCTGAGGAAAGGAGGTAAACCCTTCCAGGACATGCCTCCCTAATAGGCTGCGTCTTCTGACCAGACCCCATCTCTTAACACCAAGTCACCTATGAGCCCGGTAATCCAATCCCCTTCCAAAAGCCCTGCGTTTGAGCACATGAGGCTCTTGGGGGACATCTAGATATAAATGATAACAACAAGAGCTGGAATAGTCTAGCATTTGGAAGACTGAGGTAGACTTTGAAAAATGGTGGGGCTTGGAAATCTGTTTTTGTGATTAGATGTATCAGATGGCAGGAGCTGTGGTGTGGTGTGTGCTACATGAAGGAAGCATTGTGTACAGAAATTGTGCGCATCTGAGGTGAGGCTTATTTGAGTGGAAGCACCAGGAAGAATGTTTTCTTCTTATTTTCCCTAATTTTGAAGACTTCATTTTTGGTGCTGGTAAATCTGAGAGTGGAGGCCTGCGAGTAATAACAGGAATTACTGGTGAAGGTGGGACTTGTGAGTAGAGAATTAGAGAATAAGACAGAAAAGGCATGAGATGAAAAAGGAATGACTAGATTTGAGAGAAGTGATTAAAAGAATTGCAGAATCCTTGGCTCTTTTCAGACTTCAAGATACTAAGAGTAAATTCTGTTAACAGTTTGTGGAGAAGCCATCTTTGTAGACCTCCTTCGAGTTTACTCTTGGTGTGCAGGTCCTAGGAAACAAGAACTCATGACTGAAATGGAGTTGATTTTTTTTCTCCTGGTTCAAGAATTTGGTGAAGTGGATCCAGTTGCTGTATGCTGGTTTTCTTCACTCTGAAATAAAATGATTAGAATTTTGCTTGTTCCATGCTTGTACTCTAACTTATGTGAGCATATTCTACACTCAAAATGTATCTAAAATGCTCTAAATTGGTGTTATGGTTTATATCTCGATGTCCCCCCAAAACCTCATGCACTCCTAGGTTGGACTTTTGGGAGGTGGCTGGATAACGGGTATGTGATACTGGATTAGTTCACCTATGGGTTTTTACCTGGGTGTGATGTTGGGAGGTGAAGCCTGGTGGGTCATTGGGGGCGTGGCCTGGAAGGGTATATCTTCCTCCCTCTTCCCCTGATTGCTTTCTGCTTCTTGCCTTCAGGTCAGGAACTGTTTTGCCTCTGCCCTGCTGTTCTTCCTTGCTACTCTGCCTTGGAACCAGCTGACTGTGGACTGACTGAATCCTCTACTAACTGTAAGCCAAAATAAACTTCTCCTTTCTTTCACTTGTGGATGTTGGGTGTTTGGCCCAGCAAGGAGAAAGTAATTAAGCCAATTGGGCTGGGTAGAATTTGACCAGAGAGACTTTATAAGCAGATACCACTTTAGGAAAAGCTTTTGTTAGTGAACCAAGTGTCAGTCTAGGTCCAATCAAATAAAATGCTGCAATAAAGAAATCATTATCACAGTTTGTGCATACATTGTAGGCACTTGGCTAATAAAGTGTTGCTGACAAAACTATGTTCAATTCTAGAAGTTTCAAATGGGAATTTGCATTTGCTTTTTCCTTCCATGGGAAAGTAAATGAAAAACCTCACTAGATTTAAATTTCTAAGCTAAGGAAGCCTTCAAATTGTTATATTAAAAACACACATGGTAATTTTTAGGATATCATTTGTATGCTGTATGCATCGTGAATATACTTTTTTTTTTTTTTTTTTTTTTTTACTTCCCACATTTCAGTAATTTAAAGTTCACACAGTCCTTTTGCCTTATACTGACAACCTGCTAGCTAGGTATAATTTATAAAGCCCTACCCAGTAATATATAGTATATGACTGTTTAATCCAGGGTTTTCTCGGAGTAGGCATTTTTTCATTCATGGCCTTCCTGCCTCTTTATTTTCCTCCAGGTCTCCTCTCCCATTTGTTCTTGTAATCCTGTAACAAGTTTATCATTAGTCCACTGTTGAGCAAGCAGTTAAGAACCTTCTTAAGTCATACGTGACTACTTGGAAAACATTGTATCCTGCCATTCCCATCTTTTTGTAATGCTGTGCACTTGTGTTTATTGGTAACATTCAGGGATCTTTGTGCCAGCCAATTTTACATCACTATTGTTTGACATATGAGTCTACTTGAAAACCGTGATGTAATTTCCTTTAAAACTATAGGAGTTGCAGTTTTACTGAATTGTAACTTCTTTGTGTCAGTATCTAATGATGTGTAAACATATTGTCAGAGAAAGCTGCAGTAGTTTAATGCATTAGGGATAGTTTTATAAAAAAACAAAACACCTGTGTCTTTCATTTACATGAAAACAGCATGAAGAAAACATTTTATCTAATTTTAGAACTTCATGTGAAAAATACATTGCTTCTTTCCTAAGGCAGTGATGACAAACCTTTTAGAGCTTTCATTGATAACAAACAGCCCACTCTAGCATGCATGCCATCGGTTGGCCGCTACTGTTTTAGCATGTCAAGTCCTGTTTTGAATTCTAATTTTATTTGTGTCTTTAAGTATCTCCTTTTTATTGCTTTTTCAGTAATGACTTTCCTAAACTGAAAACTGAGTAAATGTATTGAGTATTCTTACACATTCTTATATGGGGATATGAATGAAAATTAATTCCTGAATATGTTTTTATTTGGGTCTGCTTTTATTTGACTCTTAAAAAATACAAATTATAGCAGGAGGGAATGTTTACTATAATTTGAAAAATTGATCAAATGAAGTTATCATTCTGCAATTTTGTCTGAAGAATATTTGTTTCATACGAAATAGGGGTTAAGTGTGTTGGTTTATTGGCCTAAAATTTTGAAGAGGAATAGTAGAGGGAAAAAGAAATGGATTCATTTTAACTCTAGATGGCAGTTAAACACAACTAACAAAGACCAACTTTTTTGAAATACAAAAAACACAAAAACAATAAAAACATGCACGCACACACACTTTCTATTCTACTTTCCACTTAATTATATTCTCAAAAGGATGTCTTGGATTAATATTAATCAGTCTTTTAAACAGACATGTATAAAATGTAATAACACACACGTGACATAAATAGTAGAAAACTGTATTTGCAAGATGTTTTTGGGCAAGTAATATGGCATGCACCTGTGCGCTGGTTTATCTTGCCTGTATTTTAGTTTGTCATTTTTAACTAGCATTTGGTTCAGTGCAGTTTCATTGGACGGACAGTTATTTACCAACTCAAACCATGCCATTGGGAAGCATATATTTAATTTTGAAATGTTTAAATAGAAGCAAAGCTCATGTTTGTGAAAAAATGTGTTCTATTATGGTTCAGTCAGAAATTTGGCATAAATATACATGCATATACATTTGAGATTGTTTTCTCTTTTTGCTTTGCATCTAAAATATATTTTTACATGTAAGTATGTGACTACAATATTGGCTTCTACATTTATGGTGTACTAAAATTATGTTTGTAGTAGTATTTATAAGGGAAAGGAGCAGCTTGGTGGATCATACTTCTCATAACATGGTCTCAGGTCTTTGAGAGGACTGTCATTTCAGTAGACTTGTAGGATGGAACTGTCTCTTGTTTATGATTGCTGTGCACAGTGATAGGGTGTCCTGCAAATACTAGTACAAAAAGAATTTAAAGGAGACCGAAAATCTAATCTAATTGTGTAATGGCTTAGAAAAGGAAAGGATGTGATAGCTTTAAAGCATTTTTATTATAGATTATATGTGAAGTAATGATTCCTTTTGAAAAGTTTTGCTTTGATTCTCATTGCCTGTCCCTAGCAATGCTTATTCCTTAGTATACTGTGAGTCTTTTGCTGAATAGTGAATTTTTGCACAGACCTCAGCTCATGCCTGGATTAAAGGGCCTGCTGTCTCTCCCTTGTCGACCTTGTGAAGTTGTTGTAAAGAATATTGCTTTCAAAGCACAAAGGTGTGGAGGTACAAGGAAGTCTAGTGGAATCTAGGCCCTCATTGAACAATTCTGATCTTTGAATGAGTGTTTGCCTTTTTGGGTTGGTTGTAGAATAAATGTTTAATAGAATCTGGAGGATATGTGATCACAATGTAGAGTGTTCCTTTGACATTAGAATTACTATTTTTCCGGACTCCAAACTCCTTAAACCAAGTATTGAGTCATAATAATTTCCTTCCTGATAAATGCCTGTTTAATATATTTAAGTTGGCATAAGTATAAATGTTTTTCTTTTTTAAAACATTCATGATGGGGCCATAATCATATGTAACAGGCAGCTCTGAAACACCGGTGGCACATGCATGACTGTCCCATTGGATGGTACAAGCTGCATGTACATGTCATGTGTGTACCACCGGTGGTTTGAACTGGCAGGAATGTATTAAAAAAGCAACATAAAACTTAGTGACTTAGTGAAATCCTATCTCAAAATTTTAAAAGATTTCTAAAAAAGGTCAATGTGAAGGCCCTGAATTCAATCCTCCATAATGCAAAAAGCAAAAACAAGGAAACAAAAACCCTAAAAGAGTTTAGCCATTTATTTTAGAAAAGCTTATAACATTTTAAAATTATAAGTAGAATTCCTGCTTATCTCCATTAGTTTGCTGCTTAGTTAGAATAAAAGGTACTAGACCTGCTTATTTTCAAGTGAAAAAAGAAATCTGAATTTTTGTGGGAAATCATCTTATTGCTTAGCATTACCAACTAATTACAAAGCAAAAAATTAAAACGTACTAGTGGAATGGTTCTTTGCAAATTCTAAGCTATAGCATTTTTTATTTTACTCAATTTCTAACATACCTGTATATGATAAACTTGCTTTCTTAAAATGTTTATGATTGTAATGCAGTTATACTTCTTTGAGTTTATACTTCAGTTATCTTAAAATCAAATTTTGGGATCTTTCTAAAGTTCTTCAGTTTCATATCTACTATCAGTGTCTTGAGTAATGTCTGTGGACATCTCGTCACATCATCTTCCTTTAGAGTCTTCCAAGTTTTGTTTTTTTCCAAAAGTGATCTAGGTAATTTTTAAAAAAAATTAATTTTATTGGTACATTTTAGATATACATAATGATAACATTCATCATATGGAATTTATACCTGTACATGATATATTTTGATTCTTCTTTTTTTCCACTTTCCCTGCCCTCCCTTCAACCCCTCTTCCCCTCTTTACAAAATCTTTGTTTCTATTTTCTTCTTCTATTCTTTTTTCCTTTTCTCTTCCTTCCTTTCCGCATCTCCCCTCACTAGTTCCCCTTCTCATTTGAAGATTTTTCTTACTATTTCACAATATCTATTATACATTTTAGTTATTATTTACACTTTCAGTTCCTCATACCAGAGAAACCATGTGATATTTACAAATAGTGTGTCCAGTTTATTTCATTTAAGAGTACGGTCTCAAGGTGCATCCATTTATTTAGAAATGTTTCAAGTTTATCCTTCTTTATGGCAGAGTAGTACTCCACTGCATAAAAAAAACCCCACATCTTCTTTATCCATTCATTGGTAGATGGGAATTTGGGCTGTTTTCAAGATTTAGCTATCACTAATCGTGCTGCTATAAACATGGGTGTGCATATATTGCTGTGGTATGATACTTTTAATTCTTTTGGAAAGATGCCAAGAAAGTGAATAGCTGGGTCAAATGGACCCAGTTTAGTTTTTTGAGAAATCTCCACACTGACTTCCACAGTGGTTGCACAGTCTACAGTCCCACCAGTGGTGGAGAAGGGTTCCTTTTTCCCCATAGCCCCTCCAGCATTTATTATTGGTTGATTTCTTTTTTTTTTTTTTTTTTGTGGGTACCGGGGGGTCGACCTCAGGACCTCGCGCGCCAGCAGGCGCCCGTGCCGCTGAGCGATATCACGGGCCCCTTTTTCGTATGTGGGATCCGGGAGTCGAACTCGGGCCCTTGCGCTTGCCGGGCAGGCGCTTAAGCCGCTGAGCCATCTCACCGGCCCCTATTGGTTGATTTCTTGATAATAGCCATTCTTTCTAGAGTGAGATGGAATCTCAGTGTTGTTTTAATTTGGATTTCTTGAATGACCAGTGGTGTTGAATATTTTTTCATATGTTTATTTGCCATTTCTATTTCTTAATCTGAGAAGTGTCTATTCATTTCAGATGCCCATATTTGGATTGAGTCTTTAAATTTGGGGGTCTGATTGGTTTGAGTTCTTTATATGTTGTAGATATTAGTTCTTTGCCTGAGGAACAGCTGGCAATATTTTTTTCCCACTCTGTGGGTTGTCTCTTCACTCTGTTGGTGGTTTCCTTTGCTGTGCAAAAGCTTGTTAATAGGATAAGATTGCACTTGTTGATTCTATGTGATATTTCCTGTGCCGTGGGCATTTTGTTCATAAAGTGTTTGACTACACTTATATCTTCAAGAGTTTTACCTATTCTATCTTCCAGCAGATTTAATGTTTCTGTTTTAATATTTAGATCTTTGATCCAATTTGATTTTAGTTTAGTGCTTGTGAGAGATATGTGTCTAGTCTAAGTCTTTGGCATGTGGAACACCAGTTTTTTCAACACCACTTATTAAAGAGGGTATCTTTCTTCCCGTGAAGGTTTGTCTCCTTTGTCAAAGGTAAGGTGGCTGAATGTGTTTTGAGTTGTTTCTGCAATTTCTAATCTGTTTCATGGATCCTTGGGTCTGTTTTTCAGCCAGTACCATGCTGTTTCTATCACAGTAGCTTTGTAGTATAATTTGAAGGCACAGATTGTGATACCCCCTACCTTGCCTTTGTTGCCCAGAATTGTATTTGCTATTCTAGGTCTCTTCTGGTTCCAAATGAATATTAGGATTGTTTTCTCTAATTCTGTGAGGTGTGCTATTCAGATTTTCATTGAAATTGCATTAAATCTGTATAATAATTGGGGGAGTATTGCCATTTTCACTATATTCATTCCTCCTACCCAAGAACAAGGGATATCTTTCCATTTTCTGATATTGTCTTTAATCTCCTTTTTCAGAGTACTGTAGTTTTCAAGGATCTTTTACTTCCTTTGTTAGATTGATTCTTTTTTCTTTTTCTTTTTTTTTTTTTTTTTTTTTTTTTTGAGACAGGGGCTCACTATGTAGCCCAGGCTGGCCTTGAACTCATGGCGATCCTCCGGCCTCAGCCTTCCAAGTGCTGGGATTACAGACATGTGCCACCATGCCTGGCTAGGTTGATTCTTAAGTATTTCATTTTTTTGGGATGCTATTATAAAAGGTTTGGTTTCCCTAATTTCTCTCTCTGTGAGTTTGTTATTCGTGTACAGGAAGGCTGTTCATTTTTGAGTGTTGACTTTGTATTTAGTTATGCTAGTTTAAACCCTAGGTACAAGATTTTATAGTTCTATAACAATATCTAAGAGAAATCAGAAAATTATATACATGAAATATTCACACAATAGAGCAATTTTGCCCTATGTGGAGTAAATTTAAAAGGGAGAAGAGGAAGAAAATAGAGAAATGAAAGGAAAAAAAGATTTGAGCAAGGCTGAAGGATATAGGATTATTACCCAAGCTTCAGGAAACTGGCAAAGAAGACAGGAGGAAAGGAAAGAAGGAGTAAACAAAAACAAGGAAAAAAACCCCAAAAGATTCAGAACAATGTTCACACTCACAAAAAAACAAAAACAAGCAATCAAAAAAAGTACAAAATAAAATACCATTAGCAAATTAAAACAAAACAAAACAAAACAAAACAGAACTTTGTCTGTGATTTTAAGCCTGTGGTTATCTTCTGAGATATACAATTTTATGAATGATAAGTTGCTGCCTATTTGTCCTAGCCTCTGGTTCTTTGGTACTGGCCTATAGTATTGTTTATGACCCTTAGGCAATCTCAGTCTTGGCATACAAGGAAGAACAGCTGTGTTACCCTGGCTAAAGTAGTACAGTCTGTAATAACAATAGCATCAAGCACAGCCTAGAAAATAACAAACTGTGGTAACTATTAATTTGCCACTTCTAACCGTATAAACAAGATTTGTATTTATATAATAAAATCTAATACCAGAAAGTTTTATACAATAAAAATCCCCTCAATAGAGTGATTTTACCCTCAGGGGAGAAAATGGGGGCAAGTAGAAAAAATAAAGATGTAGAGGAAGAGATAGAGATTAGAAGCAAAGCTAAAGGACAAAGGCAATCTTTGGGAAATGTGAAAAAGAGAAGGGAAGGAGAAAAGGAAGAAACAGAATCAAGAACAGAACAAAATAGCGCTGGCGTCCTGTCCTTTCGGCGCTTGCTCCTTTCGCTCTGTCACTTCCCGGTAACGTCTGGTGCCGGAAGGAGGAAACCGTGACGAACCTGGAGAATGCATTTCCCTGTCCTTCGCACAGAGGTTCCAGAAAAAGATGGCGGATCTGTAAGAAGCAGGCAGTGAACCTCTCCAAAAGTCGCCTTCCGGACACTGGAATATAGTGACTGGAGGAGGACAAGAAAGAGGGAAGTGGCTCCCATGGACCCAGGAAAGATCTGAAGCGCAGTTTGGGGCCCACGGAGAAAGTGAAGAGAGAAACTCCAACAAAGAAGAAGGAGGTGGCCTCCGGCGCCATTTCCCTGTGTCCGGAATCCTGACGTGACTGAAGCGGTCCAAATGTACAGACACGCGGTGACTGCCGGCGCCCCCAGGGCGCGGGCCTCCACGGAGGAACGTGAGAAGCAGCGGTGCAGAGAAGCAGCGGCTGTGAAGGACACACTGACTGGCGGTGAGTGCTGACACCCAGCCGTCCAGCGCGAGAGAGCGACTAGCCGGGCGCCATTGTGGAGGGACAGCAGCTGAACTTGAAACTCAGGGCGGCCGCCACTCCACCCACGGCTCCAGCGGGGACCTCTGCAGAGAAACGCGAGACGCCGCAGTACAGAGAAGCGGGGGCTGTGAAGGACACACTGACTGGCAGTGAGTGCTGACACCCAGCCGTCAGGCGCGCAAGAGAGCCACTAGCCGGGCGCCATTGTGGGGGGGGCAGCAGCTGAACTGAGAACTCAGGGCAGCCGCCACTCCATCCACGGCTCCACTGGGAACCCCTGTGGAGTAACGTGAGACGCCGCGGTACAGAGAAGCACCAACTGAGAAGGACACACTAACGGGCACTTTTCTTCCCGGTATTCCAAGAATCTTCTAAGAGTTTGAAATACTGGCAATAAAGCAACCTACCATAGGCAATTTACAAACAGCAACCCAGGAATTAAACTAAAGAAAGAAAAGAAAATGAGACGACGCTTAAACAAGATGCAACCCCACACATCCAGTTCACCAAAGGCAAACCCAGGGAGCAGTGAGGTGGGACAAACCGAAAACCACCCATCTGACATCTCTGAAGTGGTAACAACAAAACAGTTGAATGAGGCTCTGGAAAAACTTAAATCAGAAATAATTTCTCAGATAACTGCAGAGATAATGTCCACAATGAAGACCATGCTTAAGGACTCTAGAGCAGACACAGACAAAAAAATAGACGAGCTTAAGAAAATGATGGAAGCCATGAATGCTCAGCATAGGAAAGAAATGGACTCCATAAAGCAGATTCAAGCAGATATCCAGGAGAACAAAAATTCCATTGAAAGTATTTGTAGCAGATTAAGCCAATGTGAGGACAGGATCTCAGATATAGAAGATAGGCTTGCAATTAGTGATCATGAAAAGAAAGAATTCTTAAAAATAGCAAGGGACATGGGCTGGTGAGATGGCTCAGCGGCGTAAGCGCCTGCCTTGCAAGCGCGAGGGCCCAAGTTCAACTCCCGGAACCCACATACGGAAAAGGGGCCGGTGATATTGCTCAGCAGCACGGGTGCCTGTTGGCGCGCGAGGTCCTGAGGTCAACCCCCCGGTACCCACAAAAAAAAAAAAAAAATAGCAAGGGACAATGAAAAATCAATCCAGCAGCTGCTAGATGATGCAAAGAAGAATAACTTAAGATTGATTGGAGTCAATGAAAAAGCAGGAGATAGCATAAATGACATCAGAACACTGTTCACAGACATTATCACAGAAAATTTCCCTGGTAGAGAAAAAGAATTTGACGTTCAGATAAGTGAGGCTTATAGAACTCTAATTAACCACGATCAAAAAAAAAAAAATCTTCAGCCAGGCATATCATAGTCAAGATTCCAGAAATTCAACGTAAGAGTAGAATCTTAAAAGCTGTTAGAGAAAAGAAACAAATCACCTATAAAGGAAAGCCCATCAGAATCACAGCGGACTTTTCAGCACAAACCCTCAAGTCAAGAAGAGTTTGGAATGATGTATTTCAAGTTCTAAAGGAAAATAATCTTCAACCTAGATTGATGTACCCCGCAAAACTATCTTTCAAAACTGATGGAGAAGTAAAATACTTCCATGACAAAGAACATCTGAGAAAATTTATAACCACCAAACCAGCACTCCAAAATGTTTTGAAGGACATTCTAGAAAGGGATAACAAAGACTACAACTCCAGAAACCCCAACAGAAGGAATCCACCAGGCAGAGCAAATGATTAAAGAGAGGGAGGGAAAACAAAAATTAAAAGAGGGGAAGCCAACAACAAGAAAATAACACGACAAGGATAAGTCAATACATATCAGTTTTAACCATTAATGGTCTCAATTCACCAATCAAAAGGCACAGACTTGCGAATTGGATCAAGAAGCAAGATCCAACAATATGCTGTATACAAGAAACACATTTAATTCAAAAAGAAATTCATAGACTGAAAGTCAAAGGATGGAAAACATGCGACAGGAACCCAGAAAAAAAGCAGGGGTAGCTATTCTTTCCTCAGACAAAGTGAATTTCAAGCCAAGAATGATTCAGAGAGATAAAGAAGGTCACTACATCCTTGTAAAGGGAACAATCCAAGAGGAAGAGATAACAATCATGAATATATATGCAACAAATACCAGTGTACCCAACTATATAAAACAAATATTAATGGACATGAAAAATCAAATAACCACTAATACAATTGTATTGGGGGATCTCAATACTCCACTGTCACAAAAAGACAGATCAACTAGACAAAAAATCAACAATGAAATATTAGAACTGAACCAAACTTTGGAACAAATGGACTTAGTAGATGTCTACAGAGTGTTCCACCCCACAACATCAGAATACACATACTTCTCAGCTGCACATGGCACATTCTCCAAAATAGACCACATACTAGCTCATAGAACCTGCTTAAGTAAATGCAAAGGAATTGAAATTATCCCATGTATATTATCAGACCATAGTGCAATGAAATTGGAAATCAATAGCAAAAGAAACCACAAGAATTTGCTAAACACATGGAAATTAAATAGCACCCTACTGAACAACCAATGGGTCACAGATGAAATTAAAGAAGAAATTAGACAGTTTCTGCAACTGAATGATAATGACAGTACAACATACCGGAACTTATGGGATACAATGAAAGCAGTCCTAAGAGGGAAATTTATAGCATTAAATTCCTATATCAGGAAAACAGAGCAAGCACAAATAAACAACCTAATGGTGAACCTCAAACTTGTAGAAAAAGAAGAGCAGGCTAAGCCAAAAGCTCGTACAAGGGAGGAAATTATAAAGATCAGAGCAGAAATTAACGTATTGGAGACTAAAAAAACAATACAAAGAATCAACAAATCAAAGAGTTGGTTCTTTGAAAGATTAAATAAAATCGACAAACCCTTATCCAACCTTATTAAAAAAAGGAAAGAAAGTACTCAAATCCATGCAATTAAGAATGAAAAGGGTTATATCACAACGGACCCTGCAGAAATCCAGAAGATCATCTATACCTACTTTGAAAACTTGTATTCTAATAAGCGGGAAAATGCAGAAGAAAGGGACAGATTCCTAGATACATATGAATTACCAAAGCTCAACCAAGAAGATATAAAAATCCTAAATAAACCAATAACAATCAATGAAATTGAAGATGCAATTAAAAACTTCCCAACAAAGAAAAGCCCAGGCCCTGACGGATTCACTGCTGAATTCTACAAGAAATTTAGAGAAGACCTAACACCACTACTTCTCAAACTCTTATAATGAAATTGAAAGGGAAGCAATACTCCCAAATTCATTTCTGGAAGCAAGCATTACCCTGATAACAAAATCAGAGAAGGACCCAACTAAGAAAGAGAACTATAGACCAATCTCCCTAATGAACATAGATGCAGAAATCCTTAATAAGATACTGGCAAAGAGAATGCAGCAAATCATCAAGAAGATTATACACCATGACCAAGTTGGATTCATCCCAGGGATGCAGGGATGGTTCAACATACGTAAATCAATAAATGTAATACACCATATTAACAGAACCAAGGACAAAAATCATATGATCATCTCAATAGATGCAGAAAAATCTTTTGACAAAGTCCAGCACCCATTCATGATAAAAACCCTACAGAAAATTGAAATAGATGGTCTTTATCTCAATCTGATAAAAGCTATCTATGACAAACCAACAGCCAATATCATACTAAATAGACAAAAACTGAAAGCTTTCTCTCTGAAATCAGGAACAAGACAAGGATGTCCACTGTCCCCACTCTTATTCAACATAGTCCTGGAAACTTTAGCCAGAGCAATTAGACAAGAGAAAGAAATAAAAGGAATTATGATTGGAAAGGAAGAAGTTAAATTATCATTATTTGCAGACGACATGATACTCTACATAGAAGACCCCAAAAACTCCACTAAAAAATTGATAGATTTAATAAGCAAATTCAGTAGTGTAGCTGATACAAAGTCAACACTCAAAAATCAATAGCCTTCTTGTACACCAATAACAAACTCACTGAGAGAGAAATTAGGGAAACAACACCTTTCACAATCACATCTAAAAAAATGAAATACCTAGGAATCAATCTCACAAAGGAAGTAAAAGACCTCTACACTGAAAACTACAGTACTCTGAAAAAGGAGATTGAAGAGGATATCAGAAAATGGAAATATATCCCTTGCTCTTGGGTCGGAAGAACCAATATAGTGAAAATGGCCATACTTCCAAAACTGTTATACAGATTTAATGCAATTCCGATCAAAATTCCAACAACATATCTCACAGAATTAAAGAAAACAATCCTAAAATTCATCTGGAACCAGAAGAGACCTAGAATAGCAAAGGCAATTCTGGGCAACAAAGGCAAGGCAGGGGGCATCACAATCCCTGATTTGAAATTATACTATAAAGCTACTGTGATAAAAACAGCGTGGTATTGGCAAAAAAACAGACCTGAAGATCAATGGAATAGAATAGAAGATGCAGAAACAACCCCAGACATACTAAGCCACCGTATCTTTGACAAAGGTGCCAAACACATTCACTGGAAAAGATAGCCTCTTTAATAAATGGTGCTGGAAAAATTGGCTCTACACATGCCGAAGATTAAAATTAGACCCATATCTTTCACCGTGCACTAAACTAAATTCAAAATGGATCAAAGAACTCAATATTAAAACAGAAACATTAAATCTCCTGGAAAATAGAATAGGTAAAACTCTTGAAGACATTGGTGTAGGCAAAGACTTTATGAATAAAACCCCCATCATACAGGAAGTATCACAAAGAATCAACAACTGGGATCTCATCTTATTAAAAAGCTTTTGCAGAGCAAGAGAAACCACCAACAGAGTGAAGAGACAACCCACAACGTGGGAAAAAGTGTTTGCCAGCTGTTCCTCAGACAAAGGATTACTATCAAGAACATACAAAGAACTCAAAAAAATCAGACCTCCCAAATTTAAAGACCCAATCCAAAAATGGGCATCTGAGATGAATAAACACTTCTCAGATGAAGAAATACAAATGGCAAATAAATATATGAAAAAATGTTCAACATCACTAGTCATTCGAGAGATGCAAATGAAAACAACACTGAGATTCCATTTCACCCCAGAAAGAATGGCTATTATCAAGAAGTCAACCAATAACAAATGCTGGAGGGGCTGTGGGGAAAAAGGAACCCTTCTCCACTGTTGGTGGGAGTGTTGACTGGTGCAGCCACTGTGGAAATCTGTGTGGAGACTCCTCAAAAAGCTAGGATTGGAGGTCCCATTTGACCCAGCTATTCCCCTTCTGGGTATCTGTCCAGAAGAATTAAAAACATCGTACCACAGCGATATATGTGCACTCATGTTTATAGCAACACAATTTGTAATAGCTAGATCATGGAAACAACCCAAATGCCCATTAACCGAGGAATGGATAAAAAAGATGTGGTATTTCTACACAATGGAGTACTACTCAGCCATAAAGAAAGATAAACTGGAAACTTTTATAGGTAAATGGATGCAACTTGAGAAAATACTCACAAGCGAAATAAACCAGATGCACATTTGTAAACATCGTATTGTCTCCCTAGTATGAAAATGCAATTTCACTCTGACTATTCCATTCCTTAGTCTTCTATTTTTACCTAGCTTTTGCATGGCTTAATCTTATACTGAGTAATATTTCTCTCCAAAAGGTATTTGTACATTCTCTAATGCTTGAGTTTGTTAATACATAAGAATGTTTACTTGTTGTCTTTAAAAAAAAACAAAATAACAAAAAAAACAAAACCCTAGAAACATTGTTCACAGTCATATAAGAATACGAACAAGCAATAAAAAAAAAGGAATGGGGAAAAAATGTTCACTTCAGGGCATATCTCTTTATCACTGGTAAAGGGGGAAGAAAGAGCCCAGATCAATGTTGGTTGATTCCAGCAAGCCTGTAGTAGAATTATGGTGGGCTGGTCAATAATCCCAGCAAGACTTTAAAGTCTACTAAAGTTCAGGCTGATCCTTTTCTGGCTGTGAAGCTGGGACCCAAGTTGTTCAGCCCACAACACTCTGGGCGCCTCTTGCAGCTTGAACTCTGTTCCCCGACCCTGGGTGTCTCATGTCTCCATCTCACCCTGACACTGGGAGCCCCAAGATGGAGCTAACACATGGCTGTTCTGAGTCCCCAGTTCAGGTGGCCCCTTTGCAAAATGGCAACTGTCCAGTCGCCCTCTCCTGGGGAGAGGTACTGTTTGACAGTAACATTACTGATACACCTACACCTTTAGTGGATTTCACCTTCAACGAAAGTCCAGATCCTTTAGGTTGATAGTCCAGGTCTTCCATGGCATAGATCTCATTGTCCTTCTCCAAAAAAGTTCATCTCATATTTTAAGATGAAAATTTTGTTTTTACAAGGCTTTCTCCAACATTCACATAGACCAAATGTATTTTATTACCTGTTTGTCCTTCAAGATTTATTCACCTTTCCAGTATTCATTTTTCAGGCTGCTGGGGATGGACCCTGGGCCTTGAATGTGCTGGGTAAGTGATCTACTATGGAGCTGTACTCCTAGCCCCTTATTCATCTTTTGTGTGTGTGTGTGTGTGTGTGTGTGTGTGTGTGTGTGTGGTGCTGTGGATCGAACCAAGGGCCTTGTGCCTGCAAGGTATCCTTAACCGTCTTTTAAGGCCCAGCTAAGTATTATGTTCTTGAAGCTTTTCCTTTGAACTCCTGTGACACTCACTTCTGTTAATAATACTAATCTATTTGAGATCCAGTGATAAATTGCCATGTATTGTTACATTTTCGGGTCCTGGTATATTGTGCGTGTGTGTGTGTTTGTGTGTGTGTATGAATGTATGTGTGTATGTATAAATACCATCTATTATTTTTCATCATTTTTGTCTTCTACAGGGCTTAAATATGTAGAGATAGGCATATAAAACATGTTAAGCAAATCTTAAAATGGTTGTGATAGTTTTCTTCTCTGGTATTCTATTACTTCGTTGGGGGGCTGACTTAATATTTAAATCTGAACTGGCCCCTGTCCACTCCTAGAAACTAGGGTATAGACTCCTTCAATCTAAGAGTATTCTGTCTGCAAGAAGGGTACTGACAAAAGTGCTTGAAAGATCATCTAGGCAAATGAACAATATTTAGTCAAAATTAGAACAAGAATGATCGAATTTTTAGTTACTGAAAGCCCTCAGTGGATGCACTAATGCTCAGGAGGTCATCCAACTTGTCTTTTTACATGTCAAAGAAAAACCATCCTCCCCAAAGCTTTTTGGGGGTGTTCGCTATTTTATGCCTTCTTTTTGATTTCTCTTATAAGGTGAGACATAGCTCCTGTCTTCATTCTTTACCCATCATATTTAGCATCTCAGGGAGAGGTTCTGTTTAACTAAATGAAGAACAGACCTGGAATAAATTGTCACAGTTGCAAGAGTATTTAGATTCATCTTTAGTATTGATCTTACTAAAAAAATTTAACCAGTCAGAAACCATTTTAAGGAGAAAGGCATCTCCTGAGCATAGACGGGAGTGAGGGGAGGGCATTCTAAAGGAGAGGAGGGACAGGAGGGAATGTCTCAGTGTAGGAATGAAGTAGTGTATGCGGATCACCATCTGGATAGATTGGACTTGGCTAGAACAGAGGTGCAAATCGAAGAGAAGAGGAACACAAGGTTGGATAAATAGAGTGGTCAAAGGAATGGTGATATTTTTGAAGATGAGTGGACATTTGTGGAACTATTGAATGTTCAAAGGAGGACTGACAAAATTAAAGTAGCTGGGTTTAAGGGGAATTGAGAGAATTTTGGCTTGCAATGCCTAAAGGGTTTTTGAATACCTCCTTTAAGATACCAGCTGATATCCCTTTTGCTCATATTTCACATGGCTTGCACATAGTTGGAATGCTGTAAACTCAAGAATGGATTTGATTTCTTCAGATTCTCTGTGACACAGATTCTTTGTGTTTTTTGAAAACATGCTGGTTATTCCTTAATAGTGGATTTAATCTTGCCTTCTTGATTTGTTTCTCTACCTGTATAATGTAGATATGAATGTTAGTGTAGTTTTCTGTGCTCTGTTGGACTTTATTAACAAAGCAATATAATTTTAATTTAATGGCATGAATATGACAATATACTAGTTTCCTGGTATCCTCAGGTTTTACTTGGTAATTTTACATAGGGATTTACTGAGCTCCTCTAAGTTTTTTTTTTAACGAACAACTATATTAATGACTTCTGACTAGACTATCATTTAGTCATGTGGAACCCCTCCTGGGAAGACATACCTACACCCAGTTTTGACTTTCATTTGGAAAATAAAAAGTCAGTAATAATTTGATTTATCTTCAAATTCATTGATTCTAATAATTATTCTGTTGAAGTTTTATTGGACATTTACCTAATTATTAAGGATATTGAGCATCTTATGTGCATGTTTGCCCTCTGGATATCTCAGATGAAAAATCTGTTTGGCTGGTTAAAAATTGCACTATTAAATGGGGTACATGCCTATAGACATAACTGCTCAGGAAAGTGAGGCAGGGGATTCTTTGAGCCCAGGAGTTTGAGGCCAGACTCAAAGAGTGAGAATCTGTTCTACACAAAAATGTTAGGAAATGGAAATCAAGAATGAATACTAGGTTTTTAGTCTGATTACCTCAACCAAGAATGAATACTAGGTTTTTAGTTTGATTACCTCAGTAGATGCTATAGCTTTTTGCTATAGCAAAAAGGGGAATACTAGGGAAGGAGCAGGTTAGGGGAAAATTTGAGTTGTACGTTTATCATCTTATGTTTTGTATGCTTATTAACACCTGAAAAGGGAGATAATAAATATCCCATTGGATATGAATCTTAGAGTCATAGTACAGATTGGGATTACTTATACACTTTGTGAGTTATGGGCACATAGAATCTTTATAATTTTATGAAATTACCTAGGAACAGGCTATCAGTGGAGGGGGAAAAAGGCTTCTAAAGAAGCCTGAGGCAGGCTGGTGCTTAGACATTGAAGATATGAGGTGAGCCCAATAATGAAAACTTGTGAAGTAGCAGATACTGAGGTAGACAGAAATCCCTTCAAAGCCTGCATAATTTTCATTCTGCAGAAGTACCTAAGGGAGCTGCACTTGTCAGAACCCAGATACTTCTCAGCCTGTTCCCGACTAGTGAAGAAATATTACAGGAAAAATCACAGAAACCAGCGATTTATTTTGTCCTATGTCATCCCTCATTGCTTTCTATCTCCTTTCCTGCTTTGTTTTCAGACATGATGCAAAGTATTTGTGTATTTGTCATGTATCTAGCAGCTGTGAGTACCGTGAGGTCAAAGAATATTTTTGTCCAGCTTTATTTATCCCCAACACCTAGAACTCCTGCTGTGCCTTCTAGTACATAGGAGTTCGTTGCTAAGTGTTTGTTGAATGTTTGGTGAAGAAAGCCATGTGCTGCTTTGCTGATAAAGCTTAATGGAATTGAGAGTAAGGACGAGCTGTGGATGATGATGATTCAGCTCCAGTGGGAACAGGTTAAGGAGAACATGGAAGCAAGGAATGCATCTTGTGTCTATAGACAACTCTTTCAAGAAGTTGCTTTTTTGTTGTTTTTGCTGCTGCGGATTGATCCCAGGACTTGTGCTAAGCAAGCATTCCACCACTGAACTACACCACCAGCTCCTTCTAAGGGGTTTTGACATCAGAGAGGATCATTAAAATGGAATCATTAAAATCAAAGCGAGAGTTTTGATCAAGAGTTTTTCCACATTGGTAATAATAGAATATGTTTGTGTAGCAAAGTGGATGACTTGGTAGAGAAAGAAAGTAGATTCAAGAGAAAGAAGGGCAGATTGCACAGCTGAAGTGAGTGAGAAGCCAAGAGGAAGGAATGGGTTACTTATGAGTAAGGAAAGAGGAAAGAGTTGGCTTTCCATAACCACAGGGATGCATCTTCCACGGTGTCAGTGCTGAGGTAAACAATAGGAGTTATAGATAAGGGAAGTTGATTAAATTTTAAAGGTTTTTTTTTTTTTTTTATATAGTACTGGCAATTGAACCCAGGGCCTTTGCACTGTGCTACCTTCCCAGCTGTCTCATATTTTATTTTGAGACAAGGTTGAATTTGCCCAGGCTGACCTTGAACTCATGCTCCCCTAACTCAGCCTCCCATAGTGTTGAGGAATTACATGAGTGCACCACCAAGCCCAACTCTTTTAGTAGACTTTTGTCTGAAGACAGCGTAAGTCTTGTACATTTTCTTATGTAAACACTTTACCTAGTTTTCAGTGTGAGCGTTATCCGTATTCCATAAAGTTGTGGAGACTGTATTTCTGTTGGAATGTTTTTGCATTCCATTTGAGCTTATCTTTTACAAACTGGAAGAGAATATGAGGCAGCGTATGGTTTGCTTCCACTGTCCCCTCTGTCCCCATCGCCTCCCTTGGATCCAGTGTCAATGGCTGAGTCTTCTCAGTAGGGATATTTCTCAGTGTTACTGTTTGGCTGGGCAAGCTAAGGTAGTTGACTTTTTGTTTCATGATTAACAATAGGTCTGCTAAACAAGTAAAGCAAGAGTATATGATAATTAAAATAGCTATACTAATTGGGTACTTACTATGCACCGTCTCAAGATCTTTGCATGTGTCATCTCATTTACATCTCACAGCAGTCTGGTAAGATAAGGATTGTTTTCTGTACTTTACGGATGAGGAAAATGACATTTGGAAAATGAAGTAACTTGCTCTAAATCACTGTAAGCATCCAGTTGACTGGAACCTTGGACCATAGTCCTCATTCTTGAGCCATATTCTCACCCTGAGCAAATGCTTTCTAAGTTCCAGTTTCTAGTTTGCTGCAGAATAAACAATTTTGTGAGAGCACAGCATGTAATAGGAACACCCGTGGTTATAAGCTTTACTTGTTTTCTCAAGCTGTTTTTACTTTCTCTAAAAACCATCTCTACTATAGTACCGGATAAATATTTTTGAAAAAATTGAAGGACTTCCTTTAAAGACTAAATTGTGACCTTTATGTGATCTGAAATGCCTCTGCCAAAAACTTTACTTTTTAAGAGTTCAACTAACTTGTGGTCTTTAGCATATGTGCAGCAACTGCTCATGCAATGGGTCCTAACATAATACTAAAGATATGCCCAGGTTAGAACATTTTAAGCTTTGCAAGACCCATCGGATTGAACTTGACTTTACACCTTGCAGCTGTGGGGTGGTGGGTGGGGCTAAAAAGTCCAGTGATTCAACTTTAACACTTCAGATAATACTCATTTCTTCTTTTCCAGTTTTTGAGCAACATAGTTGATAGATTTAGATAAACTTTTGATCTTCCTTGCCAAACTAACTTCCCATCACAAAAGCTAATTTTAACTTTCTAGTAGCCAACTTTTTATTTGCATCTCCTAGCATCTTTATTAGATTTCACTAACACAGGTGGAACTATAAAATGAGTATCTTTAATCCTGCTCTGAATCTGCTTGTTATCAGTAACTTGTTCCTAAACTTAGAGTTCTACAATAAGCTCTTTACAAAGTGGCATTTTAGATAGTGCTTCTGCTGTCTTGTTTCTTCACCCCATTCTTAGTAACAAAACATGAAGCTTTCTTGTTTAGGGTTGCATCCTGGACAGTAACAGCCATGGAGCTGTTAAATTGATTTATTTTAAAGAGTCATCACTGCTGCTTCATAGCAGGCATCACTTTGGGTGGACTCAAGAGGCGGTTAAACATGTGGATCCTCCCTCTGCACCATTCTGCCTGGCAGGGTTTCTGTTGTTGTTGTTTGAGACCGGGTCTCGCTATGTAGTTCAGCTGGCCTTGAACTCACTATGGAGCCCAGGCTGGCCTCGAACCTAGAGATTCTCCTGCCTCAGCCTCCCCAGTGCTTAGATTACAAGTATGTGCCATTATGCCTAGCCTGGCAGGGTTTTAATGGTGGAGGACCAACTTAAATATTTCTCTTGCTTCTCTTGGTTGTTGGTTTACCCGCCTGAGATGGAAGATGGTCTTACAAGCAACTGCTCACAAGATCCAGGGAGATTGATCAGATGGATGATGATGGCCAGACATGAGGTGACAGGGACAGATGTGGGCTCGGCAAACTCAGTAATCCATACCCACTATTAAGGGACAGCTGCTACTCCTCTCCAGCTTGTTATTGCCATGGGAAACTGTGAGCCTCCTCTCTGTCATCACCCATAGTTTTGAAAGGAGTTTAAAATCTGCATCTGAATGTAAAAGTTTTCATTTTTAAAATGTTGGTAAACTAGTACAATTTTTAAAAAAAATTATGGACTGAATGTATCTGTGACTGAACAGGGTTTAGGGATCATCCCTTTGTTACCCTCTGGTGTACTCTCTGGTAGAGTATTAGAGGTCCCATGGGTAGCATTTGAAGACTAGTTTTGTATCAACAGTGAGGTACTAAGTTTGTGCTGGAATTGTTCTTCTGTGTACTCCTGGAAGGGATTGGTGTAATTTCTATTCCTAGTGACTTATGGTAAATGTAGTATTGCCTCATATGGAAAAAAGACCTGGTAGTAAGAGTTGAACAACTGATGTGGAGCCACTAAAAGAGAGAATGGTGTACCAAAGGACTTGTGAGCCCCTGTCTGGAAATGTCAGAACTCCCTCAAAGTAGAAGCACCTGTATTGATCATACAGAGATTCCACGATTCTCCAAGTCTTCCATGATATGCCCTTCATCCTAAATAATAAATGATAAGAGGGAGAAGTTGCCCCAAATGCGGTTGACATGCTGGAGAAAACAGAATTATCTTTACAGTTTAGCAGCACAGTCATAAAGGAGATGAAGTTTGATTCAGTATACAGATAAAATCTTCTTACTGCTTATTCTTCAAATTAGGAAGAAGGTTTTGAATCGAACCACCACAGATACTTCTTTTTGGTTTGCTACTTGTGCAAAGATGAGTACTAATATTCATTTTACTACTGTGAAAATGAAGACAGAATGTATTCATGTAGGTATTTATGTGATCTGTTTGGGGAAACTAGTAATCTGCTTTTACTAGATGTAGATATTTTCATAGAAATGCTCAGTACTAATGAATACATCAAAAATCATACTTTGTTTTATATATAGCAATACAATTTACATTTTCAATAACACTATAACAGAATGATTTGATACAGTTTTAAATAGAAGAAAAAAGGGAAAAATTTTAGGTTACAAAACCCCTCCACCCCAAACAAATTTAAAAAATCACTTTTTCCAAAGCGGTCAATGCAACAAATATATTCAGTGACTAAGTACGCCTAACTCCTATTGCACAAATGGTCAGTAGAATTAAAAAGAAAGCCCAATTTTCACAATCACTGACTCAAAGAAATAACACATTGGATTCTTCTGAAATGCAAAGATGGTTCTTGCTACTTCAGTACACAGAAAGTTGAATTCACATATCTACCACATAAAGAAAAAGCAAAAGAAAACAAAAAACCAAGAAAACTATGACAGAGTTGAAACTAGAAAAAAATTAGCTTTATATGTATAAAATTCTATGATTATATACCATAGATACAAAGTTCCCAGAAGATGCTTACTCAAGCAACAAAATATTTACAGTTTTAATGATTTTAGCTATTTCAAGATGAAATGAAAGAAACACGAGTCAACATGAAGGCTGAATTCTTTAGAAACAATGGCTACTTGCTAGTTTCAGATATCCTAACAAAAAGGAGTCACTACCCCAAATGTTGGAGAGTTGCAACATTTTATAAAATTGACTGTCTCCTTTTTTGGAGATTTTTTTTTTTGGGGGTGGTACTGGGGGTCGAACTCAGGACCTCGTGCGCCAGCAGGCTCCCGTGCTGCTGAGCGATATCACCGGCCCATTTTTCATATGTGGGTACCAGAAGTCGAACTCAAGACCTCGCGCTTGCCAGGCAGGCACTTATGCTGCTGAGCTATCTCACTGGCCCCTTTGGGAGATGTTTATTTCCTGAAACTCAAGATATTTTTTCTGAAATTAATTATCCTCTGTAGAAAATGCTTCCCTTTGCAAATATTTAACAAAAATACTAAAAAAAGTTTAACAGCTAAGACAAATACAGGTCAAATATTTTTTACAATTCCTCCCTATTTTTGTAGCATGCCTTCTTTCTAGAGATGAGTAAAGCTGACATTGTATGTTAAATGGCAACTAAGGGAAAGTGCAAAGGGTTAAGTGAAATTATAGCTCCTGAAAAAAAAAAAGAAAAAAAGCTGGCATTTTTCCCTTCATATAAAAATTCACTAGGGCCGGTGAGATAGCTCAGCGGCATAAGCGCCTGCCTGGCAAGTGCGAGGTCCTGAGTTCGACTCCCAGAACCCACATAAAGGAAAAAAGGGCCGGTGATATCGCTCAGTGGCACGAGCGCTTGCTGGCAAGCACGAGGTTCTGAGGTCGACTCCTGGTACCCACATTAAAAAAAAAAAAAAAAAAAAATCACTGGCACCAATTGAACAGAAATTTTAAAATTGAAATGCATTTTCCAGTATAACCACTAAATTCCTCAGACACTACATTTTGATTATTTTCTCTTAAACTATGTTTGGGTTCCATTTTTCTTCTTTTGCTTAGAATCAGTACTATGTATCTTTGGTAAATTGGTATGTATATTTTAATTTTAAATATAGTATAAATGCATTTAAGGGAAGTCATATCAAGGCAGTTGTGCTGTCATAAAACAATTAAGGTTCTGGATTGATTTCAGTGTCACTCTGGGCTAAAAACTCCAACAGCCGGAACACCACAATCCTTCTGTGGCCTTACTGGACTCTTCTACTTGAAGTGGACTCTAAATGCTCCGCTGTGTAAGAGCTAGGAAAATCAAGTCATCTTATTCTTCTTGAACGTGAGAAGGGAACTGTTTAACTATAAAAGGTGGTATCACGGCTAAGGGGTACAAGAATTCATGGCAGCAAGATGTCCTTGATGTCCAGCATGACCACCTGTCCTGGTCACAGCAGTTCAGTTTTGTATGTGTGCATTCTGCTTACCTAGAGCTAAATCCATACAGCCAGCTTATTTTGTAAAACTGCACACGTGAACTTGAGATAGCTCCTTCCTTTCCCCGTGTGTGCAAATGGTAATGACCTCATTATAAAGTTAAGCAATGTGCTTATGTCTCAAAGAAAGTACCAGATTTGGAACTCTCTGCCTCTGGAAAGATGCAAGCATATTTTTTTCCAATAATGAATAGTAATAGTGAGGACACACTCTGTGGTGAAAGCAAGGAACTGCTGAACATAACTCCTCAGTGAAGGGTGTCTGGACCACTTTGGCAAGGTGGGCCAACAGCATTGCTCATAGCTCAGTGGATTTGGATCTGTAGATTTTGGATCAAGCCCAAAATCTTACAGAGAACTTCTAAGTCATCTTTATTATGTTTTAACCTATTTACTAGCTGTCTTTCCTCCTCATCACTCACACACTTGTGTAAGAGACAGTCACAGAACTGAGTGGGAGGGTATGCATTTGGGTGAATTGAGCCCTCTATAAATAGCACAGGAGGGAATACTTGAAACACAAGCTGCAACTCAAATTTTACTTCTGAATGTCAAAGACACTGCCATCTATGGAAAAGCATGAGTTCATTTCAGTCAGGTGCACAGCAGGTACACATCCAATCTACTTAATTGACTAAAAACCTCACTCTTGCCTTTCCCTTCCCGATGCCTGTCAGCCTTGAGCAGCTGCAGTTCTCCTGTGACCAAGCTTTCCTTGTGCTAGGTAAAGCATCACTTCTGGTGGGAGCTGTTGGGCTATAAAGGTGTCTGTGTCATCTAGCATATGCAGCTTGACAAACCTGCTCACTTGAATATTCGTCTTTTAAGCCTAGCCTACAGTTCTTGAAAAGCAGACTGTTCCATATTGTTGAATCTGTGTGATGGAAAGATGAGAGTAACCCTGGTAAATTTTGTAGTTCATGAAAACTCAGTTGACCTCGTCAGTGCATTGACTTGCAATTGGCCTGTGGACCCTTTCTCCTTAGTAACCCTGGGCCTCCAGCGTCACACCAGCAAACTTCATGGAAGCCAACCAACATGACTAGGCCCTCCATGCTCATCCTCACTCATGGTTTCTTGTCTACCCAGAAAGTATGATAGCAGCCAGTGTGGCCTTTTTGTTGAAGTTTTTTGGCATAAACACAAGCCAAACTCTGTTTTTCTTAACAGGCTGTTCTGGTGATGACAGAGGCTTACCCATAAAAGCAAACATGCAATTGAAATAACAGATCTCAGCAAGTAGTTTACATTGCTAACAAACTCTACTGAGTCCCATCTCTTGATTGTCCCATTCTGTGCTGTAGGGCAAATGCAGCTCCAGAGGTTGGACCAAGTAACTTCCTTGGGCTCTCTGATGATTGCGGTCATCTTTTACCAAGGTTTGTCTGTTCTTTTTTTTTTTTGTGGGTACCGGGGGGTTGACCTCAGGACCTCGCGTGCCAGCAGGCGCCTGTGCCGCTGAGCGATATCACCGGCCCCTTTTTCGTATGTGGGTTCCGGAAGTTGAACTCGGGTCCTTGCGCTTGCCAGGCAGGCGCTTAAGCCGCTGAGCCATCTCACCGGTCCGGTTTGTCTGTTCTTGATGCTTAACTACAAAAGCATTGAGAGCTATCTCCTTTTACAAACTATTCGAAAATGCAGATATCACCTTTTATTCTATTTTCTAATTTCCTAATTCTCTCATTCCCAATAAGATTTATTCATGTGGGAGTTTCAGTGGTTCCAAGACTTTTGCTAATACAGTATTTTCAGTTTAATTTTAAGTAGAATAACGTTTGCAATTAAGAGAGTTATTAGGAAATATTTGGCAGAAAAGGAGAGAAAAGAATGTTAACTATATGGGTAGTTTTTATTAGATTGCTATAAAAATAGTGGGAAACTTTTAGAGGGCTAGTTTCAAGAGTATACACCTGCAAAAATCTTCATTCTCCTACCTTCATTCTTTGTGAGGTATAATATTATAAACCAAGAAGCATTAGTGGGGATTACCTAATAGGTCTTATAACTGAATTATGTAAAATATTGCCATCTCTCTACTATAACAGCCCTCGCTTTAGGGGATAGCTATTTCAGAGTCAAATGTAAATAACACACACTGTCCACATAGCTACTGTGAAAGCTGTAATTCAGAGTTATCCTTTATTTTGACACATTTTTAAAAGCTGTGAATATAACTTTGTAACTAATAAGAGATGTTTACATGAAGCAACTCAAGCCTTCTAATTTCCTAATGGATCTCTTAACCGTCATAAATGGAACTGTTTCAAGGCCATCATGTTGATGGACCTTCTTAGTAGCTGCCAATAGCCTGCTATTCTGTAGAAGAAAACAATGCTCATCTACTCCATTAAAGTACAAAGGCATACAGTATTGAACAGTGCCTAAAATGGGGAGCGGAGGGCTAAGGAAAAGTACATCGCCTGCTAGTAGTATGTAACTGCTTTAGTAACAGTAATAAAATCAAGACTCACTGTCATAAAAAAGACTTTCACTGTACTGAACTTAAAGGTAGCATAAATGTTGTCATGGAATGTCACATTGGGATTTGCTTTAGTAATTAGATTATAGGCAGTAACGCTGATCATATAGTGCAAACTAGATAAAATTGTGTTTCACTGTGTGAAATGAACAGAGGTGCAAATGCTTCGTAGGATACCATTAAGACATAAAATGGCAAAAAATAAATATCAAAACTTTTATCAGTGTAAAAAAGTAACTGGGTTATTGTATAACCTAGAGTCTGGCAAAAAAGGCCTCAAAAAAGTTCTCAGTCTTCAGAAGTCTACAAAGAAGTGCCCTTTCAGAATTCCAGTCACACAAGAGACTCCATACTCTCCGCAGGATCTGATTCATCTGCAATTAGAACAGCACCAGTTTTGTCCACTGCCATGGGGCCATTTCCATTTTCTTTAGTGCTGACCAAGCTGATCATTGCTTTATAGACAAACTGGTATTGTTCCTGAAAAACAAGAGAAAAAGTTTGAGCCACAGAACAGCATAGTCATCTCATTCAATGGAAACACCAATGAAAAACGGAATTGTGAAAAACTTACTAGAAAGACAGCAAAAACAAATGTTTTCTAAAAAACTTCAAGAAAATCACTTAATCTTCTATATTTATGATCTATACGTTCTTTGTATCCATTTGATCTCTGTTAACGTGGAAATAATTCTCATTGTTGATAGTCCACTAAGATAATGGAATATCCATATGTTATAACCAGAGAACTCTAGATTCTGAAGCAGAATTTTTCAACTGCTGCACTGACATTTTGGGCCAGATATTTCTATGTTGTTAGGAGCTGCCTTGTACATGGTAGGATATTTAGCTGTATCTCTGGCCCCTACTCACTAAATGCTAGAATACCTCTTCCCGTCTGCAGCTGTGACGAAACATCTCCAGACATTGCCAGATGTCTCCTGGGGGACGAATCGCTCTCAGTTGAGAACCCCTGTGCTACAATGTATGAAAACCTGATAACACAGGTTTTAAATATCAGCAAACTGCTTACAATGTCTGTGAATACTCCTGGTCTCATAAGATTGATCATCTTATGCAACCTGGAAAACATCCACCGCATTTTCACTCTCTGGTTGCTGCGACAGGATGGTAAGGGCACATAACATTCCTGCTGAAATTGCTCCATTCCTGATGGAAGGAAATAAAAAATGCTATTTCAGATTTCATAAGGGACTGAATATAGTAGAATGAAATTACTTAGCAAATAAATAAGACTGTATACACATCTGTTCTAGGAGACAAAAGTGAATGAAATGCTGGACAGGAGGGATTTGGAAGCTTGCATAGAGGTAATATTTATGAATATGAAATCTTCCAACTGCCTCATGAGATGCATAAGTTCATCTCTAATATGAAGTGAGAGGTTCAAAAGTATACCTGGGATAGTAATATATCTGGTGTTGGGGATGAGCTGGGTGGTACTATGGGAAAAAAGTTAGGGAAACTTGAACCGTGGGCTGTTGAGTAAGTAGCAAGTGGCGAAGCGCTCTGAACAAAAATTTTAAACTATCTCCAGAGCCAGCTCAGAAGATGGTGGGGTGGTGAGCAGCAGAGAAAGAACCTCTCTGAGAGTCGCCATCTAGATGCTGGAATATAGCAACTCTAGGAAGACAAGAAGGAGGGAAGTGGGTCCCCTGGACCCAGGAAGGATCTAAAGCACAATTAAGGCCCACAAAGGAATGAAGGGAGAAACTTCAATAAAGAAGAAGTAGGTAGCCGCTGGTGCCTTCTCCCTGAGTCAGGACTTGCTGAGCAACAGGAGCAGTTCAAACCTGCAGACACATGGTGACTGCCGATGACCCCGGAGGCTTCCATGGAGAGACACGGCAGTGCAGGGGAGCAGCGGACGTGAAGGACTGCACTGGCTGGCGGTGAGTGCTGAGGGCTCAGTCGTCCAGTGCGAGAGAGTGATTGGCTGGGGGCCATCTTGGTGGGGGGTACCTAAGCTCGGAATTCAGGGAAGCTGCCGGCTCCATCTATGGCTCCCAACTGGGCTCAGGCCTGTGGAAGGTGCGCTGATGGCTGCAGGCCGAATGAGTCTGCTCTCAGCTAGAAAGTGCAGGCTTGCTGAGATTATCCACTACCCCGCCAAAAAGGTATTGCTGGCTTGCTGGGATAGATCAGCATGGAACGGGACTCTATATCCACACGTTGTCTACCAGCAACAGCAGAAACAAACCTGGAAGTGAACTTATTTCTTTCTTTCTTTTTTTTTTTTCTCTCTGTTGTTTTTTGTTGTTGTGATGGTGTTTTTTGTTTGTTTTTTTCTTCATTGTTTGATGTTGTTTTTATACGAGTGTAAATGCAGTTTCTAGCCTCTTTGTGTTTATGGTTCTGTTCTGTTCTTTTTATCCCTTCCTTCTCTCTTTCCCTCCAGTCTTCCACACCAGTTTCCCAAAGTTAGCGTGATTGCTCTTTGTCCTCCAGCCTTACTTCTAATTCCTTCCTCTTCTTCGACTTCTCTATTTTCTCCTTAACCCATTTTAATTTTAACCCTTGAGGGCAAAATTGACATATTAAGGACTTGTATACTGCATATAATTTTCTGGTTTGTTTTAGATTTTGTTATATAACCACAAATCTAGTTTATATGGTTAAAAGTGGCAAATAACTGGTTAGCTCAGTCTGTCATTTTCTAGGCTGTGTTTGATGCTTTTAGTACCACTATAGCCAAAAGTGATAAAATTGTTCTAAACAGCTGTTCTTCCTGGTATTCCATGACTGTGATTGACTAAGGGTAACAGAAATTACTGTGGCACAGTGCTGAAGAACCAAGCACTGGGCCAAACAGGCAGCAACTTCTCATGTCCAACAAATTGAAGAGGAAGGATCTTGCAACAGACTCAAAACCCAAAAATAAGCTACACTTGGAAGATACATCAGAGAAGTGGTCATACCCTAAAGGTTTTAAATACTAGCAATAAAGCAGCCTACCATAGGCAATTTACAAACATCACCCCAGGAATTAAACTAAAGAAAGAAAAGAAAATGAGAAGACACTTAAACAAGATGCAAACCCACACATCCAGTTCACCAAAGGCAAACCTAGGGGGCAATGAGGTGGGACAATCTGAAAGCCACCCACCTGGCATCTCTGAAGTGATAACAACAAAGCAATTGAATGAGGCTCTGGAAAAAATCAAATCAGAAATAATTTCTCAGATAACTGCAGAGATGATGTCCACAATGAAGACCAGGCTTAGGGACTCTAGAGCAGATACAAAAAAATAGAAGAGCTTAAGAAAATGATGGAAGCCATGAATGCTCAGCATAGGAAAGAAATGGAATCCATAAGGCAGATTCAAGCAGATATCCAGGAGAACAAAAATTCCATGGAAAGTATTTGTAGCAGATTAAGCCAATGCGAAGACAGGATCTCAGATGTAGAAGACAGGCTTGTGGTTAGTGATCATGAAAAGAAAGAATTCTTAAAAATAGCAAGGGACCATGAGAAATCACTCCAGCAGCTGCTAGAAGAGACAAAGAAGAATAATTTAAAATTGATTGGAGTCAATGAAAAAGCAGGAGATAGCATAAATGATATAAAAAACTGTTCACAGACATCATAGCAGGAAACTTCCCTGCTAGAGAAAAAGAATTTGATGTACAGATAAGTGAGGCATATAGAACACCAATTAGCTACAATAAAAAAATCTTCATCCAGGCCTATCCTAGTCAAGATTCCAGAAATTCAACACCAGAGTAGAATCTTAAAATCTGTGAGGGAAAACAAACAAATCACCTATAAAGGAAAGCCCATCAGAATCACAGCTGACTTCTCAGCACAAACCCTCAAGTCAAGAAGAGCTGGGAGTGAAGTATTTCAAGTTCTAAAGGAAAATAACCTTCAACCCAGATTGATGTACCCTGCAAAACTATCTTTCAAAACTGATGGAGAAATAAAATACTTCAATGACAAAGAACATCTCAGGAAACTTATGACCACCAAACCAGCACTCCAAAATGTTTTGAAGGATATTCTAGAAAGAGATAACAAGGACTATAACTCCATGAACCCAAACAGAAGGAA
This sequence comes from Erethizon dorsatum, assembly GCA_028451465.1. Taxonomy (NCBI): domain Eukaryota; kingdom Metazoa; phylum Chordata; class Mammalia; order Rodentia; family Erethizontidae; genus Erethizon; species Erethizon dorsatum. Next base: position 93,221,684 of record CM051825.1, on the reverse strand, counting down.
TCCACCAGGTAAGGCAAACAATTAAACAGAGAGAGGGAAACAAAAAGAGGAGGAACCAACAACAGGAAAATAAGATGACAAGGATAAGTCAATACATATCAGTTTTAACCATCAATGTTAATGGTCTCAATTCACCAATCAAAAGACACAGACTGGCAGAATGGATCAAGAAACAAGATCCAACAATATACTGCATACAAGAAACACATTTTGGGGGCCGGTGAGATGGCTCAGCAGCGTAAGCGCCTGCGTGGCAAGCGCGAGGGCCCGAGTTCGACTCCCGGAACCCACATACGAGAAAAGGGGCTGGTGATATCGCTCAGTGGCATGGGCACCTGCTGGCACGCGAGGTCCTGAGGTCGACCCCCAGTACCCACAAAAAAAAAAAAAAAAGAAACACATTTCGGGGCCAGTGATATAGCTCAGCGGCATAAGTGCCTACCTGGCAAGTGCAAGGTCCTGAGTTCAACTCCCGGTACCTGGGTATTACAAAAAAAAAAACAAAAAAGCCACATTTAATTCAAAAAGAAATTCATAGACTGAAAGTCAAAGGATGGAAAACAATACTCCATGCAACAGAAACCCAGAAAAAAGCCAGGGTATCTATTCTTTTTGCAGACAAAGTGAATTTCAGGCCAAGACTAATTAAGAGAGATAAAGAAGGTCACTACATCCTTGTAAAGGGAACAATCCAAGGAGAAGAGATAACGATCATAAATATATATGCAACAAATACCAGTGCACCCAGCTATATGAAACAAATATGAACGGGCATGAAAACTCAAGCACTAATACAGTTGTATTGGGGGATCTCAATACCCCATTGTCACAAAAAGACAGATCATCTAGACAAAAAATCAACAATGAAATATTAGAACTGAACCAAACTTTGGAACAAATGACTTAGTAGATGTCTACAGAGTGTTCCACTCCACAACATCAGAATACACATTCTTCTCAGCTGCACATGGGATGTTCTCCAAAATAAACTACATACTAGCTCATAGAACCTGCTTCAGTAAATGCAAAGGAATTGAAATTATCCCATGCATATTATCAGACCATAGTGCAATGAAATTGGAAATCAATAGCAAAAGAAACCACAAGAACTTCCTAAACACATGGAAATTAAATAGCACCCTTCTGAACAATCAATGGGTCACAGATGAAATTAAAGAAGAAATTAGACAGTTTCTGCAACTGAGTAATAATGACAGTACAACATACCAGAACTTATGGGACACAATGAAAGAAGTCCTAAGAGGGAAATTTGTACCAGTAAATACCCATATCATGAAAACAGAGCAAACACAAATAAACAACTTAATAGTGAACCTCAGACTTACAGAAAAAGAAGAGCAGGCTAAGCCAAAAGCTCATACAAGGGAGGAAATTATAAAGATCAGAGCAGAAGTTAACACATTGGAGACTAAAAAAAAAATACAAAGAATCAATGAATTAGAGTTGGTTCTTTGAAAGATTAAATAAAATCCAAAAACCCTTATCCAACCTTATTAAAAAAAGGAAAGAAAAGACTCAAATCCACGCAATTGGGAATGAAAAGGGTGAAATCACAACGGACTCTGCAGAATTCCAGAAGACTATCTGCACCTACTTCAAAAACTTGTATTCTAATAAGACGGAAAATGCAGAAGAAATGGACAGATTCCTAGATACATATGAATTACCAAAGCTCAACCAAGAAGATATAAAAATCCTAAATAAACCAATATCAATCAATGAAATTGAAGATGTAATTAAAAACCTCCCAACAGAGAAAAGCCCAGGCCCTGATGGATTCACTGCTGAATTCTACAGAAATTTAGAGAAGACCTAACACTACTACTTCTCAAACTCCTTAATGAAATTAAAAGGGAAGCAATTCTCCCAAATTGATTCCTGGAAGCAAGCATTACCCTGATACCAAAACCAGAGAAGGACCCAACCAAGAAAGAGAACTACAGGCCAATCTCCCTAATGAACATAGATGCAAAAATCCTCAATAAGATACTGGCAAACAGAATGCAGCAAATCATCAAGAAGATTATACGCCATGACCAAATTGGATTCATTCCAGGGATGCAGGGATGGTTCAACATACATAAATCAATAAATGTAATATACCATGTTAACAGAGCCAAGGACAAAAATCATATGATCATCTCAATAGATGCAGAAAAAGCTTTTGACAAAGTCCAACACCCATTCATGATAAAAACCCTACAAAAAATTGGAATAGATGGTCTTTATCTCAATCGGATAAAAGCCATCTATGACAAACCAACAGCCAATATCATACTAAATGGGCAAAAACTGAAAGCTTTCTCTTTAAAATCAGGAACAAGACAAGGATGTCCACTGTCTCCACTCTTATTCAATGTAGTCCCAGAAACTTTAGCCAGAGCAATTAGACAAGAGCAAGAAATAAAAGGAATAATAATAGGAAAGGAAGAAGTTAAATTATCATTATTTGCAGATGACATGATACTCTACATAGAAGACCCCAAAAACTCCACTAAAAAACTGCTAGATTTAATAAGCAAATTCAGTAGCATAGCTGGATACAAAGTCAACACTCAAAAATCAATAGCCTTCCTGTACATGAATAACACACTCACTGAGAGAGAAATTAGGGTAACAACACCTGTCACAATAGCATCCAAAAAAATGAAATACCTAGGAATCTAACAAACATGTAAAAGACCTCTACATTGAAAACTACAGCACTCTGAAAAGAGATTGAAGAGGATATCAGAAAGTGGAAAGATATCCCTTGCTCTTGGGTAGGAAGAACTAGTATAGTGAAAATGGCCATACTTCCAAAATTGTTATACAGATTTAATGCAATTCTGATCAAAATTCCAACATCTCTCACAGAATTAGAGAAAACAATCCTTAAATTCATTTGAAAGCAGAAGAGACCTAGAATAGCAAAGGCAGTTCCAGGCAACAAAGGCAAGGCAGGGGGCATCACAATCCATGACTTGAAATTATACTATAAAGCTACTGTGATAAAAACAGTGTGGTACTGGCAAAAAAACAGACCCAAAGATCGATGGAACAGATTAGAAGATGCAGAAACAACTCCAGACATACTAAACCATCTTATCTTTGACAAAGGTGCCAAACACATTCACTGGAAGAAAGATAGCCTCTTTAATAAATGGTGCTGGAAAAACTGGCTCTGCACATGCCGAAGATCAAAATTAGACCCATATCTTTCACCATGCACTAAACTAAATTCAAAATGGATCAAAGATATAAATATTAAAACAGAAGCAGTAAATCTGCTGGAAGATAGAAGAGGTAAAACTCTTGAAGACATCGGTGTAGGCAAAGACTTCATGAATAAAACCCCAGTCGCACAGGAACTATCACAAAGAATCAACAACTAGGATCTCATCTTATTAAAAAGCTTTTGCACAGCAAGAGAAACCACCAATAGAGTGAAGAGACAACCCACAATGTGGGAAATATGTTTGTCAGCTGTTCCTCAGACAAAGGATTACTATTGAGAACATATAAAGAACTCAAAAAGTCAGACCTCCCAAATTTAAAGACCCAACCCAAAAATGGGCATCTGAGATGAATGCATACTTCTCAGATGAAGAAATACAAACAGCAAATAAATATATGAAAAAATGTTCAACATCACTGATCACTGGAGGCATGCAAATTAAAACAACAGTGAGATTCCATCTCACAGAAGGAATGGCTATTATCAAGAAAGCAACCAACAGCAAATGCTTGGAGGGGCTGTGGGGAAAAAGGAACTCTTCTCCACTGTTGCTGGGAGTGTAGACTAGTGCAACCACTGTGGAAATCAGTGTGGAGATTCTTCAAAAAACTAGGATTGGAGGTCCCATTTGACCCAGCTATTCCCCTTCTGGGTATCTTCCCAGAAGAATTAAAAACATTGTACTACAGGGCCGGTGAGATGGCTCAGCGGCGTAAGCGCCTGCCTTGCAAGCGCAACGGCCCGAGTTCGACTCCCGGATCCACATACAAAAAAGGGGCCGGTGATATCGCTCAGTGGCATGGGTGCCTGTTGGCGCACGAGGTCCTGAGGTCGACCCCCCGGTACCCACAAAAAAAAAACAAAAAAAACAAAAAAAAAACATTGTACTACAGCAATATATGTGCACCCATGTTTATAGCAGCACAATTTGTAATAGCTAGATCTTGGAAACAACCCAAATGCCCATCAACTGAGGCATGGATAAAAAAGATGTGGTATTTTCCTACAATGGAGTACTACTCAGCCATAAAGAAGGATAAACTTAAGACTTTTATAGGTAAATGGATGCAACTTGAGACCATACTCAAGTGAAATAAACCAGATGCACATGTGTAAACATCATATTGTCTCCCTAGTGTGAGAAGCTGAAAGAGTAAATAAGATCCAAAATGTACGATAGATACTGTAAAACAGGAAGAAACTGTTCAAAAGGAAAGAGAAACTGGGATGGGGGAATGGAGAAAAGAAGGAAGGGAAGAGCAAAAAAAAAAATATATATATATATATATGTATAAGACAGTTAAGATAGATATACCACTAATTTCTCTTAGTTCATTGAAAAGAAAGGCTTATGTTAGTATTGTTTGGACAATTGAATGCCGATATCTAGTACCCTGAGTAACTAATTTAAAGATAACAGTATGCAGTGTATTAACTGTTGTTACCCTCCTATTATGTTGTTTGGAAATTTTGTTCTATTTTTTTTCTCTTTCAAATGAAACTATCTCAAATAGCTAAACTGAACTTATAAAGAATAAAAATGGAAATACAGGGTCATGCACTACATAATATTTTTGTTTAACCATAGACAGTATTTCTGACTATCCCATAAACTCATAGTGGAGCTGAAAATTCCTATTGCCTAGTGATGTCTCAACTGTAGTAACATCTTAGTGCAACTCAGCACTCAGGTGACTGTGGTGGTGCTGGTGTACACAAACTCTCGCTCTGCCAGTCATGTAAAAGTATACGGCACATACGGTTAGGTAATACTCAGGTCTATCCTCTAGATTTGTGTAAGTACACTCCGTGATGTTTGCCTAGCAACGAAATCACCTAATGGTGCATTTCTCAGAATTTATGCTTGTCATTAAGTGGCACGTGACTCTATGCGGCTCCAAATGAAGTTAGAGCTTTGTCATATGCTTTGGATATTCTTCTGAGTTTTCTAATTTTATTTATTATATTTAATTATTTATCTGGATATTATTCTTGTTTTTTTATGTGGGTACTGAGAGTTGAACTCAGGACTTCGCGCTTGCCAGCAGGCGCTTGTGCCGCTGAGCGATATCACTGGCCCTGTTTTTCCTTTATATGGGTACTGGGAGTCGAACTCAGGACCTCACACTTGCCAGGCAGGCGCTTATGCCACTGATCTATCTCACCAGCTCCTCATTCTTGTTTTGATGTAAGGGACGGGGTCTGATTTTAGTTTTTTTTTTTTTTTTTTTAACAGATAACTGGTTGTTCTAGCATTTGTTACTCAATAGTCTCATCATTGCTCATTGACATAAACTGCCCTTTTATTATATATTGAATTTTCATATATGCACACCTAGTCTTCAATGCTGTATTTTGGCCTTTAGTCTGTTTATTTTTTGTGCCTTTCCATATTCAATTCCTGTAGGTTTTTAGTAAGTTTTGGAAAAGCAAATTTCCATAATAATTTTGGCTGTCTCTACATCTGTTTTATTTTTTAAGTGTTTCAAGCACATATTTTATACATTTTCGTTTTCTTTTTTTTTTTCTTGTGCTGGGCCTCGCATATGCTAAACACTTGCTCTGCCCCTGAGCTACACCCGCAAGTTCCATGAAATCATACTTTTTTTTTCCAGATACGCACTCATTTCCAAATACCTCTCATCTTCCACCCCATTCTGTCCTGTTTCATAGTAATTTTGAAAGCAGAATTTCAAAAACAAAAACTGTTAGTGTTTTGATTAGGTTACATTGAATACATAGATGGATTTCAGGACATTCACATCTTTCAGTTTTTCATTTTTCTGTTCATAAATATAATGTCTTCCTTCACTTATTCAGGTCAGTTTTAGAATTTTTTTTCGTAGTCTTTGCCAATTCCATTTCAAGCTTATTGCTAGGTAGTGTAGTTTCTGTTGATATATAGGGATGTTACTTATTTTCCCATGGTGAACTTGTGTCCAGTCGCAGAGGAGAGCTCTGTTCAAACTCTGATAATTTCTGGGTTGTGTGTACTTGGCTACATCTTTATCTGCCAATAAGTCTAGTTTTGCCTGTTTACTACTTATTATTCTGTCTTTTGCCCTTACTGCCATGGCTATCACCTAAATAGTTTTAATGTACTGGCAGTGAGAGCAGGTATTGTATCTTTCACGGTTGAGCTTCTGAGTTTCCAGTATGAAATAATAATATGAGCTATAGGCAAATAATGGTTATCAGGTTAAGGAGGATGCTTCCTATTTTTAGTTCCCTAGGAGTATTTAGGTAGGTCATGGCTAGGTGTTATTTTATTATATACTTTCTATTTTCTATTGATTATTTTGGAAATCTCTTTAATAATTTCCTAAATCCACTGATAATATTTTCATACTGTTTAACCAGTATACATCCCCAGGATAAGTCTTTTTCCTAATGTGTAATTCTTTTAATATTTTGGATTTTTATATGCTAAATTTTATTAGACAGTGTATTTTAATGTTTGTGTAGCCATATCCAAAAAATAAGATTGGCCTATACTTTGCTTTAGTGCTACATGTGTCTGTTTAAATCAGGTTTGCGATAAGTGTATCTCTCTATATTATTGTTTAGATGGAGCCTTGGTCAGGACGTGGTGGGCCTTATGATTTGGAAGACTCATTCTTCTATTCAGTTTTTAGTAATTACTAACATGTATTTTTCTCTTAGCGATGTTTCAGGCTCTCTTCTAGGTATGTAACATGCTCCAATTTAATTTTCCCAGTAACCCCAAGAGTGTAGTAGTACTGTCTCTACTTGAGGTTGAAGAAGCAGTACATTGAGGTGAAGTAACTGGCCAAAGTCTCACAGTGAGACTAAAGCTTAACTTTCAGCTTATACATGTAAATGGCTCAGAACAGAGATGGGCACACACCGTGTGTTCACTACATGTTTTACTGAGCCTGTTATCTAGGCTTAAAAATTTGTCAGTACAGAGTTTTAAATGTTTATTTCAAATGCTCATTTTAGTTCTTTTGAAATGTTATTTTTAACTTCTTATTACCGAAAAGGTTAAACATACATAAAAATACAATAGTACAGTGATCTTCATGTAGCCGTTATTCAGTGAGAAAAAGTGTCAGGTCATGGACACTCTTGTTCATCTCTATTTCCTACCCCATATATGTTGACAGAAACTCCAGGTATTTTATTCACAATAATTTTAGTTTATCTCTTTAAAAGATAAGGACTGTAAAAATAAACATAGCCAAACATGGTGGTGCACACCTGTAATCCCAGCACTCTGGGAGGCTAAGTGTTATGGTTTGTGTTTGGATGTGTCCCCAAAGCCTCATGCAGTTACAGGGGGCGGTCTTTTTGAAGGTGGCTGAATCCAGAATTTATGATTGATTTGTGCTCCAATGCTTGGATTAAGGGTGTGAGTGCTACATCCACCCTAGGGTGGGTAGCCTGCACACAATATAAGGAACCGAAAGAGGCTTGTCTCCCTCCCTCCCTCTCCCTTCCTCCCTCCCTCCCTCTCTGCCTCCCTTCTTCACTCCTCTCTCTCTCTGTCTCTCTCTCCTTGCTTTTGCTCTCTTCTGCCTCCATGAACTGTTGCCCCTCTGCCACGTGCCACCCTGTCTTGGAGCCAGCTGATTATAAATTGAAACCTCTATAAACTGTAAGCTAAAGAAATCTTCTCTCCTTTAACTTTGGATGTCAGGTATTCTGTGTCAGCAACAAGAAAAGCGACTAAGAGAGAATTTGGTAGTAGAGAAGTGGGGTGGTTGCTGAGACTACACCTGGCCACATGGCTCAAGATACTTTGAAACTGGCTTGTGGGAAGGGGAAGAGTTAGGAAAGGTTTGGAGATGCCAGCTGAAAAAGTAGAGCTGGAATGCCTGAGGCTGTACTGTATGGGAGATTCTAGTTAGAGTTTAGAAGGACAGAAGGCTGATAGAAATCCTGCCCATAAAGACCAAGTTCTGGAGGTTTCTGCTGGGAAGAAGGACTTCATTGGCTATTGGGACTCCAGACGATGAGTGTTACGGCTTTTGCCTGAGACTGAGATTAAGGGCGGCAGACTAATTAATCTTGAGGAAGAAATTTCAAGGCAGTCAAATGGTGAGGTGGTGGCATGGCTACTGTTGAGGGCTTTTAGCCAAATCTATGTTGCTACTCAAAAGCAGAGCACAGCACAATGATTTAAAACACTGTGAGTTTGGCCAGAAAGGAAGCTCCATTAAAGCTGTGGACTGCAAAGATATAAGGCAGGAGATTTTGATTGCTGAGAAGGAACAGGAGAATAGGAAGGATGGTCTGAGAGCATCACAAGAAGCAGCAGTACTCCACCCTTTGCAACCTCAAAATTGCAAAAGTGAAAGACTTTACTTTGAGAGGAAAGCCCCAGAACACCCTGTTCCAGAGTGGTGGTGGCTGCAGAATAGCAGTGGCTTAGAGAATTTGTTCCTCAGAATTGGGTTCAAAGTGCTTAGCGATCTAGGTACTTGATCCCTACAGTCAAATGAGAAGAAAGCCTGGCTAGTGCTCCAGCTGGTGGCAGACCTTGGCATTGTCCACGTGGTGCTGATATTAGGTGCATGTAAAATGGAAGAGTTGTGGGGTCAGCAAGGCTTCCACCCAGATTTCAGAAGGCCTGAAAAGCCAGGTAGTGTTCCCCTGAGAGGGCAGTGTGTGAAGCTGTGAATGTGAAGCCAAAGGTGCAGTGGAGACCCCAGAAGTTTGGAGAAGCCAGGAATGTGGACTGAGGAAAACTGCAAGGAGGGAGCAGAGTGGGCCCAAGAGAGAAGCCATTGGGAGCTACAACCACTGGAAGTGCCTTAGGAGCAGAACCACTGAAGCCCTTTGGAGTTCACATCTTGCCACAGATTGCTGGGGATGCCGGAAGTGGAACTGTGGGATTTAATGTTTGCCCTGCTGGATTTTGGTCTTGCTTTCTTCCCATTCCTTGCTATTCCCCTGTTTGTAACTTTTGGGATGGAAATGTCTATCTTGTGCCATTGTATGTTGGAAGTGTTTACTTTCTTTTCATTTGTAGAGGGGCTCACAGCTAAGAGTTTGCCTTAAATCTCAGAGGCGACTTTGGATTTGGACTTTTCAGCAATGCTGAAACTGTCAGGACTTTGGCAACTCTTGGAGATGGACTAAATGCCTTTTGTGTAAAGGGACGTACGTGAGTCTTTGGGGTACAGGGGCAGAATGTTATGGTTTGTGTCTAGATGTCGCCCCAAAGCCTCATGCAGTCATGGGTGGGGGGGCTTTTGGAGGTGGGTGAATCTACAGTTTGTGATTGATTCATGGTCCGATGCTGGGATTGAGGGTGTGAGTACTACACCCGTCCTAGGGCAGGTAACCTGCATATAATATAAGGGACAGAAAGAGGCTTGTCTCTTCTCCTTTCTTCCACTTGTTGCTTTTGCTGTCTTCTGCTGCCATGAACTGTTGCCCCTCTTCCATGTGCCACTCTGCCTTGGAGTCAGCCGATTACGGACTGAAACCTCTACAAACTATGAGCTAAATAAATCTTTCCTCCCTTAACTTGTGGGTGTTGGGTATTTTATCTCAGCAATGAGAAAGGTAACTAAGACACTAAGGTGAGAGGATAAGTTTGAGCCTGGGGAACTTAGTGACTTAGGGAGATCCTGTTTCAAAAAACAAAAGGGGGTGTGGCTCAAATGTGAAGGCTCTGGGTTTAATCCCATGTCCAGGAAGGAAGGATTGTTACACCTAAGCAAATTAACAATTCTCAAATGTTTTAACTGTAACTACAGATAAATATTTTCTTTTTTATTTTATTTTTTTTTGTGGGTACCAGGGGTCGACCTCAGGACCTCGTGTGCCAGCAGGCGCCCATGCTGCTGAGCCATCTCACCGGCCCCTTTCCTTTTTAATTTAAGCCTTTTCTAATTGTTTTCATCATATTTTCCAAAGTTGTACCTTTTATTAGGTATTACTGTTTACATTTTCCTATTTGTTACTGTTTCATTACTGATTGCACTTTATTTTTTTTGGTACCAGGAATCGAACTCAGGACCTTGCACTTGCCAGGCAGGTGCTGTGCCACTGAGCTATATCCCTGGCCTCTGCATTTCTTTTTAAATTCCTTGTATATTTTGTGGACTTATTTGTATCTTTTTCTGGCTTCTTGAGTTGAAAGCTTAGTTTATTTATTTTTAATGTTTAGTATATACCATTTGGGCTACAATTTTTTTCTAAGTATAGTGTCATTCCATCCCAACAGGTTTGAAATGCAGTGCCTTCATCATCGTGAATGTACATAAAAGTCTTATATAGTCAGCAATTTCTATTTTGGTTACTTCTTTATCCTGTGAATTATTTATAAATAATTGTAGATGTAAGGACCTCAGTTTCTGAGCATACGGATTTGAGTTCTTGTTGTTTCTAACATTAATGCATTGTGATCAGTGAGTATGACCTTGTTTGTGTGGCACCCGTTTTTAAGGAATGTGCTGAAATTCCATTTTTGGTCACTTTACACGAATAAACCATTTGTGTTTGAAGGAGACCATAGGGCTCTTCCTACAGATTCACTTGGGTGCAGACTACTATATATTACTATTAGATCAGGGTTGTTTACTGTAGTATTCAAATGTTCTCTGAATGTTACTTTTCTAAAACTGTTCAGATCCTTCAGTTTAAGAGCTGAACTCTTCATTCAGTTCTGAGAAAATCTCAACTCTATTTCTTCTTTGATCTTCTCTGAGGATCACCTCATAACGTATGTTGGAACTTTTGTATCTACTTTTAATATCCTACTTTACTTCATCTCGACATATTATACTGCTGGCCCATCTCTTATGTATTAAATTTCTCAAGTAATAAGAGGTGTGATTAACAAATATGGTAAATGTTTAAATTAAGAAAAATTTATTACAGTAAAAGACACATTGGCATTAATCTTCCTCAGAATTCTCCCTGTCACTCTGAACATACTTATCCCATTATTCTTGCTACTTTCTGAGCAGTTCTGGAAGTTTTCTTTCATGTCTTTAGTTGCATTGTTGTGACTGCCCTCACATCCTGACTCAATTTAGAACATTTACCTTTCATAGTCATTTTGGCTTTGGGGAAGAGGCAGAAGTTACATGGTGCCAGATCCAGTGAATAAAGTGAATGAGCACACACCATAATGTTTTTATTTCACAGAAATTGTTGTAAATGTTTTTAATTGATTCAGGACATCAAGGCAGCCACAGTAGGCACAACTGAAGACGCTCATGAAAGAGGACTTCTAGAACTGCTTATGAAAGTGGCAAGGATGATGGGCTAAGTGTGTTTCTAGTGAGGAGGACTATTTTGAAAGGGATTAATGGAAATGTATTTTTTACAATAATAAATTAAAAAATTTAAACATTCACTGTATTTGTTGGTCATACTGTGTGTGTGTGTATATTTCTCCATTCTTAGGCTCTAATTTGTTCCTGTTTCGTTATATAGGTTCTGAAGTGTTTCATAAAAATCTTTTAGATCCCTGAGCATATTATTTTAATATCCTGTTATAATTGCTCTCTTCACTCTGATTATGGTGTTTTTTGTTTGTTTTTGTTCATTGTTACCTTTCTTTAGATTCTAAAATGTACTTATCCCAGCACTCAGGAGCTTGAGGGAGGCAGCTGGATTGCCACTAGTTCGAGGCCTGTCCAAGCTACATAGTGAATTCAGGGCCAGCCTGAACTGCATTGCGAGACCCTGTCTCAAAAAAAATGTACTTAGTTGACTTTATTTTAGCATGTATTTAAAAAGAAATCATTTGTATTGATTTTGCTCATGAGGGGAAGAATTTTAAATTTAACTGGTTTAGTGAAATAGTTAAACTCGTGATTCCTCCTTTTTATTTCTTAGCTTTTTAAAAAAGCTACTAATAACCAGTGAGACAGAAAAGTCAGGTAACTGGCATCTTTGTTATGCAGTGTGCTTTTCACATGGGATTACCGTGGTCTTCTGTGGGTTGCATTTCCTACATTTAGCTATTCTTCAAAAGTATAGGCTCATGATGCCTACCACTTCAGTCTGTGGTGAACAACATACATGACAATTGCCATAACATATACCACAGGTGTGCATTAGGCTATGCCATTAGGTTTGTTTATGTACACTTGTGATATTCATACAGTGATAATCATCTAATAACACATTTCTCAGACCATATCTCCAATTCTTTTTTTTTTTTTTTTTTTTAATGTGGGTACCAGAAGTCGAACTGAAGACCTCGCGCTTGCCAGGCAGGTGCTTATGCTGCTGAGCTATATGACCAGCTCCATATCTCCATTCTTAACTGATGCATGGCTGTACTTGATTTAAGAGAAAGCACCTGCACAATATGGCCTTAAAGATGACTAGACACTAAAATCAATCAAAGCACAGATACTTTAAAATATCTTCTAGGGCCGGTGAGATAGCTCAGCGGCATAAGTGCCTGCCTGGCAAGCGCGAGGTCCTGAGTTCGACTCCCAGAACCCACATAAAGGAAAAAAACGGGCCGGTGATATCACTCAGCAGCACAAGCGCTTGCTGGCAAGTGCGAGGTCCTGAGGTTAACTCCTGGTATCCACATTAAAAAAAAAAATCTTCTAAAGTCCTATTAAAATCAAAGAAGACAGACTAAAAAAGCAAAGGCCATTCCTTTTCAGAAGTTTAGGAAGTAAGATTAAAGGATGTTTGTTAAATTTCACAGATTTGTACTTGAAACTATAGGGACTTGGTACAAAGGTGATCTAAGCATTTCATAAACTAGATAAGAGTAGTATATACATCCAATGACATTAGTAGTCTGTCTGCTACTTCTAAGGATTCTTGTTTAGTGTTATAAAGCAAAAAAAGCCAAAAAGTATTTTCATCTTCCCTTGCCTATGCTTCAGAGAAATTTAAGTATTTCAATAATATTTTAAAGTGCTCTGTCTGTATCCATTTAAAAGTACACTGAGGTTTCCAGGCTAGCTTGCATAATATCTATGGCCACTTAATCATTTTAAAACTATTTAATGTAATTACTAACACTTACTATAGCTTTGCTCTTAAGACTTGGTTTTTAAAATGATAATCAAGAGTGCAGACCAGTTATAATCCTGTCCCGGTGAAGAGAGTGCTTTAGAAATCAGTACAGCAGGAAAGAAAACAGAATTAAAGCTTCCACCTGTACCAGTTCTGGGAAAGAGGCACAGCACAGAAAAGCCCCCCACAAGGGACTTTAAAAAATTAAAACTTGGGAAGTGAATGAGAAAATGAAGTGGGAAAAAAAGCATAGTGTAAAGACATGAGGGAGATGGATACAGGAATGCTTCTATGAAAACCAGTGGGAGGCACTGTTAGCCAGAGCAATCAGCAGATGTGGTTTTGACTGAATAGGGCCAGCTTCCTGTGCAGTTGCACAGGGCCCTGTGCCTTAGTGTGCCTGCTTGCTCAGAAGGGTTCTGTAGCTAGTGTAATGCTCTTGAGTTGCCATCTAGAAATTCTTTACACTTTTTAGCAAAGGGTCCACCATTTTCATTTTACACTACACCCCATAAATTATGTGTCTGGTTCTGGCAAGTTTCTTTATTCTGCCTGTTTTCTCATATATGAAGTGAGCATCACAAAATTACCTTGCAGTGGGGTGATGTTGAGGATTAAAGGGAAATAACTGAATTAGTTATGATTTGTGTGTGTCTTTGTAGCAGTCTGCATTTCTTACAGAGTATCTCAGTAGTCTTTAGACTCTTTGATCTCACAACAGATTAATAATGATTAAGCTTTTACATACTTGGGTTATGTACATCAATATTTACTGTATTAGAAATTAAAACCAAGAAAATGTTAAAATACAAGAACCTACAAGCACACTGTCTACTTTTTCTGAGCGTGATGATAACATCACATGTCCAGTAGCTCTGGAACACTCTACATTCATGCCAGAATGAAAGTGAACTTGGCAGAGAATATCTTTATACTACTATAGCAACACTTTTGACTTCCAAGATCTCTTGGAAAGGCCTTGGAGACACCACCCTTTCTTTCCTAAAGGTCCTCAGATCTCACTTTTAGAGCTCTTAAATGGAAGTAACCTGCTATGATATCCATTAGGGTGACAGATGTATCTTGGAGAGAGTAACTATTTACACAGAAACCCATTCTTCATTCTGCGAGTTAAGGGGGCTATTCAGGTGAAAGTCTAATCAACCACTGTTTTATGTGACTATGTAAGTAAGAACTATGCCTGTGTTCCAGACTTCTTATATAGTAGCATAGGCTATTTTTACAATAGTCTTGAATAGGTGACTGATCGTAGGATGCTGAGAGTGTAGCAATCTGCTCTTAACTTGTGTTTGTCCCCAGATAGAATTGGCTACTTATGGTGAAGATTTTATCCCTAGAGCATTGATCTAGAAACATCATTTACCTGGCATATTGCTGAGAACCTGAAAGTAGGTGTTAGGTCTATGAAGACTAAATATATATCATGAAGTTTGTACCTTACAAGGTCAATTCTTTGCTTTACTTTAGATACAGGATAGTATTCTCTGTAAGCCTGTTATTCTTATTTTTTATAGAGCTTAAAAACACATTGTAAAATGTTTTCATAGTTCACAGTAGAATCTGTGCAGGAAAAATAAATGAACAGTAAATGAGACCAAAAGTAAGACTCTGTGGGGACAATTCACATAGGGGTACATATCCTGCATACTTTGTAAGTCATCATTTAGAGCACAGTACCTGTTCATGCAAATACTTATCCAGGGCCCACTATCTCCTGGGCATTGGAGACTGGGAAGAGTAAGTCACCATTACTGGCCTCAGCAATACAGGAAAGATAGTCATACATGCAAACAGTTATATTGTGACATACATCCTGAGTGACATTTAGCTGATGTGCACTGGTAAGAGTGTGTTTGTTAATGATTTTGATTAGCATCTCTAGGATGAATGCTTAATGAAAGGAGTCTTGGAGAAAACGGCATTTACCAGGGCATGGTGGTCTGTAGCTAGTACTTTAGTGGAGGACCAGGATGATAGCTGAAAAAATAACCTAAACCAGACTGCTGAAAAATTTGAAAGGTATAATGAAAGAATGGATAGCAGCAATGAGATGTGATGCCAGTTAAATGCTGAGTTGAGGGAGACTCAAAAAGAACTCTGATGTGTTTCTGGTTGGTGAAACTAAGTGGATGGAGGCAGGCAGGGGAGATAATGGGTTTGGTGATAGATGCAGAATTTGGGAGTATTTGTATGTTACCAGGAAAAGATGTATGGAGGCACCAAAAGTAGGTAAGATGGAAACTGCGAAGTTAGCTGGTGTTCAAGGCATTCAAGGCATTGTTTTAGAGCTAGCAATTGTTAAATGTGTCCTTGAGCAATGTGGAAAAAGTAATTTCTATGAAATCAACTTATTTCCCATAGATGGTAGGCAAACGAATTAACATTTTGACAGCAGCTTTTAACTGAGCCTACCTATATAACATTTGCAGACGGACTGGTTTGGGCTTAATTTTTTTTTTTTTGCATATTTAGGCTGAAGAATGATCTACATTTGATCAGTTCCAGTGTTGACATATTCAGCATGAAATGAAAGAAATATGCAAAAGCTGAACATAGATAAGGAATCAAACTGTTCTGCCTAGTGTTTCACTGGTTGTTACTATTTTATTCCCTGTTACCATGAAATACAAGATTAGATACATTTCTGACTTTAGATTTGGCATATGTGTGTGTGTGTGTGTGTGTGTGTGTGTGTGTGTAACTGGGGATTCAACCTAGGACCTTTGTACTGAGCTATATCCCCTGCCCTTTTTTATTATTTTGAGACAAGGTCTTGCTTAGACACTATAAATTGCCCAGGCTGGGCTTGACCTGTGATTCTCCTGCCTCAGTGTTCCAGAATGGTGGGATTACTAAGAGTTTGCCTTAAATCTCAGAGGAGACTTCGGACTTGGACTTATTAGCAATGCTGAAACTGGTAGGACTTCGGCAACTCTTGGAGATGGACTAAAAAATGCCTTTTGCATAAAGGGATATGCATGAGTCTTTGGGGAGCCAGGGGTAGAATGTTACGGCTTGTGTCTAGGTGTTCCCATCATGTGGTCACAGGTGGGGCTTTTTCAGAGGTGGCTGAATCTAGAGTGTGTGATTGGGTCATGGTGCAATGCTAGGATTAAGGGTGGATGATTACATCATCAGTCCACTGATTGGTTTCGCACCACAGTAAAACTGGTAGCCTGGATACAATGTAAGGGACAGAAAGATGCTGTTAAGGTCCCTTTGTTGCTTTTGCTACCTTGTGGGCACCATGAACTATTCTCTGCCATGCCTCTCTGCCAAGCCACCCTTCCTCGAAGCCAGTGGATTATGGACTGATACCTCTACAATCTGAGCTAAATAAACCTTTCCCCCTTTAACTTTGGGTGTCAGGTATTTTGCCTCAGCAATGAGAGAAAAGTAACTAAGACAGAATTTGGTATCAGAGAAGTGGGGTTGTTGCTGTGACATTACATGGCCATGTGGCTCAAGAGCCTCTGGAACTGGCTTGTGGGAAGGGGAAGAGTTAGGAAAGGTTTGGAGATTCCAGTTTCAAAAGTAGCGCTGGAACATCTAAGGCTTTACTTAATGGAAGATTCTGGCCAGAGCTCTGAAGACCAGAATGCTGATGGAAATGCTGCTGGTAAATACTGGGCTCGGGAGGTTTCTGCTGAGAAGAAGGATTGCATTGGCTACTGGACTCCAGATGATGTGTGTTATACCTTGGAAGAAAGTTTGTGGGCATTTTGCTCATGTCCAGAGACCTTGCCTGAGACTAACATTAAGGGTGGTGGACTAATTATGTTATGGCTTGTGTTTAGATGTCCCTTCAAAGCCTCACACGGTCATAGGTGGGGCTTTTTTTGGAGGTGGTTGGATCTAAAGTGTGTGGTACTGGAATTGATTCATGGTGCAGTGCTAGGATCAAGGGCACTAGGATTAAGGGTGTGAGTGCTGCCTGCCCTAAATAGTCTGGCTAAGATAAAAGGGGTACAAAGATGCTGTTAAGTTTCCTTGTTGATTTTGCTACCTTCTGCCCACCATAAACTGTTCCCCTCTGCCATGTGCCACCCTGCCTTACAGCCAGCCGATTATGGACTGAAACTTCTACAAACTGTGAACCAAACAAACCTTTTCTCCCTTACCTCTGGGTGTCAGGTATTTTGTCTCAGCAATGAGAAAAGTAACTAAGACAGTGCCCCTGCTCATTTCTGACTTTAGGACATTCTGCGCAATACTACCATGACAGTGAAAACAATCACAGAACTGGGCAGCAATTTAGGATTTGTCCTGCATGAAGGTGGTAAAACCCAGATGGTATTTGAAAAGACTGTGCTAGTGTAGTGGGGAAAACTCTACATGCAGCCCTAACTTTATGCTTTAACTGTAGTACAAACTTTTACTGATTGATAGCAAGTGCCTAGTTTAAACACTGTTGATGGTGGTTACATTTCGAAGAATTAAATCTTAGCACGCAGTTAATTAAAGCTTCCACTGTAATACTTTCCTAATCTTAATTTTTAATTCTACTAATAGGCCAATATTTTGAAATATTCACTTTTTCCTAGGAAAGACCACAAAACTCTTTGGAAGCAGCCAGGATTTTATGGGTGGTAAAACTGATTAAATACAACTAGGAAGGTACTATGTAGTATTTAACCTGGGCAAATCGTCTATGTGTACTTCATGTTATAGCATTAGTTCATGGAAAACAAAGAGTGAACAATAAGCTTTACTTTCTAATTCATATCTTATGCTACTACAATAGCTGGTGATTTAATGAACATAATAGGTACATTGAGAATTTGCTGACCCAGGGAGCTAACTTGGAAAACAGAAATAAGCATGTATAAAGGATGCTACGTTGGCTTAAGGTTTGTGTGACTCTAAATGACCCAGGGTTTTACAAGTGCTTACAAGTTGATCCCAGCCACGAAGTTTGACTCACATATCCATACACTGCAAGGTATACCAATGACCTTTCCTTCTTTTTAAAGTGGAAAGAGGCTGGTTTTGTCGTTGTTTTGGTTTGTTTTGATTGCTGGGGATTGAATGCAAGGAATTGTACGTGCTAGGCAGGTGCTGTACCACTGAGTTATGTCCCCAGCCCAAGAGGCTGGGTTTGAATACCATTCTGACACTTGGAAGCTCTGAGACCAGGCACAAGTAATTTGTTCTACGTGAGATTCATATCCTTTAATTTTCAATACCAAAAGTACTGTAAACTTAAAACCCTATTATAAGATGTAAACATTTTTATTAATAATAGTAACATTATTCCTACTAATCAACTGAACTGTATTTTTGAAAGGTTCCTTCCTAACCAGTGTTTGCTGAAATTCAGTAGATGGCTTTTCAAATAAAAGCACTTAACTAATGTAAATAGTCAAATCAATTACATTAATTATTTGTTATTGAAACATAAAGCCACAAAAAGTATGCACAGCTGCCTTTGCAGGCTGAGAGACAGTGTTTTCCAGTCACAAGACTATATGCAACAGGAGAACCAGGAGGCTTGGTAGTGTGACCTATTAAAATGTATAGACTCAGGTGTGGTGGAGCATGCCTCTAATCCCAGCACTCGGGAGGCTGAGGCAGGAGGATGGAGACTGTCTCAACAGCTCCCCACCCCCTAAAAAAATGTGCACAGAACACCACATTTTGCATATCTGTACATTAGAAATAACATGTATCTGTCACAAGCCGACAAAAGGTACATATTTAAATTGTCTTTCTACTTTTATAGCAATTCAACGAAAGCAGTGTCTGAATTTAAAAAAAAATTTTTTTTTTTTTTTTTGTGGGTACCGGGGATCGAACTCAGGACCTCGCGTGACAGCAGGCACCCGTGCCGCTAAGCGATATCACCGGCCCTTTTTTTGTATGTGGGTACTGGGAGTCGAACTCAGGACCTCGCGCTTGCCAGGCAGGCGCTTATGCCGCTGAGCTATCTCATCGGCCCTGAATTTTAAAATTAAGAAGGAAAGATACATACTCATCATGAACAATGGTGGGGCCATCCCGTGTTAAGGCCTCTTCCTTGATGACATTGATCAGTTCAAAGGTACTGCTTATGGGGGCATCTGGGTTAGGCCATTTGGGACACTGAACGTGTCGAACTTCTAGGACATAGTCATCCTGTAACCAACACAACACCAGTCACAGTGCATCTTTTATGTCATCTGTGTACAGTCAGGTGAATGGAACTTGAAGCTTAGAAAGCATATATTATAGACAACTCTGAACAGTGCGAGGTTAACCAAACCACTGGCGAGAAGAAGAATATAAGGGAGATCTGCCTGTCATTAGAAAAATGAGTAGGTCATGCTAGTGAAACAATATACCATTACTTTGTCATTTAAATTATTAATATGAAAGATTCGTCCTTTATCCTTTCCACAGAAGGCAGTTATTAGACATTAAAATACTGTTTATTAAAAAATGCTTAATCATCTCTGCAACATATTACAAGGTTTACATTTCTGATGGCAAAGAAAATACTGAGGAATAGTATATTATTTTTGTAATTAGGTCAGCAGACCTATTTATATGCATGTTGAATCAGAGGAACTGTTACCTTTCATCTTGCCAGCTGGAAAAAGCAAATATTTGAAGAAAGAAGAAAGGGAAATATACATATTAAAAATGAAATCTTACTCAAATGCCTAGGCCCCTTGAGGGTAAATTAATCCATTAGTATTTAAAAGGATGGTTCAGGGCCCCAGTATGGCTGTTATAGAGGAAGCGAGATTTAGTTTACCTGTGTTGCCTCAAGGATAAAGTCATGGATGATAATTTGTTCTTCATTAGAGAGGCACATTTGTCACTGCTGATAAGGGTGACAGTAAAAGCCTCACAGTTCACTTGGCCAATAGACAAACTCATTTTCTGCCTTTGCGAACCCCCCGCAAAAAAAGAATGAAAGAAAATTTGAATTTTATTGCAAAATTATTCCTTACTCTGCCATTTTTTTTATATCTCTCAAGCCTCTTTTAAATAGTTTATAGAATTGTATCCCCATCTAGTCATGCTGAGCTCAGCGGTTATTGTATCCTATTATGAAACTATTTTTATAATATCCATTTCCTAGCACCTCTCACCTGTCACTGTAACAACCCTAGCATGGGCTCTGTAGGGATATATTACTGCTAGCTGATATGTGTTATGCATAGCAAGTAGCAAAGTAAAAACTGAGATTAGATCTAGCTCAGTTAATTTTATTATTTCACAGTTGCTTAAGCACACAAGACATGCTATATATAATTTCCTATAGATTTTATTAGTAACAGTTCTGTAGTTTAATACAATTTGCAGACGTCCTTCATAAACATACTTACTGAATTTTTATAATACGTTAGCAGATAAGGATGTTTTAAAAATATATTTTAGGACCAGTGAGATGGCTTAGCGGCATAAGTGCCTGCCTGGCAAGCGCGAGGGCCCGAGTTTGACTCCTGGAACCCACATACGAAAAGAGGGCCGGTGATATCGCTCAGCGGCACGGGCACCTGCTGGCGTGCGAGGTCCTGAGGTCGACCCCCGGTACCCACACACGAAAAAAAATATATATATATTTTATTGTATAGAAAGCATACATCATGACGTTGTAATGTATACACACACACACACACATATACACATACAGATAGATAGTTAAAGTGTTCCTATAGTCAAGCAAATTAGCATATGCTCCATCTTTCAGTTTTTTTTGGTGGCAAGAGCAACTAATTTCTCATCTAGCATGAATTCCAAATATAGCATAATTTTACTACCTATATGTAGATCTGCTGCTTTGTATCCTTTCACGTATATCTCCCCATTTCCCACCCTACCCCATAACTATTATTTTGTTCTCTCTTCACATTTGAATCTGTTTTTTTTAATTAGTAAAATCATGTATATGGTCTTCCAGTGTTTAGCTTGTTTTATCTTAGCATAATATTCTCCAAGGTCATCCACACTGTGGCAAATACAAGACCCCATTCTTTCTTAGGACTGGATAATATACCCCCGTGTTTCTTCACCATAGTGTCTTTGCCTCTTTGTCCACTGGCAGGCAAGTTGTTTCTCTATTTTGGCTATTGTGAATGATGCTGCAGTCAACATGGACATGCAGACAGTCAGATAGCGTTACATGGTGGTGACTTCATTATCTTAGGCTATATGGTAATTTTTTTCCCCAAGTACTGGGGGTTAACTCCAGGTCCTTGTGCGTGCTAGGCAAGTACTCTATCACTGAATTGCATCCTCAGCCCTGGTAATCCTACTCTTAATTTCATTAGAAACCTCCATACTGTTTCTGTAATGACTGTACCAGTATACAATCCTATTGACAGTGTGAGAGTTTCCTTTTCTCCACATTTTGCCAACTTTGTCATTTGATTTTTCAATAATTCCCATCCTAATAT
Source organism: Erethizon dorsatum (assembly GCA_028451465.1). Classification (NCBI taxonomy): domain Eukaryota; kingdom Metazoa; phylum Chordata; class Mammalia; order Rodentia; family Erethizontidae; genus Erethizon; species Erethizon dorsatum. The sequence goes on along the minus strand of CM051825.1, from coordinate 93,200,072 downwards.
GAGGTGGCAAATCATAATGATTTTGATTTGTATTTCTCAGATGATTAATAATATTGACCATCTTTTCATATATCAGCTGGTCATTTTTAGAGACATATCTATTTGGGTCTCTTGCTCATTTCTTATTTGGGTATTCATTTTCTACTATTGAGTTACATGCTTTCTTTATAAGTTTTGAATATTAGTTCCTAAATAAGGGATTTTTATCATCCGCCTTTATAGATGAGAACATGTTCAGGGATGCCCAAAATTGTTTATAGCCATACTGCTAAAAAATGAGAAAGGACAGCCTTTTTGGAAAGAAATGGTAATAAATAAGAATATTGGCTGTAAGCACAAGGTATTCTAAATCTTGGATTTCAAGTGGGGATAGCAAAAAATCCTTTCAGCTTTGAATGAGGCAAGCTTTACATGTTCATCCATTTTAAGAAAATGATAGTTGAGATTGGTACTATCCCTGAAAACTACAGATGTATAAGAACAAGTTAATTGTCACATAGGTTGGAGACTGTGAGAAATACGATCATGTACACCCCTCCCCATTTTTCTAACTAAAGCAAATGACAAACTCTAGTTTGCCTAGGATGTAGATTTTTACAGGCATTTTTCTGAGAATGCCTAGCTACTATCATTGAAGTCGGAAATAATTCTGAATAATGTTCAAAACAAAGAAGGCTTTGTTTAATCTTGCATTGTTGCATTAGAAATGAGCCAACAGTCCAATAAGACTTATCACCCTTTCAAGTTTCAATATAGCTTATTGCCAAGTACATTTTTATTTTTAAAGCTCACCATAAGGGGAAACAGATTAGCAACTGGGTTTAGTCTATACTAAAAGAAGTCTGTAACTCTTTTTTTTTTCTTTTTTTTTTTGTGGGTACTGGGGGTCGACCTCAGGACCTCGTGCGCCAGCAGGCGCCCGTGCTGCTGAACAATATCACCGGCCCTTTTTTCGTATGTGGGTTCCGGGAGTTGAACTCGGGCCCTCGCGCTTGCCAGGCAGGCGCGTACGCCACTGAGCCATCTTACCAGCCCTGTAACTCTTGTAGGTTTTAATATATTTGGTTCAAAGAAATGGAAGTACGGCCCTATAAACATATATTCAAGATATAAAGTACTGATGGACATAGCATATAAATTGAACTAACAGTTGGCATAGATTAAGCTAGTGTTAGGATTGGGTGTGATCCTGGATTAATTAGTTAATCTTTCTGAGCCTTAATTTCCATATTTGACAAGTAGGAATAATAAAACTTTGTATGTCAAAGAAACTTAGGATGGTAATACTGAATAGTGAATTATCTAATTAGTTTAAATGATATCAAACAGATTTTACTTATGCTGAAAGGAAAAGCAGAAAAAGACTTTTGAATACCGAAACTGAACTAGAAAATCATTGTTCATCCTGAAAGGCCAAGAACATTAAATGCTACTTCTTCATTCAGCAGGCATTCAGGTCTCATGGTCATTTTGCTGACAGATGTATTTGTAGATCAGTGGTGGCAAGGCACTGATAAGAGTGCCTTCTGAGGTAGGAACCAGTGAGTTTTGGGCCTGTCTGTACAGATGTAGTCTTGTACCGTTACGGTCATAATACATAGTGTGATGAGAATAATCCAGAGATATAATTTTTAGGAAAAACTGCAATGATGAAACTTCTGATCCAGGAGCTGAGAGAGCAGACGTGCATGCGTCTAGCCTCACTTCAGACACTGGGATGACGTTTGATGGCAGTTCCTGTATCCTTACACTCCGTAGAACATGTACCCCTAGTCTCCCTCCAGCCTTTTCCACATAAATGAGCTCCTTCGTAGATGCTTTATGGTTATCCTCTGGGGTTAGGAAACAATAACAAAATACTGACTCGTTCAACAAATGAACATTCTAACAAACCTAAGTGCCTGCAATTTCCATATGCCAAAGAGAACAGACCCCTGTTTCCAGCTGATTTGAAAATCTGCACTCCAGCATTTAGCTTAAGATTGTGAACTTGGTTGTCATTCCATCATACAGAAGCAGCCTTGGTATCCTGGAGCTGGAGCAGAGTGCGACAAGGTGACCAGACGCATGTCATCCAGACTAGGGGTTCAATCACATGCTGCTCCTTCTTGATTAAAATACTCATCACTGTGACACGCAAGGAGGCAGATTCTCGTCGTTTTTTGTTTTTGTTTTTATCTTATGGGCTCACGTGTCCACATAGTAACTTTTTAAGACCAAGTTAGTTCTGAAATTTAAGGATGCATGCAATTTATTCAAGCTTATTTCATAAATTTGTCCACAGGTTCCTACATAGTTCAGAGACTTGAACAGAGAAGGACAAAGGCAGGGGACAGACACAGGTGTTTAGTCGAAGCCTTAAAGAGATCTATAGGTTATACCCAGATAGCCTTTCCTATCACTTGCCTGCAGTGTGTCTGACTTGACTATGGTACAGGAAAAAAACTAATGAAACATTAGTACTTCTGATAAAATATTTTTTCTGAAAAACATTCGTGTGTTGTGGAGTGGGCCATGAGTAGTAAAATGACTAAAAGCATGAACTCTGGAGACAGATGACTGTGGTCACCTCCCGGCTCCAGTGGTTTTTTTGTTTATCAGATTTTATTGGTACATTTTAGATACACCTAATTATCACATTCATCATAGAGAATTTGTACCTGTACATAATATAACTTGATTCTTTTTTTCCCATTCTCCTACCCTCCCTTCAACCCCTCTTCCCCTCCCCATTTACAAAAGCTTTGTTTCCATTTTTTTCCTTTTCCCACTTTTTTTCCTTTTACCTTCTTTCCTTTCCCCTTCCCCCCTCAATTGTTTCCCTCCCTGAGGGCAAGTTAGTTCCCTCAGTTTTCTCAGCTATTAAATGAGGTAGTAATAGTACCTGTGAGGACTGAGTTAATCATGTTTGTCCAAAATAACATACAACAGACAGGAAATCAGTCTAAAGTCATATTGATGAATTAATGGAAAAAAACCTTTTTCAAAACCTTCTACCACATGCCACATTAAAGTACAGTAGAAGGGTAATATCAACACACCAGATATTCAGGTAATGGAACTGACATTGTAATGGAACTGGTATTGTAATTCTGTGAAGTGAATCTGTATTATCTTCAAGTCTACATTTCCTCCCAAGCAATACAGACACTTAGCCCTGTGGCAAGGTACCCACGTCACTTATGTTCCTAGTGTCAAGGGCTCATTATGTATAGCAGATGTGCCTTACTCACCAAGCTCTGGTTGTCTGGCAGCATGACAGTGATCTGTGCATTATGATCCCGTATCATTCGCCAGAAATCTTTCGTAGTATGTGGCAGAGGATGCTGGGTTATAATAAATTCATTGCTCCTGTAATACCCCTTCAGTTGAGAACAGGAAAAATCAGTGATTATGGGTATTTTATTCTAACTTTGTGGTAGTAAAATAAATTTATGAAACAAGACAACATTGTTTTGACCACACTAAAATAACTGAGAGAGGCATTCAGTAATTTTTAGATGTACTTCTGCTAACACTGTGCAGTTTTCTCTCCACATGCAATTTACTTCAAGTCACCCCTGCTGTTTTTCTTAATAATAATTTCAACATTTATTCAAAGGTTAGATGGGTGAAATTAACAATCAATTCCTTAAGCATTTTGCTTCATTTAGGTATGTTTATACTCCTACTCTTTGGGAATCTTTTGTTAAAAGTTTCAAAATATAGAAATCTCTCTTACTTTCGATATTACCCGTTGAGAGATTATTTCAGAATGAAATCAGTCACACAGGTGGTATCTGTTCTTAACACCTTTCGGTTTAATTGGGTTTATTTATGATTAATGGTTGACTCTCACCATGATGTAAGAAGCATTAATGTAGTCTGTTCCTTTCATCCCAGGCAAAGGTGCAAGACCCACTCGAGCTTGTTCAGCTACCATATGAAAAAAAAGTCAATAACAGTACATTCACCTTAGTATACACAGGAACCAACAGCCCTTTCCAAGATTTACTTAGTGAGTAACACATCTCCCTGGCACTCTGTCCTAAGACTTACCTATACAGTATGTTTAAGCAAGCTAAAGTGCTATCAGCTAAGGCAGAGTGTAACATGAAATTATGCTGGACATATCCAAGATACAGGCAGTATAAAAATGAAATGTTACTGTGGGAGAGGTTTTCATAGCAAATCACTAACAAATACTCTGTACAGACATGTTGGGTTTCAGATAACTTCTAACTTTAGTTTGATGTATACTTAACACCAATATGTTGTCCTTTGCTCTTTTTTTCAACCCATATCCCTATCTTTCTCCCTATGAAGGTCTTAGAAAACAGTGGCCTTCTCAGTAGTGATAAATCTCTCCAGTGCTCACCATGCCTGTGTCTGCAGGTCCTCTGTTCTGTCTTGAGCTATTTATACAAGGGTCACCACCAATCATGGGTTTCATAGCCAGAATAATTCAATGATGCAGTACCAGTTACACAGGTTAATCCAGAAGTGTTAATGCCACAGTGCTGACTTTATTATTTATAAATTGAAATATGGTAGAAAGAAGCACATACTTGCACGTTGATGTGAAATGAAGCTCAAACTCCCTTAGCTGCATTAAACATAACATTTCTCCGTTACTAGTAGCATCTTTATATAATACATAAAAGCCAATTTACACTGAACCTAGTCAAACTGATTTTAAGATCTTACATGGCATGATTGAAGAGTTTCTGTTCTTTGTTACACTCTTTCTGAGCACTAACACATTCCATATAGTTTGCATTAGTGTGATGAGCTAAAAGTGACATTTCAGTTTTCATTCAAGGTCATAGTTGAGAGGACTTGCTTCACAATTTGGAACCATACCAATAATCAGATTACTACCAAGCAAAGACATTTTTGGGGATGCCAAAGAATGCTCTCCTGCCTCACTACAGGTACTTGGCGTTAGTGATCTTGGTTGTGTCCTTGTGTAACTTCTGTCAGGGGCTAGGCTCCTAGAATACAGGTACCGGGTGTGCAATATTGATTGAACTATGTAGATTTCTCTTTTGCAGGTTGTTATTGCTGTTGTGAATTTTGACTGTAATAAGATGCTAGAGTGCCTACACTAGAAATGACTATTTAATGCTATTAGGTGTTAATGATGTTCCTAGAAGATAAAAAAAAAACATAATAGGTCTTAGTACTTTTCCATTTAACTGAGATTGTTCTAAAGCCATCATGAATGAGCAGCCCAATAGTGTGGTTATTTTTCTTGTACATATGTAGAGTAGTTGACCCATTTTGTCAATACAATGTTTTTATATTGATGTACGTGGGTGGTCTATATTAATTTATATGGGAATAGTGAGCTTTATAGCTACTATCATGGCCCTAGAGGTAGTTTTCATTTTTGAGTTTCAAATTGTTTTTCCTTCTATTTGAATTGTGAAGTGTTTAGTGCTTGTAAAAGACTCAGTTACCTGGCTACCAAATGAATAGATTGATTTATTCAATGAATTATCAAAACATGTGTAAACAAAAACAAATAGGTTGAGTATCCCTTATCTGAAATGTTTGGGACCAGCAGTGTCAGATTCTTTGAGAGACTGGAATATCTGCATATACAGTATATGCTGTCTGGGGGATGGAAATCAAATCTAGACATCAAATTTATGTTTCATATATAAATAGCCTGAAGATAATCTAATACACATTTCTAGTAATTTTGTGCATAAAATAAATTCTCATGGTGTGGAATATTCTGTGGCATGATATTCACACTCAGAGTTTTGGATTTTGGAGCATTTGGATTATAGGCTTTTTAATTAGGAATACTCTTATTAATCTTTTATTTATTTATTTATTTATTTATTTTTTTGTGGGTACCGGGGGTCGACCTCAGGACCTCACGTGCCAGTAGGCGCCCGTGCCACTGAGCGATTATCACCGGCCCTTTTTTCGTATGTGGGTTCTGGGAGTCAAACTCGGGCCCTCGCGCTTGCCAGGCAGGCGCGTATGCCGCTGAGCCATCTCATCGGCCCAATCTTTTAAATTCTTTCTTTGCACATTATTTTATATGTAAGTAATTTTTAAAATGGAAAAAAACGAGGTGAGTCTGTGCTGTTTTAATTTTCATGGTGAAACTTCCATAGACTGCAAAAGTTTTGGCTGAATCTGTGCTGCAGATATGGAAAAAAGAGCAGAATTAAGAAATGTCGAACTCATTTTCAAACATTTAAAATGATGCAGTGTAGCCCTGTTATTAATTATCATCAATGGTTTTATAGTAGCTAGTATGTTAAGAGGAAAGCTAGACATTTAACATTATTGTTAGGACTAAACTCAGTGAAATTAATATGTTTTTCATTTTATATCTCTTGGTGAAATTTACTTGGCAGTCACATTTCTTTAGTTGACATTTAAATGAAGAGTCTCTGGGAAGTTTTACCATGAAAAGTAAAACAGCACTCATTTTTCTCATCCATTCAACCTTTTTTGTGTGGGGGGGGGGACCGGGAATTGAACACAGGACCTCACGCTTGCTAGGCAGGTGCTGTGCTGCTGAGCTATATCCCCAGCCCCCATCCATTCAATCTTGACACACAATGGGAAATTACTGACATATACAACGGTATCCAAAAAATTTTAATTGAAAAGATAATGAAAAACTAGTAAGTACGAAAGCACTTAGTAACTGGAAAGACACCATTTGAAAGTTATAATTCTTTGAGCTTTTCCAGTCTTAACTGCATTAATAGTGCTTATACTCTCTGTTTCAACTTCATATCAGTTAATCCATATGAACCTAAACTGTCTTTGAACTTCTTCATGCCCCATCAAAGAAAAAGAGTAACTACTTTAGGAAAAATTAACTCTCCTACAGTAATGTCAGATTCAGTAGCTTTTGCTGGTTTTCAAATTACCTTCTGGAATAATTTTTCAAACAGGCGTGTTTTGAGGACAACCTCTTTACAAAATAACCCTTCTTATTAACAGAGGTATCATCCAGTAGTTCAGAAGAGAATTTTTTGTTTGACTAGCACTGACTCCAAGTCTCATGTCATTGTGGCTAGAGGATGATGTTAATGTTCAGGTCAAGCGATAACCTGCTCAGAAGGAAGAACAGCATGGTACTGTCTATGTCAGTGTTAACAGTAATATTGGTGGGGGTGGTGGCTTTGTGCTCCTTAAATGTAATGAGAAGGAAAATAAAGAGAAGTCCATTTGAAGCTGTATATTAATGCTATTAAGACCCCAAACTCTAAGGCATTTTTCTATCTTGCTTTATACTAAAGGAATTACTCAAAGCACTACCTTGAATTGCTTCTCCAGTTGTGTCTTTCCTCCCACTCCAGGTATAAGGATGCTGTTAACATAGCTATGCAGCTGATTTGAAGATACTTCCGTCTCATTCCCAAGAATGGCCTCCAGCAAGGCATCATGGATGAAAATATACTGCTCCTAAAAGGTACAATAAATGACAATCACCAGGAAGAGTTGTTAAGGGGTAACCCACAGTCTGTGAAATCTACCAACTGGGACCTCCCAGTGAATTCCTACAAGCATTAGCAGCTAGGAGGTTGCCTCGATACTCACTTGCTTATCCACCCTAATTTGTTTTAGGGTAGTGACTGTGTTAAGTTTCCTCTGTATTCCACATTGTGCTAGGAATGGTGTTCCTCTTGTGTGTTTCTGAGGCCTGAAAACATATCTAGCTCCTCATAACATCTAATACAACTGTATCTGATACAGTTGTGCAGTTATCGAGCAATCCAAATGCTAAGGTTCAGACAGAAATGGGGATCTGTGATCTGAAAACACATCATGTTCGGGATATCTTTTCCTCCACATTTCTCCATTCCTTTAAATCCTAAGAGACGGAATCTATTTCCTCATTTTACTCACCCTTCAGGGTAAGTGTGTGCTGGCAGCTCATGAGGACCAGTCCTTCCTTACCTCAGTCTGGACGAGGTAGTTGCGCTGTGTCCTGATATGCTTCAGGAATCCCAGGACATTAACTGTGCTTTTGTCTTTTATCTGTTGCAGCATGCTGTCTATTACAATGTAAGTGCCTGTCCTGCCCACACCAGCGCTGTAAGAAATGCACTCAGCTAGTACTTTTAAACCAAGGCCTGGAAAAATCACAGTCTGAATGCAATAAGGAACTTAGAATAACTGTGATGTCTAGATAACCTCGTATAAATGACATAGGGTATTCACACAGATAAGCTTCATTAGATATTTCCCACTTCATGAGTTTGACAAGGAGCACAGACTGCCTTTACGCTGGAGGAGCTGGAAGACAGATGATGTCTCCTTGTTTTCTCAGCATGCCTCTGAGGTGTCTGTGGCGACAGCCATCCCCACACCAGAACCAGGCCTCACCTTTCAGCCTTGTGCTTGGTTTTTCAAGTGTCCCAGTGAGTCCGTGAGTAGTTGTTACCCTTTAATAAACCCCTTTGCTGTACTATTCGCTCAGTCTGCTTCTGTTGCATACAGCTAAGAAACTGATGTTCTCAGTATTAGGAAGTTCGCATTTAAGGTGGTGTTTTACTTTTGTAATCTTGGTATAAGAATGGTACATCTAGAAAATTTGGCTTCTTATTCCATATTCCTTAATTGTTGTTTTTAAAATATCCAGATAGATCTGAACTCTGTAGTACTGAATAAGAAGTGTGTTTCGGCAGAATGCCCCAGAAGGTTCCCCATCTCGCACAATACCCAGGCTGTGTGATAGACTTATCTCTACCTTAGAGCTTGTTAAATGTATTAGTGAAAAAGTAGAATTCTTACGGGATTCTAAGCAGATGTGTTCCGGCTTTTGTAAAGGCTTGTTTGATGAAAGCATATTACAAGAAAGGCCCCCCAAAAAATGCTTAGAAACTGCTGTGTAGTATTGGAACATCAACTATAGAATAATAAAAGCACTTTTTTAATTTTATGGAAAAAAGCAGAACAGTATTTCATAACAAAATAATAGAATAACAATAGTTAATACACTTTTAAGCAATCAATTAAAGTTGTTTTAGTTAGTTGAGGGGAAATAGGCTTTATACCAGGCTTTCCCAGTGCTTTTTAAAAAGGTATTTTATATGGTATGTATAAACTGGTGTTGAAAACTCTTACAAGTTCTTATTTTATTTATTAGGGTTAGCCTACAATTACCCTACAAACAACAAGGATTTTATTAAAAAGATGAGTTTATAAGACTGTTACAGGTTTATTTATGACAGTTTGCAGAAGAGGAGTTGCTCTCCAAATCAAGCAAAGCAGGAACAGAGTTCCTCAGGCTCAAGTTCACAAGGTCCAATTCAAGACAGGACATCCTTGTCTTGTTGCTGATTTCACAGTGAAAGCTTTCAATTTTTGTCCATTTACTATGATGATGGCTGTTGGTTTGTCATAGATGGCTTTTATCAGATTGAGATAAAGACCATCTATTCCAGTTTTCTGTAGGGTTTTTATCATGAATGGGTGTTAGACTTTGTCAGATGCTTTTTCTGTGTCTACTGAGATGATCGTGTAGTTTTTGTCCTTGGCTAAGTTGATATGGTGTATTATCTTTATATATTTGCATATGTTGAACCATTCTTGCACCCCTGGGATGAATCCTACTTTGTCACAGTGTATAATCTTGATGATTTGCTGCATTCTGTTTGCCAGTATTTTATTGAGGATTTTTGCATCTGTGTTCATTAGGGAGACTGGTCTGTAGTTCTCTTTTTGGATTGGATCCTTCTCTGATTTTGGTATCAGGGCAATGGTTGCTTCTAGGAATGAATGTGGGAGTATTGCTCCTCTCTCAGTTTCATTAAAGAGTTTGAGAAGTAGTTGCATTAGGTCTTCTCTAAATTTCTTGTAGAATTCAGCAGTAAACCTATCAAGGCCTCGGCTTTTCTTTGTTGATAGATTTTTAATTACATCTTTAATTTCCTTGACTGATATTGAGTTATTTAGAATTTTTTTATCTTCTTGATTCATCTTTGGTAATTCCTATATATCTAGGAATCTGTCAATTTCTTCTGTGTTTTCTATCTTATTGGAACATAGGTTCTGGAAGTACTATTAATGATCTGCATTTCTGCAGGATCTGTTGTGATTTCACCCTTTGCATTACTAGTTGCATGGTTTGAGTCTTTTCTTTCCTTTTTTTTTTGATAAGTTTGGCTAAGGTTTTATCAATTTTATTTAATCTTCTAAGAACCAACTCTTCAAATTGATTCTTTGTATTTTCTTAGTGTCATTTGCATTAATATCTGCTCTGATCTTTATAATTTCCTCCCTCATGCAAGCTTTGGGCTTAGCTTGCTCTTTTTTCCTAGAAGCTTGAGGTTCAACATTAGGTTATTTGAGCTTGCTCTGTTTTTCTGATATATGTATTCACTACCATAAATTTCCCTCATAGGACAGCTTTTATTGTGTCCCATAAGTTCTGGTATCTTGTATTGGCATTATTGTTTAATTGTAGAACCTGCCTAATTTCTTCTTGAATTTCATTTGTGGCCCATTGATTGTTACATGTTATTTAATTTCCATGTGTTTATGTAGTTCTTATGCTTTCTTTTGCCATTGACTTCAAATTTCATTGGAGTATGGTCTGATAATATGCATGGGATAATTTCAATTCCTTTGCATTTACTTAAGCATGTTCTGTGAACTAGAATGTGGTCTATTTTGTAGAACGTCCCATGTGCAGCTGAGAAGAATGTGTATTCTGATGTTCTGTGATGGAACACTGTGGAAATCTACTAACTCCATTTGTTCAAAAGTTTGGTTCAGGGGCTGGTGAGATAGCTCAGTGGCATAAGCGCCTGCCTGGCAAGCTCAAGGTCCTGAGTTTGACTCCTGGTACCCACATAAGAAAAAAGGGCTGGTAATATCACTCAGCGGCACAGGCGCCTACTGGCATGCGAGGTCCTGAGTTTGACCCCCGGTACCCACGAAAAAAAAAAAGTTTGGTTCAGTTGCAATATTTCATTATTGATTTTTTGCCTAGTTGATCTATTTGTGACAATGGGGTATTGACATCCCCCATCACAATTGTATTAGTGCTTGCTTGATTTTTCATGTCTGTTAATATTTGTTTTACATAGTTGGATGCACTGGTATTTGGTGCATATATATTTATGATTGTTATCTCTTCCTCTTGGATTGTTCCCCTCTAAGGATGTGGTGACCTTCTCTGTCTCTCTTAATGAGTCTTGGCTTGACACCCACTTTGTCTGCCTTTCTTCTGAGTTCCTGTCACATGGAGTATTGATTTCCATCCTTTGACTTTCAGTCTGTGAATTTCTTTTTTAATTAAATGTGTTTCTTGTATGCAACATATTGTTGGATCTTGCATCTTGATCCATTCTGCCAGTCTGTTTCTTTTGATTGGTGAATTGAGACCATTAACATTGGTGGTTATAATCAATATGTATTGATTTATCCATGTCATGTTATTTTCCTGTTGGTTGTTGGTTCCCTGTCTTTCCCCTCTGTTTAATTGCTTGTCTTACATGGTAGATTCATTCTGTTGGGGTTCATGACATTTTAGTCCTTGTTATCTATTTCTAGAATGTCCTTCAGAACACTTTGGAGTGTTGGTTTGGTGGTCAGGAATTTCCTCAGGTTTTCTTTGTCATGGAAGTATCTTATTTCTTCATCAATTTTGAAAGATAGTTTTGTGGGGTCCATCAATCTGGGTTGGAGGTTATTTTCTTTTAGGGCTTAAAATAGTTTATTCCAAACTCTTCTTGACTTGAGGGTTCCTGTTGAGAAGTCTGTGGTGATTCTGATGGGATTTCCTTTATAGGTGATATGTTTCTTTTCTCTTAACAGCTTTTAATATTCTGTTTTTGGAAGTGTTGAATTTCTGGAATCTTGACTGTCTTTATAGGCCTTGGCGTAGATTTTTTTTTGATCATGGCTAACTGGAGTTCTATATACCTTACCCATCTGTATGTCAAATTCTTTTTCCCTGCTTTGAGAACTTTCTGCCATTACTTTTATGAACAGGTTTTTTATGCCATTTGTGTTATCTCCTGCTTTTTCATTGACTCTGATCAATCTTATGTTATTCTTCTTTGCATCATCTAGCAGCTGTTGGATTGATTTTTCATGGTCTCTTACTATTTTTAAGAAATCTTTCAGGGCCGGTGAGATAGCTCAGCAGCATAAGTGCTTGCCTGCAAGTGCGAGGTCCTGAGTTCAACTCCCGGTATCTACATACGAAAAACGGGCTGCTGATATTGCTCAGCGGCATGGGTGCCTGCTGGTGCATGAGGTCCTGAGGTCGACCCCCAGTACCCACAAAAAAAAAAAAAGAAAGAAATCTTCCTTTTCATGATCACTAACCACAATCCTGTCTTCTGTATCTGATATTCTGTCCTCACATTGGCTCATTCTGCTGTGTATACTTTCAGTGGAATTTTTATTCTCCTGGATATCTGTTTGAATCTGTTTCATGGATTTCATTTCTTTCCTTTGTTGGGCGTTCATGGTTTCCATCATTTTCCTAAGCTCCTCTAGTTTTTTGTCTGTCTCTGCTCTAGAGTCACTAAGCATGTCTTTCATTATGGTTATCATCTCTAGTTATCTGAGAAATTATTTCTGATTTGATTTTTTCTAGAGTCTTGTTCATTTGCTTTGTTCCTTCTGCTGTTACCACTTTAGAGAGTCCAGGTGGGTGGCTTTCAAATTGTTCTACCTCATTGTCCCCTGGGTTTGCCTTTGTTGAGCTGGAAGTCTGGGGTTGCATCTTATTTAAGTGTCTTGTCATTTTCTGTTTTTTTTTAATTTTTTTTATTTTCAGTTTTAATTCCTGGGTTGATGCTTGTAAATTGCTTATGGCGAGTAGCTTTATTACTAGTATTTAGAACCCTTAGGAAATGACTACTTCTCAGAGATGTCTTGCAGGTGTAGCTGGCTTTTGGGTTTTGTGTTTGTTGTAAGATCCTGCTTCTTCATTTTATTGGGGATGAGAAGTTGCTGCCTATTTGGCCCAGCCCTGGTTCTTTGGCAGTGGCCTATAGTATTTTTTAAAGACCCTTAGGCAATCTCAGTCTTGATATACCAGGAAGAACAACTGATTAGAACAATTATGTCTCCTTGGCTAAAGTAGTACAATCATCAATAACAATAGCATCAAACACAGCCTAGAAAATGACAAACTGTGGTAACTGTTTATTTGCCACCTTTAACCATATGAACTAGATTTGTGGTTATATAACAAAATCTAAATGACCCAGGAAATTGTATACAGTAAATAAGCTTTAGAAACAGGAATTACCGTCATGCACTGTGTAGCAATGTTCCAGTCAGCACAGACCACACATAAGACAGTAGTCTGATAAGGATACTGTAGCATCACAATTCCTATGGCCTGGCATTGTTAATGCCCTGCTAACATCTGAGTGCAGCACACTACTCACATGTTCGTGGTGATGCTGATGGAAATAATGTAGTGTACTATCAGTCGTATAAAGTGCAGCACATACAATTATGTACAGCACACAATAACTTGATAATAATCACAGGTGTCTTACTGGCCTATGCATTTACTGTGCTATTTTTTCAGTAACTATTTTAGAGGTACTCTTACTTACAAAAAACGTTATTATAGACCAGTATGCCATTTCACAGTGGCAGCAGACTCATACACCTTGTGTTTCCTGTGTCTCTTGATTGAATCAAGAGGTCATGTTGACCTGTACCATCTGGGTCTCTGTAAACACTCTGTGGTGTTTGTAAGGTAAGGAAATAGCCTGACACAGGGCTCAGAACTTGTCCTTTTTGGATGTCTGTAAAATATTTATACAAGACATAACATATTCACTCACTTGCTAGCCTAGAAGTTGCCATTACAGCCCCCAAACCCAACCTCAGACATAATGATTACCAGAAACATAACAAAAAGAAAATGGAGAAAATGAAAAAGATGTAATGATTTTCATTCTTTACTGATTCATCATCAGTCATCAACTTTATTCCAGATTTTGACCGAGGCATTCTGATATAAAAGAATATTTCTTGTTGAATATATTACAGTTTACAAGAAAAAAGATACTCTGTCACTGGGACCAATAGACAAGCCTAAAAAAATGTTGAGAGTAAAGATGAATGGGAAAAAGCTTAAAACAAGAGCTGCCAATTCAGAAGAGTCTTACAGGATGAACAGAAATTTCCAACAAGTGCAATGTCCAGTATGATTTGCCATATATTTATAGGCCTAACAGTCTCTTTTTATAACCAAGAGACTGCAAATTGACTCTGAAGACTCATTCCTGAAATGCCACTAATATATGGACAATTGTCGTGTTTGGTTCAGATATGTTTGTCCTTAACAAATTATTTGTGAACTCTAATTTTATTTAAGTAAACTTCATTTAGAAAAATAGAGGCGGCAGAAAATGACACTAAAACATCATCATCCATTAGCCAAATACAAAGTTGCTGAAAAGCCAAATTTTTCTACAGTGTATGATTCAATCCCAAGTAAGTACTGGAGCTAACTAATAAGGGAAGTCATTAGCAGTGCACAGCTGCAACAAAGAGCAGGAGAAAAGTAACACAAAATTACAGGAGAAATGTTTTTGACGGAGCAGATGTAACAGAGTTTAGGAGCATGCAGGCTTTTTTCACAAAGAAGTTGCATAGCAATTACAGATGTTTTCCACAGCATTTACATTAAGCATAATGAAAAGAAGAAACTGGTTCTTTTATATTCACGAAGTACTTTCTGGGGAGGAGACCTCTCTTCTCTGCAAGGAAAAACTTGCTGTAATCAAAGAATTTAGGGTATAAAAACAAAGGGTTACTATCTGTTCAAAGGAACCATATTCTTAGACTACCCAATTATTGGGGTATATATGGAAGTTTTTACAACTGCAGGCCTTTCCAGCTATCCAGTAACAACAACCAAAAAAAGGGTCCACAGGCATTAATTTAATCCACTTCACTGGGAAAAAGTGTATTTCATGAAAATTCTTACCTGTTTCTTATAAATGTGATAAACTCTGTTATTTTCTGTTCTATTCTGAAATAGTTTAAAATCTTTAGTTTCACACATGCTACTTTAAAGGGCCCTAAGGCTGCCTGTAGCTCTCCAAAATGAGAAAAAGTGTGGACACAAAGTACCGAGTCTGATATGTTAACATCTATGAGAATGTAAGCCACGCTTAGCACACTCAGAATATGGGACCTTTTGGAATTGCCTTAAAAGCCTGAGGCATGTTCTCTTCGAATTGAGTCAAAAGCCAGAAAACGTTTAAAAATGGATTTGTATTCTGAAATATACTAATTAATCTATATACAAGTCCTAGAAACAAACTGACATGCTTGCTTGGTTTCTGGCTTTTGAAAGTCACAGCTTTGGCATGTACCTCTTCAGGGTGCAGGTGTTGAGATATCCTGAGAGAGTTTAGCTTCTGGTGTTCTAGTCTGAGATTCATTTTGGTTATTGATTTTCTTTCTCCCTGTTGTGGATCTGACCACCCTAACTATGGACAGAAGCGGGGCCTTGGTTATCGTATAATGCAGTAGAGCAGGACTGGATGGGAGCAGCTGTCTGTGCTGTTTAAAGCGGGCATTCGGTATGGCCAATCAAACTCTTTCATTATCTAAAACCTCTGGTCTGGTCCTTTGCCTCTATTTCACATATTTTCAATTATGCGAATGACAGAAAACAAAGAACAGTCATAAAAAATGTTAAATCTGATTTTATTAGAACTCATAGGGTTTGCCGAAGGCCTTCTGATTTTGCCTTGTGGATAATAATGTCATCTGTAATTCCTTGCAGTACTGCTTGGCTCATTTAGATGCTGATAATATCATTTGATCCTGGAGTGGCCTTTCTCCGTCAAAACTGGCATTTCAAAATTAATGTGATATTAATAGGTGTTGAAACCCTTTCAAGGGACACTGGCCCTCACAGAGTGTGCATAGTGAAGTTACCTGCTCAGCACTCTGATAAATAGTTTCAGGTTAAGCTTAGACTTAATCTTTACTGTTTATGTAACAAACCTTGAATCCTCAAAGTGAATATTCTGGATATTAAAAGGCATACAGCCAAAGGAGCACACCAGTGGAAACAAAGTTTACAACAAAGATCAAAAAAGAACACCTAAAAACACTAACATATGATATAGCCAAAATTCTTGAAAGACAAAATAAGTGAGTCACCTCCTACCTGAAGTCACTGATGTGAGAGGGTATCTAAAGAGCACACAAAGACCTACTGTCCTTGAAGACCTTCTACCCTACCATTCTGTGACCCCATTCAAAGACAAAACCTCATCTAGAAATCGTTCATATTAGTCAGCAAAGCAAGACTGGAAAAAACATTTTGGACCTGGCAACCAGGTATTAGATCAAGTATGTCCACCGTTCAGGCAGCCTACACATGCGTTAAGGGGACCATCCTACATAAGACTGATGCGGTTAGGTCATGACTAGCCAGTGCTTGTGGAGTATCTGACACACAACCGATTCTCCTACCTCATATACACTCCTCAGGTCTCAAAATGTGGCCAGAGTGACTTGCGATGCAATGCTGACTTTTGTTATTCTCTTACTCCCAAGCCTCTGGGTAGATTCCAGATGCCTTCACCAAGCCTTTGAAGGCCCTATGCATATCCTTTCCAATCTCAGTTTTTACTCTGTGCCCTTTGGAAGGACTGTAGGATTTTCTGCTCTTTGGTTTACTGTCTTTTACTTTGCTAGGAATGCCTCTTGTTCTCTTCCCCTATCCAAATCCATCTATCTTTACCTGCAACGACTGCCTTTGCCCTTCAGAAAACCAGTCCAACTTTGGAGAGTCCCCCATAGCACCTATTTTCTTGCAAGATCTTGTGTACGGTGTGTGAAATTTAGCTCACTCACTTCCTCCCACCCTTCACGAAAGCCTCAACTTCAATAGCTATAATTTTATCTATAATAAAGGTTTAAAATGTTAAGATATTCAAGACTGAACTGGGATTGTGACACAGACGATCAGGAAACGCTGTGGGTCAGTCTCTGCCTTCTCGCAGGCAACAGTCTTTGGGCAGCAATACATCTCTGCCCAGGGACTTCCCTGTGATGTGTCATCACCAGCCCTCAAAGTCTGTGTTCCTTAAACATAGTGATTGTGGCCACCATGCCCTCAGAGCATGGGCTCAGGTGGACCAAGTTTTGCTCTTGATTTAAGATGAACAACCAGCCCAGATCTAGCTCAGCTGGTTAACTATAATACGGACCGTCTCCCAAAGCATCTTGTTCAAGGGGTTATGGACCTCTGGTCTCAACTCTGCACCCCACCTTCAGACTTCTGATTCTTCTAACCCCTGCTTCTTTGTTTTGTCGGCTTCTGCAGCTTTGGCGGTCTCCCCTTTTGAAAGAGCCTGCTTAGCAATGCACCTTGGGAAGCCTTCCACTTATGACTATGAGCCAAGGCTGCTAACTTTTAAAAAACATTCTGGGAAGTTGCTTCCTAGGAAGGTCAGGATGAGAAAGTCACCTCAGGTAGTGAAGTGAATGGAACCACCAACACTATCCAGAGACAAGGACTGATGTTACTTCTAGTGGCTATAAAGTTGTTTCAAGCTATGATGTCACCAGATTTTCACACTCTCCACAATGTACCTGGCAAGGATAAAATCCTGGCTTTCAGCACCACCTCTAGAGAAAGACTCAATATTCCTAGTGAGTTGTTTTCTTCATTTTCCTCCAAGCAGCAGAGTTCTGACAATATGACAGCTATGCCCCACAAGTTTTACTTTCGAGAGTCTTAAACCAGATTGGACAAAGAGAACACTGCCTGAAATGCTCCACTGGAATTCCCAGGCATCTTTCTCCACAGCACTTCTTTAGAGCTATACCTGCATTATACCACTTACTTTGTTTTGCCTGGTTTGTACTTTAGTCGTGTATCCTCTGTTCTCGCCCCACCCAGCCAGATGGAAATCTTCAGGGCAAGGACTCGAATTTATCCTGGAACCTTTGTCCAGAAAATGGACCGTTCAGTACCTGGTAGGCAAGTTGTTTTATCTCCTCTTAATGGCTAAAAATTGACTATGCAGTGGTATTTCTCACTACTCCTATAGATGGGTGCTTTGACTAACTCCAGGCCACAACTGAGATGTTGGGGAGGGTTTCTGTATGCCAGAATCTGAGCTAGCTGAGAGGGCTCTAGATGAGTGATGGCAAACCTTTCAGAGCTTTCCGTGATACAGATAGCACGCTGCAGCACGGGAGCCATAGGTTGGCACCACTGCTGCAGACAGACCATAGAGATCAAGCAGCGTACACAGTACTTTCAGTAGAGGGCTCCTAATTTGGTTCCCACTACTTTTGTTTTCAGCCAAAGCACAGCACAGTTTAGTCACTGGCCATATTATGATTATTTCATTCTGACTCTGGCTGATTACAAAGCACTACTTTAGTGAGAGCCTGGATAGCATCAAGCTTGACCATGTGGGTTTGAGTCAGACAGCACTGGTTTTAAACCATGCTGCTGCCGTTTCAAAGCTTGGCCCTTTCTCACCTAAAATGGCGACAGCAAGATAGCACCGATCCAATTCTCAGATAGCAATTCTGAGGAAGGAGTGACTTGTTACATGCACAGTGCCAAGTAAAGGCAGGCAGGCTGTCATCATCCCACATAAATGGATATGAGGGTGACATTACTACTTTTTTTTTTTTTACCTCAATATAGGTTTAATTTTATCACTTCAATCATTACACAAATTTCATTTTTTCTTGTCTTTCTTACACAGCCTATTACTCTCTCTGTTTATAAAACAGCCTTAATAGTTTCTTTTGTAGCTTGTTACCAGTTTTCCATTTTAGCAGAATTACCAAAAAATATATATATTTTTTTAATGCAGGTACCGGGAGTCAAACTCAGGACCTTGTGCTTGCCAGGCAGGTGCTTATGCTGCTGAGCTCTCTCACCAGCCCGAGTATTTTAAAATATTTCACATTTTTGCTAAATTAGAAGGCAACAGTGTTCTGGTCAGCTTTTTCATGGTCTTATTCTCCGCTTTCTGTTGCTGCTTTACTGTTCTTTTCAAAAGAAGGGATATTCTTCCTGTTCTGAAAAGCTTCAATATGAAATTTTCTGACTCAGGAAAGATTGTGAAGTGGCAACAGAACCATGTCTCCTTCCTACCTGCTGTCCCCACCCCACTCCCATAACTATCTGCTAGTGATATTTAAGCTGTAAACTTTGGTGGAGGTGACGAAAGCTTTTAACCAGACTATATTTTTAAAGGATAGAAGTAGGCTATAGATGCCCATGATTTGTTAACTGGCATGATTTTGATGCAGAAAAGCCTATTTGAAGACACATCAAGTTTACAGAAGTGTAGTTGATTATTCTGAATAATTAAATGGTGTCAAAACCAGCTGTGATGAATAGCACTGGGGTCTCAAATCATAAATAATTGAGAAACCAGAGTTGCATTTGATCATCCTGATCAAATTCTGCTCTCTAGAGGGTAAATGTTTGCCCTGAATACCATCAACATTGTTAAATGCCTCAGTATTCTTGCTCAGTCATCCAGCCAACAGTCAATTGAACTAAATCACTTTAACACCACACACATTTGCTGTCCTCATGAATACAAAATGTTTGACTTAAACCATGTTCTTTGTATTGAATAGGCATGTTTTTGGGGGCATCTCATAGCAGCATTAAATATTTGACATGTTTTTGTTCCATAAAACATATGATTTTGCAGAATAAATCAGAGAATCCTTTCCTTTCTCTCTACCACCCTTACTTTTGTTCTCCTCAAAAAAAACCAAGAACTAAGAAAGAATTTAAAATGAGTCGTCAGTGGAACTGCCTTCCTGATGGTCTTTGTGGATTCCAAATTTGCATGGAGATGGGACTGGGGTCCTAGTTTTATTTCCCACTGTTTACTATGCAGGATAACTGCACCTCCCAGCACTATGGCTCCTCCATGACCCCCAAGTTCTTCATAGATTCATTTGAGCCCCACAACCAATTGTGTGAGAAGAGGTAGGCAGGTTAGTTAGCATCATCATTTCCATTTTAAAGTAGCAATGAGACAGAGAAAGGAATCGATTTACCCACAAAGCTAGAAGACAGCTGAGCTGCCATGAAAACTTGGCCTCCTCGGCGCAACTCTTCCTGCCAGAGCTGTGCCTTAGTTAAGCCTCAGTGAAGAAAAGGGCAGTCTGTTTAATAGCTCCTCATTGACACCCTGTCATTGCTGAACTGGCACGGGACCCAGAGTTGGCAGGGTGACGCATGCCACACTCTACCTTGTTTCCTACAAACCAGTTTTTAAAATCAGAAGGCAGCGTTAACCCATCTTGTCCCTCCAGGGATTAATAATCATGAAAACAAGTATCAATGCTTTGTTTGTTTCTTAATAATTCACTCAGCACTTTCAAGTATGTTTATCACTTATTTTTCTAACAACTTTACGGAATGGCTAACTTTGATGGGATTTTTTAAAATGTGGAAACTGAGGAGGATCAGATATGAAATGAATGAACCAGAGACGATTAAGGTCACTACTGGCAGTGCCGGCACCCAGTTCCTCAGATGCTAACCAGCTTTCCCCAACTATATTGTGTGCAGGGCAGAAATGACATGGGGCTAGAGCTCTGCATTCTGACTGCTGATTCCACTTACAAGACAGATGAAGAAGGAACTAGAAGAACCATTCCCATTCCCTTTTCTCTACTACTAAGTCTGTTCTTTAATAGAAATACACTTTTGGGACAAATGCAGCCAACTCTTTCATTTTATTTTACTCAGAAAAGAATGCTTATAAAAGTCACAATTGAAAAAAATCTCAAATTTCCATAGTTGTTATTTTGTTTTGTTTACAATAAATGTAGTTTGTGTTTACAGAAAATCTCTATGAATTCAAAGTTAGGTTTCTAGAAATTAATTACTAGTCTTGAAACATACCTCAAAATCCTCAGAGAACCTATGCTGATTATTAGAATATAGCTCACTGATATGTTTGTGTGACAGGAATGGCTTTAATATCATCTGAGGGAATAAAATGATATTCAGAGTCACACAGAATACTTCCAAAAAGCAAATTGAACCTATAAAGCAAATCATACTTACTCAAGGCAAGTATTTGATTTTTGCAGAGTGATATAATTGTATCACTTGAAATAGATGTCCTAAAGAAATGTCTTAGGATTTATTTTACATTAGGATCTCATTAGGACCTTGAATGCCTACAAGTCACATTAAATATTAGGGTTATTTTTTTTAAAAAAAGGGTACATGAATAAAGAAAATGTACTTATACACAATGGAGTACTACTCTGCCATAAAGAAGGGTAAACTGAAGACATTTTAAGGTAAATGGATGCACCCTGAGATTGTAATTTTACACGAAATAAATCAGACACACATGTTTAAATAGTGCATTGTTTCTCTTGTGTCAGAAACCCAAAGGGTAAATAAGGAAATGTAGGACAGATACTGGGAAATAGGAAGAACATGGTCAAATGGGAAGGAGAACAAGGTAGGGGGAGGGGTAAGGAAAGGCAGGGAAAAGGGATTAAAGAAAAGAGAATGGAAGGAACAAAAACAGAAACAAAGCTTTCATAAATGGGGAGGGGAAGAAGGGTTAAAGGAGGGGAGGGCAATGGGCAAAAGGAATCAAGATATATTATGTGCAGGTACAAATTCCCTATGATGAATGTGATCATTAGTATGGCAAATATGTACTAAAAAAGGTATGTGGAAAATTTCCTTTACTACTTACATTCATGGTAATTTACAGTTAAATGACTACACATACAACAAAGTCTGAATTACTAGTGGTACCTATTTTCCAAGAAATGTTGTCACCACATTTTTTTTGGTATTGGGAGTTGAACTCAGGACCTTGAACTTGCCAGGCAGGCGCCTGTGCCGCTGAGGTATATCCCCGGCCCCACCACTCTTGGACCCACCACTCTTGGACCCACCAAGGGGTCCAGCTTAAACTTGGTGAAATTAAGTTTTATTTTTTACCTTTTAAATCTCCGCATTTATTTGTACACAGATGCCCTTGTACCAGCTAGCTCTGGGTACAGTGCCATTTATCTTTTAAGCCTCGGAAATTTTAGTTCAAGGCAACTGTGTCTACATGATGCCAAATAATCAGTATGACTGAATTAACTGGGGTTTTTAGTGTTGACAGACTAGGTGTCGATGTAGGAAGACTCCACATTCCAATTTATGGTAATGGTGTCACTTCAAAAGCCCATTTCCAGCTCACGATCCTAGATCCTAACACGACTCAGAGGCTTATTGGTGGAGCCCAGTCTGATCCTGGAGCACTTCTGCGGGACAGCCACACCCACCTCACTGGAGTGCCCCAACCTCGCCTCCCTCGACCCTCCCCTGCAAGTATTCCCTTTTAAAAATACTCGGCTGCATTTGAGATAAACAACAGACATGACATTTACTTTATTCAGAGTGAAAGATCATTGGCAAACGCACAAACATCTAAACTGCCACAGATGCTTTTCTTAGCAAAGGGTATGAAGATCTGTACGTGTAAATGAGGTCCTACTTTGGCAAGAATTTCATAGATCCAGGCCTCACAATCTGATTTCTCTTCAGCTGGTGACAGTTACCATTGACTATGTCATTCCTTCTCCACTTTCTTTCTACAGAGCATAGTTCTAGGATGGCTTTTTGCATCTATTGACATTGTCAAACTTGAATCATTCTTAGGTGGAAAACAGCATCTCTTTAAGAAAGGTGATTTATATATCCATAATCCAAGTTGCTTAGTATAGAAATACTACTTATTACATAGGTGATACTCTGTATGCACAAATTCTCTGTGTGAACAATTTGAGTCCTAATAATTTTAACAGGCAACCTTATAAAAAACAATTGCCAAGTTATTTACAAATATTTCAGGATTGAAGATGTTCATGAATATGCAATCATTTTGTATGCATAAAAAATCTATAGCTCTCATGATGTAACCATCATTAACAAACTAAGCAGAGCCAAAATGTTTCCCCCAGAATATTTAGCAGAATTCAAAGTTCAAGAAAAATTACCAAATTTAACTGATCACTTCACTTAAAATCTTTAGCAGTAAGCAAATACTGCAGTAATAAACAAGTGGGATTGAAAGGCTAAGTTAAGCTGCGGAAGGATTCAGTATGTACAAGTCGAGGAGTCTCTGAAAGATTAGTCCGAAGATAATGTCTGGACATGAAGCTTGGGATGCACCCAAGCCCATCTACACCCTAGAGCAGTGGTGGTGAACAGCTTAGAACTTTCAATGATAACAGCCTACTGCTGGATGCATGCCATAAGTTCCTAACCATTGACTGCCCTAGAGTGTACAGACCACAGCAATTCTCTCTCTCTTCAAAAAGAAAGGATGACTCACATTCAGAGAGAGAGAGAGAGAGAGGACACCATTTATTCTAAAGGGATAGTTTAGAATTTATCATTCCTAATAAGTAGATGGTGCTGTAATTAAGGACATGGACTCTAGCTCAACATAGTCAGCTTTATATATTTTGAAATATAACAAAAGATTTCAACAATTTATGGCAGTGTAATAGTCCTAACCCACTTGAAATCATTGAAACAAACGTTTTCAGACTCATATTTCAATCTTTTTTTCCCACAAAGGGCTCCAGTGTAAGATCCAAGCTAATGTCACACATGTCTAATCAGTCTGCCTGCTAACCCCATGGCTAGATGCAGCAAAACTCCAGCAGAGCCCAGTACGATAATCATGAAAATATATGGCTCACTATTCTCTGCAGTTTGCACCTTCACACCCAAGAAGGTCTAGCCACACCTTCTGGGTTTCCAGGCATCAGGGTTTCCAATAACATCAGGAAAAACTAGACAGGCAGATGCACATACAGATGTATGCTGTGCTGCCCCCACCCATCAGCTACCCAGATAACACATCATCTGTCTTTCACTCAAGATAAAAGGTGAGGTCATAAGTCTTTTTTTCTCTATTTTATGATGAATATAATAACTAATTAGAAGTCCTACTCATTCTCATCTCATACAGATTTTCCATTAAGTTGTCTCAACCTGAGCCAGATGATTATAAAATTAATGTAAGCAACAGAAGGCTAAGCAATTTAGAATGACATCACTGGCTTGATCTGCTCAGTTTTTATCTACAAAGATCCTCTGTATAATAAGAAAGTGTCCAGCTAGAAGGTATTATTTTCAGCTAAATGTCCAAGTTTCATCAGAGACTGGAGAACATTCGCATGATTAGTGGCTGATGCTTTTAATGTACTTAATATGTACTCACATGCAAAGAGAGAGGTACTATTTTTACACCCTCTTATGGGAGAGAAAACAAGTTTAGAGTCTTTCAGGCTGGTTTCTGCTCACAGGGCACATTTGTGTTGGAGCAGGGGGAGGGGAACTAAGAAAGTGAGGGTAAGAGCACCACTTAACTGCAAGGTGAACACAACATGTGGCACAAAAGGGGTGGATTTAATGACTTAGGTGAATCAATAGCACTGAAGTGGTGCTGGTGGGAGACGTCCAAAGAAGAAAGATGGGCTGGAATAAAAGTGAACATGTTTTCACCAACTACGGTCTCGATGGGGGACTGTTACAGTCTAACAAAAAACTACGTAAAGCCACAGTTGATATAATGAGAACATAGCCACCATTTGTTGAGTCCTGACTGGTTGCCACATACGCTGGTAATGCTTTATGTTTTTCCATATATTTATCTGTATAAGAACCAGGCGAAGGGATCAAAAGCATCCTCAAATACCTATAAGGAGACTTGAGGCAATTAAGTGGCAGAGCTGAGTTTTCAAGCCGGGTCCTCTGAAGCCAAAGCCCTTCCTCCTTCCTCTCAACTGTGATACTGTTTGTCTTCACTCTCAAAGCAGTTTCAAGGAACAGCCAAGCAATGGACAGAATGTCTTGTTTCATCTTATAAAATGTCACTTTGTAATTTTGTGCCACTATATTCATTTACAAAATTTTCAGACACCTAATGTTCAAGTTAGGCAAAAATGGGGCCCTTATTTATTATCTCTGAATCACTGTATTGTAACATATTTCAGATATTCGACTGAGAATCAGTCTTTGAAGAGTGTGCTTATTGTTATTTTAACAATTAGTTCCAAGATTAGGTTTTAGTTCCAAGATTTTAGGTTTTTCCACTTAGAATTCAACTATAAATAAGAAACCTTTTATTGGGGTCAATGTACAACAAAAACCTTCTTTTATTAGTCTCTAGTTTTTAGGTACCAAAAACTGCATTAGAAGAGGGTGAACTAGCTGTGCGTATAATCCCAGCACTCTGGGAGGTTGAGGCAGGAGGACTGCGAATTCAAGCCCAGCCTGGGCAATTCAGCGAGACCCTGTTTCACGAAATAAAAAGGGCCGGAGATGTAGCTCAGTGGTAGAGCGCCACTCTACCAGTACCATAAAGAAAAAAAAGTGGGTGAACTGAAGACAGCAACTGCTGAGAAGAAAGCACCAAGCCCAAGACAGCTGGCCTTCCATACAACACTGTAGGAAATAGAGAACAAAGCATTTGAACACAAAGAGAAGCTGTTTCCAGAATCTGTTGATTGGTCTCTGTTGTACTAGCATCTTCAGAACTTTCAAAGGCAAATCACTAATACTTTAGCCTTCTCCGAACAGCTCATGTAATACAGTATATTTGCTTCTGCTTAATCTTCAGGAAAATCCGATATATAAACAAAGAGTAAAGGTTAACTTTGTTGTTTACAATCTGCTTCTGTATTAGGAAGGAAAAGTAAGCAGCCAAGGCTGTCCCTGAATGTATAGCACAGGGAGGAGCTGCATGAGGACCCAGACTTGGCCCACGGCACCAAAGAAGGCCACCAACCTGTCCCTCAGACAGCCAGAGGCGATGGTGTGGGCAGAAAAGCCACAGCAAGGCTGCCTGATGTCCTATCTCTCTGGGACTCCCTTCCCTCATTTTGAAATGGAGTAATAACAGTATCAACTCATAGATGTTATGGAAAGTAAACAAGAAAAGTACTTTTGGAAGAGTACGTGGTATTTAGTGAATATTTAATAATTACAAGTTCTTGTTGGTGGCACTGGCTTTTTATGACTGACTCTGTGATCTACAGGCTGTGTTTCCTCCCATTTCATCGATGAGGAAACTGGCTCAGAGACACCTCGGAGCCCACTGACACCCAGAGACAGAGCCAGGCTGATTGAGCCTGGGTTCTCCTCTATGACATTTCCTTCCTAGGCCTCACGCTTGAAAGGAACTTTCCAACAAAAAGGGTTGAGATTTATGCTCTGCTTCAACAGTAAGCTTCAGTTCCCTGGAATAGTCACTGTGGCAGGCTGGTCATCTTGGTGATGGCAGAAAAATAAAGGTTCTGAGTTCATTGGCTTCTGGGCTGTTTAAAAAAGATCCCTTCTTGCTCCCTTTCTTGGGAAGTGTGGGGAGACAATCATATTTTTATATATGATATCTATATCTATACATGTATACATATATATATATAAAATTTCAGAGGTCCTTAAATCACCTATACTGCAAGAATCCCTGCAAAGTTTATTTGACCCTTACTAGATCTTTTAAACCTATCCCAAATTCCAAGGACATTAGTCCTTAGGCATGGAGAACATACAAAGCCCCAGCACAGTACTTAGATCAGTGCAAGCTCAGACCTTCCCCAGTCCCCTCCCTTCCCCATGCCCCACAACTGGGCTATTCAGGCAAACTAACCACAGCTCTAGAGAACCTCAAAGCCAGATCTGTCCCCTCCCATAGTTCCTCTGCTGTGGGCCTTCTCAGCTCACAGAGGCCAAGTTCAGGTTTCTGTGCTTGGTAATACCTCTGTGTGAAATTAGGAAGATGAAGCAAACATGAAATAAAAACGTCGTCAAGATTGTAGTTCCTGAGTTAGGACACAACAAACAGATTTTTGTCTACGTCAGACTCTTAGGATGCAAGCAGTGTTATGGAGACTGGCACATTTTGTTTCCTGCCATTAAAAGAAATCTTGTTTCATTAAGTCAATAAAGAAAGAGCTTTAATCAGAAGACCAATGAATCTCCTTTGGCGATAATCTCTGTATAAATAATACATGCCAGCAAGGTTGGTTTAATCCCATGGGTTCTTAACTGCATGTTTAAAACCCCTTTATATATGCTGGTACCCTGCTGCAGCCAGTGACCTTCAAATTATTAAGATATGTTTTAATTGCAGAAAGACATGAATCATTTCTGGATTTCTAAGTTACTGGTTAGCAGCAATGGATGGTTTTGTAATGCTCTGATTAGAAAGTTAGATTTTCTGATTTCTGAGGCAAGGCATCTGTAAGGACATTTTTGTCTGAGAAGTTGCACATGTGGAAAACTCAGTATGTTCCATAAACAGGTTCATTTCATGAGCTGAGGGCTGGTTTTTAAAAGTTTATACGTAATGGCAGTCTAAAAGAATAATGCAATACAGTGAACATAATTTGTGGGTGACATACGTGAGTAATGCTTCATTACAAACTATAATGAAAACAATATTCAAGTTCATTGTTTGAAGAAAACATCCTCAGGTCACCAGATTTTTAAAAGCACTTGCCATTATTAAGAACAAAATAGTTGCTAAACACAGAAGTTTGTGCCCATTTCAGTATCTTAGAAGACGGAAAGCCTATGAGGAAACTTAACAGCTGGGTTATTGCATGCAGTTATACTTCTTCCTCAGACAGTGACAGTGGAAACCCTAGTGATCATGGAATGTATGATTTTGAAACACCATGAGTAAAAAATAATAGGAGTGAAATCCCTTTCATTCATTCTGCTGCAGAAGTCACAGTTACCCCCCCCCGCCATTTAGCCCACATGGAACATACACTAAGATTCAAATTTTCCCTGATAAAAACAACTGATGTCTCTTCCGCAGTGATTGAAAACTAACCTCAAAAGCAGTTCTTTCACAATGGCTAAATAGTCTTTGCATTATGGCTTCTTTTTCAGTACTAGAGATTGAACTGACAGCCTTCATACTGAGGTACATCTCTAGCCTTCACTTATTTTATTTCGAGACAGGGTCTCACTAAGTCACTAAGCTGCCCAGGCTGGCTTGAACCTGAGATCCTCCTCAAATGCTGGGATCACAGGCATGCACAAGCATGCACAGTGCATTCGGAGTTCTGCTGTGCCTAACCAGCCCTAGCCGCCATGGTGATCATCTCCAGCATTTCCGTGTCTTAAGTGTAGATGAGACAAAGAAAAAGATGTCTTCACTCTAAAGAGACTGTCCTTGTTACACTAAACCATAACACACGAAAAGTCCTAAATTCCTACATTTGAGTTAGTAAAATTGGCAATTCACTATTCTCCAAAAATTCCTATAAACAGCTGTCTTCAGGGGATGATGAAGGGTTACCAAAGCCTTCCTTAACTACTTGCCTATTTTATAATCCTTTTAAAAGCGTAATTTAACTGATTCCATTTATGCTTTGGGTTTTAAAAACCAGAGTGATATATTTAACCATA
The DNA here is from genome assembly GCA_028451465.1 of Erethizon dorsatum. NCBI lineage: Eukaryota > Metazoa > Chordata > Mammalia > Rodentia > Erethizontidae > Erethizon > Erethizon dorsatum. The sequence goes on along the minus strand of CM051825.1, from coordinate 93,171,649 downwards.
GTAGTAGTAGTGAATTTTAACCATAGTAGGATCCTTAAAAAGTTGCTGATTTAGTGCCTAAATCTCTTCAATATTCAGCATGTCTGTGAATTGTTCCGTAAATCATTTAAATCACACAGACCCATTTCACAGAATAAAAGCACCGTGGGGCTGGGAGTCCTGTTCTTAAAAAGCACAAGAATAAAAATAACTGGAGAACAGGGATGAGAGGGGAGGTTTTAATATGGAAGAAACTTCAAGAGAAGAACTATAAAATCATTTGAGGAGGGTGGAAGACAATTTATGAAGAGCAAATGTCCAGTGCCAGTTAGAGCACTGATGAAGAACATCACCTGTCTTTGAAAAATTCCCTGATTTAATGTAACAGTATGCAAATGGGGAGTTTGAAGTTTTGAGAGACCGTCTATGTCATTATCATGCAAGAAGGGGCAGAGCTTTCCTAAGCATCTATGCTTTAGGATCACAGTGAGAATTCCAATGTTAGCCTCGCCGTTTACCTGTGTAGCTATGGGGAAACCAAGTAATGTCTCTAAGACTCAGTTTCTTCATCTGCAGAAAAGAGATTAAAAAGAAAGATTTCAACTGCATCCATCTTTATAGGACTTGGTGAAACTAAACAGAACACAGCTAACTGGTAAATGCTCAGTAGTTTTTAGAAGTAGCCACTATTTTTTAAGAGGCCAACAGTAAAACAAGTCCTAAGAGCTGGGCATGTTACATGTTCTACAGGAATGACCCCGGAGCTCTGTTTTACTACAGTTTGGTACCTCAGTTCAGCATCTCACCCTGTTGCACACATTTTAACCACTATAGTGATTTATTTAGTGATGGTTATTTGGAAATATCTTTTCTTAAAAATCACATGTCGAAAATGAGAAGCTCAAATGAAAAAATAGCAAGTTAATACACTGGAACCTTATTATTAAGTTTTGAATAAAGAAACAGAACTGAGATTGAATTGGCAGAATCAGTACTCTATATGAGCTCTATAAATCTCTTGTTATTTTTAGAAATAAGAACAATGGGATAATTTGCAAGGCATATAATTTTAAATATTCCCAATGGTGGTCTCTATTAGAGGTAAGTTATGGTGAAAGCTTTAGAATGAAAATAACTCCCAAGTTTAATAAAATTGTTTTTCTTATACTGAATTTTCTTACAAGACGGTTGAACTGCTAATAAGCAGAAAAAATAATAAATGGAATAACAGATTAAACGTGCTTCATAAATTAAAATGTTTCACAAATACAGGTTTTAAGCAGTTACTTAGGAAAATAAATGATCAAGTGAAACCTCCTAAAGGCAAGGTCACTCAGGGGAGCCCTCTCCCAGCAGTTCATTTGCCTGGGTGTGCTCCTGAGGAGGCGATGTTATCTTTGAAAACCTGAGAAAACGGAGGAACTGGAGCCTCGCTCATGGCATCCAAAGTAAGGCCAGTGGCATCACACTGCCTAACAAGAGTAACTCAGTTTTACCAACACGTTAACGCCTTAGCAAGAATGTGCCTCCTGGGCCGGTGAGATGGCTCAGCGGCGTAAGCGCCTGCCTTGCAAGCGCGAGGGCCCGAGTTCGACTCCCGGAACCCACATACGAAAAAGGGGCCGGTGATATCGCTCAGTGGCACGGGTGCCTGTTGGCGCGCGAGGTAATGAGGTCGTCCCCCTGGTACCCACAAAAAAAAAAAAAAAAAGAATGTGCCTCCTCTGTGCACTGAGCTACAAGTGAGTAGCATGGACTACTCAGGCAGCTGAGGATCCGAAGAAGTCTTTCCCTACACTTACATGTACTACCAGTGAGTACGAATTAGGGGAACTTGCATTTAAAAGGGAAAAAAATATACATTTAAAGAAATGCTGGGCCGGTGAGATGGCTCAGCGGCTTAAGCGCCTGCCTGGCAAGCGCGAGGGCCCGAGTTCGACTCCCGGATCCCACATACAAAAAAGGGGCCGGTGATATCGCTCAGCGGCACGGGCGCCTGCTGGCACACGAGGTCCTGAGGTCGACCCCCGGTACCCACAAAAAAAAAAAAAAAGAAATGCTTGTGGGTTGTATTTAACTTGGTAAATGGTAGGTAGCTGGGAAATAAAGCAGAAAACATTCCAAAGTAATTTCTGGTCTAAGAAACCTGCTCAGAAGTATAGCGAGGTGAGGCACAATTCCTGGCATTTTCAGAGGATTCTAGCGAATCAAAAGTTCTACAGCCCCCGGGAGGAAAAAGTAGGGAGAGGTGTCCATCTCCTCCTTGTGGACATAGTTCTGTTGGGGAGGATTTCAGCATGAAAACTCTGAGGATGCTTCAGTTCCCCATGGTGGCCAGGAGGAACAGCACGACTTGGGGAGGAACGTTCTGACAGCTTATGCTTCGGGCTTCATTTATGGTTTCTGGTCATTTTTACATGCATCATCTTCTGCGATCTTTTGAGCTGCCTCAACTGGGAAGGAGAGCAGGTGTCCTGTTCATTTTACAGATTCTGGAAACTAAGGCTCAGAGAGGGTGACACACTGAGCAAAGGATTCATGGTGCAGCCACGGCCAGGTTCTAGGTTTTCTGATTCCTAATCCAGTGGCAAAACAAAATAAAAACTGAAAAACAGCCCAAGAAATATTTCATATTTATCCTTTAAGAATGGATTTCAGTTGCCCAGCTATACAACTGTGTTTGTCAGATTAATCGGGTCAGGAGAGAGTCGTTCTGGGCAATTTCCCAGAGGTGAGGTTAACACTTATTCTACATGATGGAAGAGGAAAAGTGAGTGTATATTCACTATTGTCCAAGCTGGTAGTCAACACAACTTCTTATATCTTAGCAGTGAAGCCTGATGATTCCCATCTGTTTCCTCTCTCAAGGCAAGAGTGCAATTCCTCCACCAAAGATAAAGGCTAGTGGAGAGGAACATATGAGGACAAAACCTAGTCCCATCTGCATGTCAGTAATTTAGCAGCCACAGAATGATCCAACAGCAACAAAGGCAGCTTCTTGTTATCCTTCTCATTTCTGTGACAAGTTTAAAATAAAAAGCTGACCAGAAAGGACAGAATGTAGACAATCCAAGCTATACCTCCCCAAAACATTTATAGATACATGAAAGGCCAATTAAGTCCCCAATCATAACCACAGCAAATAACAACCTGCAAACAGAAGAATCATTCCTTTTTGTAATGGCTGTACCAGTGAGCTTCACAGTTATGGCCTTTTAAGAACTTTAAGGAAATTTTGCTGACAGTCATTCATCCATTTTACATCCATCCATGAAACAGAGTGCCTGCTACGTGCCGTGTCTTAATCCGGTACTGAGAATCCATCCACTTGCCTTTAGGAAGCTCTCATTCCAGTGGAAGGTGATAGTAAATAAAATATATTAGCTGTTTGAAAGTGTATGGGGAATGAGGCAGACAAATAGAATGAGGGAGAGTCTCCATATATAAAGCCAATTCCTATTAAAATGAAGGTTGCATAAAATGTTGGAATATATATGTTTAGAAGCTCATACTAAAACTTAGCAGTAGAAAGTTCAAATCTAGAAAAAGGGAAAGGATGCCAAATAAAAATGGTAGGAGAGGTCTTCAAATCTCATGTTCTGTTTATAACAATTATCCCATTGCTGAACTTCTAAACATCTATGGCATTAATTTGCTAGGACTAACTACAGGGTACTCCATCACCTCCTACTCCTACCAGTAACTCACTCTTTTATCATTTTACCTTAGGACAAATGAAACGTACACCAGAACATATCCTTAGACTTCCACACAAACCTGCTAAGGACTGGCACCTCCAATATTAAAAGGAATTATTTTCAGAGTAAGGAATCTTAGGAAAAAACTCACCTTTTAACAAATATATCACACAGTGTGATTTAAAAAAAGCATAAATTGGCTATTAAATGAAATTTAGTTTTAGGTTAAAAATAAGATTTATGTTCTTCCAGTGTTCCCACTACTTTTACTTCTCTACTTGTGACTCTGTAGTATACTGACTTGTGTTATGTTTCTCTAAAGAGAATCTTATCAATTTGTAAATACACAAAGGAGCCAAGATTTCATTACTTTACCCCCAATGAAGTATCTCTTAGCTGGGCAAGCTTTAAAAGGCTATGAAAATAATATTTTGTCATGGCTATCACATAAAATAGAGAACAAAAGAAAAAACCACCCACTGGAAGCAGTGTAGTGTCTTACTTACCTGGAATAGGAATAATAGGAATACTTTCATTGGGGACCACCTGAGGTGAATTGCTGTCTTCCACATAGAAATGAGCTGTCTGAAAACATTTTCTGTGTGCAAAAGAGAAAAACGTGTACAGTGAGACCAGAGAAATACACTTCAAGTTCATCATTTTTCAATTCTACTTTCATGGAATTTCCCAGCTTTGAGCATCCCACAATGCAAACCCATGAAAAAGTAACAAAAGAGGACAACATTTATCCTTTTGGAGGCCGACCACAAAGCTGGTGGGTAACAATTTTATGTTATAACCACATCTAAGCTGATAGTGAAAAGAGAAAGACTTAGTACTGAGCCACTCCAATACGTGCAAACTTGGCCCAGTAGTGTGAACTTGGGCACCACAGGCTGAGTAACCCCATAATAATTTCATACTTGACAGGTTACAGAGCTATTCTAACCCCTGGCACCAAGTTCAAAACCACATCTCAAACCTCCTCAAATGTAGTCATCAAACGGCCCAACTTTACAGTGGCATCATCACATTGTCTGTGCTTCGGCAAGTCCCTGGGAGCCTCAGAGAGCTCTTTAAAGAGGTCAGAGGGCTTCAAGCGGACATGCCCACCAAAATCAGAGGCCCTGGACAGACAACATTAGGACAAGGACCTGTGGCCCTCCAGTGTCCTCTTGCTTGTTTTCGGGTTGGTTTGGTTTTTACCTGTACTTCAGGCAAAGCAAGGAGCACACACTGGTCATCATAGGACAGGCAGTGAACAGAAAAGCCAGCAGCACGCACGCACACAGCCTCTGCCTCCTGAGGCAGCCTGCCCTCAGCTTTCCAGCATGTGCGTCACTGCTCATTGAGGCCCTAATGAGCTGCAGGAAGCACAGGCTGAATATTTAATGAGGCTGCTCAGCACGAATGGCTATTGTGACCAGAGCAGGGTCCCTGTTCATCTGCCAGAGGGGCTTTACAAAGCGGGCCCTGCTGCTGGGTCTTTTAGGCAAGCAGGCGGCATCCTTCTGGTGCTCTATGTCACGATGACTGCCCCACTCCTCTGCTATCCCGTGCCAAGCAATGTGCACACACACTACAGTTTTGATTTTTCTGGGCTCTGCATTCCAACTAGTAGAGCAAGTCAACTTTCCTTTGGAGAATCTTTGCTCATCTAATCAAAATATCCCGGAATGACTCTACTGGGCAGACCATGTTTCTTTAAGGCCAAAAAAGGGGGCCGGGGAGGGGGTTAGAAAAAAATATCAAGCAACTCTATAAACCAAAGAAGATCTCCGTGGGAACGAGGAGACCTCAGTCACACAGATTTCTCCATCTCATCTTTCTTGCAAGGCTGTTACAACCACAGGCAGTCAGAAATGATCACATGTCACCGTATGAAGTGTTTTTCCATATGCAGCAACTACTTTCACAGGGAAAGCACCCCCAACCTGTCTGTCCCGGCTCTGCTCTGGAATCAGCCTGGAGTGTTCCTCCACATCACTCGGGGTCCTGAACATAAACCACTCTAATTCTTGGCACTGGTCTCACAGGACTGCTTTTGCAGAGAACTGAGCAAAAATGACTTTTTTCTACTAGTTACCTGGCATTTGTTATATTAACAGTAAAACAAGTGCTCGTCCCTCTTCACTTAGCTGCCTTTACCTAAATTTGTGGTTAGCTTCAGTTACACTTAAGCTACATGGATGTAAAATGCACATAATATTATGGAGCTCTGGTGCTAATGAAGTCTGTGAGATGTAAAATGATGGAATCCAGGTGAAAAACAGGATAGTGATGTTTCAGATAATACCTTCTTTCTGTTCCTAAATTAGTTATCAATTTTCTACTCTTGGATTCCTTCCTCTCCCCTTACCTCCCCAGTGTGCACTTATTTCCGAATGCAGATTTAAAGCTAAAACACAGACCATGGAATTCATAGATGAGATGGAACCTTAACTACCTAGTGGCACAGCTAAGGAAAACCTGCTGCTGAGGGGGAGTTGTACACTCAAATTCTCAGTAGCTTGAGGAGGTGCCCCAAGTCACGAGAATAAATGGCACAATTTGCCAGGTCAGCCTTCGACAAACAGAAAAAAACAAGTAACTTCTATTTTAAGATGACAATTACTATGCCTGTTAAAGTTCTAAAACATAAAGCTGTTTGTAAATAGAACCATTATGGGCAAAGTCAAGTCAAGGGACTTGGGAAGGATATCCATAGTGTAGATTGCTTTTTCCTAAAACAAGTCTGGCAGTCTCTGTCTTCCAGGTGGAACTAAAGGGTCCACATTATTTCTGAAAACAGCTGTGTGTACCGAAGCAAATCACACACCAGTGCCCCATGTGCTGCTAGTCATGATGGATTTTCCCTGGAGCAAAATAACTGTGATTGGCAGAGGAAAGCAGGCAATGGGGGACAAGAGTCAGAGCCCTGGGAGACGAAGCTCTGTGCATCTGCATCTTGCTGCACATCTCGCATGCTTTGGTCCCACACTGAGATGGGTGTGGGCAACTAACTGCAGAACGGGGCTGGGGTGGGGGTCAGGGTCCCTCCCTTAGAGTGAAGGTTTGAATGCGCTCAGCAAATGTTTTTGTGCACCTACACATCGCGTGCGGAGACAGCACCTTCTCTGCACCGGTCTACCATTCTTAAACCACCTCCTCAAGCCTGGCTAAGCACTGAAGTAATTTATGAAAAATTACATAAGGAATAGACAATCTTGGCAGAGAAATCAGGAAATACAAATGAACAAAAAGGGGAAAAGGTAATTCAAGTGAACTGAAATCCTCGCAATAATCAGTACTAGTATTTTGGCGGCAAACCTGCTCGTTTTCCTTGTTTACTTATTGACTCTCTCTTGATCATCTGCAGTAAAGGGCTGGGTGCAGAATGATAGATAAGACAGATGGAGGCCCTGCCCTTGTGACCTATGTTTTCATGAGGAAAGTCAGCCTCAAACATGTAAACAAATAGTTGCAAATATTCAGAAGCCAACAAAGAAGAGAAAAGAAAAGAGAATGGTGTGTTGGTAACTGACGGGGGTGAAGGAAGGGACTTTGTGGGGGAGGCGGCATTGGAGCTAAGACCCAGTTAGGGAGAACTCACTCAGTGAAGTGTAGGGAAGACCCTTCTAGGTGAGCCCGCCTCAGAACAGAATGAGCCTGGTGGCTGAGGGAACTGAAAGGAAGTCGGCCCAACAGCAGGGAGAGGTTGCAGCAGGTAAGGCTAGAGAGGAAGACAAGATGCCCACCATGTAGATGTAGGAAGCTTCAAAGGTCTTGGCTAGCCAGGTACAGTGGTGCAAACCTGTAACCTAGGGGGCTGAGACAGGAGGATTGCCAAGTTTGGGCCCAGTCCGGGAAACGTAGACCCCGTTCTCAACAAATTAAAGAAGGCCTGAGGAAAAACCCTGGGCTCTATCACCAGCACCACCACAGACAATGTCTTTGTTGGTGTCTACAGGTAATGGAGAGCCAATGCAGGGCTTGGATCCATGTGGGTACATAGTCTGGTTTGAACCTCAAAAAGTTGATTTGGGCTGGTATGTGAAAAATGGGGTATAGGTCAGCAAGAATGGAACAGAGAGATCAATTAGGGGGTGACTGTTACAACCTCACCCCAATTCAGACAGATGGCTGTTTATTTTTCTACAAACAAAAATATGATCATACTATACACACATTTCCTTGATAGCAGAGTCAGTTGCTGTCCTTGTTAGTAATATTTGATCTTTCACTTCATGCAGGCACTACATTGCTGGTATTTAGTGCAACTTAATTCTTTAGTGACCACTTTTTAGAGGGGTACTCCGGGCTGGACTCTGAGGAGGGGACAGGGTGTCACCTTTCACTAATGTCACAGCACTGTGATGATCCCTGCACCTGTACGGATTCTACACTGTGGCACTGTTATTCCAGGAAAACAGCTGGAGTCCACATGATGCTATTGCATCTCATTTCCTCATTTTAGAGATGTCCCATGAAAAACTTTGTTTCTTGACCTTCAGCAGTGTACGAGAGTAAGACAATGTGAAGGCAGGTTTTTTGGAGAAAAGAAAGAATATCCACAAGTTTTGTTCCCTCTAAGCTTCAAATCCGTGATATGTTAAAAGGCAGTAGTGTCTCTAATTTTCAGATCAAGGGGATGGAGACAGAATTTCTCAAAGTGCTCAAGGGTGTCCCTGACCATGCAATTTCATTTTCTGTCTATGTCCAGTTCTCTTTCACATAACACCCTAGTGTTGCTTGAGTGCAAGAGATCTATAGGATCATGAAAAGTCATTTTCCAAAATTATCATTACTCCACAATGAACTTATTTAGGGAAGTATCACAAAAAGGAAAAATGGAGTAGAATATGTTTGGAATGAAAACAAAACACCTTTGCAAATTTAACTGCGAACTCCAGTGGATTCTCACCACGAAGTTTAGGCACCCAGACTTCCCATTTTTCACTCTATCTCTCCAGGGTGCCCTGTGTCCCCTTGAAGGAACCGAGGCCAGGTGACACGTTATTTTCATTGAGGCTCACTGGTCTACTGATAATCCAAATTACTTACTTTCAGCCTCCCCTAAGCTATATTTGCAATGTCTATTTTTCAGACACTCGGAATTTCCCAATTCAGGTATAATCTAAAGAGTTTTGAAGGGTGCTAAAGAACCTCTCTGTCCCTCATCACAGTTTCAGACACCTGTTGTTCACCAGCATACATATTTCTGGTTCAGGCAGCTTTGAAAACACCCTTGCAGGGTTAAGCCATGTGACTCTGGGGGTAGGTGCAGGTGGGGCATAGCCCCATGTTTTGTCCAACCCGAGGAATGTGGTGGGCACTGCTCCTGGATAAGAACCACTGTGACAAAGGGGAGGTGATTCGTGAGAGTCTCCAGCAGTGTCATTAAACAGCCACTAGAAAAGTAATCTTAGGTGGCACGAACCATGAATGTGCCTATAAAAATCAGATGAGAGTTTACAGAATCCCGTAAGTGAAGACGGACAATCATTAAGGCTTCAAGGTATTAACATAATCACCTCAAATACAGAAAGAAAAGTTGCACTGCACATACTTGAATGTCAAGGTCGTATGTTTCACTTCTGTTAGAACCTAAGTTCTCAGAAATAGGAAAGTATTCCGTGAAGTTGGAGCAAACTGCTCTGCTACCCACATTGAACAAGTCTTTCCTCGGGTTACAGAATACTTTTTGTCTCAAAAAGACAGTTTTTCCTCCAATAACTACCTCTGAAACCACCCCTCGGGATTACTCCTTCTGATAGCAAAATGTACTTTAGTATCTATTAGGGTATTGAAGGTGTCTGCTTTTACTTCGGTATTAAGTAGTTCATGGTGCTCTGATGTCACGAATTCCCACTGTCCTGACACTCAAAAAATTAGAAGATCACTGTGCTACGCATGGCTTTCTAGGATCCATCCTGCATCCATTGAGAAAGTATCAGAGAAGAGTGACTTACATCAGAGACACATAGAATGGTCTCAGACAGGAGCAAGGAGGAGACTGGCCCATTGTTATAAGCCAGTGATGGTGAACCCTTTAGAGAATGAGTGCCCAAACTGCAACCCAGAGCCCACTTATTTATCACAAACTAACCATGTTTAATTGCAAAATGAATGAGCGCCTCCTTCATAAAAGGGATGCTTGCTTGCTTGCTTTTCTTTTCCTTCTTCTTCTTCTTTTTAGGTACTAGGGATTGAACTCAGTGTCTTTACACTGAGCTGCATCTCCAGCCTTTTTAAATACTTATTTTCAGATAGCATTTCTCTGAGTGGCTAAAATTGCCAAGGCTGGGTTTGAACTTGTGATCCTCCTGCCTCAGCCTCCCAGGATTATAGGCATATGACACCATGACTGGCCTAGGGATGAATTTTTAAAAACAATAGAGTCTCTGAATATCACCCAGTGCTCTGGTGCTTGATCAAGGATTGTCAACATATCAGGTCTATACCCACATCCACAGAAAACTCCAAGTAGCAAAATGGGGCAAGCTTTCTATGTTATTCTTCATTATTTCCTCTTAAGAAAATCAACATGAGGTCATATATTTTGCAAAGATTTCTAGGAAAGGCTTGACTGGAAGTCAAGGGCATAATATGTGATGCCTCTCCGTAAGCTAACTGAACCTGCGTGGAATCTGTTAGATCTGCCCTCTGGTCCAAATCTGTAGCATGTCTGATGGTCTCCTGGTGGGAGTGCACTTGTATGCAGGAGTGTAGCTTCTGAAAAGCCCCTGGCACACATGAGGTCATGAACATTTGCTCTTGGGCTGAAGTGTCTATAAATAAATCCCCATTCTTTCAAATAAGAGTGATTTTGAGGATAGAGCCCTTTTGAAAATCAAAAATTTGTACTCTTAAGCAGAGCACATGTGCAGAGTCTACCTTCTAATTAAGATGCAGCCAATATCAACCTATGTCAGTTGCCAATTTGAAGTACCTCTGCTCTCCACAGAAAACACATATCCTACCAGCACATGATGGTGCTGGTATATTTAATCAACTGTCATGACTAATCACATGCCCCCACCCACATACACACACACCCACATACACACACACCCACCCCTGCTCAGATAGTGCTCTGTTCAGTAGTAATACCTATTCCAGTTAGAAAGGGTTAGGCTTCAAACAAAATACAGCAAACTTCAAAGATAAGCAGAAACTCTCTAGAGATAAGCAGACCACCCAAAGTGACCAACTTTCTCCATTAAAACCTTCCTTTCTGCTGCTTCTCTTTTCCTCAGTGCCAGCTTAGAGAACCTCTGATAGGTGGTAACATTTTTGTTACTTACATCTCTTTCTGCCCCTCTGACAAGAATCTGGGAATAATTATGCGACCACTAGTTTTCAGGAGCAAAGTGCGGATCTCAAAGTCCTCAATGTCTGGAACCCCACTCAACAGTTATATATCAAAAAGACTCCAAAAGACTGGCATCTAAAGACGTTTTGAGAACAGGGCTTCTGAGGCCTATGGACTTTAACATCCATGTGTCCCTCCCTTTTGACAGGCTTTAGTTGTCACACAGTTGCCACAGACACTGTGACTCCTGGGCTCTAGGTTGGGAGGAGGATAGTGACGTGGTTTCTAGGCCTGTGTGAAAACTCGAAATTACACACTGACCAAATGTGACATACAGAGATTGGAAACCAAGGCACTTTCTTTTAAATTAAGTTCAACAGTTTTATAATCACAAAAAGGTGAGAAGAAGTTTGCTACCTTGCAATACAAAATTTCAATTGCAGACTACTGTGGGCAATTAGCTGAGCTGCTGCTGCTTATTAATTAAGCAGTTGTAACTGACTTATTGACTGTCCTGATTTAAATTTACACTGTCACACCTGCTAATAATCCCATTTATTTTCATGCTGTCAAGAAATCACATTAATAATTTCCTTTGTAAATAGATCCTTCATAGAGAATGATGTATGAATAAGAACCATGTATATTTAGAAAGTTGAAAATGCTCACATGCCTTCAAGGAAGATAACTGAGAGCTAGGTTAAAAAGACATGAATTGATTTATTAGGGCACAATGTTTGAAGAGGTGGAAGTGACAAAATGCAACAAGAGTAGAAGGCACTGTGAGCATGGACTCTCCCTTGGAGGAAGCATCTCTGGATTCCACTGGAAGAGAGCCTAAGTGAAGTTCTAAGTTGCGATTTTTCATATACAACGATGCTCTTGCTGTTTCCTTTACTGCATGCTACATGATCTAGTGCATACAATTCAGTTAACACTGGGAATGTGTTCTCAGGAAAGGATCTTCGAGAAACCAAAATACGCTTCTGCTTGGCATGTTTTCCAGATCACAAAAGGAGACAGAGCTGACACACATGAATATGCTTCTAGAGATAAGTGAATGGTACATGCACATCAGGGCTGTCCTGGAAATCCTGAGGCATATGGTTGTCACACCCTGCATAGGTGGGGATGATCAGATAGAAGCAGGGAGGAGGGGAAGGAGAGAAAAAATGAAATAATCTCAGAGATGGATAAGGAAAGAGGGGATGCACACATAAACGAGGACAAATGTTCCAAATAGTTTGAATTTCACGTGGCTAGGAGAGATGTCTGCTCAACTCTTGTTTTTGGTGGAAGCAACCAAAAAACCTAGTTTCTGCAGTGAGAGTTTTATTGGATGAATCTGATTGCCTGTGATTAATTTCTTTAGGAAGGTGTGAGGAAATTAACAAATGATAGACCAAAAAGTGATCCCTTGCAAAACATTAACTTTGCCAAACAAATCCATGTAGATGCCTAGGGATAACTGAAGTGGAAGTAACAAAATGCAACAAAGACACTGCTAATACTGTCCAGCAGATGAAAAAGAGCAGAGGCCACTTCATAAATCACATTTTGAGCAGACCAAGAACCTATACCTGTCTTTATAATACATATGGCTTTAACAAACTTAGACACACACAATAAAATCCAAAGCTCTTTGCTATCACCTAGGAAAGAAGGCTGGATGTCAGGGGCTTTGAGGCAGCTGCCTCATCCTTTGGACCCCAACCCAGAATGTTCTAAACATGTAGGCTGAGGCTAGAGGGACTCCTCACCTGATATCAGCCCTACTAATTGTGATGGGTAGTCATCATGTGATGGTCTAACCCATTCTGGAGAGGAGGTAGGAAATGAATTCTCATTTTAGTTATTGTACTTTATTATTCAGTATGTATAATCTAAAATGATCTGGTAAAAGCCTTTTGGCAACTACTTATTTCATTAACACACTCATGGACTATATTTTGCTGTGCAAGTGTTATTTTAAGAATCCAGTGAGGTGTCATGTGTTACTAATCAGCCCCATAATGCACTACTTCTTAAATTGTTGGGGCCATCTAGAAAAAAAAAAAGTTGGCTCAGAAATCCCATTATCAACCAGGTTAAATTCCTAACAGTTTAGGAATTTACTACTGTAATGTGAACCCACAAATGAACTTCGAAGGGGTAACTTCAGAATGCAGTATATTACTCAAAGATCTAGAAAATAAGGAAAATACAGATAAATTATTATATAAAATCTAAGACAGACCATAAATAAAGTTAAAAAGAAAACTACAAATTGGGAAAAGAATATTTGTATCCCATACTGCTGAGAGGGGATATTCATCTTGATTAGGAAAAAGACCAATAACCAAAAGCTAAAATGGGCAATACATAGAATATACAGAAACAAAACAAAACAAAACACCCAAAAGTTTCAACTTCCCAGTGATGTGCTACACTTAAACTACAGCTACCCTGAGACCTATTTCTTAAAAATTTTATTTTAAAATGAAAAAAATAGAAAAAAAATCAAAACAACGTAATAGGAGGGTAACAATGGTTAATACATTGCGTACAGTTACCTTCAAATTAGTTACTCAGAGTACAAGATATTGGCATTCAGTTGTCCAAACAATATTAGCACAAATCTTTCTTTTCAATGAACTAAGTGAAATTAGTAGTGTATCTATCTTAACTATCTTGTACATATATATATTTTTTTTCTTTTCCCTTTCTCCTTTTCTCCATTCCCCCATCTCAGTTTCTCTTTCCTTTTGAACAGTTTCTTCCTATTGTACAATATCTATTGTACATTTTGGAGCTTACTTACTCTTTCAGCTTCTCACACTCGGGAGACAATACGATGTTTACACATATGCGTCTGGTTTATTTCACTTATGAGTATGGTCTTGAGTTGCATCCATTTATCTATAAAAATCTCAAGTTTATCCTTCTTTATGGCTGAGTAGTACTCCATTGTATAAAAATACCACATCTTTTTTATCCATTCCTTGGTTGATGGGCATTTGGGTTGTTTCCAAGATCTGGCTGTTAACAAATTGTGCTACTATAAACATGGGGGCACATATATCGCTGTGGTATGATATTTTTAATTCTTCTGGGAAGATACCCAGAAGGGGAATTGCTGGGTGGAATGGGACCTCTAATCCTAGTTTTTTGAGGAATCTCCACACTGATTTCCACAGTGGTTGCACCAGTCTACACTCCCACCAACAGTGGAGAAGGATTCCTTTTTCCCCACAGCCCCTGCAGCATTTGTTATTGGTTGATTTCTTGATGATAGCCACTCTTTCTGGGGTGAGATGGAATCTCAGTGTTGTTTTAATTTGCATCTCTCAAATGACCAGTGATGTTGAACATTTTTTCATACATTTATTTGCTGTTTGTATTTCTTCATCTGAGAAGTGTGTATTCATCTCAGATGCCCATTTTTGGACTGGGTCTTTAAATTTGGGAGACTTGATTTTTTTGAGTTCTTTATATGTTCTCTATAGTAATCCTTTGAGTAACAGCTGGCAAACATTTTTTCCCACGTTGTGGGTTGTGAGACCCATTTCTTTTTCATAGATGCGGTTAGCAAAAAAGGCCAACATACAGCAGGCAGGCTGCAGAGAGAGGAACAGGGATCCTCCTGCACTTCTCACAGAAACCCACCTGAGTCTCCCACAGAGGCAGGCAATCTGGCAGCATCCATTGACACTACAGTCTAGGTACCCTGTGATGCTGATTTTTTTTTTTTTTTTACTTTTTTGATATGGTGCTGGGGATTGAATCCAAGACCTTGTGCATGCAAGGCAAGAGCTCTACCACTGAGCCACATCCCCAGCCCTATGCTGCAAATTTCTTGAATCTCTTCCACAGATACACTTACATACTTGCAGAATGACACATGAAGAAAATTATCTACCACTATATTGTTTGGAACTATAGTGTTTGAGCCATTCGAGTTAGAGCCCCAGGAGACTGCTCAAGTAAACTTAACACACTTAACGTAAAAACACCAGGCTTTTGTGGGAAAACGCATAGAGAAAAACCACATTAAGTGAAAAAACAAAAGCAAGGTACAATAGTGTTGTATGTAGCATTTTATTGCACTGTAAAAGGGGGAAAAGGGTTATATTTGGTTTTATATATTGTCATCTCTGGAAGATTAGCTAACACACTAGGCAATAGTGGCTACCTATTGGTGAGGGTAAGGACCAGGTGATAGGAGGGAGACATAGGAATGTATATCATTTTGAAGTGAGTCCAATATCACCTATTCAAAACTTAAATCAGCTTTTTAGAAAACTGAAATACTTTTGTGTTCTTTTGCATACTGGTGCTCTACCACTGAGCTACACCTCAAGCTACCTTTCCCTCCTTCCCTCCCTCTCTTCCTGAGACAGGGTCTTGCTAAGTGGCCCAGGTGGAACTTAATCTTGTGACTCTCAGTGTTTGGGACTACTGGCATGTGCTACCACACCAGGTGAGACTGAGTGTTATAGCTTTGTCCTCTCCCTCCTGGGGCTATAATCAGCCCTCATTTCTCATAATCACTGTCAGTGATTTGAGCTATTCTCTCCACCCTTTGCCTAATGGGGCTCGTTGCCCTTCTCTGCTGCTGGGAAGGGCTAAGATGAGTGCCAGGAATCAAAGCAACAAAACCTAAGGCCTCCTTAAGTTCCTGGGCAGGAACTCCTTAACAGCTCCTGTAGCTGTTGGGAGGGTCGCTACTGAGGCATATTTGGGAATCTTGGCAAATTCCAGGCTATCTTTTGCACAGAGGTGCAGGGGAAGGGGGGCACACGTAAGAGAGACAGAAGAAGGCAAAGGTGGCAGGGAGGGAAGCTGGTGGAAGCACTTGCCCCAGTCCATCCCTGCTCCTCCTGAAGAAGCCTGGGCCATGCGGGGGGTTCCTCCCTCTAAAAGGGGGATTGCAGAGGATAAGACTGGGTTGGGAGCAGCAGTTGGAGCACCTGGGGAGAGAGTACAAGGTGGTCAGTGGCATATCAGCTAAGTCTACAGACCAGCAGGAGGGATGGGGAATTGTAGGTTCTGGGGACAGAGACTGGTACGGTGTCCAGCGTAAGGAAGAACGGAGACTTGGGGCCCCTTGAGGACAGATCTCCATATGGCCCATCTCTCCCACATGGAGCACCTAGCACAGCACTTAATGGGGGTGGGGGATGCTTAGGACTTAGACTGATGGGGTGGGTCACAGCTCAGCCACACCAGTAGGGTGGCCCAGCAAAGTACTTTACCTCCTCAGAGCTGCTGTTCATCTTGTCAATGGGGCCACATATTACACACACTAAGCATTATACATAGGCTGCCTCAACTTAGCGTCACAGGAATCCTATGAAGAGGAACTTACCAGTGGAACTATTTCTAGATGAGGAAACTGAGACAGAGAGGGCTGCCTCCTCCTAAAGCTAGGAAGTCGTATAGCTGTAGTTAGAACCTACATCTCTCTCTGAGTGCAGATCTTTCTTTTTTATTTTTTTTTTATTTTTTTTTTTTGTGGGTACCGGGGGGTCGACCTCAGGACCTCGCGCGCCAACAGGCGCCCGTGCCGCTGAGCAATATCACCGGCCCCTTTTCCATATGTGGGATCCGGGAGTCGAACTCGGGCCCTCGCGCTTGCAAGGCAGGCGCTTATGCCACTGAGCCATCTCACCGGCCCAGATCTTTCTTTTTTAGTTACTACACTATTGTAAAAAAGTAAATTGGCCTGCGGATATAGCTCAGTAGTAGAGTACTCACCTAGCATATGCAAGGCCATGGGTTTGACTCCCACCACTGCCAGAAGAAACAACCAACCAACCAAGCAACCAACAAAAACTTATGCTAAAAACAATACAAGTCACAATTAGGTAGATTTTGTAAGTACTTGCTGTTTACTGGACGGTTCTCAAGTCTAAGGCCCATGTAAAACTGACCTATGCTTTGTTCCTCACAAGTAGAGAAGACACCAGAGGGTCTGAGTGCTCTGTAACAATAAGTACAGTCTCTCGGCACCTCTCGGATGATCTAAACTATGACTGGGATGAGTCCACTCCCACAGTGGGAGCCAGACACATAAATGGGATGGTCTGCCAGGTTACTGGATCACTTCTGGGGAGATGCAGAAATTGGGTGTGCATTTATCTTTGTGCTGCCCACAAGGTAAGGCTGGCTATTAAAAGTGCTACAGTAAAACACATTCTAATGGCACTGGGTAGAAAACATTAGGTTCAAGTGATGTCTCAGTGCTCCAACTCTTAAGTCGACATCCTTAAATCCAAAGGTAAAAAGAGGGCTTCTATTTTAGCTTTTACTTTTGGAACTTTGAACATGTACTAGAGGGCCGGTGAAATGACTCAGCGGCGTAAGCGCCTGCCTGGCAAGCGCGAGGGCCCGAGTTCCACTCCCGGAACCCACATACGAAAAAAGGGCTGGTGATATCGCTTAGCGGCATGGGCGCCTGCTGGCGCGCAAGGTCCTGAGGTTGACCCCTGGTACCCACAAAAAAAAAAAAAAAAAAATGTACTAGAAATCAAAAACTTCAGTAAGTAAAGAAGATCATAGGAAGAACAGATTAGTTACATTACTGGTCCCAGTAATCATTTCTTTACAAGGCCAAAATGCCACCACTGTATAGCTTAAAGTAGATCGTGGACTTTCTCGTTAAATTGTCATAATTCCTGTACTATATGCTCTCTGGTATCATAGGTGTATTCGATTATAATGGATAGATTAACTGAAATTACATCTCAATAATGTGATTTACCCACAATCAACAGAGACGTCAGCCCATGTAAAAATTTGACCGTAAATTCTGTATATTGGCTCATTGAAAGTAAAAAGGTACTACTCACTGTATGGTAAAATAATGATCAGTAAATTACCCTACTCTTTTACTGTTAAAAGACCATCATATTAATTAATATTACACAGGTTGCCTGAGATTAGCCTTATATAAATATTATCAAGAGGTTCAAGTATGGTGACTAAGACTGTACGATAATGACTTTTAACATGTCTCATAAATCTCTCAGGGATGATAATTTTTGAAGTATTCAGGCTACCTAGAACTCATTTGCTTTTTCTTTCTTTCTTTTTTTCTTTCTTTCTCTCTCTCTCTCCCTCCCTCCCTCCCTCTCTCCCTTTCTCTCTCTCGCTCTCTCCCTTTCTCTCTCTCTCTCTCTCTCTTTCTTTCTTTTCTGGTAGTAGGGATTGAACCAAGGGCCAATGTGCTGAACTACATCCTCAACCCATTTAAAAAATTTTTGAGACAGGGTGTTGCTAAGTGACTAGCTAGCCTAGGTTGGGCTTAAACTTCTGATCCTCCAGCTTCAGTCTCCCAGAGTGCTAGTATTACAGGCAGGTGCCCTCATGGCCAGCTTGTTTTCACTTAAAAAATTCACTTTATTTTCTAGAGAAGCACATGGTATATCCACATTTGCTCACTCCTCTCCCTACTCTTAATACCGAAATTATATATAAATTTAGGTTTACAAAAGCTATTTCCACTCAAAGGCTAAATGCATGCATTATGATTTTTAAACAAAGCTATAAAACATGCAAACATCTGAAATTCTGGATGCAGCACACATACATACACATAAACACAGAACACCCTCCATTATGTACTAATCGAGAAACAAAAACTTGTTCCCCAACCTGCAAAACAAAGCAAAGCAGGCACCCACAGGGTATTCTGTAATTGGTATGAGCTACCCACAAGCTGAATTGGTATCTGCAGTCTTACTTTTGGGAGTTAGGGTAGAACAGGTGAGTGACTGCAGTCGTGGTGTAGAAGACTTTAATCCCCATGGCAACAAAAGAAAAATGCAGCAAGCTGGTCGTGGCCATTGAGACCTCCCCCTCACCTGCTTCCCTTCTCTCCTCTCACCCCAGAAGAAGGCACTTTACAGAAACGTCTGGAAAAGCCCTTGGACTTTATTTTGTTACACCCTCTAAATGGACAAAAAAGAGAGAGAGAACAGATGTAGAAGACAATATTTTCAATTGGCCACCAAGGGTTCCATACTACACACTCCCTCCCGTCTGACACAGACATCCCCCCTCCCTGGGCCTCAGGTGGGGCCTTTCCAAAACAGGAAGCTCACACACAAGATGGGTGGGAAGTCTTTACACTGATATAGGGAGAGGCAATCAAGCTGTGCTTGCTCTTCAAAGCTAACTGTATGTCTCAGAGGGTGGCACTGCCCTGGTCTTACTAGAGGGTCAGCTATCACTGCCAGCACCTCGCATTCAGATTCCTGGTCTTCCACCTTTGGCAGAGAGGATGCCTCCAGATACCGTGGGAATCAACACAACTTGGTGGGGTCAACTGGGACCCTGTGGGCTTCCCTTCTGCTACACATTTCTCCAAATCTGGTACCAATAAACAACGCTGGGGTTTTGCTTCTCCCCACACGTTCCTGTTGTCTCTGGGCACCGGCTTTCCCCATATACTATAGAGACTGCAGGACACACAGAAGAGCCATCTGAGGGAGGTGGGGGCAGCAGTTGGCAAAAGCCTTTAGTGTAAGAGGGGCATAGCGGTCCGCACTTGCAGCGCCAGCACTCTGGGAGGTGGAGGCAAGAGGAGCGAGTGTTGAAATGCAGCCTGGGCAGATTAGTGATTTAGTGAGACCCTGTTTACAAATAAAAAATTAAGCAGCATAAGCGCCTGCCCGGCAAGCGTGAGGTCCTGAGTTTGACCCCTGGGGCCCACATAAAGGAAAAAAGGGCCGGTGATATCGCTCAGTGTTACAAGCGCCTGCTGGCAAGCATGAGGTCCTGAGGTTGACTCCCAGTACCCACATTAAAAAAAAAAAAAAAAATTAAAACGGGCTAGGGATACAGCTCAGTGACAAGGATTTGGTTTCAATCCCTGATACAATCAAAGAACGAAAAAATCCTATATCCAATGTCTGATTAAAATGTAAATAACCACAGCATCTCTGACTTGGTCATAGACTCTGAAAGATGCAATTTCATCAGAAGAACACATGAAAGTGCCTATTTAATTACATTTGACTCCCCAAAAAGGGTTGGGCTACTAGAATTCACACGGAAATGATTCCCATTCATTCCAAACAGGGTTGCTAGAAAAGTCAAGATGAACTCAGAACGGACACAGCTTCTCTTTCGGAAGTGCGCAACTGTGATATCGGCAGGTGGTTCCACTTACAAGCCAGTTCTTCCTCCTTGGGAAGCTTTGCACTTGCAGGACTGAACATCTTCTAACTTTTGAGTGTCAGGTTTTTCTTCTCCCTCCATACAAGCTTTCATTTATTTGTATTTTGGTAATTATCAGGCTGTGTGTTGGGTAAAAGTGTTTGCACAGGAGCCGAAATCTGGAGAAGCCAAAACTGGAACCAGCAGGCAAGAGGGAAGGGACTGCTGTGGCTCAGAACTTCCAGTCTCCCTCTGTTGAGAACATCCCGGCACTACCACAACTGTCCTCCAAATGGCAGGAATCTGCTGTGTGGCTAAGAACACTAATCTGTGTGTTGGAATGATTTTACAGATTTCCATAAAAACTTGAAACTTGCAGCTTCCTCAAATATTTAGACTTTTTCTCAACCCTTAGCCCTGCTCTGAATTCTGCCAGATTCACTCTTTCAGAAATTTTGGAGTGGAGCCGACTAGCTGTGCAGTTTTTCCTCACACACAATCACAGGCGCTTAAAACTACCCCCCCTTAAGCTGACAACACTTTGCAGGGAAGAAAATACCATACAATCAATAACTAATACCTGGAGTAATTAGGGGGCTTCCTGAGTAAACCGATGGCACCATCTGTCCGGGGGAGAAGACACTGAATTTTCAGAAATTCAAACAAGGATAGTTACTACCAAGAACTGACTAAACATATAAGAAGTGTTCCTTTCCTAGAAAGGCAGCTTGGTTTAAAAATATGTCTGTCCACCACCTCCCTAAAAGAACCCGTGCAGTCTTTTAAGTGCCACGGAGCATGTCTAAATGGCAACCTTTAGCTGTGCACCCCTCCCTGCTTTTGTCTGGTGACTATGTGTCAGCCTGTTCCAAGAGCTTTGGCTGGCAGCTCAAGGCCAACGTGACAGCAGGGGGCCGGTTACTATAACAACGGACAGCTCTCCCGAAATCTGAAAGGCCCCCAAGTAGCCATTTGGGAAAGTTTTATTCAGCAAAAGTTGCCTGGGATTGGTGGCATTAGCTGCCATGTGACCCAGATATCCCTGCACAGCTGCATGGAGAAGAAAAAAAAAAAAAAGTTTTCACTTCCAGAAACACCAGGGACCTCAAAAGGCTCCCCATCCCCACTCTTTTTAGCATCTCAGAACAAGACAGTTTAACATCACAGTGTCATGGTAAACTCAAACCCTCTGAGACAAGGCATGTTTTGGCGTCATGAAATGTGCTTTTGCTCTCCCCATTGGTTTGACACACTGTTAAGCTTTGAGGAGCTGGATGGTAAAAAATTATTCCTAATGATTAAAGGAAATCTTGAAAAATGACCACAGAGAAAAGTTCCAGAAAGAGATGAGCTGTACAGGCAGACAGCAATTTCAAAAGGAGACAAATAAAAAATGCCCAGAACACCTGTGATCTGGCGAGTGATCTGTCTACAGGAAGGTGTTCCCAAAAAGCCACCCAAAAGCATGATTCAGAAGCTAGGGTTTTTGTAGATGTAAGAACAGCTTTATATAAATCTACCTTTTGATTTTCATTCTCTCAGCACAAGAGGACAGTGAAGGATGGGACTGAACCCAGTGCCTTTGGACATGCAGGGTCCACGGGAAAGGATCTCGCTCCTACTTATTAAAGTGGCCTTTGCTTTGCATGCAAGAAAAGCAGTTTGAGGAGTCTGTCCCCTTGGGATATTGAGTGTGCCACGATGGAGTGCCCTCCTACACAGCTCTTCCACATAAGCATTTGTCCTTTCTATTCTAATAAGAATCACAGTCCCTCCTGGCTTCTCTTCCTTTTCCTGCACCCTGGCTGTGGTCAGCCTCACTCCCATAGCACACTGCTTTCTTGACCACCGCTGCAGCCCAGGGGTGTGCAGATTTAGTTCCCCTCAGGGGCCAGGCTGGAACAACAGTGAGGGCTGAGACTGGCCAACTGGCAAAAATGTGTCCCTTCCAAATGGGACACATGGCCAGCTCTGACCCCCAAGAGTGCCACCGGGACTATGAGCATGATGCTGCCAGATCTTCTGAATTACCACAAGAAACCAGTGGGGTTGAAGTCAAATCTTCCTTTCAAAATCATTCAAACTTTCAGAAACAACATGCTGGGAAAGTCAAAGTGGTCTGGAGGCCACTGATATGGAGATTCTGACCCTTACCAGGGATCAACTTTATGTACCGGTTCAGCTCCTCACTAAGCTATGAGCCTCTGCAAGGCAGGAATCCTGCTCCTGGATGAGTTGCCAGTGCCTGGCACAAGCTAGAACTTAAGAAGTGGTGAGCAAAGAAGAAATAAATAGGCCAGCCTCAAAAGTCTTAGGTCAACAACACAAAACCCCAGGTGGGAGAGACTGCAAAACCTGGGAGCTACAGGATCCCTCCTAAGCAGTCACCCCCGCCAGAACCTGTTTTGTCTCTTGGGACAAGCGAGATGTGCTCCCTCGGTCTTGAGCACAACATGTGGCTGCTGGACGGTTAAACTGTAGTGGTAGTTACACCATTATGGGCAGTGTTTATGACCATTGTTTACTGTTTGCTATCCCTTCACAGTCACTTGCTGAAGAGAAGTCACTCTTATATGCTGGTTGTGACCTTCCTGGGGTAGAAGGGGCACAAACACCTAATCTAAATCCAGTCCCCAGCAATCAAGCATGGAAGTGTTGGCTGCTAGAGCAGGTGGTGCAGAGTGTGAGCCCAGGCTCCCCACAGCTCTCAGCGTCATTACTGCTCCTGTGGGGACACAAGAGGGATCCGCTTTCCAGGGAGGCACACGTGGTCAGTCATTCACATGTGTGGTAGCCGAGAGGCGAGCTACCAAATGCTCACACTTGACTTCCGCACGTGCATTTCTTTGCCTGAGCTCCATTACACCAACACAAATCCCTACACATTTGCGATTTGCATCCCTTCATGTTTACTACACTCTCTCCCATGGCATATCCAGGGAAGAAAAAAACTGCAATGTCAACAAAACTCCCTTGTGAGGGCTGAGACTGGCCAACTGAAAAACAGCATTCTTAATGAGGAGGCACTGACACATGGCAAAATTGCTGAAAGTCTAAAGACGAGACTCAGAGTAAAAGAGCGTTTTCTACCTGCATATGTGGTTGAATTGGTGTTGACTGATTTGACACTGGGTTTACAGATAGCTTCATCATGTGCTCAGGATGGACATGAATTTACCAGACGAGAGCATGAAATCTTTCTTCTGTCAACACTAACCAACCTGGACAGGATGTTACAATCTCCACTGAGTCTGCTCTTCTCCATTCCAGCATCCTTCTAGTTAGTGCAGACCTATCTGAGTGAGAAGTGAAGCTGCTTTACACTTCTGTAAAGTCCCTTCCTAAGCTACAATTATAGTCCGTAAAATACAAAATTTACCATTAAGCAAATCACCCTGATTGTCTGGGACTAAGAATAAATAGGTTATATTTTTCAACATTGAAGTCATCTCAGAAATGGATAGATTCCTTGATACATAGGAATTACTAATGCTAAATCAAGAAGATTTAAAAATTCTAAATAACCCAATATCAGTCAATGAAATTGAAGAAGTAATCAAAAACTACCACCAAAGAAAAGCCCAGGTCCTGACCAGTTCACTGCTGAATTCTTTAAGAAATTTAGAGAAGATCTAATGCCACTACTCCTCCACTCTTTAATGAAATGAAATGGGAAGCAGTACTCCCAACACATTCCTGGAAGCAAGCATTACTCTGATACCAAAACCAGAGAAGGATCCAACCTAAAAAGGGAACTACAGGCCAATCTCCTTAATGAACAAAGATGTAAAAATCCTCAAGAAGATACTGGCAAACAGAATTCAGCAAATCAGCAAGAACATTATACACCATGACCAAGGAAGACTCATCCCAGGGATGCAGGGATGGTTCAACATATGCAAATCAATAAGGGTAATACACCACATTAACAGAACCAAGGACAAAAACCACATGGTCATCTCAATAGATGCAGAAAAAGCATCTGACAAAGTCCAACACCCATTCATGATTAAAAAAACCCTACAGAAAATTGGAATAGATGGTCTTTATCTCAATCTAATAAAAGCCATCTATGACAAACCAACAGCCAACATCACACTAAGGGGTCAAAACATAAAAACTTTCACACTAAAATCAGAAACAAGACAAGGATGCCCACTATCACTACGCCTATTCAATACAGTTCTGGAAACATTACCCAGAGCAATTAGACAAGAGAAAGAAAAGTAGTATAGATAGAAAAGGAAGAAGGTAAATTATCATTGTTTGTGGATGACATGGTACTCTGCATGGAAGACCTCAAAAACTCCACCAAGGCTCCTAGATTTAGTAAGCAAATTCAGTAGCAGAGCAGGATACAAAGTCAGCACACAAAAATCAATAGCATTCCTGTACACAAATAACAAAGTCACTGAGAGAAACTGGCGAAACAGCAACTTTTAAAATAGTATCAAAAAAATGAAATACTTAGGAGTCAATCTAGTGAAGGAAGCAAAAGACCTTTACAATAAAAACTACAGTGCTCTGAAAAAGGAGCTCAAAGAGGATATCTGAAAATGGAAAGCTACCCCTTTCCTTAGGAGGAACCAAGATAGTGAAAATGGCCATATTTCCATAACTGGTATACAGATTTAATGCAATCCCAATCAAAATACTAATAGCATACTTCACAGAATTAGAGAAAACGATCCTGAAATTCACTTGGAGCCAGAAGAGACCTGGAATAGTAAAACAATTCTGGGCAACAAAAGTAAGGCAGGGGGCATCACAATCCCTGACCTGAAATTATACTACAAAGCTACTGTGATAAAAACAGTATTGTATTACCAAAAAACAGACCTGAGGATCAGTGGAACAGAATAGAAGATACAGAAACAACTCCAAACACACTCAGCCACCCTGTCTTTGACAGAGGCCAAACACCTTCACTGGAGGAAAGATAGCCTTTTTAATGAATAGTGCTGGGAAAACAGACTTTGCACATGCAAAAGGTTACACCTGGACACATATCTTTCACCATGTACTAACCTAAAATTGAAATGGTTCAAAGATCTAATATTAAAACAGAAACACTTCATCTGCTGGAAGATAAAATAGGTAAAACTATCAGAAATATAGGTGTAAACAAAGACTTTATGAACAAAACCCTGATCACACAGCAAATGCTACAAAGAATCAACAACTGGAATCACATCAAATTGAAAAGCTTTTGCAGAGAAGAAGAAACCAACAACAGAGTGAAGGTACAACCCACAGAATAGGAAAAGATTTTTATGAGCAATTTCTCAGACAAAGGACTAATAAAGAACTCCAAAACAAAACAAAAAGACTCCCCAAATTTAAAGACTCAATCAAAAAATGGGCATCTGAGATGTATACACACTTCTCAGTTGAAGAAGTACAAACAGCAAATAAATATATGAAAAAATGTTCAGCATCACTAGTCATTTGAGAAATGCAAATTAAAACAACACTGAGATTCATTCTCACACCAGAAAGAATAGCTACCATAAAATAAACCAATAAAAATGTTGTCAAGGCTTTGGGGAAAAAGGAACCTGTCACTGTTCGTCGGAGTGTAAATTGGTATAAACAATATGGGAATCAGTGTGGAGATTCCCCAAAAATTAAGACTAGATGTTCCATTTGACCCAGATCTTCCCTTTCTTGGTATCTTTCCGAAAGGGTTAAAAGCATCACAGAAAAAGCTTTTGACAAAGTCTAACACTCATTCATGATAAAAACCCTACAGAAATTTGGAATACATGGTCTCTACCTCAATCTGAGAAAAGCCATCTATGACAAACCAACAGCCAACATAATACAGAAACTGAAAGCTTTCACTCTAAAATCAGGAACAAGACAAGGATGTCCACTATCCTATTCAATATTGTTCTGGAAATACTAGCCAGAGCAATTAGACAAGAGAGAGAAATGAATAAGAATAAAAAAGAAGTTAAATTATCATTATTCACAGATGACATGATACTCTACATAGAAAACCCCAAAAACTCCACCAAAGACTTCTAGATTTCATAAGCAAATTCAGTAGTGTAGTTGGATACAAAGTCAACACTCAGAAATCAATAGCATTCCTGTACACAAACAACAAACTCACTGAGAGAGAAATTAGGGAAACCATACCCTTCACAATAGCATCCCCCAAAAAAGAAATACTTAGGAATCAATCTAACAAAGGAAGTAAAAGATCTATATATTGAAAATTACAGTACTCTGAAAAAGGACATCAAAGAGGACATCAGAAAACAGAAAGATATCCCTTGCTCATGGATAGGAAGAACCAACATAGTGAAAATAGCCATACTCCCAAAATTGTTATACAGATTTAATGCAATCCCGATCAAAATATCATTAACATACCTCACAGAAAAGATTGCTAAAATTCATTTGGAAGCAGAAAAGAGCTAGAATAGCAAAGGCAATTCTGGGCAACAAAGACAAGGGCAGGAGACATCACAATCCCCGACTTGAAATTATACTACGAAGCTACTGTGATAAAATCAGCATCGTCTTGGCAAAAAAACAGACCTGAGGACCTGGAAGAGATTAGAAGATACAGACACAACTACAAACACACTATGCCACCTAATTTTTGACAAAGGGGTCAAACATTTTCACTGGAAGAAAGATACCCTCTTTAATAAATGGTGCTGGAATAACTGGCTCTCTATGTGCCAGAGTCTAAAACTAGACTCATGTCTATCACCGTGCACTAAAGTCAAAATGGATCAAAGATCTAAATACTAAAACAGAAACATTAAATCTACTGGAAGAGAAAGTAGGTAGAAATCTTGAAGACAGGTAGGCAGAGACTTCATGAACAAAACCCAAAGTGCATGGGAAATACTTCAAAGAATCAACAACTGGGATTTCATCTTATTAAAAAGCTTTTGCACAACAAAAGAAACCACCAACAAAGTAAAAAGACAACCCACACAGTGGTAAAAAATTTTAGCCAATTGTCCCTCAGACAAAGGACTTCTATCTAAAACATATAAAGAATTGAAAAAAATCAGACCCCCCCCAAATTCAAAGACCCAATCCAAAAGCGACCATCTGAGATGAACACAGTTCTCAGACGAAGACATACAAACAGCAAATAAGTATGCAAAAAAATGTTCAACATCATTGGTCATTTGAGAGGTACAAATTAAAGCAACACTGAGATTCCATGTCACCCCAGAAAGAATGGCTATCATCAAGAAATCAACCAATAACAAATGCTGGAGGGGCTGTGGGGAAAAGGAACGCTTCTCCACTGTTGGTGGGAGTGTAGACTGGTGCAACCACTGTGGAAGTCATTGTGGAGATTCCTCATAAAACTAGGATTAGAGGTCCCATTCCACCCAGCTATTCCCCTTCTGGGTATCTTCCCAGAAGAATTTAAAACACTGTACCACAGCGATATATGTGCACCCATGTTTATAGCAGCACAATTTGTAATAGCTAAATCTTGGTAACAACCCAAATGCCCATCAACCGAGGAATGGATAAAAAAGATGTGGTATTTTTATATAATGGAGTACTACTCAGCCATAAAGGATAAACTTGAGACTTTTATAGGTAAATGGATGCAACTTGAGACAATACTCATAAGTGAAAAAAATCAGACTCACATGTGTAAACATCGTATTGTCTAACCTAGTGTAAGAAGATGAAAGAGTAAATAAGATCCAAAATGCACAACAGATATTGTGAAAAGGGAAGAAAGTGTTCAAAAGTAAAGAGAAACTGGGATGGCAAAAGGAGAAAAGGAAGGGAAAAGGAAAAAATATATATATACAAGATAGTTAAGATAGTGAAACTACTAGTTTCTATTAGTTCATTGAAGAAAAGGTTTGTTCTTATATTGTTTGATCAGTTTTTCATGCCTATATCTTGCAACCTAAGCAACTACTTTAAAGATAAAAATATGCAGTGCATTATTGTTACTCTCCTATTATCTTGTTTTGAAATTTTGTATTATTGTTTTTATGGTTTTTTCTCTTTAAAATAAAAAGTTAAAGGCATCATACCACAGGAATATATGCACACCCATGTTTATAGCAGCACAATTTGTTTTTTTGTTTTACTGTTTTTTTATATGCGAGTACCAAGAGTCGAACTCAGGACCTCGCACTTGCCAGGCAGGCGCTTATGCCACTGAGCTATATCACCAGCCCTAGCAGCACAATCTGTAGTAGCTAAATGTTGTAAATAGACCAGAAGCCCATCAACATATGAATGGATAAAGAAAATGTGGTTTTTATATTTTCTGATATAAAGAAGGAAAAACCTGAGACATTTCTGGTTTAGAGGGTGCAACTTCAGACCATACTTTTCAATGAAATAAATCAGATATATGTTTAAATATCACATCATCCTGCAAGAAACTGAAAGGTTAAATAAGAATCAAAATGGATGACAGACATTGGAAATTAGGAACAAAATGTTCAAATGGGAAGGCAAATATGGGAGGGGATGGGGGAAGGGAAAAGAAAAAAATGAATAGAAGAAAAAATGGAAACAGCTTTTGAAATGAGGGGAAAAAGGGTTGAAGGGACGAGAGGGGAATGGGGAAAAAAGGAGAATCAAGATATATCAGGTACAGGTACAAATTCCCTATGATGAATGTGATAATGATGTATATCAAAAGTGTACCAATAAAATTAATTAAAACAATTTAAAAAATCTTTTCAAAGTAATGGAGATGTAACTGACTACAGACCTCATTATTCAGCTTCTAAAACACCTGAGCATGTAGTTGTTTGCTGAAGTTTTCTTCCACCTGATTTTGGCAATCCAACCATAGTTTGGTTTCTGTCTGGCCTTCCAAGCCAGCTGTCCACTGCTGTGAGGAGGTCCTGTTGCCCCTGACACATTTCCTTTCTCAGCAGTGTCTTCTTTACATGCAAAGTGCACTGTAAAGCTGGCTGTGGAAGGAGTAAATGCCTCTCTTCAGGCCTGCTGTTCCCTCATCTGAGACAAGATCATGTAATGGTTGAGACAGGGGGCTGAGGTCACACTGGTTGGGATTAAATCCATTACCCACCAAAGTAAAATTGTGATTTAGGCATATCATGCAATCGTACTAAGCCTTAGTTTTCTGATCTGCAAAATGGATTTAATACTGATTACTTCCAAAATCTGTACACTGATTGGGTTGGGATGTGATCTGCTGAGCACACATCTGAGATGATGAACAAGGTTTCTGGCTATACAGGCCTTAAGAAATACAAATCCCTTATCATGAGACTTTGCTCATGATAGAGAGGAGCTACCTTCAGTGCAACTTTCCTCTGTCCCTGGGGGAAGAAAGACAAATTAAAAATAGTTTTGCAATACTCTTGTCTCTAGGCGCATACTAGTGCCTTGCTCATGGTAGGTAAGCTCTTTCAGCGTGGATAAGTGGCACCCTAGCACACTGATTCTACCTGGCATTTAGCTCCTCTTGTAGCATCTCCCTCAAATTAGGCAAATCAAAAAGAAACTTTCCCCAATTTGCCTCTTCTTTCTGAGTGGCAGTAGCTGTGCTGCTCCCACTCTTATCAGGACCATTCATGCCACATAAAGAGCTTGTCTGGGTAAGGCAGGGATCCACAGCTCTTGGAAGGAGTTCTCTATTCATTTGAAAGGTATGTTGCCACCATCTTCTGTAGTAAGGGCAAAGTGACACACTTCGAAAACTACTGAGGTGCTTTCTTCTCCTTCACTTCCAAGAGCTCTGAACCATTTCTAATTGCTCTGAATCCTTTGCAGTAGCACTGAACCACTGCATGGCTGATACGGGTTGCAGTCGTTATAAGCCACACAAGAAGGTGCCATGTGCAAAGGAAGAGAAGTTACTAATACTGTTAGCTGATTCTGTTTTTATTAGCTGCCTCACCATCCTGTCTCTTGTCCAGAATCACTTTGCATGCATTTCTTCCTAGCTTCACTGCAACTTCTGCATTGTTGCAGATTCTGGTTACTACATCTCTTCAAGGCAGATTTTTGCAAGGACCATTGAAGACAGAACTGAAGCATCCAACGTGTAATATCTCGGCTAAATATATTAGAAAATACATTTCTCCCTTTAGACTCCCATTGCTATGTGTAACAATACTGCTCAAATCATCCTCAGTCTGACTGTACGTATGAGGTCTATTCAGCATACAGGGATCTGAGGCCTCTATCCATATTGCTTAGTTTTGACCAAATCTGAAGTAATGACATTAATGATTGGCCTCCAAGGTGGCCTCTTGTGGAAACATATGCTAACCACAATGATGTCAACATGCTTAAATATTTCAGGGTACTTCAGTGCTTTACGAACAACCATGTGCCACCCAACCTCGCCTTCTCTCCTTGGGGCTGTGTGGCCTCCTGTAGTGAGCCGTGAGTGAATGGAAGCAAAGGTTCCACTTCTGGGCCCAGCAGGTGACAGGTGAGTACCTGCTCAATTTCTCTCTCTCTGCTGCAGCAGTTTGGGAGACAAATATTGCAGAAAGAGGAGCCACATGGAGGAGGGCAGCCCAGCCCTGTCAGACTTCATGTTGGTAAAAACACGCCTTGCTGTGTGGTTAGGACACTGGTCAGCTGCAGTTAAAGCTGCAGTTAAAGCTGCAGTACAGCCAGCCCTAAATAGAAAGGCTGGACACTGGGCTTCAGAGGTGTTTCCCCGGGGGGGGGGTGGGCACTGGGGCCACGACTTTCATCTGTGTACATATGTGGGCCTGTCCTCCTCTGTGCCCCATGAGAAGTGTCACACGAACCCACTTCTTTAACATTATAGTCACCCTTCCCTTTTTGCATCCTAAGTGCTTCTGCTCAGTTGCTTAACCTACATTTATACTATATTTAGCTCTACACAGATGACTTGTAGCTATTTATAGGACACTCTGCACAACTGAGATCATTCAGAAGAATGAACTCTAGAAGGAAAGGCCATCATTTCTTTGAAGTACTGTTTTATGCAAGGACAAGTTAATGGAATTTGTGTATAGCTACATGATGTGAATACAATTAAGGGACAACATTTACTGAGATCTGTACATAGGTTTTCTTTATTAAATCTTTTTAGGCACTCTAGGACCCAGAAAACAATTTCTCTTTTTTCCCAGAGGTCAGACTTGGTATGACACTACAGCAAACTCCTGCATGCTCACTGAGCCAGGCACCAGGATGAGCATCTCCCAGTCTACACAGAACCTCACCCAGGCTCAGGGACACCTTTCTAAACTGTATTTTGCAGATGAAGAAAGTGAAGTCTTGGAGGGGTCTTCTTCTAAGACAGTGCTGCCTGCCCAGCTTGTCACAACCACCTCCCCTAGGGCCCTATCTGACATTTTCTCCCTAACCAGCCAGTCCCAATGCAACTTTAATGCCATGAACACAAGCATATCTCTGCATATACCAAATATGTATCTGTGTTTTACACATAAAACTTGGACGTTTTTCCCCTTCCCAGAACCAATTTTCACCCTTTGGGGAATGGTTGTGCCACAGTAAGAACGCATGTATGCAGACCACACCGGTGGAGGGCCTGGACCTGTGTTCCTACTGAACCACAGCACTGCAGTCTCTCGCTGACATTCTTTTTTTTTTTTTTTTTTTTTTGTGGGTACCGGGGGTCGACCTCAGGACCTCGCGTGCCAGCAGGCGCCCGTGCCGCTGAGCGATATCACCGACCCTTTTCTCATATGTGGGTTCCGGGAGTGGAACTCGGGCCCTCGCGCTTGCCAGGCAGGCGCTTACGCCGCTGAGCCATCTCACTGGCCCTCTTGCTGACCTTCTTGCACCTTAGTTCTTCCCGTGTCTTTCAGTCACCTTCAGGGCAAGGCACACATGCGCCCAGTAATATACCAGTGGGTTCCTGCTGAGGCCCTTGTGTCCCACACGCTGCTCCTGTATATTGTTCTTGTGACCCTGAACCATGTGAATGTGCTGGGAGCAGGCCAGCTTTCTCTTGCCAACTTCTTTCCTCCACACCTCCATTCCTTCTCTCCTGCCCTTCTTACAGGTGCTTGGACGTCAGATCCTCCACAGTTTTCCCTGACCCCAATCTCCTTTCCAGGAAGACCTAAAGCCCTACTTGAATTTCCCCTTATCCCAGCACCTCCATCCTCTTTTACAGCCCCCATCTGTCTCTTCTAATGAACTGTGAGGGACACGGGGCTTCACCCCGCCTCAACAGCCCCAGCACAATGCACAGCAGGAACGCTCAGCACCACCTGTGTGGCAGGAGGCTGCAAAGGGTCCATGCCTGCCCAACAGCAGAAGTAGCTTTCTAGTTTCTTAAATCCCAGGGCACTTAGTGGAACCTCCTGCCCTAGTCACGCTTCTGGGCCTCGATGGTCCCTTGGAAACCACCACTTGGCCAGCTTCCAGGCCACAGTTTTAATGGCAATGGCAATGACCCTGCTTCTGGGCACCAGAGTTACATAGAAGACCCACGTCTGACAAGCACGGGCCAGCCTCTGGCTGCCAGAAGACTCTGGGGATGGAAGAAGAGCTTAAGAAAGTTATTAGAGACACCATCTGGGGACTCAACTGGAAATGTTGGGGAAGGAGAGTGACTATGGAAATAGGGGCCCTGCCTGACAGGAAAGCCGCCACACAGAGCAGGCTCCAGAGATGGACCACCCAGCCCGGTCCTCATGTCCCGGTTGCATCTTCTGAGTCCACCTTGGCCCAGTGCTCCTCAAATGTTCAGTTTTACGAATCCACAAACCTTTCCCCGCTGTGCTTACGGCCATTTAAAGTGGTTTTCTGTCATGTGCCCAACATGGGTGAAATCCTGCACACCCCCAGCCTACAACAGGCCTTTGACAAATGTTAGTTTGTTCTCTTCCGTGGTCAAGGTGCAGGTCACAGGAAAAGGGCAGTAACATCACCCGCCATTTGTGAGATGGTGTCACTCATGTGCTCAGCACTCCCAATGGACCCCTTGAACTTAGAAAGCTCTGGCATCATCGTACAGTGCACAGCATTGGAAGAAGGGTGGAGAGAGAATTCAGGGACCCTAGGTTTAATGTTCCACTACTTCATGGACCTGTTAAACTGCAGTGTTAACAGCTGCGAGGGAACACACAGAACCCGGAGCACTAGCTGTGAAGGATCACTGCTCAGTATGGCACTGACCTGCCTCTGTGCTCCACTTATGTCAAGTCCGTGTGCCAGTCACCCGCACTCGCTGTGCCTCACGAGGCAAAAGAGAAGCACGCTGGGACAGCTTGAAACGCACCCTGCCAAAGGGACACATGCGTCTCCTCGGCACTTCCCAACTCTCTATGTGAGCTCCCACTGCTTCCTTCTTTCTCACTAATGACAGGAAAGAAGTCGGACACAAAAACGGCCCTTGTCCCCTCTAGGATGTTCTCATGCTCACCCAACTGGTCAGCCTAACACTAACGCAATTTTATTTTCTTCCTCCTGGAAGAATTTTCTTCTTTGTACTATTTTTTTTTTTTTTTTTTGCCTTTTTTGCTCTGATGTTACGAGTTTGGTAAAAACTCAAATCTAGACTCCACTGAATGAAAGGTAAAGACCTAGTTACTTCAAACCAAATTTAGGGTGAAATTATATAATGAAAACCACTTTAGGAATGAAATATTAATATATTTTTTGTTTGGACTCAACTGAGTTTTTCAGAAGGATAAACAGTTGTCATTTTTTCAAAGGAAAGAACACTGTGAACGGTAGGGTTTAAAAAGCTGTCTTTACTATGGACAGAGCCCTTTTCTGTAAGAAGTGTGCAATATGCTCTCACACTTTAGTGGCCTGGGATCTATGTCACGTGGTCCTTCCCAGTCCCCGTGATGTGCACAGGAGCAGGCAGAGGATCCAAGGTGGCCCGTCAGATGAAACCCTGAGGTCTTGCTACAGCTGTTTGGCACAGGTGCTTCCTAGTGCTGGGATTGCTAATCTAGGGTCACTAAGTGGCAGAGAGCTGTGGGCCTGACCTGCTCCCGTGTGGGGAGAGACACACTGTCACTGCAGCCCTGAGCAGAACCCAGAGACTGGCAGGTGGGCCTTTGTCACCTTCTATGCTTGCTTAAACTCAGATCATCGGTCCCCAATATACCAGGGGCCTCCAGATGTAGATCTGTTAGCACATCGCTTTCTCCTGGAGAAGGGATGACACGGACCTGAGTCTACATTTGCAAGGTCGCCCCAAACACAAGCCAGCTCATCCCGTCTGTCCTGCGACAGTGGTCCTACGCTTCCCTTAGATCCTGCTGGACCCCTCCCTCGCCTGGTCCCCCTGTTCTTGCCAACTGAGAACAGACCCTCGGACACACAGTCCACCTGACAGCACACACTGTGGCTCTCCCCTTGAAAACACAGCTGCATTCGACTGACACCCACCACCTGCATGCCTGCCTCTTCCAACGCACGGTTACTTCCTCAATTTACTTCACTTCAGTGGTCTCCCTCGTGGCTTCCGCTCTGGCCCCTGCCCATCTTCAGACCCTTTAACACAGAAGCCAACAAATCCTGAAGCCAGATTCCAACACTCTTCTGCTCCGAACCCTTCTTCAGTTAGGGTCAAAAGCGATGTGTTAACAACGGCCCACAAGGCCATCCATGACCTGATCCTCCTCTGCTGCATCTCTTCCTGAGATGCTCTTCCTCCACTCCCCCTCCTCACTCACAAGCCCCAGCTGCGCTCTCCCCCCAGCTACTCCTGCAACATGCCAGGCACGCTGCTGGCTCGGGGCCTGCGCACTCGCTGTTTCCTTCGCTCCTGATGTGCCGACTGGGTTCCCACATGAAAGTCTCCGTCCACCTGTCACTGCCCAGTGAGGCTCTCCTTGAGGACCCCGAACACTCCCATGCCCAGCATGCCCCTCCCAGGCCCAGATGTACTGTTTCCATGCTACACATACTGGCACCTTACGAATTACATTTTAGTTATTTGTTCTGCTTTCGTCTGTCTCCTCTACTAAAATGTAATCTCCTTGAGAGCAGGAATTCATGTTTTGCTCACTTTGGTATCATTGGTAACTAAAGGACAACCTGGCACACAGTAGGAATTCAAACTTAACTAAATATATGGAAAGAAGAGAAATAAAAATAAAAATAAACCTATTTCTCACTGGTGAAGCTTGGCAGACAAAGGGCAGAAGCCTCCTTCATTGCCCTGAGAGATGAAGGGCCAGGCGTCCAGAATGCTGCAGCCCAACTCAGCTGAAGGAACTTGCTGAGACTGTGTTGCTAAAAACACACAGAACTTCTACAGAGAGGCCACAGGCTGGCTCCCAGAGGACACTATGAGAACCATTTCATCTGCCATTTATATCTTGCAATATTGAAGGCTACATAATATGCCAAATGTTTTCCTATCATTGCATTTAATTTTCAACAAAAAGCTATGAAAAAATTTAAGATAATGAAGAACTATTATGTAAATCCAACCAAAAAAAAAGCATGGTCTCTGAGAAACCGGAAATGATGTAAAACTCAGTACCTCATTTAGCAGGTTCAGACAGCGAAGTTCATATGGAAACAGGATGTGCAGCCAGCAAACAGCAGAATGGAGATTTGAACTGCGTCTCCCTTATAATTAAGGACAGCCTCTTTGGCATTAAACTGCAAAAGCTTATTGTAAAGTTCTTGCCCTCAAAAGTGGCGCTGGCCTGTATCACCTGCCAGAGACAAGGGGGTCTCCTTGGTGATGACGCTGGACACGCTGCCACAGACCCAGTTCTGTGGACCAGAGGCTACAGGCTCTTCCTCCCCAAGGAGCGACACCTGGGCATTGTCTGACCCGCGCCCACTAGGCAGGGGGGCCCTGTGTACTCACCTCCAGTACACTAGCACGGCAATGAGAAGGATGAGGCACACGAAGGTCAAGGCTGAGACCACAATCAGAGGGATGATCCATTCCATCCTCCCTGGAGAAACACAGCTTATCATTCCAGAGGTGTTCTTTGTCTGCTGCAGAGAGAAAGCAGCTCAGTTAGAGGACAGAGACAAAGAAGCTTGGGAGCCAGAGCATGACATGGAGTTCAGTGTGCTTTCTGGAGAGCTGGGCTGCTTGCTCTGGCTGCCCCGTGCCAGGAGGAACAATCTACAGGTGCCTCCGTGTCTTACCCTGTCCCAACCCAAATACGGCCTCTTCTCAGGCTGCATTCTCTAATGGCCAGTGGGATGGATTTGCTGACAAGCTGAAAAGAGCTGTGCAGAAGATAGATGTGGGGCCTTACTCTAAGAACTTTACTACCCAGAAGGATGCACTGGGAAATGTCATTAAATACCCAGAAGGGGGCAGGGGCAGGAAGGAAGCAGAGAGCTTCCTGTGTTCCCTAGAGCGAGGGCAGCAGAAGCTCCACGGTGAGTTTCATGAGGGAACCAAGAGAGCCACTGGGTACAGTGCCACTGATTCCTGCCAGTTTCTCTTCTACTGCCCCTTCCTACAGTGGCTGCATGCCGATTCAGCTTTGGGACAGAGCCGTAGGTCACCCACCCATTGTGAGGCTTCTTACTGTCCTGCCAAGGTGGGCACAGGACTCAAGATAGGGCAGTGGCACTCCTGCCCTGGCAGGTTTATCAGTGAAAGAAGACCGAACCCCAGTACCTCCCAGCAGGTGCACCCCCAATGCTTCTGCCCACCACCCCACTCCTCAGATCTCCAAAGAGTCCTGTTTTTCCTCAAATCCGGTCCTCCAGCATTTCCTTCCATTCTATCACCTGCCCTTGATCCTTCCCAAAAGCTCCAAGGTAACAAAGACAGGAAGCCATGTCGTACCACTCTTGCAGCACACGTCTGCCTCTAAGTTGCAGCCACGGCCGGGGTTAAGAGGGAATGCTTAGCAACTGGTGCAGGAGTTTCCCTGATCCAGGAGTACCTCTTACCCAGGCAGCTCCTTCCTCCACCTCTCCAGGCCCTGATGATCTTCGGAAGTCTCCAGAGGCCTCGGCAGGAGATCCCAATCTCCCCTGACCTGTGGCAAATCCTGGGAAACAGCCAGGTATCTGGAGAGAAGGCCAAGTGCAGGTGTGGGGCTGAAAGGAGCCCAGGTGGCAGGTGGAGACAAAGAGAGAGTTCACTGCGACCACAAGGTGGAGCCCCTTGAAAACCCCAAGGCTGGCTGCAGGCTTGCTTGTGCTCAGCAAGGATTCCACCTACCCTGTGAGAATGAGGCCAGCACTACACAGCCCGGTGTCACTCTGCAGGATGGACTAAATGCAGGCTTAATTAGGCTGGGTTTCCAAGGCAGAGCAAGTGGGCTGGACAGGAGAGAAATAACTGTCCTTGGGGCAAGACTCCTCATCATCCAGTGGTGCATTTCACTGTTGTCCTCTAGAGTCCTCTGCAGCCAAAATCTCTCGGGTTTCTGGCACAGACTGCTGAAGCGGGTGGGAGGATTTGTCCCTAGCTCATGGGTAAGAACACAGAGGCGGGGAGGTGAAGCACACTGATTACATCCACCCCAGAGACCCCGCATGCACAGGACGCGTCACTCTCCGAGCTGGCCTATTTCTGCCTGCCCATTTTGAGGCCCATTTTCCCCATAGCATGGGCATCTGCTGTGTGCAGTGTACCAGGATGGGCTTCAGCACACCACACAGGAG
This sequence comes from Erethizon dorsatum, assembly GCA_028451465.1. Classification (NCBI taxonomy): domain Eukaryota; kingdom Metazoa; phylum Chordata; class Mammalia; order Rodentia; family Erethizontidae; genus Erethizon; species Erethizon dorsatum. Next base: position 93,133,978 of record CM051825.1, on the reverse strand, counting down.
CACCCTATGCCCATTTAAAAGAAAGAAGCAGACCCCAAACAGGTCATCTGAATACAATGAATGTGGCCACCTAGGGAAGCATGATGCGGATGCTTGGGGCTCCACAGCCTGCCCTCCAGAAGTGATGCATAGAGCAGGATCTGCAGGAGGCAGGGGAGCTCACCAGGCAAGTGCAGGGGCAGAAGTCTGTTCTGGACAGAGACCATGTGTCTGCTGAGAGTGCAAGAGCAAAGTGAAGGGGGAGTCAGAGGACAAACGAGAAGCTAGCTCAGCCAGGGACTGCAGGGTGAATGAAGGCTCATGGTTTTAGCCCTGGAGATGGTGGAACTACTGGCAGGCTTCAGGCCAAGGCAGACACATGAGGCGTGCACGCTCCCCTTCATGTATTGCTTGCATTGCAAAGTAAAGGCAAACAACCAGAGAAACTAGCACGCAAGTGAGAATGATTTTGTGGGGCCCCATCAGGGGTCAGCTGAGCCAAGCAATTATCTGGCTGGTGGTGGGGGGATCTCAAAGACCAAGAGATCCTGTTAATGGAAAAAGGGTCAGGAGGGCTGACCATATAGGCCTCACATGCAGTGAACTCACCATTTACCCTGGGAAGCCCTCAGGTACAGAGAACGTCCAGTCTTAATTCTCTCCTGCTCTGCTCTGTACAGAAAAGGGTCTTGCCTGTGCTACACATAGCAGGTAAATATGGGAGCAGGATGCAAACGCCCTGCCTCTTTCATCCTAAATGGCTGGAAAGGACTCTTGGCCACAACAGTCTTGCACCCATTCCTGAACAGCCACGGATGCCAGCTCCACGGTGTGTCTACTGTCCTGAAACCAGTAAGACCACCGCGGGATTTCTGCGCCTTCCGAAGGGGTCGGCAGTGGCTCTCTTTTGTGAGGGCCAATGGCACCTTACATTGTCCCTGAAGTCACAGGTCCACCTCTGTGGTGGCACTTCGGTCTGTCCCTCCCTCCCTCCTTCACAAAGTGAGTATGCAAAGTTTTCTTCAGATCCTCAGGGAGGCCCAGGGCCACAGAAGAGAGTTGTCCCCACTAGGGACACCTCACTGTGCCCACTGCCAGAGGAGAGAGGTTGTATGGGTGGGATCAGGGCATTGAACTCACAGCCAGCCTGGGTCAGGGCTGGACACAGACTCAAGCTGCACAACTCGGTGCATGGTGCTGTGTGACCATATTTTGGGGGAGGGGCTCAGGAACGGGCCTGGCGCTGTTTGAAATCCTGGTGGGGACAGTGTGCAAGTGGGGCTGTGAAGGAGACCTCAGGGTGACAACTACTTGCAGCGTGAGAGCCTCAGGAAAAGATGCTGACCACAGCAGACCACTGCATTTGCTCAGCTCTTTTACAGAAAGGACAAGAAAAGGAGGCAGGTTATGGGGTTTCCATGTGGGGCACCATAAAGTTGATTTTGTTTCACATCCACAGAATTTGTCTTTGTGGTACTATGGGACTGGATTCCCAACTCCAGGTGACTCTTGAGATCTGCTCCTGCCACTCTCCTAGGAGCTCCTCAGGCCTCAGGTTGACCCCGAGTGCCCACAGAGGAGGAGCAACCCCTGCCACCCAGCCTGCATGGGCTCCTCCTGCAGGGCTGTGTTCCAGCCACACCCACCCACCAGGGGTCCAGGCCAGGCCGGGCCAGCTTTCTGCCTCCTCCCCTGCTGGCCCCACTGCCAGGAATGGATCCCCCCACCCTGTTTTGCTGCTGTCCTCGCTCTGTGCCATCTCTGCAGGGCAGAGTATAGCTGAGATCTCAGGTTCCAATCCTGGCTCTGACACTTTCTGCATGATCTTCAACCACAACTTAAACTAGCTTGGGCCTGGAGTGCGCCCTCTTTAAAATGGCAGTGTTGGGACACGTCAAGGAGCAGATGCATGTGGAAGGCTTCATGGTGTGCCTGGCAGCAAGCAAAAACTGAGTAAAGCCCTCATCACCACACACACGGCCATCATCGTCTAGTACCACTCTCACCGCACCACACAATTGTAGCTGTGCTGTTGTTGCCGTAGGTCCCCCATGCAGGCCTGATCTTCATCTGTGCTTAGGAGATCAATAATAAGGCTCTGTCTCCTACTAGCTGTGCAACTCTGGGTAAGTGGCCTAACTTTCTGTGCCTCACTTTCCTCCTCTGTAAATGCAGATATGGTGGTTCCTCAGCTCAAGCACTTAATCCTTTCCACTGTTCTGGTCTCAAACTGAATTGGATGAGAACCGAATCAAATTCAATGGTTAGGTTCAATGTTGACCTTATGGGCAAGTTTGATTCGATTCTCAACCAATTTGATTTGTGACCACTATCATGGAAAGAATCAAATTTGGGAAACAAGGCACCACTGTAATAATACTTACAACTGCTTGTACATATACAAAATTCAGAATGCTGCCTGGCTAATGTTCACCGTTGTGATTATCATCACCGCCACCCCTGCCAGTTTCATCGCTACCAGCACCCCTGCCACCCACAGCAGCTCATCATCACCATCATTCATCTCTACACACTTCTTTGTCAGACTCCCGGCAGAGTGCCAGTGACGGTGAGCACTCTGAGCGTTTGCTGCATCTGAGTCCTGGACGTAAGATCTGAGTGTGTGAGGGACAGTCATGCAGAGCTGAGCTCAGGGGCTGCCCGCCACTGTTAGGGTCGGGACGCCCGCCGCGTGAAAGAAGACTCCAAGGAGCTTTCTCTCATGCAAAAGGCAAAGGGCTTTTATTATCCAAGCATGCGTGGGGCACACTGAACACGCAGGAACAGTGGGCCCTGAGGCCTGCCTGTGCAGGGCTTATATGTCTATAGAACAAAGGGAGGAGGGGTCTCAGCAAGCACGGTTACAGAAGCAGATAGCATTGGTTAGTTTAAACAGATTTTTGTATTCATTGGGGAAGATGTCTATATGGGGGGTCTAAAGGCTGGGAGGTAATGACCACTACCTAATATGGGCTGCGGATGGTCCGGTAATGACCATTACCTAATATGGGCTGCGGATGGTCCGGTATAGCGCATCCTGCAACTCTTGCAAATTCCTTAGCTCAGGGTCAGTCCTTATCGGGTAGCCCAGTTCCTGGGTCTGAAGTCAGCTTGTTCTGTTTTATCTATCTGGGGCTGCTTTTTGTAACAGCTCAATTCCCAGAACACAGGAAGGAGGGGAACATCATGATTTGTGCATTCCCAGGAGGAAAAATTTCTCTCACATTCCCCCCTTTTTATTTTTGTAAATCTCTATTCTTAGAGATCAGCATGTCTATTTTGAGGATCTTCTAATAAAGTATATTGTTGTCTGATGAGCATCAGCTTTACATTTCCAATCTGGTTTTGTAACAAGTTTACTATTTTATTTAGTATGCATGGCCCTATGGTTATTATCAAGATGAATATGATTAAGGGTCCTGTTAGGGCCGATAACAAGGTGGTGAACCAGGGAGACTGGCTGAACCAGGACTCAAATAAGCCTTGTTGAGTTTTTTGTTCTCTCTGTCTTTTTTTGTAGACGTTTTCTTAACCTAGCCATAGATTTTTTAACCACTCCTGAATGATCTGCATAAAAGCAGCATTCTTTTTTTAAGGCTGTACATAGATCCCCTTTTTTCATGAATAACAGATCTAATCCTCGTCTATTTTGTAGTACTACTTCTGACAGAGATGTTAAGGAGGTCTGGAGGGCCGCTACAGACCTTTCTATTTCTTTGAAATCTTGGTCAATGGCAGTTTGTAATTTGCTTATGTAATGTGAGCTTTGAATCAGTGCTGCCGTCCCTGTTCCTACCCCAGTAGCAACTCCCAATCCAGCAAGGACAGCCACAGTCAAGGATATTGGTTCTCGTTGATACCTGGTTTTGTGTTCTATCATATCTTCAAATGATTTACTTTGGTGGTATATTATCCGAGGAAATATTTTTACCATGACACAATAGTGAGCTGAATTATTAAATACCTGAGTAGAGACACAGGGGGTGATCCCAGTGTTACATGCCCAATGGGTTCCTTGGGGTGGAATTAAGTATGTCGTTGAGGTGGGGATGTTATGAACATATAAACACAAAGTCCTTTTGATGTCATTTGGGGGGTTCCCTATACAGACTCCTTTTCCAGTAACCTCAGGAAGAGTGAGTTTATGGTTGGTATTCCAATCACAAGTAGTACTGGTAGTGACATTGTAGGTATTATTTACAGCAATACCTTCATAGTAAGGTGGAGAGGCCGAAAGGCAGAGCCAGCAAGACTGAGTCAGGTCACCTTGAGTATAGTTTAGGACAGAATAGGCTCCCAGAATTAGGTTGTACAATCTCGAAACAATAGGCAAAGATGTCTTAGTGGTCGAAAAGAGTGAGGAGGGAGCTTGGGTTGATTGAGTCATAATCACATTGTTGAGTGTTTGTAGTTTATCTAGGGGTCGAGGCGTAGGTTTGGGTTGAGCCCCTGGGTTGATAATAGGGTTAGGCCCTACGCCAATTATCTGGTTAGGTATTTTTTTTCTTTTTTTATAAGTATTAAACTACCTATAGTGTCTCTTTCCCAAAACCTAACGCCCCATGTTCGACCTACCGTCCAGCCAGGGTCAGTAGGAGTGATAACTTTGAAAGCTAGATAGCATGTAGTTCGGCTAGAGCCCCAATAAGGGTAGGTCGTTGGAGGAGATTGACAACCAGTAGGACTCCATTTCCATTGGAGTTTTGTGTCAGGGGAGTCAGGCTTCCAACCTGTAGCTAGTGTCTCACAGCCCCAGTAAGCACAATAATATTGTCCTGGCTTATTGTAATAACCTTTGCCGGGGTTAGAGGCGGGACACATATAAATGTGAAGTTTCCAACAATAATGGTGTTTATCATAAGGGGAAGAGAGAAAACCACAAGGGTGGATCCTAAAATCAGGCGACCCAGATCCCTCCCAGGCTAGTAAAATTTTGCCATCTTCCCATCGAGACATTGTCCATCTCCAGGGTTGATGTGGGTTATCAGTTCCCTGGGACGGGGGAATCCCCATCATCCCCACCCATAGCCACACGACGAACTCGTAACCTGAGGGGGTTATCAGTCTTTTTTAGTTTCCATTGAGACTCTGGCGACGGAGATGCCGGCTTGAGGTGAGATGCATGGATCCAAGACGTGATGCCATCAACCTTAACTGCTGTGGGGGTAGTTAGAAGTACCTGGTAGGGTCCTTTCCAGCGAGGTTTTAGAGTTTGTATCTGATGGCGACGAACATAGACAAAATCTCCTACGTTGTACCGATGGGGTGTGAGTCCGTCGCTTGGCTGGTAGGCCGAGGAGAGTTGACGCCACAGGATCTTTTGAATCTGGTCCAGAGCCTGGAGTCTATCAATTAAGAAAGTATGAGGTAAATGGGCGCCCTTAGGTAGAGGGTTAAGGTCTCGGATTGGGGGAGGAGTTCCATATATAATCTCAAAAGGAGTCAAGTTAGGTGGCTGGGAGAAAGGGGTGTTTCTAGCCCTAAACAAGGCATAAGGTAGGAGCATAGTCCAATCTTTAGAGCCAGTCTCTTTGACTAATTTTGTTAAGGTCTCCTTAATTGTTCTATTTATTTTTTCTACCTGTCTTGAGCTCTGGGGTCTATAAGCACAATGAAGTTTCCAATCAATCCCCAATATCTTGGCCAATCCCTGACTTACTTGAGCCACGAATGTCGGTCCATTGTCAGACCCGATTACCTTTGGCAGGCCAAAACGAGGAAAGATTTCTTCCATCAATTTTTTTGTTACCGTTTGTGTAGTTTCCTTCTTGGTAGGGAAAGCTTCGGTCCATCCTGAAAAGGTGTCTACAAAGACTAATAAATTCTTAAGTCCATATTTGGCAGGTTTTACTTCAGTAAAGTCTACTTCCCAAAATTGTCCCGGTCTGGTTCCTCGTAATCTTTTTCCCTTGGTGGTTTTTGTAGGAAAGGCATTGACAATTTGGCAAGTTTTGCAATCTGAGGCGACCTGTTCTGCCAGTGTTTTAATTTGGGAGGGAGACAGTTGATTCTCCGTTGGTAAATTCCTGGCTAATAAGCACAGTTTTTTTTGTCCCCAGATGGGTTAACTTATGAGCTTGTTGGAAGTAGGTTAAAAGTTCAGTTTTTCCTATCTTGGGAGATTGGGGAGGCTCGTCTGGATGTGTTTCAGGCGGAGCATTGACCTCCAGGAGCAAAGTAGTAGGGGCACTTAAGGCTGCCTGTTTTGTAGTCTTATCTGTATGATTGTTTCCCAGTATTACGGGACTGGTGCCCTTCTGGTGGCTGTTGCAGTGTACTATAGCTAACTTTTGTGGCAACATAATAGCTGTTAAGAGTCTTAGAATCTCTGTTTTATTTTTAACTTCTTTGCCCGCAGAGGTTAAAAGTCCTCTCTGTTGATAAATAGCTCCATGAATATGTGCCGTAGCGAAAGCATATCGGCTATCAGTATAAATAGTGGCCCTTTTTCCCCGTGCCAACTCTAAAGCCTTCGTAAGGGCAATTAATTTTGCTCTCTGTGCAGATGTACCTTCTCTTAGTCCTGCTGACCAAATAACTTGAGTCCCATCCGTAACCGCGGCCCCCGCGTGTCTCTTACCTTCTAGTAAGAAACTGCTACCGTCAGTGAACCAGGTTACTTCTGTGTCAGGAAGTGGCTGGTCTGTCAGGTCTCGGCGAATTCCAATTTCTTCCGCCAGGATTTTTTGACAAGTATGTAAGATTGGCTCTGATGTCTCTTCAGGTAGCAGAGTGGCCGGGTTGAGGGTGGTTGGAAGTCCAAATGTGATTCGATCCTTATTTAGCAGCAGGCTTTGGTAGTGGGTAATTCTGGCATTAGAGAGCCACCTATCTGGAGGCTGATGAATAACACTCTCCAGCGTGTGTGGGGCTACTATAGTCAACTTTTGTCCCAAAGTCAGTTTATCTGCATCCTTAGTTAGGATGGCTGTTGTAGCGATAGCCTTTAGACAGTGAGGCCATCCATTAGCCACTGGATCTAATTTTTTTGACAAGTAGGCCACAGGGCGCTTTCATGGGCCAAAGGCCTGAGTTAGTACCCCGCGAGCTATCCCCCGTTTTTCCTCAATATAGAGGGTGAAGGGTTTTTCTACATTGGGGAGAGCCAATGCAGGGGCAGACAGAAGGGCCTTTTTAATATCGTCAAAGGCTCGTTGTTGATCTGCGCCCCAGATGAAAGAGGTATCCCCCTTTAGAAGAGGATATAGGGGAGCGGCTAGGGAGGCAAAATCTGGGATCCACAAAGGACAAAACCCAGCAGTCCCCAAAAATTCCCGCAGTTGTTTTTTACTCGTGGGTGGGGGAATTTAAGTAACTGTTTTCTTTCTAGCTTCAGTGAGCCACCGCTTTCCATCCTTGAGAGTGTATCCTAGGAAGACAACCTCTTTTTGGCAAATTTGGGCCTTTTTAGCAGAGGCTCGATATCCCAACCTAGCTAACTCTTGTAACAATTCTCGAGTCCCATACATACAGTCTAGTTCAGAATCCGCGGCCAGCAATAGATCGTCGACGTACTGGAGCAGGGTCACGGCAGGATGTTGGACTCGGAAAGTTGCCAGGTCCTTATGGAGAGCCTCATCAAAGATAGTGGGGGAGTTCTTAAATCCTTGGGGGAGCCGTGTCCAAGTCAATTGTCCTGACATCCCAGTGTCAGGGTCTGTCCATTCAAAGGCAAACAGAGGTTGACTATCTTTATGTAGAGACAAACAAAAGAAAGCATCTTTTAGGTCTAGGACTGTATACCAAGTCTTTTTGGGACCCAGGGTACTAAGCAAATTGTATGGATTAGGCACCATAGGGTATATGTCTTTCACCCTGTTGTTTATCTCTCTTAGGTCTTGTACGGGTCTGTAATCTTCTGTTCCCGGCTTTTTGACTGGTAACAAAGGCGTATTCCAAGCCGAACGACATGGTATGAGCACCCCCAATTTGAGAAACTTTTGTATATGTTTTTTTATCCCTTTGTGAGCCTCTTTGTTAATATAATATTGTTTGATGCGGACCGGCGAGGCAGAGGCCTTTAGAGAAATTACCACGGGGGGCTGTAGTGTGGCCAGCCCCAATCCAGCAGTTTCAGCCCAGGAACCAGGAAACTCTGTTAACCAATCTTGGGGTATGGTTTGTGCCATAGGCTGACTATAAAGTTGGTATTCATCCTCAGCTGCTAGCGTGAGCATGGTCACCATAGGTTGACTCACCAAGGGGTTAAGAAATGTCACTTGGGGTCCCTGAGGCTCAAACGTTATTCTGGCTCTCAATTTGGTTAATAAATCTCTTCCCATGAGGGGTGCTGGACATTCTGGAATTACCAGAAAGGAGTGTTGAACTCTTCCTTTACCCAAATCCATAGTTCTTTTGGTAGTCCATGTCCTAAATTTGCTCCCATTAGCCCCTTGAACTAGAGACCTTTTAGAGGAGAGAGGTCCTAATGGGGCTTGGAGAGCGGAAAAGACAGCTCCCGTATCTACTTTAAAATCAATTGGGGTCCCCTCCACATTAAAGGTTACCCTGAGCTCGGGGAGGGGATTTGAGCCCCGTCCCCTCTAGTCTTCTTCTTCTAAGGCTAGTACATTAGGCTGTTGGTGTTGTTGAGTCTCCAAAGCCTGTCTTTGTTTTTTTTCTTTTTTTCTCCTTTTTTTTAAGCTTGAGACATTGCCTCATGTGATGTCCTTGTTCCTTGCAATATGTACATTGGTTGGGGTCTAGAGGTGGAAGACGTGGCTTATCCTCATCTATCCCTCCCTAAATTTCCTTTACAACTGTGGCCAAGATCTTTGTTAATTTCTTGTTTTTTTTTTTTATCCCTAATCAGTTCTTCTTCCTTTCTTTCTCTTTTTTTTTTCTGTTCCCTTTTTTCCTCTGTCTCCCTTTTATAATACACTTTATCAGCTTCCTTCACTAAATCCCTTAGGGTTAAATCTTGTAACCCATCAAGCCGTTGGAGCTTGCGTCTAATGTCTGGGGCCGACTGTCCTATAAAGGCCATGGCAACTGATGCCCGTTGCCCCTCATCCTGAGGGTCAAAGGGCGTGTATCTACGGTACGCTTCCATCAGCCTTTCTAGAAACATTGAGGGTGACTCAGTAGGCCCTTGAAGAATTTTTCTTACCTTAGCCAAATTCGTAGGCCGTCTAGCGGCCGCCCGGAGACCCGCCACTAGAGTCTGGCGATAGATGGTCAGATGCTCCCTACCTGCCAGAGTATTGGGGTCCCAATTAGGGCGGCGCAGTGGGAAGAAGTCATCGATGAGATTAGGGAGCTGGGTAGGTCTTTCATCCTGTCCCGGTACTAGCTTTCTGGCCTCTAGGAGAATTTGATCCTTTTCTTCGGTAGTGAACAAGGTTCCCAGTAACTGCTGGCAATCGTCCCAGGTAGGCTGGTGGGAAAACATAAGAGACTCCACCAACCCAGTTAACCTAGAGGGGTCCTCAGAGAAAGGGGGGTTATTATTTTTTCAGTTATATAAATCGGAGGAGGAAAAGGGCCAGTACTGGAGTGCTGGCATCTCCCCTCCTTCCCCATCTTCCAGCATGGGTCCATGTGGTCTGAGGGGGAGAGTAACTGCTACTCCGTCTTGAGGGCCCAGGGCTCGTCGGCTCCGGGTGCCCTGGGCCGGTCCAGAGCCCGCAACCTCGACCAACGGGTCCTGTGGAGGCAATTTAGAGGCCGGGGACAAAGAAGGCGAGGTAGGAGGAGAAACTAGAGGAGAAGCAGCGGCCGCGGCTGGAGCAGAGAGTGAAGGAGGGTAAGGGGGGGCGGTGCAGCAGAGTCCAAGAGAATCAGATCGGCCTGTGACTCGGGTAAAACTGGAGGAGGAAGGGGAGGGTAGAGATTAGGTATCACAGGCTGAGCTTTTGCAGGTAAAAGAGTAACAGATTCGGATAAGGCCGGAGGTAAAAACATTTTTACCCACTTGGGGTTTTTACATAAGTCTTGCCATACCATGATGTAAGGTTGTTGGTCGGGGTGTCCCTGCTGTCCGGGACGGAAGACTATAGCTTTAACTGCCTGAACGAGGGGAAGATGGAAAGTTCCCTCCGGAGGCCAGCCCACTTGAAAGGAGGGCCACTCCGACAAACAGAAAGTCTGCCATTTACCCTTTTTAATAACCAAAGAAAGATTATGAGCTCCCTCTTTCACCTCTGACCAATGGTCCAGTGTGAAAGAGAGGGGTGTGGATTCCGTTTGTCCCATGGTGGATGCTGTTTGTCCCATGGTGGATGCTGTGGAACCAAAGAGGTTAGTGGCGCCAAACAAACACAAACAGACAACCAGTACAATCAAGACAATAGACAAATGCCGGCGTACCCGACTTCCCCAGAAGAGGAAGTAAACTGAATCTGATGGGCGGCGAATGGTGACCGCACCAAAGACAAAAGAAAAATCCTGAATCGGTGAATCCACCGCTGACCGGTCCGTCAGACCGAAAGTATCCTGGGGTGTCCCCCAAGGAAAGTGGCCTGTGACTTAAATAAGCCACGCGGATCAAGAAGCTCACGCTCCTTGAGACCAACCACACTGAGTTCCAAGAAGCTAGGATCCAAGCACAACAAAGATCAAAAGAACAAAGAACAAGAAATGAAAACGGCCGTACTCACCCAGAGAGGCAGCTGTTGGGGTCGCCTTCCAGCGCAGGGGGCAATCCCCGATCTCGCTGGGGCCTCCAAAATGTTAGGGTCGGGACGCCCGCCGCGTGAAAGAAGACTCCAAGGAGCTTTCTCTCATGCAAAAGGCAAAGGGCTTTTATTATCCAAGCATGCGTGGGGCACACTGAACACGCAGGAACAGTGGGCCCCGAGGCCTGCCTGTGCAGGGCTTATATGTCTATAGAACAAAGGGAGGAGGGGTCTCAGTAAGCGCGGTTATAGAAGCAGATAGCATTGGTTAGTTTAAACAGATTTTTACATTCATTGGGGAAGATGTCTATATGGGGGGTCTAAAGGCTGGGAGGTAATGACCACTACCTAATATGGGCTGCGGATGGTCCGGTAATGACCATTACCTAATATGGGCTGCGGATGGTCCGGTATAGCGCATCCTGCAACTCTTGCAAATTCCTTAGCTCAGGGTCAGTCCTTATCGGGTAGCCCAGTTCCTGGGTCTGAAGTCAGCTTGTTCTGTTTTATCTATCTGGGGCTGCTTTTTGTAACAGCTCAATTCCCAGAACACAGGAAGGAGGGGAACATCATGATTTGTGCATTCCCAGGAGGAAAAATTTCTCTCACACCACGAGACTGCTGGTGAAAAGATAGGGCTGGCAAGTCTGCCCCGAGACAAGACCAGGCCCACTTCCGATGTCCTTCAGAAATACACTTGTCTTGCTGCCCTATTTGTTCTGTGGCCCCAAGAAAACAGCAAAAAGCTAGGAACGACTGGGCATCTCCGGGCACCCACAACACACTGCACAGGCTGCACCCCCAGACCTTAGCCACCTCCTGTGCTGCTTTCCAGGACCTGAAGCCACCGAAGGTACCAAACACTACATGTATAGTTGTTTCCCTATATACTTGTTTAACTTACAAATTTACACAGATTAAAAAATAAAACAGACCAACATACTAGGACAAATGCTTATGTGCATGTGGTCTCTCTCAATGAAGCGTGCTGTACTGTACATCTTAGCAACCTCAGCATACAACTTTTCTTGTTAAGTAGAGAACTTGTACCTTTTCACATAATGGAAGCACTGTATGGCTCCTCTCTGGTGAGTGTGAATCGTGAGTGTCACGATTCTGGTGCTCTGGGGTGGGCCATGACTAAGTACAGTTGTGTTACCTGCACAGCAGCAGTAACTGAGACAGTGAGTCTTATACCTGCAAAGGCTACCAAGGACTGGGGCGGTGGTGGGCAGTGTATACAGCGCGGATGTGCGGGACAAAGCGGGAATCCTCATCCTCAGTGGATGGAGCAAGTCTGTGTCACATTTCTTCAGTCTACTCAGAATGGTGCACAATTCAAAGCTGTTTATTTCTAGAATTTCCCACTTAACATTTGCCGATTTCAGCTGACCACGGGTCATTTAAACTGAGGAAAGTGCCCTCATGCCTCTGTACCTCCTCCACCAAGGGAGACTCTCGGGGGAGTCATGAGGGTTAAAGGAGGTATCTATGCGATGTCAGCCTCATCTGCAGGGCCAGATGCAAAATGAAGCCACGGGATCTTTTGTTCAAAAATTATTGAAGAGTTTAGTAAGTGTGGTTGTGACCACTCTAGGAGGCTGAGGCAGGCACGAGGGTCAGGACTTCAAGTCCAGACTGGACTGGCTGAGCCCCCTCCCTTCCTTCCCTGGTAATTATTTTTAAACTGTGGCCTATGGGCCAGCATGTAAACAAGAGTTGACATAAAAAGCTGAAGAAGCATAAGAAACTTCTATTGGAAATGCTGAAGGCCAACAGCAAAGGCTTGAGTTTCCACATGGCGAGCAAGCATGCTGGCAGCAGGCAGCACATGCCCTTCCTGCAGGGCGTCCCACACCTCCTACCACAGTCTTCTCTGCTCAAGAACATCACGCACCAGATCTGCTCTCCTCACCCTTGACTCCTCCTGCTGACTCGCTCTAGGGAGCCAATTCCTCCCTGCAAAATGGCACTCCCACCCGAAGAAATTAGGAGAACCCTTACCCTAACTCTTCCTTCCTTCCTCTCTTTCCTTCCTTCTTTCCTCTTCTTTCTTTTTCCTTCCTACCCATGCATCGAACTATCCATGTATCCACTCCTCCATCCATCCACCCACCCATCCACCCATCAGTACTGGGGATCGAGCCCAGGGGTGCTCTACCCCTGAGCTACATCCTCAGCCCTTTAAAAACAAATTTTAAAACAACTGAGACAGGGTCTTGCTAAGTTGCACAGGTGGGACATGAACTTGTGATCCTTCTGCCTCAGCCTCCCTTGGTGCTGAGATTACAGGTGTGTGTCACTGTTCCTGGATTCCTCATTTATTTTTGAAGAGATTTTATTTTTCTACTAATTAGAAGTCAACTGTGCTGCTGCTCTGCCTACATAACACGGTCCATTCGGTTACCCCTGAATACTTCTGCACTCCCCACATGGATGCGCGTGCAAAGCACGTCTGCCAGAAGGGTCAGGAGCCAGGCAGCCAGCTAGGACCCAGCCACAGAGATTGTGCGGGCTTCAGAACCATCTTCACAGGAAGCATGGGACAGAAATGCCAAGGTGCCCTCTCTGAGCACTGAGGGAGGAGGTCGGGAAGGCTTGGCCACCTCCCTGCAGCCACTCCTCCTCCTCCATTTCCACTCCCATATCTAGCAGCCTCTGAGTAAGTAGTTCCATTCTGCTTTTTAAAAAACTTAAAAAAAAAGAAAAGAAAAACAGTTTTCAGTGGCATATGTCATCACTGAATTAATGCTGTTTGCCTTTTCCTGGCTTGGCTCTCATCCCAGTAGAAGCAAATAAGAACAGAGCACAATGTACTATACATGCTACACACAGCCATATATGAGACGGACCGAGCCGAAAGGCTTCGTGCCCCGCAATACAGGCTCAGCCCGGCTGTGGGACAAAACCTCTACATCATCAAGACTCAACTAGAGTGGGCACTAAAGGGCACTGTCAGGAGTCTGGGACAGCAGAGAGACAGAAGGATGTTTGCCCACCATCCATTTGTAGCCTATTTGCATCCCAAAAAACTTTTACTACTCAGTAATAATGATCCACTGTAAATTAAGGCTTTTTACTCCTCTGTTTGTGATTAAAAAACACATAAAATGTACCAGCTTAACATTTCTAAGAATGCAGTGTAGTGTTAAGTATATTTATATTGGTGGGCAACCAATCTTGAGAACTTTTTCACCATACAAAATTGAAACTCTGCACTCATTAAATCAACAATCTTCATCCCTCCTCTTCCAGCCTCTGGTAACCATTCTACCTTCTGTTTCTATAGGTTGAACAAATCACAGTACCTTCTGTAAGTGCAATCACACAGTATCCGTGTTTTTGTGAGTGGCATGTCTCATAATGTCCTCAAGGTTCATCCACGTGGCAGCAAATGACAGGATTTTTTCTCAGGTCCCGATAGTATGCCATTGCATATATAACTCAGTTTTCCTTTATCTGCTAATTCACTGATGGGCACCTGAGTGACTTAACCGATTGGCTGTTGTGTGAATGGGTGTGCAAACATCTCTGAGATCCTGCTGTCAGTCCTTTTGGGTGTGTACCCAGAAGTAGAGCTGCTGGGTCACATGACAACTGTATTTTTAATTTTTTGAGGAACCGCTGTACTGTTTTCCCCAGCAGTGGCACCCTTTTACATTCCTACTAGTAATGCACAAAGGGGTCCATTTGTCCACATTTTTACCAATGCTTGTTATTTTCTGCACTTTGAATGGAAGCCATTTCCACAAGTGTGAAATGATATGGTGGGCTGCTTTTCTTTCACTCAGGGCCGTGACATTTCCCTTTATTTCTTTGTGGCCCTGAGGTCACCTAACCGGTTGATAGTTGCAGAGAAAAGACTGCTTATTCGTCATGTGTACATATATCACTGCAACAGGACCTAGCTCTGTGCTCCATTCATCACATGTGAGCGGGACCAGAGTACCATCCACCGCCTTTTACCAGTGCCCACAGTTCTTGTGAACAAGGCTCCCACACCGCTTCACACACCTGCGTCACCAGACCATCACCATCAAGTGGATGTTGGGACATTGAGTAGTTCCTAGTGTAACTCCGAGACCCATAAATACAGCCAGTGGTAGCCTACAGACTGCCACCATCAGCACTCGGTGCAAGATCGTGTGTTTCTACAGTCAGGGTGGAAGTATGCACTGCCTTCACTCACCACCTGAGAGATGCCCCCCTCTGTCCCATTCAAAGATTACTTGGGGGGAAAGAAACGTCCAAGGACCCAGATACTTTCTGGGAGGAAACGGAACCATATTCTGGAGCCAAACAACCCTGGAGCCTACTCTGAGCTGGTACTAAACATCATGCCCCAAGAGGACGGTAGCCCAGAGCACACGCAAGCAGCATTATACAGAAAACATCTCCCAGAAAGGGGCCTGACCCACACAGCCCACCTTGGCCAAGAACTAGTTCCTGCGTCCCACTGGTACGCTAACTCCACGGTAACTGGTAACTGGTATGGTCTCTTTTAAGTATGCTCCACTGTTCCCAACCTCCAGGCAGCTGGGTCTTGCACTCACCATCTCTGCCCTGTCTGCACAAACCCGCAGGTATTGTGTTTCTTTGCATTGGTGAGTCTTTGTTTTTTCCTCAAGTAAGCTTCCGTCTAAAGGCAACGATATTAACACCGTAAGTCAGGGGTTCCTAACCTGGGCGCTCCCGACATTTTGGAAAGCTCCCTATTCTGGGGTGTCCTGTTCGCTGTGTGCCATTCACCAGTATCCTGGCCTGCACCCAACTGATGCCAAGAACACCCTCCCCCAGCAATGAGGGTCAGAACTGTTTCCAGAGATTGCCATGTGTGCCTGAGGGGAGGGACAAAAACCTCCCAACTGAGAACCTCTGCTTTACAAAGGCGCACAGTAAAATATGTATTTACAATCATCTCGTGCTGCTCCACGGCCAATAAGAGGCCACACAGCACATCTGTGGCACTTTCAGCCCACCCTTGGGCTCTGTCCTGTGCCTGCCGTGCGACCTGAGCCCCAGTTTCCTCTCTAGCGTGGCAGCACAACCTTCAAGGGAGTGCTGCAGGAAAGTAACACAGGCAGGGCCAGCCCAGAGGCAAACTGAGGACACCACTGTTTCAATCTCAAGGGCTTTCAGGTTGGGCCCTGAGAGCCTGAGGCTTCCCGTGAGGTACTGGGGTCTCCCCGGAGGGCAGAGTAGCTGGAGCTCAGTGCCCCCCCCCATGGACTCAAAACAGAGAACAGGGCTCTGCCTAGCTCTGTCCACGCCCAGCTCTTGTGCCACACAGAAGCCAGCCGTGGACTACACGTGGCCTGTAGGCTTCACTTTGCCGAGTCCTGACCCCCAACTGTCCCTTAGCATCCTGCTCAGGTCAGAGCCAGAAGAGACGGGCTCCAAAGCCTTCGGTGAATGAGTGTATTACTGGGGTTTTGCAGCAAGAATCAACCTGGGGGAGAAAAGTTTTCGTTAACACGTGGAATGTAAAAACAAGACATGAAATTAGAAAGGACACAGCGAATAGGTGCTAGGAAAGACTTGGTGACACTGTGCATGTGCACACATGCTGATGTCCATGTCCTTGGGACAGGCACTCAGGGCAGTGGCAGCTCCAGCAATCACTACTAAATTATAAGGTAAATGCTGGTGGCCCCTAACTGACCCAAGGATATGTATTTAGTTTGACACCTATAAAACAAAAAAAAAAAGTTAAGATCTGCAGTCACTTAAAAATTAGAGGATCATAGGAAGACCCTGTGTCAAAAAAAAAGAAAAAAAAAAAAAAAAAAAGTAGGGATCCTGCACACACACTTGGATTTCTGGCTTATGAGGTACTTTCCACAGCAATAATTGGGCAAGGCTGAGTGAGGAAAGCCAGGTGCACTCTGCTTTGACTCGGTCCCCACCACCACCTAATGTTCAGCGCCTGGTTTCTGTAGTCATCTGAGTTTGCCTTCCTTCTGGAGCAGGATTCCCCTTTCCTTCTCCCTAGGACACATCACTAAAGCTACTGTGCACAGCACTTAAAAGCACTTCTCAAATAGCAAAGGAATTTTATCAAGGCTTTTGGAGTCAATGTTAAAATATAACCCTTTGATCATTTTAAACAGTAGTGCTTTTTCCAAAGAGATCAACTGTTGATTCAAAGCATTTTCACTTAGTGCAAAAACAAATGTGAAACGGATTTAAGCAAGTGTACATCTGAGCCTTGAAAAGTGAGTCACCACTAACATTAAAATGATGGTTATTTCATTTAAAATAATGAATGCCAAGTTGGAAGAGGCAGGTGAGGGACAGCATGAGTTGGACAAAGTGCAGCGAGAGCTTGGGCATCAGGACTGATGTGGGTTTGCTGATTTGGCCCTCAAGTTACTTCCATCCGTTAATAATCAACAGGCACACGCATCTACCTGGTTAAGCAGAAAGACTGGCCAACACCAAGTCGTGGACCAAGTCAGGTCTGACATCTGTTTCTGTAAAGAGTTTGTTGGTATCTAAGCACATTTACTCCTTTCAGTCTTACATAGGTTTGCTTTTGTGCAGGAGGTCGGAACTGAGGCGTGCAAAGCTGAAAGGATTTACTATCTGCCCTTTGCGGAAAAACTTCGCTGACCTCGGGCTAAAACAATCCCACTACCACTTTCAAATTTAAACTTTCACATTTGAAGCAAGGGTCTCTGGCTTTCAGAAGAAGGGGTCTTTGCTACTGAGCTGAAGGGGACACTCTGGTTCACGAGGGCGTGGAATGGACCGGTGAGCCTGCAGGTTGATTTCATGCCAGTCCAGCCACGCTCTTTAATTTCCACAGGGCCTCCTCATAGTTGCGAATGTTATGATGTGTCATTTGGGTTACCGACAGTCCCTCCTTTCTGTCACTACCAAGAAGGGTGACTATGTTTATTCCCATCACCTTCTGCCCTGACTAAAGAGCTCCTGTCATCTCTACTCTACAGATGAGGACACTGAGCAAAGCCTGCCTGAGGACCCGGAGTGAATGGGGCACCAGGCTTCCTAAGCTGATCACATTCCAAAAGCCTCTCCTGCCAAGGCTGCCAAATGTTGTCTGACACCTGCAGGGCCGATGCTGGAGACCCACACACCCCATTCCTTGAGGTGGCTATCCCCAAGCCTTACCCTGTTTCTTCTCCGGTCTCCCTGGGCCTGCAGTCTGACTTCAGTAGCAATAACTCAATGCCACATATCTGGAGCAGTCAGGGACCTCGCCCTCCTACAGCTTCTCCAACTGTGCACGCTCCCAACCCACGCTCCTAGCAGCCACAATTGCCAGCAGTGTGGGCAAAGGGATATCTGAGGAGCAGGCTGAGAACACTAGTCTGTAAGAGTCCTCACTCCAAAAGTCAGAGCATGCAGGCTTGAAAATCAATTCCAAGTCCACCCTTGGTCTTCAGAGAAAATACACCACTGCCTCCTAACGGGGCTGTGTCCGCCTCCCCAGACGTCTCCAATGCAGAGGCCCAAGTGATCTTTCAAAAAAGTGAATGGGATGAGTAACCTCTTCTGGTATGATCTACCATTGATGTCCCATTTCAAAAAGAATCCAATCCTCAGCATGGGTGACCAACTCCTTCCGTATCTGAGCTCTGCCAGTCTCTAAACACATCCTTACCTCTTCTCTGTACTCCATGGTCCTACTACACTGGCCTCCCGGCAGCTCCCTAATGGACCCAGATTCACCTGTGCTTTAGGGTCTCTAGTACTGCTGCTCCTGCGGCCTAGAATGCACCTCCGTGTGTGTCCCCACATGGATAGTTCCTCACTGCTTGGGTCTCTGCTCACCTGTCATCCTGAAAAGCTCAGTGCTACTTGGACCCCACCCCCAACTTTACCAACTGACATGACTTTTAGAACCACGTTTACTGGGATAGTCTCAAATGTCCTCTCTAAAATACCACTGGGGAATGGAAGTCTTTCTTGATCTATGTTCTATTCCCACCGTCTAGTCCAGTACCTGGGAAACAGCAGGTACTCCATAGCACTTCTTTAATAGCCTTGAATTTAAGAAATTCACCTTTCCTACAGCACGCCCTAGACAAAATTCCATGTCCACACAGGAACAGCTTCACCACTGCCCTCATTTTCCTTTACTCAGTTCCATGGAAGGCTACTGTGCACCTCTCCCCAAAACTGAAATGGTCTGAGCAGCACCCATAGGAGACCTCTACTTTAAAAAACAGTTCGGACCAGCTTTAAGGGGAAAGTAATTCAAAACATGAAAATTTATTCTAAGTTGTATCTTAACATACAAGATCTCAGCTTTAGATGAATTTTAATGTTTACAAGTGCAAAAGCAAATAAATATTTACTAGTTGCCTTTTTTTTTTTGTACTCTTATTATAACTCCACAACAGCTTAGATTAAAAAAAAAAAAAAAAAAACTGTTGCTAAACATCTTGTAGTCTGGTAAAATGAAGAATTTCTTATTAAGAAAACCCCTCCCAACAGTAACAACCCTTCATGCCATGGCTCCCTGTGGAAGCTCTGAGGATGGTTCATTGAGATCCGAGCACAGGAGAAAGCAGAGAAAGTGCCACCGCCATGGAAGAGACAGGAGCCCCGCAAGTGACGGCCAGACCTGCCTCCTGCACATCTCACCACCCGTAAGCTGGCAAGGCAGCCAAAAAGAGCTCTGGGACACACGACCACACTTCTTGGGCTCAGACCGTGCATTAATACCAGCTCTCCCCACACTGAAACCTTTGATTCTTTTGACTGAAGTGTAAATGCCACTTCGCCAGAGTGCCTTTCCGAGCTAAGTGTGGTCCCGGCCCTCCTCACAGTCCTCCTCCACAGCTTGCCGTTTCACCACTGAAAATGAGTCAGGTTGTTTTGGGGGTTGACAGCTAACCACCTACATGGCCTGCTCTAGGGTGTTCCTGCTACCTAACTTCCTGCACATGCTGTAGCTGCTCACTGTCTATCACCTGTCTGCTCCCCCGAGAGTGTGAGGCAGGCACCGGCCTCCCTGGTCCCCATCCAGCCCAGGGTCCAGTATGTCAGCGGGTATGCAGCATCTCCGATCATGGATTGAGATCTGAATGCACGAACTTCAGATGGACGTCCTTTTTGTTCAGGTCCAAGAGTATGAACTGCTTTCTGAAACTTCAACCCCTACCCCAAATTCTTCCTCCTCTTTTATTTTCTGCAGTACTAGAGCCTGAAGCCAGGGCCTCTGCCCTGGGCTACTTTCCCACTCCTCCCTTTCTTTCTTCTGGGACACAGACTTTGTAAGCTGCCCCGGCTAGGCTCCAACTTGCAATGTTCCTGCCTCAGCCTCCCAGAGTGCTGGGGTTACAGCTGTATGGCGGGCCCCTGCTGCCCACTCTCAGAGGATGGTTAATACTTCTCATAGCGGCATGGAACCTACAGGAGGCCAGCACCACTTACCTGGATTAACAGTGATGAATTTGCTGTCTTTGAAAGATCAGTCCCAGGACACAGGCTTCTTCGATGGCACTCTGGGCCTCCGGGGATCACTCCCTGAATAATGCTCCTCTGTGGCTCTGGGGGGCAATTGGGTGGAGGGGACCACGTCAGAGTCTGGGCCTGCCTGGTATGTGAGGGTGGCAGTGAGGTATTGCCTGTGCCCAGATATAGTCTGACTGCCGCCCTCCGCAGTCCTGTTAGGGGATGAAAGGGCTGGGGTGGTCACGGTCCGGTCACCCTCTGTGGTGGCATGGGTCACCCTACTCTTCTCCTTCTCAGAGTCTTTCTCCCCCCCTTCTCATGCTCTTGCTTGCCATCCTCCCTCTCGCTCTTCTCATCCTCTCCTTCCTCTGCACCCTTGCTGTCCTTGGTTGGAGCGTTGTCACCATCTGGCCCTGGGGACACCAAGGCCTCTGTGGTCACCAGGATAGGCTTCCTTGTGTGCTTGCTGGCGGAGGTGGCCGTGGGCAGGTGTGTGGGCCACACGGTACTGGGGAAGGAGGAGATGCTGCCATCCCCGAAACCCAGGCCTGCCGGGAGTGTGCTGGTGACCACGGAGGGTACTGTGGCCTGGCTGCTGCTGGAGGAGGGGGCCTATCCCCGTTGCCATGGAAACAAAGGAGAAAGGGGTACCAGAGTATGTCCAGGTGGAAGACCCCAAGCTGATGGGGCCATGTCTGCTGAAGAGGCAGGAGATGCTGTGGGCTGAAAGGGTTATCTGAGGGTGGAGAAGAGGCCGAAGGACACAGCAAAGCAGCATCAGTAATTAGGACTGGGAGCGGATCCCTGTTCTGTCAAACCTCAGAGTTTTATTCATCTAAACTACAGGGTTTCCTAAACTATTGTGCAAAACGTGACCACTGGTGACCAGCTCGTACTTTAACAGTTTTATAATTACTCGGACACCTTACAAAGTTTACCTAGTGTATCAAATCCAACCTTTTCCTGATACTGGTTAGGATGAGGCTAAGAAGCAAGGGAAAAAAAGTAGCAAAGTAAAGTTGGTTTAAAGACTAAAAAGGAACGAGTGGTAACCTGGCAACATCAAATAGTCCACAGTTCTTGTGGGAGCGTGAGAGGCAGGCACCCCTGATTTTGATGTCCACCACGGGCACTTCCGGTGAAAACACAGCCCTGAAGTCCTCTGTGGTCCCACCCTAGAGGACCCTGGAATCGGGTCCAATCCTCCAGATTTGCTGTGAGGCAGCAGAGGGACAGGGAGGGAGGGCGGCCTGCCTGCATCTGCAGCAGTGGGCCAGATGCGAGCTGCACTCTGTGGCCTGCGTGCCCTGTAGAGTCTCCGGGTTTATCCCAAGAGAATCTATACCCAAGCAGATGCCAAAACATCAGCAGCTATAGCAAGCATTCCTTTTACCAAGGGCCACCCCGTGCCAGGAACGTCCCTGCTGTCCTGGGGGCAGGCACACACTGCCCCATTGTATGGTTGAGGACACCAAGTGCGGCTAGGAAGGTGCAGAGGTAGGACTGCCTGTGTGCAACCTCAGCAGGCTCTCCCCCTCCACTGGGTGGGGCTCCACTACGGGGTTTCACACAGATAAAAAACAGTAGCCGGAACAACTCAGGTTCCTAATGTCATTTTAAACTGAGAACTTTGTAGTCTAAGGGTGACCATGTTAGTAAAGTCGAGTTCTGAAGCTGTTTAATGAGAACTCAATGCCACATAAGATGGGGCACTCGACCCAGGGAAGCCAGGCCACCTGGCTGGAGGTGACAGACCCTCATGTGCTCTCTGGGTGATGAGGCACATGACTTAAAACGCACTGAGCCACAGTGTCCTGTCTGTGAAGTGAGAATCAGAGTGACACGGACTTTGTAGGCTGTCGCAGCAGTAAATAAAATAATCTGGACCCCAAATCCAGAAAGTGCATAGTGAGTTTCAGGCTATTACTGCTATCGCCTCCACTGGAATTAGTACTGTGATTATTATTTGTACCAGGAATGGGAAAACTGAGCTATCAATTCATGCTCCAGAAATGTGCAGATCTACATAACTTTTGGTTTGTAACAGCAACATCTGAATTATAGCATATGACAAACAAAACCGCTTGAATAGGTTAACCTCCTCATCCCCCTGTATTATTTGACCCCAGGAATGTAATAATTAAAAATCTCAAAAAGTTTTTACTTTTAAAAAATTTACAATATAAGGCCACTGCTGTGCAGTTTTTATACCATACTGAATTATGAGTTGTTTTTCTTCTTTTTAATGGATTCCCCTTGAGCAGTTCAACAACACTATACTGACACCTGGTGGCCCCAGTTTTAGTTGCACGCATTCATAATCAGCCCAGACACAGCTACTGTGGTTTTTACTCACCACTCCTGTTTTCACAATTCTGGTCCCTTGGAATATTCGGGTGGTGTTAGCTGGGAAATAAAGAAATTACAAAATAATCAATGCGCCAGTGTTTAGGTTGTGGTGCCAACAGAGCTGTACATACGGACACAAATCTGAACCACATATAATTTCCTCACGTCAGAATATTCCTCTGTAGATCTTTTCAAACCATTTCAAAATATTAAAACCCTTTTTAGCTTGTGGTCAGACAAAAACACGCAGAGAGCTTGATTTGGGCAGTCATCTGGAGTGTGCTGTGCCCTACCTAAAGCTATTCACTTGAAATTTAAAAACATTTGGTCTTCACTTCTTGGGTCATCTGTTTGGTGGTTCTAATATGCATTTTAACTTACTATGTTTTATTTTAAATGAGTACTTTTACCACTTCTTAAAAATGTAAGAACTGCATGATAATTGATCCTGTTTGGTCTGCGTCACCTTTTGTGTATTCTCCTATATTTTACTTCTACCTGTGCTGTAAAATCCTCTAACATATGGACACTGTTATTTTTATATGGTCATATAATTGTATATTAACCACATATCACCCTTTCTGGTGTTCATTTCTTCCTGTAATTCTGTTTTCTCACATTATTAGAAATGTTAGAAAATGTTTTAAATTGTAGTAGGATACAGCTAACACAAATTTATCACCCTAGCCATTTTCCAGTACATGGATTTGTAGTGGGTAAGGATGTGCACCATCCATCTCCAGGACGTCAACTTGCAAGGATGAAACTCCACATGCTTTAAACAACAACACATTTTCTCCTGCCCCTCACCTGGCAACCATCATGGTGCTTCGTATTATATGAATTTGACTGCTCTAGATACCTCGAATAAATGTAATTATGCATATTCATACTTTCGTGTAGCATAATGTCAAGGGTCATCCATGTCATATAGCATGTGTCAGAATTTCCTTTCTTTGTAATAATAATATTTATTTGTAATAATATTCCACTGTATGTATGTATCACTTTTGTTTAAACATTCGTCTTTCAATGGACATATGGATTGCTTCCACCTTTTAGTCACTGCAAGGAATATACAACAATATAACCTTAAAAAAACACATTTCTTTGTGGTTACTTAAAAAGTAGTGCTATATAAATTGAACACGTGCCTCCTGTATGCATGGCACTAAAAAATTAGCAAAAAAAAAAAAAAAAAAAAAAAGCTAAGCTATTACCAAAACAAGTAACATTCATACCTGGTATGCTTTTTACATAAAATACAAATGTCAGGTGACCTACCTATATTTCTGTTTGCCCTCCAAGGTTTGTTTTAACTGAATTTCTACCAACATTGTAAACAGTAGCTTTCATCTAAAACTCCTAATTTCCAGCTTATCTGAAGAAACCGCAATACAAACTGGGTTAGCCTTTTGGCAGGGCAATGTTTGGGTGGCGTCTGCATGTCCTTTAGGTGCCACATGGGCTCCATTTTCCCAGGGACAGCCCACACTTCCTGTGCACAGGTCCCTGACCTGGCCCTGTGGGCCTGAGCTTATACCTCCTGGCTTAATGATTCATTCATTTGTGTAGCTGAAAAGTGAAATGTACCAGGAGAGAAGCACTGGACGACAGATCTAGAAGTCAATACCGTCATTTAGGTTCCACGTAAAGAAGGGAGCTGAGGAAGCAAAAAACTTAGGTCTCAGCCAGGACTAAATACAGTTTCCCCTGATCACTGAGTCAGTGGCAGATCTGTAACTTCCCTGCATCAGACAGGTGCACAAGGGCTCTGATCAAGGCCAACAAACCCTGCAGTTCTCAGCAGGCTGGTTTCATTCATTCATTTATCTATTTATTTATTTGTTTTTGAGACAGGATCTCAATATGTAGTTCAGGTTGGCCTAGAACTCACAGTGATCCTCCTGCCTCAGCCTCCCCAGTGCTGGGATCACAGGTGTTTGTCACCATGCCCAGCTAGCAAGCTGGCTTTTCATTAGACTTGAGTCTCACCCAGGGAGTGACAACCCTGTGACCAGGAAGATTCCAGAGGCCCTTTCAGATGATGTCTCAGTTACTTTTCTCTCGTTGCTGGGACAAAATACCCGACACCCAAAATTAAGGAAGGAAAAGTTTATTTGGCTCACAGTTTGTATTGGTTTCAATCCATAATCAGCTGGCTCCAAGGCAGAGTGGCACATGGCAGAGGGCAACAGTTCATGGCGGCGGAAGACAGCAAAAGCAGCAAGAGCAAAAGGGAGGAGCGTGCACAAGCAAGAGAGAGAGCAACCTCTTTCCCTCCCTTATATTACATGCAGGCTCCCCGCCCCAGGGTGGGCGTAGCACTCACGCCCATAATCCCAGCATTAGACCATGAATCAGTCATAAACTCCAGAAGCCCACCTCCATGACTGCATGAGGCTTTGGGGGGACATCTAGACACAAACCATAACAGATGAGGAGTGGTCAGCCTGGGATCCAGGCGCTAGGGGATCACAGAGTGGGGTGGGAAATGACGTCTGCGCCTGGCGAAGCTCTCCTTCCTTCCATCATGAATGTCTGTGACCATCTCAGCTGTTTTTGCTGCACGTGAGACTCTATCTCTGACTGAAACTGCCGTACCTTCCCACTGCCCATTTGGGAAATCCTACTGCCCGTCCATCACCACTCAGAAATCACCGCAGCTAATGGGCCAACCCCCGGCCATTTATTACCACTTTAACAAAATAAGCCTATGTGTTGCCAAATCCCAAACCTGCTTGAAACGTTTCACTGCATTGTAGTGTAACTGGTGCCTCTCTTATGTATTTCACTCATGACCACCATTCTGAGAGGATGTGAAGCCTTGTCAGGATGGCTCTTGGGTCAGTGACTCAAAAGAAAAAGCTGGAAAACCCCTCTTTTGCATGACTGCTGAGAACCACACACCACTTTAAACACTTAATCCTCATTTTTTTTAACCTTTGTTCGAAACCTGGGGTGCCGAGTCTCATTTACTCTCGGGGTGGCCCACTGCTGTGCGTACAGATTGTCCTTAGTGCAACAACATGGAACTCTGCTCAGTAGTAGTGATTTTTCTCAAGTTCCTCGTGCCCTAACCATCATTTTCCCATTTGAAAAACAACACCTACGTTACCATCTGCCACCCAGTGGGTTCAGAAGAAATAATTTATGTGACAATGCTCTGTGAGCCACTCCATAAACACTACTTACTATTACTGCTGTTATCGTATCTACTGCACTAAGGCAGATATACTTACTGTTATGCTACGGAACATAAATATTGTTGTATTTGTTATAACAAGCTAAATATTCCCTGTGGTTTCTTCACACTCCCCAATTAGATATCAATTTATTATCATTAATAAACCAGATTATTGTGAAAAAAGCTTCTGTGGAATTTTCGAAGCTCTTTTCTTTCCTTTTAAAGAAGTCCTCATAGTTGGCTCAGTTTTGTACATCGACCCCTCCTGCTCAGAAGCATCCACCTGCTGCAGCAAGCAGGCCAATGGGCTTCCCTTGATTAAGACTTGGGTTTGGCAGTGCTCATGTGGTCACCGGAGGGAGAATGCTGGGGTCCTTGTGGAGGGCTGAAGACAGGACCTGGCTCCTCCATCCACATTAGGGATAGATAATACCACACAGAACTCGTGTCTATGCCTGAGGCGAGAAAGTCAGCAGAAAAAGGAGACACTGGCCATTTTCAACAAGTCACTCGGATCGGGCATTTAAAGACTCTCTGCTTTGAATTTATAGCTGGCAGGCCTTTTGGAATTACATTATATTACAAACATTTAATTTTTCAAAGTCCAGGCAGAAGCCAGGCAGCTCCAGGGCTATTAATCAGGAGAGGCAGTTCTGTAGATTCCAGCTCTGGGTCGGAGCGCAGGGAGGCCTAATCATGATTTATGTGCCCAAAGTTCTGTGTACAGCTGCAGCGAGCTCCCAGTCTTGGGCCCTTCTCCTTCCCTTCAGCTGGCACAGACCTGGCCTTGGCCCTTGGGCTCAATGCAGCACGGGGACAGGAACTAATATATTTAGGGCTCGGGGGGACACACTGAGCATGATTTCTTCATGAAAAAATTGTAGCTATGCTAATTTCAATTTGATTAAATGGAAGGATGAGCTCACTAGCAAAGAACACTTACCTGCAAAATTTTCACGCTAGACGGGACCCTCGGAGCTAATCTAGGATGGAGGGCTTCTTATCCTGGGTTCATCTTTATTATTATGATTGTTACTAATATTTTTTCAGATGCTGGGAAGTGAACAGATTACATCTTTCTTCCCTTTCACGCTAACTACGGGAGCACTCTGTGACTGAGCTGCATTCCCAGAACTTCTGTTATTTTTTATATCAAACCTAACACAGGCTGAACATCTCCAATCCCCAAATCTGAAACTTTATGAGTACCGACATGATGCTCCAAAGGTTTTGGAGTCTGCATTTTGGGCTTCAATTTTGTATTAGGGATGATTAACAGGTGAAGTTTATCGCAATATTCCAAACTCCAAAATATCTCCAGTGTTCACTGCTGGCGCCAAGCAATTCAGATAAGACTCATATGCAATCAGGAGGTATGGCAGGCACCATCAGTAATGAGCACTGGGCTAATTCCAACACGTGCATTACCCTGTGTCATTTTAATACTGGCACTTTTTCCACCGGCTCACTGCAGCTCCAGGAAGGGAAGCGATGTTCTCAGAGCGGCACAGCTGCTGCCTGGCAGCTAGAACTCACACCCAAGGCCCTCACTCCAGAGCACTGGCTGACCCAGCATTCGCCAGTCTTTGATGATCCAACTAGAAGACTGGGTGGCCACCTCCTTGGAGCTCAGACTCCTGGGCCCCGCCCAACCAGCTGGCTTGGGAGGGGCTGTGAATGTGCATGACAGAGGGCCTTCTGGCCATGCTGACCTGGCTGGTCCAAGACCTGCATGCACCACAGGATCCCTGCATTCACAGGCAAAGATTCTGGCATTTTCTAGGGAAAAGTCCAAAGCCTTCATTAGATCCATATCTCAGAAACGGGAGGAACCAATGGTGTGGTGTGCAGGCTTCTCTGTAAGTTGGGAAAGCTGAAGGCTGCAAAGTGCAGATCTCCATGAGCAGCGTTAGACTGCCAGGTGGGGCGCGGTGCCTGCCCTTCACTTCTGAGCTGCCCCTACTGCCTGGCACAAAGCCAAGTGGGCAAACTACAGCCCGCATGCAGGCAGACCACCTCCGTAAACAATATTGGAACCAAGACCATGGATAGGCTGGGGCCACTAGCATAGAAGCCATCCTTTATTGAAAAATCTAATAGGTTATTCATGAAATCTTTCTATTAATTTTGCTTTTAAAAAACACCATGACAGAAGAACAGATCATGGAAAACATAGTATATATACACAATGGAATATGATTCAGCCATAAGTAATGAAATCATGTCATCTGTAGGAAAATCGATGGAACTTCAGACCATAACAGTAAGGGAAAGAAATCAGACACAGAAAGCTAAATATTGCATGGTTTCTCTTACACGAGAAACCTATTCCATAAATCAAAGAATGAATACAATAAAGAAGAGAAGGTAGGAAACAAGAAAGCAGACCTGTAGGGATGGGAAGGAAATGGGGAGGGGAGAGGTGAGAGAGAAGAGAGAAGAGGATAAAGAAATCAAAAATAATCCAGATGGGCCGGTGAGATGGCTCAGCGGCGTAAGCGCCTGCCTTGCAAGCGCGACGGCCCGAGTTCGACTCCCGGATCCCACATACGAAAAAGGGGCCGGTGATATCGCTCAGCGGCACGGGTGCCTGTTGGCGCGCAAAGTCCTGAGGTCGACCCCCCGGTACCCACAAAAAAAAAAAAAAAAAAAAAAAAAAAAAAAATCCAGATGTGTTATATGCATGTACCAAGTACCCCAAACACACACACTTATTAAATGAAATGCGTTAAAATGTTATATATCCGGATTAATTACTGAGCTTTTCAGTATGTTCAAATTTTCTGCCAAGGCAAAGTCCCACTTGCTTACCCCTTGTTCTGGCCCCAGACATTTGTACTAGTCCCTAAGTCATGAGGAACATACTTATTCCAGGAAGCTGGGGCTTGCCTGTGTGGCTTGCAAGTTCAAAGGTGACCTTAGCTGTTTAGGGTCCAGTTCTTGAAGACCAATGAGCAGAACGACACTAGGAATCTGAAGAGGCCATGTGAGGACACGACAGAGAGGTGATTCTGTGATTTGACACAGTGCTAGACTGGGGGTGGGGGCGGGGGGCCAAATACCCATTCCCCACAATTGGAAAATAACAATAAAACAAACAGTAAAAACTTGGCTTTTCCTTCCTTCTGGCCCATGAAGCTCCAACCTCAAAGACAGATGGAAATTACTGCGGCTTTCCAGGTGTGGTTTAAACCTTCTGCTGATCCTTAGGCTGGGTTCTCCACACCCCATTCCGCAGGCCCTGAACAGAAAAAGAGAAACCATAACAGGCAGGGGTGTGCGGGCAGGAGGAAGAGAGGAGCAAGACTCACCCTGAAAGAGCATCGTCTGGCTGAAGTCGCTGTGCATGTCATTGCGACACATGGCCTGGACGCGGAACAAGTAAAGGCTGTCAGGTGAGACGTGGCTGATGGTGGCTTTCTGCAGAGGAAGAAGGAGAAGGAGTGAATGGG
This sequence comes from Erethizon dorsatum, assembly GCA_028451465.1. NCBI lineage: Eukaryota > Metazoa > Chordata > Mammalia > Rodentia > Erethizontidae > Erethizon > Erethizon dorsatum. The sequence goes on along the minus strand of CM051825.1, from coordinate 93,104,969 downwards.
TCCGAAGTCCAGGGCATCATCTACCTGCTCAAGCACACACGGGTAGGCAGAGACTGCCTGGAGAAAGAAAGTTTAATACCAAACTATGGAGGGTTGGAGGAATAACAGCATCATTCTTCTCTTGCTTGCTCTTTTTCTTGGTACTGGAGATTGAAGCCAGGGTTGTCCTGCCGAGCTACATTCCCAGGTCATTTTACTTTTTGTTTTGTGACAGGGTCTTGCTGGGTTGTGAACTTGCAATCAACCTGCCTCAGCCTCCCAGAGTGCTGGGACTGCAGGTGTGCACCGCCACACCTGGCTGCCGTTCTTGACTATGGCTTGGAATATAGCCTCAGTGCTCTTTATACTCGCAAAGCTTGGACTTCTGTTATAATTACTGTCCTTTATAAACTGTTTATCCTACACAGGCACTAGAATTAGCAAACACATCTTCTCCAGAACCATGTAGACTTTCGAATATTAAGAAGCAATTCTTGCATGCCTGCTTCTTGGCAGTATGATGGCCTGGTCACATCTTCACTATGGGTCATATGGGACACCATGCAGCAAGGAATAACACAGGCCCGAGGTCCTGAGACCTCGCTGTGTGATCCTGAGCCTCTGCTACCTTCAGCTGAGGGGTGGGGAGAAAAATTGCTACTCACAGGTTCTGTAGCAACTACCTAACACAGGCCAGGCAAACCTTGTTCACAGGTAGACGCACCAAGCAACAGGAAGAACACCACTGATCTGCGACAGTGGGCAAGCTGCACCCCGCAGGCCAGAGTAGCCAGCCTGCCGTTTTTATAAATAAGTTTTATTGGCACACGGTCATAGCCATTTGTTTACATACTGTTTATGGCTGCTTTTACCCTGTAGCGGGACAGTCAGATAGTTATGAGAGACTGCATCATATAGATAGCCTGCAATACTTACTAACTGGCCCTTCTAGGAAAAACTCTGCCCACCTCAGATGAAACATCACCAGACAAATACGAGTCACCATGCCTGAACATTTCATTCCAACAGCCTTGTGCAGTAAGAAAAGGTAACCTACCTAAACAGCAGGCAGCACTTGCTTCCTGAAGGAACAAAAAAATGCGTGAAACCGAGTCCCACAGATGCCTCCCAGTGGACGTGACATTTCATTGAATTGTGCACAAGGGCTGATCAAAAACTACACTATTTGTTAAAATAAAATAAAACGTATTTATTACAGTAAAAGACACATTACCCCAAATCCCCTCAAAACACTCCCCTCGTTTCAAACGCACTTATCCCATCGTTCTTGCCACTTTCTGAAGCAGTTCTGGAAGGCCTCTTTCCTGAGTGTCTTTAAGAGGTTGGATCCAAAATACAATGAATGCAGCTAGCAGGAACCACCCAATGGAAGGCGAGGCTCATAAAAACAGGGGGTGGGCCAGTGAGATGGCTCAGCGGCGTAAGCGCCTGCCTTGCAAGCGCGAGGGCCCGAGTTCAACTCCCGGATCCCACATACGAAAAAGGGGCCGGTGATATTGCTCAGCGGCACGGGCGCCTGTTGGCGCGCGAGGTCCTGAGGTCGACCCCCCGGTACCCACAAAAAAAACAAAAAACAAAAAACAAAAAACAGGGTGTCCTCATCCACCTTATTCTCTGGATCTGGCACCACGTGACTTCTGGTTCTTCCCCAAAGTCAAAATGATCATGAGAGATGAATGTTTTGAATCAGTTCAGGACATCGAGGCAGCCATGACATCACAACTAAAGAGTCTCATGAAGGAGGACTTCCAGAACTGCTTTATAAAGTGGCAAGACGGACGGGATAGGTGCGTTTGAAGCAAGCCGGAGTGTTCTGAGGGGGATGCATAGCAATGTGCATTTTACTGTAAGAAAATTTTAAAAATTTAACCACTGTCTGTATTTCTTTCATCATGCATGTATTCTGGACTGAGGTAGGAAGCTGCAATGTGCATGAACCTCTAAGATCTTTTCTAGTGTAATCATTTCAAGCCTCTGCATGGGTATTAACATGTCATTGTAGCCCCACCTGTGGCTGTCACCTGGCAAGCAGCTTCCTAATGGGAGCAGCAGGTCAGGGCCATGTTATTCAAGTGCGAGCCTCACCGTCTCGTTTGCAGGAGGTATGAGGAGAGCGGGAGGATGTAGGAAAGGGCTGTGGACCGGAAAATGTTAGAAATGTCACGTACTACTTTAAGGTTTCTGAGCTGCAGTGACCATAAGTTAGAGAACAGCTTTGTTGCCACTAAGTCAGCACTGTTCAAGTGCTGAAGAATTAAGAAAATTAATTTCGTGTGTCCCCAGAGAAAATAACTACCCCTAGAAATTCATATGAAACAGCACTTGCTGTCAGGCACACTTTTGTTTACATCTCTCTGTCTTTCTCAGAAACTAATTTATGCTCCTTCTGTAAACCTCTGACCCCATCTTCTGTTGAGAGCAAAATCTTCACTCTGTGGATACAGGGACGCATCAGGATTCGCTCCCAGCCACTACTACTCATCTTTGCATGTTTAATTACTTTCCACTGAGCACGAGAAACCAAATAAGCACCAGGTCCTTTCTGCTGATTAATGCAAGCCTGATTTACTTCAGAAAGAGAAGAATCCCCGATGGACTTCCAGTTGTGACAAGAGAAAGGTTAAAAATCCATCAAAACCTTGGGTGGCTTTCAACAGATTCCTCTCTGATTGCATGAAGCGCGCTGTTCCCTAATGTGACCCAGATAACAATGCCTAGTGGGAAAACTGAAAATATAAATGGAAATGAAGTAAAAGAAACTTCATCTGAAGGAATATGGAAAGTGTTATTCTACAGCTGACTGAATGGGCCCTGGAGACTCTGTACTGGAGGGAAAAGAAAAGTGACAACAGTCATTGAGAATGCCACATGGTGCCAGTGCACTTTCCATGTGCAGGGACAATTATGGTCTCATTATTCCAGAGCCTCCTTTGATAAACAATAAATACAGCAGAGCTTTCAAACCCGACTGTGTCACTTTGAGTTTATCGTGCACGGACTTTATGACTAGTGCTTCTGGAGGATTCGCTTTGGTAGAGGAAAGAGTTGGATTCTACTCCCCTACACCTGTTCTGAGGGGCATTTTTGTGTTTCCGCTGCTGAACATTTATGTATTCGATGAGAAGTTCGATCTGTGGAGCTGATAGGGAAGTCAGATATCACAGGCTCTCAGAGTCAGAAAACTTTCACAGCCACACGGGTCCAGCAGGTAATGGGAATGTGTGAAGGACACGTGAAGACAAAAAGGAGGTGGGGGGCACGCGGAGAGTCGGGTGGTGGTGCTGACAGCAGCAGATGGAGCAGGGGAGGAGGAGGAGGAGGAGGAGGAGGAGGAGGGGGTGTGACTGTAGTGAGAGTGAGGACTCGTACAGAGCTCAGTGAGCACCAGGACCTGGGTGCGCCTGCAAAATGCATTTGCTACACGCACTCACCGGAGCAGACAGGAAGGCCTAAAGGAGGAGTTCTGGGTCAACACCCAGGTCACAAAGAGCCAGCATGAGGAAAGTAACCAGCTCTTGCCGCTTGTGCAGCTGATCCATGCACACGGAGCCCAGGGAGCATCCAACCACCACGCACCATGGCAGCCCCCGTGCCCGGCAGGCAGCACGAGGATTGGCTGGCACGAGCACAGTGCCTGACCAAGAGGCACAGCAGGGGCCTTGGAGACGCAAGGGCAGCTGCGCTCCGATTAGGAACAGGGCCTTACCAAATCTTTGTCGCTGTCCTTCGTGAATGTCTTCTCCTTCTCGTCCTCGTTCTTGGTCCAGCTGTAGGAGATCATGTAGTTCATGATGGGGGGGTGGTAGATGGTCTCTGGCTGGCTCCAGGACACCTGCAGTGCTGTCTGGTTCAGGGGCTGCACCTTCATGTGGATGGGCGGAGAGCTGCAAACTGAAGACACAGCAGTGAGGTTCGGGGGCTTTCCTGGCACAGCATGCCTTTTGCTAGTGCCCCTCCATGCACTGAAATGACCGCACAGGAAACGCCCATGCTCTCTTCACATTCGTCCCCTGCTACTAACATTGTGCAGCACCCCTTCCTGTCTACACACACATGCACACATCCATACAGAGCTGAGCTGTTTTTCAGCTGAGCCACTGCAGGCAGACTGCAGACACGCTGACAATCCAACCCTCAATGTTGCCTCTTCTAAGAATATGGCCATTGTTCCATGGGACCAAAATCTCATTATCCCAGCTGGGAAACTAAATACTAACCCAACTGAGTTATCACATTCATAATCCATATTCAACTCTCCCTCACTTTCTCAGAGATCATTTATAGCTATCCCTGGTCCCTTCAGGCTCTTATTTTTTGAGACAAGAGCTCGCTAAGTTGTCTAGACTGGCCTCACGCTCGCAACTCTCCTGCCTCAGCCTCCTGAGTCCTGGGATTACTTGCATACACCATCACACCTGGCCCCCTTTGGTTTCTTTTAACCTAACACGCTCAACTGGCCTTCTTTGTTTTCAGAATACACTTTTGGAAGAAGCCAGGACATTTAAGTCAGTGAGTGTCCCCACTGAAATTGTAGGTGAAATCTTAGTGTAAACAGATCAGATGTACATAAACACATATAACCTGAGACTGTAAATAATTTGAAGACATATACAGAAAGGGTGACATCCTCTGGCCCAGCAGTGCCCTGTGTAATTACTATGATGCGGGGCATAAGGAAAGGTCAGACTAATTCCCCTTTTCATTCTTTGTGGTTTGGAGATTTTGGAGCCAAGGTGGATCTACATCAATCTACGGACAGAACTGCAAAGGCTGAGAACATCAAGTTACCCTTGCACGTCTGGTGAGGGTTCTTTGGTCCCTGAAATGTGAACCCAGGAGCTCTGGGAAATGGTACTGAGCAGGAGCAGCCCAGACCTCTGCCCCCAGTGCCAGGGACACCCCCTATCCAGCTGGGACAACCCCACATCTCCAGATATTCACAGATGTCCTCGTGCCGGGGCACAGGGGTGTATTTGACCTGCCCAGTGTTGAGACTGCTAGTCTAAAAGAAGAAATAAGGATTCACCAAAGAATCCAATATGCGGAGCTGACAGTGAGCATGAAGAGGAGGTCGAGAGAGGGGAGAGAGGATTGGCGTTTTCCAAGTGTTTTAGAGAAGGAGCTGACTCAGGCTGTGGGTCCAGGGTAGAGAGACATGGAAATCTGAGGCAGGAGGATCACAAACTGCCCCAACCCAGGCAATTTAGCAAGACCTTGTCTCAAAGAATTTTTAAACTTTAAAAAGGGCTGGGGATGTAGCTCAGTACAAAGGCTCTGGGTTTAATCCCCAGTATTACAAACCAACCAACCATTTAAAAAGCTCTTTCTCCCACAAGTCCTTAGAAGCCATTAGAAAGATCTGAACCTGGAATGACAGAATTGAGTTGTCCCCTTGCCCCTTGCCAATTGCAGAAGGCCCCAGAGCACAGGAGGGGCATCAGGAGGTGCTGCCCATGGCCAGCTGGGGGCAAACCAGGGAGGGACAGCGGGCAAGGGCAGCAGGCTCCACAGCGGCCAGGAGGTAAAGCGGAGAAGTTTGTGCCAGCCAGGTAAGGAGGACGTGCAGGTTTGGCAGTGGAGCTGGCGAGGAAGTCTGCATGCTGGAGAAAACTGGCGTGGGGACCAGGGCTAGGTCCAACCAGCTGGTGTCTGTGGAAGCCCAACTAGGCACCAAGCAGCCCACCATGTGCCAACCTCCCTTATGCCCACCTAGATCCCCAAATCCAAGGCAGCCTGGGGGCGCAGGACAGTATGCAAACCAGGAAAGCACGGCAGCTGTAAGGACACTGCTGGAGGATAGCAGGGACAGGTTCCTACAGGGAGGCACTGCTTTGCTCTTCAGCTGCCAAACCATGAAGCAGCTGCTGAGATGCACTTTGTGCGACAGACACAGAAAGGAAAGGATACATTACATAATGAGGCATTCCCACTGCCCTGCAGAACCCCGGGAGGCACTGCTCTGCCCGCCACGAAAATGCCACCAGAGCAGGTGCACCAAACAAAGTACCTGAAAGGAGGCTTCTACACACATGTAGGAGGAAGTGACAGATCACGGACACTAGGTGGCGCCAGGCTACTGTTTTTTTTAAATACCCCAACTTGGTAAGAGGCTGGATTCTCAAGAAGGCAGAGGGGCGAAAAACCAGAAAAGATCTACACCTGCAACTCTCCCAATACTAATAGTGAGCCAAGGAGATTTATGTACTAGGACTCTTTTATACCTAACAACGACATCTTCACTTCTCTATGCTCTCTTACCTATTACTGTTCTCTCTTATCTTCCTCTTTTTGTAGGCATTCACACCCCTGCTCCAATTAGCAGTGAGCTTATGGGAATATGCACCTCTCCGCAGCAGTTACATCACAGCCACATAAATAATCCTATCACCCACAGGGAGATGCAACCCTTCTTATTTATATTTTGGAACAAAAATAGGTTTTACTGTGCAGGTTAAGATGATTCATGTCTATCTACAAAATTTTTAAGAATTAGTACAAAATGTAAACAGTGTTAAAAGAAAAAAAGTCATCCTGAATCTCAGTGTAACCACAGCTTACTATTGTGCAATGCTGCAGATCAATATCCAGACAGAAATCTCTCTCCATAACCTGGGTGATGGTATACACCCAGCCTGATGCAAATGCTCTGCAAATGAATTCCTTTGCCGTTACGTTTCACTCAGAAAGTCCTGCACACATTTCCTCGTAATAAATAGGTTTGGTACCACTGCTTTGAATGAAAGTACAGAATCCCACAGTCTCAACAAATTAGAAAACACTGAGTTAGTTAAGCTCTCAAAAAAGGCAGGGCTGGTCTCTCTCTAATGGGATCACCTGCCAGGATGGAAATTCTGCAACCAAGAGGCCTCCCAAGACCCAGTGCCTGAGCAAGAGCCCCAGGCCAGTGGAGACCAGAGATTTGCAGGCCACGGGCTCCTCCCTGCCCTGCCTCTGAAAAGCATGGTGCAAACAGAAATCTCTCTCCTCTCTGTCTCCTCTGTCACCTTCTGAGACAGAGGGCTGCTTTCTGGGCACAGTGGGCACATTGGGAGGAGGCCTTTGCAGAGGACCAGGAGGAGCTACGATAGAGGCTGGCCAGGCTTTTTCTGCGAAGGGCCAGATAATAAATGTTTTCAGCTTGGGTTTCAGAGAGCTTTGGCTTCTGTGTTGCAACAGACTCTGCCTTTGAAGCACAGCTAAGCAGCACAGTTAGTAATGTAAAAATGACAAGTGTGACTGTGCCCAGGAAAACCCTGCTGTGGACACTCAGTTTCAGTTTCATAAGATTTTCACGTGCCACAAAATGTCTTTCAAATTTTTTTCCCCGTTACAAAATACAAAACCATTCTCAACTCATACAAAAGATGGTGGTGGCTGAGTTTTAGCCCATGGACCAGTCGTTTGCTGATTCCAGACTCAGAAGACAAAGGCACACTAGACTGTTATCTGAAACACAGTTGTCAACTGTGTGTGTCTCGTTAGCACCGAGTTCTACCCCAGCACAGCCTGACAGGACTACTCCTCTATGGAGCCCAGATGCTTCCCAGCACTTACAATGCCCGGAATCCCACTACTGCCTTCCCTGACTGTATTTTCAAAGTCCCACACTAGCCGGTGGGCTCCTTGCCTTTCGTCTTGCTCGATGCATTACAGCTGAGTCCTCAGCAGTGGCAGTGGCAGGCAGCTGGGACACATTTTCTGAATACATGGCATGTTGGCTGTACAAGGAATGCAATCCTCAGTCCTTTCCTGGTCTGCGTAGCCTGTGTGAGGTGGCCCCATCTGGGTTTCCACTTTTCCTCCTCAGTTACTCTTCTCTGGCCAGCCTCACTGATGATCTGGCTTCAAAGCCACGCTTTCGTCAGTGTCACACCTCTCAGGGCCCCGCACACTGTGTCCTCACCATCTGTCCACTCTCCATCCGTCTGACTGAGTTGTACACATCTCCCAGCCAGGGACCAGCTCTTGATCACTAACAGCCTTGGCAGGTCTCAGATTTCAACATCAGAACAAGAGGCTGGATTTTGTGGCCAGGTACGTTGTTGTGTATCTGCAATCCTAGCTCTGGGAGGCTGAAGCAGGAGGATTTCAAGTTTGAGCCCAGACTAGGCAATTTAGTAATCTAGCAAGACTCTGTCTCAAAAATAACAGATATGAGTGTTTGAAAAACCCAAGTATATTTACAGAATACAAATGATACGTGTACTACCAGTATCTGTATGCCAAATCTTTCACCTCAGCTCTTCTCCATATTTAGTATGAAATGATGGAAGGACACCAAGGTAGAAGAATTGACTATAGCTCAATTAATCCACTTCTACTGCACTGGGTGCCTTACTTTAAAGTAGAAAGGTGCTGGTACTTCCATGTTCTGCCTATTCATTTTGAATTGCTGGCAATTCAAAAATTCCTGCAAAATTCCTGCAAAAACAGCCTTATTTAAAAATGCTCACAACATTAACTCAGCTTTAAAATTACCTGAAAACAACCAGATGGATATAATACAGTGGTACTTTGGGTCACCACTGTTTTTGTTTGCAAACAATTTGGTTTGCACACAGAAGTGTTTGGCAAAATTTTGTTTTGGTTTGCAAACTCTGTATTGGGTGACTATCAGGACTGTGGTCATCTTTCCCACACAACACAAACATGACCATGTTTCCCAAAATCATAGAACAAATTAAGTTCTTTTTTTTTTTTTAAATGTGGGTACCAGGAGTCGACCTCAGGACCTGCCGCTGAGCGATATCATCGGCCCGTTTTTTTCCTTTATGTGGGTACCGGGAGTTGAACTCAGGACCTCGCGCTTGCCAGGCAGGCGCTTACGCTGCTGAGCCATCTCACCAGCCCCTAAGTTCATTCTTGTTTTTTTTTTTTTTGTGTGTGGGTACCGGGGGGGTCGACCTCAGGACCTCGCCCGCCAGCAGGCGCCCGTGCCACTGAGCGATATCACTGGCCCCTTTTTCGTATGTGGGTTCCGGGAGTCGAACTCGGGCCCTCGCGCTTGCCAGGCAGGCGCTTAAGCCGCTGAGCCATCTCACCGGCCCCCCTAAGTTCATTCTTAATCAAGTACTATATTCAGATACAAAAACATGCAGGTACTCAGCCCCACACTGTGCTAACCCTAGAAGAGAAGAGTTCTAGTCTCTCCAAATGATGCAAATGGTATATTGATGGCACACATTCGTTAACATTCCACCTTTATTTTATACTTATTAAAAAAGTATTTTATGACAAGAATATTTTCACTCAACTATCTAAATTTTTAAGGCTAAATTTCTAAGTTATTTTCAGTGGTAAGCTTTATTGCCAGGTATTACATCAGTCAGCTAGTGCTATTCAAGCACCATGCTTTACTTTGTAGTTTCACTTATAGATACATCTATTTTCTCTTATGATTGTACAAACACCATACAATTACCTTGTAACATGGTATAATTTTTACTTTGAAACATGCATGGCATGTGACAGAAATGTAGGATTCTACAAGATTTTATACTAACATTTGAGTCCCATTTAAGAAATGCTTCCAAATCAGTACCTATGTTGTCTTATGCCCACTTATTATGTTTCATCAAGTTCATAGGGTCCTTGGCCCAAAGCTATGCAAATTTTGTTTCTCCTCTGAGCTTAGTGAATTGACAGAAAAGAGAAAGTTCTCTTGATCCATACACACACATTGGAGCAATCTAAGTAGAGGGCTGTTGGACAGACGGAGAGAGATGGAAAAGGGCGTGGGAGTGGGGTGTGAAGAAGCCAGTGCTGAACAGGAGAAAAAAGACAGCAGATGGTAGCGGCAGGAGCAAGGAATGGGTGTGAAATGTAAAAGGGAAAAACAGCAAAGTCCCTAAAGGGACTCCCCAAAGTTTAAAGTTACTTGTACCACATGTGCTCAACTTTGCAGTATTTGGTCATTTAGTACTTCAATCCATTGCTTTTCAGAAAAATAACCCCTAAAATGTAACAATGCATAAAATCAAAGACTACATTTAAAGGCGTTTTTAGGGCCGGTGAGATGGCTCAGCGGCATAAGCACCTGCCTTGCAAGCGCGAGGGCCCGAGTTCGACTCCCGGATCCCACATACGAAAAAGGGGCCGGTGATATCGCTCAGCGGCACGGGCGCCTGCTGGCGCGCGAGGTCCTGAGGTCGACCCCCCGGTACCCACAAAAAAAAAAAAATAAAAAAATAAAGGCGTTTTTATTCAGGTTCCACGGTTTTGAATCTGCCACATTCATCCAAGAACACCACAAATCAGGTAAACTCAACGTATTTCACATTTCCCCCTCTTTTTTCCAGTCTAAACTTAATCAGAACTAAAAACAAACAAGCAGCTGGTAGTAAGACTAGTGAACATTATATTATATCAACAGACAGAAAAAAAAAAACCCACTGTAAAATTCAACACAGGAACACCATCTCTTAGGCGTGTGCACACACACAGACAGAAAGGCAAACAAGTATGAGAACCAACTGCAAACTCATGGTCTTTCTTTTTACTGGAAGACTGCCCAGTTCTACCGTCTCTCTTCCAAGCAGAGAAGTACTTTTCACGTGTAGCTGGGAGGAAAAGCACAATGAAGTACCTTCACCTTGCCCCGGACGCAGCACTCTCTTCTGGAGAGTTAGGGAAACCCGCGTTCGCGCGTTTACACCAGGAGCAAGCTCAGCCTGGGTACGCCTCCCGGACCACCGTGCACAGAGGTCTAGGGAAAGCGCCGCAGGCCGAGCTTGGAGGCTCGTCCTCCGGATGGGCGCGAAAGCTGCAGGTGCCCGACCTAAGGGAGAAGAAGGTCAGGGAGGAGAGTCCCTTCGGGAAGGCGTCCTTCCTACACGTGGAAGGCACCCTGACGGTGTGTGACCGGCCGGGGCGCGCCGCGCCGGCCGTGAGACCGAGCCCTCAGCCGCGCAGCGCCGCCGGCCGCCTCGGCTTCGCGGCCGCGGGCAGGGCAGGCTTTCCTTCAGCACCGCGGACAGCGGGTCCTCTCGCGCGCGCCCCGGGCTCGACTCGCACACACTTCCCGGCGAGACCCCCGCGGGCCAGCCCTCGCCGCCGTCTTTCCAGCTTCCTTTCCGCGACGGAGCCGACTAACGCAGCGCCCAGGAAATGGCGGACCGCCGGTCACTCTTCGGTGACGGCCGCGGTCTGCACTTCAGACGAACCCCGGCCAGAGCAAATTCTGCCTTCTGAACCCGAGTCTCACCGACTCAGAGTCGGCTTTTCTGAAACCGCCCCAAGTCCGGCCGATACCGGAAAAAAGCCTAAACTTTCCCCCTCACGTCCTCCTCGCCGGCCCTGCTCACCTGCGCCGCGGCCCCACGCTCTGCTCGGCTCGTTCGCCCCGGCCGGACTCGGCGCCCAGCGCCCACCTCCCGGGCTTTCGGGAAGGCGCTGCCTACTGCGCCGGCGCCGGAGCCTCCGCGCAGGCCTGGGCGGGGTGGCGCCGACGTCTTCGCGCGCGCAGCGCGGTGACGTCACCGCCGTTTTATAAGGGCGGGCGGTAGGCGAGTAGGACCTTGCCCCGAGGCGGAGCTGTGGTGTGGTGGGTAGTGTGCGAGGGGGTGCGCCAAAACGGCCTTGAGCAGCCTTCCGGAAAACGCGTTTGGTGGTAGCTCCATTTCAAGCCCTTTGGAACGGATATCTCCACTTTTAAAAGGTCTTCAGAAGGCGGGGCTGTTTTCCTAGAAACGGGAACGTCCCAGGAGAGCGTGGAAGTGGGGTAAAGCTCCGCGAGGTAGTCCGGAGTGTTTGGGTTCACTTTACACTGAGTTCATTCACCAAATCCTGTGGAGCAGCCCCGAAGTGCCGGCCTGCTCCGGGCTCGCACCCCCCAGCCCCCCAGGGACAAGAAGAACGACTCATTAGGTGTGCAGGGCTTTCTCTCAGGCGCGGCTCTGACTGGATGCTTTCGTGGAGTCCCTCGTCCCAACGACGCCCCGTGAGAGGTAGCGTTAGCCTTAATTCGCAGACAAGGATGCGTTTGGCCGTTAGTCAGGGGCATAGCTTGAAAGCAGCAGGCCCTTCGCTGTATTTCCCACAGCTTTCAGGACATAGTCTTGGTAATCCCTGTATGCCGTAAGGGGCATCCCTGAACATTTTATTCCTTAAAATAACTGAGATGTGGGCCGGTGAGATGGCTCAGCGGCCTAAGCGCCTGCCTTGCAAGCGCGAGGGCCCGAGTTCGACTCCCGGATCCCACATACGAAAAAGGGGCCGGTGATATCGCTCAGAGGCACGGGCGCCTGCTGGTGCGCCCTGAGGTCCTGAGGTCGACCCCCCGGTACCCACAAAAAAAAAAAAAAAAAAAAAAAAAAATAACTGAGATGTGTGATACTATCCATCCTTAGTTTATAGAGGAAGAAAGGTTCAAGAGAGGTAAGGTTGTCTTTCTAAAGGTTGCTCAGCTGGCAAAGGCAAAAAGGAACTCTAGGTGTTTTCCATTTCCCCCCCCCCCAGAATATCTACATAGAACTTAGTTCCTGTTGAGGACTGTTGATCTTTATGGTTTCCTTTGCTTGTAAAGCCCTTCCCCACACACTTAAGTTCAGTTTCTGGTAACTCTCAATGTTACACCCTCACGGAAGCATTTCCTGAACCCCTAGTACAGTATTAGATTTCCACTCTTCTGGCTCCGTCTCCTCCTGTGTTGTTTTCTCCAAAACACAGTCACATGTCGTATATATATGGTACAACCACTTGTTTTGTTTACAAGTGCACCCACCACTAGAATTTGAACTTAATAGATTTTTTTTCTCTTTGATTTACTGCTCCATCCTCAGCACCTAGAACTAGCTGAGTGAATGAAACAGTTCTTGCCCACTGAAATTCCACTGTAATTTCACAGCACTCTGTCTTCAATTGGTATGACCTGTTCCATTAATAGATATCTCCACAGCCTTATCACTTACTTGGCTAAAGATGCAAATTACACACTCGAGTGGTCCTGTATTCTAAGAATCCAGTAGATCTTTTTCATGGTTATAGGCACTTTCGTTATCTTCCGTGAGTTTATAAATACAAATTTTTCTTAAGTTGATATGGGCTGCATGCGACAGCGCTGACAGAGTGCGTATTAAAGCATTTGTATGTTGCTGAAGACAACCTTGGCTTATCTTCATGCTTCGTGTAAGTCTGCATAGCATCGCAGTTGAAACAAACTCAGCTCTTCCAGCTTTGATCCTGGTTGTTTTTGGGTCATTTTCTGCTTTAGTTGTGAACCAAAGAATACCTTGGAAAATTCCTTACAATTTTTAGGGAAATAGTAACCAGGAATATACCAGAGAAACACTCAAAGATCTGCTGTCATAGCTCCTTTTTTATGACATGTCCCACAGCTGATCCTTCCTGTGGGTGGCACCTGGCTGGTGAGCAAGAATCTGTGGCAGTTGCACAGTGTATTTATTAGCATACAGCTTGTGCATTGTTTTAAAGGTAAGCTCTTGTACATTTTGGAGAGAGACACTCCATGTCTATCCTTCAAATTACCACAACCTATTAAGTAACACATGGCCCATAGGGTAGTAAGTTAATATTTCCTAATCCCTGAACTGAATGCCTCCTTATTCCCTTAGCCTCATTATTTTTGAAGGCATTGTGTCTTTCAGTCAGACATTCTGTAAAGATGTATTTATTCAGTACTTGGAAGATGTAATCTGCTCTTAAGAGCCTAGAATCTGGCTGAGCTCTTAAGATATATGCACAAAAGCTGGAGGATGGTGATTGACAACATAAAATGACTTATTTATTGAGTGCTCATTCTGCACAGACACTTGGCAGGAGTGACCTCATCTAGTTCTTGTATCTCTAGAGTAAGAGTGCTGATCCGTTACTATTTCCATTTTTTTTTTTTTTTTTGTGGGTACCGGGGGGTCGACCTCAGGACCTCGCGCGCCAGCAGGCGCCCGTGCCGCTGAGCGATATCACCGGCCCCTTTTTCGTATGTGGGATCCGGGAGTCGAACTCGGGCCCTCGCGCTTGCTGGGCAGGCGCTTAAACCACTGAGCCATCTCACCAGCCCACTATTTCCATTTTTATAGCTGAGAAACGTAAAGTCTAGAGAAATGACTGAAGACACACTGCTGGTAAATAAACTACAACCTGTCAACATTAGTATTTTTTCCAATAAGCGATGCAAATTTTATTTTTCTAATGGAATAAGAAGTCCAAAATGGAGGCAGTTTCTGGTGTTAATTTGTGGGTACAAGGTTATTTGAAAGTTCGGTTTTTCTCATCGTCACAAGATGCAGTCAATTTTGGAGGCTTGAGTCATGGTCGGTTGGCTTGTTGCTTTTGGGCCTAGGGTGAGTCAGTACATGGTAGTGGAAGCACATGGCTGAGGAAGTCAGGAAGCAAAAAGAGCAAGAATAATAAAATAGTATCTTGTAGTCTATGAGGATACTGGCGAAGACAGGTGTCTTGGCCGCTTTCTTTCTTGTTGAGACAAAATACCTGACACATGCACCTGAAAGGAGGAGAGGTATATAATTTTGGCTCACAGTTTTTACAGGTTTGAGTGCATAGTTGGCTGGCTCCAAGGCAGGGCAGCATGGCAGAGGGGCATAGCAGAAAAGAAGCTGCTCACATCATGTTGGCAGGAACAAGAGCAAGGGAGGGAGGGGGGGGAAAGAAAGGAGTAGCTGAGAGGAGATAAACCCTTTCAGACCATGCCCCCAATAAGTTGCTTCTGACCAGACCTCACCTCCTAACAGCAAGTCACCTATAAGCCCCCATAATCCAATCCCCTTCCAAAAGCCCTGCGTTTGAGCACATGAGGCTCTTGGGGGACATCTAGATATAAATGATAACAACAAGAGCTGGAATAGTCTAGCATTTTGGAAGACTGAGGTAGACTTTGAAAAATGGTGGGGTTTGGAAATCTGTTTCTGTGAGTAGATGTATCAGATGGCAGGAGCTGTGGTGTGACGTGTGCTACGTGAAGGAAGCATCATGTACAGAAATTGTGCGCATCTGAGGTGAGGCTTATTTGAGTGGAAGCACCAGGAAGAATGTTTTCTTCTTATTTTCCCTAATTTTGAAGACTTCATTTTTGGTGCTGGTAAATCTGAGAGTGGAGGCCTGACAGTAACAAACTGTCGCAGAAAATGTCCCCCCAACCAGTATACTTCATTTTCTGTTAGTTGCCCAGGTAACTTCCAGTTTATTTCAGTTCCTGTTACAGTTCCTGTTACTACCTTCTCTTAGAAACTGCTGGTCACTATGATGCATTTTGTAAGAACCAATCAAAGACAGCCAAGTACTCTGCTTCTGTATTTCCTGCTTACAGACCCTGTAAGAATGCTAGCCTACCACTGTTCAGGGCCTGATATTTTGGGAATAAATTCTTATCAGTGACCATTGATGTTAAATAAATCTGCCTCCAAATCCTGGGTGATGTTTTGGTGTTTCTGTTTGCCACTGCAAAATAACAGGAATTACTGGAGAAGGTGGGACTGGTGAGTACAGAATTACAGATGAAGCCAGAAAAAGGAAGGCATGGGATGAAAAAGGAGTGATGAGATTTAAAGAGTAAGAAATAATTAAAAGAAATGCAGAATCCTTGGCTCTTTTCTGACTTCAAGATACTAGCAGTAAATTCTGTTAACAGTTTGTAGAGGAGCCATCTTTGTAGAGCCCCTTTGAGTTCCTCTTGGTGTGCAGGTCCTAGGAAACAAGAACTCATGACTGAAATGGAGTTGATTTTTTTCTCCTGGTTCAAGAATTTGGTGAAGTGGATCCAGTTGCTGTATGCGGTTTTCTTTACTCTGAAATAAAATGATTAGAATTTTACTTGTTCCATATTTGTACTCTTAACTTATACGAGCATATTCTACACTCAAAATGTATCTAAAATGCTCTAAATTGGTGTTATGGTTTATATCTTGATGTCCCCCCCAAAAAAAAACCTCATGCACTCCTAGGTTGGGCTTTGGGGAGATGACTGGATCATGGGTTTGTGATACTGGATTCATGCACCTATGGGTTTCAAATGTAGTTCAAATGTAGTTACCTGGGTGTGATGTTGGGAGGTGAAGCCTGGTGGGTCATTGGGGGCGTGGCCTGGAAGGGTATATCTTCCTCCCTCTTCCCCTGATTGCTTTCTGCTTCTTGCCATCAGCTCAGGAACTATTTTGCCTCTGCCCTGCTGTTTTTCCTTCCTACTCTGCCTTGGAACCAGCTGACTGTGGACTGGCTGAATCCTTTACTAACTGTAAGCCAAAATAAACCTCTCCTCCTTTCTTTAACTTGTGCATATTGGGTATTTGGTCCAGCAAGGAGAAAGTAACTAAGCCAATTGGGCTGGGTACATTTTGAACAGAGAGACTTTATAAGCAGATACCACTTCAGGAGCTTTTGTTAGTGAACCAAGTGCCAGTCTAGGTCCAATCAAATAAAATGCTGTAGTAAAGAAATCATCTCAGTTTGTACATATATTGTAGGCACTTGGCTAACAAAGTGTTGCTGACAAAGCTACATTCAATTCTAGAAGTTTCAAATGGGAATTTGCATTTGCTTTTTCCTTCCATGGGAAAGTGAATGAAAAACTTCAGTAGATCTAAAGTTCAGCTAAGAAAGTCTTAGAATTGTTATGTTAAAAACACACATGGTAATTTTTAGGAAATCATTTGTATGCTGTATGCATCGTGAATATACTTTTTTTTTTTTTTTACTTCCCACATTTCAGTAATTTAAAGTTCACACAGTCCTTTTGCCTGATACTGACACCCTTCCAGTTGGTATAATTTATAAAGCCTCCTCCCCATAAATTCACTAATGACTATTTAATCTGGGGTTTTCTCGGAGTGGGCATTTTCTCATTCGTGGCCTTCCTGTCTCTTTTTTTCCCCCTCCATGTCTCCCCCTCTCCCATTTGCTCTTGTAATCCTGTAACAAGTTTATCATTAGTCTAATGTTGAGTAAGCAATGAAGAACCATCTTAAATCATACTTGACTACTTGGAAAGCATTGTATCCTGCCATTCCCATCTTTTTGTAATGCTGTGCACTTGTGTTTATTGGAAACATTCAGGCTGTTTGTGTCAGCCAGTTTTTCATCAGTATTGTTTGACATATGAGTCTACTTGAAAACTTTGATGTAGTTTCCTTTAAAAGTAAAGAGGTTGCAGTTTTACTGAACTGTAATTTCTGTTGTCAGTATTTAGTGATATGTAAAAATATTGTCAGGAAAAGGTGTTGTAGTTTAATTCATTTGGGGTAGTTTTATAAAAAACAGAAACACCCGTGTCCTTCATTTTTATGAAAACGGCATGAAGCAAATATTTTATCTAATTTTAGAACTTCATGTGAAGAATACTTTACTTTTTGTAGGGTATCAAGTCTTGTTTTGAAGACTAATTTTAATTATCTCTTTAGTATCTCCTTTTTATTGCTTTTTCAGCTATGACTTTCCTAAACTGGTAGCTGAGTAACTGTATCGAGAGTTTATTCTTACATATTCTTATATATGGATATTAATGAAAATTTTTAACATAAGGAAATAAAGAAGTTCAGTTAGCCAAGTATGCCCTGGGATTGAGGTATTTTCATGATGATATTTTCCAGAGGTAATAAAATGAAATAATTCGTGAATATCTTTTTATGTTGGTCTGCTTTTGTTGGACTCTGAAAAAAATACAAATTGTAAGCCATAGCAGGTGGGAAAGTTTCCAATAATTTGAAAAATTGATCAAATGAAGTAATCATTTTATAATTTTGTCTGAAGAACGTTTATTTGATATGAGATATGGGTTAAGTGTGTTGATTTATTTGCATAAAATTTTGAAGAGGAATAGTAGAGTGAAAAAGAAATGGATTCATTTTAACTCTAGATGGCAGTTAAACATAACTGAGACCAACTTTTTTGAAACACAAAAATGGTAAGCACAAACACATACCCGCACAGACAATTTCTGTACTACTATCCCTTTAATTATATTATCAAGATAATGGGTTGATATTACTAAACAAGCATGTGGAAAATGTAATTACACACCAGTGAAATAAATAGTATAACCAGTAATTGCAAGTCTTTTTTTTTTTTTTTTTCTCTTTATGTGGGTACCGGAAAACAAACTCAGGACCTCACGCTTGCCAGGCAGGTGCTTATGCCGCTGAGCTATATCTCTGGCCCAATTGCAAGTTTTTTAATGGAAAAAATAAAACAAAATTTCGTAAGAAAATAGAATAACAACAGTCAATACATTGTATATTGTTGTCTTTAGTTACTCAGAGTACAAGATACGGGCTTAAAAAATTCTCCAAACAGTATTAGCACAAATCTTTCTTTTCGATGAACTAAGACAAACTAGTAATATAAGTATCTTGTTTTATTTTTTTTAATCCTTTTTCCTTCCTTTCTTTGCCCTTTCCCCAAACCTAGTTCCTCTTTCCTTTTGAACAATTTCTTCACATTTCACAATATCTTTTGTACAATTTGGTCCTTATTTACTCTTTCAGTTTCTCACACCAGGGAGAAAATACTATTTTTACACATGTGAGTCTAATTTATATCACTTATAACTATGATCTCAAGTTTCATCCATTTACATATAAATGTCTCAAGTTTATCCCTCTTTATGGCTGAGTAGTACTCATTGTATAAAAATACCACATCTTTTTTATCCCTTCCTTGGGGTATTTGGGTTGTTTCCAAGACTTAGCTGTTACAAATTGTGCTGCTATAAACACGGGTGCACATATATCGCTGTGGTATGATGTTTTTAAATCTTCCGGGAAGATACCCAGAAGGAGAATAGCTGGGTTGAATGGGACCTCTAATCCTAGTTTTTTGAGGAATCTCCACACTGATTTCCACAGTGGTTGCACCAGTATACACTCCCACAGTGGAGAAGGGCTCCTTTTTCCCCACTGCCCCTCCAGCATTTGTTACTGGTTGATTTCTTGATGATAGCCATTAATTCTGGATTGAGATAGAATCTCAGTGTTGTTTTAATTTGCATCTCTCGAATGACCAATGATGTTGAACATTTTTTCATGTATTTATTTGCCATTTGTATTTCTTCATCTGAGATGTGCACATTCATCTCAGATGCCCATTTTTGGATTGGGTCTTTGAACTTGGAGTGTCTGATTTTTTTCAGTTCTTTATATGTTCTAGACATAAGTCCTTTGAGGGACAACTGGCTAAAATTTTTTCCTACTCCATGGATTGTCTTTTCACACTGTTGTTGATTTCTTTTGTTGTGCAAAAGCTTTTTAATAAGATGAGATCCCAGTTGTTGATTCTTTGTAGTATTTCCCATGTGATATGGGTTTTGTTCATGAAGTCTCTGCATACACCTACGTAAATAGGTTTCTACTTATTTTCTTTTCCAGTAGATTTAGTGTTTGTTTTAGTATTTAAATCTCTGATCCATTTTGATTTTAGTTTAGTGCATGGTGATAGACATGGGTCTAGTTTTAATCTTCAGCATGTGGAAAGCGAGTTTTACCAGCACCATTTATTAAAGAGGCTATCTTTCTTCCAATAAACATGTTTGGCCCCTTTGTCAAAAATTAGGTGGCATAGTGTGTTTGTAGTTGTGTCTGTATCTTCTAATCTCTTCCAGGTCCTCAGGTCTGATTTATTGCCAAGACGATGCTGATTTTATCACAGTAGCTTTGTAGTATA
The DNA here is from genome assembly GCA_028451465.1 of Erethizon dorsatum. Taxonomy (NCBI): domain Eukaryota; kingdom Metazoa; phylum Chordata; class Mammalia; order Rodentia; family Erethizontidae; genus Erethizon; species Erethizon dorsatum. The sequence continues at coordinate 93,085,343 of CM051825.1, read as the reverse complement.
ATTTCAAGTCGGGAATTGTGATGCCTCCTGCCTTGTCTTTGTTGCCCATAATTGCCTTTGCTATTCTAGCTCTTTTCTGCTTCCAAATGAATTTTAGCAATCTTTTCTCTAGTTCTGTGAGGTATGTTAATGATATTTTGATCGGGATTGCATTAAATCTATATAACAATTTTGGGAGTATGGCCATTTTCACTATGTTGGTTCTTCCTATCCATGAGCAAGGGATATCTTTCTGTTTTCTGATGTCCTCTTTGATGTCCTTTTTCAGGGTACTGTAATTTTCAATATATAGATCTTTTACTTCCTTTGTTAGATTGATTCCTAAGTATTTCATTGTTTTGGATGCTATTGCAAAGGTTGTGATTTCCCTAATTTCTCTCAGTGAGTTTGTTGTTTGTGTACAGGAATGCTATTGATTTTTGAGTGTTGATTTTGTATCCAGCTATGCTACTGAATTTGGTTATTAATACTAGAAGTCTTTTGGTGGAGTTTTTGGGGTCTTCTATGGAAAGTATCATGTCATCTGCAAATACTAATGATTTAACTTCTTCCTTTCTTATCCTTATTCCTTTTATTTCTCTCTCTTGTCTAATTGCTCTGGCTGATGTTTCCAGAACTATATTGAGTGGGAGTGGTGATAGTGGACATCATTGTCTTGTTCCTGATTTTAGAGAGAAAGCCTTTGGTTTTTGTCCATTTTGTATGATGTTGGCTGTTGGTTTGTCATAGATGGCTTTTATCAGGTTGAGGTAAAGACCATCTATTCAAATTTTCTATAGGGTTTTTATCATGAATGAGTGCTGGACATTACCAAAAGCTTTTCCTGCATCTATTGAGATGATCATGTGATTTTTGTCTTTGGCTCTGTTGATATGATGTATTATATTTATTGATTTGTGTATGTTGAAACATCCCTGCATTCCTGGGATGAATCCCACTTGGTCATGGTGTATAATCTTCTTGACAAATTGCTACATTCTGTTAGCTAGTACCTTATTGAGGATTTTTGCGTCTATGTTTGTTAGGGAGATTGGCCTGTAGTTCTCTTTTTTGGTTGGGTCTTCCTCTGGTTTTGGTATCAGGGTAATACTTGCCTCCAGGAATGGATTAGGGAGTATTGCTTCCCTTTCAGTTTCATTAAAGAGTTTGAGGAGTATTGGCATTAAATTGTCTCTAAATTTCTTGTAGAATTCAGCAGGACCTGGGCTTTTCTTTGTTGGTAGGTTTTTAATTACTTTTTTAATCTCATTAACTGATATTGGGTTATTCAGAATTATTATATCTTCTTGGTTCTGCTTTGGTAATTCTTTTTTTTAATTTAATTTTATTTTTTATTTTTTATTTTTTTTTTGTGGGTACCAGGGGTCAAACTCAGGACCTTGCATGCCAGCAGGTGCCTGTGCCGCTGAGTGATATCACCGGCCCTTTTTTCATATGTGGGTTCCGGGAGTAGAACTCAGGACCTCGCGCTTGCCAGGCAGGCGCTTGTGCCACTGAGCCATCTCACCGGCCCTGGTAATTCATATGTATCTAGGAATCTGTCCATTTCTGCTGTGTTTTCCATCCTATGAGACTAAAGATTTTCAAAGTAGGTATTGATGATCTTCTGAATTTTCACAGGATTTGTAGTGATTTCACCCTTTTCCTTCCTCAATGAACGAGAGCCTTTTCTTTCTGTTTTTTTTGGATAAGGTTGCCTAAGGGTTTATCAATTTTGTTTATTCTTTCAAAGAACCAACTCTTTGATTCATTAATTCTTTGTACTGTTTTCTTGGACTCCATTGTGTTAATTTCTGCTCTGATCTTTATAATTTCCTCCCTTGTATGGGCTTTGGGTTTGTCTTGCTCTTCTTTTTCTAGAATCTTGAGGTGTAATGTGAGGTTGTTTATTTGTGTTTGTTCTGTCTTCCTGATGTGAGAATTCACCACAATAAAATTTGCCCTTAAGATTGCTTTCGTTGTGTCCCATAAGTTCCAGTATGTTGTATCTGCATTCTTGTTTAGTTGTAGATATTGTTTAATTTCTTCCTTTATTTCGTCTGTGACCCATTGGTTGTTTAGGAGGGTGTTATTTAATGTCCACGTGTTTATGGAGTTTTTATGGTTTCTTTTGCCATTAATTTACAATTTCATTGCACTATGGTCAGATAATTTGCGTGGGATAATTTCAATTCCTTTGCATTTACTTAAGCATGTTCTGTGGGCTAGTGTATGGTCTATTTCAGAGAATGTCCCATGTGCAGCTGAAAAGAATGTGTATTCTGATGATGTTGGGTGAAACAGTCTGAAAACATCTACTAAGTCCATTTGTTCACAGGTTTGGTTTGGTTCTTACATTTCTTTGCTGATTTCTTTTCTAGTTGTTCTTTTTGTGACAATGGAATATTAAGATCTCCTGTTACAATTGTGTTATTGCTTATTTGAGTTTTCATGTCTATTAATAATTGTCTTATATAGTTGGTACATACGTACCTTATTTGGTACATATATATTTATGATTGTTATCTCTTCCTTTTGAAGTTTTCCCTTAACAAGTATGTAGTGACCTTCTTTATCTCTCATTTTGATCATTCTTGGTTTGAAGTTCACATTGTCTGCAAACAGAATAGATACCCCTTCTTTTTTCTGGGTTCCTGTTGCATGGAATATTGTTTTCCATCCTTTGACTTTCAGTCTATGAATGTCTTTTTGAGTTAAATGTGTTTCTTGTATACAGCATATTGTTGGATCTTGTTTCTTAATCCATTCTGCCAGTCTTTTTCTTTTGGATGGTGAATTGAGGCCATTTACATTGATGGTTATAACTGATATATATTGGCTTATCTTTGTCATGATATTTCCTGCTGTTCGTTCCCTGGTTTTCCCCCTCTGTTTAATTGATTGCCCTGCCTGGTGGTTTCTTTCTGTTGGTATTCTTGGAATTGTGGTCATTTTTATCTATGTCTAGAATATCTTTCAGTACTCTGTGTAGGGTTGGTTTGGTGTTCATGAATTTCTTCAGTTGTTCTTTGTCATGGAAGTATCTGATTTCTCCGTTAATTTTGAAGGATAGTTTGCAGGGTACATCAATCTGGGTTGGAAGTTGTTTTCTTTCAGGAGCTAAAATACTTCACTCCAAGCTGTTCTTGACGTAAGGGTTTGTGTTGAGAAGTCTGCCCTGATTCTGATGGGCTTTCCTTTATAGGTGATCTGTTTCTTTTCTCTAACAGCTTTTAATATGCTGTTCTTGTGCTGAATTTCTGGAATCTTGATTATTATGTCTTGGTGTAGTTTTATTTTGGTCATGGCTGTTTGGAGTTCTGTATGCTTCATTGATTTGTATGTCAATTTCTTTATCCACGCTTGGGAAGTTTTCTGCCATTATGTCTGTGAAGATTTTTTTTTTTTTTTATGGCATTTGCACTGTCTCCAGCTTTCTCCCAGTCAATCTTATGTTATTCTTCTTTGCTTCATCTTGTAGCTGTTGGATTGATTTTTCATGGTCTCTTGCTATTTTTAAGATGTCTTTCTTTTCATGATCACTAGCTGCAACTTTGTCTTCAAGATGTGAAATTCTATCCTCTCCTTCAATCTGTTGCATATACTTTCAGTGGAGGTTTTTATCGCTTGGATTTCTGTTTGGGTACGTTTCATGGATTCCATTTCTTTCCTACATTGGGCATTTTTTGTTTCTATCGTTTTTCTAAGCTCATCTATTCTTTTATCTGTGTGTTCTCTAATATCTTTGATTTTAAGCATAATTGCTTTTTGTACCTGAGAGATTATTTTCTCTATAGCCTTTTTTTTTGGCTTCTGTTGCTATCATTTCAGAAAGTTCCAATGTTTGACTTCCAGTTTCATCTATCTCATTGAGTTCCAGGCTTGTCCTAGGTGGGCTGGGTGTCTGGGGTTGTATTTTGCGTCTGCGTGCTATCATTTTCTATTTTCTCTTTTTTATTTTATTTTGTTTTGTATATTGATGCTTGCCAATTTCTTGTGATATATAGCTTTATCACTAGTATTGAGGCTTCCCTAGGAGATGTCTGTTCTTTAGGGATGTCCTCTAGATGTAGGTGGTTTTTTATAGCTATCTGAAGAACCTACCTTCCCAATTTGTAAAGGATGCAAAATTACTATTTGGCTCACCTCTCAGTCCTTTGGTACTGGGTTGTGGTGATGATTATGACCCCATACAATCACAGTGTTATCATACAAGGGAAAAAACTGTTTATAACATGTATGACATCCTGGCTAAAGTAGTATATTTAGTAATAACAGTAGTTTCAAGTACAGCTTAATTACTGACAAACTATGGTAACCATTAACATGCTACCTCTAACCACAGGAGCAAACTCTAAAGTTATATAACAAAATCAAACACATACCGTGCACTTGTATGCAGTGATTTTCCCTTTAGTGGAGTGATTTCACCCTTTTGTAGGGGGGGGTGTTAAGGTCTGTAGGGGACAGGCTAAAGTGATGAATGAGATCAAATGTAGTAGAGTCAAGGCTGAAGGTCAAAGGATGATCACCTGAGTTTTGGGAAACTGGAGGACACAGGAGAGAAAGAATGAAATAGAATATGAAGGAGTAATCAGAAAGGGCAGAGACAATGTTTACTAACTTGAAAGTTTAAATTCAAGAAGTAGTTGAGGAAAGAGAAAGATCAATAGAAGAAAATGAAAAAGAAAGGTAAGAAACCTAAACAAGGAAGAAAAAGAAGGAAGAAAGAGAAACAGATCAAAAAAAGAAAAGAAAGAAAAAGGAGAACAGAGAAAGAGATGAGGAAAAAAAAAACCCAAATACAAAAATAACCACAGAATACAAGCAAGATGACATCCAACCACACAGGAAAGGGATAGCCAATCAGAAAAACAAGGGAGAATAAAAGTAGTAAAATACCTCTGGTGTTTACAGTTCTGTGATGGTGTCTGTGTTTAATCCCAGAAATGTGCTGGGTATGGAGCTGATCTTGGCCTCTGGATATGGGGGCTGGGACTGGTCTTCTGTTGTTGGAGTTCTCCAGAGTCCAACTGCTGGCTCTTCGCTGCTGCTTCAGGCACTTCCATGTTGCTTGTCTTGCTGATTACTCCACCCTCCAAATGCATGTGTGTGCCCATGTGCCTGGGGCCCAGCTGTTGTCAGGGGTATGGGGGTTCCAGTCAGCCCACCCATCAAAGGTGTGTGTCCTTACACTCCTCTTGCAGATCCTGCCTTCCCAGGGCAATGGAGGAAGCTCACACCTCTTTCGCAGGCCCCACCATACTGGGGGCAATGAAGGAAGCGTAGCATGGACTTACATTCTTGCAGGCACCTCAGTTCTAGGGGCAATTTGAGAAAGCACGGAGTGCGGACTTACACTCTTCTTGTGGGCCCCACCGTCCTGGGGGCAATGTGGACTTATGCTCTTCTTGCGAGTCCCACTGTCCTGGGGTCAATGGAGGAAGCACGTGTAGAGTGCAGACTTACACATCTTCTCAAATCTTAATGAGCCCAAGCTCCAATCAATCTTACGTTGTTCCTCTTTGCTTCATCTTATAGCTGTTAGATTGATTTTTCATGGTCTCTTGCTATTTTTAAGATCTTTCTTTTCATGGTCGCTAGCCACAATCTTGTCTTATAGATCTGGTATTCTGTCTTCACCTTCATTCAATCTGTTGCATATACTTTCAATGAAGTTTTTAATTGCCTGGATTTCTGTTTGGATCTGTTTCATGGGTTCCATTTGTTTCCTATGTTGGGCATTCATGGTTTCCATCATTTTCCTTAGTTCTATTTTTTTAATTTGTGTGTCCTTTAATGTCTTTCATTTTGATCATCGTTTCTTTTTGCACCTTAGAGATTATTTTTTCTATATCCTCTTCCATTTGTTTTTTCAATTCTGTTTCTATCATTTCAGAGATTTCCAGGTGTGGCTTCCAATTTCCTATATCTCATTGTGCTCTGGACTTGTCCTGGGTGGCCTGGGGGTCTGGTGTTGTATTTTGCTTCTGCATCTTGTCATTTTCTATTTTCTATTTTTTATTTTATTTTGTTTTCTCTGTTGATGCTTGTAGATTCCTTATGGTAGATAGCTTTATTCTTAGTATCGAGGCTTCCCTAGGAAATGGCTGTTCCTCAGGGATGCCTTCTAGATGTAGGTGGTTCTTGGTCTTGGTGTCTATCCCAAGAACCTACCTTCCCAATGCATTGAGGATGAGAAGTTGCTATCTATTTGGCTCAACACCCAGTCCTTTGGTACTGGACTATGCTGATGGTTATGACCCTATACAATCACAGTGTAGTCATACAAGGTAGAAAAACTGATTATGACTAGTATGACATCCTGGCTAAAGTAATACAGTTAGCAATAACAATAGTCTCAAGCACAGCCTGCGTACTGACAAACTGTGGTATCTGTCAACCTGATACCTTTAACCATAGTAGCAAATTCTACAGTTGTATAACAAAATCCAACTTATACCAGGAACTTATATGCAACAATTTTCCCCTTAGTAGAGTGAGTTTACCCTGTTGCCGGGGGGCTGGTTAAGAGGGATAGGGGACAAGATAGAGAGATGAATGAGGTCAAATATAGTAGGAGCGAGGTTGGAGGACAAAGTTTGATTACCCAAGTTTGGGAAACTGGAGGACACAGGAGGGAAAGAATGGAAGAGAAAGCAAAGGAGTATTGACATGAATCAGAAAGAGAAGAGACAATGTTTACTTACATGAAAGTATCATAAAATCAAGTGAGATAGTTGAGGAAAGAGAAAAAGAAGATGAGTAGATGAAAACAGAAAGGTAAGAAATTTAAGTCATGAAAGAAAGAGAAAAGAAAAGAAAAAGAGAGGGGAGAAAACCCCAAGATAACCACAAAAAAACAAAACAAGACAAAACAAAAACAAAAATACTCCAACTGGACAGAAAAAGGAAAACCAACCACACAAACAGAGAAAAATAAAAGTAGTAAAATTCCTCTGGTGTCTACAGTTCTGTGTTAGGTCCAAGTTGAATTCCAGAAATGTGTTGTGTATTCCAGCCAAGTTTGCAGTAGGATTTGTGCTGGGTATGGGGCTGATCTTGGCCTCTGGGTGTGGGAGCTGGGACTCGTCTTCTGTTGCTGGAGTTCTCCCCGAACCTTTTGATAAAAAATGATGGCCCCACCTGCCCGCTTCTATTCCATGTGTCTGTGTGCTGAAGCACAATGCTGGTTCACCTAACTTACCAACTGCTGGCTTGTGTTCTCACTGCTGCTTCGGACTTTTCTACTACACTGGTCCTGCCTGCTTGTTGTGTGCACCTCTGCTGGGGCCTGGCTGGACTGCTGGGGTTCTGTCTGGGCCGGGTCAATTTTTTTTTTTTTTTGGTAGTAATATGGCATTCACCTGTACAATGGTTTATCTTGCCTGTATTTTAGTTTGTGATATTTTACTAAAATTTAGTTCAGTGCAGTTTCATTTGAGGTACAGTTATTTACCAACTCAAACCATGTGCCACTGGGGAAACATATATTTAATTTTGAAATGTTTAAATAGAAGCAAAGCTCATGTTTTTGAAAAAAAATGTGTTCTGTTAAGGTTCACTCAGAAATCTGGCATAAAAATACATCCATGTACATTTGAGATTGTATTTTCTTTTTGCTTTGCATTTAAAAATATATTTTTACATGTAAGTATTTGAGTCATAGTGTCGGCTTCTATACTGTGAATCTCTTGTTAAATAGCAAATTTTTGTATAGACTTCAGCTCGTGCCTGGATTAAAGGGCCTGCTGTCTCTCCCTTCTTGGCCTTATGAAGTTGAAAGGAAGGTACAAGGAACCCTACTAGAATCTGGAACCTCATTGAATACCTCAGATCTTGGAATAAGTGTTCGCCTTTTGGGTTGGTTGTAGAATGAATGTTTAATAGAATATGTAGGATATGTGATCACATTGTAATGTTTCTTTGACATTGGAATTACTAGTTTCCTAGACTCCAAACTCTTTTTAGTGAGTATTGGTTCATAACAGTTCCCTTCCTGATAAATACCTGTTTAATATATTTAAGTTGGCATAAGGATAAATGTTTTTTCTTTTTTAAAATGTTCACAATGTGGCTGTAAATTATATGTCTTGGTACTGGGCAGCTCTGAGCTGTACCAAGCTGCATATACCACTAGTGATTCAAGCCAGTGAGAGCGTGTTAAAAAAGCAACATAAAACTTAGCGACTTAGTGAGACCCTATCTCAAAATTAAAAAAAAAAAAAAATTTTTTTAAAGGCCTGGGAATGTAGCTCAGTATGAAGGTCCTGGGTTCAATCCCCCATACTGCAAAAAATGAAACTCAAAAATTTTAAAAGAATTTAGCTATTTTAGAGAAAGTTCTAACATTTTTAAATGTTAGAGAAGTAGAACTCCTGCTTAACCCAGGAGTTTTTTGCTTAGAATAAAAGGTACTAGACCTGCTGATTTTCAAGTGAAGAAAGAAATTTGGATTTTCACTGTGCGTGGTGGCACACACCTGTAATCCCAGCACTTGGGAGGCTAATGCAGGAGGATTGCCATGAGTTTGAGGCCAGCCTGAACTACATAGGGAGACCCTGTCTCAAACAAAACAAAACAAATCAAAAAAATCTGAATTTTCACGGGAAATCATCTTATTGCTTAGCATTACCAACTAATTACAAAGCAAAAAATTAAAATGCATCAGTGGAGTGGTTCTTTGCAAATTCTAAGCTATAGCATTTTTTCTTTTTACTCATTTTTCTGACATGCCAGTATACAATAAACTTGATCTCTTAAAATGTTTGTTACTGGGAACCTGGCCAAGATCTCCAACTGCCTGTATGAGGGGTACGGTGAAAGGATAAAATAAGAAACAGAGACAAATTTAGTAATGCATGACAGGGAGGCTGGGAAGTCAGTGCCTCACGATGGGCAAAGACAAAGACATTCTGAGCTAATCACTATATTGGGTATATACAATAATCAGAGGGATCATTGGATGACTCAGAGGGCAGCGTGACCTTATGTTAATGAAATTTATGTTGATGAGGACAGTGGGGAGAGATGGCAAGTTAAGAAGGAGTTTGTTCTTTCCCCAAGGTGAAACTCTGTCTTTATTACTACTGGGTTCTCAGGGAACCAAGATGTCTTCAGCTGGTGCAGTCTTGCCCTGGGGCATCACAGCATCATGGAACTATTGAGGCCTCAACTGTGACTGGAGGCACACAGAATTATGTTCCTGCATACCATAGCCAGCCCGCATGGCAAAGCACTAGGTCTCGGACAAGCCCTAATCACAATTTCATTGTGAAATGATTTTCCCCAACAATTATATAGAATGGTCCTCGACAGTTTATGTTCGCAATGCAGTTATACATCTTTGAGTTTATACTTCAGCTATCTTAAAATCAAATTTCGGGATCTTTCTAAGGTCTTCAGTTTCATATCCACTATCAGTGTCTTGGGTAATATCTGTGGGCATCTCATCACATCTCTTCATTTAGAGTCTTCCTAGTTTCATTCTTAAAGAATAACCTTAAGTTTTGGGAGTATCATGTTATACGTATTATATGCTACCTACTTTGTGTTCAAAAACTCAGGTACCAAAGAAATGTGTCATAGTTTCTTTGTTAGTCTTTTTCCTTCTACTATTGCTACAGTTATAGTGATCTTCTAAACCTGAATCATTACTGGTAAGCCTGTAGTGGCTTTCCATTGTCCATAAAGTAAAGCTCCTGCTCCTGTGAGGCTCTGCTTGATCAGATCACTGCTTAACTCTGAACTCATCTCTTACTAGGTTCTTCCTTGTTCACTCTGATCTTGCTAATGCATACCATGCTCAGTTTCATTTTAAGAACTTATGCACTAAATATTTCTTCTGCCTAGACCATCTTCCACAAACTTTGTATATTCTTCACAGGCCATCCCCAAGAAAGGTCCTTCCTGTGCACTCCACCAAAAATAATGACTTTCACTGTAATTTTGCCTGTTCCTCCTAGCTCCCCCAGCACCAGAGTTTGAACCCAGCAAACATTGAACTATATCCCCTGCTTTTTTACTTTTATTTTCATTCTGAAACAGAGTTTTGCTAAGTTGCCCAGGCTGGCCTCAAACTTGCAATCCTGCCTCAGCCTCCCTAGTAGCTGAAATTCCAGGCATGTACCATCATACTTGGCTAATTTTGTCTTCTTACCTTTGTTTGTTATTTTTCAATAGTACTAACCTACGCCCAATATAAGTTGGCTTACTTGTTTGTCTTTCTCATTGCCATATAAATTTCATGAGGGCAGGTACCTTGCAAAAACTAGAACAGAGCCTAGACCAATACTGCATACACAGAATTGTAAAATAAAGTCTAGGTAGCACTGTGTTTTTGTGTGATAGAAGAGAGATCTCAGGCTTGGGAAGGGCTATGGATATAAAGTTAGGGAGACATTACAAATTGAGATTCAGGTACCTTGGTGCTATGTTTGATATATCTGAATGTACCAGTCAGTGTTACTAGAGAAACAGATTTAATGCAAGATATAAAAATATATAAGAATTCACAAGACTGGCTTACAGTGGCTGCCCACAGAGTCAGATGTAGAAGAATGCAAAAGGTCTGCCTACACATTGGAAGCCAGGAGACAATGCCCAATGTGGAGGCAAAGACTGGAGCTCCTCTGAAGAAGCAGAACCAACCCTTCATTTTCCTTCTATACCATTCTGGTGACAATCCTCCCTAGGGTGGGTTTTCCACACCCAGAACTATGCTGAGCCAATTTAGTTTGCCAGTTTTACTCAAGTTGACACAATCAGTTAACTCTCATACTGACCATCATGGAACCTGTCATCCCAGGGGCTTTTTTTTCTGTATTAGAAACCTGCCTTCCTATATTGTATGGTAGAATTTAAAAATGGTAGGTCAGATATGTTTTCTTGAATTACATTCAAGCAAGTGACTTACTGACTTAACAAAATGCAAGTTTTGCATGTGGACTACTATAATAACAAATCTATTAATTATCCTTTCCAAATTGACAGTATAATGTTAACATTTCAAAGTCACAACAAAATCCTTGGGGTATATTTGTAATAAAACTTTGAATTTCTCTTAGAGAACTAGAGAGACAGTACAAGATTAAGTCTTTCTATGTTTTCTTTGCCGTTTATATCCTTAGTGTGTGTAAATTCTTGATAGAGAAGTAATTCACACTTAGACATAGCACAGAAAATGAATTATATAGTTAAAATGCATTTTTGATTGTCTCAAGTAGTTTTTGTTACAGTTTTGTTTTGGATATGAACTTTTTGGGAAGGCCTATGAACTTTGTGCAAGATCAGTTTTCTATAAAAATGACAACAGTATGACAATGGAACATTTCTTTATTTCATAGACCCAAAATATATTTCCCAAACTATGTAATTTTATAGTTCAAATGAATTTTTGACAAGTGTGAATACTTTCAAATGCTTTTTAAGATCATTTTTTGTTTTCCATTGATAGTTTTAAATGTAGGCTTTGGGGTACTTTCGTGACTTTATGAGAAGGCCTGTGAAAAAAGTTCACATTAATTTACTTCTCTGGGGTAGGCATTGGGGCACATGCCTATAATCCCAGCACTCTGGGAGGCTGAGGCAGGAGGACTGCAAGTTTGGGTCCAGCTTGGGCAATTTAGTGACTTAGTGAGACCCTGTCTTAAAAATAAAAGGGACTGGGGATATAGCTCAATGAAAGGCCTTGGTTCAATCCCAGTACTTTAAGCAAACAAAATAACTCCTCGGTTTCAACTGGTAAGAGAGGAAAAATACTTCTTTTTTGTAGGATACTTGTGAGCTCCAAATAATGCATATGAAAGTGCTTTCAGAATTGAACAGCTCTATAAAATGTGATATTTTCATTTTACAGTGGCATTAATGGTAAGGCAGATCCATTTTATTAGATTCACGGTTTTGGTACTAAGGTGGTATAAAAACCTTATTATAAATCATTTAACTTAGAAGATGGATCTGTCTCATGGACTCGATTTCCCTTGATTGCAAATCTTTGGTGTGTTTTATTTATGATTTATTTTATGAACTTCCAGCCCATACCTGTGTGTGTTTGTGTGTGCGTGTGTTTGTGTGCATGTTGCTTGGGATAAAGTTCAGGCCCTCAAGGATGCTTATGCAAGCACTATGTCATTGAGCTACAGCTCCAATCTTATATCTTTTTAATGATAATACTTTCTCTCATCCTTTTAATATGAGCTGAAAAGACAAACTCTAAGGCTTTTATAGTATTTGAATATAGGTATTCATACATTTATTAAACATACAAACAAATGTAAAATTTGGCCAGTAAATCTTGGAATAGTATCCTGAACTTGTACATTTTCTGCAGGACTTTGTGAATTAATTTTCCCATACTCTTTAGATTTAAAATTACTGAGAATTCATCTTTCATTGTGAAACTTAAAAAAGAATTCTCAAAAGGCATTTATAAGTAAATCTCAACTTAATTTCCAATGTTTTTCAATCAGTTTCCCTGGTGAGTAGAATTAACAAATCTATTGGGTATTGAGGTATTTCTTGAAAGCACAACATATTAATATTTAATCCTTAGATGTATGAAACAGATTCCATCGTTTTTGACGCACTGTTTAAAAGACAGTTGTGCTTTTTTTTTTTTTTTTTTTGTGGGTATCGGGGGGTCAACCTCAGGACCTTGCGCGCCAGCAGGCGCCCGTGCCGCTGAGCGATATCACCGGCCCCTTTTTCGTATGTGGGTTCCGGGAGTCGAACTCGGGCCCTCGCGCTTGCCAGGCAGGCGCTTAAGCCGCTGAGCCATCTCACCGGCCCGACAGTTGTGCTTTTTGCATTGAAATTTTGCAGTTATTCTTAGGGATACTTTCAAGCAGAGTGAGTTTTATCTAAAATTGCACAAGAAAATGATGATCCATCTTTGAGAAGAAGAGATATGTCTTCAAGGAAAATACTTGAGAAAACTATACTGACTTAGACAAACACTATTTTTTATAACCTTTGTTTGACAATAACATTTCTGATATTACTGATCTCACCTTCAAGGAAAGTCCAGACTCTTTAGGTTGATAGTCCAGGTCTTCCATGTCATAGATCTCATTGTCCTTCTCCAACCAAGTTCATCTCATATTTTAAGATGAAAATTTTGTTTTCACAAGGGTTTCTTTAATATTCACATAGACAAAATGTCCTTTATTACACATTTTGTTCTTCAAGATTTATTCATCTTTGGGCCGGTGAGATGGCTCAGCGGCATAAGCGCCTGCCTGGCAAGTGCAAGGGCCCGAGTTCGACTCCTGGAACCCACATACGAAAAAGGGGCCGGTGATATTGCTCAGCGGCATGGGCGCCTGCTGGCGCGCGAGGTCCTGAAGTCGACCCCGGTACCCACAAAAAAAAAAAAAAAAAAAAAAAAGATTTATTCATCTTTGCAGTATTTATTTTTCATGCTGTGGGAATGGACCCCGGGCCTTGCATGTGCTGGACAAGTGAGCTACTGCAGAGCTGTACCCCTAGCGCCTTATCCATCTTATTTTGTGTGTGTGTGTGGTGCTGGGGATCAAACCCAGGGCCTTGAACATGTAAGGCATCCTTATCTATCTTTTACGGCCTAGCTAAGTATTATATTATTGAAGCTTTTCCTCCGAACTCCTGTGACACCCACTTCTGTTAATAATACTAGTCTATTTGAGACACAGTGACAAATTGCCATGTATTGTTATTACATTTTCAGGTCCTGGTATACTGCGTGTGTGTGTGTACACGAATGTACGTATATATGTATATATAGCATCTATTATCATTTTTGTCTTCCACAGGGCTTGAATATGTAGAGATAGGCATATAAAATGTGCCTATCAGTAAATCCTAAAATGGTTGTGATAGTTCCATTCTCTGGTATTCTGTTACTTAGCTGGAAGTCATTTAAAGCTGAACTGACCCCAGTCCACTCCTAGAAACTAGGGTATAGACTCATTCAATCTGAGAGTATTCTGTCTGCAAGAAGCGTACTGACAAAAGTGCTTGAAAGATCATCTAGGCAAATGAGCAATATTTAGTCAAAATTAGAACAAGAATGATAGAATTTTTAGTTACTGAAAGCCCTCAGTGGATGCACTAATGCTCAGGAGGTCATCCAACCTATCTTTTTACATGTCAAAGAAAAACCATCCTCCCCAAAGCTTTTTGGGGGTGTTCACTATTTTATGCCTTCTTTTTGATTTCTCTTATAAGGTGAGACATAGCTCCTGTCTTCATTCTTTACCCATCATATTTAGCATCTCAGGGAGAGGTTCTGTTTAACTAAATGAAGAACAGACCTGGAATAAATTGTCACAGTTGCAAGAGTATTTAGATTCATCTTTAGTATTGATCTTACTAAAAAAATTTAGCCAGTCAGAAACCATTTTAAGGAGAAAGGCATCTCCTGAGCATAGATGGGAGTGAGGGGAGGGCATTCTAAAGGAGAGGAGGGACAGGAGGGAATGTCTCAGTGTAGGAATGAAGTAGTGTATGCGGATCACCATCTGGATAGATCGGACTTGGCTAAAACAGAGGTGCAAATCGAAGAGAAGAGGAACACAAGGTTGGATAAGTAGAGTGGTCAAAGGAATGGTGATATTTTTGAAGATGAGTGGACATTTGTGGAACTATTGAATGTTCAAAGGAGGACTGACAAAATTAAAGTAGCTGGGTTTAAGGGGAATTGAGAGAATTTTGCCTTGCGATGCCTAAAGGGTTTTTGAATACCTCCTTTAAGATACTAGCTGATATCCCTTTTGCTCATATTTCACATGGCTTGCACATAGTTGGAATGCTGTAAACTCAAGAATGGATTTGATTTCTTCAGATTCTCTGTGACACAGATTCTTTGTGTTTTTTGAAAACATGCTGGTTATTCCTTAATAGTGGATTTAATCTTGCCTTCTTGATTTGTTTCTCTACCTGTATAATGTAGATATGAATGTTAGTGTAGTTTTCTGTTGGACTTTATTAACAAAGCAATATAATTTTAATTTAATGGCATGAATATGACAATATACTAGTTTCCTGGTATCCTCAGGTTTTACTTGGTAATTTTACATAGGGATTTACTGACCTCCTAAGTTTTTTTTTGTGAACAACTATATTAATGACTTCTGACTAGACTATCATTTAGTCATGTGGAACCCCTCCTGGGAAGACATACCTACACCCAGTTTTGACTTTCATTTGGAAAATAAAAAGTCAGTAATAATTTGATTTATCTTCAAATTCATTGATTCTAATAATTATTCTGTTGAAGTTTTATTGGACATTTACCTAATTACTAAGGATATTGAGCATCTTATGTGCATGTTTGCTGTCTGGATATCTCGGATGAAAAATCTGTTTGGCTGGTTAAAAATTGCATTATTAAATGGGGTACATGCCTATAGACATAGCTGCTCAGGAAAGTGAGGCAGGGGATCCTTTGAGCCCAGGAGTTTGAGGCCAGACTCAGTGAGAATCTGTTCTACACAAAAATGTTAGGAAATGGAAATCAAGAATGAATACTAGGTTTTTAGTTTGATTACCTCAATCAAGAATGAATACTAGGTTTTTAGTTTGATTACCTCAGTAGATGCTATAGCTTTTTGCCATAGCAAAAAGAGGAATACTAGGGAAGGAGCAGGTTAGGGGAAAATTTGAGTTGTACGTTTATCATCTTATGTTTTGTATGCTTATTAACACCTGAAAAGGGAGATAATAAATATCCCATTGGATATGAATCTTAGAGTCATAGTATAGATTGGGATTACTTATACACTTTATGAGTTATGGGCACATAGAATCTTTATAATTTTATGAAATTACCTAGGAACAGGCTATCAGTGGAGGGGAAAAAAGGCTTCTAAAGAAGCCTGAGGCAGGCTGGTGCTTAGACATTGAAGATATGAGGTGAGCCCAATAATGAAAACTTGTGAAGTAGCAGATACTGAGGTAGACAGAAATCCCTTCAAAACCTGCATAATTTTCACTCTGTAGAAGTACCTAAGGGAGCTGCACTTGTCAGAACCCAGATACTTCTCAGCCTGTTCCCGATCAGTGAAGAAATATTACAAGAAAAATCACAGAAACCAGCGATTTATTTTGTCCTATGTCATCCCTCATTGCTTTCTATCTCCCTTCCTGCTTTGTTTTCAGACATTATGCAAAATGTCTGTGTATTTGTCATGTATCTAGCAGCTGTGAGTACTGTGAGGACAAAGAATACTTTTGTTCAGCTTTATTGATCCCCGACATGATTAACAATAGGGCTGCTAAACAAATAAAGCAAGAGTATATGATACTCTTTGCTATACTAATTGGGTACTTACTATGCACCGTCTCAGGATCTTTGCATGTGTCATCTCATTTACATCTCACAGCAGTCTGGTGAGATAAGGATTGTTTTGTGTACTTTACAGATGAGGAAAATGAAATTTGGAAAATGAAGTAACTTGCTCTAAATCACTGTAAGCATCCAGTTGACTGGAACCTTGGACCATAGTCCTCATTCTTGAGCCATATTCTCACCCTGAGCAAATACTAAGTTCCAGTTTCTAGTTTGCTGCAGAATAAACAACTTCGTGAGAGCAAAGTATGTACTAGGAACACCTGTGGTTATAAACTTTACTTGTTTTCTCATGTTTTTACTCTTTAAAAACCATCTCTACTATAGTACCAGATAAATATTTTTGAAGAAATTGAAGAATTCCTTTAAAGACTAAATTGTAACCTTTATGTGATCTGAAATGCCTCTGCCAAAAACTTTACTTTTTAAGAGTTCAACTAACTTGTGGTCTTTAGCATATGTGCAGCAACTGCTCATGCAATGGGTCCTAACATAATACTAAAGATATGCCCAGGTTAGAACATTCTAAGCTTTGCAGGACCCATCGTATTGAACTTGACTTTATACCTTGCAGCTGTGGGGTGGTGGGGTGGGGCTAAAAAGTCCAGTGATTCAACTTTAACACTTCAGATAATACTCATTTCTTCTTTTCCAGTTTTTGAGCAACATAGTTGATAGATTTAGATAAACTTTTGATCTTCCTTGCCAAACTAACTTCCCATCACAAAAGCTAATTTTAACTTTCTAGTAGCCAACTTTTTATTTGCATCTCCTAGCATCTTTATTAGATTTCACTAACACAGGTGGAACTACAAAATGAGTATCTTTAATCCTGCTCTGAACCTGCTTGTTATCAGTAACTTGTTCCTAAACTTAGAGTTCTACAATTAGCTCTTTACAAAGTGGCGTTTTAGATAGTGCTTCCGCTGTCTTGTTTCTTTGCCCCATTCTTAGTAACAAACATGAAGCTTTCTTGTTTAGGGTTGCATCCTGGACAGTAACAGCCATGGAGCTGTTAAATTGATTTATTTTAAAGAGTCATCACTGCTGCTTCATAGCAGGCATCACTTTGGGTGGACTCAAGAGGCGGTTAAGCATGTGGATCCTCCCTCTGCACCATTCTGCCTGGCAGGGTTTCTGTTGTTGTTGTTTGAGACCGGGTCTCGCTATGTAGTTCAGCTGGCCTTGAACTCACTATGGAGCCCAGGCTGGCCTCGAACCTAGAGATTCTCCTGCCTCAGCCTCCCCAGTGCTTAGATTACAAGTATGTGCCATTATGCCTAGCCTGGCAGGGTTTTAATGGTGGAGGACCAACTTAAATATTTCTCTTGCTTCTCTTGGTTGTTGGTTTACCCGCCTGAGATGGAAGATGGTCTTACAAGCAACTGCTCACAAGATCCAGGGAGATTGATCAGATGGATGATGATGGCCAGACATGAGGTGACAGGGACAGATGTGGGCTCGGCAAACTCAGTAATCCATACCCACTATTAAGGGACAGCTGCTACTCCTCTCCAGCTTGTTATTGCCATGGGAAACTGTGAGCCTGCTCTCTGTCATCACCCACAGTTTTGAAAGGAGTTTAAAATCTGCATCTGAATGTAAAAGTTTTCATTTTTAAAATGTTGGTAAACTAGTACAATTTTTAAAAAAAATTATGGACTGAATGTATCTGTGACTGAACAGGGTTTAGGGATCATCCCTTTGTTACCCTCTGGTGTACTCTCTGGTAGAGTATTAGAGGTCCCATGGGTAGCATTTGAAGACTAGTTTTGTATCAACAGTGAGGTACTATGTTTGTGCTGGAATTGTTCTTCTGTGTACTCCTGGAAGGGATTGGTGTAATTTCTATTCCTAGTGACTTATGGTAAATGTAGTATTGCCTCATATGGAAAAAAGACCTGGTAGTAAGAGTTGAACAACTGATGTGGAGCCACTAAAAGAGAGAATGGTGTACCAAAGGACTTGTGAGCCCCTGTCTGGAAATGTCAGAACTCCCTCAAAGTAGAAGCACCTGTATTGATCATACAGAGATTCCACGATTCTCCAAGTCTTCCCATGATATGCCCTTCATCCTAAATAATAAATGATAAGAGGGAGAAGTTGCCACAAATGCGGTTGACATGCTGGAGAAAACAGAATTATCTTTACAGTTTAGTAGCAAAGTCATAAAGCAGATGAAATTTGAATCAATATACAGATAAAACCTTGTCATCATCATTTTTTTTTTTTCTTTTTCTTTTTGTACTGGGAATTGATCTCAGAATCTTGTGCTTGCCAGGCAGATGCTGTGCCACTGAGCTATATCCCTGGCCTCTTTAAATTAGGGAGAACACTGATGAATTGAGACAGCACGGATACTTCTTTTTGGTTTGCTACTTGTGCAAAGATGAGTACTAATATTCATTTTACTACCATGAAAATGAAGATGGAAGGTATTCATTTAGGTATTGATGTGATCTGTTTGGGGAAACTAGTAATCTGATTTTACTAGATGCAGTTATTTTCATAGAAATGCTCATACTAATGAATACATCAAAAACCATACTTTATTTTATGTATAGCAATAAAATTTACATATTAAATAACACTATTATTATAGTGATTTGATATAGTTTTAAACAGAAGAAAAAAGGGAAAAAATTCAGGTTACAAAACCCCTACCACCCCAAACAAATAAAAAAAATCACTTTTTCCAAAGGGGTCAATATATTCAGTGACTAAGTATGCCTAACTCCTATTGCACAAATGGTCAGTGGAATTAAAAAGAAAGCCCAGTTTTCACAATCACTGACTCAAAGAAATAACACATTGGATTCTTTTGGAATGCAAAGATGGTTCTTGCTACTTCAGTACACAGAAAGTTGAATTCACATATCTACCACATAGAGAAAAAGCAAAAGAAAACAAAAAACCAAGAAAACTATGATGGAGTTGAAATTAGAAAAAAATTAGCTTTATATGAAAATATAAAATTCTATGATTATATACCATAGATACAAAGTTCCCAGAAGATGCTTACCCAAGCAACAAAATATTTACAGTTTTAATGATTTTAGCTATTTCAAAATGAAGTGAAAGAAACATGAGTCAACATGAAGGCTGAATTCTTTAGAAACAATGGCTGCTTGCTAGTTTCAAATGTCCTAACAAAAAGGAGTCACTACCCCAAATGTTGGAGAGTTGTGACATTTTATAAAATTGACTGTCTCCTTTTTTGGAGATGTTTATTTCTTAAAACTCAAGATATTTTTCTTGAAATTAATTATCCTCTGTAGAAAATGCTTCCCTTTGCAAATATTTAACAAAAATACTAAAAACAATTTAACAGCTAAGACAAATAGAGGCCAGATATTTTTTACAATTCCTATTTTTGTAGCATGCCTTCTTTCTAGAGACAAGTAAAGCTGAAATTGTATGTTAAATGGCAACTAAGGGAAAGTGCAAAGGGTTAAATGAAATTATAGCTCCTGAAAAAAAAAAAAAAAAAAAGCAGGCATTTTTCCCTTCATATAAAAATTCACTGGCACCAATTGAACAGAAATTTTAAATTGAAATGCATTTTCCAGTATAACCACTAAATTCCTCAGACACTACATTTTGATTATTTTCTCTTAAACTATGTTTGGGTTCCATTTTCCTTCTTTTGCTTAGAATCAGTACTATGTATCTTTGGTAAATTGGTATGTATATTTTAATTTTAAATATAGTATATATGCATTTAAGGGAAGTCATATCAAGGCAGTTGTGCTGTCATAAAACAATTAAGGTTCTGGATTGATTTCAGTGTCACTCTGGGCTAAAAACTCCAACAGCCGGAACACCACAATCCTTCTGTGGCCTTACTGGACTCTTCTACTTGAAGTGGACTCTAAATGCTCCGCTGTGTAAGAACTAGGAAAATCAAGTCATCTTATTCTTCTTGAACGTGAGAAGGGAACTGTTTAACTATAAAAGGTGGTATCACGGCTAAGGGGTACAAGAACTCATGGCAGCAAGATGTCCTTGATGTCCAGCATGACCACCTGTCCTGGTCACAGCAGTTCAGTTTTGTATGTGTGCATTCTGCTTACCTAGAGCTAAATCCATACAGCCAGCTTATTTTGTAAAACTGCACACGTGAACTTGAGATAGCTCCTTCCTTTCCCCGTGTGTGCAAATGGTAATGACCTCATTATAAAGTTAAGCAATGTGCTTATGTCTCAAAGAAAGTACCAGATTTGGAACTCTCTGCCTCTGGAAAGATGCAAGCATATTTTTTTCCAATAACAAATAGTAATAGTGAGGACACACTCTGTGGTGAAAGCAAGGAACTGCTGAACATAACTCCTCAGTGAAGGGTGTCTGGACCACTTTGGCAAGGTGGGCCAACAGCATTGCTCATAGCTCAGTGGATTTGGATCTGTAGATTTTGGATCAAGCCCAAAATCTTACAGAGAACTTCTAAGTCATCTTTATTATGTTTTAACCTATTTACTAGCTGTCTTTCCTCCTCATCACTCACACACTTGTGTAAGAGACAGTCACAGAACTGAGTGGGAGGGTATGCATTTGGGTGAATTGAGCCCTCTATAAATAGCACAGGAGGGAATACTTGAAACACAAGCTGCAACTCAAATTTTACTTCTGAATGTCAAAGACACTGCCATCTATGGAAAAGCATGAGTTCATTTCAGTCAGGTGCACAGCAGGTACACATCCAATCTACTTAATTGACTAAAAACCTCGCTCTTGCCTTTCCCTTCCCGATGCCTGTCAGCCTTGAGCAGCTGCAGTTCTCCTGTGACCAAGCTTTCCTTGTGCTAGGTAAAGCATCACTTCTGGTGGGAGCTGTTGGGCTATAAAGGTGTCTGTGTCATCTAGCATATGCAGCTTGACAAACCTGCTCACTTGAATATTCGTCTTTTAAGCCTAGCCTACAGTTCTTGAAAAGCAGACTGTTCCATATTGTTGAATCTGTGTGATGGAAAGATGAGAGTAACCCTGGTAAATTTTGTAGTTCATGAAAACTCAGTTGACCTCGTCAGTGCATTGACTTGCAATTGGCCTGTGGACCCTTTCTCCTTAGTAACCCTGGGCCTCCAGCGTCACACCAGCAAACTTCATGGAAGCCAACCAACATGACTAGGCCCTCCATGCTCATCCTTACTCATGGTTTCTTGTCTACCCAGAAAGTATGATAGCAGCCAGTGTGGCCTTTTTGTTGAAGTTTTTTGGCATAAACACAAGCCAAACTCTGTTTTTCTTAACAGGCTGTTCTGGTGATGACAGAGGCTTACCCATAAAAGCAAACATGCAATTGAAATAACAGATCTCAGCAAGTAGTTTACATTGCTAACAAACTCTACTGAGTCCCATCTCTTGATTGTCCCATTCTGTGCTGTAGGGCAAATGCAGCTCCAGAGGTTGGACCAAGTAACTTCCTTGGGCTCTCTGATGATTGCGGTCATCTTTTACCAAGGTTTGTCTGTTCTTTTTTTTTTTTGTGGGTACCGGGGGGGTTGACCTCAGGACCTCGCGTGCCAGCAGGCGCCCGTGCCGCTGAGCGATATCACCGGCCCCTTTTTCGTATGTGGGTTCTGGGAGTTGAACTCGGGTCCTTGCGCTTGCCAGGCAGGCGCTTAAGCTGCTGAGCCATCTCACCGGTCCGGTTTGTCTGTTCTTGATGCTTAACTACAAAAGCATTGAGAGCTATCTCCTTTTACAAACTACTTGAAGATTTAGATATCACCTTTCATTCAATTTTCTAATTTCTTAATTCTCTCATTCCCAATAAGATCTATTCACATGGGAGTTTCACTGGTCCCAAGAGTTTTGCTAATACAGTGTTTTCAGTTTAATTTTAAGTAGAAGAATGAATGCAATTAAGAGATTTATTAGGAAATATTTGGTAGAAAAGGAGAGAAAAGAATGTTAACTATATAGGTAGTTTTTATTAGATTGCTATATAAATAGTGGGAAACTTTTAGAGGGCTAGTTTCAAGAGTACACACCTGCAAAAATCTTCATTCTCCTACCTTCATTCTCTGTGAGGTATAATATTATAAACCAAGAAGCATTAGTGGGGATTACCTAATAGGTCTTATAACTGAATTATGTAAAATATTGCCATCTCTCTACTATAACAGCCCTCGCTTTAGGGGAGAGCTATTTCAGAGTCAAATGTAAATAACACACACTGTCCACATAGCTACTGTGAAAGCTGTAATTCAGAGTTATCCTTTATTTTGACACATTTTTAAAAGCTGTGAATATAACTTTGTAACTAATAGATGTTTACATGAAGCAACTCAAGCCTTCTAATTTCCTAATGGATCTCTTAACCATCATAAATGGAACTGTTTCAAGGCCATCATGTTGATGGACCTTCTTAGTAGCTCTCAATAGCCTGCTATTCTGTAGAAGAAAACAATGCTCATCCACTCCATTAAAGTACAAAGGCATACAGTATTGAACAGTGCCTAAAATGGGGAGGGGAGGACTAAGGAAAAGTACATCGCCTGCTAGTAGAATGTAACTGCTTTAGCAACAGTAATAAAATCAAGACTCACTGTCATAAAAAAGACCTTCACTGTACTGAACTAAAAGGTAGCATGAATGTTGTCACGGAATGTCACATTGGGATTTGCTTTAGTAATTAGATTATAGGCAGTAACACTGATCATATAGTGCAAACTAGATAAAATTGTGTTTCACTGTGTGAAATGAACAGAGGTGCAAATGCTCGGTAGGATACCATTAAGACATAAAATGGCAAAAAATAAATATCAAAACTTTTATCAGTGTAAAAAAGTAACTGGGTTATTGTATAACCTAGAGTCTGGCAAAAAAGGCCTCAAAAAAGTTCTCAGTCTTCAGAAGTCTACAAAGAAGTGCCCTTTCAGAATTCCAGTCACACTAGAGACTCCATACTCTCCGCAGGATCTGATTCATCTGCAATTAGAACAGCACCATTTTTGTCCACTGCCATGGGACCATTTCCATTTTCTTTAGTGCTGACCAAGCTGAGCATTGCTTTATAGACAAACTGGTATTGTTCCTGAAAAACAAGAGAAAAAGTATGAGCCACAGAACAGCATAGTCATCTCATTCAATGGAAACACCAATGAAAAACGGAATTGTGAAAAACTTACTAGAAAGACAACAAAAACAAATGTTTTCTAAGAAACTTTAAGAAAATCGCTTAATCTCTATATTTATGATCTATACGTTCTTTGTATCCATTTGATCTCTGTTAACCTGGAAATAATTCTCATTGTTTATAGTCCACTAAGATAATGGAATATCCATATGTTATAACCAGAGAACTCTAGATTCTGAAGCAGAATTTTTCAATTGCTGCACTGACATTTTGGACCACATATTTCTATGTTGTTAGGAGCTGCCTTGTACATGGTAGGATATTTAGCTGTATCTCCGGCCCCTACTCACTAAATGCTAGAATACCTCTTCCTGTCTGCAGCTGTGACGAAACATCTCCAGACATTGCCAGATGTCTCCTGGGGGACGAATCGCTCTCAGTTGAGAACCCCTGTGCTACAATGTATGAAAACCTGATAACACAGGTTTTAAATATCAGCAAACTGCTTACAATGTCTGTGAATACTCCCGGTCTCATAAGATTGATCATCTTCGCAACCTGGAATACATCCACTGCATTTTCATTCTCCAATTGCTGTGACAGAGTGGTAAGGGCACATAACATTCCTGCTGAAACTGCTCCATACCTGATGGAAGGAAATAAAAGATGCTATTTCAGATTTCATAAGGGACTGAATATACTAGAATGAAATTACTGAGAAAATAAGTAGGCTGTATACACATCTGTCTAGGAGACAAAAGTGAATGAAATGCTGGACAGGAAGGATTTGGAAGCTTGCACAGAGGTAACATTTATGAATGTGAAATCTTCCAACTGCTTCATGAGATGCATAAGTTGATCTCTAGTATGAAATGAGAGGTTCAAAAGTAGCCTTGGGGTAGTAAGATATCTGGTGTTGGGGATGAGCTGGGTGGTACGATAGGGAAAAAAGGGAAACTTGAACTGTAGGCTCTTGATTAAGTAGCAAATGGTGAAGGGCTCTGAACAAATATTTAAAACTGTCTCAAATAGCCATACTGAACTTATAAAGAATAAAAATGGAAATACAGGGTCATGCACTACATAATATTTTGTTTAACCATAGTCAGTATTTCTGACTATCCCATAAAATCATAGTGGAGCTGAAAATTCCTATTGCCTAGTGATGTCTCAAATGTGGTAATATCTTAGTGCAACTCAGCACTCAGGTGTCTGTGGTGGTGCTGGTGTACACAAACTCTCGCTCTGGCAGTCATGTAAAAGTATACGGCACATACGGTTAGGTAATACTCAGGTCTATCCTCTAGGTTTGTGTAAGTACACTCCGTGATGTTTGCCTAACAATGAAATCACCTAATGGTGCATTTCTCAGAATATATGCTTGTCGTAAGTGGCACGTGACTCTATACGGCTCCAAATGAAGTCAGAGCTTTGTCATATGCTTTTGGATATTCTTCTGAGTTTTCTAATTTTATTCATTATATTTATTTATCTGGATATTATTCTTGTTTTGATATAAGGGAGGGGGTCTAATTTTAGGTTTTTTTTTTTTCCAACAAATACCTGGTTGTTCCAGCATTTTTATTATATATTGAGTTTTCATATATGCAGGCCTAGTCTTGAATGCTCTATTTTGGCCTTTAGTCTGTTTATTTTTTGTGCCTCTCCATATTCAATTCCTGTAGGTTTTTAGTAAGTCTTGAAAAAGCAAATTTCCATAATAGTTTTGGCTGTCTCTACATCTGTTTTATTTTTTTGTGTTTCAAGCACATATTTTATACGTTTTTTTTTTCCTTGTGCTGGGCCTCACATAGGCTAAACACTTGCTCTGCCCCTGAGCTACACCTGCAAGTTCCATGAAATCATACTTTTTTTTTTTTTTTTCAGATACGCACTCATTTCCAAATCCCTCTCACCTTCCACCCCAGTCCGTCCTGTTTCATAGTAATTTTGAAAGCAGAATTTCAAAACCAGAAACTGTTAGTGTTTTGATTAGGTTACATTGAATACATAGATGGATTTCAGGACATTCACATCTTTTCAGTTTTTCATTTTTCTGTTCATAAATATAATGTCTTCCCCTTCACTTATTCAGGTCAGTTTTAGAATTTTTTTCGTAGTCTTTGCCAATTCCATTTCAAGCTTATTGCTAGGTACTGTAGAGTTTCTGTTGATATATAGGGATGTTACTTATTTTCCCATGGTGAACTTGTGTCCAGTCGCAGAGGAGAATTCTGTTCAAATTCTGATAATTTCTGTGTACTTGGCTATATCTTCTCTGTCTATAAGGCTAGTTTTGCTCATTTACCACTTATTATTCTGTCTTTTGCCCTTCCATGATTATCAACTAAATAGTTTTTTTTTTTTTTTTTTTGTGTGGGTACCGGGGGTCAAACTCAGGACCTCACGTGCCAGCAGGCGCCCGTGCCACTGAGAGATATCACCCGCCCTTTTTTTGTATGTGGGTACCGGGAGTCAAACTCAGGGCCTCGCGCTTGCCAGGCTGGCGCTTATGCCGCTGAGCTATCTCGCCAGCCCAACTAAATAGTTTTTATGTACTGGCAGTGAGAGCAGGTATTGTATCTTTCATTATCGAGCTTCTGAGTTTCCAGTATGAAATAATAATATGAGCTATAGGCAAATAATGGTTATCAGGTTAATGAGGCTGCTTCCTATTTTTAGTTCCCTAGGAGTATTTAGGTGGGTCATGGATATGTGTTATTTTATTATATACTTTCTATTTTCTATTGATTATTTTGGAAATCTCTTTAATAAAATTTCCTAAATCCACTGATAGGATTTTCATTCTGTTTAACCAGTATACATCCCCAGGATAAGTCTTTTTCCTAATGTGCAATTCTCTTAATATTTTGGATTTTTATATGCTAAACTTTATTAGACAGTGTATTTTAATGTTTGTGTAGCCATATCCAAAAAATAAGATTGGCCTATACTTTGCTTTAGTGCTACATGTGTCTGTTTAAATCAGGTTTGCGATAAGTGTTTCTCTCTATATTATTTAGATGGAGCCTTGGTCAGGACGTGGTGGGCCTTATGATTTGGAAGACTTATTCTTCTATTCAGTTTTTAGTAATTACTAACATGTATTTTTCTCTTAGCGATGTTTCAGGCTCTCTTCTAGGTATGTAACATGCTCCAATTTAATTTTCCCAGTAACCCCAAGAGTGTAGTAGTACTGTCTCTACTTGAGGTTGAAGAAGCAGTACACTGAGGTGAAGTAACTGGCCAAAGTCTCACAGTGAGACTAAAGCTTAACTTTCAGCTTATACATGTAAATGGCTCAGAACAGAGATGGGCACACACCGTGTGTTCACTACATGTTTTACTGAGCCCGTTATCTAGGCTTAAAAATTTGTCAGTACAGAGTTTTCAATAATGTCAAATGCTTATTTTAGTTTGAGATATTATTTTTAGCTTTTTATTACAGAAAATGTTAAACATTCACAAAAGTACATCAGTATAGTAATCCTCATGTAGCCATCATTCAGTTAGAACAAGCATCAGCTCATGGACACTCTAGTTCATCTCATGGAAGTTGATGGAAACTCCAGGTATTTTAGTCATAATTATTTTAGTTTATCTCTCTAAAAGATAAGGATTG
This sequence comes from Erethizon dorsatum, assembly GCA_028451465.1. NCBI lineage: Eukaryota > Metazoa > Chordata > Mammalia > Rodentia > Erethizontidae > Erethizon > Erethizon dorsatum. Next base: position 93,058,334 of record CM051825.1, on the reverse strand, counting down.
TAAAAATAAACATAGCCAAATATGGTGGTGCACACCTGCAATCCCACCACTCGGAGGACTGAAATTTGAGCCCAGGCAACTTAGTGACTTGTGAGACCCTGTCTCAAAAAATAAAAGGGGATGCAGCTCAAATGTGAAGGCTCTGGGTTCATCTCCAGTACAGGGAGGAAGGATCATTACAAGTAAAAAAAATTAACATTCTCAATTGTTTTAACTGTAACTACTGAAAAATATTTTCCTCCCTAATTTAAGCCTTTTCTAATTGTTTTCATATTTTCCAAATTGTACCTCTTATTATGTATTATTGCTTAAAATTTCATATCTCCTTGCTCCCATTTTATTATTATTTGCCTTTGTTTTTAAATTTCTTATACATTTTGTGGATTTATTTGTATCTTTTTCTGGCTTTGTGCATTGAAAACTTTGCTTCTTTTTCATCTTCAATATGTGCTGTTTAGTTTATATATTTTTTTCTAAGTATAGTGTGGCTCCATGGCAACAGGTTTAAAATGCAATGACTGCATAATTGTGAATGTACATAAAAGTCTTAAGTATTTAGCATTTCTTATTTTGGTTACTTCTTTATCCTGTGAATTATTTATAAATAATTCTAGATGTAAGGACCTCAGTTTCTGAGCATACAGATTTGAGTTCTTGTTGTTTCTAACATTAATGCATTGTGATCAGTGAGTGTGACCTTGTTTGTGTGGTACCATTTTTAAGGAATGTGCTGAAATTCCATTTTTGGTCACTTTACATGAATAAACCATTTGTGTTTGAAGGAGACCATAGCGCTCTCCCTACAGATTCACTTGGGTGCAGAATACTTTATATTACTATTTGATCAGGGTTATTTTCTGTAGTATTCAAATCTTCTCTCTGAATGTTACTTTTCCAAAACTGTTCAGATTGTTCAGTTTAAGAGCTGAACTCTTCATTTAACTCTGAGAAAATCTCAACTCTTTTATTTCTTCCTGTTTGACCTTTTATTTCTCTCATACATATGTTGGAACTTTTGTATCTACCTTTAACATCCCACTTTACTTCAGCTCTACATACAGTATTAGCCCGTCTTGTAGGTATTTCTCAAGTAATAAGAGGTATGATCAACAAATATGGTAAACGTTTAAATTAAGAAAAATTTATTATAGTAAAAGACACATTGGCATTAATTCCCCTTAAAATTGTCCTTGTTGCTTTGAAGATATTTATCCCATTATTCTTGCTGCTTTCTGAGCAGTTCTGGAAGTTTTCTTTCATGTCTTTAGTTGCAGTGTTGTGGCTGCCCTCACATCCTGAATCGACTCAAAACATTTACCTTCATCGTCATTTTGGCTTTGGGGAAGAGGCAGAGTTGGATGTGCCAGATCCAGTGAATAAAGTGGAGGAGGACACACAAGAATCTTTGTATTTGACAGAAATTGTTGTAAATGTTTTTATTCAGTTCAGGACATCAAGGCAGTCACAATAGGAACAGCTAAAGACACTCATGAAAGAGGACATCCAGAACCGTTTCAGAAAGTGGCAAGGAGCATGGGCTAAGTATTTTCGAAGGGAGGGGGAATATTTTGAGAGGGATTAATGGCAATGTATCTTTCACTGTAATAGATTAAAACATTTAAACATTCATTGTATTTGTTGGTCATACTGTATTTGTGTATATTTTTCCATTCTTAGGCTCTAATTTTTTTTATTTTAAAGAGAAAAAAATAACAATAACAATAAAACAGTTTCAAAACAGGCTAATAGGAGAGTAACAATAATTAATACATTATGTATTGTTATCTTCATAGTAGTAACCCAGAGTACAAGATATAGACATGAAATATTGTCTTTCCTGCTTCATTATATAGATTCTGAAGTATTTCATAAAAATCTTTTAAATCCCTGAGCATATTTTAATTGCCGTCTGTTACAGCTGCTCTCTCATACTCTGATTTAGTATTTTTTGTTTTTGTTCATCATGTTGTCTTTCCTTAGGTTCTAAAATGTAATTAGTTGACTTTATTTTAGCGTAGTATTTAAAGAGAGATCATTTGTACTGATTGGGTTCATGAAGGGAAGAATTTAAATTTAACTGGTTTGGTGAAGTAGTTAAAATCATAATCACCTTTTTTTTATTTCTTAGCTTTAAAAAAAAGCTACTAATAACCAGTGAGACAGAAATATTCAGGTAACTTGTACCTTTGTTATGGAGTGTGCTTTTCAAGGGAGATTACTGTAGCCTTTCTGTGGCTTGCCCTTCTAAGTTTAGCCATCCATCACTAAGTATAGGCTCACACTTCAGTCGGTGGTGAATAACATGCATGACAGTCAGTGTGACGTGTACCGCAGGAGTGTAGCAGGCTGTGCCGTTCAGGTTTTTTATGTACACTTTTGATATTCACACAATAATTACCAAATGACACCTTCCTCAGACAATGTCCCCATTTGTAAGTGATGCATGGCTGAACTTGAATTAAGAGAAAGCACCTACACAATGTGGCCTTAAAGATGACTACAAACTAAAATCAAAGCACAAGTACTTTAAAATATCTTCTAAATACCTATCAAAATCAAAGAAGACAGACTGAAAAAAGTAATGACCATTCCCTTTCAGAAGTTTAGGAATTGAGTAAGATTAAAGAATGCTTGTTGAGTTTCCCAGATTTGCACTTAAAACTACAGAGACTTGGTAGAGATGATACAAACATTTCATAAACTAGATAAAAGAAGAGTAGTATTTACATCCAATGATTTTAGTAGTTTGATTGCTACTTCTTCTAAAGGCCCTGTTAAAAGTAATGTTTGTTTAGTGCTGTAAAAAAAAAAAAAAAAAAAAAGCCAAAAAGCATTTCCATCTTCCCTCGCCTATGCTTCAGAGAAGTTGTAAGAGAAATTAAAGTATTTCAATAATATTTTAAAGTGCTCTGTCTATATCTATTTAAAAATATACTGAGGTTACTTGACTAGTTTTCATGATATCTATGGCCACTTAATCATTTTTTAACTATTTCATGTTGTTACTAACAGTTACTGTAGTGTTGCAGTTAACACTTGGTTTTTAAAATTATAACCAAGAGTGCAGTCCAGTTATAATCCTGTCCCTGTGAAGAAACTGAAGCTTTGTTTAGAGATCAGTGTGACAGAAAAGAAAACAGAATTAAAACTTTCATCTGTATTGGTTCTGGGGAAGAGGCACAACACACAAAAGCCTCCCACGGGGCTTTAAAAAATTAAAACTTTGGAAGTGAAAGAAAATAAAGTGGGAAAAACTGGAAGCATAGTGTAACGATATGAGGGAGATGACTACGGGAATGCTTACTATGAAAACCAGGGGGAGGCACTGTTAGCCAGAGCGATCAGCAGATGTGGTTTTGACTGAATAGGGCCAGCTTCCTGTGCAGTTGCACAGGGCCCTGTGCCTTAGTGTGCCTGCTTGCTCAGAAGGGTTCTGTAGCTAGTGTAATGCTCTTGAGTTGCCATCTAGAAATTCTTTACACTTTTTAGCAAAGGGTCCACCATTTTCATTTTACACTACACCCCATAAATTATGTGTCTGGTTCTGGCAAGTTTCTTTATTCTGCCTGTTTTCTCATATATGAAGTGAGCATAACAAAATTACCTTGTAGTGGGGTGATGTTGAGGATTAAAGGGAAATAACTGAATTAGTTATGATTTGTGTGTGTCTTTGTAGCAGTCTGCATTTCTTACAGAGTATCTCAGTAGTCTTCAGACTCTTTGATCTCACAACAGATTAATAATGATTAAGCTTTTACATACTTGGGTTATGTACATCAGTATCTACTTGGGTTATGTACATCAATATCTACTGTATTAGAAATTAAAATCAAGAAAATGTTAAAATACAAGAACCTACAAGCACACTGTCTACTTTTTCTGAGCGTGATGATAACATCACATGTCCAGTAGCTCTGGAACACTCTACACTCATGCCAGAATGAAAGTGAACTTGGCAGAGAATATCTTTATACTACTATAGAAACACTTTTGACTTCCAAGATCCCTTGGAAAGGCCTTGGAGACACCACCCTTTCTTTCCTAAAGGTCCTCAGATCTCACTTTTAGAGCTCTTAAATGGAAGTAACCTACTGTGATATCCTTTAGGGTGACAGGTATACCTCAGAGAGAGTAACTACACAGGAACCCCTTCTTCATTCTGTGAGTTAAGGGGATGATTTAGGTGTCTAATCAACAACTGATTTATGCGACTGTGTAAGTAAGAACCATGCCTACATTCCAGAGTTCTTATATAGTAGCACAGGCTATTGTTATAACTTCATAATAATAACAAAGATCAGCTGCTGAACAGTATAGGCTCAAATGGGTGACTGAGTATAGCATGCTGAGAATGTAGCAGTCTGCTCTTTTGTTTGTCCCCAAATAGAATCTGCTACTTTTGGTGAAGAATTTTATCCCTAGAGCATTGATCTAGAAACATCATTTACCTGGCATATAGCTGAGAACCTGAAAGTAGGTGTTAGGTCTATGAAGACCAAATATGTGTCACAAGGTTTGCACCCTACAGCATCAGTTCTTTGCTTTACTTTAGATACAGGATAGTATTCCCCCTAAGCCCAGTCACTCTTATTTTTTATAGAGCTTAAAAACACATTGTAAAATGTTTTCATAGTTCACAGTAGAATCTGTGCAGGAAAAATAAATGAACAGTAAATGAGACCAAAAGTAAGGCTCTGTGGGGACAATTCACATAGGGGTACATATCCTGCATACTTTGTAAGTCATCATTTAGAGCACAGTACTTGTTCATGCAAATACTTATCCAGGCCCACTATCTCCTGGGCATTGGAGACTGGGAAGAGTAAGTCACCATTACTGGCCTCAGCAATACAGGAAAAATAGTCATACATGCAAACAGTTATATTGTGACATACATCCTGAGTGACATTTAGCTGGTGTGCACTGGTAAGAGTGTGTTTGTTAATGATTTTGATTAGCATCTCTGGGATGAATGCTTAATGAAAGGAGTCTTGGAGAAAACATCATTTGCCGGGGCAAGGTGGTCTGTAGGTAGTACTTTAGTGGAGGACCAGGATGATAGCTGAAAAAATAACCTAAACCAGACTGCTGAAAAATTAGAAAGGAATACTGAAAGAATGGATAGCAGCAACAAGATGTGATGCCAGTTAAATGCTGAGGTAAGAGAGACTCAAAAAAACTCCGATGTGTTTCTGGTTGGTGAAACTAAGTGGATTGAGGCAGGCAGGGGAGATGATGGGTTTGGTGATAGATGTGGAATTTGGGGTATTTGTATGTTACCAGGAAAAGATGTATGGAGGCACCAAAAGTAGGTAAGATGGAAACTGCAAAGTTAGCTGGTGTTCAAGGCATCGTTTTAGAGCTAGCAACTGTTATATGTGTCCTTGAGCAATGTGGAAAAAATAATTTCTATGAAATCAACTTATTTCCCATAGATGGTAGGCAAATGAATTAACATATTTTGACAGCAGCTTTTAACCTATATGATATTTGCAGATGGACTGGTTTGGGCTTAATTTGTTTTTTGCTATTTAGGCTGAAGAATGATCTACATTTGATTAATTCCAGAGGTGACACATTCAGCATGTGACATAAAATGAAAGAAATATACAAAAGCTGAACATAGATAAGGAATCAAACTGTTCTGCCTAGCATTTCACTGGTTTTTTACTGTTTTTTTTCCCCTGCTACCATGAAATACAAGAATAGCTACATTTCTGATTTTAGATTTGAGGTGTTGGGTGTGTGTGTGTGTGTGTGTGTGTGTGTGTGACTGGGGATTCAGCCCAGGACTTTTGCACTGAGCTACATCCCCTGTTTTTTTTTATTATTTTGAGACAAGATCTTGCTAAGACACTATAAATTGCCCAGGCTGGGCTTGACCTGTGATTCTCCTGCCTCGTGTTCCAGAATCGTGGGATTATTAAGAGTTTGCCTTAAATCTCAGAGGAGACTTCGGACTTGGACTTTTCAGCAATGCTGAAACTGGTAGGACTTCGGCAACTCTTGGAGATGGACTAAAAAAAGCCTTTTGCATAAAGGGATGTGCATGAGTCTTTGGGGGGCCGGGGTGGAATGTTACGGCTTGTGTCTAGGTGTCCCCCTCATGTGGTCACAGGTGGGGCTTTTTCCAGAGGTGGCTGAATCTAGAGTGTGTAATTGAGTCATGGTGCAATGCTAGGATTAAGAGTGGGTGATTACTAAATCTGTCCACTGATTGGTTTGACACAACCCTAACCCTGGTAGCCTGGATACAATATAAGGGGCAGAAAGATGCTGTTAAGGTCCCTTGTTGCTTTTGCTACCTGGAAGAAAGTTTGTGGGCATTTTGCTCATGTCCAGAGACCTTGCCTGAGACTAACATTAAGGGTGGTGGACTAATTATGTTTTGGCTTGTGTTTAGATGTCCCTTCAAAGCCTCACACGGTCATAGGTGGGGCTTTTTTTGGAGGTGGCTGGATCTAAAGTGTGTGGCACTGGAATTGATTCATGGTGCAGTGCTAGGATCAAGGGCACTAGGATTAAGGGTGTGAGTGCTACCCGCTCTAAATAGTCTGGCTAAGATAAAAGGGTTACAAAGATGCTGTTAAGTTTCCTTGTTGCTTTTGCTACCTTCTGCCCACCATAAACTGTTGCCCCTCTGCCATGAGCCACCCTGCCTTGCAGCCAGCTGATTATGGACTGAAACTTCTACAAACTGAGCCAAACAAACCTTTTCTCCCTTACCTCTGGGTGTCAGATATTTTGTCTCAGCAATGAGAAGAGTAACTAAGACAGTGCCCCTGCTCATTTCTGATTTTAGGACATTCTGCGCAATACTACCATGACAGTGAAAACAATCACAGAACTGGGCAGCAATTCAGGATTTGTCCTGCATGAAGCTGGTAAAACCTAGATGGTATTTGAAAAGACTGGGTTAGTGTAGTGGGGAAAACTCTACATGCAGCCCTAACTTTATGCTTTAACTGTACTACAAACTTTGACTGACTGATAGCAAGTGCCTAGTTTAAACACTGTTGATGGTGGTTACATTTAGAAGAATTAAATCTTTTTTTTTTTTTTTAATTTTAAAGGGAAGGAAAAAAAAAAAACAAAATTTCAAAACAACATAACAGAAGGGCAACAATGTTTAATACATTATGCATTGTTATCTTTAAATTAGTTACTCAGGGTTCAAGATATCAGCATTCAATTGTCCAAACATTACTGGCATAAACCTTTCTCTTCAATGAACTAAGCAAAATTAGTAGTGTATCTATCTTAACAATCTTATATATAAATACAATATTTTTCTTTTCCCTTCTTTCTTTTCCCCATTCCCCCATCCCAGACTCTCTTTCCTTTTGACCAGTTTCTTTCTAATTCATCGTATCTATTGTACATTTTGGATCTTATTTACTCTTTCAGTTTCTCACACTAGGGAGACAATACAATGTTTGCACATGTGCGTCCAGTTAATTTCACTTATGAGTATTTTCTCAAGTTGCATCCATTTACCTATAAAAGTCTCCAGTTTATCTTTCTTTATGGCTGAGTAGTACTCCATTATATAAAAATACCACATCTTTTTTATCCATTCCTTGGTTGATGGGCATTTGGGTTGCTTCCAAGATCTGGCTATTACAAATAGTGCTGCTATAAACATGCATGCACATATATCGTTGTGGTACGATGTTTTTAATTCTTCTGGGAAGATACCCAGAAGGGGAATAGCTGGGTCAAATGGGACCTCCAATCCTAGTTTTTTGAGGAATCTCCACACTGATTTCCAAAGTGGCTGTACCAGTCGACACTCCCACCAACAGTGGAGAAGGGTTCCTTTTTCCCCACAGCCCCTCCAGCATTTGTTATTAGTTGATTTCTTGGTAGCCATTCTTTCTGGGGTGAGATGGTATCTCAGTGTTGATTTAATTTGCATCTCTCGCATGACTAGTGATGTTGCGCATTTTTTTGTATATTTATTTGCCATTTGTATTTCGAAGAATTAAATCTTAGCACACAATTAATTAAAGCTTCCACTGTAATACTTTCCTAATCTTAATTTTTAATTCTGCTAATAGGCCAATATTTTGAAATATTCACTTTTTCCTAGGAAAGACCACAAAACTCTTTGGAAGCAGCCAGGATTTTATGGGTGATAAAACTGATTAAATACAACTAGGAAGGTACTATGTAGTGTTTAACCTGGGCGAAACGTCTATGTGTACTTCATGTTATAGCATTAGTTCATGGAAAACAAAGAGTGAACAATAAGCTTTACTTTCTAATTCATATTTTATGCTACTACAATAGCTGGTGATTTAATGAACATAATAGGTACATTGAGAATTTGCTGACCCAGGGAGCTAACTTGGAAAACAGAAATAAGCATGTATAAAGGATGCTACGTTGGCTTAAGGTTTGTGTGACTCTAAATGACCCAGGGTTTTACAAGTGCTTACAAGTTGATCCCAGCCACGAAGTTTGACTCACATATCCATACACTGCAAGGTATACCAATGACCTTTCCTTCTTTTTAAAGTGGAAAGAGGCTGGTTTTGTCGTTGTTTTGGTTTGTTTTGATTGCTGGGGATTGAATGCAAGGAATTGTACGTGCTAGGCAGGTGCTGTACCACTGAGTTATGTCCCCAGCCCAAGAGGCTGGGTTTGAATACCATTCTGACACTTGGAAGCTCTGAGACCAGGCACAAGTAATTTGTTCTACGTGAGATTCATATCCTTTAATTTTCAATACCAAAAGTACTATAAACTTAAAACCCTATTATAAGATGTAAACATTTTTATTAATAATAGTAACATTATTCCTACTAATCAACTGAACTGTATTTTTGAAAGGTTCCTTCCTAACCAGTGTTTGCTGAAATTCAGTAGATGGCTTTTCAAATAAAAGCACTTAACTAATGTAAATAGTCAAATCAATTACATTAATTATTTGTTACTGAAACATAAAGCCACAAAAAGTATGCACAGCTGCCTTTGCAGGCTGAGAGACAGTGTTTTCCAGTCACAAGACTATATGCAACAGGAGAACCAGGAGGCTTGGTAGTGTGACCTATTAAAATGTATAGACTCAGGTGTGGTGGAGCATGCCTCTAATCCCAGCACTTGGGAGGCTGAGCAGGAGGATGGAGACTCTGTCTCAACAGCTCCCCACCCCCTAAAAAAATGTGCACAGAACACCACATTGCACAGCTGTACATTAGAAATAACATGTATTTGTCACAAGCTGACAAAAGGCACATTTTTAAATTGTCTTTCTACTTTTATAGCAATTCAATGAAAGCAGTGTCTGAATTTTAAAATTAAGAAGGAAAGATGCATACTCATCATGAACAATGGTGGGGCCATCCCGTGTTAAGGCCTCTTCCTTGATGACATTGATCAATTCAAAGGTACTGCTTATGGGGGCATCTGGGTTAGGCCATTTGGGACACTGAAAGTGCCGAACTTCTAGGACATAGTCATCCTGTAACCAACACAACACCAGTCACAGTGCATCTTTTATGTCATCTGTTTACAGTCAGGTGAATGGAATTTCAAGCTTAGAAAGCATATATTATAGACAACTCTGAACAGTGCGAGGTTAACCAAACCACTGGCGAGAAGAAGAATATAAGGGAGGTCTGCCTGTCATTAGAAAAATGAGTAGGTCATGCTAGTGAAACAATATACCATTACTTTGTCATTTAAATTATTAATATGAAAGATTCATCCTTTATCCTTTCCACAGAAGCCAGTTATTAGACATTAAAATACTGTTTATTAAAAAATGCTTAATCATCTCTGCAACATATTGCAAGGTTTACATTTCTGATGGCAAAGAAAATACTGAGGTATAGTATATTATTTTTGTCATTAGGTCAACAGACCTATTTATATGCATGTTGAATCAGAGGAACTGTTACCTTTCATCTTGCCAGCTGGAAAAAGCAAATATTGGAAGAAAGAAGAAAGGGGAATGTACATATTTAAAATGAAATCTTACTCAAATGCCTAGGCCCCTTGAGAGCAGTAAATTAATCCATTATTACTTAAAAGGATGATTCAGGGCCCCAGTATGGCTGTTACAGAGGAAGTGAGATTTAGTTTACCTGTGTTGCCTCAAGGATAAAGTCATGGATGATAATTTGTTCTTCATTAGAGAGGCACAGTCTGTCTTTGCTGATAAGGGTGACAGTGAAAGCCTCACAGTTCATGGATTCTTCTCGACTTGGCCAATAGACAAACTCATCTTCTGCCTTTGAGAACCAAAAGAATTTTCAAATTTTCTTGCAGAATTATTCTTTATTCTGCCACTTTCTGTATCTGTCAAGCCATCTTTTAAATACTTTATAGAATTATACCCCCATCTAGTCATGCTGAGCTCAGTGGTTAGTGTATCCTATTATAAAACTATATTTTAATAATATCGCTTTCCTTAGCACCTTTCGCCTGTCACTGTAACAACTCCAGCACTGGCTCTGTAGGGATGTATTACTGCTAGCCGATAAGTGTTCTGGATAGTAAGTCACATACTAAAAAAGGAGATTAGAGCTAGGTCAATTAATTTTATTATTTCATAGTTGCTTAAGCAATCAAGACATGAGTATGTGTTATTCCTATGGAGTATATTAACGATTCTATAGTTGAGTACCATTTTGCAGAGGACCTTCATAAACATTATCTTCCTGAATTTTTATAATACATTAATAAGATAAGGATGTTTTAACAATACATTTTATTGTATAGAAAGCATACAGAACAGTTATGATACACACACAGATAAATAGTAAAAGGGTTCCTTATAGTCAAACGAATTAGCATATGCACTGTTACATAGTTTTTTGGTGGGAAAAGCAAGTAATAATCTCATCTAGCATAAATTTCAAATATAGCATAATTTTATTACCTATACTCTTTATGTGGTACATTAGCTCTCTAGGGTTGTCCATTCTACATATCTGCTACTTTGTATCTTTTCACTTACATCTTCCCGTTTCCTTCCCCATCCCATAAGTACTGTTTTGTTCTCCCTACACACTTGAATCTATCACTACTTTTTTTTTTAATGTGGGTACCGGGAGTCAAACTCAGGACCTCGCGCTTGCCAGCAGACGCTTGTGCCACTAAGCGATATCACTGGCCCCTTTTTTCCTTTATGTGGGTACTGGGAGTCGAACTCAGGACCTTGCGCTTACCAGGCAGGTGCTTATGCCGCTGAGCCATATCACCGGCCCTATTTTTTTTTTTTTTTTCTTTATTGGTGAGTTCATGCAGTAGTTGTCTTCTAGTGTCTGGCTTGTTTCACTTAGCATAATGTTCTCCAAGGTCATCCACACTGTGGCAAATACAAGACCCCATTCTTTCTTAGGACTGGATAATATACGCTTGTGTTTATTTACCATAGTGTCTTTGCCCATTTGTCCACTAGCAGACAGATTGTTTCTCTATTTTGGCTATTGTGAATGATGCTGCAGTCAACATGGACATTCAGACAGTCAGATAGCGTTACATGGTGGTGACTTCATTTTATTTGGCTACATAATAATTTTTTTTTTTTTTTCCCCACTAGTGTGGGTTGAACCCAGGGCCTTGTGTGTGCTAGGCAAGCACTCTGCCAATGAGGTGCATCCCAAGTCCTGGTAGTCCTAGTTTTAATTTCATTAGAAATCTTTGTACGCTTTTCCATAATGACTGTGCCAATTTACAGTCCCATTGACAGTGTGAGAGTTCCCTTTCCTCCACACCTTCGCCACCCTTGTCATTTGATTTCTTGATAACTCCCAACCTAATATAAAGTGGTAAATCGTAGTGATTTTGATTTGTATTTCCCAGATGATTAATAATATTCAGCATCTTTTTATATATTTGCTTGTCATTTTTATAACTTATTTGCAGATATATCTGTTTGGGTCTCTTGCTCATTTCTTTTTTTTTATATGCGGGTACTGGGAGTTGAACTCAGGACCTTGCGCTTGCCAGGCAGGTGCTTATGCTGCTGAGCTATATCACCGGCCCTCTTGCTCATTTCTTATTAGAAATATTGATTTTTCCACTACTGAGTTGTATCCTTTTTTTTAAATTTTCAATACTGGCCCCTAAATAAGGGATTTTTAATTATTTGCCTTTATAGACGAGGACATGCTCAGAGATGTCCAAAGTTGATTTAAAATCATTCTGCTAAAAGTGGCAAAGGACAACCTTTTTGGAAAGAAGTTGTGCATAAATAACATGTTGGCTGTAAGTACAAGGTGTTCAGTAAAAGAAAATTTAACCTGTCAGTCTCGAATTTCAAGAGGGGATAACAAAAAGTCATTTTTCAATGAGGCAAGCTTTACATGTTCATCCATTTTCAAGCAAGAAATAGTTACTCAGGATTGGTACTTGAATTCTATTCCTGAAAACTATGTATGCCTAAGAAAAAATTGTCACATAGGTTGGAGACTGAGAAATATGATCATGTACACCCTTCCCCATTTTTCTAATTAGAGCAAATGACAAACTCTAGTTTGCATGTAAGATGTAGACTTTAATAGGCATTCTCTTAAAAATGCCTAGCTGCTATCATTGAAGTCAGAAATACTTCTGAATAATATTCAAAACAAAGAAGGCTTTGTTTAATCTTACATGGTAAGATTACATTAGAAATGAGCCAACAGTCCAATAAGACTTATCATCCTTTCAAGTTTCAGTATAGCTTATTGCTAAGTACATTTTTATTTTTAAAGCTCAGCGTAAGGGGAAACATTAACAACGGGGTTCAATCTACATAAAGGTCTTAAATCTTTTAGGTTTTAATACATTTTGTTCAAAGAAATGGCAGTATGGCCACATAAACAGATATTCAAGTTATAAAGTAATGATGGACAGAGCATCTAAATTTAATCAATTATGTACAGATTAACCATGGGGTTAGGATTGGATGTGATTCTGGATAAATTAGTTAATCTTTCTGAGTCTTATTTTCCTTTTTTGAAAAGTGGGAATAATAAAACTTTGTACTACATAGAAACTTTAGGATGATAACACTGAATAGGAAATTATCTAACTAGTTTAAAAGGTACCAAACAGATTTTACTTATGCTGAAAGGAAAAGCAGAAAAAGACTTTTGAATACCAAAACTGAACTAGAAAATCATTGTTCATCCTGAAAGGCCAAGAACATTAAATGCTACTTCTTCATTCAGCAGGCATTCAGGTCTCATGGTCATTTTGCTGACAGATGTATTTGTAGATCAGTGGTGGCAAGGCACTGATAAGAGTGCCTTCTGAGGTAGGAACCAGTGAGTTTTGGGCCTGTCTGTACAGATGTAGTCTTGTACCGTTACGGTCATAATTCATAGTGTGATGAGAATAATCCAGAGATATAATTTTTAGGAAAAACTGCAATGATGAAACTTCTGATCCAGGAGCTGAGAGAGCAGACGTGCATGCGTCTAGCCTCACTTCAGACACTGGGATGACGTTTGATGGCAGTTCCTGTATCCTTACACTCCGTAGAACATGTACCCCTAGTCTCCCTCCAGCCTTTTCCACATAAATGAGCTCCTTCGTAGATGCTTTATGGTTATCCTCTGGGGTTAGGAAACAATAACAAAATACTGACTTGTTCAACAAATGAACGTTCTAACAAACCTAAGTGCCTGCAATTTCCATATGCCAAAGAGAACAGACCCCTGTTGCCAGCTGATCTGAAAATCTGCACTCCAGCATTTAGCTTAAGATTGTGAACTTTGTTGCCATTCCGTAATACAGAAGCAGCCTTGGTATCCTGGAGCTGGAGCAGAGTGCGACAAGGTGACCAGACGCATGTCATCCAGACTAGGGGTTCAATCACATGCTGCTCCTTCTTGATTAAAATACTCATCACTGTGACACGCAAGGAGGCAGATTCTCGTCGTTTTTTGTTTTTGTTTTTATTTTATGGGCTCACGTGTCCACATAGTAACTTTTTTTTTTTTTTGTGGGTACCGGGGGGACGACCTCAGGACCTCACGTGCCAACAGGCACCCGTGCCGCTGAGCGATATCACTGGCCCCTTTTTCGTATGTGGGTTCCGGGAGTCGAACTCGGGTCTTCGCGCTTGCAAGGCAGGCGCTTAAGCCGCTGAGCCGTCTCACCGGCCCCACATAGTAACTTTTTAAGACCAAGTTAGTTCTGAAATTTAAGGATGCATGCAATTTATTCAAGCTTATTTCATAAATTTGTCCACAGGTTCCTACATAGTTCAGAGACTTGAACGGAGAAGGACTAAGGCAGGGGACAGACACAGGTGTTTAGTCGAAGCCTTAAAGAGATCTATAGGTTATACCCAGATAGCCTTTCCTATCACTTGCCTGCAGTGTGTCTGACTTGACTATGGTACAGGAAAAAAACTAATGAAACATTAGTATTTCTGATAAAATATTTTTTCTGAAAAACATTCGTATGTTGTGGAGTGGGCCATGTGTAGTAAAATGACTAAAAGCATGAACTCTGGAGATAGATGACTGTGGTCACCTCCCAGCTCCAGTGGTTTCTGCATGCTCTTGGGCAACATTTCCTCAGTTTTCTCAGCTATTAAATGAGATAGTACCTGTGAAAATTGAGTTAATTATGTTTGTCCAAAATAACTTCAAAAGATAGGAAATCGGTCTATAGTCTTATTAATGAAACCATTAAAAGAATCTTTTTCAAAACCTTCTACCACATGCCACAATAAAGTAAAACTGAAGAGTAATAGAACTGGGAGAGTTGGTATTGTAATTCTGTGAAGTGAATGTGTACAGTCTTCAAGTGTGCCTTTGCTCCCAAGCCATTTAGCTCTGTGGCATGGTATCCAAGACATTTATGTTCACTTATGTTCCTAGAGTCAAGGGCTTATTAATATACAGCAGATGTGCCTTACTCACCAAGCTCTGGTTGTCTGGCAGCATGACAATGATCTGTGCATTATGATCCCAAATCATTCGCCAGAAATCTTTCGTAGTATGTGGCAGAGGATGCTGGGTTATAATAAATTCATTGCTCCTGTAATATCCCTTCAGTTGGGAGGAGGAAAAATCAGTGATTATGGGTATTTTATTCTAACCTTGTGGTAGTAAAATAAATTTATGAAACAAGACAGCATTGTTTTGACCACACTAAAATAACTGAGAGAGGCATTCAGTAATTTTTAGATGTACTTCTGCTAACACTGTGTAGTTTTCTCTCCACATGCAATTTACTTCAAGTCACCCCTGCTGTTTTTCTTAATAGTAATTTCAACATTTATTCAAAGACTAGATGGGTGAAATTAACAATCAATTCCTTAAGAAGCATTTTGCTTCATTTAGGCATTTTTATACTCCTACTGTTTGGCAAGCTTCTGTTCAAAGTCTCAAAATACAGATATCTCTGTATCTATACTTCTGATATTGCGCATTGAGAGATTATTTCAGAATGAAATCAGTCACACAGGTGGTATCTGTTCTTAACACCTTTCGGTTTAATTGGGTTTATTTATGATTAATGGTTGACTCTCACCATGATGTAAGAAGCATTAATGTAGTCTGTTCCTTTCATCCCAGGCAAAGGTGCAAGACCCACTCGAGCTCGCTCAGCTGCCATACAGAGAAAAAAACAACAGTACATTCACCTTAGTATACACAGGAACCAACAGCCCTTCCCAAGATTTACTTAGTGAGTAACACATCTCCCTGGCACTCTGTCCTAAGACTTACCTATACAGTATGTTTAAGCAAGCTAAAGTGCTATCAGCTAAGGCAGAGTGTAACATGAAATTGTGCTGGACATATCCAGGACACAGGCAGTATAAAAATGAAATGTTACTGTGGGAGAGGTTTTCAGAGCAAGTCACTGAGAGAATACTCAGTGTATTGCCAGATATGTCAGGTTTGATATTCCTACACTGAACACCAAAATGTTGTCCTTTGCTCTTTTTTCCAACCTTATATCCTATCTTTCTCCCCATGAAGTTCTTAGAAAACAGTGGCCTTCTCAGTAGTGATAAATCTCTCCAGTGCTCACCATGCCTGTGTCTGCAGTGCATACACAGTGTCCTCTGTTCTGTCCTGAGCTATTTATACAAGAGTCACCACCAGTCAATAGTGCATGGGTTTCGTAGCCAGAATAATTCAATTATGCAGTGCCAGTTATATAGATAAATCTAGTTAAGTTTTAAAGGAGTGTTAATGCAACAGTGATGACAACTTTGGTATTACTTTTAAGTTGAAATATGGTAGAAATAAGCACATTCTTGTATGTTGAGATGAATTGAAGCTAGATTTCATGTCATGTAGATGGAGTGACTTGGTAGCACTGGGAGCTGCCACATCTACTTGTCTCAAACTCCCTTAGCTGCACTAAACATAATGTTGTCCTTTTGCTAGTAGCTGCCTCTTTATATAACACATAAAAGTCATTTTATAACATATGAACATACTGAACCTAGTCAAACTGATTTTAAACTCTTACCTGGTACGACTGAAGAGTTTCTGTTCTTTTCTTTGTTACATTCTTTCTGAGCACTGAAGCATTCCACGTATTTTGCATTACACTGTGTGACGAGCTAAAAGAAAAGTGACATTTCAGTCTTCATTCAAGGTCGTAATTGATAGCACCTGTTTTCACAATTTGGAACAATACTCATAATCAGATTATTACCAACACATTTTTTATTGGTGACAAAGAATGCTCTTGTGCCTTACTAGTAGTACTTCTGTTAGTGATCTTGGTTGTGACCTTGTGTAACTTCTGTCAGGTGCTAGGCTCCTGGAATACCAGTACTGGGTATGTAATGCTGATTGAACTATGTGGATTTGTGTTGCAGGTTATTGTGAATTTTGTCTATAATTCCTGAATGGCACATAAGATACTAGAGTACCTACACTAGAAAAGACTGTGTAATTCTATTAGGAATTAATGATGTTCCCAGAAGGTAAAGAACAACTTAATAGGTTGTTAGTACTTTTCTGTTTAACTGACATTGTTCTAAGGCAGTGGCGGCAAACTTATGGCACCCATGCTGCAGTGGGCTGTCTGTTATCACTGAAAGCTCTAAAAGGTTTGCCATCACTGTTATAAGGCCATTATGAACAACCAGCCCAATAGTGTAGTTATTTTCCTATAAATATGTAGTGTGGTTGAACCATTTTGTTAATACTGTTTTTTTGTGGTGATGGGTGGGGCAGTAGTAATATAGGAATAGTGAGATATTACTACTATTACTATTACTACTTTAATGTAGTAATATAGGAATAGTGTGTTTTATTGCTACTGTAATGGCCCTAGAAGTACTTTTCTGAGTTTCTGATTGTTTTATTTGAATTGTGAAATGTTTAGTGCTTCAAAAAGAGTTGTTACCTGGTTACCAACTGAATAGACAGATTTTCTATTTTTAAAGTACTGGATGTGCAAACAAAAACAAACAGTTGAGTATCCCTTATCTGAAATGCTTGGGACCAGCAGAGTGTCAGATTCTTTGGGAGATTAGAATATTGGCATATATATGCTGTCTGGGGGACGGAAATCAAGTCGAGACATGAAATTTATGTTTCATATATAAACAGCCTGAAGATAATCTTATACATATTTTTAATAATTTTCTGCATAAAATAAAGTTTCATGGTGTGTAATATTCTGTTTGTGGTATGATGTTGACACTCAAAGTTTTAGAGTTTGGAGCATTTAAGTTGCTTTTTTGCACATTATTTTATATGCATGTAATTTTTCAACATGGAAAAAAAATGAGATGAGTTTGTGCTGTTTTAGTTTTCATGGTGAAACTTTCATAGAGTCCAAAAACTTGGGCTGAATCTGTGCCACAGAAATGAAAAAAGGAGCAGAACTTAAGAAATGTTGCTACTTAGTATTTTGAAAGAACTTATTTTATTTTTTATTTTTTTTTTGTGGGTACCGGGGGTTGAACTCAGGACCTCGCGTGCCAGCAGGCACCCATGCCACTGAGCGATATCACCGGCCCTTTTTTGGTATGTGGGTAGCAGGAGTCAAACTCAGGACCTCGTGCTTGCCAGGCAGGTGCTTATGCTGCTGAGCTATCTCACTGGCCCAAGAACTCATTTTAAAACATTTAAAATGATATATTTTAAAAGTCCTCATTATTAATTATCTCCAGTGATTTTATAGTAGCTAGGATGTTAAGAGGACAGCTAGATATTTAAAATTATTGTTAGGACTAAACTCAGTAAAAATAATGTTTTTCATTTCATATCTCTTATTGTAATTTTCTTAGTCTCATTTTAGTTGAGATTCAAATGAAGGTTTCAGAGTCTATGGGAAGCTTTATCATGAAAAGTAAAATTGCACTGATTTTTCTCATCCTTTCAATCTTGACACAAAATGGAAAATCACCTATGTATACAACAGTATGCAAAAAAAAAAACAATTGAAAAGATAATGAAAAACTAGTAAGTACGAAAGCACTTAGTAACTGGAAAGACACCATTTGAAAGTTATAATTACCTCTTTGAGCTTTTCCAGTCTTAACTGCATTAATAGTGCTTATACTCTCTGTTTCAACTTCACATCAGTTAATCCATATGAACCTAAACTGCCTTTGAACTTCTTCATGCCCCATCAAAGAAAAAGAGTAACTACTTTAGGAAAAATTAACTCTCCTACAGTAATGTTAGATTTAGTAGCTTTTGCTGGTTTTCAAATTATCTTCTGAAATAATTTTTCAAACAGGCGTGTTTTGAGGACAACCTCTTTACAAAATAACCCTTCTTATTAACAGAGGTATCATCCAGTAGTTCAGAAGAGAATTTTTTGTTTGACTAGCACTGACTCCAAGTCTCATGTCATTGTGGCTAGAGAATGATGTTAATGTTCAGGTCAAGCGATAACCTGCTCAGAAGGAAGAACAGCATGGTACTGTCTATGTCAATGTTAACAGTAATATTGGTGGGGGTGGTGGCTTTGTACTCCTTAAATGTAAGGAGAAGGAAAATAAACAGAAGTCCATTTGAAGCTGTATATTAATGCTATTAAGACCCCAAACTCTAAGACATTTTTCTACTATCTTGCTTTATACTAAAGGAATTACTCAAAGCACTACCTTGAATTGCTTCTCCAGTCGTGTCTTTCCTCCCACTCCAGGTATAAGGATGCTGTTAACATAGCTATGCAGCTGATTTGAAGATACTTCCGTCTCATTCCCAAGAATGGCCTCCAGCAAGGCATCATGGATGAAAATATACTGCTCCTAAAAGGTACAATAAATGACAATCACCAGGAAGAGTTGTTAAGGGGTAACCCACAGTCTGTGAAATCTACCAACTGGGACCTCCCAGTGAATTCCTACAAGCATTAGCAGCTAGGAGGTTGCCTCGATACTCACTTGCTTATCCACCCTAATTTGTTTTAGGGTAGTGACTGTGTTAAGTTTCCTCTGTATTCCACATTGTGCTAGGAATGGTGTTCCTCTTGTGTGTTTCTGAGGCCTGAAAACATATCTAGCTCCTCATAACATCTAATACAACTGTATCTGATACAGTTGTGCAGTTATCGAGCAATCCAAATGCTAAGGTTCAGACAGAAATGGGGATCTGTGATCTGAAAACACATCATGGTCAGGATATCTTTTCCTCCACACTTCTCCATTCCTTTAAATCCTAAGAGACGGAATCTATTTCCTCATTTTACTCACCCTTCAGGGTAAGTGTGTGCTGGCAGCTCATGAGGACCAGTCCTTCCTTACCTCAGTCTGGACGAGGTAGTTGCGCTGTGTCCTGATATGCTTCAGGAATCCCAGGACATTAACTGTGCTTTTGTCTTTTATCTGTTGCAGCATGCTGTCTATTACAATGTAAGTGCCTGTCCTGCCCACACCAGCGCTGTAAGAAATAAAGGCACTCAGCTAGTACTTTTAAACCAAGGCCTGGAAAAATCACAGTCTGAATGCAATAAGGAACTTAGAATAACTGTGATGTCTAGATAACCTCGTATAAATGACATAGGGTATTCACACAGATAAGCTTCATTAGATATTTCCCACTTCATGAGTTTGACAAGGAGCACAGACTGCCTTTACGCTGGAGGAGCTGGAAGACAGATGATGTCTCCTTGTTTTCTCAGCATGCCTCTGAGGTGTCTGTGGCGACAGCCATCCCCACACCAGAACCAGGCCTCACCTTTCAGCCTTGTGCTTGGTTTTTCAAGTGTCCCAGTGAGTCCGCGAGTAGTTGTTACCCTTTAATAAACCCCTTTGCTGTACTATTCGCTCAGTCTGCTTCTGTTGCATACAGCTAAGAAACTGATGTTCTCAGTATTAGGAAGTTCGCATTTAAGGTGGTGTTTTACTTTTGTAATCTTGGTATAAGAATGGTACATCTAGAAAATTTGGCTTCTTATTCCATATTCCTTAATTGTTGTTTTTAAAATATCCAGATAGATCTGAACTCTGTAGTACTGAATAAGAAGTGTGTTTCGGCAGAATGCCCTAGAAGGTTCCCCATCTCGCACAATACCCAGTCTGTGTGATAGACTTATCTCTACCTTAGAGCTTATTAAATGTATTAGTGAAAAAGTAGAATTCTTATGGGATTCTAAGCAGATGTGTTCCGGCTTTTGTAAAGGCTTGTTTGATGAAAGCATATTACAAGAAAGGCCCCCCCAAAAATGCTTAGAAACTGCTATGCAGTATTGGAACATCAACTATAGAATAATAAAAGCACTTTTTAATTTTATGGAAAAAAGCAGAACAGTATTTCATAACAAAATAATAGAATAACAATAGTTAATACACTTTTAAGCAACCAATTAAAGTTGTTTTAGTTAGTTGAGGGGAAATAGGCTTTATACCAGGCTTTCCCAGTGATTTTTTTTTTTTAAATTTTTTATTTTTTTGTGGGTACCAGGGGTCGACCTCAGGACCTCGCGCACCAGCAGGCGCCCGTGCTGCTAAGCGATATCACCGTCTCTTCTTTCGTATGTGGGTTCCGGGAGTCGAACTCGGGCCCTCGCGCTTGCCAGGCAGGCACTTACGCCGCTGAGCCATCTCACCGGCCCTTTCCCAGTGATTTTTAAAAAGGTATTTTATATAGTATGTGTAAACTAGAAGTTTTTAAAGAATCATTTCATATGTACTATAAATTATTTAGAGAAACCCTTCAGAAAAGCCATGCACAAAAACTCAGAATCTCTGGTGTTGAAAACTTTTACAAGTTCTTATTTTTATTTATTAGGGTTAGCCTACAATTACCCTACAAAAAACAGGGATTTTAGTAAAAAGATGAGTTGGAAGACTGTCACAGTTTTATTTATCCCAGTTTTTAGAGGAGGACTTGCCAGGCAAGTCAAGCAAAGCAGGAACAGAGTTTCTGGGGTCCAGGTTCAGAAGGTCCAATCTCAGGCACAATAAAGACGATGCCAGCCCTACCTGCAGTGTACCAACACAGGGCCCATGTCTGGTGTCCTGGCGGCTGAAGATCTCCTCACGAAGGTCAGGACCGGGAGGGCATACTCAGGAACTCCCATGTCAGGCCACTGTGTGTAGTGGTACTGGATCACTATTCTTTCATTCTGACGGCCCTTGGGATTTCCCTTTTGGCCCTAGGAGAAAGGTGTAAAAAGACATCTTTAATCCAAGGGTGAACATTTCTGCTCAAAAATAATATAAACGGTTAGGAAATAAGACCTCTGATCTCATGATGCTGGCTAGCTTATTTCCCTTTGTGAGCAACATTCATGTCATTTGTAGTTACCATTCATGGCTAGCTGGATGTGAAGCATCACTGTCTCTTAGAAGATAAGATTAAGATTTTACCAAAATGAACGTTTTAATACTGGTCTTTTGGACTTAGGACCATCAAGAGCACTTTGTGGTTTGCATCCATTTCCTTACTTTCTGACGCACTTTATGCTCTGCTTTTATCTGCCTGTGGGTTAGGATTCCCCTTCTCCATGTTCAGGCTGGACACCTTCAAGATCAGGAAGGAAGGCTAGCTGCTGCTCTGTACTCTCCAGGAAGGTCCTAAGTGTTGAATGAGACTCCATCTCCAGAATCAATGTCTGATTTATCTGTCAGTTTCATAAATAATTTTTTTCAGAGTAGTTTTCCTTTAAAGAACTGACCTTTTTATATTTTAACTACTTTGGATGAAAAAGTCCCCAGATAGCTATTCCTGTAAGTTGTCTGAGGTACTCTGTGAAAATGATTTGCTACTCTTAACCCAGAATCCCCCACAAAATTATGTAAATCAAAAGATTCACATTTTCATATTCACTTTAAGAACACCTGTGAAACTGCCCAGGCTATCAAGAGTATCCATATATAAAATGCCACCAAGTATCTAAAAGATGTCACTTTATAAAAGCAGTATGTGACATTCATTGTTATGGTGGAGGTGGTCAGTATGCCCAGGCCAAAGACTGGGAGTGGATGCAGGGCCGGTGGCCTAAAAAGAGTGCTGCATTTTTGCCACATGCTTAATACTGCAGACAGTAAGGCAGAGTGTAGGGTTTAGCAGCAGATTTTCTGGTCATTGAACATGCCCAAGTGAAAGTACTCAGGATGCACTGTTGAACTTAAAGAGCTCTCTGCCATATGGAAAAGACTCTCCTTGAAAGGAACAAATTGTTCCTGTACCAGAAGAGGAGATTAAACATAAGAGAAAGATATCTCAAAAGAAACTGAAGAAACAAAGATTAGGGAAGGGAAATAAATTCAGCATGAAATAAATGCAAATAAGTTTTTTAGAAAGTCCCCAAACACACCAGTGGCTGTGGTATTTTCTTATGTTTTAATGCCTCTGAAAATCTTAATTTTTTCTTTTTTGATGACTCGGGGTCAGGAATCAACACTGAGACTTGAAGGGTGTCTAGCCTTGAGCTACAAAAGCCCACCATAGTTTTTCCAATTTGTTAACTCAGTTTTCTGCATTTTACTTTTGCCACTACTATATATAGAGGACCTAAAGTTCCCACTTGAGTTCTTTCTGACTACTTAAGCAGTTCTCAAAGGAAGGTTGAGCAGGCCTGTTTATATACCTGAAGGATTCCCATGAGAAATGGGCTTTATAAGTTTTATAGTGATAATTGCTTATCTTTAGCTAACCAACAGCTCTATGACAGTGAACAGACATAATGCTACCAATTTTCATATATTTCTGCTATTTCTGGAAATAACTACACACAGAAAGGACTGTGGATTACACATGCACTTCTGGGCTCCTGAATGCAATTTGAGTAAATGTGAATTCTTCTGGGGCAATGAGGTTACTATTTTTATCACATTCTTAGAAGTCCAAGATGCCCCACAACAAAGAACAAAAATAGATCCCACAAACAATAGCCATATCTAACTGTAGAGCAATCACATCTTTCTTTGCATCTACCTAGAGTTCAAATATTTCTGTGATGATCTATGATTCCTGTTGTGACAGTGGAATTTGGAAAAAAAAATACACTGAGTTAACTTGAAAGAAGAATTTCTATACAGTGTGATTCTCAGGATATTACTAGTTATAGAGAAGGTGTATTTTTATTTGTACATTTTTTGAAGTTTTGTTTTGTCTTTTGGTACTCCTAGGGACTGAACCCACACAGAATGAGATACAGCCATAACCTTTTTAAAATTATTTTATTTCACTAAGTTGCTCAGGCTGGGTTTGAACTTATAATCCTCCTGGGTCAGTCTTGCAGAGTGCTGGCATTACATGTACAGCTACACTTGGTGTAAAGATTTTATGGTTAAGTAACATTAGAAAACACTAAGAAAAACAAATATAAGTGTCATAACTCCGACACTCTGGACACTTGTGTTCCGTATGAATCTCTAATAAAGGATATATATTATTTAGCATTCATTTCCCATTTTTACTGGATAGCAGAACTTTTATAAGTATCTTGTAGCACTGGTATTCCTTGAAATACTCTTTGGGAAACAATGCTGTAAAACTGTCAAGAAATCAAATTAAAAAGCTAAATCAACAAACAGATGCTGCCATATTTGCTGATTGTTACCAAAACCTAAGAGGATGCCTTTTTTTTTTTTTAAATGAAGACTTGTTCATGAAGAGAATAAAGAACTTAGGCCAACTAAATTCTATTATGTGCTCTGACCATACATATCTTTCATACCACGCACTGATGTCAGTCAAGAGAGTCATGAAATCATGAGATTTCACCTTTGTTGTACAGTAATTTTCATATAAGTATAAAAAGATATGCCCTGGTGGCCCACCCAGCTTCCTCAATACCTTCTTCACTTTCGTATTTCTGACTGAAAAACGACGAACAGTATAGCAGGCATGTACTTTTGTGCTCTTCAGTGTGACAATAATGTTTCCATATTCCTCACTATTCTCTGTTGGCCAATACTGATCACATTTTCGCTGCAAAAAGAGAAAAGTTTTAAATTCCAAATGATAATGTTAAACCACAAGAAAGAATGTCACTTATTTGACTGAAAAATAAATGCACAGACAGATGTGACCTCTGAAGAACCTTCATGGCTGGCGCGAGTTTGGGCAAGATCATCTGAGAAATGGGCCTCATATTTATGATCATCTTTCAGTTATATGATGTACTTTAAAGAAGGCCTAAGAAAGAAACTTGTATGAAATGTGAGTAGGATATATTCTAAAGGGAGTTTAAATATCATTTGGGAGGCCTGGCTGGATTTATGAAGGTCTTTTGTAATTGGGAATCTTTATGTTACAACTTGGATCACCAAAGGCAAAATAAAGACTCCGCAGTACAAGGAAAGGGGTAGAGATTTTGAGCGATGAACTTAAGGCCTAGCCCTTATTCTAGCCTAAACCAGCATTGTCTAATATAAGCTCAAGTCCAATACATTCTATAGCATTAATCATTATTTTTTTTTAACAAAGATCTTAATCATAGATGAGGTGTATAAAGCAGTCTCTGCTTCTCCTAAACTACTATAAGTAATTTCTGTACTATTCCATGCATCTTCTAACTTCTCTGCTTTTTGCTTTTTCTGTTCTCTAAAATTACAATGTCCTTCCCTCCTTTTTCCTGCCTGTTTAACTCCTTTTCCTCATCATTTGACTCTCACCTCAAAATATTAGCTCCTTTACCTTAGTATCCTAATGAAAGTCAAACACATCTCTGTCATCACATTTAATTCACACTTGTAACGCTGAAGCTCCCTTCTCAGCAGACCATAATCAAGATAAAAGCAGACAAAATACTTTTCATTTCTGTAAGTATTTATACTGGGTCAAATTCCTATCCTACAGCAGGTACTGAATCAGTATTTTGTGAATGAAGGTGGATTATTAAGATAGAAAGTCAAGAGGCTCTTACTCTTCCTTTCTCCACAAGGTTTGTAATCATGATAATGATTCCAGTATTTTGTTCCCAAATCATCCTCCAGAAATCTTCAAATGTAGACTTTAAAGGTCCCTGGGTGGCAATGTAGGCTTTCGCTCTGTTGTAACCCTTCAAAGACGACACAGCACAAAGTGAGATGAACACAGTTATCAGAGAAGACCAGTGAATAATTCAAGCATCTTCCACACTGAATAGGCTGGGTTTTTAGTGAAAGCCCTGTGTGGTTTTAAAATACATTCAGCAGTTTCTGCTGCAGTTTTCAGTTTTCAGATACAGGTTTGTAAAAACATTTCTGACTTACATCAACATAGTTTGCATTAATGTAGTCACTGTGCTTCGAGTCTTTTCCTGGTAAAGGTCTTAACTTCACCCTACTGTGATCATCTATAGAGGAAAAACAAATATGTAATTTTTAAAAAAAGTAGCATTCTAAACACAAAACAAGGCAGTCATGTAATGTGGCATCTCCCAGAATGCCCTGGAAAAACTTTTGGCAGAGTAAGTACTAAATAGCATATTCAAATCCATCTCGAAAATGTGGAGCTATTTCTGCCTCATGCTGTGACCTGGGGGGGACCCAAGAAATGCAAATTAAGGTCCTTATTAGTTTGTATAAAACTACTGCAAGTTGCAACCCTCCAAAATTTCATTGTTTTCTTTTTTGAAACCAAGTTCAAAGGCCTTCGGTTACCCAGCCACCCCTCCACTTACATTAAGATAGATATAAAAGACAGCTGTTATTTCAGGTCCAGAACATCTCTTTTTCAGAAGATTCCCTTGCTAAATTCAGAAAGACTCCCTGCCACTTCCACAGAACCTATGTAATAGAAGGAAGTAGAACTTCATTTCCTAGCAATCTCATCACAGGAAGTCAGTGCCGAGGTTTTAGGATTAGCTTTTCCTTAGTTTAGGAATAAAATGAGAGGCAGAGCATTATTTGTATCTGTACTTGTTCAACAGAGTGAGCCTTGATTTTTAGAACAGCAAGAAAAATAAAAGGAAGCACAGCTGTTACTTTCATTTTACCTATTGAGGAACAGAATGGGCAAAGGCCAATATATATTTCTGTTCAGTCATTATCATAAAAGGCTAGTTGAAAAACAAGTCAACTTGAGACTGGCCTAGGTATTACTGATCTCAGATTACACTAAAGCACTTTTAGAAAGCCACCTACAGTCTTGGAATTGTGACTTGTTTATCATTTTTGTTGTTCTGAGAAACAGTGTCAACAGCTGATATGAAATGAGCTGCCTATTAAAAATGAAAATTTTGTAATATGCTCCAAATAAAAATTTTCTTCTAAGGCCTCTGGATATAAACTATTATGCCTTAGTAGCCACCATACTGTATATTGTCCTTTCTTAGACAAGAACACATATTCAAAAATTGTAAAATTGTAAAATTTTCATTGAACTAAAAGGTAACAGGTTAACATCAGTATTGAAAGTGGTGTGTTAACCTATATATGTCCTGAAAGTCGTATTGGCCGTAGTATAGCAGGGTTGTCCCGCGTCATGTTTCTGGTACAATTATAGTGTGATTTTACTTGTTTCCTTGACATTTTAATGCTATTCTTTGCTATATAAGGGCATTAATATAATGGGGGAGAATAAAGTGACAGGTGATATGCCTAAAATTTGACTCGTCAAGAGAACATCAAAACTCAGTCCTTTGAACTTCTGAAAATAAAACATCTAATTTGAATTTGTGACAGTAAATCTACATTGAAGCAGAGGGATTGCCTTTCCAGATGAACACTATGCCCCTTGGGCACATCACACTTAAGTCACTTTGATTTTCCATCTCTTCATTGCCACATAGTTTTAGCCAAAGCAGAAGAGGTCACTAGAAGTTAAGGCTGCAGTAGAGGAGAGAATGATGTGAGAAAAAAAGAAAACTTTGACTCTTCCTTTGTCTCTCTCTTCTTTTTAAACCTCTACTTCATTTTTTTAGAGAAGTGAAAAAAAAAGTCCAGTTCAAAAATAACATAGTTCTTTTAAAACTTTAGGAAGAAATAAAATTATCTCTATTCACAGATGATATGATCCTATATATAAAATCCTGAAAGAATTCACAAAAATTAATGGGTTAGGCAAGGTTGTAGGACACAAGATCAATATAAAAAAGTCAGTCATGTTCCTTTATTTTGGCAATATGGGGGCTTGTACTCAGGCCTTTATGGATTCTAGGTAAGTGCTCTACCACTGAGTTACATCCTGGTCCTTTTGAATTTTACTTTGAGACACGGTCTCCCTAAGTTGCCAGAGCTGGCCTTGAACTTGCGATCCTGTTGTCTCAGCTTCCCAAGCAGATGTGATTACAGGTATGTGCTGCTGAGCCTGTCTCAAATGTATGAGCAATCTGAAAATTTAGTGAACAATTCATTTACAATAGCATTATAAAGAATAAAATACTTAGGAATAAATTAAACCTACGTACATGGGAAGATATCTACCTTCATGGATTCGGAGACAATATTGTTACAACGGAGGTCATCCTCAAATCTACAGATTCATTGTACAGTAGTTACTACCAAAGTCCATGAGTTTATTCTCAAATTCATATGGAAACCCAAGGGACCCAGAATAGCACAAACAGTTTTGAAAAAAGAAGACTGACAAGTCCTCCAAGGACTCACAGTTCCCAATTTGAAAACTTGTCACAAAGATGTTTGTAATCTAGACAGCACAATACTGATGAAGGGAGGAAAGCCATACAGATCAACAGAACAGAAGTGAGAACCCAGAAACTACCCCACTGCATGGTGGTCAGCTGATGTTCAGTAAGAAGGCTCAGACAACTGATTGGAGAAAGTAAGTTTTCCACTGAGGGTACCCTGGCATGGAGATATCTACATGCAAGTGAATGAAAGGGAGGTGGGCTGGAGTTGTGGCAGAGTGATATAGGATCTGCCTATCATGCTTAAGCCCTCGGGTTCAATTTCCAACACTGCCAAAAAAGAAAGAAAAGAATAAAGATGGACTACCTCAGACTAAATATCAAAACTGAATCAGAACAGATAAAAAACTAAGAGGTAAAAGTCACAGAGTTCTTAGGATTGAGTAAATCTTGGATTAGGCAATGCTTTTCTTAGATATGACACCAAAAACAGGCATCAATAACAAAAAATATATAAGTTTATTTCACCAAAATTTTAAAAATCTGTGCTTCAGGGGACCCCATTAAGAAACTAAAAAAGACAATGCAAAGAATGAGAGAAAAAGTTTTGCCAGTTATATAGGTTCTGTCCCCAGAATATATAAAGATGTCATCTATCTCAACAGTGAAATGATTCAGTCAAAGAAGACAAGGGAAAAAGATTAAAAGAGGTATTTCTTTAAAGATAAATAGCCAGTAAACACAGGAAAAGATGCTCAACACCCCTAATCATTAGGGAAATTCAAATCAGCCACAATGGGATACCACTGTACACATATTAGGGGGGCTGTTATCAATCAAAAACCTAAAAACCAAACCAGAAAACAACTACTGGTGGAATGTTGGAGACATTCTACCCTCATATATTGCTGGCAGGAATGTAAAATGGTACAGGTGCTTTGGAAAACATTTTGATATTTCCTCAAAATGTTTAAATAAAAAAAAAAAAGACAGTTACCAGCCTGGCTTGGTGATGGACAGCTGTAATCCCAGCACACTGGGAAGCTGAAGAGGGAGGATCACAAGTTCAAGCCCAGCCTGTGCAACTTAGCAAGACTGTCTCTAAATAAAAATTATAGAGCCTTGTGTATGAATGTTCAGAGCAGCATTACTTATAGTAGCCAAAAGTGTCTATCAAATGATGAATGAATAACCAAAATATTATATATCCATGCAATGTGAATGGAGTATTGGAGTACTGATGCATGATATGACATGAAGGAATCTAAAATATGCTAAGCAGCATAAACCAGACAAAAGGTCACATATTGTATAATCTCACTTACATGAAATGTCCAGAATATACAAATCCCAGAGACAGGTAAGTGATTTCTAGGGGGTTGGTATAGAGGAGGAATTAGGATGCCAGTAACGCATGTAGGGATTCTTGTTGAGGATACTAAAAATATTCCAAAATTCATTGTAGTTCCAGCTTTGAATATATATCAAAACCCAGTGAATTGTATACTTTACGTGGGTATGTTCTTATATTGTATATGAATTATATTTTACTAAAATGTTATTAAACGGAACTTTAGGGTTCAAATTTTAAGTTGTCCAATTTAAATTTACTATTATTTGAAATCCTGTGTAATGTGGTCCTTACCATAATGTGTGTTGACCCTAAAACAGTGGTGCCTCTACCTTTCATATCAAAGCAAAGCACCTTGAGGATTCCTTTTCTGACATGCTTGGGACAAAAGATACTGGAATAATTTGCATGGACTTTAGTGATTACACATTCCTAGTCTGAAATCTGAAATGCTCCAAAATAGGAAACATTTTGAGCAACATGTCAGTTCTCAGGCAGTTTCAGATTTCATACTTTCAGGTTGCAGATTAGTGATGCTCAATCTGTATTATCTGGCAGTGATGCAAGCCTGACGTGTCGATGCAGTGTGGCCTTCTCACCACACACAGAGTCTGTGTTCCTAAAATGTTCCTTTGGCTTCTAATTGAAGATTTCCTATCTGTTTGAGTCTGGAACCTCCAGGTAGTCCTGACCTTGAAAATACACTGGATAGGGCTAAAGATGAGGACCAAAAGGAAGGCTCAATTACACATTCTTAGAAAGACTGCTTCGAAAGCTGGGCCTGGTAATGCACACCTGTAATCCCAACACTGGGAGGCTGAGGCAGGAGGATTCCAAGTTCAAAACCAACCTAGGCAACTTAGCAAGACCCTGTTTCAAAAATTTTAAATTTGAAATCCAGCTTACTTGAGTCAATTCCCAAAATTTCTGTTTGTATTAAAAAGATATGGCTGTCACTAGTTTAAAAAAAATGTCAAGATAGCCAAGTGACATTTCAGCTTTGGTTCTAAAACTTGAGATGATAACACCTCATGTGGAAACTGCATCTCAGAACATTTCTTTTTTTTTTTTTTTTTTTTTTTGTGGGTACCGGGGGGTCGACCTCAGGACCTCGTGCGCCAGCAGGCACCCGTGCCGCTGAGCGATATCACCGGCCCCTTTTTCGTATGTGGGTTCCAGGAGTCGAACTCGGGCCCTCGCGCTTGCCGGGCAGGCGCTTAAGCCGCTGAGCCATCTCACCGGCCCCTCAGAACATTTCTTGCAGTCACCTTATTAAGCTCTTCTTCCCCACCTGACAGCTTAATGAAAGACTAAGAGGACAGAAAATGTCCCCTCTTCTGCTACACTGTTGGAGATAGACTCATGAGAGGTTAGCTTGCAAGAAGCATTCTTTGCATTCTGATTTTGACTTTTTGGCTTTCGGCTTATATCCAAGCAAGATTTAATTTCCTCGAAGTTGAACATAGTTTAAGGATTATTACTCACATGCTAAAATGTTGATGTATCTGTTTTTGTGCTTGTTATCTGGATGATTGGAATGTTCTGCAGTAATGTTCATATCAGCCGTACAGCGCTGGACTTCCTAGTGACAGAAACAAACAGCAAGACTTCAGACATGTTTTAGAAAGAAAGTAACTACAGTCAGGCACCACACTCCTCACATGTTGGTGGTGATGCTAATAAAAATAAACCCAGTGTACTGCCTGTCATATAATGGCACTTACAACTGTGTATAGTACGCAATAACTTGATGATAATCACAACTGTCTTACTGGCCTGTGCATTTACTGTGCTATTTTTTAATCACTATTTTGGAGGTACTCCTACTTATAAAAAAGGTTACTATAGACCAATAGGCATTTCACGGTGAAAGCATTCTCATACACCTTGTGTTTCCCGCGTCTCTTGATTCAGTCAGAGGCTGTGTTGAATTGTACCACCTAGGTCTGTGTACATATGCTATATGGTGTGCGTACGGAGAACGAAAGAGCCTGAGGTAGGTCTCAGAATACGTCTTTTTCAGATATAAAATATCCATCAAAAATAAAGTATTCCCACACTTCCTAGCATTGAAGTCGCCATTTCTGCCCCCAAACCCAGCTTCAGATATGATTACCAGAACTATAATAAAAAGAAAACAGAGAAAATGAAGAAGATATAATGATTTTTATTCTTTACTAACTCATCAATCAACTTTTTTCCAAATTTTGACCTAGGCATTGGGATATAAAAGAATATCTCTTTTGACTATACAACAGTTTGCAAGAAAAAAGATAGTTAAGTGGGATAAATACAGAAGAAGCCTTAAAAGAAAATGATGGGAGGAAAGCTTAAAATAAGAGATGACTGTTCCACTGAGTCTTACAGGATGAACAGGAATTTCTAACAAGGACAGTGTCCACCATGATTTGCCATATGCGTATGGGCCAAACAGCCTCTTTTTATATCCAAGAGACTAAAAATAGATTTTGAAGACTCAGTCCTGAAATGACACCAACATATGGCCTAATCGTCATGTCAGGCTTAGATATGTGTGGCCCTGATAAATTATTTGTAAACTCTAATTTTATTTAAGAGAACTTCCTTTAGAAAGATAGTAGTAGCGGTTTGATGTGGAACGATGCATAGTAGTAGTGGAATGATGCGGTTCTACTACCTGGGCCCTGGATATAAACATCTTCCACTAGCCGAATACTGTACAGTTAAGTCCCCAACTTATGAACAAGTTCCATTCTGGGAGAATGTTCATTAGATTTGTTCATAAGTCCAACAAAGTGACTCTTATAAACCTTTGACACAAATACACAATATAAACCATTAAAAAAAACGAAACCTCAATCTCTCCACTTATTTTCCCCTTGTTTCTGGACATCCTAGGCTCTGATTGAGCAGTGTAGTACTGTACACTATCCCACTGTACAGTAAGCACACCGTAGCACAACTGTGACAATGTCTGGCAGTCGCTGGAGCTACTTCTGCGATTTGTTTGCATCTGCAAATGTTCCTAGTGCAAGGTCCATTAGTATTTGTGAAAGTTTGCAACTTGAATGTTTGTAAGTTGGGCACTCACTATACAAAGATGCTGAAAAGCCAATTTTTCTATAATGTATGATTCAAATCCAAGACAGTGCTGGAGCTAACTAATAAGGGAAGTCATTAGCAGTGTATAGCTGCTCCAAAGAGCAGGAGAAAAGTAACACAAAATTACCAGGAGAAATGTTTTTTACCTAGAAGATATGACAGTTTAGGAGCGTGCAGGCTTTTTTCCACAACAGAGTTGCATAGCAATTATGAATGTTTTCCACAGCATTTACATTAAGCATAATGAAAAGAAGAAACTGGTTCTTTTATATTCACAAAGTACTTTCTAGGGAGAAGACATCTCTTCTCTGCAAGGAGAAACTTGCTGTAATCAAAGAATTTAGGGTATAAAAACAAAGGGTTACTATGTTAAAAGGAACCATATTCTTAAACTACCCAATTATTGGGGTATATATGGAAGTTTTTACAACTGCAGGCCTTTCCAGCTATCCAGTAACAACAACCAAAAAAAGGTCCACAGGCATTAATTTAATCCACTTCACTGGGAAAAAGTGTATTTCATGAAAATTCTTACCTGTTTCTTATAAATGTGATAAACTCTGTTATTTTCTGTTCTATTCTGAAATAGTTTAAAATCTTTAGTTTCACACATGCTACTTTAAAGGGCCCTAAGGCTGCCTGTAGCTCTCCAAAATGAGAAAAAGTGTGGACACAAAGTACCGAGTCTGATATGTTAACATCTATGAGAATGTAAGCCACGCTGAGCACACTCAGAATATGGGACCTTTTGGAATTGCCTTAAAAGCCTGAGGCATGTTCTCTTCAAATTGAGTCAAAAGCCAGAAAACGTTTAAAAATGGATTTGTATTCTGAAATATACTAATTTAATCTATATATAAGTCCTAGAAACAAGCTGACATGCTTGCTTGGTTTCTGGCTTTTGAAAGCCACAGCTTTGGCACGTACCTCTTCAGGGTACAGTTGTTGAGATATCCTGAGAGAGTTTAGCTTCTGGTGTTCTAGTATGAGATTCATTTTGGTTACTGATTTTCTTTCTCCCTGTTGTGGATCTGACCACCCTAGCTATGGACAGAAGCGGGGCCTTGGTTATCGTATAATGCAATTGAGCAGGACTGGATGAGAGCAGCTG
This sequence comes from Erethizon dorsatum, assembly GCA_028451465.1. Taxonomy (NCBI): domain Eukaryota; kingdom Metazoa; phylum Chordata; class Mammalia; order Rodentia; family Erethizontidae; genus Erethizon; species Erethizon dorsatum. The sequence continues at coordinate 93,024,894 of CM051825.1, read as the reverse complement.
TCTGCGCTGTTTAAAGGGGGCATTCGGTATGGCCAATCAAACTCTTTTGTTATCTAAAACCTCTGGTCTGGTCCTTTGCCTCTGTTTCACATATTTTCAATTATGCGAATGACAGAAAACAAAGAACAGTCATAAAAAATGCTAAATCTGATTTTATTAGAACTCATAGGGTTTGCCGAAGGCCTTCTGATTTTGCCTTGTGGATAATAATGTCATCTGTAATTCCTTGCAGTACTGCTTGGCTCATTTAGATGCTGATAATATCATCTGATCCTGGAGTGGCCTTTCTCTGTCAAAACTGGCATTTCAAAATTAATGTGATATTAATAGGTGTTGAAACCCTTTCAAGGGACACTGGCCCTCACAGAGTGTGCATAGTGAAGTTACCTGAAGTTACCTGTTCACTCTGATAAATAGTTTCAGGTTAAGCTTAGACTTAATCTTTACTGTTTATGTAACAAACCTTGAATCCTCAAAATGAATATTCTGGATATTAACAGGCATACAGCCAAAGGAGCACACCAGTGGAAACAAAGTTTACAACAAAGACCAAAAAAGAACACCTAAAAACACTAACATTTGATATAGCCAAAATTCTTGAAAGACAAAATAAGTGAGTCACCTCCTACCTGAAGTCACTGATGTGAGAGGGTATCTAAAGAGCACACAAAGACCTACTGTCCTTGAAGACCTTCCACCCTACCATTCTGTGACCCCATTCAAAGACAAAACCTCATCTAGAAATCGTTCATATTAGTCAGCAAAGCAAGACTGGAAAAAATATTTTGGACCTGGCAACCAGGTATTAGATCAAGTATGTCCACCGTTCAGGCAGGCTACACATGCATTAAGGGGACCATCCTACTCAAGACTGATGCGGTTAGGTCATGACTAGCCAGTGCTTGTGGAGTGTCTGACACACAACCAATTCTCCTACCTCATAAACACTCCTCAGGTCTCAAAATGTGGCCAGGGTGACTTGCGATGCAATGCTGACTTTTGTTATTCTCTTACTCCCAAGCCTCTGGGTAGATTCCAGATGCCTTCACCAAGCCTTTGAAGGCCCTATGCATATCCTTTCCAATCTCAGTTTTTACTCTGTGCCCTTTGGAAGGACTGTAGGATTTTCTGCTCTTTGGTTTACTGTCTTTTACTTTGCTAGGAATGCCTCTTGTTCTCTTCCCCTATCCAAATCCATCTTTCTTTACCTGCAATGACTGCCTTTGCCCTTTAGAAAACCAGTCCATCTTTGGAGAGTCCCCCATAGCACCTATTTTCTTGCAAGATCTTGTGTACGGCGTGTGAACTTTAGCTCACTCACTTCCTCCCACCCTTCACGAAAGCCTCAACTTCAATAACTGTAATTTTATCTATAATAAGGGTTTAAAATGTTAAGATATTCAAGACTGAACTGGGATTGTGACACAGACGATCAGGAAACGCTGTGGGTCAGTCTCTGCCTTCTCCCAGGCAGCAGTCTTTGGGCAGCAATACATCTCTGCCCAGGGACTTCCCTGTGATGTGTCATCACCAGCCCTCAAAGTCTGTGTTCCTTAAACATAGTGATTGTGGCCACCATACCCTCAGAGCATGGGCTCAGGTGGACCAAGTTTTGCTCTTGATTTAAGATGAACAACCAGCCCAGATCTAGCTCAGCTGGTTAACTATAATACGGACCGTCTCCCAAAGCATCTTGTCAAGGGGTTATGGACCTCTGGTCTCAACTCTGCACCCCACCTTCAGACTTCTGATTCTTCTAACCCCTGCTTCTTTGTTTTGTCGGCTTCTGCAGCTTTGGCGGTCTCCCCTTTTGAAAGAGCCTGCTTAGCAATGCACCTTGGGAAGCCTTCCGCTTATGACTATGAGCCAAGGCTGCTAACTTTTAAAAAACATTCTGGGAAGTTGCTTCCTAGGAAGGTCAGGATGAGAAAGTCACCTCAGGTAGTGAAGTGAATGGAACCACCAACACTATCCAGAGACAAGGACTGATGTTACTTCTAGTGGCTATAAAGTTGTTTCAAGCTATGATGTCACCAGATTTTCACACTCTCCACAATGTACCTGGCAAGGATAAAATCCTGGCTTTCAGCACCACCTCTAGAGAAAGACTCAATATTCCTAGTGAGTTGTTTTCTTCATTTTCCTCCAAGCAGCAGAGTTCTGACAATATGGCAGCTATGCCCCACAAGTTTTACTTCCGAGAGTCTTAAACCAGATTGGACAAAGAGAACACTGCCTGAAATGCTCCACTGGAATTCCCAGGCATCTTTCTCCACAGCACTTCTTTAGAGCTATACCTGCTTTATACCACTTACTTTGTTTTGCCTGGTTTGTACTTTAGTCGTGTACCCTCTGTTCTCGCCCCACCCAGCCAGATGGAAATCTTCAGGGCAAGGACTCGAATTTATCCTGGAACCTTTGTCCAGAAAATGGACCGTTCAGTACCTGGTAGGCAAGTTGTTTTATCTCCTCTTAATGGCTAAAAATTGACTATGCAGTGGTATTTCTCACTACCCCTATAGATGGGTGCTTTGACTAACTCCAGGCCACAACTGAGATGTTGGGGAGGGTTTCTGTATGCCAGAATCTGAGCTAGCTGAGAGGGCTCTAGATGAGTGATGGCAAACCTTTCAGAGCTTTCCGTGATACAGATAGCACGCTGCAGCACGGGAGCCATAGGTTGGCACCACTGCTGCAGACAGACCATAGAGATCAAGCAGCGTACACAGTACTTTCAGTAGAGGGCTCCTAATTTGGTTCCCACTACTTTTGTTTTCAGCCAAAGCACAGCACAGTTTAGTCACTGGCCATATTATGATTATTTCATTCTGACTCTGGCTGATTACAAAGCACTACTTTAGTGAGAGCCTAGATAACATCAAGCTTGACCATGTGGGTTTGAGTCAGACAGCACTGGTTTAAACCATGCTGCTGCCGTTTCAAAGTTTGGCCCTTTCTCACCTAAAATGGCGACAGCAAGATAGCACCGATCCAATTCTCGGATAGCAATTCTGAGGAAGGAGTGACTTGTTACATGCACAGTGCCAAGTAAAGGCAGGCAGGCTGTCATCATCCCACATAAATGGATATGAGGGTGACACTACTACTTTTTTTTTTTTTTTACCTCAATATAGGTTTAATTTTATCACTTGTCATTACACAAATTTCATTTTTTCTCATCTTTCTTACACAGCCTATTACTCTCTCTGTTTATAAAACAGCCTTAATAGTTTCTTTTGTAGCTTGTTACCAGTTTTCCATTTTAGCAGAATTACCAAAAAATATATATATTTTTTAATGCAGGTACCGGGAGTCAAACTCAGGACCTTGTGCTTGCCAGGCAGGTGCTTATGCTGCTGAGCTATCTCACCAGCCCGAGTATTTTAAAATATTTCACATTTTTGCTAAATTAGAAGGCAACAGTGTTCTGGTCAGATTTTCACGGTCTTATTCTCCGCTTTCTGTTGCTGCTTTACTGTTCTTTTCAAAAGAAGGGATATTCTTCCTGTTCTGAAAAGCTTCAATATGAAATTTTCTGACTCAGGAAAGACTGTGAGGTGGCAACAGAACCATGTCTCCTTCCTACCTGCCGTCCCCACCCCGCTCCCATAACTATCCGCTAGTGATATTTAAGCTGTAAACTTTGGTGGAGGTGACGAAAGCTTTTAACCAGACTATATATATATATTTTTTTTTTGTGGGTATCGGGGGTCAACTTCAGGACCTCGTGCGCCAGCAGGCGCCCATGCCGCTGAGCGATATCACCAGCCCTTTTTCCCTTTATGTGGGTTCCGGGAGTTGAACTCAGGACCTTGCCGGGCAGGCTCTTGTGCTGCTGAGCCATCTCACTGGCCCCAGACTTTATTTTTAAAGGATAGAAGTAGGCTATAGATGCCCATGATTTGTTAACTGGCATGACGTTGATGCAGCAAAGCCTATCTGAAGACAGATCAAGTTTACAGAGGTGCAGTCGATTATTTTGAATAATTAAATGGTGTCAAAACCAGCTGTGATGAATAGCACTGGGGTCTCAAATCATAAATAATTGAGAAACCAGAGTTGCATTTGATCATCCTGATCAAATTCTGCTCTCTAGAGGGTAAATGTTTGCCCTGAATACCATCAACATTGTTAAATGCCTCAGTATTCTTGCTCAGTCATCCAGCCAACAGTCAAATGAACTAAATCACTTTAACACCACACACATTTGCTGTCCTCATGAATACAAAATATTTGACTTAAACCATGTTCGTTGTAGTTGAATAGGCATGGTTTTTGGGGCATCTCATGTCAGCATTAAATACTTGACATGTTTTTCTTCCATAAAACATATGATATGGGCCGGTGAGATAGCTCAGTGGCATAAGCGCCTGTCTGGCAAGTGCGAGGTTCTGAGTTCGACTTCCTGTACCCACATATGTAAAAAGAGCCGGTGATATCGCGCAGCAGCATGGGCACCTGCTGGCGGGCGAGGTCCTGAGGTCGACCGCCAGTACCCACCAAAAAAACCAAAACCAAAACCAAAAACATATGATTTTGCAGAATAAATTAGAGGATCCTTTCCTTTCTCTCTACCACCCTTTTGTTCTCCTCAAAAACAAGAAGAGGGGCCAGTGAGATGGCTCAGCAGCGTAAGTGCCTGCCTGGCAAGCGCGAGGGCCTGAGTTCGACTCCCGGAACCCACATACGAAAAAAGGGCCAGTGATATCGCTCAGCGGCACGGGCGCCTGCTGGCGCGCGAGGTCCTGAGGTCAACCCCTGGTACCCACAAAAAAAAAAAAAAAAGAATTTAGAATGAGTTGTCAATAGAATTTCCTTCCTGATGGCCTTTGGGGATTCCAAAGTTGCATGGAGATGGGATTCCGGTCCTAGTTTTATTTCCCTTTGTTTACTATGCAGGATAACTGCACTTCCCAGCACTATGGCTCCTCCATGACCCCAAGTTCTTCATAGCTTCATTTGAGCCCCACAACCAATTGTGTGAGAAGAGGTAGGCAGGTTAGTTAGCATCATCATTTCCATTTTAAAGTAGCAATGAGACAGAAAGGAATCCCACAAAGCTAGAAGACAGCTGAGCTGCCATGAAAACTTGGCCTCCTCAGCGCCAACTCTTCCTGCCAGAGCTGTGCCTTAGTTAAGCCTCAGTGAAGAAAAGGGCAATCTGTTTAATAGCTCCTCATTGACACCCTGTCATTGCTGAACTGGCACGGGACCCAGAGTTGGCAGGGTGATGCATGCCACACTCTACCTTGTTTCCTACAAACCAGTTTTTAAAATTGGAATGCAGCGTTAACCCATGTTGTCCCTCTAGGGATTAATAATCACGAGAACAAGTATCAAGGCTTTGTTTCTTAATAACTCGCTCAGCACTTTCAAGTATGTTTATCACTTATTTTTCTAGCAGCTTTACAGAATGGCTAACATTGGTGCAATTTTCTAAAATGTGGATACTGAGGAGGATCAGGTATGAAATGAATGAACGGAGACCATTAAGGTCACTACTGGCAGTGCCGGCACTCAGTTCCTCAGATGCCAACCAGCTTTCCCCCACTACGTTGTGTTCAGGGCAGAAATGACATGGGGCTAGAGAGCTCTGTGTTCTGATTGCTGATCCTACTTACAAAACGGATGATAAAAGCTGAAGAATCATCCCCGTCAATTGGCCTTTTCTCTATCACTAAGTCTGTTATTTAACAGAAATATACTTTTGGGACAAGTATAACCAACTCTCTGTCACATGATTTTACTACAAAGAGAATGCTTATAAAACCCAGAGGAGATAAAAACAATGTCTAATTTCCAAAATTATCTTGTTATGCTTAGAATAAATGTAGTTTGAGTTTATGAAACTCCCTGTGAAGTAAAAGTTCTGTTTCTAGGACTTAATTTCTACTCTTGACACATACCTCAAAATCCTCGGAGAACCCATGCTGATTATTAGAATATAGCTCACCGATGTGTTTAACAAACTGTTTGACAGGAATGGCTTCCATGTCATCTGTGGGAACAAAACGATATTCAGAGTCACACAGAATACTTCCAAAAAGTGAATACCAATAAACCATATCACACTTAGTCAAGACAAGTATTTAATTTTTGCAAAGAGTAATATAATCCTGTCACCTGAAATAGATGTCCTAAAGAAGGGTCTAAGGATTTTACAGTAGGATCTCATTAGGATCTTATGCCTACACATCACATTAAATATTAGGGTTTAAAAAAAAAAAGTGAACAGAGTTTATTTTCTATATTCATGGTAATTTACACAATCAAATTAGTACATCATACACTTAACTAGAAGTCTGAATTTACCAGTGGTACCTATTCACCATGAAATGTTGTCACTTTTTTTTAAATTGCTCTTCAATGGGGTCCAGTTTAAACTTGGAGCAATTAAGTTTTACTTTCTATCTTTTAAGTCTCCACATTCATTTGTACACAGATGTCCTTGTACCAGCTGGCTCTGGCTACAGTGCCACCTATCTTTAAGTGTTCAGAATTTTTTTTTTTTTTTTTGTGGGTACCAGGGGGTCGACCTCATGACCTCGTGCGCCATCAGGTGCCCGTGCCGCTGAGCGATATCACCGTCCCCTTTTTCGTATGTGGGTTCCGGGAGTCGAACTCGGGCCCTAGCGCTTGTCAGGCAGGCGCTTAAGCCGCTGAGCCATCTCACCCGCCCAAGTGTTCAGAATTTTACTTCAAGACAGCTGTGTCTACATGATGCCAGATAATCAGTTTGACTGAATTAACTGGGGGTGTTTTTTGGTGTTGACAGACTAGGTGTCGACCAATTTATGGTAATGGTGTCACTTCAAAAGCCCATTTCCAGCTCACGATCCTAACACGACTCAGAGGCTTATTGGTGGAGCCCAGTCTGATCCTGGAGCACTTCTGCAGGACAGCCACACCCACCTCACTGGAGTGCCCCAACCTCACCTCCCTTGACCTTCCCCTGCAAGTATTCCCTTTTAAAAATACTTGGCTGAATTTGAGATAAACAACAGACATGACATTTACTTTATTCAGAGTGAAAGATCATTGGCAAACGCACAAACATCTAAACTGCCACAGATGCTTTTCTTAGCAAAGGGTATGAAGATCTGTACGTGTAAATGAGGTCCTACTTTGGCAAGAATTTCATAGATCCAGGCCTCACAATCTGATTTCTCTTCAGCTGGTGACAGTTACCATTGACTATGTCATTCCTTCTCTACTTTATTTCTAGAGAGCATAACTCTAGGTTGGCTTTTTGCATCTATTGACATTTTCAAACTTGAAATATTCTTAGGTGGAAAATAACATCTTTATAGTTTAAGAAAGATGATTTATATGTGCATAATCCAAGTTGTTTAGAACAGAAATACTATGTATTACATAGGTGATACTCTGTGAGCAAATTCTCTGTGTGAACAGTTTGAGTCCTAATAATTTTAACAGGCAACTTTATAAAAAACAATTGTCAAGTTATTCACAAATATTTCAGGATTGAAGATGTTCATGAATATGTGATTATTTTCTATGCCTGAAATCTATAGCTCCCATGATGTAACCAGCATTAACAAAGCAGAGCCAAAATGTTTCCCCCAGAATATTTAGCAGAATTCAAAGTTCAAGAAAAATTACCAAATTTAACTGATCACTTCACTTAAAATCTTTAGCAGTAAGCAAATACTGCAGTAATAAGCAAGTGGGATTGAAAGGCTAAGTTAAGCTGTGGAAGGATTCAGTATGTACAAGTCGAGGAGTCTCTGAAAGATTAGTCCGAAGATAATGTCTGGACATGAAGCTTGGGACGCACCCAAGCCCATCTACACCCTAGAGCAGTGGTGGTGAACAGCTTAGAACTTTCAATGATAACAGCCTACTGCTGGATGCATGCCATAAGTTCCTAACCATTGACTGCCCTAGAGTGTACAGACCACAGCAATTCTCTCTCTCTTCAAAAAGAAAGGATGACTCACATTCAGAGAGAGAGAGAGAGAGAGAGGACACCATTTATTCTAAAGGGACAGTTTAGAATTTATCATTCCTAATAAGAGGATGGTACCATAATTAAGGATATGGACTCCAGCTCAAAATAGCTTTATATATTTTGCCATTTAACATAAAAGACTTTAATGAATCATAGCATTGTAAAGGTCGGCGCCCACTTCAAAACATTGAAACAAATGTGTTCAGAATCATATTTTAATATTTTTTTCCTACAAAGGGCTCCAGTGTAAGATCCAAGCTAATGTCACACATGTCTAATCAGTCTGCCTGCTAAACCCATGGCTAGATGCAGCAAAATTCCAGCAGAGCCCAGTATGATAATCATGGAAATATATAACTCACTAATCTCTGCAGTTTGCATCTTTACACCCAAGGAGGTCTAGCCACACCCTCTGGGTTTCCAGGCATCAGGGTTTCCAATAACATCAGGAAAAACCAGACAGGCAGATGCACATACAGATGTATGCTGTGCTGCCCCCACCCATCAGCTACCCAGATAACACATCATCTGTCTTTCACTCAAGATAAAAGCTGAGGTCATAAGTCTTTTTTTCTCCATATTATGATGAATATAATAACTAATTAGAAGTCCTAATCGTTCTCATCTCATACAGATTTTCCATTAAGTTGTCTCAACCTGAGCCAGATGATTATAAAATTAATGTAACCAACAGAAGGCTAAGCAATTTAGAATGGCATCATTGGCTTGATCTGCTCAGTTTTTATCTGGAATGATCCTCTGCATAATAAAGTGTCCAGCTAGAAGGTATTATTTTCAGCTAAATGTCCAAGTTTCATCAGAGACTGGAGAACATTCGCATGATTAGTGGCTGATGCTTTTAATGTACTTAATATGTACTCACATGCAAAGAGAAAGGTACTATTTTTACACCCTCTTATGGGAGAGAAAACAAGTTTAGAGTCTTTCAGGCTGGTTTCTGCTCACAGGGCACATTTGTGTTGGAGCAGGGGGAGGTGAACTAAGAAAGTGAGGGTAAGAGCACCACGTAACTGCAAGGTGAACACAACATGTGGCACAAAAGGGGTGGATTTAATGACTTAGGTGAATCAATAGCACTGAAGTGGTGCTGGTGGGAGACGTCCAAAGAAGAAAGATGGGCTGGAATCAAAGTGAACATGTTTTCACCAACTACAGTCTCGATGGGGGACTGTTACAGTCTAACAAAAAACTACGTAAAGCCACAGTTGATATAATGAGAACATAGCCACCATTTGTTGAGCCCTGACTGGTTGCCACATACGCTGGTAATGCTTTATGTTCTTCCATATATTTATCTGTATAAGAACCAGGCGAAGGGATCAAAAGCATCCTCAAATACCTATAAGGAGACTTGAGGCAATTAAGTGGCAGAGCTGAGTTTTCAAGCCGGGTCCTCTGAAGCCAAAGCCCTTCCTCCTTCCTCTCAACTGTGATACTGTTTGTCTTCACTCTCAAAGCAGTTTCAAGGAACAGCCAAGCAATGGACAGAATGTCTTGTTTCATCTTATAAAATGTCACTTTGTAATTTTGTGCCACTATTTTCATTCACAGAATTTTCAGACATCTAAGGTTTAAGTTAGGCAAAAATGGGGCTCCTATTTATTATCTCTGAATCACTGTATTGTAACATATTTCAGATATTCGACTGAGAATCAGTCTTTGAAGAGTGTGCTTATTGTTATTAAATATGATTCTGTAGGCTTAGTTCCAAGATTTTAGGTTTTTCCACTTAGAATTCAACTATAAATAAGAAACCTTTTATTGGGGTCAATGTACAACAAAAACCTCCTTTTATTAGTCTCTAGTTTTTAGGTACCAAAAACTGCATTAGAAGAGGGTGAACTAGCTGTGCGTATAATCCCAGCACTCTGGGAGGTTGAGGCAGGAGGACTGCGAATTCAAGCCCAGCCTGGGCAATTCAGCGAGACCCTGTTTCACGAAATAAAAAGGGCCGGAGATGTAGCTCAGTGGTAGAGCGCCACTCTACCAGTACCATAAAGAAAAAAAAGTGGGTGAACTGAAGACAGCAACTGCTGAGAAGAAAGCACCAAGCCCAAGACAGCTGGCCTTCCATACAACACTGTAGGAAATAGAGAACAAAGCATTTGAACACAAAGAGAAGCTGTTTCCAGAATCTGTTGATTGGTCTCTGTTGTACTAGCATCTTCAGAACTTTCAAAGGCAAATCACTAATACTTTAGCCTTCTCCGAACAGCTCATGTAATACAGTATATTTGCTTCTGCTTAATCTTCAGGAAAATCCGATATGTAAACAAAGAGTAAAGGTTAACTTTGTTGTTTACAATCTGCTTCTGTATTAGGAAGGAAAAGTAAGCAGCCAAGGCTGTCCCTGAATGTACAGCACAGGGAGGAGCTGCATGAAGACCCAGACTTGGCCCACTGCACCAAAGAAGGCCACCAACTTGTCCCTCAGACAGCCAGAGGCGATAGTGTGGGCAGAAAAGCCACAGCAAGGCTGACTGAGGTCCTGTCTCTCCGGGACTCCCTTCCCTCATTCTGAAATGGAGTAATAACAGTATCAACTCATAGATGTTATGGAAAGTAAACAAGAAAAGTACTTTTGGAAGAGTACATGGTATTTAGTGAATATTTAATAATTACTAGTTCTTGTTGGTGGCACTGGCTTTTTATGCCTGACTCTGTGATCTACAGGCTGTGTTTCCTCCCATTTCATCGATGAGGAAACTGGCTCAGAGACACCTCGGAGCCCACTGACACCCAGAGACAGAGCCAGGCTGATTGAGCCTGGGTTCTCCTCTATGACATTTCCTTCCTAGGCCTCACGCTTGAAAGGAACTTTCCAACAAAAAGGGTTGAGATTTATGCTCTGCTTCAACAGTAAGCTTCAGTTCCCTGGAATAGTCACTGTGGCAGGCTGGTCATCTTGGTGATGGCAGAAAAATAAAGGTTCTGAGTTCATTGGCTTCTGGGCTGTTTAAAAAAGATCCCTTCTTGCTCCCTTTCTTGGGAAGTGTGGGAAGACAATCATTTTTATATATGATATCTATATCTATACATGTATACATATATATAATTTCAGAGGTCCTTAAATCACCTATACTGCAAGAATCCCTGCAAAGTTTATTTGACCCTTACTAGATCTTTCAAACCTATCCCAAATTCCAAGGACATTAGTCCTTAGGCATGGAGAACATACAAAGCCCCAGCACAGTACTTAGATCAGTGCAAGCTCAGACCTTCCCCAGTCCCCTCCCTTCCCCATGCCCCACAACTGGGCTATTCAGGCAAACTAACCACAGCTCTAGAGAACCTCAAAGCCAGATCTGTCCCCTCCCATAGTTCCTCTGCTGTGGGCCTTCTCAGCTCACAGAGGCCAAGTTCAGGTTTCTGTGCTTGGTAATACCTCTGTGTGAAATTAGGAAGATGAAGCAAACATGAAATAAAAACGTCGTCAAGATTGTAATTCCTGAGTTAGGACACAACAAACAGATTTTTGTCTACGTCAGACTCTTAGGATGCAAGCAGTATTGTGGAGACTGGCACATTTTGTTTCCTGCCATTAAAAGAAATCTTGTTTCATTAAGTCAATAAAGAAAGAGCTTTAATCAAAAGACCAATGAATCTCCTTTGGAGATAATCTCTGTATAAATAATACATGCCAACAAGGTTGGTTTAATCCCATGGCTCTCAACTGCATGTTTAAAACCCCTTTATATGCTGCTAGCCTGCTGCAGCCAGTGACCTTCAAATTATTAAGATGTGTTTTAATTGCAGAAAGACATAAATCATTTCTGGATTTCTAAGTTACTGGTTAGCAGCAATGGATGGTTTTGTAATGCTCTGATTAGAAAGTTAGATTTTCTGATTTCTGAGGCAAGGCATCTGTAAGGACATTTTTGTCTGAGAAGTTGCACATGTGGAAAACTCAGTATGTTCCATAAACAGGTTCATTTCATGAGCTGAGGGCTGGTTTTTAAAAGTTTATACGTAATGGCAGTCTAAAAGAATAATGCAATACAGTGAACATAATTTGTGGGTGACATACGTGAGTAATGCTTCATTACAAACTATAATGAAAACAATATTCAAGTTCATTGTTTGAAGAAAACATCCTCAGGTCACCAGATTTTTAAAAGCACTTGCCATTATTAAGAACAAAATAGTTGCTAAACACAGAAGTTTGTGCCAATTTCAGTATCTTAGAAGACGGAAAGCCTATGAGGAAACTTAACAGCTGGGTTATTGCATGCAGTTATACTTCTTCCTCAGACAGTGACAGTGGAAACCCTAGTGATCATGGAATGTATGATTTTGAAACACCATGAGTAAAAAATAATAGGAGTGAAATCCCTTTCATTCATTCTGCTGCAGAAGTCACAGTTACCCACCCCCCCCCGCCATTTAGCCCACATGGAACATACACTAAGATTCAAATTTTCCCTGATAAAAACAACTGATGTCTCTTCCACAGTGATTGAAAACTAACCTCAAAAGCAGTTCTTTCACAATGGCTAAATAGTCTTTGCATTATGGCTTCTTTTTCAGTACTAGAGATTGAACTGACAGCCTTCATACTGAGGTACATCTTCAGCCTTCACTTATTTTATTTTGAGACAGGGTCTCACTAAGTCACTAAGCTGCCCAGGCTGGCTTGAACCTGAGATCCTCCTCAAATGCTGGGATCACAGGCATGCACAAGCATGCACAGTGCATTCGGAGTTCTGCTGTGCCTAACCAGCCCTAGCCACCATGGTCATCATCTCCAGCATTTCCGTGTCTTAAGTGTAGATGAGACAAAGAGATGTCTTCACTCTAAAGAGACTGTCCTTGTTACACTAAACCATAACACACGAAAAGTCCTAAATTCCTACATTTGAGTTAGTAAAATTGGCAATTCACTATTCTCCAAACATTCCTATAAACAGCTGTCTTCGGGGATGATGAAGGGTTACCAAAGCCTTCCTTAATTACTTGCCTATTTTATAATCCTTTTAAAAGCGTAATTTAACTGATTCCATTTATGCTTTGGGTTTCAAAAACCAGAGTGATATATTTATGAATTTTAACCATAGTAGGATCCTTAAAAAGTTGCTGATTTAGTGCCTAAATCTCTTCAATATTCAGCATGCCTGTGAATTGTTCCCTAAATTGGTTAAATCACACAGACCCATTTCACAGCATGAAAGCACCGTGGGGCTGGGAGTCCTGTTCTTAAAAACACAAGAATAAAAATAACTGGAGAACAGGGATGAGAGGGGAGGTTTTAATATGGAAGAAACTTCAAGAGAAGAACTATAAAATCATTTGAGGAGGGTGGAAGACAATTTATGAAGAGCAAATGTCCAGTGCCAGTTAGAGCACTGATGAAGAACATCACCTGTCTTTGAAAAATTCCCTGATTTAATGTAACAGTATGCAAATGCGGAGTTTGAAGTTTTGAGAGACCGTCTATGTCATTATCATGCAGAAGGGGCGGAGCTTTCCTAAGCATCTATGCTTTGGGATCACAGTGAGAATTCCAATGTTAGCCTCGCCGTTTACCTGTGTAGCTATGGGGAAACCAAGTAATGTCTCTAAGACTCAGTTTCTTCATCTGCAGAAAAGAGATTAAAAAGAAAGATTTCAACTGCATCCATCTTTATAGGACTTGGTGAAACTAAACAGAACACAGCTAACTGGTAAATACTTAGTAGTTTTTAGAAGTAGCCACTATTTTTTAAGAGGCCAACAGTAAAACAAGTCCTAAGAGCTGGGCATGTTACATGTTCTACAGGAATGACCCCGGAGCTCTGTTTTACTACAGTTTGGTACCTCAGTTCAGCATCTCACCCTGTTGCACACATTTTAACCACTATAGTGATTTATTTAGTGATGGTTATTTGGAAATATCTTTTCTTAAAAATCACATGTCGAAAATGAGAAGCTCAAATGAAAAAATATTAAGTTAATACACTGGAACCTTATTATTAAGTTTTGAATAAAGAAACAGAACTGAAATTGAATTGGCAGAATCAGTACTCTATATGAACTCCATAAATCTCTTGTTATTTTTAGAAATAAGAACAATGGGATAATTTGCAAGGCATATAATTTTAAATATTCCCAATGGTGGTCTCTATTAGAGGTAAGTTATGGTGAAAGCTTTAGAATGAAAATAACTCCCAAGCTTAACAAAATTGTTTTTCTTATACTGAATTTTCTTACAAGACGGCTGAACTGCTAATAAGCAGAAAAAATAATAAATGGAATAACAGATTAAACGTGCTTCATAAAATGTTTCACAAATATAGGTTTTAAGCAGTTACTTAGGAAAATAAATGATCAAGTGAAACCTCCTAAAGGCAAGGTCACTCAGGGGAGCCCTCTCCCAGCAGTTCATCTGCCTGGGTGTGCTCCTGATGAGGTGATGTTATCTTTGAAAATCTGAGAAAACACAGGAACTGGAGCCTCGCTCATGGCATCCAAAGTAAGGCCAGTGGCATCACACTGCCTAACAATAGAGTAACTCAGTTTTACTAACATGTTAACACCTTAGCAAGAATGTGCCTCCTCTGTGCACTGAGCTACAAGTGAGTAGCATGGACTACTCAGGCAGCTGAGGATCCGAAGAAGTCTTTCCCTACACTTACATGTACTACCAGTGAGTACAAATTAAGGGAATTTGCATTTAAAAGGGAAAAAATATACATTTAAAGAAATGCTTGTGGGTTGTATTTAACTTGGTAAATGGTAGGTAGCTGGGAAATAAAGCAGAAAACATTCCAAAGTAATTTCTGGTCTAAGAAACCTGCTCAGAAGTATAGCGAGGTGAGGCACAATTCCTGGCATTTTCAGAGGATTCTAGCGAATCAAAAGTTCTACAGCCCCCGGGAGGGAAAAGTAGGGAGAGGTGTTCGTCTCCTCCTCATGGACATAGTTCTGTTGGGGAGGATTTCAGCATGAAAAGTCTGAGGATGCTTCAGTTCCCCATGGTGGCCAGGAGGAGCAGCACCATGACTTGGGGAGGAACGTTCTGACAGCTTATGCTTCGGGCTTCATTTATGGTTTCCGGTCATTTTTACATGCATCATCTTCTGCGATCTTTTGAGCTGCCTCAACTGGGAAGGAGAGCAGGTGTCCTGTTCCTTTTATAGATTCTGGAAATTAAGCTCAGAGAGGTTGACACACTGAGCAAAGGATTCATGGTGCAGCCATGGCTAGGTTCTAGGTTTTCTGATTCCTAATCCAGTGGCAAAACAAAATAAAAACTGAAAAACAGCCCAAGAAATATTTCATATTTATCCTTTAAGAATGGATTTCAGTTGCCCAGCTATACAACTGTGTTTGTCAGATTAATCGGGTCAGGAGAGAGTCGTTCTGGGCAATTTCCCAGAGGTGAGGTTAACATTTATTCTACATGATGGAAGAGGAAAAGTGAGTGTATGTTCACTATTGTCCAAGCTGGTAGAGTCAATACAACTTCTTATATCTTAGCAGTGAAGCCTGATGATTCCCATCTGCTTCCTCTCTCAAGGCAAGAGTGCAGTTCCTCCACCAAAGATAACGGCTAGTGGAGAGGAACATATGAGGACAAAACCTAGCCCAATCTGCATGTCAGTAATTTAGCAGCCACAGAATGATCCAACAGCAACAAAGGCAGCTTCTTGTTATCCTTCTCATTTCTGTGACAAGTTTCAAATAAAAAGCTGACCAGAAAGGACAGAATGTAGACAATCCAAGCTATACCTCCCCAAAACATTTATAGATACATGAAAGGCCAATTAAGTCCCCAATCATAACCACAGCAAATAACAACCTGCAAACAGAAGAATCATTCCTTTTGGAATGGCTGTACCAGTGAGCTTCACAGTTACAGCCTTTTAAGAACTTTAAGGAAATTTTGCTCACACTCATTCATCCATTTTACATCCTTCCATGAAACAGAGTGCCTGCTACGTGCCGTGTCTTAATCCGGTACTGAGAATCCATCCACTTGCCTTTAGGAAGCTCTTATTCCAGTGGAAGGTGATAGTAAATAAAATATATTAGCTGTTTGAAAGTGTATGGGGAATGAGGCAGACAAATAGAATGAGGGAGAGTCTCTGTATATAAAGCCAATTCGTATTAAGATGAAGGATGCATAAAATGTCTGAATATAGGTGTGTAGAAGCTCATACTAAAACTTAGCAGTAGAAAGTTCAAATCTAGAAAAAGGGAAAGGATGCCAAATAAAAATGGTGGGAGAGGTCTTCAAATCTCACGTTCTGTTTATAACAATTATCCCATTGCTGAACTTCTAAACATCTATGGCATTAATTTTCTAGGACTAACTACAGGGTACTCCATCACCTCCTACTCCTACCAGTAACTCACTGTTTTATCATTTTACCTTAGGACAAATGAAACACACACCAGAACATATCCTTAGACTTCCACATAAACCTGCTAAGGACTGGCACCTCCAATATTAAAAGGAATTATTTTCAGAGTAAGGAATCTTAGGAAAAAACTCACCTTTTAACAAATATATCACACAGTGTGATTTAAAAAAAGCATAAATTGGCTATTAAATGAAATTTAGTTTTAGATTAAAAATAAGATTTATGTTCTTCCAGTGTTCCTACTACTTTTACTTCTCTACTTGTGACTCTGTACTATACTGACTTGTGTTGTTTCTCTAAAGAGAATCTTATCAATTTGTAAATACACAAAGGAGCTAAGATTTCATTACATTACTCCTAGTGAAGTATGTCTTAGCTGGGCAAGCTTTAAAAGGCTATGAAAATAATATTTTGTCACGGCTATCACATAAAATAGAGAACAAAAGAAAAAACCACCCACTGGAAGAAATGTAGTGTCTTACTTACCCGGAATAGGAATAATAGGAATACTTTCATTGGGGACCACCCGAGGCGAATTGCTATCTTCCACATAGAAATGAGCTGTCTGAAAACATTTTCTGTGTGCAAAAGAGAAAAATGTGTACAGTGAGACCATAGAAATACACTTCGAATTCATCATTTTTCAGTTCTTGTTTCACGGAATTTCCCAGCTTCAAGCATCCCACAGTGCAAACCCATGAAAAAGCAACAAAAGAGGACATTTATCCTTTTGGAGGCCGCCCACAAAGCTGGTGGGTAACAATTTTATGTTATAACCACATCTAAGTTGATAGTGAAAAGAGAAAGTACCGAGCCACTCCAATACGCGCAAACTTGGCCCAGTAGTGTGAACTTGGGCACCAAACGCTGAGTAACCCCATAATAATTTCATACTTGATAGGTTACAGAGCTATTCTAACCCCTGGCACCAAGTTCAAAACCACACTTCAAACCTCCTCAAATGTAGTCATCAAACGGCCCAACTGCACAATGGCATCGTCGCATTGTCTGTGCTTCGGCAAGTCCCCGGGAGCCTCAGAGAGCTCTTTAAAGAGGTCAGAAGGCTTCAAGGGGACATGCCCACCAAAATCAGAGGCCCTGGACAGACAACATTAGGACAAGGACCTGTGGCCCTCCAGTGTCCTCTTGCTTGTTTTCAGGTTGGTTTGGTTTTTACCTGTACTTCAGGCAAAGCAAGGAGCACACACTGGTCATCATAGGACAGGCAGTGAACAGAAAAGCCAGCAGCACGCACGCACACAGCCTCTGCCTCCTGAGGCAGCCTGCCCTCAGCTTTCCAGCATGTGCGTCACTGCTCATTGAGGCCCTAATGAGCTGCAGGAAGCACAGGCTGAATATTTAATGAGGCTGCTCAGCACGAATGGCTATTGTGACCAGAGCAGGGTCCCTGTTCATCTGCCAGAGGGGCTTTACAATAGCGGGCCCTGCTGCTGGGTCTTTTAGGCAAGCAGGCGGCATCCTTCTGGTGCTCTGTGTCACGATGACTGCCCCACTCCTCTGCTGTCCTGTGCCAAGCAATGTGCACACACACTACAGTTTTGATTTTTCTGGGCTCTGCATTCCAACTAGTAGAGCAAGTCAACTTTCCTTTGGAGAATCTTTGCTCATCTAATCAAAATATCCCGGAATGACTCTACTGGGCAGACCATGTTTCTTTAAGGCCAAAAAAGGGGGCCGGGGAGGGGGTTAGAAAAAAATATCAAGCAACTCTATAAACCAAAGAAGATCTCCGTGGGAACGAGGAGACCTCAGTCACACAGATTTCTCCATCTCATCTTTCTTGCAAGGCTGTTAAAACCACAGGCAGTCAGAAATGATCACATGTCACCGTATGAAGTGTTTTTCCATATGCAGCAACTACTTTCACAGGGAAAGCACCCCCAACCTACTGTCTGTCCCGGCTCTGCTCTGGAATCAGCCTGGAGTGTTCCTCCACATCACTCGGGCTCCTGAACATAAACCACTCTAATTCTTGGCACTGGTCTCACAGGACTGCTTTTGCAGAGAACTGAGCAAAAATGACTTTTTTCTACGAGTTACCTGGCATTTGTTATATTAACAGTAAAAGTGCTCATCCCTCTTAGCTGCCTTTACCTAAATTTGTGGTTAGCTTCAGTTACACTTAAGATACATGCATGTAAAATGCACATAATATTATGGAGCTCTGGTGCTAACAAAGTCTGTGAGATGTAAAATGATGGAATCCAGGTGTAAAACAGGATAGTGATGTTTCAGATAATACCTTCTTTCTGTTCCTAAATTAGTTATCAATTTTCTACTCTTGGATTCTTTCCTCTCCCCTCACCTCCCCAGTGTGCACTTATTTCTGAATGCAGATTTAAAGCTAAAACACAGACCATGGAATTCATAGATGAGATGGAACCTTAACTACCTAGTGGCACAGCTAAGGAAAACCTGCTGCTGAGGGGGAGTCGTACACTCAAATTTTCAGTAGCTTGAGGAGGTGCCCCAAGTCGTGAGAATAAATGGCACAGTTTGCCAGGTCAGCCTTCAACAAACAGAAAAAACAAAAACTTCTATTTTAAGATGACAATTACTATGCCTGTTAAAGTTCTAAAACATAAAGCTGTTAGTAAATAGTATCATTATGGGCAAAGTCAAGTCAAGGGACTTGGGAAGGATATCGATAGTGTAGATTGCTTTTTCCTAAAACAAGTCTGGCAGTCTCTGTCTTCCAGGTGGAACTAAAGGGTCCACATTATTTCTGAAAACAGCTGTGTGTACCGAAGCAAATCACACGCCAGTGCCCCATGTGCTGCTAGTCATGATGGATTTTCCCTGGAGCAAAATAACTGTGATTGGCAGAAGAAAGCAGGCAACGGGGGACAAGAGTCAGAGCCCTGGGAGACAAAGCTCTGTGCATCTGCATCTTGCTGCACATCTCGCATGCTTTGGTCCCACACTGAGATGGGTGTGGGCAACTAACTGCAGAACGGGGCTGGGGTGGGGGTCAGTGTCCCTCCCTTAGAGTGAAGGTTTGAATGCGCTCAGCAAATGTTTTTGTGCACCTACACATCACGTGCAGAGGCAGCACCTTCTCTGCACCGGTCTACCATTCTTAAACCACCTCCTCAAGCCTGGCTAAGCACTGAAGTAATTTATGAAAAATTACATAAGGAATAGACAATCTTGGCAGAGAAATCAGGAAATACAAATGAACAAAAAGGGGAAAAGGTAATTCAAGTGAACTGAAATCCTCGTAATAATCAGTACTAGTATTTTGGCGGCAAACCTGCTCGTTTTCCTTGTTTACTTATTGACTCTCTCTTGATCATCTGCAATAAAGGGCTGGGTGCAGAATGATAGATAAGACAGATGGGGGCCCTGCCCTTGCGACCTATGTTTTCATGAGGAAAGTCAGACTCAAACATGTAAACAAATAGTTGCAAGCATTCAGAAGCCACAAAGAAGAGAAAAGAAAAGAGAATGGTGTGTTGGTAACTGACGGGGGTGAAGGAAGGGACTTTGTGGGGGAGGCGGCATTGGAGCTAAGACCCAGTTAGGGAGAACTCACTCAGTGAAGTGTAGGGAAGACCCTTCTAGGTGAGCCCGCCTCAGAACAGAATGAGCCTGGTGGCTGAGGGGACTGAAAGGAAGTCGGACCAACAGCAGGGAGAGGTTGCAGCAGGTAAGGCTAGAGAGGAAGACAAGACGCCCACCATGTAGATGTAGGAAGCCTCAAAGGTCTTGGCTAGCCAGGTATGCTGGTGCACACCTGTAACCTAGGGGGCTGAGACAGGAGGATTGCCAAGTTTGGGCCCAGTCCGGGAAACGTAGACCCCGTTCTCAACAAATTAAAGAAGGCCTGAGGAAAAACCCTGGGCTCTATCACCAGCACCACCACAGATAATGTCTTTGTTGGTGTCTACAGGTAATTGAGAGCCAATGCAGGGCTTGGATCCATGTGGGTACATAGTCTCATTGGAGTCTCAAAAAGTTGATTTGGGCTGGTATGTGAAAAATGGGGTATAGGTCAGCAAGAATGGAACAGAGAGATCAATTAGGGGGTGACTGTTACAACCTCACCCCAATTCAGACAGATGGCTGTTGTTTATTTTTCTACAAACAAAAATGTGATCATACTATACACACATTTCCTTGATAGCAGAGTCAGTTGCTGTCCTTGTTAGTAATATTTGATCTTTCACTTCATGCAGGCACTACATTACTGGTATTTAGTGCAACTTAATTCTTTAGTGACCACTTTTTAGAGGGGTACTCTGGGCTGGACTCTAAGGAGGCGACAAGGTGTCACCTTTCACTGATGTCACAGCACTGTGATGATCCATGCACCTGTACGGATTCTACACTGTGGCACTGTTATTCCAGGAAAACAGCTGGAGTCCACATGATGCTATTGCATCTCATTTCCTCATTCTAGAGATGTCCCATGAAAAACTTTGTTTCTTGACCTTCAGCAGTGTATGAGAGTAAGAAAATGTGAAGGCAGGGATTTTGGAGAAAAGAAAGAATATCCACAAGTTTTGTTCCCTCTAAGCTTCAAATCCGTGATATGTTAAAAGGCAGTAGTGTCTCTAATTTTCAGATCAAGGGGATGGAGACAGAATTTCTCAAAGTGCTCAAGGGTGTCCCTGACCATGCAGTTTCATTTTCTATGTCCAGTTCTCTTTCACGTAACACCCTAGTGTTGCTCGAGTGCAAGAAATGTATAGGATCATGAAAAGCCATTTTCCAAAATTATCATCACTCCACAATGAACTTGTTTAGGGAAGTATCACATAAAGGAAAAATGAAGTAGAATATGTTTGGAATGAAAACGCAACACCTTTGCAAATTTAAGTACAAATTATACTCCAGTGGATTCTCACCGTGAATTTTAGGCACCCCATACATCCACATTTTTTACTCTGTATCTCTCCAGGGTGCCCTCTGTCCCCTTGAAGGAACCGAGGCCAGGTGACATGTTATTTTCATTGATGCTCACTGGTCTACTGATAATCCAGATTAATTTCTTTCAGCCTCCCCTAATCTATATTTGCAATGTCTATTTTTCAGACACTTGGAATTTCCCAATTCAGGTACAATCTAAAGAGTTTTGAAGGGTGCTAAAGAACCTCTCTGTCCCTCGTCACAGTTTCAGACACCTGTTGTTCACCAGCATACATATTTCTGGTTCAGGCAGCTTTGAAAACACCCTTGCAGGGTTAAGCCATGTGACTCTGGGGGTAGGTGCAGGTGGGGCACAGCCCCATGTTTTGTCGAACCCGAGGAATGTGGTGGGCACTGCTCCTGGATAAGAACCACTGTGACAAAGGGGAGGTGATTCTTGAGAGTCTCCAGCAGTGTCATTAAACAGCCACTAGAAAAGTAATCTTAAGTGGCACGAACCATGAATGTGCCTATAAAAATCAGATGAGAGTTTACAGAATCCCGTAAGTGAAGACGGACAATCATTAAGGCTTCAAGGTATTAACATAATCACCTCAAATACAGAAAGAAAAGTTGCATTGCACACACTTTAATGTCAAGGTCGTATGTTTCACTTCTGTTAGAACCTAAGTTCTCAGAAATAGGAAAGTATTCCGTGAAGTTGGAGCAAACTGCTCTGCTACCCACATTGAACAAGTCTTTCCTCGGGTTACAGAAGACTTTTTGTCTCAAAAAGACAGTTTTTCCTCCAATAACTACCTCTGAAACCACCCCTCGGGATTACTCCTTCTGATAGCAAAATGCACTTTAGTATCTATTAGGGTATTGAAGGTGTCTGCCTTTACTTTGGTATTAAGTAGTTCATGGTGCTCTGATGTCACGAATTTCCACTGTCCTGACACTCACAAAATTAGAAGATCACTGTGCTATGCATGGCTTTCTAGGATCCATCCTGCATCCATTGAGAAAGTATCAGAGAAGAGTGACTTACATCAGAGACACATAGAATGGTCTCAGACAGGAGCAAGGAGGAGACTGGCCCATTGTTATAAGCCAGTGATGGTGAACCCTTTAGAGAATGAGTGCCCAAACTGCAACCCAGAGCCCACTTATTTATCACAAACTAACCACATTTAATTGTAAAATGAATGAGAGCCTCCTCCGTAAAGGGATGCTTGCTTTCTTTTCTTACTTTTTTTTTTTCTTTTTAGGTACTAGGGATTGAACTCAGTGTCTTTACACTGAGCTGCATCTCCAGCCTTTTTAAATATTTATTTTCAGATAGCGTTTCTCTGAGTGGCTGAAAGTTGCCAAGGCTGGGTTTGAACTTGAGATCCTCCTGTCTCAGCCTCCCAGAATGATTGGATTATAGGCATATGACACCATGACTGGCCTAGGTATGAATTTTTAAAAACAATACAGCCTGTGAATATCACGCAGTGCTCTGGTGCTTGATCAAGGATTGTCAACATATCAGATCTATACCCACATCCACAGAAAACTCCAAGTAGCAAAATGGGGCAAACTTTGTACATTATTCTTCATTATTTCCTCTTAAGAAAATCAACATGAGGGGCCAGTGATATGGCTCAGCGGCACAAGCACTTGCCTGGCAAGCGTGAGGTCCTGAGTTCGACTCTGTGTACCCACATAAAAAAAAAAAAATCAACATGAGTTCATACATTTTGCAACGATTTCTAGGAAAGGCTTGACTGGAAGTCAAGAGCATAATGTGTGATGCCTCTCCATGAGCTAACTGAACCTGCGTGGAATCTGTTAGATCTGCCTTCTAATCCAAATCTGTAGCGTGTCTGATGGTCTCCTGGTGGGAGTGCACTTGTATGCAGGAGTGTAGCTTCTGAAAAGCCCCTGGCACACATGAGGTCATGAACATTTGCTCTTGGGCCGAAGTGTCTACAAATAAATCCCCATTCTTTCAAACAGGAGAGCGATTTTGAGCCTAGAGCCTTTTAGAAAATCAAAATTTGTATTCTTAAGCAGAGCACATGTGCAGAGTCTATCTTCTAATTAGGATGCAGCCAATATCAACCTATGTCAGTTGTCAATTTTAAATCCCTTTGCTCTCCACAGAAACACAAACCCTACCAACACATGAAGGTTCTGGTGTGTTTAATGGACTCTCTTGACTAATCTCACACACACACACACACACACACACGTGCACATGCACACACACACACACCCTTGCTCTGATAGTGCTCTGTTCAGTAGTAATACCTATTCCAGTTAGAAAGGGTTAAGCTTCAAACAAAATACAGCAAACTTCAAAGATAAGCAGAAACTCTCTAGAGATAAGCAGACCACCCAAAGTGACCAACTTTCTCCATTAAAACCTTCTTTCTGCTGCTTCTCTTTTCCTCAGTGCCAGCTTAGAGAACCTCTGATAGGCGGTAACATTTTTGTTACTTACATCTCTTTCTGCCCCTCTGACAAGAATCTGGGAATAATTATGCAACCACTAATTTTCAGAAGCAAAGTGTGAATCTCAATGTCCTCAATGTCTGGAACCCCACTCAACACAGTTATATATCAAAAAGACTCCAAAAGACTGGCATCTAAACCTGCTTTGAGGACAGGGCTTCTGAGGTCTATAGACTTTAACATCCATGTGTCCCTCCCTTTTGACAGGCTTTAGTTGTCACACAGTTGCCACAGACACTGTGACTCCTGGGCTCTGGGTTGGGAGGAGGATAGTGACGTGGTTTCTAGGCCTGTATGAAAACTTGAAATTACAAACTGACCAAATGTTGACATAAAGAGATTGGAAACCAAGGCACTTTCTTTTAAATTAAGTTCAACAGTTTTATAATAACATAAGGGTGAGAAGAAGTTTGCTAGCTTGCAGTACAAAATTTCAATTGTAGACTATTGTGGACAGTTAGCTAAGCTGCTGCTGCTTATTAATTAAGCAGTTGTAACTGAGTTATTGACTGTCCTGATTTAAATTTACACTGTCACACCTGCTAATAATCCCATTTATTTTCATGCTGTCAAGAAATCACATTAATAATTTCCTTTGTAAACAGATCCTTCATAGAGAATGATGTATGAATAAGAACCATGTATATTTAGAAAGTTGAAAATGCTCACATGCCTTTAAGGAAGATAACTGAGAGCTAGGTTAAAAAGACATGAATTGATTTATTAGGGCACAATGTTTGAAGAGGTGGAAGTGACAAAATGCAACAAGAGTAGAAGGCACTGTGAGCATGGACTCTCCCTTGGAGGAAGCATCTCTGGATTCCACTGGAAGAGAGCCTAAGTGAAGTTCTAAGTTGCGATTTTTCATATACAACGATGCTCTTGCTGTTTCCTTTACTGCATGCTACATGATCTAGTGCATACAATTCAGTTAACACTGGGAATGTGTTCTCAGGAAAGGATCTTCGAGAAACCAAAATACGCTTCTGCTTGGCATGTTTACCAAATCACAAAAGGAGACAGAGCTGACACACATGAATGTGCTTTAGAGATAAGTGAATGGTACATGCACATCAGGGCTGTCCTGGAAATCCTGAGGCATATGGTTGTCACACCCTGCATAGGTGGGGATGATTAGATAGAAGCAGGGAGGAGGGGAAGGAGAGAAAAAATGAAATCATCTCAGAGATGGATGAGGAAAGAGGGGATGCACACATAAACGAGGACAAATGTTCCAAATAGTTTGAATTTCACGTGGCTAGGAGAGATGTCTGCTCAACTCTTGTTTTTGGTGGAAGCAACCAAAAAACCTAGTTTCTGCAGTGAGAGTTTTATTGGATGAATCTGATTGCCTGTGATTAATTTCTTTAGGAAGGTGTGAGGAAATTAACAAATGATAGACCAAAAAGTGATCCCTTGCAAAACATTAACTTTGCCAAACAAATCCATGTAGATGCCTAGGGATAACTGAAGTGGAAGTAACAAAATGCAACAAAGACACTGCTAATACTGTCCAGCAGATGAAAAAGAGCAGAGGCCACTTCATAAATCACATTTTGAGCAGACCAAGAACCTATACCTGTCTTTATAATACATATGGCTTTAACAAACTTAGACACACACAATAAAATCCAAAGCTCTTGGCTATCACCTAGGAAAGAAGGTTGGATGTCAGGGGCTTTGAGGCAGCTGCCTCATCCTTTGGACCCCAACCCAGAATGTTCTGAACATGTAGACTGAGGCTAGAGGGACTCCTCACCTGATATCAGCCCTACTAATTGTAATGGGTAGTCATCATGTGATGGTCTAACCCATTCTGGAGAGGAGGTAGGAAATGAATTCTCATTTTAGTTATTGTACTTTGTTATTCAGTATGTATAATCTAAAATGATCTGGTAAAAGCCCTTTGGAAACTACTTATTTCATTAACACACTCATGGACTATATTTTGCTGTGCGAGTGTTATTTTAAGAATCCAGTGAGGGGTCATGTGTTACTAATCAGCCCCATAATGCACTACTTCTAAAATTATTGGGGCCATCTAGAAAAAAAAAGTTGGCTCAGAAATCCCAGTATCAACCAGGTTAAATTCCCAAGAATTTAAGAATTTACTATTATAATGTGAACCAACAAATGGACTTCAAAGACGTAACTTCACAATGCAGAATCTTTCTGTTACTAAAAATTTAGAAAATAAGGAAAATACAGATAAATTATTATATAAAATCTAAGACAGACCATAAACAAAGTTAAAAAGCAAAATAAAATTGGGAAAGAATATTTGTATCCCATACTGCTAAGAGGGGAAATCCCTCTTGATTAAGAAAAAGACCAAAAACCCAAAGCTAAAATGGGCAAAACATAAAGTATACAGAAAAAAAAAAAAAAAAAAAGAAAAACAAAAGAAAAAAACACCCAAAAGTTTCAACTTCCCAGTGATGTCTGAGTGCTCTGTAACAACAAGTACAGTCTCTAGACATATCTCAGATGATCTAAACTATGACTGGGGTGAGCCCACTCCCACAGTGGGAGCCAGACACATAAATGGGATGGTCTGCCAGGTTACTGGGTCACTTCTGGGGAGACGTAGAAATTGGGTGTGCATTTATCTTTGTGCTGCCCACAAGGTAAGGCTCTCTATTGAAAGTGCTACAGTAAAACACATTCTAATGGCACTGGGTAGAAAACATTAGGTTCAAGTGATGTCTCAGCGCTCCAACTCTTTCTTAGGTTGAGATCCTTAAATCCAAAGGTAAAAAGAGAGCTTCTATTTTAGCTTTTACTTTTGGAACTTTGAAAATGTACTAGAAATCAAAAACTTCAATAAGTAAAGAAGATCATAGGGAGAACAGATTAGTTGCATTACTGGTCCCAGTAATCATTTCTTTACAAGGCCAAAATGCAACCACTGTACAGCTTAAAGTAGATCGTGGACTTTCTCGTTAAATTGTCATAACTCCTGTACTATATGCTCTCTGATATCATAGGTGTATTTGATTATAATGGATAGATTAACTGAAATTACATCTTAATAATGTGATTTACCCACAATCAACAGAGACGTCAGCCCATGTAAAAGTTTGACCGTAAATTCTGTAAATTGGCTCATTGAAAGTAAAAAGGTACTACTCACTGCATGGTACAATAATGATCAGTAAATTACCCTACTCTTTTACCGTTAAAAGACCATCATATTAATTACACAGGTTGCCTGAGATTAGCCTTATATAAATATTATCAAGAAGTACAAGTATAGTGACTAAGACTGTACAACAATGACTTTTAACATGTCTTATAGATCTCTCCAAGATGATAATTTTTGAATACTATCTAGATCTCATTTGCTTTTACCTTATTTATTTATTTATTTATTTTCCTGGTAGTAATAGGGTTTGAACCAAGGGCCAATGTGCTGAACTACATCCTGAACCCTTTTTAAAATTTTTTGAGACAGGGTGTTGCTAAGTGCTAAGCAGCCTAGATTGGGCTTGAACTTCTGATCCTCCTGCTTGAGTCTCCCAGAGTGCTAGGATTACAGGCATATGCCCTCATGGCCAGCTTGTTTTCACTTTTAAAAAAAAGTTTACCTTATTTTCTAGAGAAGCACATGGTATATCCACATTTGCTCACTCCTCTCCCTACTCTTAATACTGAAATTATCTATAAATTTAGGTTTACAAAAGCTATTTCCACTCAAAGGCTAAATGCATGCATTATGATTTTTAAACAAAGCTATAAAACATGCAAACATCTGAAATTCTGGATGCAGCACACATACATACACATAAACACAGAACACCCTCCATATGTACTAATCGAGAAACAACAAACTTGCTCCCCAACCCGCAAAACAAAGCAAAGCAGGCACCCACAGGGTATTCTGTAATTGGTACGAGCTACCCACAAGCTGAATTGGTATCTGCAGTCTTACTTTTGGGAGTTAGGGTAGAATAGGTGAGTGACTGCAGTCGTGGTGTAGAAGACTTTAATCCCCATGGCAACAAAAGAAAAATGCAGCAAGCTGGTTGTGGCCATTGAGACCTCCCCCTCACCTGCTCCCCTTCTCTCCTCTCACCCCAGAAGAAGGCACTTCACGGAAACGTCTGGAAAAGCCCTTGGACTTTATTTTGTTACACCCTCTAAATGGACAAAAAAGAGAGAGAGAACAGGTGTAGAAGACAATATTTTCAATTGGCCACCAAGGGTTCCATACTACACACTCCCTCCCGTCTGACACAGACATCCCCCCTCCCTGGGCCTCAGGTGGGGCCTTTCCAAAACAGGAAGCTCACACACAAGATGGGTGGGAAGTCTTTACTCTGATATAGGGAGAGGCAATCAAGCTGTGCTTGCTCTTCAAAGCTCACTGTATGTCTCAGAGGGCGGCACTGCCCTGGTCTTACTAGAGGGTCAGCTATCACTGCCAGCACCTCGCATTCAGATTCCTGGTCTTCCACCTTTGGCAGAGAGGATGCCTCCAGATACCGTGGGAATCAACACAACTTGGTGGGGTCTACTGGGACCCTGTGGGCTTCCCTTCTGCTACACATTTCTCCAAATCTGGTACCAATAAACAACGCTGGGGTTTTGCTTCTCCCCACACATTCCTGTTGTCTCTGGGCACCGGCTTTCCCCATATACTATAGAGACTGCAGGACACACAGAAGATCCATCTGAGGGAGGTGGGGCCAGCAGTTGGCAAAAGCCTTTAGTGTAAGAGGGGCATAGCGGTCCACACTTGCAGCGCCAGCACTCTGGGAGGTGGAGGCAAGAGGAGCGAATGTTGAAATGCAGCCTGGGCAGATTAGTGATTTAGTGAGACCCTGTTTACAAATAAAAAATTAAGCGGCATAAGCGCCTGCCCAGCAAACGCGAGATCCTGAGTTTGACCCCTGGGACCCACATAAAGGAAAAAAAGGGCTGGTGATATCGTTCGGTGTCATAAGCACCTGCTGGCAAGCATGAGGTCCTGAGGTCGACTCCCAGTACCCACACTAAAAAAAAAATTTAAAAAAATTAAAAATAAAAAATTAAAACGGGCTAGGGATACAGCTCAGTGACAAGGATTTGGTTTCAATCCCTGATACAATCAAAGAACGAAAAAATCCTATATCCAATGTCTGATTAAAATGTAAATAACCACAGCATCTCTGACTTGGTCATAGACTCTGAAAGATGCAATTTCATCAGAAGAACACATGAAAGTGCCTATTTAATTACATTTGACTCCCCAAAAAGGGTTGGGCTACTAGAATTCACACGGAAATGATTCCCATTCATTCCAAACAGGGTTGCTAGAAAAGTCAAGATGAACTCAGAACGGACACAGCTTCTCTTTCGGAAGTGCGCAACTGTGATATCGGCAGGTGGTTCCACTTACAAGCCAGTTCTTCCTCCTTGGGAAGCTTTGCACTTGCAGGACTGAACATCTTCTAACTTTTGAGTGTCAGGTTTTTCTTCTCCCTCCATACAAGCTTTCATTTATTTGTATTTTGGTAATTATCAGGCTGTGTGTTGGGTAAAAGTGTTTGCACAGGAGCCGAAATCTGGAGAAGCCAAAACTGGAACCAGCAGGCAAGAGGGAAGGGACTGCTGTGGCTCAGAACTTCCAGTCTCCCTCTGTTGAGAACATCCCGGCACTACCACAACTGTCCTCCAAATGGCAGGAATCTGCTGTGTGGCTAAGAACACTAATCTGTGTGTTGGAATGATTTTACAGATTTCCATAAAAACTTGAAACTTGCAGCTTCCTCAAATATTTAGACTTTTTCTCAACCCTTAGCCCTGCTCTGAATTCTGCCAGATTCACTCTTTCAGAAATTTTGGAGTGGAGCCGACTAGCTGTGCAGTTTTTCCTCACACACAATCACAGGCGCTTAAAACTACCCCCCCTTAAGCTGACAACACTTTGCAGGGAAGCAAATACCATACAATCAATAACTAATACCTGGAGTAATTAGGGGGCTTACTGAGTAAACCGATGGCACCATCTGTCCGGGGGAGAAGACACTGAATTTTCAGAAATTCAAACAAGGATAGTTACTACCAAGAACTGACTAAACATATAAGAAGTTTTCCTTTCCTAGAAAGGCAGCTTGGTTTAAAAATATGTCTGTCTACCACCTCCCTAAAAGAACCCGTGCAGTCTTTTAAGTGCCACGGAGCATGTCTAAATGGCAACCTTTAGCTGTGTACCCCTCCCTGCTTTTGTCTGGTGACTATGTGTCAGCCTGTTCCAAGAGCTTTGGCTGGCAGCTCAAGGCCAACATGACAGCAGGGGGCCGGTTACTATAACAACGGACAGCTCTCCCGAATTCTGAAAGGCCCCCAAGTAGCCATTTGTGGAAATTTTTATTGAGCAAAAGTTGCCTGGGATTGGTGGCATTAGCTGCCATATAAACCAGATCTTGCTGCACAGCTGCATGAAGGAAAAAAAAAAAAAATGTTCTCGCTTCCAGAAACACCAGGGACCTCAAAAGGCTCCCCACTCTTTTTAGCCTCTAAGAACAAGACAGTTTAACATCACAGTGTCATGGTAAACTCAAATCCTTTGAGACAAGCCATGTTTTGGCGTCATGAAATGTGCTTTTGCTCTCTCCATTGGTTTGACACACTGTCAAGCTTTGAGGAGCTGGATGGTAAAAAATTATTCCTAATGATTAAAGGAAATCTTGAAAAATGGCCACAGAGACAAGTTCCAGAAAGAGACGAGCTGTACTGGCAGACAGCAATTTCTAAAGGAGACAAATAAAAAATGCCCAGAACACCTGTGATCTGGCGAGTGCTCTGTCTGCAGGAAGGTGTTCCCACAAAGCCACCCAAAAGCATGACTCAGAAGCTAGGGTTTTTGCAGATGTAGGAACAGCTTTATATAAATCTATCTTTTGATTTTCATTCTCTCAGCACAAGAGGACAGTGAAGGATGGGACTGAACCCAGTGCCTTTGGACATGCAGGGTCCACGGGAAAGGATCTTGCTCCTACTCATTAAAGTGGCCTTTGCTTCGCATGCAAGAAAGGCAGTTTGAGGAGTCTGTCCCCTTGGGATATTGAGTGTGCCACGATGGAGTGCCCTCCTACACAGCTCTTCCACATAAGCATTTATCCTTTCTTTCTATTCTGCAAGAATCACAGTTCCTCCTGGCTTCTCTTCCTTTTCCTGCACCCTGGCTGTGGTCAGCCTCACTCCCATAGCACACTGCTTTCTTTACCACCGCTGCAGCCCAGGGGTGTGCAGATTTAGTTCTCCTCAGGGGCCAGGCTGGAACAACAGTGAGGGCTGAGACTGGCCAACTGGCAAAAATGTGTCCCTTCCAAATGGGACACATGGCCAGCTCTGACCCCTAAGAGTGCCACCGGGACTATGAGCATGATGCTGCGAGATCTTCTGACTTACCACAAGAAACCAGTGGGGCTGAAGTCAAATCTTCCTTTCAAAATCATTCAAACTTTCAGAAACAACATGTTGGGAAAGTCAAAGTGGTCTGGAGGCCACTGGCATAGAGATTCTGACCCTTACCAGGGATCAACTTTATGTACCGGTTCAGCTCCTCACTAAGCTATGAGCCTCTGCAAGGCAGGAATCCTGCTCCTGGATGAGTTGCCAGTGCCTGGCACAAGCTAGAACTTAAGAAGTGGTGAGCAAAGAAGAAATAAATAGGCCAGCCTCAAAAGTCTTAGGTCAACAACACAAAACCCCAGGTGGGAGAGACTGCAAAACCTGGGAGCTACAGGATCCCTCCTAAGCAGTCACCCCCGCCAGAACCTGTTTTGTCTCTTGGGACAAGCAAGATGTGCTCCCTTGGTCTTGAGCACAACATGTGGCTGCTGGACAGTTAAACCGTAGTGGTAGTTACACCATTATGGGCAGTGTTTATGACCATTGTTTACTGTTTGCTATCCCTTCACAGTCACTTGCTGAAGAGAAGTCACTCTTATATGCTGGTTGTGACCTTCCTGGGGTAGAAGGGGCACAAACACCTAATCTAAATCCAGTCCCCAGCAATCAAGCGTGGAAGTATTGGCTGCTAGAGCAGGTGGTGCAGAGTGTGAGCCCAGGCTCCCCACAGCTCTCAGCGTCATTACTGCTCCTGTGGGGATACAAGAGGGATCAGCTTTCCAGGGAGGCACACGTGGTCAGTCATTCACATGTGTGGTAGCCGAGAGGCGAGCTACCAAACGCCCACACTCGACTTCCACACGTGCGTTTCTTTGCCTGAGCTCCATTACACCAACACAAATCACTACACATTTGCGATTTGCATCCCTTCATGTTTACTACACTCTCTCCCATGGCATATCCAGGGAAGAAAAAAAACTGCAATTTCAACAAAACTCCCTTGTTTTCATGAACAGCATTCTTAATGAGGAGGCACTGACACATGGCAAAATTGCTGAAAGTCTAAAGATGAGACTCAGAGTAAAAGAGCGTTTTCTACCTGCATATGTGGTTGAATTGGTGTTGACTGATTTGACACTGGGTTTACAGATAGCTTCATCATGTGCTCAGGATGGACATGAATTTACCAGACGAGAGCATGAAATCTTTCTTCTGTCAACACTAACCAACCTGGACAGGATGTTACAATCTCCACTGAGTCTGCTCTTCTCCATTCCAGCATCCTTCTAGTTAGTGCAGACCTATCTGAGTGAGAAGTGAAGCTGCTTTACACTTCTGTAAAGTCCCTTCCTAAGCTACAATTATAGTCCGTGAAATACAAAATTTATCATTAAGCAAATCACCCTGATTGTCTGGGACTAAGAATAAATAGGTTATATTTTTCAACATTGAAGTCATCTCAGAAATGGATAGATTCCTTGATACATAGGAATTACTAATGCTAAATCAAGAAGATTTAAAAATTCTAAATAACCCAATATCAGTCAATGAAATTGAAAAAGTAATTAAAAACTACCACCAAAGAAAAGGCCAGGTCCTGACCAGTTCACTGCTGAATTCTTTAAGAAATTTAGAGAAGATCTAATGCCACTACTCCTCCACTCTTTAATGAAATGAAATGGGAAGCAGTACTCCCAACACATTCCTGGAAGCAAGTATTACTCTGATACCAAAACCAGAGAAGGATCCAACCTAAAAAGGGAACTACAGGCCAATCTCCTTAATGAACAAAGATGTAAAAATCCTCAAGAAGATACTGGCAAACAGGATTCAGCAAATAAGCAAGAACATTATACACCATGACCAAGGAGGACTCATCCCAGGGATGCAGGGATGGTTCAACATATGCAAATCAATAAGGGTAATACACCACATTAACAGAACCAAGGACAAAAACCACATGGTCATCTCAATAGATGCAGAAAAAGCATCTGACGAAGTCCAATACCCATTCATGATTAAAAAAACCCTACAGAAAATTGGAATAGATGGTCTTTATCTCAATCGAATAAAAGCCATCTATGACAAACCAACAGCCAACATCACACTAAGGGGTCAAAACATAAAAACTTTCACACTAAAATCAGAAACAAGACAAGGATGCCCACTATCACTACGCCTATTCAATACAGTTCTGGAAACATTACCCAGAGCAATTAGACAAGAGAAAGAAAAGTAGTATAGATAGAAAAGGAAGAAGGTAAATTATCATTGTTTGTGGATGACATGGTACTCTGCATGGAAGACCTCAAAAACTCCACCAAGGCTCCTAGATTTAGTAAGCAAATTCAGTAGCAGGGCAGGATACAAAGTCAGCACACAAAAATCAATAGCATTCCTGTACACAAATAACAAAGTCACTGAGAGAAACTGGCGAAACAGCAACTTTTAAAATAGCATCAAAAAAATGAAATACTTAGGAGTCAATCTAGTGAAGGAAGCAAAAGACCTTTACAATAAAAACTACAGTGCTCTGAAAAAGGAGCTCAAAGAGGATATCTGAAAATGGAAAGCTACCCCTTTCCTTAGGTAGGAGGAACCAAGATAGTGAAAATGGCCATACTTCCATAACTAGTATACAGATTTAATGCAATCCCAATCAAAATACTAACAGCATACTTCACAGAATTAGAGAAAACGATCCTGAAATTCACTTGGAGCCAGAAGAGACCTGGAATAGTAAAACAATTCTGGGCAACAAAAGTAAGGCAGGGGGCATCACAATCCCTGACCTGAAATTATACTACAAAGCTACTGTGATAAAAACAGTATTGTACTGACCAAAAAAACAGACCTGAGGATCAGTGGAACAGAATAGAAGATACAGAAACAACTCCAAACCCACTCAGCCACCCTGTCTTTGATAGAGGCCAAACACCTTCACTGGAGGAAAGATAGCCTTTTAATAAATACTGCTGGGAAAACAGACTTTGCACATGCAAAAGGTTACACCTGGACACATATCTTTCACCATGCACTAACCTAAAATTGAAATGGATCAAAGATCTAATATTAAAACAGAAACACTTCATCTGCTGGAAGGTAAAATAGGTAAAACTCTCGGAAATATAGGTGTAAACAAAGACTTTATGAACAAAACCCTGATCACACAGCAAATGCTAAAAAGAATCAACAACTGGAATCACATCAAATTGAAAAGCTTTTGCAGAGAAGAAGAAACCAACAACAGAGTGAAGGTACAACCCACAGAATAGGAAAATATTTTTATGAGCAATTTCTCAGACAAAGAACTAATAAAGAACTCCAAAACAAAACAAAAAAAGACTCCCCAAATTTAAAGACTCAATCAAAAAATGGGCATCTTAGATAAATATATGAAAAAATGTTCAACATCACTAGTCATTTGAGAAATGCAAATTAAAACAACACTGAGATTCATTCTTACACCAGAAAGAATAGCTACCATCAAATAAACCAATAAAAATGTTGTCAAGGCTTTGGGGAAAAAGGAACCTGTCACTGTTCGTCGGAGTGTAAACTGGTATAAACAATATGGGAATCAGTGTGGAGATCCCCCCCAAATTAAGACTAGATGTTCCATTTGACCCAGATCTTCCCCTTCTTGGTATCTTTCTGAAAGGGTTAAAAGCATCACAGAAAAAGCTTTTGACAAAGTCTAACACTCATTCATGATAAAATCCCTACAGAAAATTGGAATAGATGGTCTCTACCTCAATCTGATAAAAGCCATTTATGACAAACCAACAGCCAACATAATACAAAAACTGAAAGCTTTCACTCTAAAATCAGGAACAAGACAAGGAGGTCCACTATCACCACTCCTATTCAATATTGTTCTGGAAATATTAGCCAGAGCAATTAGACAAGAGAGAGAAATGAATAAGGATAGAAAAGAAGTTAAATTATCATTATTCACAGATGACATGATACTCTACATAGGAGACCCCAAAAACTCCACCAAAAGATTTCTATATTTCATAAGCAAATTCAGTAGCATAGCTGGATACAAAGTCAACACTCAAAAATCAATACCATTCCTGTACACAAACAACAAAGTCATTGAGAGAGAAATTAGGGAAATCACACCCTTCACAGTAGCATCCAAAAATAAAAAGGAAATACTTAGGAATCAATGTAACAAAGGAAGTAAAAGATCCATATATTGAAAATTACAATACTCTGAAAAAGGAGATGGAAAAGGATATCAGAAAAAGGAAAGCTATCCCTTCCTGATGGAAAGAACCAACATAGTGAAAATAGCCATACTCCCAAAATTGTTATACATATTTCATGCAATCCTGATCAAAATACCATTAACATACCTCACAGAGCTAGAGAAAACATTCCTAAAAATCATTTGGAACCACAAGAGACCTAGAATAGCAAAAGCAGTTCTGGGCAACAAAGACAAGGCAGGAGGCATCACAATCCCCAACTTGAAATTGTACTACAAAGCTACTGTGATAAAATCAGCAAGGTATTAGCAAAAAAACAGACCTGAGGATCAGTGGAACAGATTAGAAGATGCAGACACAACTCCAAACACACTCAGCCCCCTTATCTTTGACAAAGGGGTCAAACATGTTCACTGGAAGAAAAATACTCTTTAATACATGGTGCTGGAAAAACTGGCTCTCTACATGCTGAAGACTAAAACTAGATCCATGTCTATCACCATACACTAAACTAACGTTAAAATGGATAGAAGATCTAAATATTAAAACAGAAACACTAAATCTACTGGAAGAGAAAGTAGGTAAAAATCTTGAAGACACAGGCGTAGGCAGAGACTTCATGAACAAAACCCAAACTGCATGGGAAATACTTCAAAGAATCAACAACTGGGATTTCATCTCATTAAAAAGCTTTTGCACAACAAAAGAAATCACCAACAGAGTAAAAAGACAACCCACACAGTGGGAAAAAAATTTTAGCCAATTGTCCCTCAGACAAAGGACTCCTATCTAGAACATATAAAGAACTGAAAAAAAATCAGAACCCCTGAACTGAAAGACCCTATCCAAAAATGGGCTTCTGAGATGAATATGCACTTCTCAGATGAAGAAATACAAATAGCAAATAAATACATGAAAAAATGTTCACCATCATTGGTCATTTTAGAGATACAAATTAAAACAACACTGAGATTTCATCTCACCCCAGAAAGAATGGCTATCATCAAGAAATCAACCAATAACAAATGCTGGAGGGGCTATGGGGAAAAAGGAACCCTTCTCCATGTTGGTGGGAGTGTAGATTGGTGCAATTACTGTGGAAGTCAGTGTGGAGATTCCTCAAAAAAACTAGGATTAGAGGTCCCATTCCACCCAGCTATTCCCCTTCTGGGTATTTTCCCAGAAGAATTAAAAACATCATACCACAGTGGTATATGTGCACCCATGTTATGGCAGCACAATTTGTAATAGTTAAGTCTTGGAAACAACCCAAATAACCATCAACCGAGGAATGGATAAAAAAGATGTGGTCTTTTTAATAATGGAGTACTACTCAGCTATAAAGAATAAACAAGACTTTTATAGATAAATATATGCAACTTGAGACCATACTCATAAGTGAAATAAATCAGACTCACATGTGTAAACATCGTATTGTCTCCCTACTGTGAGAAGATGAAAGCGTAAATAAGATCCAAAATGTACAATAGGTATTGTGAACTGGGAAGAGACTGGTCAAAAGGAAAGAGTAACTGTGATGTGGGAAAGGAGAAAAGAAGGGAAAAGGAAAAAAAATATACATATGTACACAAGATAGTTAAGATAGTTATACTACTAATTTCTATTAATTCATTGAAAAGAAAGGCTTGTTTTTATATTGTTTGATCAATTTTTCATGCCTGTATCTTGTAATCTGAGCAACTACTTTGAAGATAACAATATGCAATGTATTAATCATTGTTACTCTCCTATTACCTTGTTTTGAAATTTTGTATTACTGTTTTTATGGCTTTTTCTCTTTAAAATAAAAAAAGTTAAAAGCATCATACCACAAGAATATATGCACACCCATATTTACAGCAGCACAGTTTGTATTAGCTAAATGTTGTAAATAGCCCAGATGCCCATCAACAGATGAACGGATAAAGAAAATGTGGTTTTTATATTCTCTGATGTTAAGAAAGATAATCTTAAGACATTTCTGGTAAGTGGCTGTACCTTCAGACCATACTTTTCAATGAAATAAATCAGATACATGTTTAAATATCGCATTGTTGGGGCCAGTGAGATAGCTCAGAGGTATAAGCGCCTGCCTGGCAAGCGCGAGGTCCTGAGTTCGACTCCTGGTACCCACATACGAAAAAAGGGCCTGTGATATCACTCAGCAGCACAGGCGCCTGCTGGCATGCAAGGTCCTGAGCTCAACCCCCAGTACCCACAAAAAAATAAAAAATAAAAAAAAAAAAAATATATATATATTTTTTTGTGGGTACTGGGGGGTCGACCTCAGGACCTCGTGCACCAACAGGCGCCCGTGCCGCTGAGCGATATCACCGGCCCCTTTTTCGTATGTGGGTTCTGGGAGTCGAACTCAGGCCCTCGCGCTTGCAAGGCAGGCGCTTATGCCGCTGAGCCATCTCACCGGCCCAAAAAAAAAAAAAAAAAAAAAAAAAAAAATATATATATATATATATATATATTTTTTTTTTTTGGTGGGTACTGGGGGTTGACCTCAGGACCTCGTGCCAGCAGGGGCCCAGGCCGCTGAGCGATATCACCGGCCCTTTTTTCTTATGTGGGCACCGGGAGTTGAACTCGAGACCTTGCGCTTGCTAGGCAGGCACTTATGCCACTGAGCCATCTCACCAGCCCCCAAAAAATATATATTGCATTGTCTGTCTTGTAAGAAACTTGTAAGAAAGGTTAGATAAGGATCAAAATGGATGATAGACATTGGAAATCAGGAAGAAAATGTTCAAATGGGAAGGCGAATATGGGGCAGGACGGGGGAAGGGAAAAGAAAAAAAATTAGAAGAAAAAAATGGAATCAAAGCTTTTGAAATAAGGAGGGGAAGAAGGAATGAAGGGAAGAGAGTGGAATGAGGAAAAGAAGAATCAAGATATATCAGGTACAGGTACAAATTCCCTATGATGAATGTGATAATGATGTATATCAAAAGTGTACCAATAAAATTAATTAAAACAAAACAAAATTTAAAAAATCTTCTCTGGGCCAGTGATATAGCTCAGCGCCATAAGTGCCTGACTGGCAAGCATGAGGTCCTGAGTTCAATTTCTGGTACCCGAATAAAAAAAAACAAAAAACAAACTTCTCAAAGTAATGGATATGTAACTGACTACAGATCTCATTATTCAGCTTCTAAAACACCCGAGCATGTAGTTGTTTGCTGAAGTTTTCTTCCACCTGATTTTGGCAATCCAACCATAGTTTGGTTTCTGTCTGGCCTTCCAAGCCAGCTGTCCACTGCTGTGAGGAGGTCCTGTTGCCCCTGACACATTTCCTTTCTCAGCAGTGTCTTTTTTACATGCAAAGTGCACTGTAAAGCTGGCTGTGGAAGGAGTAAATGCCTCTCTCCAGGCCTGCTGTTCCCTCATCTGAGACAAGATCATGTAATGGTTGAGACAGGGGGCTGAGGTCACACTGGTTGGGATTAAATCCATTACCCACCAAAGTAAAATTGTGATTTAGGCATATCATGCAATCATACTAAGCATTAGTTTTCTGATCTGCAAAATGGATTTAATACTGATTACTTCCAAAATCTATACACTGATTGGGTTGGGATGTGATCTGCTGAGCACACATCTGAGATGATGAACAAGGTTTCTGGCTATACAGGCCTTAAGAAATACAAATCCCTTATCATGAGACTTTGCTCATGATAGAGAAGAGCTACCTTCAGTGCAACTTTCCTCTGTCCCTGGGGGAAGAAAGACAAATTAAAAATAGTTTTGCAATACTCTTGTCTCTAGGTGCATGCTAGTGCCTTGCTCATGGTAGTTAAGCTCTTTCAGCGTGGATAAGTGGCACCCTACACACTGATTCTACCTGGCATTTAGCTCCTCTTGTAGCATCTCCCTCAAATTAGGCAAATCAAAAAGAAACTTTCCCCAATTTGCCTCTTCTTTCTGAGTGGCAGTAGCTGTGCTGCTCCCACTCTTATCAGGACCATTCATGCCACATAAAGAGCTTGTCTGGGTAAGGCAGGGATCCACAGCTCTTGGAAGGAGTTCTCTATTCATTTGAAAGGTATGTCGCCACCATCTTCTGTAGTAAGGGCAAAGTGACACACTTCGAAAACTACTGAGGTGCTTTCTTCTCCTTCACTTCCAAGAGCTCTGAACCATTTCTAATTGCTCTGAATCCTTTGCAGTAGCACTGAACCACTGCATGGCTGATACGGGTTGCAGTCGTTATAAGCCACACAAGAAGGTGCCATGTGCAAAAGAAGACAAGTTACTAATACTGTTAGCTGATTCTGTTTTTATTAGCTGCCTCACCATCCTGTCTCTTGTCCAGAATCACTTTGCATGCATTTCTTCCTAGCTTCACTGCAACTTCTGCATTGTTGCAGATTCTGGTTACTACATCTCTTCAAGGCAGATTTTTGCAAGGACCATTGAAGACAGAACTGAAGCATCCAACGTGTAATATCTCGGCTAAATATATTAGAAAATACATTTCTCCCTTTAGACTCCCATTGCTATGTGTAACAATACTGCTCAAATCATCCTCAGTCTGACTGTACGTATGAGGTCTATTCAGTTATACAGGAATCTGAGGCCTCTATCCATATTGCTTAGTTTTGACCAAATCTGAAGTAATGACATTAATGATTGGCCTCCAAGGTGGCCTCTTGTGGAAACATATGCTAAGCACAGTGATGTCAACATGCTTAAATATTTCAGGGTACTTCAGTGCTTTACGAACAACCATGTGCCACCCAACCTCGCCTTCTCTCCTTGGGGCTGTGTGGCCACCTGTAGTGAGCCGTGAGTGAATGGAAGCAAAGGTTCCACTTCTGGGCCCAGCAGGTGACAGGTGAATACCTGCTCAATTTCTCTCTCTCTGCTGCAGCAGTTTGGGAGACAAATATTGCAGAAAGAGGAGCCACATGGAGGAGGGCAGCCCAGCCCTGTCAGACTTCATGTTGGTAAAAACACGCCTTGCTGTGTGGTTAGGACACTGGTCAGCTGCAGTTAAAGCTGCAGTTAAAGCTGCAGTACAGCCAGCCCTAAATAGAAAGGCTGGACACTGGGCTTCAGAGGTGTTTCCCCGGGGGGGGTGGGCACTGGGGCCACGACTTTCATCTGTGTACATATGTGGGCCTGTCCTCCTCTGTGCCCCATGAGAAGTGTCACACGAACCCACTTCTTTAACATTATAGTCACCCTTCCCTTTTTGCATCCTAAGTGCTTCTGCTCAGTTGCTTAACCTACATTTATACTATATTTAGCTCTACACAGATGACTTGTAGCTATTTATAGGACACTCTGCACAACTGAGATCATTCAGAAGAATGAACTCTAGAAGGAAAGGCCATCATTTCTTTGAAGTACTGTTTTATGCAAGGACAAGTTAATGGAATTTGTGTATAGCTACATGATGTGAATACAATTAAGGGACAACATTTACTGAGATCTGTACATAGGTTTTCTTTATTAAATCTTTTTAGGTACTCTAGGACCCAGAAAACAATTTCTCTTTTTTCCCAGAGGTCAGACTTGGTATGACACTACAGCAAACTCCTGCATGCTCACTGAGCCAGGCACCAGGATGAGCATCTCTCAGTCTACACAGAACCTCACCCGGGCTCAGGGACACCTTTCTAAACTGTATTTTGCAGATGAAGAAAGTGAAGTCTTGGAGGGGTCTTCTTCTAAGACAGTGCTGCCTGCCCAGCTTGTCACAACCACCTCCCCTAGGGCCCTATCTGACATTTTCTCCCTAACCAGCCAGTCCCAATGCAACTTTAATGCCATGAACACAAGCATATCTCTGCATATACCAAATATGTATCTGTGTTTTACACATAAAACTTGGACGTTTTTCCCCTTCCCAGAACCAATTTTCACCCTTTGGGGAATGGTTGTGCCACAGTAAGAACGCATGTATGCAGACCACACCGGTGGAGGGCCTGGACCTGTGTTCCTACTGAATCAGAGCATTGCAGTCTCTCGCTGACCTTCTTGCACCTTAGTTCTTCCCGTGTCTTTCAGTCACCTTCAGGGCAAGGCACACATGCGCCCAGTAATATACCAGTGGGTTCCTGCTGAGGCCCTTGTGTCCCACACGCTGCTCCTGTATATTGTTCTTGTGACCCTGAACCATGTGAATGTGCTGGGAGCAGGCCAGCTTTCTCTTGCCAACTTCTTTCCTCCACACCTCCATTCCTTCTCTCCTGCCCTTCTTACAGGTGCTTGGACGTCAGATCCTCCACAGTTTTCCCTGACCCCAATCTCCTTTCCAGGAAGACCTAAAGCCCTACTTGAATTTCCCCTTATCCCAGCACCTCCATCCTCTTTTACAGCCCCCATCTGTCTCTTCTAATGAACTGCGAGGGACAAGGGGCTTCACCCCGCCTCAACAGCCCCAGCACAATGCACAGCAGGAACGCTCAGCACCACCTGTGTGGCAGGAGGCTGCAAAGGGTCCATGCCTGCCCGACAGCAGAAGTAGCTTTCTAGTTTCTTAAATCATAGGGCACTTAGTGGAACCTCCTGCCCTAGTCACGCTTCTGGGCCTCGATGGTCCCTTGGAAACCACCACTTGGACAGCTTCCAGGCCACAGTTTTAATGGCAACGGCAGTGACCCTGCTTCTGGGCACCAGAGTTACATAGAAGACCCATGTCTGACAAGCACGGGCCACCTCTGGCTGCCAGAAGACTCTGGGGATGGAAGAAGAGCTTAAGTCAGTTATTAGAGGCACCATCCGGGGACTAAACTGGAAATGTTGGGGAA
Organism: Erethizon dorsatum; assembly: GCA_028451465.1. Taxonomy (NCBI): domain Eukaryota; kingdom Metazoa; phylum Chordata; class Mammalia; order Rodentia; family Erethizontidae; genus Erethizon; species Erethizon dorsatum. The sequence continues at coordinate 92,982,866 of CM051825.1, read as the reverse complement.
GGAGAATGGCAAAGAGACCACTATGGAAATAGGGGCCCTGCCTGACAGGAAAGCCGCCACACAGAGCAGGCTCCAGAGATGGACCACCCAGCCCGGTCCTCATGTCCCGGTTGCATCTTCTGAGTCCACCTTGGCCCAGTGCTCCTCAAATGTTCAGTTTTACGAATCCACAAACCTTTCCCCGCTGTGCTTACGGCCATTTAAAGTGGTTTTCTGTCATGTGCCCAACATGGGTGAAATCCTGCACACCCCCAGCCTACAACAGGCCTTTGACAAATGTTAGTTTGTTCTCTTCCGTGGTCAAGGTGCAGGTCACAGGAAAAGGGCAGTAACATCACCCGCCATGAAGATTTGTGAGATGGTGTCACTCATGTGCTCAGCACTCCCAATGGACCCCTTGAACTTAGAAAGCTCTGGCATCATCATACAGTGCACAGCATTGGAAGAAGGGTGGAGAGAGAATTCAGGGACCCTAGGTTTAATGTTCCACTACTTCATGGACCTGTTAAACTGCAGTGTTAACAGCTGCGAGGGAACACACAGAACCCGGAGCACTAGCTGTGAAGGATCACTGCTCAGTATGGCACTGACCTGCCTCTGTGCTCCACTTATGTCAAGTCCGTGTGCCAGTCACCCGCACTTGCTGTGCCTCACGAGGCAAAAGAGAAGCACGCTGGGACAGCTTGAAACGCACCCTGCCAAAGGGACACATGCGTCTCCTCGGCACTTCCCAACTCTCTATGTGAGCTCCCATTGCTTCCTTCTTTCTCACTAATCACAGGAAAGAAGTCGGACAGAAAAAAGGCCCTTGTCCCCTCTAGGATGTTCTCATGCTCACCCAACTGGTCAGCCTAACACTAACGCAATTTTATTTTCTTCCTCCTGGAAGAATTTTCTTCTTTGTACTATTTTTTTTTTTTGCCTTTTTTGCTCTGATGTTATGAGTTTGGTAAAAACTCAAATCTAGACTCCACTGAATGAAAGGTAAAGACCTAGTTACTTCAAACCAAATTTAGGGTGAAATTATATAATGAAAACCATTTTAGGAATGAAATAGTAATATATTTTTTGTTTGGACTCAACTGAGTTTTTCAGAAGGATAAACAGTTGTCATTTTTTCAAAGGAAAGAACACTGTGAACGGTAGGGCTTAAAAAGCTGTCTTTACTATGGACAGAGCCCTTTTCTGTAAGAAGTGTGCAATATGCTCTCACACTTTAGTGGCCTGGGATCTATGTCACGTGGTCCTTCCCAGTCCCCGTGATGTGCACAGGAGCAGGCAGAGGACCCAAGGTGGCCCGTCAGATGAAACCCTGAGGTCTTGCTACAGCTGTTTGGCACAGGTGCTTCCTAGTGCTGGGATTGCTAATCTAGGGTCACTAAGTGGCAGAGAGCTGTGGGCCTGACCTGCCCCCGTGTGGGGAGAGACACACTGTCACTGCAGCCCTGAGCAGAACCCAGAGACTGGCAGGTGGGCCTTTGTCACCTTCTATGCTTGCTTAAACTCATCATCGGTCCCCAATATACCAGGGGCCTCCAGATGTAGATCTGTTAGCACATCGCTTTCTCCTGGAGAAGGGATGACACGGACCTGAGTCTACATTTGCAAGGTCGCCCCAAACACAAGCCAGCTCATCCCGTCTGTCCTGCGACAGTGGTCCTACGCTTCCCTTAGATCCTGCTGGACCCCTCCCTCGCCTGGTCCCCCTGTTCTTGCCAACTGAGAACAGACCCTCGGACACACAGTCCACCTGACAGCACACACTGTGGCTCTCCCCTTGAAAACACAGCTGCATTCGACTGACACCCACCACCTGCATGCCTGCCTCTTCCAACGCACGGTCACTTCCTCAATTTACCTCACTTCAGTGGTCTCCCTCATGGCTTCTGCTCTGGCCCCTGCCGGTCTTCAGACCCTTTAACACAGAAGCCAACAAATCCTGAAGCCAGATTCCAACACTCTTCTGCTCTGAACCCTTCTTCAGTTAGGGTCAAAAGCGATGTGTTAACAACGGCCCACAAGGCCATCCATGACCTGATCCTCCTCTGCCGCATCTCTTCCTGAGATGCTCTTCCTCCACTCCCCCTCCTCACTCACGAGCCCCAGCTGCGTTCTGCCCCCAGCTACTCCTGCAACATGCCAGGCACGCTGCTGGCTCGGGGCCTGCGCACTCGCTGTTTCCTTCGCTCCTGATGTGCCGACTGGGTTCCCACATGAAAGTCTCCTTCCACCTGTCACTGCCCAGTGAGGCTCTCCTTGAGGACCCTGAACACTCCCATGCCCAGCATGCCCCTCCCAGGTCCAGATGTACTGTTTCCATACTACACATACTGGCACCTTACGAATTACATTTTAGTTATTTGTTCTGCTTTTGTCTGTCTCCTCTACTAAAATGTAATCTCCTTGAGAGCAGGAATTCATGTTTTGCTCACTTTGGTATCATTGGTAACTAAAGGACCACCTGGCACACAGTAGGAATTCAAACTTAACTAAATATATGGAAAGAAGAGAAATAAAAATAAACCTATTTCTCACTGGTGAAGCTTGGCAGACAAAAGGCAGAAGCCTCCTTCATTGCCCTGAGAGATGAAGAGCCAGGTGTCCAGCGTGCTGCAGCCCAACTCAGCTGAAGGAACTTGCTGAGACTGTTTTGCTAAAAACACACAGAACTTCTACAGAGAGGCCACAGGCCGGCTCCCAGAAGACACTATGAGAATCATTTCATCTGCCAATTATATCTTGCAATATTGAAGGCTACATAATATGCCAAATGTTTTCCTATCACTGCATTTAATTTTCAGCAAAAAGCTATGAAAAAAAATTTAAGATAATGAAGAATTACTATGTAAATCCAACCAAAAAAAAGCATGGTCTCTGAGAAACCGGAAATGCTGTAAAACTCAGTACCTCATTTAGCAGGTTCAGACAGTGAGGTTCATATGGAAACAGGATGTGCAGCCAGCAAGCAGCAGAATGGGGATTTGAACTTGCATCTCCCTGATAATTAAGGACAGCCTCTTTGGCATTAAACTGCAAAAGCTTATTGTAAAGTTCTTGCCCTCAAGAGTGGTGCTGGCCTGTGTCACCTGCCAGAGGCAAGGGGGTCTCCTTGGTGATGACGCTGGACACGCTCCCGCAGACACAATTCTGTGGACCAGAGGCTACAGGCTCTTCCTCCCCAAGGAGCGACACCTGGGCATTGTCTGACCCACGCCCACTAGGCAGGGGGGCCCCGTGTACTCACCTCCAGTACACTAGCACGGCAATGAGAAGGATGAGGCACACGAAGGTCAAGGCTGAGACCACAATCAGAGGGATGATCCATTCCATCCTCCCTGGAGAAACACGGCTTATCATTCCAGAGGTGTTCTTTTCTGCTGCAGAGAGAAAGCAGCTCAGTTAGAGGACAGAGACAAAGAAGCTTGGGAGCCAGAGCATGACGTGGAGTTCAGTGTGCTTTCTGGAGAGCTGGGCTGCTTGCTCTGGCTGCCCCGTGCCAGGAGGAACAATCTACAGGTGCCTCCGTGTCTTACCCTGTCCCAACCCAAATACGGCCTCTTCTCAGGCTGCATTCTCTAATGGCCAGTGGGATGGATTTGCTGACAAGCTGAAAAGAGCTGTGCAGAAGATAGATGTGGGGCCTTACTCTAAGAACTTTACCACCCAGAAGGATGCACTGGGAAATGTCATTAAATCCCCAGAAGAGGCTGGGGGCATAAAGGAGGCAGAGAGCTTCCTGTGTTCCCTAGAGCGAGGGCAGGAGAATCTCCACAGTGGATTTCATGAGGGAACCAAGAGAGCCACTGGGTACAGTGCCACTGATTCCTGCCAGTTCCTCTTCCACTGCCCCTTCCTACACTGGCTGCATGCTGATTCAGCTTTGGGACAGAGCCGTAGGTCACCCACCCATTCTGAGGCTTCTTACTGTCCTGAAAGGTGGGCACGGGACTCAAGATAGGGCAGTGGCACTCCTGCCCTGGCAGGTTTATCAGTGACAGAAGACCGAACCCCAGTACCTCCCAGCAGGTACACCCCCAACGCTTCTGCCCACCACCCCACTCCTCAGATCTCCAAAGAGTCCTGTTTTTCCTCAAATCCGGTCCTCCAGCATTTCCTTCCATTCTATCACCTGCCCTTGATCCTTCCCAAAAGCTCCAAGGTAACAAAGACAGGAAGCCATGCCGTACCACTCTTGCAGCACACGTCTGCCTCTAAGTTGCAGCCATGGGCCTGGGTCAAGGGGGAATGCTTAGCAACTGGTGCAGGAGTTTCCCTGATCCAGGAGTACCTCTTACCCAGGCAGCTCCTTCCTCCACCTCTCCAGGCCCTGATGATCTTCGGAAGTCTCCAGAGGCCTCGGCAGGAGATCCCAATCTCCCCTGACCTGTGGCAAATCCTGGGAAACAGCCAGGTATCTGGAGAGAAGGCCAAGTGCAGGTGTGGGGCTGAAAGGAGCCCAGGTGGCAGGTGGAGACAAAGAGAGAGTTCACTGCGACCACAAGGTGGAGCCCCTTGAAAACCCCAAGGCTGGCTGCAGGCTTGGCTTGTGCTCAGCAAGGATTCCACCTACCCTGTGAGAATGAGGCCAGCACTACACAGCCCGGTGTCACTCTGCAGGATGGACTAAATGCAGGCTTAATCAGGCTGGGTTTCCAAGGCAGAGCAAGTGGGCTGGACAGGAGAGAAATAACTGTCCTTGGGGCAGGTATTTAAGGAGGCAAGACTCCTCATCATCCAGTGGTGCATTTCACTGTTGTCCTCTAGAGTCCTCTGCAGCCAAAATCTCTTGGGTTTCTGGCACAGACTGCTGAAGCGGGTGAGAGGATTTGTCCCTAGCTCATGGGTAAGAACACAGAGGCGGGGAGGTGAAGCACACTGATTACATCCACCCCAGAGACCCCGCATGTACGGGACGCGTCACTCTCCGAGCTGGCCTATTTCTGCCTGCCCATTTTCCCCATAGCATGGGCATCTGCTGTGTGCCAGGATGGGCCTCAGCACACCACACAGGAGCACCCTATGCCCATTTAAAGGAAAGAGGCAGACGCCAAACAGGTCATCTGAATACAATGAATGTGGCCACCTAGGGAAGCATGATGCGGATGCTTGGGGCTCCACAGCCTGCCCTCCAGAAGTGATGCATAGAGCAGGATCTGCAGGAGGCAGGGGAGCTCACCAGGCAAGTGCAGGGGCAGAAGTCTGTTCTGGACAGAGACCATGTGTCTGCTGGGAGTGCAAGAGCAAAGTGAAGGGGGAGTCAGAGGACAAACGAGAAGCTAGCTCAGCCAGGGACTGCAGGGTGAATGAAGGCTCATGGTTTTAGCCCTGGAGATGGTGGAACTACTGGCAGGCTTCAGGCCAAGGCAGACACATGAGGCGTGCACGCTCCCCTTCATGTATTGCTTGCATTGCAAAGTAAAGGCAAACAACCAGAGAAACTAGCACGCAAGTGAGAATGATTTTGTGGGGCCCCATCAGGGGTCAGCTGAGCCAGGCAATTATCTGGCTGGTGGTGGGGGGATCTCAAAGACCAAGAGATCCTGTTAATGGAAAAAGGGTCAGGAGGGCTGACCATATAGGCCTCACATGCAGTGAACTCACCATTTACCCTGGGAAGCCCTCAGGTACAGAGAACGTCCAGTCTTAATTCTCTCCTGCTCTGCTCTGTACAGAAAAGGGTCTTGCCTGTGCTACACATAGCAGGTAAATATGGGAGCAGGATGCAAACGCCCTGCCTCTTTCATCCTAAATGGCTGGAAAGGACTCTTGGCACAACAGTCTTGCACCCATTCCTGAACAGCCACGGATGCCAGCTCCACGGTGTGTCTACTGTCCTGAAACCAGTAAGACCACCGCGGGATTTCTGCGCCTTCCGAAGGGGTCGGCAGTGGCTCTCTTTTGTGAGGGCCAATGGCACCTTACATTGTCCCTGAAGTCACAGGTCCACCTCTGTGGTGGCACTTCGGTCTGTCCCTCCCTCCCTCCTTCCCTCCTCCACAAAGTGAGTATGCAAAGTTTTCTTCAGATCCTCAGGGAGGCCCAGGGCCACAGAAGAGAGTTGTCCCCACTAGGGACACCTCACTGTGCCCACTGCCAGAGGAGAGAGGTTGTATGGGTGGGATCAGGGCACTGAACTCACAGCCAGCCTGGGTCAGGGCTGGACACAGACTCAAGCTGCACAACTCGGTGCATGGTGCTGTGTGACCATATTTTGGGGGAGGGGCTCAGGAACGGGCCTGGCGCTGTTTGAAATCCTGGTGGGGACAGTGTGCAAGTGGGGCTGTGAAGGAGACCTCAGGGTGACAACTACTTGCAGCGTGAGAGCCTCAGGAAAAGATGCTGACCACAGCAGACCACTGCATTTGCTCAGCTCTTTTACAGAAAGGACAAGAAAAGGAGGCAGGTTATGGGGTTTCCATGTGGGGCACCATAAAGTTGATTTTGTTTCACATCCACAGAATTTGTCTTTGTGGTACTATGGGACTGGATTCCCAACTCCAGGTGACTCTTGAGATCTGCTCTTGCCACTCTCCTAGGAGCTCCTCAGGCCTCAGGTTGACCCCGAGTGCCCACAGAGGAGGAGCAACCCCTGCCACCCAGCCTGCATGGGCTCCTCCTGCAGGGCTGTGTTCCAGCCACACCCACCCACCAGAGGTCCAGGCCAGGCCGGGCCAGCTTTCTGCCTCCTCCCCTGCTGGCCCCACTGCCAGGAATGGATCCCCCCACCCTGTTTTGCTGCTGTCCTCGCTCTGTGCCATCTCTGCAGGGCAGAGTATAGCTGAGATCTCAGGTTCCAATCCTGGCTCTGACACTTTCTGCATGATCTTCAACCACAACTTAAACCAGCTTGGGCCTGGAGTGCGCCCTCTTTAAAATGGCAGTGTTGGGACACATCAAGGAGCAGATGCATGTGGAAGGCTTCATGGTGTGCCTGGCAGCAAGCAAAAACTGAGTAAAGCCCTCATCACCACACACACGGCCATCATCGTCTAGTACCACTCTCACCGCACCACACAATTGTAGCTGTGCTGTTGTTGCCGTAGGTCCCCCACGCAGGCCTGATCTTCATCTGTGCTTAGGAGATCAATAATAAGGCTCTGTCTCCTACTAGCTGTGCAACTCTGGGTAAGTGGCCTAACTTTCTGTGCCTCACTTTCCCACTCTGTAAATGCAGATATAGTGGTTCCTCAGCTCAAGCACTTAATCCTTTCCACTGTTCTGGTCTCAAACTGAATTGGATGAGAACCGAATCAAATTCAATGGTTAGGTTCAATGTTGACCTTATGGGCAAGTTTGATTCGATTCTCAACCAATTTGATTTGTGACCACTATCATGGAAAGAATCAAATTTGGGTAACAAGGCACCACTGTAATAATACTTACAACTGCTTGTACATATACAAAATTCAGAATGCTGCCTGGCTAATGTTCACCGTTGTGATTATCATCACCGCCACCCCTGCCAGTTTCATTGCTACCAGCACCCCTGCCACCCGCTGCAGCTCATCATCACCATCCTTCATCTCTACACACTTCTTGTCAGACTCCCGGCAGAGTGCCAGTGACGGTGAGCGCTCTGAGCGTCTGCTGCATCTGAGTCCTGGACGTAAGATCTGAGTGTGTCAGGGACAGTCATGCAGAGCTGAGCTCAGGGGCTGCCCGCCACGAGACTGCTGGTGAAAAGATAGGGCTGGCAAGTCTGCCCCGAGACAAGACCAGGCCCACTTCCGATGTCCTTCAGAAATACACTTGTCCTGCTGCCCTATTTGTTCTGTGGCCCCAAGAAAACAGCAAAAAGCTAGGAACGAACTGGGCATCTCCGGGCACCCACAACACACTGCACAGGCTGCACCCCCAGACCTTAGCCACCTCCTGTGCTGCTTTCCAGGACCTGAAGCCACCGAAGGCACCAAACACTACATGTATAGTTGTTTCCCTATATACTTGTTTAACTTACAAATTTACACAGATTAAAAAATAAAACAGACCAACATACTAGGACAAATGCTTATGTGCATGTGGTCTCTCTCAATGAAGCGTGCTGTACTGTACATCTTAGCAACCTCAGCATACAACTTTTCTTGTTAAGTAGAGAACTTGTACCTTTTCACATAATGGAAGCACTGTATGGCTCCTCTCTGGTGAGTGTGAATCGTGAGTGTCACGATTCTGGTGCTCTGGGGTGGGCCATGACTAAGTACAGTTGTGTTACCTGCACAGCAGCAGTAACTGAGACAGTGAGTCTTATACCTGCAAAGGCTACCAAGGACTGGGGCGGTGGTGGGCAGTGTATACAGCGCGGATGTGCGGGACAAAGCGGGAATCCTCGTCCTCAGTGGATGGAGCAAGTCTGTGTGACATTTCTTCACTCTACTCAGAATGGTGCACAATTCAAAGCTGTTTATTTCTAGAATTTCCCACTTAACATTTGCCGGCTTCAGCTCACCGTAGGTCATTTAAACTGAGGAAAGTGCCCTCGTGCCTCTGTACCTCCTCCACCAAGGGAGACTCTCGGGGGAGTCATGAGGGTTAAAGGAGGTATCTATGCGATGTCAGCCTCATCTGCAGGGCCAGATGCAAAATGAAGCCACGGGATCTTTTGTTCAAAAATTATTGAAGAGTTTAGTAAGTGTGGTTGTGACCACTCTAGGAGGCTGAGGCAGGCACGAGGGTCAGGACTTCAAGTCCAGACTGGACTGGCTGAGCCCCCTCCCTTCCTTCCCTGGTAATTATTTTTAAACTGTGGCCTATGGGCCAGCATGTAAACAAGAGTTGACATAAAAAGCTGAAGAAGCATAAGAAACTTCTATTGGAAATGCTGAAGGCCAACAGCAAAGGCTTGAGTTTCCACATGGCGAGCAAGCATGCTGGCAGCAGGCAGCACGTGCCCTTCCTGCAGGGCGTCCCACACCTCCTACCACAGTCTTTTCTGCTTAAGAACATCACGCACCAGATCTGCTCTCCTCACCCTTGACTCCTCCTGCTGACTCGCTCTAGGGAGCCAATACCTCCCTGCAAAATGGCACTCCCACCCGAAGAATTAGGAGAACCCTTACCCTAACTCTTCCTTCCTTCCTCTCTTTCCTTCCTTCTTTCCTCTTCTTTCTTCTTCCTTCCTACCCATGCATCGAACTATCCATGTATCCACTCCTCCATCCATCCACCCACCCATCCACCCATCAGTACTGGGGATCGAGCCCAGGGGTGCTCTACCCCTGAGCTACATCCTCAGCCCTTTAAAAACAAATTTTTAAACAACTGAGACAGGGTCTTGCTAAGTTGCACAGGTGGGACATGAACTTGTGATCCTTCTGCCTCAGCCTCCCTTGGTGCTGAGATTACAGGTGTGTGTCACTGTTCCTGGATTCCTCATTTATTTTTGAAGAGATTTTATTTTTCTACTAATTAGAAGTCAACTGTGCTGCTGCTCTACCTACATAACACGGTCCATTCGGTTACCCCGGAATACTTCTGCACTCCCCACATGGATGGGCGTGCAAAGCACGTCTGCTGGAAGGGTCAGGAGCCAGGCAGCCAGCTAGGACCCAGCCACAGAGACTGTGAGGGCTTCAGAACCATCTTCACAGGAAGCATGGGACAGAAATGCCAAGGTGCCCTCTTTGAGCACTGAGGGAGGAGGTTGGGAAGGCTTGGCCACCTCCCTGCAGCCACTCCTCCTCCTCCATTTCCACTCCCACATCTAGCAGCCTCTGAGTAAGTAGTTCCATTCTGCTTTTTAAAAAACTTAAAAAAAAAGAAAAGAAAAACAGTTTCAGTGGCATATGTCATCACTGAATTAATGCTGTTTGCCTTTTCCTGGCTTGGCTCTCATCCCAGTAGAAGCAAATAAGAACAGAGCACAATGTACTATACATGCTACACACAGCCATATATGAGACGGACCGAGCCGAAAGGCTTCGTGCCCCGCAATACAGGCTCAGCCCGGCTGTGGGACAAAACCTCTACATCATCAAGACTCAACTAGAGTGGGCACTAAAGGGCACTGTCAGGAGTCTGGGACAGCAGAGAGGCAGAAGGATGTTTGCCCACCATCCATTTGTAGCCTATTTTCATCCCAAAAAACTTTACTACTCAGTAATAATGATCCACTGTAAATTAAGGCTTTTTATGCCTCCGTTTGTGATTAAAAAACACATAAAATATACCAGCTTAACATTTCTAAGAATGCAGTGTAGTGTTAAGTATATTTATATTGGTGGGCAACCAATCTTGAGAACTTTTTCACCATACAAAATTGAAACTCTGCACTCATTAAATCAACAGTCTTCATCCCTCCTCTTCCAGCCTCTGGTAACCATTCTACCTTCTGTTTCTATAGGTTGAACAAATCACAGTACCTTCTGTAAGTGCAATCACACAGTATCCGTGTTTTTGTGAGTGGCATGTCTCATAATGTCCTCAAGGTTCATCCACGTGGCAGCAAATGACAGGATTTTTTCTCAGGTCCCGATAGTATGCCACTGCATATATAACTCAGTTTTCCTTTATCCGCTAATTCACTGATGGGCACCTGAGTGACTTAACCGATTGGCTGTTGTGTGAATGGGTGTGCAAACATCTCTGAGATCGTGCTGTCAGTCCTTTTGGGTGTGTACCCAGAAATAGAGCTGCTGGGTCACATGACAACTGTATTTTTAATTTTTTGAGGAACTGCTGTACTGTTTTCCCCAGCAGTGGCACCCTTTTACATTCCTACTAGTAATGCACAAAGGGGTCCATTTGTCCACATTTTTACCAATGCTTGTTATTTTCTGCACTTTGAATGGAAGCCATTTCCACAAGTGTGAAATGATATGGTGGGCTGCTTTTCTTTCACTCAGGGCCGTGACATTTCCCTTTATTTCTTTGTGGCCCTGAGGTCACCTAACCGGTTGATAGTTGCAGAGAAAAGACTGCTTATTCGGCATGTGTACATATATCACTGCAACAGGACCTAGCTCTGTGCTCCATTCATCACATGTGAGAGGGACCAGAGTACTATCCACCGCCTTTTACCAGTGCCCACAGTTCTTGTGAACAAGGCTCCCACACCACTTCACACACCTGTGTCACCAGACCATCACCATCAAGTGGATGTTGGGACATTGAGTAGTTCCTAGTGTAACTCCGAGACCCATAAATACAGCCAGTGGTAGCCTACAGACTGCCACCATCAGCACTCGGTGCAAGATTGTGTGTTTCTACAGTCAGGGTGGAAGTATGCACTGCCTTTACTCACCACCTGAGAGATGCCCCCCTCTGTCCCATTCAAAGATTACTTGGGGGGAAAGAAACGTCCAAGGACCCAGATACTTTCTGGGAGGAAACGGAACCATATTCTGGAGCCAAACAACCCTGGAGCCTACTCTGAGTTGGTACTAAACATCATGCCCCAAGAGGACGGTAGCCCAGAGCACACGCAAGCAGAATTATACAGAAAACATCTCCCAGAAAGGGGCCTGACCCACACAGCCCACCTTGGCCAAGAACTAGTTCCTGCGTCCCACTGGTACGCTAACTCCACGGTAACTGGTAACTGGTATGGTCTCTTTTAAGTATGCTCCACTGTTCCCAACCTCCAGGCAGCTGGGTCTTGCACTCACCATCTCTGCCCTGTCTGCACAAACCCGCAGGTATTGTGTTTCTTTGCATTGGTGAGTCTTTGTTTTTTCCTCAAGTAAGCTTCCGTCTAAAGGCAACGATATTAACACCGTAAGTCAGGGGTTCCTAACCTGGGCACTCCCGACATTTTGGAAAGCTCCCTATTCTGGGGTGTCCTGTTCGCTGTGTGCCATTCACCAGTATCCTGGCCTGCACCCAACTGATGCCAAGAACACCCTCCCCCAGCAATGAGGGTCAGAACTGTTTCCAGAGATTGCCATGTGTGCCTGAGGGGAGGGACAAAAACCTCCCAACTGAGAACCTCTGCTTTACAAAGGCGCACAATAAAATATGTATTTACAATCATCTCGTGCTGCTCCACGGCTAATAAGAGGCCACACAGCACATCTGTGGCACTTTCAGCCCACCCTTGGGCTCTGTCCTGTGCCTGCCATGCGACCTGAGCCCCAGTTTCCTCTCTGGTGTGGCAGCACAACGTTCAAGGGAGTGCTGCAGGAAAGTAACACAGACAGGGCCAGCCCAGAGGCAAACTGAGGACACCACTGTTTCAATCTCAAGGGCTTTCAGGTTGGGCTCTGAGAGCCTGAGGCTTCCCGTGAGGTACTGGGGTCTCCCCGGAGGGGAGAGTAGCTGGAGCTCAGTGCCCCCCCATGGACTCAAAACAGAGAACAGGGCTCTGCCTAGCTCTGTCCACGCCCAGCTCTTGTGCCACACAGAAGCCAGCCGTGGACTACACGTGGCCTGTAGGCTGCACTTTGCCGAGTCCTGACCCCCAACTGTCCCTTAGCATCCTGCTCAGGTCAGAGCCAGAAGAGACGCGCTCCAAAGCCTTCGGTGAATGAGTGTATTACTGGGGTTTTGCAGCAAGAATTAACCTGGGGGAGAAAAGTTTTCATTAACACGTGGAATGTAAAAACAAGACATGAAATTAGAAAGGACACAGCGAATAGGTGCTAGGAAAGACTTGGTGACACTGTGCATGTGCACACATGCTGATGTCCATATCCTTGCGACAGGCACCCAGGGCAGTGGCAGCTCCAGCAATCACTACTAAATTATAAGGTAAATGCTGGTGGCCCCTAACTGACCCAGGGATATGTATGTAGTTTGACACGTGTAAAAAAAGTCTTGCAGGATCATAGCGAGACCCTGTGTCAAAAAAAAAAAAAAAAAAAAAAAAAGTAGGGGATCCTGCACACACACTTGGATTTCTGGCTTATGAGGTACTTTCCACAGCAATAACTGGGCAGGGCTGAGTGAGGAAAGCCAGGTGCGCTCTGCTTTGACTCGGTCCCCACCGCCACCTAATGTTCAGCGCCTGGTCCTGTTCTCTGGTTTCTGTAGTCATCTGAGTTTGCCTTCCTTCTGGAGCAGGATTCCCCTTTCCTTCTCCCTAGGACACATCACTAAAGCTACTATGCACAGCACTTAAAAGCACTTCTCAAATAGCAAAGGAATTTTATCAAGGCTTTTGGAGTCAATGTTAAAATATAACCTTTTGATCATGTTAAACAGTAGTGCTTTTTCCAGAGACCAAATGTTGATTCAAAGCATTTTCACTTAATGTGAAAACAAATGTGAAACGGATTTAAGCAAGTGTACATCTGAGCCTTGAAAAGTGAGTCACCACTAACATTAAAATGATGGTTATTTCATTTAAAATAATGAATGCCAAGTTGGAAGAAGCAGGTGAGGGACAGCATGAGTTGGACAAAGTGCAGCGAGAGCTTGGGCATCAGGACTGATGTGGGTTTGCTGATTTGGCCCTCAAGTTACTTCCATCCGTTAATAATCAACAGGCACATGCATCACCTGCTTAAGCAGAAAGACTGGTCAACACCAAGTCGTGGACCAAGTCAGGTCTGACATCTGTTTCTGTAAAGAGTTTGTTGGTATCTAAGCATATTTACTCCTTTCAGTCTTACCTAGGTTTGCTTTTGTGCAGGAGGTCGGAACCGAGGCGTGCAAAGCTGAAAGGATTTACTGTCTGCCCTTTGCGGAAAAACTTCGCTGACCTCGGGCTAAAACAATCCCACTACCACTTTCAAATTCAAACTTTCACATTTAAAGCAAGGGTCTCTGGCTTTCAGAAGAAGAGGTCCTTGCTACTGAGCTGAAGGGGACGCTCTGGTTCACAAGGGCGTGGAATGGACCGGTGAGCCTGCAGGTTGATTTCATGCCAGACCAGCCACGCTCTTTAATTTCCACAGGGCCTCCTTATAGTTGCCAAGGTTAGGATGTGGCATTTGGGCTCCTGACAGTCCCTCCTTCCTGTTACTGCCAAGAAGGGTGACTATGTTTATTCCCATCACCTTCTGCCCTGACTAAAGAGTTCCTGTCATCTGCACTCTACAGATGACACTGAGCAAGGCTTGCCGGAGGACCCATAGCGAATGGGGCACCAGGCTTCCTGAGCTGACAACTTTCCAAAAGCCTCTCTTGCCACGGCTGCCAGATGTTGCAGGCTGATGCTGGAGACCCACACACCGCATTCTTGGAGGTAGCTATCCCCAAGCCTTACCCTGTTTCTTCTCCGGTCTCCCTGGGCCTGCAGTCTGACTTCAGTAGCAATAACTCAATGCCACATATCTGGAGCAGCCGGGGACCTCACCCTCTTACAGCTTCTCCAATTCTGCATGCTCCCAACCCACGCTCCTAGCAACCACATTTGCCAGGAGTGTGGGCAAAGGGATATCTGAGGAACAGGCTAAGAACACTAGTCTGTAAGAGTGTGACTACAAAAGTCAGAGCATGCAGGCTCGAAAATCAATTCCAAGTCCACCCTTGGTCTTCAGAGAAAATATACCACTGCCTCCTAACGGGGCTGTGTCCGCCTCCACCTCCCCAGACGTCTCCATGCAGAGGCCCAAGTGATCCTTCAAAAAAGTGAATGGGATGAGTAACCTCTTCTGGTATGATCTACCATTGATGTCCCATTTCAAAAAGAATCCAATCCTCAGCATGGGTGACCAACTCCTTCCGTATCTGAGCTCTGCCAGTCTCTAAACACATCCTTACCTCTCCTCTGTACTCCATGGTCCTACTACACTGGCCTCCCGGCAGCTCACTAATGGACCCAGATTCACCTGCGCTTTAGGGTCTCTAGTACTGCTGCTCCTGCGGCCTAGAATGCACCCCCGTGTGTGTCCCCACATGGATAGTTCCTCACTGCTTGGGTCTCTGCTCACCTGTCATCCTGAAAAGCTCAGTGCTACTTGGACCCCACCCCCAACTTTACCAACTGACATGACTTTTAGAACCACGTTTACTGGGATAGTCTCAAATGTCCTCTCTAAAATATAAACCACGGGGAATGGAAGTCTTTCTTGATCTATCTTCTATTCCCACCGTCTAGTCCAGTGCCTGGGATACAGCAGGTACTCCATAGCACTTCTTTAATAGCCTTGAATGCAAGAAATTCACCTTTCCTACAGCACGCCCTAGACAAAATTGCATGTCCACACAGGAATAGCTTCACCACTGCCCTCATTTTCCTTCACTCAGTTCCACGGAAGGCTACTGTGCACCTCTCCCCAAAACTGCAACGGTCTGAGCAGCACCCATAGGAGACCTCTACTTTAAAAAACAGTTCGGACCAGCTTTAAGGGGAAAGTAATTCAAAACATGAAAATTTATTCTAAGTTGTATGTTAACATATGAGATCTCAGCTTTAGATGAATTTTAATGTTTACAAGTGCAAAAGCAAATAAATATTTACCAGTTGCCTTTTTTTTTTGCACTCTTATAACTCCACAACAGCTTAGATTTTAAAAAAAAAAATTGTTGCTAAACATCTTGTAGTCTGGCAAAATGAAGAATTTCTTATTAAGAAAACCCCTCCCAACAGTAACAACCCTTCATGCCATGGCTCCCTGTGGAAGCTCTGAGGATGGTTCATTGAGATCCGAGCACAGGAGAAAGCAGAGAAAGTGCCACCGCCATGGAAGAGACAGGAGCCCTGCAAGCGACGGCCAGACCTGCCTCCTGCACATCTCACCACCCGTAAGCTGGCAAGGCAGCCGAAAAGAGCTCTGGGACACACGACCACACTTCTTGGGCTCAGACCGTGCATTAATACCAGCTCTCCCCACACTGAAACCTTTGATTCTTTTGACTGCAGTGTAGATGCCACTTCACCAGAGTGCCTTTCTGAGCTAAGTGTGGTCCCGGCCCTCCTCACAGTCCTCCACAGCTTGCCGTTTCACCACTGAAAATGAGTCAGGTTGTTTTGGGGGTTGACAGCTAACCACCTACATGGCCTGCTCTAGGGTGTTCCTGCTACCTAACTTCCTGCACATGCTGTAGCTGCTCACTGTCTATCACCTGTCTGCTCCCCCGAGAGTGTGAGGCAGGCACCGGCCTCCCTGGTCCCCATCCAGCCCAGGGTCCAGTATGTCAGCGGGTATGCAGCATCTCCGATCATGGATTGAGATCTGAATGCACGAACTTCAGATGGACGTCCTTTTTGTTCAGGTCCAAGAGTACTAACTGCTTTCTGAAACTTCAACCCCTACCCCAAATTCTTCCTCCTCTTTTATTTTCTGCAGTACTAGAGCCTGAAGCCAGGGCTTCTGCCCTGGGCTACCTTCCTACTCCTCCCTTTCTTTCTTTTGGCACACAGACTTTGTAAGCTGCCCCGGCTAGGCTCCAACTTGCAATGTTCCTGCCTCAGCCTCCCAGAGTGCTGGGGTTACAGCTGTATGGCGGGCCCCTGCTGCCCACTCTCAAAGGATGGTTAATACTTCTCATAGCAGCATGGAACCTACAGGAGGGCCAGCACCACTTACCTGGGTTAACGGTGATGAATTTGCTGTCCTCTGAAAATCGGTCCCGGGACACAGGCTTCTTTGATGGTACTCCAGGCCTCCGGGGATCACTCCCTGAATAATGCTCCTCTGTGGCTCTGGGGGGCACTTGGGTGGAGGGGACCACATCAGAGTCTGGGCCTGCCTGGTCTGTGGGGGTGGCAGTAAGGTATTGCCCGTGCCCAGATATAGTCTGACGGCCACCCTCCTCCACAGTCCTGTTGGGGGAGGAGAGGGCTGGGGTGGGCGTGGTCTGGTCACCCTCCTCAGTGGTGGCGTGGGTCACCCTGCTCTTCTCCTTCTTCTCAGAGTCCTTCTCTCCCTCCTCCTCATGCTCTCGCTCGCCATCCTCACTGTCGCTCTTCTCGTCCTTCTCTCCTTCCTCTGCACCCTCGCTGTCCTTGGTTGGAGCGTTGTCACCATCTGGCCCTGGGGACGCCAAGGCCTCTGTGGTCACCAGGATTGGCTTCCCTGCATGCTTGCTGGTGGAGGTGGCTGTGGGGAGGCGCGTGGGCCACACGGTGCTGGGGAAGGAGGAGATGCTGCCACCCCCGAACCCCAGGCCTGCCAGGAGTGTGCTGGTGACCACGGAGGCTACCGTGGCCTGGCTGCCACTGGAGGAGGGGCCCATGCCCGTCGCCATGGAAACAAAGGAGAAAGGGATGCCAGAGGATGTCCAGGTGGAAGACCCCGAGCTGATAGGGGCCATGTCTGCTGAAGAGGCAGGAGATGCTGTGGGCTGAAAGGGTCACCCGAGGGTGGAGAAGAGGCAGAAAGACACAGCAAAGCAGCATCAGTAATTAGGACTGGGAATGCAGCCCTGGTCTGTCAAATCTCAGAGTTTTATTCATCTAAACTACAGGGTTTCCGAAACTATTGTGCAAAACGTGACCACTGGTGACCAGCTCGTACTTTAACAGTTTTATAATTACTCGGACACCTTACAAAGTTTACCTAGTGTATCAAACCCAACCTTTTCCTGATACTGGTTAGGATGAGGCTAAGAAGCAAGGGAAAAAAAAGTAGGAAAGTAAAGTTGGTTTAAAGACTAAAAAGGAACGAGTGGTAACCTGGCAACATCAAATAGTCCACAGTTCTTGTGGGAGCGTGAGAGGCAGGCACCCCTGATTTTGATGTCCACCACGGGCACTTCTGGTGAAAACACAGCCCTGAAGTCCTCTGTGGTCCCACCCTGGAGGACCCTGGAATCGGGTCCAATCCCCCAGACTTGCTGTGAGGCAGCAGAGTGACAGGGAGGGAGGGCGGCCTGCCTGCATCTGCAGCAGTGGGCCAGATGCGAGCTGCACTCTGTGGCCTGCGTGCCCTGTAGAGTCTCCGGGTTTATCCCAAGAGAATCTATACCCAAGCAGATGCCAAAACATCAGCAGCTATAGCAAGCATTCCTTTTACCAAGGGCCACCCCGTGCCAGGAACGTCCCTGCTGTCCTGGGGGCAGGCACACACTGCCCCATTGTATGGTTGAGGACACCAAGTGCGGCTAGGAAGGTGCAGAGGTAGGACTGCCTGTGTGCAACCTCAGCAGGCTCTCCCCCTCCACTGGGTGGGGCTCCACTACGGGGTTTCACACAGATAAAAAACAGTAGCCGGAACAACTCAGGTTCCTAATGTCATTTTAAACTGAGAACTTTGTAATCTAAGGGTGACCATGTTAGTAAAGTCGAGTTCTGAAGCTGTTTAATGAGAACTCAATGCCACATAAGATGGGGCACTCGACCCAGGGAAGCCAGGCCACCTGGCTGGAGGTGACAGACCCTCATGTGCTCTCTGGGCGATGAGGCACATGACTTAAAACGCACTGAGCCACGGTGTCCTGTCTGTGAAGTGAGAATCAGAGTGACACGGACTTTGTAGGCTGTCGCAGCAGTAAATAAAATAATCTGGACCCCAAATCCAGAAAGTGCATAGTGAGTTTCAGGCTATTACTGCTATCACCTCCACTGGAATTAGTACTATGATTATTATTTGTACCAGGAATGGGAAAACTGAGCTTTCAATTCATGCTCCAGAAATGTGCAGATCTACATAACTTTTGGTTTGTAACAGTAACATCTGAATTATAGCATATGCCAAAAAAACCACTTGAATAGATTAACCTCCTCATCCCCCTGTATTATTTGACCCCAGGAATGTAATAATTAAAAATCTCAAACATTTTTTACTTTTAAAAAATTTACAATATAAGGCCACTGCTGTGCAGTTTTTATACCATACTGAATTATGGGTTGTTTTTCTCCATTTTAACGGACTCCCCTTGAGCAGTTCAACAACACTATACTGACACCTGGTGGCCCCAGTTTTAGTTGCACGCATTCATAATCAGCCCAGACACAGCTACTGTGGTTTTTACTCACCACTCCTGTTTTCACAATTCTGGTCCCTTGGAATATTCGGGTGGTGTTAGCTGGGAAATAAAGAAATTACAAAATAATCAATGCGCCAGTGTTTAGGTTGTGGTGCCAACAGAGCTGTACATACGGACACAAATCTGAACCACATATAATTCCCTCACGTCAGAATATTTCTCTGTAGATCTTTTCAAACCATTTCAAAATATTAAAACCCTTTTTAGCTTGTGGTCAGACAAAAACACGCAGAGAGCTAGATTTGGGCAGTCATCTGGAGTGTGCTGTGCCCTACCTAAAGCTATTCACTTGAAATTTAAAAACATTTGGTCTTCACTTCTTGGATCATCTGTTTGGTGGTTCTAATATGCATTTTAACTTACTATGTTTTATTTTAAATGAGTACTTTTACCACTTCTTAAAAACATAAGAACTGCATGATAATTGATCCTGTTTGGTCTGCCTCACCTTTTGTGTATTCTCCTCTATTCTACTTCTACTTGTGCTGTAAAATCCTCTCACATACGGACACTGTTATTTTTACATGGTCATATAATTGTATATTAACCACATATCACCCTTTCTGGTGTTCATTTCTTCCAGCAATTCTGTTTTCCCACATTATTAGAAACATTAGAAAATGTTTTAAATTGTAGTAGGATACAGCTAACACAAATTTATCACCCTAACCACTTTCCAGTATATGGATTTGTAGTGGGTAAGGATGTGCACCATCTCCAGGACTTCAATTTGCAAGGACGAAACTCCATATGCTTTAAACAACAAAACATTTTCTCCTGCCCCTCACCTGGCAACCATCATGGTGCTTCGTATTGTATGAATTTGACTACTCCAGATACTTCGAATAAATGTAATTATGCATTTTCGTACTTTCGTGTAGCATAATGTCCTAAAGACTCATCCATGTCATATAGCATGTGTCAGAATTTCCTTTCTTTGTAATAATAATATTTATTTGTAATAATATTCCACTGTATGTATCACTTTTGTTTAAACATTCCTCTTTCAATGGGCATATGGATTGCTTCCACCTTTTAGTCACTGCAAGGAATATACAACAATATAACCTTAAAAAAACACCTCATTTTTTCTTTGTGGTTACTTAAAAAGTAGTGTTATATAAATTGAACACGTGCCTCCTGTATACATGGCACTAAAAAACTAGCAAAAAAAAAAAAAACAAAAAACCTAAGCTATTACCAAGACAACATTCATACCTGGTATGCTTTTTACATAAAATACAAATGTCAGGTGACCTACCTATATTTCTGTTTGCCCTCCAAGGTTTGTTTTAACTGAATTTCTACCAACATTGTAAACAGCAGCTTTCATCTAAAACTCCGAATTTCCAGCTTATCTGAAGAAACTGCAATACAAACTGGGTTAGCCTTTTGGCAGGGCAATGTTTGGGTGGGGTCTGCATGTCCTTTAGGTGGCACATGGGCTCCATTTTCCCAGGGACAGCCCACACTTCCTGTGCACAGGTCCCTGACCTGGCCCTGTGGGCCTGAGCTTATACCTCCTGGCTTAATGATACATTCATTTGTGTAGCTGAAAAGTGAAATGTACCAGGAGAGAAGCACTGGACGACAGATCTAGAAGTCAATACCGTCATTTAGGTTCCAGGTAAAGAAGGGAGCTGAGGAAGCAAAAAACTTAGGTCTCAGCCAGGACTAAATACAGTTTCCCCTGATCACTGAGTCAGTGGCAGATCTGTAACTTCCCTGCATCAGACAGGTGCACAAGGGCTCTGATCAAGGCCAACAAACCCTGCAGTTCTCAGCAGGCTGGTTTCATTCATGCATTCATTCATTTATCTATTTATTTATTTGTTTTTGAGACAGGATCTCAATATGTAGTTCAGGTTGGCCTAGAACTCACAGTGATCCTCCTGCCTCAGCCTCCCCAGTGCTGGGATCACAGGTGTTTGTCACCATGCCCAGCTAGCAAGCTGGCTTTTCATTAGACTTGAGTCTCACCCAGGGAGTGACAACCCTGTGACCAGGAAGATTCCAGAGGCCCTTTCAGATGAGCAGTGGTCAGCCTGGGATCCAGGCGCTAGGGGATCACAGGGTGGGGTGGGAAATGACGTCTGCGCCTGGCGAAGCTCTCCTTCCTTCCATCATGAATGTCTGTGACCATCTCAGCTGTTTTTGCTGCACGTGAGACTCTATCTCTGACTGAAACTGCCGTACCTTCCCACTGCCCATTTGGGAAATCCTACTGCCCGTCCATCACCACTCAGAAATCACCGCAGCTAATGGGCCAACCCCCGGCCATTTATTACCACTTTAACAAAATAAGCCTATGTGCCTATGTGTTGCCAAATCCCAAACCTGCTTGAAACGTTTCACTGCATTGTAGTGTAACTGGTGCCTCTCTTACCTATTTTACTCATGACCACCATTCTGAGAGGATCTGAGGCCTTGTCAGGATGGCTCTTGGGTCAGTGACTCAAAGAAAAAGCTGGAAAACCCCTCTTTTGCATGACTGCTGAGAACCACACACCAGCTTGAACACTCAATCCTCATATTTTTAACCTTTGTTCGAAACCTGGGGTGCCGAGTCTCATTTACTCTCAGGGTGGCCCACTGCTGTGCATACAGATTGTCCTTAGTGCACAACACAGAAATCTGCTCAGTAGCAGTGATTTTTCTCAAGTTCCTCGTGCCCTAACCATCGTTTTCCCATTTGAAAAACAACACCTACGTTACCATCTGCCACCCAGTGGGTTCAGAAGAGATAATTTATGTGACAATGCTCTGTGAGCCACTCCATAAATACTACTTGCTATTACTGCTGTTATCGTATCTACCGCACTAACGCAGATATACTTACTGTTATGCCACGGAACATAAATACTGTTGTATTTGTTATAACAAGCTAAATATTCCCTGTGGTTTCTTCACACTCCCCAATCAGATACCAATTTATTATCATTAATACACCAGATTATTATGAAAAAAGCTTCTGTGGAATTTTTGAAGCTCTTTTCTTTCCTTTTCAAGAAGTCCTCATAGTTGGCTCAGTTTTGTACATCGGCCCCTCCTGCTCAGAAGCATCCACCTGCTGCAGCAAGCAGGCCAATGGGCTTCCCTTGATTAAGACTTGGGTTTGGCAGTGCTCATGTGGTCACCGGAGGGAGAATGCTGGGGTCCTTGTGGAGGGCTGAAGACAGGACCTGGCTCCTCCATCCACATTAGGGATAGATAATACCACACAGAACTCGTGTCTATGCCTGAGGCGAGAAAGTCAGCAGAAAAAGGAGACACTGGCCATTTTCAACAAGTCACTCGGATCGGGCATTTAAAGACTCTCTGCTTTGAATTTATAGCTGGCAGGCCTTTTGGAATTACATTATATTACAAACATTTAATTTTTCAAAGTCCAGGCAGAAGCCAGGCAGCTCCAGGGCTATTAATCAGGAGAGGCAGTTCTGCAGATTCCAGCTCTGGGTCGGAGCGCAGGGAGGCCTAATCATGATTTATGTGCCCAAAGTTCCGTGTACAGCCGCAGCGAGCTCCCAGTCTTGTGCCCTTCTCCTTCCCTTCAGCTGGCACAGACCTGGCCTTGGCCCTTGGGCTCAATGCAGCACGGGGACAGGAACTAATATATTTAGGGCTCGGGGGACACACTGAGCATGATTTCTTCATGAAAAAATTGTAGCTATGCTAATTTCAATTTGATTAAATGGAAGGATGAGCTCACTAGCAAAGAACACTTACCTGCAAAATTTTCATGCTAGACGGGACCCTCGGAGCTAATCTAGGATGGAGGGCTTCTTATCCTGGGTTCATCTTTATTATTATGATTGTTACTAATATTTTTTCAAATGCTGGGAAGTGAACAGATTACATATTTCTTCCCTCTCACGCTAACTAGGGAGCACTCTGTGACTGAGCTGCATTCCCAGAACTTCTGTTATTTTTTATATCAAACCTAACACAGGCTGAACATCTCCAATCCCCAAATCTGAAACTTTATGAGCACCGACATGATGCGTCAAAGGCTTTGGATTCTGCATTTTGGGCTACAATTTCGTATTAGGGATGATTAACAGGTGAAGTTTATCACAATATTTCAAAATCCAAAATATCTCCAGTGTTCACTGCTGGCGCCAAGCAATTCAGATAAGACTCATATGCAATCAGGAGGTATGGCAGGCACCATCGGTAATGAGCACTGGGCTAATTCCAACACGTGCATTACCCTGTGTCATTTTAATACTGGCACTTTTTCCACCGGCTCACTGCAGCTCCAGGAAGGGAAGTCATGTTCTCAGAGCGGCACAGCTGCTGCCTGGCAGGCACGACTCACACCCGAGGCCCTCACTCCAGAGCTCTGGCTGACCCAGCATTCTCCAGCCTTTGATGTCCCAACCAGAAGGCCAGGCCACCTCCTTGGAGCTGACTCCTGGGCCCCGCCCAACCAGCTGGCTTGGGAAGGGCTGTGAATGTGCATGACAGAGGGCCTTCTGGCCATGCTGACCTGGCTGGTCCAAGACCTGCATGCACCACAGGATCCCTGCATTCACAGGCAAAGATTCTGGCATTTTCTAGGGAAAAGTCCAAAGCCTTCATTAGATCCATATCTCAGAAACGGGAGGAACCAATGGTGTGGTGTGCAGGCTTCTCTGTAAGTTGGAAAAGCTGAAGGCTGGGAAGTGCAGATCTCCATGAGCAGCGTTAGACCGCCAGGTGGGGCCCGGTGCCTGCCCTTCGCTTCTGAGCTGCCCCTACTGCCTGGCACAAAGCCAAGTGGGCAAACTACAGCCCACATGCAGGCAGACCACCTCTGTAAACAATACTGAAACCAAGACCATGGATAAGCTGGGACCAGTAGGAGAGAAGCCATCCTTTATTTAAAACTCTGCTGGGTTATTAATGAAATCTTTCTACTGATTTTGCTTTTAAAAAACACCATGACAGAAGAACAGATCGTGGAAAATGTAGTATATATACGCAATGGAATATGATTCAGCCATAAGTAATGAAATCATGTCATTTGCAGGAAAATCGATGGAACTTCAGACCATAACAGTAAGGGAAAGAAATCAGACACAGAAAGCTAAATATTGCATGGTTTCTCTTACATGAGAAACCTATTCCATAAATCAAACAGTGAATACAATAAAGAAGAGATGGTAGGAAACAAGAAAGCAGACCTGTAGGGATGGGAAGGAAATGGGTAAGGGAGAGGTGAGAGAGAAGAGAGAGGAGGATAAAGAGATAAAAAATAATCCAGATGTGTTATACGCATGTACCAAGTACCCCAAACACACACACTTATTAAACAAAATGCATTAAAATGTTATATATCTGGATTGATTACTCAGCTTTTCAGTATGTTCAAATTTTCTGCCAAGGCAAAGTCCCACTTGCTTACCCCTTGTTCTGGCCCCAGACATTTGTACTAGTCCCTAAGTAATGAGGAACATACACCTGTATTCCAGGAAGCTGGGGCTTGCCTGTGTGGCTTGCAAGTTCAAAGGTGACCTTAGCTGTTTAGGGTCCAGTTCTTGAAGACCAATGAGCAGAACGACACTAGGAATCTGAAGAGGCCATGTGAGGACACGACAGAGAGGTGATTCTGTGATTTGACACAGTGCTAGACGGGGGGTGGGGGCGGGGTCCAAATACCCATTCCCCACAATTGGAAAATAACAATAAAACAAACAGTAAAAACTTGGCTTTTCCTTCCTCTGGCTTATGAAGCTCCAACCTCAAAGACAGATGGAAATTACTGCGGCTTTCCAGGTGTGGTTTAAACCTTCTGCTGATCCTTAGGCTGGGTTCTCCACACCCCATTCCGCAGGCCCTGAACAGAAAAAGAGAAACCATAACAGGCAGGGGTGTGCGGGCAGGAGGAAGAGAGGAGCAAGACTCACCCTGAAAGAGCATCGTCTGGCTGAAGTCGCTGCGCATGTCATTGCGACACACGGCCTGGACGCGGAACAAGTAAAGGCTGTCGGGTGAGACGTGGCTGATGGTGGCTTTCTGCAGAGGAAGAAGAAGAAGAAGGAGTGAATGGGTCCGAAGTCCAGGGCATCATCTACCTGCTCAAGCACACCTGGGGAGGTGGTGAGGGTCAACAGCTGTGGTGCTTCCCTGCTAGGCAGACACTGCCTGGAGAAAGAAAGTTTAATACCAAACTATGGAGGGTTGGAGGAATAACAGCATCATTCTTCTCTTGCTTGCTCTTTTTCTTGGTACTGGAGATTGAAGCCAGGGTCGTCGTGCCGAGCTACATTCCCAGGTCATTTTACTTTTTGTTTTGTGACAGGGTCTTGCTGGGTTTGAACTTGCAATCAACCTGCTTCAACCACCCAGAGTGCTGGGACTGCAGGTGTGCACCGCCACACCTGGCTGCTGTTCTTGACTATGGCTTGGAATACAGCCTCAGTGCTCTTTATACTCGCAAAGCTTGGACTTCTGTTATAATTACTGTCCTTTATAAACTGTTTATCCTCACAGCCACTAGAATTAGCAAACACATCTTCTCCAGAACCATGTAGACTTTCGAATATTAAGAAGCAATTCTTGCATGCCTGCTTCTTGGCAGTATGATGGCCTGGTCACATCTTCACTATGGATCATATGGGACACCATGCAGCAAGGAATAACACAGGCCCGAGGTCCTGAGACCTCGCTGTGTGATCCTGAGCCTCTGCTACCTTCAGCTGAGGGGTGGGGAGAAAAATTGCTACTCACAGGTTCTGTAGCAACTACCTAACACAGGCCAGGCAAAACTTGTTCACAGGTAGACGCACCAAGCAACAGGAAGAACACCCACTGATCTGTGACAGTGGGCAAGCTGCACCCCGCAGGCCAGGGTAGCCAGCCTGCCGTTTTCATAAATAAGTTTTATTGGCACACGGTCATAGCCATTTGTTTACATACTGTTTATGGCTGCTTTTACCCTGCAGCGGGACAGTCAGATAGTTATGAGAGACTGCATCATATAGATAGCCTGCAATACTTACTAACTGGCCCTTCTAGGAAAAACTCTGCCCACCTCAGATGAAACATCACCAGACAAATACAAGTCACCATGCCTGAACATTTCATTCCAACAGCCTTGTGCAGTAAGAAAAGGTAACCTACCTAAACAGCAGGCAGCACTTGCTTCCTGAAGGAACAAAAAAATGCGTGAAACCGAGTCCCACAGATGCCTCCCAGTGGACGTGACATTTCATTGAATTGTGCACAAGGGCTGATCAAAAACTACACTATTTGTTAAAATAAAATAAAACGTATTTATTACAGTAAAAGACACATTACCCCAATCCCCTCAAAACACTCCCCACATTTCAAATGCACTTATCCCATCGTTCTTGCCACTTTCTGAAGCAGTTCTGGAAAGCGTCTTTCCTGAGTGTCTTTAAAAGGTTGGATCCAAAATACAATGAATGCAGCTAGCAGGAACCACCCAATGGAAGGCGAGGCTCATAAAAACAGGCAGTGTCCTCATCCATCTTATTCTCTGGATCTGGCACCATGTGACTTTTGGTTCTTCCCCAAAGTCAAAATGATCATGAGAGATGAATGTTTTGAATCAGTTCAGGACATCGAGGCAGCCATGACAGCACAACTAAAGAGACTTATGAAGCAGGACTTCCAGAACTGCTTTATAAAGTGGCAAGACGGATGGGATAGGTGGGTTTGAAGCAAGCCGGAGTGTTCTGAGGGGGATGCATAGCAATGTGCATTTTACTGTAAGAAAATTTTAAAAATTTAACCGCTCTCTGTATTTCTTTCATCACGCATGTATTCTGGACTGAGGTAGGAAGCTGCAATGTGTGTGAACCTCTAAGATCTTTATTAGTGTAACCACTTCAAGCCTCTGCACGGGTATTAACGTGTCATTGTAGCCCCACCTGTGGCTGTCACCTGGCAAGCAGCTTCCTAATGGGAGCAGCAGGTAAGGGCCATGTTATTCAAGTGCGAGCCTCACCGTCTCGTTTGCAGGAGGTATGAGGAGTGCGGGAGGATGTAGGAAAGGGCTGCAGACCGGAAAATGTTAGAAATGTCACGTACTACTTTAAGGTTTCTGAGCTGCAGTGACCATAAGTTAGAGAACAGCTTTGTTGCCACTAAGTCAGCACTGTTCAAGTGCTGAAGAATTAAGAAAATTAATTTCGTGTGTCCCCAGAGAAAATAACTACCCCTAGAAATTCATATGAAACAGCACTTGCTGTCAGGCACACTTTTGTTTACATCTCTCTGTCTTTCTCAGAAACTAATTTATGCTCCTTCTGTAAACCTCTGACCCCATCTTCTGTTGAGAGCAAAATCTTCACTCTGTGGATACAGAGACGCATCAGGATTCGCTCCCAGCCACTACTACTCATCTTTGCATGTTTAATTACTTTCCACTGAACACGAGAAACCAAATAAGCACCAGGTCCTTTCTGCTGATTAATGCAAGCCTGATTTACTTCAGAAAGAGAAGAATCCCCGATGGACTTCCAGTTGTGACAAGAGAAAGGTTAAAAATCCATCAAAACCTTGGGTGCCTTTCAACAGATTCCTCTCTGATTTCGTGAAGCGCGCTGTTCCCCAACGTGACCCAGATAACAATGCCTAGTGGGAAAACTGAAAATATAAATGGAAATTAGGTAAAAGAAACTTCATCTGAAGGAATATGGAAAGAGTTATTCTACAGCTGACTGAATGGGCCCCGAAGACTCTGTACTGTAGGGAAAAGAAAAGTGACAACAGTCATTGAGAATGCCACGTGGTGCCAGTGCACTTTGCATGTGCAGGGACAATTATGGTCTCATTATTCCAGAGCCTCCTTTGATAAACAATAAATACAACAGAGCTTTCAAAACCGACTGTGTCACTTTGAGTTTATCGTGCACGGACTTTATGACTAGTGCTTCTGGAGGATTCGCTTTGGTAGAGGAAAGAGTTGGATTCTACTCCCCTACACCTGTTCTGAGGGGCATTTTTGTGTTTCCGCTGCTGAACATTTACGAATTCGATGAGAAGTTCGATCTGTGGAGCTGATAGGGAAGTCAGATATCACAGGCTCTCAGAGTCAGAAAACTTTCACAGCCACACGGGTCCAGCAGGTAATGGGAATGTGTGAAGGACACGTGAAGACAAAAAGGAGGTGGGGGGCACGCGGAGAGTTGGGTGGTGGTGCTGACAGCAGCAGATGGAGCAGGGGAGGAGGAGGAGGAGGTAGAGGAGGGGGTGTGACTGTAGTGAGAGTGAGGACTCGTACAGAGCTCAGTGAGCACCAGGACCTGGGTGCGCCTGCAAAATGCATTTGCTACACGCACTCACCGGAGCAGACAGGAAGGCCTAAAGGAGGAGTTCTGGGTCAACACCCAGGTCACAAAGAGCCAGTATGAGGAAAGTAACCAGCTCTTGCCACTTGCGCAGCTGATCCATGCACACGGAGCCCAGGGAGCATCCAACCACCACGCACCATGGCAGCCCCCGTGCCCGGCAGGCAGCACGAGGATTGGCTGGCACGAGCACAGTGCCTGACCAAGAGGCACAGCGGGGGCCTTGGAGATGCAAGGGCAGCTGCGCCCCGATTAGGAACAGGGCCTTACCAAATCTTTGTCGCTGTCCTTCGTGAATGTCTTCTCCTTCTCGTCCTCGTTCTTGGTCCAGCTGTAGGAGATCATGTAGTTCATGATGGGGGGGTGGTAGATGGTCTCTGGCTGGCTCCAGGACACCTGCAGTGCTGTCTGGTTCAGGGGCTGCACCTTCATGTGGATGGGCGGAGAGCTGCAAACTGAAGACACAGCAGTGAGGTTCGGGGGCTTTCCTGGCACAGCATGCCTTTTGCTAGTGCCCCTCCATGCACTGAAATGACCGCACAGGAAACGCCCATACTCTCTTCACATTCGTCCTCTGCTACTAATATTGTGCAGCACCCCTTCCTGTCTACACACACATGCACACATCCATACAGAGCTGAGCTGTTTTTCAGCTGAGCCACTGCAGGCAGATTGCAGACACGCTGACAATCCAACCCTCAATGTTGCCTCTTCTAAGAATATGGCCATTGTTCCATGGGACCAAAATCTCATTATCCCAGCTGGGAAACTAAATACTAACCCAACTGAGTTATCACATTCATAATCCATATTCAACTCTCCCTCACTTTCTCAGAGATCATTTATAGCTATCCCTGGTCCCTTCAGGCTCTTATTTTTTGAGACAAGAGCTCACTAAGTTGTCTAGACTGGCCTCACGCTCGCAACTCTCCTGCCTCAGCCTCCTGAGTCCTGGGATTACTTGCATACACCATCACACCTGGCCCCCTTTGGTTTCTTTTAACCTAACACGCTCAACTGGCCTTCTTTGTTTTCAGAATACACTTTTGGAAGAAGCCAGGACATTTAAGTCAGTGAGTGTCCCCACTGAAATTGTAGGTGAAATCTTAGTGTAAACAGATCAGATGTACATAAACACATATAACCTGAGACTGTAAATAATTTGAAGACATATACAGAAAGGGTGACATCCTCTGGCCCAGCAGTGCCCTGTGTAATTACTATGATGCGGGGCGTAAGGAAAGGTCAGACTAATTCCCCTTTTCATTCTTTGTGGTTTGGAGATTTTGGAGCCAAGGTGGATCTACATCTATCTACGGACAGAACTGCAAAGGCTGAGAACATCAAGTTACCCTTGCACGTCTGGTGAAGGTTCTTTGGTCCCTGAAACATGAACCGAGGAGCTCTGGGAAATGGTACTGTGCAGGAGCAGCCCAGACCTCTGCCCTCAGTGCCAAGGACACCCCCTATCTAGCTGGGACAACCCCACATGTCTCCAGATATTCACAGATGTCCTCGTGCCGGGGCACAGGGGTGTATTTGACCTGCCCAGTGTTGAGACTGCTGGTCTAAAAGAAGAAATAAGGATTCACCAAAGAATCCAATATGCGGAGCTGACAGTGACCATGAAGAAGAGGTCGAGAGAGGGGAGAGGGGATTGGTGTTTTCCAAGTGTTTTAGGGAAGGAGCTGACTCAGGCTGTGGGTCCAGGGTAGAGAGACATGGAAATCTGAGGCAGGAGGATCACAAACTGCCTCAACCCAGGCAATTTAGCAAGACCTTGTCTCAAAGAATTTTTAAACTTTAAAAAGGGCTGGGGATGTAGCTCAGTACAAAGGCTCTGGGTTTAATCCCCAGTATTACAAACCAACCAACCATTTAAAAAGCTCTTTCTCCCACAAGTCCTTAGAAGCCATTAGAAAGATCTGAACCTGGAATGACAGAATTGAGTTGTCCCCTTGCCCCTTGCCAATTGCAGAAGGCCCCAGAGCACAGGAGGGGCATCAGGAGGTGCTGCCCATGGCCAGCTGGGGGCAAACCAGGGAGGGACAGCGGGCAAGGGCAGCAGGCTCCACAGCGGCCAGGAGGTAAAGCCAAGAGGTTTGTGCCAGCCAGGTAAGGAGGAGGACGTGCAGCTTTGGGCAGTGGAGCTGGCGAGGAGGTCTGCATGCTGGAGAAAACTGGTGTGGGGACCAGGGCTAGGTCCAACCAGCTGGTGTCTGTGGAAGCCCAACTAGGCACCAAGCAGCCCACCATGTGCCGGCCTCCCTTATGCCCACCTAGATCCCCAAATCCAAGGCAGCCTGGGGGCGCAGGACAGTATGCAAACCAGGAAAGCACGGCAGCTGTAAGGACACTGCTGGAGGACAGCAGGGACAGGTTCCTACAGGGAGGCACTGCTTTGCTCTTCAGCTGCCAAACCATGAAGCAGCTGCTGAGATGCACTTTGTGCGACAGACACAGAAAGGAAGGGATACATTACATAATGAGGCATTCCCACTGCCCTGCAGAACCCTGGGAGGCACTGCTCTGCCTGCCACGAAAATGCCACCAGAGCAGGTGCACCAAACAAAGAACCTGAAAGGAGGCTTCTACACACATGTAGGAGGAAGTGACAGATCATGGACACTAGGTGGTGCCAGGCTACTATTTTTTTTAAATATCCCAACTTGGTAAGAGGCTGGATTCTCAAGAAGGCAGAGGGGCGAAAAACGAGAAAAGATCTACACCTGCAACTCTCCCAATACTAATAGTGAGCCAAGGAGATTTATGTACTAGGACTCTTTTATACCTAACAACGACACCTTCACTTCTCTATGCTCTCTCACCTATTACTCTGTTCTCTTTTATCTTCCTCTTTTTGTAGGCATTCACACCCCTGCTCCAATTAGCAGTGAGCTTATGGGAATATGCACCTCTCCCCAGTAGTTACACCACAGCCACATAAATAATCCTATCACCCACAGGGAGATGCAACCCTTCTTATTTATATTTGGAACAAAAATAGGTTTTACTATGCAGGTTAAGATGATTCATGTCTATCTACAAAATTTTTAAGAATTAGTACAAAATGTAAACAGTGTTAAAAGAAAAAAAGTCATCCTGAATCTCAGTGTAACCACAGCTTACTATTGTGCAATGCTGCAGATCAATATCCAGACAGAAATCTCTCTCCATAACCTGGGTGATGGTATACACCCAGCCTGATGCAAATGCTCTGCAAACGAATTCCTTTGCCATTACGTTTCACTCAGAAAGTCCTGCACACATTTCCTCGTAATAAATAGGTTTGGTACCACTGCTTTGAATGAAAGTACAGAATCCCACAGTCTCAACAAATTAGAAAACACTGAGTTAGTTAAGCTCTCAAAAAGGCAGGCCTGGTCTCTCTCTAATGGGATCACCTGCCAGGATGGAAATTCTGCAACCAAGAGGCCTCCCAAGACCCAGTGCCTGAGCAAGAGCCCCAGGCCAGTGGAGACCAGAGGTTTGCAGGCCACGGGCTCCTCCCTGCCCTGCCTCTGAAAAGCATGGTGCAAACAGAAATCTCTCTCCTCTCTGTCTCCTCTGTCACCTTCTGAGACAGAGGGCTGCTTTCTGGGCACAGTGGGCACATTGGGAGGAGGCCTTTGCAGAGGACCAGGAGGAGCTACGATAGAGGCTGGCCAGGCTTTTTCTGCGAAGGGCCAGATAATAAATGTTTTCAGCTTGGGTTTCAGAGAGCTTTGGCTTCTGTGTTGCAACAGACTCTGCCTTTGAAGCACAGCTAAGCAGCACAGTTAGTAATGTAAAAATGACAAGTGTGACTGTGCCCAGGAAAACCCTGCTGTGGACACTCAGTTTAGGTTTCATAAGATTTTCATGTGCCACAAAATGTCTTTCATAATTTTTTCCCTGTTACAAAATACAAAGCCATACTCAACTCATGTTATACAAAAGATGGTGGTGGCTGAGTTTTGGCCCATGGACCAGTCGTTTGCTGATTCCAGACTCAGTAGACAAAGGCACACTAGACTGTTATCTGAAACACAGTTGTCAACTGCGTGTGTCTCGTTAGCACCGAGTTCTACCCCAGCACAGCCTGACAGGACTACTCCTCTATGGAGCCCAGATGCTTCCCAGCACTTACAATGCCCGGAATCCCACTACTGCCTTCCCTGACTGTATTTTCAAAGTCCCACACTAGCCGGTGGGCTCCTCGCCTTTTGTCTTGCTCGATGCATTACAGCTGAGTCCTCAGCAGTGGCAGGCAGCTGGGACACATTTGCTGAATGCATGGCATGTTGGCTGTACAAGGAATGCAATCCTCAGTCCTTTCCTGGTCCGCATGGCC
This sequence comes from Erethizon dorsatum, assembly GCA_028451465.1. Lineage (NCBI taxonomy): Eukaryota > Metazoa > Chordata > Mammalia > Rodentia > Erethizontidae > Erethizon > Erethizon dorsatum. The sequence goes on along the minus strand of CM051825.1, from coordinate 92,950,424 downwards.
TGTGTGATGTTGCCCCATCTGGGTTTCCACTTTCCTCCTCAGTTACTCTTCTCTGGCCAACCTCACTGACGATCTGGCTTCAAAGCCACGCTTTCGTCAGCGTCACACCTCTCAGGGCCCTGCACACTGTGTCCTCACCATCTGTCCACTCTCCATCCCTCTGAGTGAGTTGTACACATCTCCCAGCCAGGGACCAGCTCTTGATCACTAGCAGCCTTGGCAGGGCCTCAGATTTCAGTGTGAGAACAGGAGACTGGATTTCGTGGCTGGGTGTTTTGTTTGTTATGTGCCTGTAATCCTAGCACTCTGGGAGGCTGAAGAAGGAAGATTTCAAGTTAGCACCTTAGCAAGAGTCTGTCTCAAATTTTTAAAAATCTGCAGAAGGCTGGGGGTGTAGCTGAGTGTGAAAACCTCTCGTTCATCGCCCAGTATTGCTGAGATAGATATAGATACAGACATAAATAGAGACACAGGGACAGAGAGAGAATCTGCTCTTCAGTCAGATGAAATCCTCAGGTCCAAAATCAGTATCACACCACTCATCCCCAGGGATCCCTTCAGGAGCCTGCAGTGTGTGTGGGATTCCTGTCTCCAGTCTTTCGCTCAGACCTTCTCTAAGGGGACACTTGCTGCTCAAGAAATGGCTCACTCTAAGGAGGCAACGAAACACCCTGAAGGGTGGGTGGCTGGGGAAGGGTGGGACAACCGGATACTATCAAGGGCTTTCGCAGACCAGGACACAGCCCCCAGGTTCTCATCTGTAGAATGGCTGCCCATTAGCAGGCGACATCACAGGAATACAGGAATACAGGGAATGCTGTGGACAAACCTCAGGCTCCCTGGCAATACAGCAACAAGCTGCTTGGCCCAGATATGGTTGAAATATCGGTATGTCTTATGTGGCGATCCTGGTGTTTAAACTGGGTCTGCACCCACACATGGCAGTAGTTGGCTGAACAGCAACCATCTCCTTTAGACTCACGCTTCTGTCGCTCTCAGTCCCCACCTCTCCTCTACCCACCCCCTGCCAACTGCAGGTGCCTGGCCCCCAAGGCTGGCGAGTCTTCCTCTGGTCTAAATGGAGCCAGCGGTGCTGCGCTAGGTAACAGCAGGTATGCAGTACTTGCATCTTTCTTTCCCGTAACAGTGGCCATTGTACACTGCACCTTGTCTGCAACATCTTGATGCATCCTTTCATACAAAATCTAAGCCTTGTAACCCTGTCGGAGCTGCCACACCCAGCTCTGCACACAAGTGGCCCGTGAGGTACCCCTGACATCAGCCTCTCCCTTCTCTGGGGCCTGATTGCACTCCCTCCAGGGGCTGATTGCTTTCACAGGCATCTAAGGTGCTGCTCACTGCAGCTCTGAGCATTTCCGCCTTCTCTCTGAGCCATCTTTTATTAGGACCCCAGGTTTTGTTCAATAATGAAGAGGCTTCTAGCAGAGCACCCAAGGTCCTCGGGCTCTAAATCAATGTCAAGTATATTTTCACAGTGGTTCCACAAGTAAATGCTCAGACTCCCCTCACCCCATCCTCTCCATCCTGGGCTGCGGAGAAGCTAATGGGATACGCTCTGTCTGCAAGGGCCTCACTCTCTGGAGTGCACAGCTCTTCCCCAGGGCCTCTTCCTAGCATGTGATGTCACACCTGCAGCACACTATCGATCAGGAGTCGCAGAGACAGACTGCTCGAACAAAGCCCTTTGGCGCACATTCACTATTTCACAATGCTGTTGACAGAAATGAAACTCTGCCTCCTGGTGGAGGGAGGTTGCAACACTGTACCACACCGGCATGGCGCGTGAGTGCCCAACCAGCTTGGTGTGCACCAGCTGGGGAGGGGAGGACAGCAGGCAAGGGTCTTCTCTTACAGGCCTGCTCAAGCCAGGGTGGGAGGAGAGAACGGAAACCACCTCCTAGAAGCAGGCAGGACCCATCAGAGGACAGGCTGATTAGATGCCCATCATTCCCCACTGCCCCAGCTCAGCTCAGGAACCCTGAATATGGAGTCCTGAAGGAAGCCTGCGGAAGACATGGCCTCAGGGAAGGTGCTCTCTTTTGAAGGGCTGTGTCACAGCAGTCTAGGTCTAGGTAAACACTACGTCCCCACAGCAGACTGTAGGGCTTCAAACCTGGAATCACAGAGCTCTGGGCTGCTCCCTCCCTCATCGCTGCCCAAGAGCTCATGAAGGGCAAACAGCTCAGAGGAAAGTGCCAGAACTGCAAACCACGGACTCAAAGCAGGATGGAGCTCCAGCAGACGTTACAACTTCTGAACACTGCTGAGTTACAGCTGCCAGGCGTGGGATCATGTCAGGCCACCCGTGCACATGATACCTGAGTCCCGGGGGAAGCTCGACTATCCTGTGCTTTTAGGATGAGGACACTGGGGACCAGAGAGACCAAGTCACTGGGCGGAGCCCAGAAGACATAACAGAGGGGATGCAGAACTGGAAATGGAGCGGGTAGGGCTGTAGGAGGGCAGCCCTGGGAGTTCTCTCACACATTTCCTATGTGTGTCCTCCCGTTTGCACTGCGCTCATGAGGACATCAGGAGGTTACTCCAGCTCTCAGGACGAGCACGCCATCCCACACAGGCAGGACAGCAGCTTCCTTCCGGTTAACAATCCTTTGAGCAAAACGCTTTCTTCCCGCCCCTCCTCACCCCTTCGTCCCTTCACCCCTGCACTTTGGGTTCTCAGTAACAAATGACAGCATAGGAGTCTCTTGACAATCCCCAGAGCACCCTCCATCTCCTTCGAGTCTCTGGAAAACTGAAGAGCCCAGTCATGACTCTTCCTCCATCAGAAATGTATCCAGAGCCCAGGGTCCCTAGGGCCATCCTGGGGGCGCCCGTGACAATCAGAGCAATGCTGCACACCCACCCCTCCTCTGTGCCTTTCCGTGTGATCTGAGAGTAATGACAAGCCCCAGCTGATGAGCCTGGCTCTGCGCTGAGTTGGTGCCACTCACAAATCATGTCACGAGTCCTACTGTAACTCCATAGGGTTGGTGGCTCTGTCCTTACTCTAGTTTTGGAGACCTAGATCTAAGAAGGTCATCCATTCTCTTACTCACTCTGGGGTCACTCTGCTTTGGTTCTAGATAAAATCAGCTGTGTGGTCTTGGATAAAGCTTGAGTAACTGTTTCTGGAATAAGTGCATAAAATGCACAAGAGCACACAGACATTCTGGAAGTGCGCTACAAGGAATAGTCATTATTAAATATTTATTTAGCTGTGTGCAAAGGCCCTGACACATAAGCACAGGTTGGCATTGTCTCTGATCTCCTGGAGAAGATGGCCCAAGAGGGGAAAAGACATTAACCCCTTAATCCTCCTAAATCAGAGTTCTTAACTTAGAGCTCCTTAGAGCCTCCAGGGAGAATTCACAGAAGTCTGTGAACTTGGATGGCAAAAAGTACACAGTTATTCTCACCAACGTCAACTAAAATTCCTTACCTCTCGAACACTGTCAACAAACCCTGGAAGTATTAGCAGGACTTGTCTGATGCTACCTATAGTTAAGTCTAAGGCTTATTAGAGCTGCTGCTAGACCTTATAATTTTAACACCTTCATCAAGAAACAGATAAAGTGGTATTTCATATTTAAAAAAATATTCTGATAATATCTAAGGATAACTGGCTTCCTGTAAAATCAGTTGTATTTACGACTGAAGAGGCATGGAGGATCCGCAGGTGACTAAAGAAGTCCACGGTACTCCAAAGGTTATATCCTCCTAGCACCAAGGAATACATGCTTTCAGGGAAAATGTTCCAGCAGTTCTGTACAATGGCACAGGGGTATTTGAACTGAAGTCTGAACAAGCAGTTGTTTATATAGTGGGCAGGAAGGGAGGAGGCTTGGGTGCCAGACCAAAAAACAGACTGTCCTAGGCCCTCCAAAGGCAAAACCGGAAAGAACACTGGTGTGGCTGGTGGCAGAGGAGGGGGAAGCAGGTGGCTGGAGACTAGCTCTCACAGTTGTTAAGTGCTGGAGCTGGGGTTTGTCCCAGGGTGGGTCTGACTCTGGGGGCCACCCTGGGACATGAAGACCCCAGTTACAGCTGCTCAGAGTTCGGCCAAGCCCTAGTCAACTGCTTTCAAGTTTTAAACCCATGTTTTTTTTTGTTTTGTGGGTACTGGGGTCAACCTCAAGACCTCACGCGCCAGCAGGTGCCCGTGCCGCTGAGCGATATCACCAGCCCTTTTTTCATATGTGGGTACCGGGAGTCGAACTCAGGACCTCACGCTTGCCAGGTAGGCGCTTATGTCCCTGAGCTATCTCACCGGCCCCCAAACCCATGGTTTCTTAACTGATGTAAGCTACAGACTGTGGACTTCTTTTCTACACCATGCAGTGGTATTTCCTCCATTGTGTGAATAAGCCCTGAATTAGAAATCATTTTCTCAGCAAACAAGTGCATATTAAACACCATGTCACAGTGACCATGGAAGACAGCAGATCTGAAAACACTGCTTGCAGTGCATGGGACAGAGCTCCACGCTCAGCAAACCACCACAGCAGTTACAACAGGCAGAGCCTGGGAAAGCAGAGACGGAAGTTCAGTTCTCCAGGACTGGAAGCAAGGTTTGGACTTTCCCACGTTATGCTATTCCTGCCCTCCGCTGCCTCCCTGGAGTCTTTTTTTCACATGACATTCCTCTTCCTCTGAGAGCTAAAGGCCATGGGGATGTCCATGTCCTGTGCAGGAATATTCATTGTCTGGCTCAGCACTAAGGGAGGTGGGAAGTTCAGAATGATGCATCTTCCATCCCCACTTGGTAACAACAACTGCACCTTGGACTCTGGCTGGAGGCTGGATTCCATCCCTTTAATGTGAAGATACTGTGATTTCCTGCCAAGGGAGCAAATGGACTGGTCACATCTTGATGCAGCACAGTAGCCTATGTGGAGCCTCTTAACTTCCCGTCTCCCCTGCCTGGCTCCAGTCATGGGCTCCAACGGGGGTCTGAACCAGAGACCAAGTGAGGCAAATGCCCAGGGCCCTTGAATTGCAGTGGGCTTTCGTATGGCTGAGTCTCCTAGTTCACACTGCTAAGATGGAGTTACAGCTCTGAAGCAGCAGCTGGGTCACTTAAAATACAGCCCCAAAGCTGCCCTTAGCAATGCAAAACCGTGCTGAACACCATCCAAGAGCTAAGAGCCCATGAGCTGGCTTCATAAGTGATCCCAACAGCCACAGCAGAGTCACAGAGTCACCTGCACAGACACACTTAGCTGGCTTCGTTTACATAACTTACTATAGATGATTAGAATTCAGGTGGTTAAGGTGCCCTCCTTGGTTTTCCATTTGGTTCTTAAAATTTATCTCCTGCAAACGGGCTTGATACCTACTACACTGGAGGCACGTCCTGCTTCTTGGCTGATGTTTGGCTGTAATCAGCTGCAACCTCTGCTATGCTTCCTCGCCACCTGCTGCTCTGATTCATCCTCATTCTACCAGAGTGCGGCTAAAACCCCCAGATGTGATGTCTGAACTAACTGGCCACTTGGTAAGGGCGACCCTACTTGGTATTATTTCAGGGTCTCCCACACCCAGGGACTGCTCTTAGATGCCCTCTACTGAGCAGGGCCCAGGGGCCCAGAGAAGGTTCCATTTGCATGGAGAGACCAGGCTGGAAATGGGCGGCGCCCCCTAGTGGGACCCTCTAGAAACAACTAATTTAGAAGATAAGCTGCAGCAGTAGCTTGACTGCCTCAGCAAACAGGTGCGTATGCCTGGAGGGGCTTGGGGCTTTACAGTGGCATCTGAAAACTAACAGTTTGAAATAGTCAGCACACTCCTCACTGAGAAGGCTCCTCTTTTCTGGGGAGCCTTTCCCGGTGCCAGCCCAGAGGCACAGACACTGCTCGTCTTTGTGCACTTGATGACACCTGACAGCCCTCAGCATCCAATGTCCAGGCGGTGCTTTGCTAGTGCAGGCAGAGATCTAAAATGTGACAGCCAACACATGCATTTTTGTCCAAGCCAGTCAAGAGCGCTGCCCAGAAGTGCAGCCAGCAACCGTAACGACACTGGCTATGTGGAGGAAGAAAGAGAGAAAAGAACTCCACTCCACAGCTGCCCCTGACCCTAAGAGGAGAGGAGGTGACTTTGTTTCTTACGCAAGAAAGCAAAGGTTCTGTCCATATTCCTGGACCCAAAGAAAACCCACCTCATCCCCCACCCCCTGGCTCGAGGAATCGCCAGGGGGAGATGGGGAAGATAAACAGTGTCGTCTCCTGGCTCCACGCCTTCTGAGGCTCCAAGGAGATGTGAGCACACATCCCGGGCCTCGCGCTTCCGGGGCTTGAATGCCAGTTAGCAAGAAAGGGGAAGTGAGCTGCTCTGGAGGGAAGGATGCTGTTGGTCTCCACTAATTTCCAGATCGCTGTTCACAAGCACCATGGTGCCCACGCAAATAAATCCAGTGTCAGAGAAGATTTATCTGGTGAGCAAGGAGAAGCAGAAGCTGTAGGAGGGTTGCTAAGTCAGCCTTGAAGATCAAACTCTGCCTACCTGCCTGGAGACAGGGAGGATTAAGTAATAAGGTAATATTTATAAAGTGTGAAAACAATTGGCAGTCCCAGGTACCAAGCCAATGGCTCCCAAGCCGCAACTGGGGCGGTGCCTGGGAGCACCGTGACACCACTGCGTGACACCCTGAGCTCTCTGTTCCCTGGGACAGCATGTAAAGCTCTATTTATTTATTTATTTTTTTAATGAATGCTTCCATCCAAAGTGGCTTTGGTCAGAGTGAAAGATAGCTTCTCAAATACCAGGAGCCTTTCTGATTTCAGTACAGGGAATGATGGGGAACGCTACTCCAAATGCCTGGCTAGACTGTAGATGCCCCAACTGGGCTAACTCTTGTGGCAAGAATCTTTTATTCCTGACCACCTGGCATGCAAGCATTAGCTTAATCAATCTGTCCGACCACCCGTCCATCTGTCTGTCCATCCATCCAATCCAATCTTTACTAAGGAGCCAACAGAAATCATAGTATTTCTTTCCAACAACAACGAGAGAGAGACAAAGACAGAAAAAGTCTTACCCTTTGTGAAGCTTATGGAGTGGTGGGAGAACTAGATATTAGGAAAAAAATCTTCAGCCATACCAAGTGGTGCCTGGGAAAGGTAATGTGGTCCTGACATACACGGCTGGGCTGAGGCAGCCAGGAAACCTCCTGGCAAAGGGAGCTGTAGGCAGAGCTGGGAAGGTGAGGTCTGATGTGCAGGACGCCAAGGGAATGACATGCGAGATGGGAACAGGGGAGTGTGACACATTCTAACTTGTGGACCACATGAAGACCTGTGGGCTTCCCTGGAAAGAGTCTAACAAAGGCAAAGAACCTAGCTTCATGCTTCTACCAAAAGGACAGCTCCTTTATTCTGAAGAGCATTCTCCAAAGATCATGTCACACAAATCTTGGTGCCCTGAGCGTACAAAGCAGCCCACTGACCTGTAGACAAGAAAGTACAGTTCCTTGCAGAGTACTGTTCTAACACTGCCTGCACTGTCCCATCAGTCGCTGAACAATGCCTGTGATCGTGCCATGTGCTAGGAACTGGGAGGCCCTACTGACCCAAGAAAACACAAGATCTGCTGCTCATAGGGCTCCGTGCTCCAGATCAAGTGGGTGCACAGGCCTCTCAGGGTCTGACCCTGTGACTAGGGCCTCAGGGGCCTCTGCCCTGAGCACCCAAGATAACTTGACAAGACAGATAAAGCCAAGTAGAGACCAAGTCCACTGACTGCTTTCACAAAGGAAACAGCACTAGATCCCTACAAGCATGTCTATATTTAAAGCTCCGTCTTTCAGGGAAGAATTAAACTATATTGTTCAAGCCACCTAATGACATCTAAAACCCAGAGGTCACCACCTGTGGATTTATTCAGTTCTTTGAATGGTGGAAAGAGCAGCGCATTTGGACACAGAGCATCTTGGTTCACATCTTGGCTCTGCCACTTCTTGGCTGAGAGGCCCTGGGCAAGTTACTCACTCTCTTGAGTGCTGGACCACTCACTTGTTAGAGAGAAAGGACTGTACTGCCCTTCCCTCTCTACTCACCACACACATCCTCTATCAGTTGGCAAATCTCCTTTGGTGAGGCTCTGCTCCAACACCGATCCCTAACTGGTCACTTCTGCCTCTGCCATGGGCATCATCATCTGGCTTGGAATAGTCCCAGTAACGTCCTGCAAATCCCCTGAGAACATTCTGCACACAACAGCCTGAGCAACAGCTCACGGATAACCTCTCCAGATCATTCCACAGCACTACCCAGAACCCTCCAAAGGCTCCCCATTGCTGTAAGAATATACTCTTCAATCCTTCCCCAAAAAAACTCTTTTCAAGGGTTGGCTCTTGTCCTTCTCTTTAGCCTCTTGCCTGATCTTGCTTTCCTTTGTTCACTGTTCCAGGCTGGTTTCTATCCCTCAGGGCCTTTGCAAATGACCACCTCCTCCAGATCTCTGCCTTATCACCACCTGCGCTATCCAACCTGGACCTCCTTCGCACACCCCACAACACTGGCACAACTACTTGATTTCCTTCACGACAGTAGTGAAGCCTTATCCCCATGGACTTATTTCTCTCTTTAGAATGTGAACACCATGACAAAGGACCTCTCCCATATTCATCTCTACTTCTAGTACCTAGAACTTGTTCTTAGTGGCTGCTCGACAAGTGTTTGATGAGTAAACAGTGAATCCTGGCAGAGGCAGCGAGAGGATATAGAGCATATGTGAATAGAAGAGGATGCACAGCACCGGGACACAGCGGCCCTTCCAAACCTTTCCTTACCACGGTGCTCTGGGCACGGTTTCTACTCTCTATAACATTTTCAAAGGCGGCTGAAGATGTGTGACACATGAAAAGAAATTTACTGGCCACAAAATAGTCAGTGATTGCTATGGTTTGAATATTTAGGCTGGTCTCCTGCCAAAACTCCTATGCAGGCACGATCCCCAGGGTCATGGTACTGAGAAGGGGAGGGGCCTGTGAGAGGTGATGAGGTCACAGCGGCTGCACCTTCATAAAGGGATTAATGTGGTTCTCCTGCAGCTAGAATAGTTCTCAGGAAAGCAGGTTGCTACAAGGCTGGTCAGCTCCTTTGTCCTCTCTCTTTCTCTTCTACACACGTTCACTTGCTTTTCTATTATGAGGTGAACCGTCACGAAGCTTTCAGCAAGAGCTAAGTAGATGGCACACCTTCCCAACCTCCAGAACCACAAGCCAAAATACACCTCTTTCCTTTATAAATTATCTGGACTCTGGTATTCTGTTACAGTAACGGAAACTGACTAAGACAATGCCACATTAATGTCTACAAAAACTCAAACGCAGTCTGTTTCAACTCTTATAATATTAACATAAAATGCCTGAGGCATTTAGAAATGTTTAATATGACGTGGCAGGACCCTGAAAAGTGTAAGAACCTGGAACTTTCCAGAATCAAAGCATAGTCCTACTGTTTTTCCTTCCTTCTTAACTACTCTGAAGGTTAAAAAAATATTGGCAAAAGAGAGTTATTTTTGAAAAAAAAAGGGGTTAAAAACTCCCCAGGAAGCTGTATGAAAATTTTGTTTTTCTTTTCTCTCTCTCTCTCTCTTTTTTTTTTTTTTCCTTAGCACTTTGCTATGCTGAAAGTTTCTGGAAGTGACAGGAAAACTTTTTGGAAGAATTTCTGGGAGGGCAGCTGCCTACAAAAGAATTAAGTGTTCACACCAGAGCTTCTTTTAATAAGATAAAGTAATTCAAGCTCATTAATCCGGTGAGTGGAAATGATTAAACTGAAAATAGAACAACATTAATATTTTTTCCAAAAATAGCCAAAAGCTATGATTTCAATGTCAAACTCTTTTTTAAAGCAATCATGGATTTATTTCTTTGGTTGCTAATTTAGGTGGAAAATATGATGCTCTTTCTCAATGTATTCTGGCTTAAAATTGGCCAGACATTCTCCCATGGTGGGATATGGTCTTTAAAACTGCTTTTAACCAAATCAGAAAGTAATCTTCAGCACTGAAAATATACTTTAAAAATTTGAGATCCCTCCACTGACAGAAGAAAACCATTGTCCAAAAACCACAGCCCTGGCTTAATCACAAGACTGGAGGGTTCTGCAGCCAGCCTGTGCCCTTCCCATTTCCTTTGCTTTTATTACATTATACAGTGTCACTTTAATTAAGCCATCAAATCAAATTATCGGATCAAGTGGTTTTGATTCCACTGTGGGCTGAACAGGTTTCGTTAAATTAATAAACCATATGTTTCATGTTGTTGGAAGGAAAGTTATTTTTCTCTCTTCACTGTTTCAAAAGTCTTTACAATAGACAGCATCCAGCACTTAATCACAGAATGCTCCTCCATGGGCCTGGGATGGGTTGCAGAATAACTGAAATGACAGCCCATTAAATCCTAAAGTCTGTCCAAGTTATTTACCGACGAAGGGCAGAGTAGCACATTGGATGTCCCTCGAAAATTCCACCAAGCCTAAATATTGTTTGTATTTACTGGAACTAAAGCTTTATGTTTTTTATGGATGATATCCATTATGTCTTTCTTCAGCAACAATACAATATTAAGATGACTTTTCCTCCCCTTTTCCTTGGTATCTTCCATGCCTGTCCCTTGCATCCTGGGCACTGAAAGGCTGGTCTGTCTTCTCTCTTCCAGTATGTTCCATTGTCCCTCCAGGGGGCTGTGGTGCGTTCACTATGGTGCCCACCACAGAGCTGCTCCAGCTACCAATCACAGACAAGGGGACCGAGTGTGGAGGAGCTACGTTCTGTCCATGAGGCTCTGGTCACACCTCTGATGTGAGAGATGATCAGGTAATAAGCCGAAATGCTAAGTAGTTGGTTACCAAGTGAATACACCTCTGAGTGACCCTAGGGGTTTGTAGAGGGATGGAAAAGCAATTCACAACCATGGCCACTGCCACCATTTTTTGTTTCTGCTTTGCATTTTTGGTGGTGAGGATAGAACCCATAGCCTTGCACATGCTAAGCACCCCCTCTACCACTGAACTATATCTTTAGCTCTACTACCACCCCGAAGGCCCTAAATATTAACCTTAAAACATGCCTATGATATTTCCCATTGTACTTTGAGCCACCCCTAGTCAGTAAACTAGGGTTCCCAGGTCAAATCTATTCTGGACCTATCTGTGTAGATAAGTCAAGTTTTACTGAAAGATACTGTCCATGGCTGTCCTCAGTTTACAATGGTAGAGAGGGGGCGTTGCAACAGAGCTCATATGGCGTGTAAAGCCAAACACGTTTACTAGCTGGTCTTTAACCAGAGAAGTTTATCAACTCCTGCGTTACATAATTAATTTATTTTTCTTTCTTCTATGACAATAGCCCAATAAATGCATAAAACATCATAGCTTTCTTGGGCGCTGCAAGCTTCCAATGATCTGACAAAGAATGCCGATCACATAGGCTTTGTTCTTTTTCCATTATCCAAAGATTACAGAATACATTCTCCTATTTTTAAAGGCCTTTTTATATGCAGAAAATTTTGGAAAGAGAAGCATTCTCCCTTTGTATTGCCTTTTGACTGGTTATACCTCTCAGATCAATCATCTATGCCAGTGGTGGCGAACCTATGGCATGTGTGTTATCCTGATTTTCTTTTAAGACAGAAGATATTAATGTATAACCTGTTTTTTCTCAACGAAAATCTCAGTATTCAGGTTTAATTGCAGTGTTGGCACTTTGTGATAAATAAGTGGGTTTGCAGTTTGGGCACTCGATCTCTAAAAGTTTTGCCAGCACTGATGTACGCCTTCCAGGTTGTCTGAGGATAGTGACTATCTATGGGTGGCTTTCTGTCTACAGTGCTGTTGAACTGCCTCAGTTTTCTTACGGAGAAAAGGAGATGCATTTAGATAAGTTAGAGTTTCAGGTCATGTGCTTTTACAAGCAAAAAACATGCCTTAGTCATGAGGGAAACGAAAATCAAAAGTACTGTACAAAGCGAATGACTTCATATTTACTAGGATAGCTGAAAACAAACAAGCAAACAAAAAAAGATGCACAATAATCACTGGTGATGAGGGGGCTATAAACATCATCATGTATGCCACTCCTTCAGGAAACAGGTTGGCAGTTCCATAAAACTGAACTTATAGTTATGATTTGTCAGCAATTCTACTCCTGAGAACTGAAAACATGTTCATACAAAAACTTGAACGCAAATATGCAGAGAAGCATCATTTATAATATCCAAAAAAAGAAAAGAGAAAACCTGAAATATCTGATAATCGAGACATGGATGAATATGTGGTATATTCATATAATGCTATACTATTTGGTCACAAAATGGAATTTCTGATTCATGCTCCCATATACGTGAATTTTAAAAATATTAAGTGGAGGAACGCAGAAACAAAAAAGTCATACGTTCTATGATCCATTTGTAAGAAATATGCAGAGGCCAGTGATATAGCTCAGTGGCACAAGTGCCTGCCTGGCAAGCACGAGGTCCTGAGTTTGGTTCCCGGTACCCACATTTAAAAAAAAAAAAAAAAAAAAAAAAAAAAAGGCTTAAAAAAAGAAATATGCAGAATAGATGAATCCATAGAGATACAAAGTACATTAGTGATTGTCTGGGGCTGAGGGAGAGAGGGCTGGGACAGGAGGGGAAGGAGAATGGGGAGCAGGGACTGCTCATGGGCATGGAGTTTTTTTGTGGGGTGATGAAAATGTTCTGGAAGTAGACAGTGGCGATGGTTGTATAACTTTGCAAATGTACTAACGACCACTGAGGTACAATACTTGAAAAGAAAAGTGAACTTTATAGAATGTGAGTTAAATCTCATCCAATCTATTAAAAAGCAAATAGGGTTACTCTCCAGCAACAAAAAGGAATGGCCTCCTGATACATGCCACAACATGGGTAAATCTTAAAATCCCACCACCGAGTACAAGAAAAACAGAACCGAGCTTGCCCGGGGTTGAAGTCAGGAGAAAGAACTGACAGCAGACTGCACAGAAACGATCTGTGATGAGGACAGGAAGATGGCGCTAAAACTTGGGCTACAGCAATGGCCTCACAACTGCACACTTACTAAAACCGACTGAGTTGTACATCTACAAAAACTGAGTTTTACAGTGTGTAAACTGTCTTTTTTTAAAAGTCTGTAAAAAAAAGGGAGGGGGATGTAGCTCAGTGGTAGAGGGCTTGACTGAATGTGCGCCATCCTGGGTTTGAGCCCCGGGAGGGCGGGCTTTCTCATACTGCGAGTAGGAGTTTAGAGCAGTAAATGCTCAGTGACTCTGGAAAACTACCCAGCCATACCTAAACTCGTGGACCCAAAGATGCAGCCATTCCATTCCTGGGCACACATCCAGAGATGTGTCTATGTATCTATTTAAAGGCATGCCCAGGAATTTTTCATGATCAATACAACTTAGACATAATCCACATATTCAGGTATACTGTAAGGGGTAAATGAGATCTGCAACAGTCACACAGTGGAATTCAGCAGTAGCAAAGAACAAACACAACTCTACACAACAACAGTGAGAACTTTCAAAACCAACATACAGCTGGAGGAGCAGGACACAAAGAGGACATGCTATGCAGATGATCTGTGTCCCCGAAATGTACAAACAGGTGAAGTTAATCTCTGGCAGTGGCTACTATCAGGAAGGGGTTGGGTAACTCCTGGCATGCTGGGGATGTTAGTTATATGCCAGTTTGGACTTCAAACTGAGGGCATTTGGTGAATTCAGGGGACGGGGGGCTACCTTTGAACTCCCCTTGTCTGCCTGAGGTCAACTCTCCAAAAGGAACTCAGTGGTCTTGAATCTGCTCCCTGAAGTCTCATCAACCTGGGAAAACTAACTCCTATCACAAGAGAAGAGGCTGGAGGTGGTCCTAAGCTGCCCACATAGCCTAGGTCACAGGCTGCCACCTGTTCTCCTCAGAGCCCATTCACCCTTTCAAAAATCATTTACTCCCCACTAAGGTGCTGCATTGACTCCTGACCTTGTCTATGAAGATGAAGCACCCAGATCCCATGGGGTCTTTGGATACTGTGTTGCAGGGATGATATATGTATGCCCACAACTCGAAGGTGGAGCGGTTTCATTTGGTTCCTGGTTTTTGGGTTTCAGTCCATGGTTGGCGGGAACCAAGGCAGAAAGGGCACTGTGAAGGGTGTGGCAGAGGAAAACTGCTCACCCCATGGCAGCCAGAAATGGCCAGAGAAAGGAGGAGTCAGGGAATGAGACCTAGCCTTTAACACTGCCCCCCAGGAACATGCCTCTTCCAACCAGGCCCCACCCTCTGGGGGCACATTCACCTCTGAACTTGTCAATGGGTCATTCTATGGATGAGCAGAGCACTCCCGTGATCAAGTCACCTTCCAAAAGCCCCACCTCTGAACACGAGACCTTTGGGGGCAGTCGAGATCTGACCATAATAGGTACTCACTTTTCTTTCGTGTGATGAACCTTCACATGTGATAAACTTGGACACCTCTTCTCCTGTTACTCTGCCTACTTTCAACTGATTTCAGACTCAGGTGTCCCTCCAAGGAGAGAGGGAGAGCTTTTACTCCTCTACAATGTTAAAAATTCAAACAGGATTGTACCTCAATCTTGGTATTTCCCCCACCAAAAAAGGTCAGAAATGATGTTAAAATTCACATATTTTAAGAGTCAGAGGGCCAGAGATATAGCTCAGTGGCACAGTGCCTGTGCAACAAGTGTGAGGTCATGAGTTCAATTCCCGGTACAAAAAAAAAAAAAAAAGTCAGCCATGGCCACGGTGACAACTGGAAAAAACCTTGAAGAATGAAGAACTGACTCTGAACATTTAAGGGTGGGTCCAAGGCCTAAACCAAAGCAGAAGTAGATCTTGCAGACTTCGACCCTTTAATGCTAGAAAAGCCATAGCATTCTCTACTTCTACTGAGTAATAGCGGCCATGCATGCTCTCTGCACAGCTGATACACCTATTGGTATGCTCAAGCCGCTTTTCAGGCGAGAGCTGCAAAGCTGTCAAGATCTCAGCAACCCCGAGCTCCAGATCTTGTGCTGACTTGGGATATGAATTCCTCACCCTGCATGTCTTCTGCACATACGTCTCACAAAATAGTGAATCCCCAGGAGTCCCACTCCTCTCTAACAAGTTCTCTTGGGAAGAAGCCTGTAAGTTTTGTTACTTTCTTTTCTTTCTTTTTTTTTGTGGGTACTGGGGGTCAAACTCAGGACCTCGTGCACCAGCAGCCGCCCGTGCCACTGAGCGATATCACCGGCCCTTTTTTCATATGTGGTTACCGGGAGTCGAACTCAAGACCTCACACTTGCCAGGCAGGTGCTTATGCCGCTGAGCCATCTCACTGCCCCTGTTATTTTCTTTATTTTTAGCTAAGTTTCAAAAAAATGAGTCCAAGTAAGGTTTTCTGTGTTGGCCTGAACTAAGGTAATTCCCAGGTTTCTGAGCTTAATTCTCCCAGTTGTTCCCAGTGAATGATGCTATTTTTTGTTTATTTGGTTTTTTGAGACAAGATCTTGCTATATAGTCCAGGCTGGCCTTGAACTTGCAGTGATTCTCCTGCCTCAGCCTCCCAAGTGCTGGGATTACACAGGTGTGGCACCACGACCGGCCCAAATGATACTATTGACATAGTGTCATTCCTCTATGACACAAACCTCCCCATGTCACCAAGCTTACTTCCAAAGGAGGAGAACACTGGCCTGAGAAATGCTCATCTTTTTACACCATAAGAAAATTCCTTCTTTTTCCTTCCTTCCAAATGGTAGAACTCTGACCAGGCTTGTACCACCAAGCTGCTCACGCAACTCTAACAAACCCCAGAGCCTGAGAGGAAAGGGGGTCAGGAACAATCAGACTCCCTAGTTTCTGGGGAGAGAAATTTGTGCTTATTTCCCATGAGAAAGCAGAAATGGAAAAGATTAAGATGCCTGAAAATGATAAACTCATGCTTATCAGATACGGGAATTAAACTGTTAGACAGTTGTAAGATGCATGTGACTTCCAGCAGGTACACAAAGCAGAATCTGAAGTCCTTGCCGGGGGGGTGGATGTGAGCAGGAACGCCAGACACTGGGGGGCTGGGAGCAATTCAAAGGTCCTGATGTTTAAGCTCAGAGAAAAGTCTTGATGGCAACAGGGAAACAGTTAAAAAGGAAGACATTCTCCATAATGCTTCCTTTAGATACTACTTAGTTTTGAAGTATAAGGTAAAAATGCAGAGAAAATGACTGATCTATTCCTAGTCAAAGGGCAATTTTTAACATATCTGTTTAACCAAAGTTATTCCCGTAACTGCTTCTATTTATCACCCAGACAAGTTTCTCCTAGCAGAGGGGAATACACTCTTACCACCAAGTTCCAATTCTTGGCTGGCTTTGAACTCCTTTCAATTTAAAGTAATTTATGATAAGGAATCTTCCTCCAGACCAGGCTATCTAATCGAAATTTACCTTTCGAGGCTTCTGTCCCCAGTGGGTTTTCTAAGAAGTCTGCCATGTCGTGGTTCCAGGCATCACGGACGGCAGACTTAGACACCACCCTGTCATTCAGAGGCTGCTGTGGTCGAAAGTTATTTCTCAGATACTCCACTGACTTGACGTGGTCTTGCTGCTCCGTGGTGAAGATGGAATAAAAAGCCTCGAGCTAAACAGAGAAAGAACCAGAGAGGGGAGAGAAAGACCCAATCGATTAGAAAAGTGGTGTGACTCAAAGCAGGTGGAGCGACAAGAACATAAACCGGCAGGAGGCACTGGTGCCAGGGCAGATGTTCTGGGAGGTGGGAGGCTTATCGTCCTGCAGTAACCCAGATACACTTGGAGTGTGGGTCTCACTCAAGGCCTTTCTGCAGGTCTCCCTGGACGACCTCTAGTGTTCAGGGTAGGAGCACAGAACTGCAGTAAGTTGGAGGCCCAGGAGCCAGACTACCTGCGTATGAGCCCTGCCTCCACCACTCGCCCATTCTAGGACCCTAAGCAAGTCACTTAACTTCCCTGAGTGTCCCACGTCCTCAATAAAACGATGCTGTGATGAACAGCATCTACTGATAGGATTCTGGTTGACATGGCATGTTGACAAAACACTTAAGCTATGTACTGCCCCTGAAACAGTTCCCGGCATACCCGAGACCTCAATAAATATCAGCCATTTAAACCTTATTAATAAGCCTACTCTGGCAAACTGTGGGCCACTTTAGCCAAGTCACCAAATGCAAAACACATGTTAAATTAAACTGCCCTTGTCCAGCATTTACAACATGGGTAATTATGGACAACTATTCAAGCTTTCTAGAACTGAAATTTCCTCATCTATAAAACATCGGTAATGTAGAATCTATCTTTAAAGGTTCCTGAAAAGATAAACCAACATAAGTTACTTAGTACATGGTAAGGCTTCACTAAAAATTTGCTATCATTATTATTAAAAAACATCATGGGGCCGGTAAGATGGCTCAGCGGCGTAAGCGCCTGCCTGGCAAGCGTGAGGGCCCGAGTTCGACTCCCGGAACCCACATACGAAAAAAGGGCCGGTGATATCGCTCAGCGGCACGGGTGCCTGCTGGCAAGTGCGAGGTCCTGAGGTCGACTCCCAGTACCCACATTAAAAAAAAAACAAAAAGAAAAAAAACAAAAAAACAAAACCCAAGAATCAGAGCTCCAGGATCTTATTTTCATCATCAAAAGGGATTCTTTGTGCGGCCCCCAACACTCCGATCATTAAGCACAGTCATTTTACTGTGCGAGACAGAACGGTAATTGTCTGTCAGAGACTGGTTCTCAGACCACAAAATTACTCTCGTCACCAAAGAAGTGAAACATAATCTGAAATGCCCAGCCACTGGCAATACTACCTCCGTGGGGCAGGGAACAGAGCCTGGAATGAGAGAAAGAGGAGCTGCTCCTGCCGTCTGGCTCCCACGGTTCCTCCAGGGCCAGGCCGATGCTCTGCTGAGCAGGGCACGACTAGGTGCACGGGAGTTAGGACCAGAGCTCTCCAAGCAGCTGTGCAGGGGCTGTTTCAGGCTTTGGGGACCGCAGGACAACTAGTACTATCGGATAAAATAAAAGATAAAAAAGAAATACCATCGGCTTTTGCCCGTTCTGGGTGGTCATTTTAAAGCCTACAGCTAACACCACTGCTTCTCCAACAGCTTCTGAGGATGACCCAGAAAATGCCTGCAATGAGCTCACAGAGAGACTTTAGATAAGAAAAATCACCTCTCATTCCACCTGCTCTCTTACTGTGCTGCTTAAGTAAAGTGGTAACAAACCACGCAGAAACCCAGTCCACCCTCTCAGGAGGTGACACGAGCAGGGTGGTCTCTCACCCCACCCAGGAGTCAAAGGAGCCTTCCTTCCCACTGTTCCTTCTTTAGAAGAGAGAAAGTAATAAATGACAGAAAAATTAAGAAAACCAAGCTGTTCACTCATCCAGATATGAGCCACTTAGATGAAGACAAATAAGGTGCTGAAGAATCACTTCAACCCCATGACGGGACTCACTTGACGAGATTACCAAAATCAAACTGTGTGCATCAAACAATGAGGACAGGTTTCTGTAGAAAGAAAACAATTTCCTAAATTATATGAAAGAAACTGACAAAGACCCTCTGGAGCTGGTCTAGGCAAGACCAAGCAAAATGATTTAAAGGATGGTAAATTAGTCCCAGGAGGAAAGGTTAAAGGAAGCAGAATTGTTTAGTCTGGAAAAAGGGCACGTGAGGAGGAATTTGATGAAAGGCCTCAAATGTGGAAGATGCTGACCACCTCTTCTTTATGTCTGGGGGGGGTGTGAAATAAAAGGAAATTGGCTTAAATTAAAGCCATAGAGATATGAGTAAAATAAAGGGTGGAACCCCTTAACTTTCAGAGTCTTTTTTAAAAGGTGGACTGGGCTGCCACACATAGCAAGTTAGACCGGAAACTCTCTGGAAGAGACAGCAATATGTCCTGAAATAGCTCAATCCCTGAAATGCAGGAAAAGGACAGCACTGGAGACCGTCTGGGCAGTGTGACTCCCCGGTTTGTTTATTCTTTAGAATACTTGCATCTTTCATGGCTAGCATTCAGTTCTCCTATGAAGTTTATTTCTGATGCCTCAGGAAAGGATTAGTCATACAACTGTAAAAAGAGGCAGGTTCTGAATATAACACGAAAATGCCTTCACTTAAATTGCTCTTACAGCTTAATGACATGCTATCGCTTAAAAGCTCTGGTCTTGTCATTAACTCAACTTGCCCACCGATGTTGAAGGAAAGATGGGCTGGCTCTGAGGGCAAACTGATGACCTGAATGCCAGTCCACTGTCAATGAAAGGAGGACAAGCTGAGCAGACTTAGCAAATGGCCTCGGCAGGGAGCCAGCATTCACTAAAACCCTGTCACTCCTCTCCGCGGAATGGAAACTGCCAGTGGCCTGTCTCTTTGGTAACTGGTATGGTTGGCTACTGCGTGGGTCGTGGATGGGTAAGAGAAGGCTACAGTCCTCACATTGGCAGGAAGCAGCAACCATCCGGATAGGAAGTCTGATACCCCATGAGCCCTAGAACTGTGTGACATGGCAGCCCCGGGTAACTCTGGAGCCAGAGACAAACCATACAGGGCTGTCCTTCCCTGGGCCTCCGACCTGTCCGCGTGTCTGGTGTTTCACTGTCTTACCCTTCCGGAGCCAGTTAAAAGCCACACAGTGCTCCTTTAAAATGAACATAAAAGGTCCCAGCATGCTTGCTTCTTACTGTTCCCAAGTCTCCCGTTCTTAATCATGGGCCCCCAAAGATCTAGTCTATGCCTAAGTCTCCAACTTCAAAATTGGCCTTGGCACTCTTGCTACCGAGGTTCAAAATTCTGTTTTGAAACCCAACTTGGTAAATGTCACCTTATTTAATCCTTTTGTGCTTCACTGTCCTTATCTGTACGACAAAGATAACAATACTACCTACTTCGTAGGGTTTTTCTTATTATTAAATGAGTTTCTAGATATAACGCATTTGGAATCATTCCTGGCACACACTAGGTGCTAAATCAATGTTATCAGTAGTGCTGTTATTATTTTATGAGGAACGTGGTAACTACGACAACACTATAAGTTGCTATGTGCTATATGTGCTTTTCCCTTCTTTTTTTCTTACAACTAATATTTATCAAGTGCATTATGTGCCAGGTATTTGTAAAGCACTTTGCAGACATTATTTTGTTTTCTAACTTCTTTTTAGCTTAAAACAATAACATTAAAATAACATTAATAATACTACTAATAATAACATTAACACTAGCTCATATTTATTGAGCACCTACTATGTGCAAGGCACTGTGTACGAAGCAGTATGTAGTGTCCATTTCTTAATCACCACAGAAATTCTAGGTGGCTGGTGGCATTATTGTCATTAATGGTATTAGTATGACTGACTGATAAAAGAACCTGGCTTGGAGACATTAAGTAACTTGCCTAAGTTCACACAGGAACCCACAGGGGAAGTGAGGATTAAAACCTCTGCGCCACTATTTCTCACTCTCAAGACTTCGTGCCACAGGTGCGACTCACCCCAGCAAGACTCACTGCGGGAGAAGCACCTCAGTGGAGAAATTAATTGTGGTGATACAAGTCCCCAAACAACTCCCTTTAGCTGACCCCAAGGCCTCTGTAGGCAGGAAATCTAGTACTGGGAACATTAATTCACCCTTGATGGCCCCACCCAGGATGAAGTGAGCCATGTGAACAAGATGGGGGCCATAAAAAGCACTCTCTACCCCACGGAACCCCCACTATCATCTGCCTGAGCCTTTCCCATAGACAGGTAATGAACACATTTGGATTTAGCTTTCCTTTAATATAACTAATGAAGTCTTTATCATTTAGTAAAAATAAATGAAAGTTTTTATTTCTATAATATTAAATTGACTTTTAAACTTTTGAAGTGAATGTGTAAAACATTTCTTTCTTTTTATCCCTGCTTGGGGAGTTGTAATTGCATTTTAACTGGTGCTGTTTCAAGAACAATTTTAACCTTGAATTGCAAATGTGTTGGCTAGAAGTGTATATAAATCATTTCAACTTAGTTTTTATTATAAAAGTATTACAGAGAATAATTAGTTTTTAATCTGTTGGTTGGAATCAAAGGAGAGCTGAAATCTATTCATGCCAGTCCTGTGCAGCAAAAGCGTTTGTCCCCAAGATGTGGGGAGGGGACCACGTGGCTGAAGGGGGAAGTGAGAGAAAACCAAAAGTAACAGATTATGAACCATTACAAGGTTGATACGCACACTGTTTCAAGGGATGGACATACAGTGGCAATTAAACGAAACTGGAGTCCATTATTAGCACAATAACCAACACAACAGTACGCATTAGGCACTGTGGCATCTCACCTAAGGTCCTGGTGAGACCTGTTTTAAATTCCCAGTACTCTGGAGCACCCAAGTTTACTTACTGAACTACAGCTGCAGAAATGAAGGCTGAGAACAGCGAGCTAAATGCAAAACCCTGCCCCTCCTGCAGCCCAGGGTGGTTCTACAGGGAGGTCTTCTGCAAAGAGAAAAGCACTGAACCACAGTTAACGAGGAAAGCGAGCTCTTTGGGGTTGATGGTGGCATCTTAAGCCCACCACTTAGCAATCGTCTTCATCCACATGCACTGCACACCCTACCATGCTGGAATAGAAACTCTCTGATGTAAGCGCCTCATACTAGATGTCATAGTCCTGAGATACACCTTAGAGTTGTACCACACATGGCTAGTGCATCGGAAATGGGGCTAGCCTCCATGGAAATGGTAGTATTTTGGATACATGAACTATCTCATTAAAATTATTTCACCTTGAGCTCTTTAAGGTTTTTTTCACGTGACTAGTAAAAAATATAAAATGATGTTTGTGGGTTGTTTTATTTCCACTGGACAGCACTGCCTTACAAGAGTGGCAAACATTTAATAGCAGCAACAAAATACCACCCAATTAATCTTCCAAGCACTTCTTCTGGTGCCAGGCACTAGGTCTAGGCATTTCAGGGACATCCCTTCATTTAAGCTCTATGATGCCTCTACCGTGACCATTTTACAGATGGGAAAACTGACACACTAAGTAGCAGAGTAGTTTAGCATTTGGCCAAAGCATGGAGCCAAGAATGGAACCTGGGAAGTTTGCCTCCTAAGCACATGGGCTTAATGCCAAAGATGCTCTAGTCTTTATGAAAAGAGGTAATTTTAGCTCAAAGAGGGTCATGCAGATACCTTTTCTATCCATTTCAGTTTACTGTTTAGCCAGCTGCCCTCCAAAAAGAAAAAAAAAAAAAAATCAAACATACAAAGGCAAACAAATCGGACACATTCAGACTTACTTGTTACTTCATTTTTATTTTTGATTTCACTATATTGTGAAATTGCCCAAGCTGGGCTTGAACTTGCCATCTTCCTGCCTCAGCCTCCCAGAATGCTGGGATTAAAGATATACACTATCACATCTGGCTTATTTACTGCCTTTTTAACAGCACCCCCAGGAAGCACTTAAATAAAACTCATGCTGGAGAAAATGACAGGCACCAGATTTTAACCTACAGGAGGAGACAGTGCTGGCAAAGGAGCACTGGGATAGGTGCCAATGGCTAGAGAAAAGCCGTCTGAGAAACCCTGCCCTAGAACAAAACCAACCCCAGTACCCTGCACTCTGAGATAATCATGATCCGAGGGGTCAGGAACACATTCTAGGCACCGTCTCCTTGGCTAGTTCCACACTTTTCACCTCCTGCCCCAAGACTGAGTGTTGCCGTTTTGACTCAGCGCAAAGGTCGCGGTCTGACTTCCGCCTGACACTTACAGGAGATGCTTAATGGAGCCATGTAAACCATGCTGTCTACCTATGACCAAGCTGACGTGTGATCCCACTGGCAACACCATATTTTATCTAGAAGATCATCCACACATGCCACAAGCACAGTTCACTGGCCACAGGCCTGGTCTGACTGGACAACTAGACTAACAAAAGAGGATAAAAGGGAAAACAGCGCTCACTCCAGTGTTCTCTGGAAAGGTTCAAAGAAATCTACTTCCCAGTCCTCAGCAGCTTGTGCTAAGCTCTGTCTTATGGGGAAAGCTGCTTACAGGCACCCACACTGGGTTAGGGACAGGAGAGGAGATAGAGGCTTTCGAAAATTAGAAGAGTGAAAGACTTGGAATGTTTTCTTTCTGATGGAAGCTGACATGGAATTCCTAACTACTTGGCTCTTCCACACTGGCTGTTCGCCTTTTTGAAATGAACATTCTGTGCTAACTTTCAGAAAAAAATGCTGGCAGGGCGAGGGTGGGCAGGTCTGCAGTGATAACACTTGGACGGCTGATGCTTTCTTTTGTAAGGGCTGACACAGCTGTGACCTCCACAGGCTCGACAGCAAGGATCCCATCCGGCCACTTGAATGTGAACTGTTTTCCTCCCGTGGGAGAGGGACAGGGAAGTACAAAGCAGCACCTGATAAGAGCAAAGATTATTCAAAGACAGTTTGTTGCAAAGAAATTGGTAGGCAAATATGATGAATTTATTTCTTCGGTTTTCCTGAAATAGAATACAGAGAGTCATGAAGGGAAGGCAAAGCAAATGTCTCCACTACTTCTTCTCTTTTAGAGTCTCAGAAGTAGAGAGTAGAGGGGGAAACAGGTGCCAAACACTTTTAAGGCTCTAGTTATCAAATGTCAAATGCTTCCGAGTGACAAACACGTGAGCAGACATCCAAGCCCCGAACTGCGCCTTCTGCTCTGACACTAACTATCTAGGGCTGCAGTAACACGCAGTGCGTGTTAATCATCCTCAACCGTCCCCAGCAAGTTGACTGCCACCCTCCGCCTCTTCCTTTACCTGAAATCCTATCAAAAACGCCCAAACCTGTATTTCTTACATTATTTCAACCTGGTAAATCCCTGAAGACAGAAAGCATTTATTTAAAAGACAAAACAGATCCCTTAAAAAGTTCTTCCCTCAACCTTGCAGAAATAGGTATTTCAACTGTAATTTTTCTTTAATAAAACAATGTTGGCTTCACCATTAGTAAGAAAACTTCTTTCTTATTTCATTATCCACTTATGGTTGGCAGATCCTGTTCAGAAACCAAACTGCCAGTCTTTTCTCTTTTTTTTGTCAGAGTGAAATTAAAAGGAAGTATTTCAGAATGAGTGTCAACAGCATTGAGGCCACATAGATCCGTCTGGCCTGGCCCAACACCGACTTACTTTTTTTTTTTAATCTTTATTTATTTATTTATTTATTTTTTTAAAGACAACAAGTAAACATTCTCATGTATTAACAAACTCAAGTATTAGAGAATGTACAAATATCTTTTGGAGAAAAATATTACTCAGTATAAGATTAAGCCATGTAAAAGCTAGGTAAAAATAGAAGACTAAGGAATGGAATAGTCACAGTGAAATTGCATTTTCATACTAGGGAGACAATACGATGTTTACAGATGTGCATCCGGTTTATTTCACTTGTGAGTATTTTCTCGAGTTGCATCCATTTACCTATAAAAGTTTCCAGTTTATCTTTCTTTATGGCTGAGTAGTACTCCATTTTATAGAAATACCACATCTTTTTTATCCATTCCTCGGTTAATGGACATTTGGGTTGTTTCCACGATCTAGCTATTACAAATTGTGTTGCTATAAACATGGGTGCACATATATCACTGTGGTACGATGTTTTTAATTCTTCTGGGAAGATACCCAGAAGGGGAATAGCTGGGTCAAATGGGACCTCCAATCCCAGTTTTTCAAGGAGTCTCCACACGGATTTCCACAGTGGTTGCACCAGTCTACACTCCCACCAACAGTGGAGAAGGGTTCCCTTTTCCCTACAGCCCCTCCAGCATTTGTTATTAGTTGATTTCTTGATAACAGATATTCTTTCTGGGGTGAGATGGAATCTCAGTGTTGTTTTAATTTGCATCTCTCGGATGACTAGTGATGTTGAACATTTTTTCATATATTTATTTGCCATTTGTATTTCTTCATCTGAGAAGTGTTTATTCATCTCAGATGCCCATTTTTGGATTGGGTCTTTAAATTTGGGAGGTCTGATTTTTTTGAGTTCTTTGTATGTTCTCGATAGTAATCCTTTGTCTGAGGAACAGCTGGCAAACACTTTTTCCCATGTTGTGGGTTGTCTCTTCACTCTGTTGGTGGTTTCTCTTGCTGTGCAAAAGTTTTTTAATAAGATAAGATCCCAGTTGTTGATTCTTTGTGATACTTCTTGTGCGATGGGGGTTTTATTCATAAAGTCTTTGCCTACACCAATGTCTTCAAGAGTTTTACCTATTCTATTTTCCAGGAGATTTAATGTTTCTGTTTTAATATTTAGTTCTTTTATCCATTTTGAATTTAGTTTAGTGCACGGTGAAAGATATGGGTCTAAGTTTAATCTTCGGCATGTGTAGAGCCAATTTTTCCAGCACCATTTATTAAAGAGGCTATCTTTCTTCCAGTGAATGTGTTTGGCACCTTTGTCAAAGATAAGGTGGCTTAGTATGTCTGGGGTTGTTTCTGCATCTTCTATTCTATTCCATTGATCTTCAGGTCTGTTTTTTTGCCAATACCACACAGTTTTTAATCACAGTAGCTTTATAGTATAATTTAAAATCAGGGATTGTGATGCCCCCTGCCTTGCTTTTGTTGCCCAGAATTGCCTTTGCTATTCTAGGTCTCTTCTGGTTCCAGATGAATTTTAGGATTGTTTTCTCTAATTCTGTGAGATATGTTGTTGGAATTTTGATCGAATTGCATTAAATCTGTATAACAGTTTTGGAAGTATGGCCATTTTCACTATATTGGTTCTTCCGAGCCAAGAGCAAGGGATATCTTTCCATTTTCTGATATCCTCTTCAATCTCCTTTTTCAGAGTACTGTAGTTTTCAGTGTAGAGGTCTTTTACTTCCTTTGTGAGATTGATTCCTAGGTATTTCATTTTTTTAGATGTGATTGTGAAAGGTGTTGTTTCCCTAATTTCTCTCTCAGTGAGTTTGTTATTGAACACCGACTTACTTTGCCAGGAGGGTAATGTGCCTTTCCCTGCCCTGAAGCCTTCTCAAGAACCTGTTCCATTCCCTCCAGAGAGCCAACCTTGGGTGCCGTGGACACTCTCCAGAAGATTGGATGACTTATTCAAAGAGAGACCTGACTCGCGGCCGGCTGATTAGGCAGGTGGCCAATATCTACTCAGAACTATCTCCTAAAAACCTGACCTTAGACCCAGACTGCTCAGCTGGTAAGCAGCCCTTCAGTTTAAAGATCAGCAGGTACCAGAGCAACCACATGGGGCCATGCGACCAACAGAAAGCAAGCCAGGAGGAACCAGGGTCCAGAATTCTGCAAAAGTACAGAACTGACCCCAAAGCTATGTCAGAAAGTCCAAGATTTAAGAGATGATATGGGCCCTGCAAGACACAGAGAAAACCATATGCGTTGCTTTCTAGTTCCAGTCCTGCTCAGGACAAGACTCGGCTGGCTTCATACTAATGCTCTTTTGAAATACTCCCTTCTACACGACCTGTTTTAGGGCAGTTTCTTACATTCAGAAACAACCTGACTGGAACAACTACCCTTTCCCCCACCCCCTATCCCGCCCCCTCTATCCTGGCTAGGAAAATCTTGGGAATAGTCCCTGGGCCAGCCAGGCTCTGAAGCTTGTCGCCAGTGTCTTTAGTTACATTACTGGCATTACCACCTAATTCCACAATTTCCTCCCTCCCTCTACCACACTGCTACCCTGAGTTGTGAAGCTGGTGGGACACGGGCGTGGGGTCATTTCCAAGAAAGGTCCTGATGAGAACTTTCCATTTTTAGATAGCCCTGATTAGTGGCTCAAGCCCCCTTTCTTACGGATCCTAGTACACGCTGAATTTTTGAAAACTAATATATTCTTTCTCGGCTTCTAGCTTTCTCACTCGTTAGCCATGAATCCCGGGGCACGTTCCTCAATCTCCTCATATCGAATTGTCTGATGTGGGCCGTGTCGCCATAATACCCATCTCTTAACTGTTTGAGGTTTACAGATGTAAAGTGCTTAGTAAAGTGTTGTCACTCAGAAAAAGCTCAATCAATGACATTTTATTTCATTTGCTTGTGTTTGCAAACCTCTCTTTTTTCTGAACTATGACGGGCTTAGTGATCTGAGAATTTTTTTTTTCCCCCAATTATATAGCATAGCTTGGATACCAGCTGTGAGACCTTGGGAAAATTACTTACCTTCCATGACCTTTGGTCTTCTCTATGAAATGGGGTACAAAGGGTACCTACCTCATAAGTCTGCAGTTCGTGAGTTATAAACGGGCTGACACACTCAAAGAGCTTAGAAGAGTCTCTGGTAATAAGATGTCATCATGGATGGCACCTATTACCTCTTCAAGACACAGTCTCTACACAACACCTCGTTTCCTGCCTGAAATTCCCCTCTGCTAGTTAATTTTTAGCTTAGAATCCATATTTCACATTTTACTATTTTTGCATTCAAAAACATGTTTGATGGAAAGAATGAAGAAATTAATGAAGAGCAGAGAATTAAAAAACAAAGCAAAAACTTTACTGATGTCATCTAGCAATACTGCAGAGTTAGGTCAAC
Organism: Erethizon dorsatum; assembly: GCA_028451465.1. Classification (NCBI taxonomy): domain Eukaryota; kingdom Metazoa; phylum Chordata; class Mammalia; order Rodentia; family Erethizontidae; genus Erethizon; species Erethizon dorsatum. The sequence goes on along the minus strand of CM051825.1, from coordinate 92,922,811 downwards.
ATAAAACCAGTAGACAAGGAAGCGCCCCACGGGGCAGTGGCTCTACCTGGTGATAAGAGATGGGCACAGGCTTCCGGAAGACGATCCACTCCACAATTTCACTGCATGGAGGGGTGGTCAGAGAACCTGTGTACCGGTAATAGCTGCTTAGGGATGCAGGCAGGAGGTCCCGGAGGACGAAAGGGTCCAAGAAGGTCTCCTTCTCTGTTTGGGAAAAGTGGATAAAAAGAGCACACTGTAAGTCATACTGTGCAGCAGCACACTGCCAGAAGCTTGATGGTGCCACGTCACCAGCCTTGTATGTGCCAGTTTGCGTAAGCACTGGCATATATATGGTGGTGGCAGAAGCTCAGAAAACCAGGTAGCACTTCTTGGGGTGTGCCCTGAGGACAGCAGCACCACACTACATTTCTTAGAGGTTCCATGCTGAACAATGGTGAGCAATGTGACAGGCCCTCCACAGCCCCAGAAAAATCAACAAAACACTCTAGCATGGTACCATTGCCACAGAAAAAACACAGGCAAGGCCTTCATTAACCATCCTCCCCCACGTTTCACCACAGAACCCTCCTTTGTCTAATACCTACAGACTGATAATCAGCAGAACAAGCTATGGGTCACAATGAGATAACCACTATGAAAACAAAACCATAAGCCAACAACGCAATCCCAAAGCTGGCCATGCTTCACTGTGACTGCATCCAAGGCCTATGCAGAACAAAGTGAGACCTAACCAGGGGACTACCCTGAACCTAAAAATGACGGCCTGAGCCAGGTGTGCTGTAATCCCAACACCATGGGAGGCTGACGCAGGAAGTTTGCAAATGCAAGCCCATACTGGGGAACTTAGCAAGACCTTGTCTCAAAATAAAATGCACAGAGGTCTGGGGATGTAGCGCAGCAGTATAACACTTGCCTAGCATGCAAGAGACCCTGCGTTCTGTCCTCAGTATCTTGATGAATGAATGTAAAAATGCCCCAGAAACAGGCTTCTTTTTTTCTTTTTAACCAAAGTGGAGATGTCTTTGTTTCAAAGGAAGAATGATAATTAAACTGAGACCCAACAACGATAACTCATAATAACCAGCAGAGGAAAGAAAGGCACAACATGGGTTAATGTCTGCCTGAGGTCGCACAGCTTTTAAGAGAAGCCAGACATCTTGATGCTAGGAATGTCAGAGTTCTGACTAAAGAAGCTGAAGTTAATGGGACAAAAATTGAATGGTAATAGCAAAAAGGTAAAGAAGATCATTTTAGATAGTGGGAATAGCAAATGCAAAGGTCCTGAGGCAGACAGGAACAGAGCAATTGAGAAGATTAGGGTACTGTCCCCAGAAAGTTCAACAGATCATCCAGCTTGCTTCACAAGTCAGAGAAGTAGCCCTTGCTTTAAATCTGAGTCTCTCTTTTCATCCCTAATCAAGATGTACTAACACTCTAAGAGTCCAGCTAATGGTTTGCTGGGGCTCCTATTAATGGCTTTTACCATGATCTTCAGGGCTCTAAACTAACAGCACAGACACACCTGTGCCTAAGGCAATATTCTTTCCAAGCTCTGTATCACCTCCCTCTTCATCTTTCCTCCAGATCAACCAAGGCAGGCATTTGGACAAATCTACCCGTAACTCAAAGGGTCTTAGTAACGGGAGATAATGTAAAAGCCCAATGGAAATCAACTACGTCAGAATGGATAAAACTGTAATTTCCTTTTGGAAGAGCATAGTCGAATAAGACTTGTGTTTATTTGGGCTTTACTATATTTTAATATATGTGCTGCAAGCGAGCACTGGACTTTCCTCTATCCCAGGCGTAATTCTAGTCAGATGCTGTAAACATCTAAACAGCACTAATTACTGTGCCAGGCCATACTGAAAGAGCTTTAAAATTTTACCTTATTTGACACTTTACTCCATACAGTTGGTCCTGTTATGATCCCAACAAACAGAGCCGGAATACAAAACCAGGGGGTTTACAGTCCAGCCTTTCCTTTCCCCACCACTATGTTCTCTCATCTCCACTGGTCTATGAAGTGTGTGCTTTCAACACTCCGACTTTACAGATATGGAAGTCAAGGCACACAGAGGTTACATAATGAAGCCCAAGGATATGAGTCAGTGGAAGTAACAGCAATTATTCATAAGGCTCAAAAACCAAGCTGATTCTTACAGATGTTTCTGATTCATTTTTTCCCAAAGGAGAAATTAAGTATTACCTAATAAATGCAAAAGTCTTCAAATCATGGGGTTCTGTAATCAGAATATAAAGGCAGTTCTTGGGACGATAAGGCCAGGAGCAGCAGGACTGCCCCTCCACCCACTGGCAGGCCTGGGCTTTAATTTAAACCTGGTTATGAGCATTCTAGAGACTGGGGAAACCTCCGCAAGGATGACTGGCTGGGACTGGGTTGGCCAGGAGAAGGAAATATTTTGGCCTTTGCTTGCTGCTGCTGGGCTTTCTGTGCTGTATAAACGGCCAACACAAAGCCTCAAGTGACAAAGGGTGTGTACAGGTTGGCATAGCCAGCTGCAAAACTACCACCTCCAAGTCTCCCCGGGGCATCACTCCACAGCACCTCAACCTGCCTTAGGATCAAGTACCCTAAACTGAACAATCAGAAAAACCCGAAGTTTCCTCTAGAGGCTCCTCTGGGGTTAGGGTGCAGGTCTGCATGCTGTGTGTGGCCTCGGAAAGCCATAAGACAACCCCTGCAAAGCCCTGTCTAAAGTGCCAACTGCCCCAGCAGCACCAGGACAAGGGAGTTCAGGGTGGGCTCGTGAGCTTGGCAGGATTCAGGGTGAACTTTGAGGGTGGGGCCGATAGGCTTCTCCGTCCCTGGCCACCCCAGGGCTCAGAGGCAGGTTCTGGCTTTCACAGTCTGGAGGAGAGACAGAGCTGGGGGTCAGCGAGCACTGGCTTCTCAGTGTCTCCACTCCTCCACCATCACGGCCGTTGATCTTAGGACACTTCCATCTGGAAGGGGCTTAGGCCACCCTGGCTCAGTGGCCTTAGGAGCCAAAGCCCCATTTCTTCAAATAGAGTCTCATCCAGGAGCCCAGCAACTCATGTAGCTAGAAGCCCAGCCACCAGGTCCCGAGGACACTCTGAAGACCAATGTAGTCCAATTCCTGAACTTCAGGGCTGCAGAAGTGGAAGACCAGGGGAAGTACCAGAGCCAAGGTAAAAACTCCAGGAGAACACACTTCTCTCCAGGAATGCTCTAGGAAACTATGGAGGCTCTGGAACAGTGCTCCCGGTGGGCAGGACACCCTCGCGTCTAACCACTGCCCTCACCAGCCCCGCAACTCCATTCCCAGCAGGGCTGAGTGAGGAGAGCAGAGGCACAGCCTTCAAGGGTTCAAATCCCAACACCGCACGGGAGTTGTCGGGAGCACATGCAGTGTACGAAGCCTTCCGGGCTGCTGCGAAGACTGAACATGGCAACGCCGCACGAATGATCGGCATTATGCTCATTTTGTCACTGTTGTTCCTCTAAGTCACCATGGTCTTACCAGGTACTTCCTCTAATGATTTGGACATGTCTTTTTCCTAGATTACTAGTGCCTTAAAGGCATACCGTGTCTGATATATTTCCCCTCAGCCTGGTTAGAGTCTAGCATGGGCTTTGGGACCAACCACTATTTAACAGCTGTGTGACTTTGGGTAAAGGCCTTAATATCTCTGAGCTATTTCCATGATGTGTAATTATGGGAATATCAGGGTTGCTGTGAAAATTAAGAAGTTAATAGATGCAAGGGCCTTAACCCTTCACTGCCTAGTGTTCCATTTTTGGAATGCCCATAGCAATGGAACATAATAGAATTTTTTTTCTCTTCAAATTCTTTTTCCTTGATTTTTTCTAGGTAACATGTATAAATTTCATGCAGAAATTTAAAAATTGCAATCTTCAGCATAAATGGGTTAGCACAGCTCCCGGCCCAGGGTAAGCTCTGGTTTATCAAGGCCAGAGCTTGCCTCAGAGCAAGAAGGCTGGCTCATTCCATGTTTTAAACCAGAGTTGACGAACAATTTCTGCAACGCATCTGATAGATTTTAGGTTTTGTAGGGCAAGAGGCAAAATCAGAGATGTTATGTAGGTACTTACATAAGCAACTCACTTCCACAACCTTATGAACAACACTGAAAACGTTAACAAAAGCTAAGTACAATCTTCAAAACATGCATCTACTTAATGAGAAGAAAACAATTTTTTTTTTTTTTTTTTGGTGGGGAAACAGCATTTCATTTAATTAGGATTCTTAGCTTAAGACCCACACAAAAGTAGGCAGTGGGGTGAATTTAGCTCTCAGCCTGTATCTTGCCCACTCTATTCTAATGTAAGTGTCGGGAAGGGTCCCAAGTTTTGGAAAGTCAACTCAGTGAGTCACAGCCACACTTGCAAGGCTCAGGGGAAGGGGAGCATGCCACACGTTCAAGCACCACTGTCACCGAATGATGTTTATTTTGTGAATACCACATTACAGAATTAACTCTCGAGGTGTTTTTCCCCGTTGAGTTCTCTAAGTTCAAAGAGAACATCAGCGTACACTGATCTTTCTGGACATCCTACTTCCTGCTCTGTCTCCCAGGCAGTGCTCAGCCGACAAATGGGGTGCAGAGTGCCCTACTGCGCACTGGGCTCACCTTTGGAAACATGCAGCATCTCCAGTTCTGCACGCACTGAGCTGAGGGGCTCAATGGGTTGGACCCAGGACTGGGGTCTCCTGACTACAGTCACAGGGAGGAAGAAAGGACACGCCACGCTGTTCAGCTGAAATCAGAAACTTCATGAGCACCACCTGCATAATGCAGGACTTAGAAAATGGATGGATGGGCGGGAGCCATGGCCCCTGGAATGTGAATCCTAACTGGTCTCCTTAATGGCTGGCCTATCGCAAGTTATCTGGTCTCTTTGCAACTCTTTCCTCATTTGTAAAATGTTAGAGTGTGGACTTTGTAAAGCAATTCTGCATGTTAAATGAATTGATGTTACTTAAGAGATTAGGGAAATGCCCAGCAAAAAGTAAGTGCAGAAGTACCATTAATAAATCTTGGGATAAGCGGGCAGTGTGATTCCACATCCACCCCACCAGAGCATTCCTTCCCCACCTTCTATCCTAATTAGTCTTTTGAATTCAAAACATTCCTATTCCAGCCACTTACCAGTTGAGAATAATATCTGAAACACTGTACTTATCCCACCATTCCTTCCCTTCCACTGTAATGAGCAGGTACTGTGCATTACTAGATAAAAGAATCAAACAGGAATGAATCTCATTCCATTTTCAAGGATCCTGGGTGCTATATGCAGACTATATTATATTTTAATAATTAATTGTTCATCAAAGAAAAAGATGAGGAACAGGGATGCTAAATTCAAAGTTATTCAAATTGTAAAAATGAATAATGTATGACTTTTATATTAAATACACACTGTATTAAGTAGTCTACATTTCGCCCAACTCTTTCATTTTTTAGCATTCTGAACGACAACGTGAATAATCAGTTAGAGGAGGTTTATTTAGAAAAAGGAATACCTTATTTGAATGCAAACGGAGTATATCTGAAGATGATTAAATTTTTCTTATCAATTAGGAAATGCTGTATGAGGGCTGTAAAGTCATGGTCAACCATTAAACCCAGCGAGGCCCAGTTACCAGCTTCCTTTCAACATTAAATTATATCTGGCTGATTCTATTCTATTTCTTATTTCTGACAGCAGTGCCAGGAGGCAATTTTTAATTAAAGAAAATTTGAAAGATTCAAACATGCATAATTGGATTAAAAATGTGATCATTAAAACATTAGATGATAATTGTCTGATTGATTGGATATTTTGCTGTGTTAATAACAATATTTTCAATACTTTGGTTACATAGGAAAAAAGAAAGCTCTTTGTAAAATACAAAGAAGAGTCAACATATAGGAGAGACTTGTGTAGCCATCAAGAATTGTGGGATGAGAGTGAACACACCCACACACACACGTGCACACACAATGAACAAGGTGTTATATTACTTTGGAAGGCACTGAGACAGAACACGGTCATTTCTAAAGTGAGAAAACAGGCAACATCCCCAAAATAAGGGGCCAACAAATTTTAGAGATGTGTGTGACAGCCCGAGTCTCTATTAACCCCCTTCTACTTTTTTTTTTTAGGAAAAGCAATTGACTTTTACTTAAATGCTTCAGATCACCAGGGCAGGACTGGCCTTCAGTCTGAGCAGGGAGTAGAGTGACTGCAGAAAGGAGCGGGTATGCGTCACTCTAAATGGAGCAAGATTTATGGCCATGCTGCTCAAATTTTAATGTGCGTAGAAATCACTGTGAAGCCCAAACAAGTGCAGATTCTTATCCAGTAGGTCTGTGGTAAGAACTGAGATTCCTCATTTTATTTCATTTTATCATTATTATTATTATTTTCGAACTCACAACCTTGCACTTGCCAGGCAGGCACTGTGCCGCTGAGCTATATCCCTGGCCCAAGATTCCTTATTTTAATAATGTTGATGCTGCTGGTCCTGGGACCACACTGGAGCAGCCAGTTTCTAGGACTGTATCAGTGGGTTCCTCCACCCTCCGCAGGCTCATCCACTCCTGTTCTCCACTCTTTAGATGCAGCCACTCTAGCCTCTTTGTGTTCTGTGAGCATCCTACCTCAGGGCCTTTGCACCAGCTCTTTTGCTCTGCATAGAACACTTCTTTACTCTTCTATTCAAAGCTGGGTTCAGACAAATGTTTTTCAGCTGCTGACAACTTAGACATATTGAAATGATCCACTTCTCATGAAGTCCATCCTGACCACTGTTCTGAAAACATTTATTTTAAGAGAGGCTCCACTGAGATGGCAGCATTTTATTTGAAGTCTGAAGGCAGTGAGGAAGCCAGAGCCATGCTCACGAAGAGAGAAGAACAGTACAGGCAGAGAAAAGCCAGTGCGAAGGAAGCCACCCCCAGTGGTGCATCACTGGAGCGAAGCGAGCAGGAGCAAAAAGTACAGGGAAAACTTTAAAAGCTCCGGATTTCACAGGTGCAAGGGGGAAAATCAGCTGCCAGCTAATTTTAGTAAAGATGCTGAAAAGGCAACACAGTGAGGTGGAACATCGGATGTGGAGTCTGCAGCTCAGGGTGACGTCTGGACCTGCCACGCGTGTACCGTGTGTCCTGCGAGGAATCTGGCCTGACACCTGGTGACAGGGTTCTGCCAAACACAGGGACAGAGAATGGGAAACAGGAGGAGACACAGCATGAGGGGCAGCATCTGGTGGTTTGGGGTGTGGCCTCAGAGCCACTGCGGGGAGCCCAAGTGAGTTCGTTTGAGGATGAGACAAGCAGTGATACCTGTTCTCTCTACTGTGTTGATTATCAAAGTCCGTGAAGGGGATGAGAGGGGGAGCCAGGGCAGAGAAACGAGGCTGTCCCACATCCAAGATGCAGCCATCTACGGAGCCTCGAGGTAAGTGATCTCCAGGAGCAAGCAGCAGACTGACTGCACCCAGGTGACCTTGGCGAAACCCCCCTCGAACACACAGGCATGTGGATCTCAGATGCGTCTCAAGAACACTGGCTCTCTTTCACTTTACAAATGAGGCAAGTGAAGTTCAGAGAGGGAAAGCCATTGGGCCAAGATCACACAGTGACATGAGGAGGGTGTCTGGGCCTCCCAGGGCCCAGCCCGGAGCTCTTTTTTCATCATGAGAGAGATCCCTGGGCTCCGCCCTTGTAACCTGCAGCCTAGGAAAACCCTATCAGGTAAAGAAATGCCCTGAAGATGCTGCTTAGCTTGAAATCTTTGGTGGGTCCCATTTCGTAGAGTGAAATCCAAACTCCTTCCCTTGGTCCTGAGGCCCTGCATGACCCGACTACCTGATCTGTTTCTTCCTCGCTCTACTCTGTGGCCCACCTACCTGCCCCCTGCGCTTGCTGAGCCCTCAGCCCACAATGCTTTTCCTCCCACCCACCACCTGTGACTTCTTTTCATTCTTCATTCAGTCTCTGTTCAATGTCATTACCTGGGCACCTGCCCTGCCCCCGGTCTGCTATTAACTATCTACATCCATCTACTTCATTTATTTCCCTCCCACATTGGTTTACTTCTTCTCTGTCTTGTCTGCACCAAGAGCCCGATTATACATAAGGGCAAGACCTTGCCTGTATGTACACCTAGCAGCTAAAACGCTTCCCAGAATAAAACATGTGCCTACCAGCACAGCAAAAGACGAAGAAGGAACACATAAGCACAGGAGCAGTTGGCTTATTCTAAATAACCAATAAATCCTAGATATACTCTATTTCTTATGAAAAAAATCACCATCAATCATTGGATGCATCATTATTTCAAATATCATCAATAAAGGCTTCAAGTTGCTAATTAATACAATGACTTGATACCAACTCAAAGATGCACCCTGAATTTAGATTGGTTAGAACAGAAAGAAGTGAGAGTTGCAGAACTGAGGAGCTGGGATACTGATGTGACTCAGTGGGGCTCCGTCAGCTCTGAGGATCTAGCAGAAGCTGGGCCACAGCTTGCTCCGCACAACCAAAGTGAAGGATGCTCAGAGCCAGTTAGAGCATTAACTCTCACCTGTGTATGGGGACTGAGTTCTCCAGCCTCAGTTTACCCGTCATAGCCTGCACCCCTAGGTCTCACCCCACATGGTAGGACCTGCCGTGCTTCCATCTCTCCCAGTTCACACCTAGGGCGCAGGCCCTAATGTGGCCTTTCTCTAAATGAGGCCTCATAACCGGTGGTGTAGGACAGACCTCCTAAAGAGGCCTGAGAACTCATTCAGGTCATGAGCTGCGCCACCTGGGTGCTCTAACAGTCTGTGTGACTGGTTAGAACTGGTCTCTTAGCAGGCTAGGGGCTCTTTATAGCAAACCATGTCTCCTGCCTATATCTACGGCTCCCAACACAGTGCTTTATAAAGCAGATCCCTTACACATGGCCGAAAACAATGAATTAGATGAAGGCACTAAGTAACTCTAAGTAAAAAATGGGCCAACCATGGCACACCAGCCAAACCTGGCCCTTGCCTGCTTTTGTAAATTAAGTTTTACTGGAACACAGCCAGGCCCATTTGTTTATGTATTGTCTGTGGCTGCTTTGGGACTACAAATGTAAAAGAAAATCTATGGCTGGCAAAGTCTAAAATATTTGCTATCCTTCTCCTTGCACAGAAAGTTTGCCAGTCTCTGCTCCTATATAAAAAATGTGGGATCAGAAAAAGATAGCAATAAGCAGTATCCCCTGAGCCTCAATAGGGCAAAGGATGCCGGGAGCTGGAGTGTAGAGATTATTTTTGCCTCTGAAACTCTCCATCAGGGGTCAGAGAATTAAACATCCTCCTCCCAACTTTCCCCAAAGACACAGACACAGAGACAGACACAGTCCAGAGAAAACGCCAAAGGTCCATGTCATGAAATAGATAACTGGTGCTACTGTGGGGTTTGGGCAGGGGCAGCTAGGAAGAGACAGAGAGCCCATCAGAAGAAATCAGATTCCTAAATTCAAACCCCCGAGAAGGTGTGGCCCAAGGTCATGACACTCTACCTATTTCAAAGACATCTAGTCTCCTTGATTTATGAATGGTTTCAGTTAGCCAACTACAGCATTTTGATTTAAGGGTTGGTGTCTGAATAAGATGCATATTGATACTAATGTTTCCAGAGAGAAAGTACATAAACATCACAGGCTTGTCAACAATTAAGGAAACACAGGTGACATTTAAATTATACGGAGTGGGCCGGTGAGATGGCTCAGTGGCTTAAGCGCCTGCCCGGCAAGCGCGAGGGCCCGAGTTCGACTCCTGGAACCCACATACGAAAAAGGGGCCGGTGATATCGCTCAGCGGCACGGGCGCCTGCTGGCGCGTGAGGTCCTGAGGTCGACCCCCCGGTACCCACGAAAAAAAAAAAAAAAAAAAAAAATTATACGGAGTCACACAGTGACAAAACCTAATATTATCACTGAGAGGCTCCTTGCTTTCCTCTCTACCCTACAAGGTTCTGCTGACGCAGATGATATGATATGCACATTCTTTCAGCTTCCTTTTGACACTAGTCAATGAGCTAATTCTAAAAGAGAGGCAAGATACATAAAAATTAAGTGATTCTGATAATAATCAGGAAGTTGGTTGATGCTGGCAGTCAGAAGCTGGCCCAGCAGAGTGGAAAGAAATGCTTCTCAGAGTCTGACACAACTGGGTTCAAGTCCTGCTCCACTGCATGAGCTGGAATAAATCAGCTGATGTCACTGAAACAGTCTACCCATCTGTAAAATGGGACTAGGGAATCTTAGCTCACTGTGTTGCTGCTGAGACAAAATAAAAGTACAGCGAACCAGGGCAGGGTCAGGTACATGGTCAGGATCAACAGACGAGACGAACGCTTCGTCCTCACACCTACTTTCTGGTTCTCTGGCCACTACTCTCTCCCTTGACTGCAAAAGGACAGGCTACCTCGAATTCTCTTCATCATCATCACTTCATCATTTCCTTTAATTTTTTATTTGTATCAGTACATGTTTACAATATATAGTGATTACGTCCATTGTGAGGAATAGGAACATAATACATCTGAATTCTTTTTACATCGCCTTTCCCTTTCCTCCCTCTCCATCTTTTAGTCCCCTTCCCATTTACAAGAGATCTATCTCCCTGTTTCTTCTTACAGTATCTATCTTTTATTTTGCTCTTTATTTATACTCTGGGTTTCTCATATAAGAGAAACTGCACAATACTTACGCTGTGTGTCTGACTTATTTCACTTGACATACGGCTTGACAAGGTCAAGTTACATACGCTATATTCCAGGGCCAGGTAGTGGAGAAAGCAGAACTTCGAGCTCCACAATGGCTCCCCGTCAGCAGCCCCCGTACTCCAGACAAGTCAGAACACTACTGACAATGCAGATGGGGTGCACGAGGGTACCGCAGCCACTTAACGCTCACCACACACCAGCCACATTACGTAGAGCGAGTCACTGAGTTCTTGGGATGAACCAGGAAGGCTGCACTATTGCTCAACACACTGGAGAAACCTGAGCCTCAAGGAGGTCATGTGATTCGTCCAGGTTGCACAACCACTTAAAGCAGAACTGCACTCAAAGCCAGCCCTGTGCTCTTGCCCACTGTGGGACAGTGCCTGTCCTATACCTGGTGACCTATGTACAACATGGAAGGAGGACAGGAGAAACACCCAAGGCAGCCTCTAGCACGACAGTGGGCACTTTCCCAGGAGACTCTTAAGGGATGTTTTAAACCCACTCTTTGCTCTCTCATTGAAACAACCAGGAAAAAGGCATTTCCCTGGACTCCCAATATCCTGCTCAAATGACAAGGGAGGCTAGCCAAATGAAAACCAGCCTCAAATTCAAATCTAATCTAAAAGGAATCATTTTTGAAGTCTTGTATCTTAACACTACTGTTAACAATGCTATTGGTGATAAAATAGTTGCACATTATCCTATTTCCTGGCTTTTGCTAAGAAAAGAAACAAAGAGATTATATCTATGGTGATGGTTCTGATACACCAAAGTCCAGGAAACTGTGGAAATGGCTTAAGTATGCCTGTTTCTAGAAGATTTCAAGATCAAAAGCTGTCAGATAAACATTGGTCCTTCCTGAATCCAAACAGACATAAGCCAATTAGTCCGGACCAGGGTGCTGCATATTTATAGCACATTTCAGGAAAGTTCCATATAATTAAGTCATAGGAACATAAACTTCAAAGGGGAAATTCTGTCACATGTTACAATGTTTGAAATTATCAGGAAGCTGTAGATAACACAGCATTGCTTTTCCCACTCAAAAGGGAGCAAATAATTTGAATTTTTTTCTTTCTGTAAGGTAAACACAGAACCCTCATTAATTCGGTTAAAACACATTTGGTTTACACAATCATTTGGGATAGATCAAAACGGCAGCCCATCTCTGTGAAGTGTGCATAGTGATCCCAGTGGGTGTGTCCACCACCCCAACATAAACTGCTAGGTAAGGCAGCGGGATGAGAAGAGCAGCCAGTGACTGCGGTTTAGATGAGGCGCGGTGGCACACTTTTCTCTGTAAAGGGCAGGGAGTAAATGTTTAAGACTCTGCAAGACAGCCTCTCAGTCACAACTACTCAACTCTGCTCTTCTACTGCAAAAGCAGCCACAGATAGTGTGTAAACAAATAAGTGTGGCAATAAAACTTTATTTACAAAAACAAGGAGTGAGCTAGATTTGGCTCACAGATTAGTTTGCTTTCCCCTGATTTAGAGGGCCATGGACACATGGCAGGCACCATCTCCACTCCTGCAGGGCACTTAGCAGTAATACTCATGAGGTAGACCCTTCCATTACCCTTATTTCACAAGTGGAAATTCAAGGATAGAGTGGACTTAGCCGTCTGTAGAGGATCACATAGCTCTGAGCTTCAGGGGCAGAATTCAGACCCAGGACAGTCTGTGCTATTGTGCTCTAAGGAGTCGAATTTTAAAATAACAAGACTCCTGCTTATTTCGTGAACACATGAAAATTACTCTGCAGCACCAAGAATGGCAAGGATAGAGAAAAAAAAGAAAACATTCTCCAGGAGACTAAAATCTCCCCAGGGGTGAGGAAAATCTCCTCAGTGTGCTTACTGGGCATTCACTCGGTGGGAGGAGGAACAGACTCCACGGTTAAGGAGCTGAAAGTCCACACATACAAAGACGAGAACCCCGCAACCTCAGTTCATCTCTGACCTCTGCCTGGTGAATAATAATGACACAGATGACCATTTCTGCTTATTGGATTAATCTCTTCCCAAAGTCCCTTATCCTAGAATGTGTCCTCTTTCAAAGACCAAGCAAGGTATTTCCAAAACTGCTACCCACATAGCCTCAGATGGAGAGTTTATTTCGAGATTTTACACACCAGCGACAGTCACATGGTGCCAGAGCAACAGCAATAGATTATGGTCCCGGTGAGTATTTCTTTACTTGATCCTTCAAAAGAGCCCATCTGATGAGACTCAATTGGGGCACCTGGCAGAGAAAGAGGGGAGCTGGGCTGGGAGTAACAAAAGCCAAGGTCATGAAGACCCTGGTTTATCTCTGGGCTGGGTCACTTCTCAAGGTGTGACCTGGGCATGTTTCCGAACCACTGCCTGCTTTATCTGGTAGTCTGTGACATGAGGACCAACACAGTTGAATTCTAGAGGATTTTTAGAGGATAGGGCAATGCCTTTTGGGCTATGACACCCTTACCTGGTGCAGAGTAAGCATGCACCAGTGAGGAAGCTGTGAGTATTTTGTTTTCAGGAGTGTCACTCCACCCCTTTGTTTCTGATTTCCTTTTCTCAACTCCACAAGGACTTTACAACGTAAGATATTCAGACAGATGGTGCGTTCCTGTGGGACTCATGGTACACCAAGTGGCCTCACAACAAACAAAGAAGGAAGTGACAGTGCTTTCCTAAAAACTTTTCACTGCAATACCTTTGTTCTCTTTCCTCATTGACTACAGGCCAGTGAAGGAACCGTGGCTGCCTTGGAGCAGTATCATCAAGAGATGACTTCGGGAGTTTTTAAGAAAGTGCTGTCACTCCTCTCTTAGTTGTGAGGCCACTTGGTATACTATGAGTCCCACAGGAAAGCACTGTCTATCTGAATATCTTAGTAATGCTGATCATTGCCTGCTTTGACTGTGAACTGTAACACACACACGGATAGGGATGCAAAACATAAGTACACTGCTGGCAAATGACCTGAAGGGAGCCCTGCTGTGTGGCCACCACTAAGAACTGCGGGACACATGGCCTCACCTCCTGAGCCGGGTCCATGTCACCACCACCGGACTCATTTTGAAATAAGTCTTACTTTGTGTTCCTTTTAGTGTTACCTTCTATGCAATATGACTGAAATATACAGTATTTAAATAAAAAAATTTGTTACAGTAAAAGACACACTGCCATTAACCTCCCTCAGAACACTCCCCCTCACTTCTGATACACTTATCCCACCATTCTTGCCATTTTCTGAAGCAGTTCTGGAAGTCCTATCATGAGTGTCTTTATGAGATATGCTAAAAAATACAGGGACTGCTGCTGCCAAGTGCCCCTTGACCAAAAGGCAGGCTCATAAAAACATTATAATGTTCTTCATGCACCTTATTCACCAGATTTAGCACCACGTGACTTTTGGCTCTTCCTCAAAGTCAAAATGACCACAAAAGGTAACCATTTTGAATTGATTCAGGACACTGAGGCAGCCATGACAACAAGTAAAGATACTCATGAAAGAGGACTTTCAGAACTGCTTCAGAAAATAGCCAGAACCATGGGATAATTGAGTTCAAAGCAAAAGGGAGTATTTTAAAAGGGATTAATTAGTAGGAATGTATCTTGTACTGTAATATATTTTTTTTAAGAATTTGAACACACACTGCATTTTTACATATACATTTTCTACATATACATCCCTAAATATTACAGGATAGGTGTTCTTATTTTTTGAGCTTGATGTTGAAGAATATGCAACTGACTCTTCAGAATCTTGTTTACTGTGCTGGATGTCATGGTCCCTGGACGCACCATGTGGCTGGGTGGATTGTTCCTCTATGGTGTGGCAAAACGTTTAAATATTTGACTATCTGATGTATGCTGCTAGATTTTTTTTAAAGCTTTGTAGGCAGGATATCTTTCAGAAGTTAGTATGTAATATATACAGTCTATTTTTTAACTGTGATAATTTTTATTATAAAATCATCCTCTAGATCAAATATGTACTATTTTTACTACCTAAGAATATTTCCTTGTGTCCCTTTTCTCCATTCTCCTGACTTTTATCGGCATGGATTGGTCTGGCCTGTTCTTGAACTTGACATAAGTGGGACCACTTATACGCTCTTCTGTTCCTATGCAAATCAGTTCACCACTTCCAGCTGCTGAATAGTGTCCCACTGTACGACTCTGCTCCAACTTGTGTATCTGTGCTCTCACTGGTGGGCGTTGGGAGTGCTTCTAGTTTGGGGCTATTAGGAACAAAGCTCCCATACACAGGTCTTTTTGTGGACATTTCTCTTGGGTATATACCTAAGGATGGTATTGCCTGCTCTTGAGGGGGACCCATGTGTAATGGCTTTCTAGAGGGCATACCATCTGCATTTCCCAGTAGGAGTGAGCTTTTTTCTAGCCATTTCATCATGGCTGGGTGATGACACTGTAATTGTGTCCTCTGGACCTGGGGATGCTTCTACATACATCTTTATTGTAGGATCCTCACTCCAGACAGTCAATATATATTTGCAAATTTCCTTTCTCACTTCCATTTCTGCTAGGGGCCTACAGTGACTCCAGCTGTCCTAGGACTATGTCCAGAGTTTAATAGGGAATGACAAGGGTCCCAGGGCAGGAGAAAAGGAAGAAGCACCCAAAGGTGAGACCAGGGATAAACTGTTCAGGAGGGGAAGCTATTCGACAAGGAAAGTTCTGACCTCGTCCCAGCCCTGGCTTCCACTGCTATGGTCCGACAAGAAAAGCTTGCAGGAGCCTCATTTTGGGGCATTATCTGAGGGACATTTTGGTGATTATTTATTCATCCTTTCATAATAGCTTTCTGCCTTGGAAAAGTCAGGGGAGGGAGAAGGGAGCAGGATATCAGCCTTCTTGAAATGGAAGATTTTGCTGTATCTGAGGCAATTTCTAACCCCCTCCTCATCATCACTGCTTCCAAAGAAGCAGGGTGGAGGAAAATGGCGGCCAGGAGGAGGTTGGGAAAAGAGACAACCCCTACCACCATGTTTCCTTTTAGAAAGAGAAAAATGGTCTTTAGATGACTGGCTTGAGGGAGTGCTTAGTGTTTTGATGACCTTAGACATCAAGTGCCCAGGCACACTAACAGGCTACTGGAATCTCTTCTAGCGCATAAAAGAACCGCAAGTACATAATCCAAAAACTTGAAATGTGTGGCTACTCACAAGTGTTTTTTTGGTATCCAAAGGCACGGTAAACAACCAAGTCAATGCAGAGCAGAGCACTGACAAGTTCTCTCTAAATCTTTCCTCTTCAGCGGATGTTGGTGGTAGGGTAAATGAAATAATTACATTTTGGTGCTTCCATTTATGACTCAATGGCAAATCACCTAACTTCTGTTCTCTTTATATTTCTTCATGGTTTTCACATTTGTAAAATTAAAATTTTACATTAAGAAGAAACAGGTAAGAAATAGCACTATATGTGCCTCGACCGTGTCTATGCATTCTCAGGCCCCCAAATCTCAAATCTGAGTGAAGTCTGCTGCGCCCCACTCTTCAATGCCACCGCCTGAGTCCATAACCTCCATGGGGTGGCTCCATGCACTCTGTGGCCAGCTCTGCACCCAGTAATTATGGGTAGAACAGAGCAGTGCTGTGTCTAAGAACCCCTGGGCATCAGACAAGTGAGGAGGATCAAGGAAAAAACCTTCTGGGGTGGGAGCGGGCAGATGTCATCAGAAGGAAGCTGCAGAGCTCTGAAACACCATGGATCTTCCATCTTGACAGAAGCCGCTGTGAGGAGCTAGAGACCGCCTGTGCCTTCCAGCTGCCCCAGTGCTCACACAGAGCCAGGCTGGGGCAACGCTCCAGCCATGACCTCACACGGGACTCTGTTTTGCTCTGGGGTCTCTGCTGGCCTGGCTAAGAGGTTCTCAAAGCTGCCAGAAGCCGCTCCCCAAGTTCTCCGTTGTCATGTTGCAAATACTCTCTCTCTCCACCCCAGTTCTCACTCTCTCTCCCCTTTATCCTTCCCAAGCCTGGAGGGCCCTGCCCCAAACATCTTTTGCAGCAGGGTATGGTGGTGCATGCCTGTTATCTCAATACTCCGGGAGGCTGACGCAGGAGGACAGCCAGTTTGAGTCCAGCCTGAACAACTTAGTGAGATCTTGTCTCAAAACACAAAATTTAAAAAGGGCTCGGGATATAGCTCAGTGTAAAGGACCTGGGTTCATCTCTAGTACTGCAAATCAAAAGACACCAAAAAATTTCACCTTGGTGTCTCCTTAACACAGGACTCTAATGGCCAAGGTGGTAGCTACTATGACCAGATTACTCACTTGCCACTGAGCTGAAAGAACATGTAAGATTCTGCCCACCAAAAAAGAAAACACACTTAATGAATGAGAAATTAACATGCTAAGCTATGACTCCCAGAGCTGAAGAAATAAAAGCCATTTCCAAACTGTTACAGAACTCCATATTGATTTTTCTCCTTACATATCTCTATCATCATTCCCAAGCCAAAGACTCCACGAAAGGTACAATTATTTATTCTGCTTCAAATTAACAGATCATGCAAATCCCTCACGGGACTTTCAAGTGAAGATATTTCTAGCTCCAACGAAAGTTCTTTTTGACTGTTTTAAATGGGTGTTCCCTTTCAGAAGACAGACTTTCCTTTTCATCTCCAGCAAAGAGAAAGCTGAGTGGGTTTTAGTCCACTCTCTTAATCCAGCTTTGTATCTCAGTGTTTTCACTTGGGGGTTTGGACGTTTCCTTGACTTGGTCATTTGGCTGAGCACCCCCTATCAGCATGGTGCAGTGCACCACACAGATGTGGCTTACTGCACTCGTGAGGGTGGCCTTGGGAGCTACACCTGAGTAAATACCCCAGATCCTTCCAGGACGCTGAAGTGCAATGAAGAAAGAAATCTGGAAGATGTGGGAGAGAGTGACGGGAGGGTAATCTGATAGGTTAATTAAGAAAGAACTTTCCAAGGAGTCATGATCTGAACAGACCTGACATACAAGGGAGGCACCCGTGGTGCAAGCAGGGGAGACAGGAAACAGCAAAGGCCAGAAGGCACCATCCTGAGCTGGCAGCAGGAAAAGGAGGCAGGGCCTCCCTTCCTTCCCCTCCCCGGGGAGCTACCCTGAGTCTGTCTTCACCCATGTTCCCACTCCCTGCCCGCACAGAGCGGGGGCATGCAATGTAGTTTTGCTTCATAAATAAACAAATTTTCTTTGCAGGTGATTATTTTTACATGTGCCCTCTGAATCCCCAGTTAGACAGCAGGGTTGAAACCACATCCCAGGCCCCTGAGACCTCCAGAGCCAGGTAAAATATTCCCACAGGCAATGGCTTACCCTCAGTGTTCGTGTTCCTCTCAAAATTCACATGCTGAAATCCTGCCCTGTCCCAAGGTGATGGCATTATGTGGGGCCTTCAGGGAGTGATTCCCTAACAAGGACAGAGCCCTCAGGAACGACATTAGTGCCTAAACTGACACTGAGATTTGGGATCTTGAAGGATCAATGAAAACTTCCTAAAATGAAACTGTGTGGGATGTTTTCAGTCGCCCTATTTTTCTACCTTTATTTGGTTTATTATTTTGGTTATTATTCCTGCCTGTACTTGTTGCATAACTGACCAGTTTTAAGAATAGAACAATTAATCCACATCCTACTTGATCGAACTCTCACAACTTTTAGTCTCCCTGCAAGACAGGGTGTTTGTTAAGCTCTACAGAGTTGGCGCCTGTCTAAAGACAGTCCTCCCAAAAGGTGTGAAGACATTTTATCACAGCTGTGGGACTGAAGGGAAATTTATTATGGTTACTAATGCTATTTCTGTCAATGTCTTTGGAATTCTAATTAGATTATTAAAACTTTGCAAATCATTACATTAGATCCAGACTCCACATCTCACTGTGACAAGGGTACTTTCGAAATTAGAGGATCCTGATATCATGGGTAATGATGCATTGCTGATAATAAAGTTGCAGGGAAATTCCTCCAATAAAAACGAGTTGCAAAAGACAGAACCCATTCATCTTACTTTCTCTCCTAGCTTTATGCCCGAGGATAAGCTGCCTGCCGCACAGAACATCCGCCTTGCCTTTTCTATTCTACCAGCTGCATGACAACACCAAGCCCCATGCTGTAATGTTTAATGGCTTGTCTTGGCTACTTAGTTTTGTCCCCTAAATCTCAGAAGCAAATAAAAAAAAAATTATAAGTGAAAAAATACTTCAAAGACAGATATTTTTAGGAGAGAGATGAGACAAATGGCAGGTTCAACATTAGGAATATACTCAATCTCAGAGTGGTGTGATTTACAACACATGCGTTCAAAGTGGTACCTGAAGAGAAACAAATGGCTGACTGCTAACCCAGATCCATGTGTGGGTAATATATGGGTGTGCTCTTTACCCGTCAAATAATGGGTCCGGTGCCCTTCAACATCAGCGGATGAGGAATGCATGTCATCCTCCGTCTTCTGCAAGATAACCTGGTTCCTTTAGGTGGAGATCCGAGCCCTTCATATTCCAGCAAAGAAGTGTATGTGGCTTACTTACCATGATGTACGACGCCCTTCAACCCATGGATAATAGGATCCAGTGCGGAATTGTCCCTCGGACTGACCTACATGTAAAGAAAACATGATTGGTTAAATCTATACTGGCATCAAATACAGCAGCTTCAGTTTAATCTTCCGAAGAGAAGGGGGGAAATAGATGTTATCTAGGAAGTTGAACAGGTCTCACATATACCATGGCTCTCACCAAATGCGAGAGATTTATGACACAATAAAATCAAGTGAGGAGGTCTAAATCAAAAGAAAGAAACTTCTCAGAATACATTAGAACAGGAGAGAAATACCATAGTCCTAGCAAAATCTTAAAAAGCAACTGCAAGACTTTCTTCCTGCTTTGTTTTATTAAAAGTGGGCCCCGATCAGCTAAAAAGTCATTGAAAGTCATCAGAGAGCAATCCATCATTGACTGAATATTTCAATACTTTTTGGTGATTTTTTTCCTTCTTAGAAAATGTATCAGTTCTCTGTCAGCCTGTTCTCCTTTGTAAGAACCCCAGCCTCCTGTGAAAAACCCCACAGTAGAAGGGGCATCTGTAAGAGCTGCTCAAAGCAAGACAGCAGGGAGAGCAGCTCAAAACGACAGTGTCTCCACCTTCATGTTCTTCTGGGCCTTTTGATGCCCCCAAAGCCGAGCCTGCATCCCACTGACTTTCCCTTTTGGCCTGTATTTGGCCTGTATTCCACTGACTTTCCCTTTCCTTTCTGAGAGTACTTAGCAGAAATTCTTATTCTTGCCCTCATTAGAAGATGAAAATCTCACCAGCATGTTACAATTATCATTTTTAGGTACTTTCTCTTAGATATACCTTGAAATGTTTACAAATCAAATGAAACAGTGCCCGGAATCTGCTTCAAAATAACCGAGAGTGAGGCACAGATACAAGACAAGGCTTGAATCCATCCATCACTTATGACCTTGGGTGATGAGTACAGGGTGGGTCATGATATATTTTCTCCACTTTTGTGTTTAATATTTATGTTTAATTTTTTCCAAAATAAAGAGCTTTTCAAAACCCATTCTCTGTAGTCAGCACAGCTCCTGCCCCCTTTTGTTTCCCCTTCAGGGATAGTATTTACCATTCATCCACTTCTAACATAATGAAGTTGAGATATTGATGAATCTTTCAAAATGTAGCAAGACTCAATTTGATGTTTCAAGTTAGTTAATTCAGAGGAATTCAGAGCCATCCATAGGTGAAATTTTAACACACTCCTTCCTATCCCTATAGTCTCTCTACTAGGTCGCTGCACCCAGCTCGCTCTCTCTGATAATAACCACACTTCACACTTTTCCTCCTGTCCTTTGCTTCAGCAGCTCCAGGAAATGCAGTGGTTATCAACTGAGGGCCACTCTGCTCCCTATGGGGACAAATGACTATGCTGAGACATTTTTGGTTGTCACAGAAGGGATGGAAGGGAGAGAGAGGAGGGGAGGAGGAACTACTAGCATCAAGTGGGTGGAGGCTGGGACTGCTGCAAACCGCTCTATAACAGCAGAGTATCCCCAAGGAAAACTGCCGGGCTGGGTGGTCAGTGGTGCAGAGGGCAGGGCGGACAAACCCTGGCAAGACAGATGCTTCCTGAGTGAACAGTGATTAAGTCCCGAGTTATGCCAGATTCAGAACACAGGTAGCACTGTACACAGTTATGTTTACAGACTAATACAATAATGTGAAACCTGGTAGTACATCATAAACACTATAGGTATGGGGAAAAAAAGAAGCTGTGAACAGGGACCCAGGGCAGCAGATCAGAGAGACAGAAGTTTGGGAGTTGTTGAGTATGCTTCCAAATTGCCTGAGAAGAAGCTCGGGCCAGGGGTTTTAATACACTAGTTGAAGAATGAAAGGTGAATATCCACCGAATACACCAAAGCAAAAGGGTATCTGAAGAAATTCTGGGTCTGCATCACAGCAAGTCATCTATCAAAATGTGGCCAAAAAAGAAATCACAACTCAAGAACGCAAAACAAGATACTCTAACCAGTAAATGTGACCATATTTTCAAAGTCCAGAATAGAATAAAATAAGAACCTAGGGAAGGAGCCCATGTCAAACTGAAGTTATAGATAAAAAGAAGTTCTATGGCTTGGATGACTGTCCCCAAAGGCACTACTGAAAGGCACTACTGCAAAGTGCTGAAATCTTTACAACAAGGGGCCTACCAGGAGGTCTTTAGGTTATTTGGGGTGTGTCCTTGAAAGGACTTTTTTTGCAGGACTCAAGCCTCTTCCTCTTTCCTTTTGGCTCCCCGGCTTCACAGGTGAGACATTTTGTTGTGCCACATGCTCCCACAGGGTGCTGCTTCGACTCGCGTCCACGCAATAGAGCCAACTGATCATGGACTGCAACCTCCACAACTGTAAACCCAAATCAACCTTTTACTTTGTAAGGTTAATTAGCTCAGGTATTTCCTTACAGTGACCGGAAACAGATTAACACAGGTGGTCTCTTATTTGGGCTGGCAGAGATGCTCCTGCCAGTTTACCTGTATGTACTCTCTTGTCTGTGGGAGGTATCAAAATGACCCCATCCTTTCTACTTACACAATTTGATTTTGCCACTTCTCCATCAAGAGTGTGTGTCAATTTCACCTCCTTTTGAAACTACATTTATGCACATGACTTGCTTTGGCTAAGGAGAAATTAGGGAGCACTTGCAGATAGAGGCTCACAGAGCATTTAGAATCCAAGGGCCACCAGGTGAGGAATCTTAGCCCACTGGAGGATGAGAGAGCACAGGCAGCAGACACGGCAGTCACAACTGAGGTCCTGCTAGGTGCCAACCACCAGGCAGGTGAGTGTGTCCCTGGAGGCCTCTGGCCTCAGCTGAGCTACCCATGTGCTCTGCAGAGACCCAACTGAATGGCCCCAGTCATTTCTACCCGCTACTCTACAGAATTAGGAAATAATGAAATGATTGTTGTTTGAACTAATTAGCATCATTTGTTTTACAGCAAAATTTACCAGAGCTTATAAAAGTGTGTGTAGAGAAGGATAAGAGGCTATATTAATAATTCTCTTAACAAATACAATTTTGTGTATGCAAAACCTTTTCCTTAAAGGTTTCTTGGTGAGATTGCATATTATAAGCCTGATGAGTTTATGTACTCCTCCAAAACTGTGTTACCCATCTTGAACTATGGCAACAATTCCCAGATAGGTTAGTCTCCTCCATATCCATGATTTTGTTTTCTGCAGCTTCGGTTACATATGGTTAACGGTGGCCTAAATATTTTAAATGGAAAAGTTCAGAAACAAAACAAGTTTTAAGTTGCACATGGCTTTGAATAGCATGATGAAATCTCATGTTGTCGTGCTGTACCTTATCTGGAACATAAGTCATCCATCTGCCCAGCATATCTGCACTGTATCAGGGACCTGTCCATTAGTCACTGAGGAGTCCCCTAGGTTATCAGAACAGCCACAATGATATCACAGTGATTGTGTTCAAGGAACCCTTATTTTACTTCATAACAATCCCAAAATTCAAGAGTCTTGATGCTGGCAAATTTGTTAACAGTATATTGTTACACTTGTTTTATTTTATTATTAGTTATTATTGTAAATCTGTTACTGTGACTAATACTGTATATAAATTAAACTCTATCATAGCTATGTATATCTAAGAAAATACACAGTACATACAGAGTTTAGCACTGTCTGTATTTTCAAGTATCCCCTGCAGATGAGGGGGATTATAGTACTCTCATGTTCCATCCACACTGAGATGAGATATTTTACAGTCAGGGGCACCCTTTAATACATTTGCTCTTGTCTGATGATGTGAAGGCTCAAAGAAAGTGTTCCTAATCTTCCATGACTGACACCCTCTGATAATATTTGTAGGTCACACTAGAGGAAAATATTCAGGCAGCCTAATCCAAGTTCAATTTCTGCTCACTTGTGATCATAGCATCTCTGTGTGCAAAACTCAGACTTGGCCTCATCTGGGCTCAAAGATCTGACCCTATATTCTAAATAGTTCCATAAATGGAAAGCCCTCTACACTGTCCATTCAGCTGCACAACCTCTACTGCTGGTGTTATAGCTGGGGTTCCTAAGATGGACGAGGAGAAAGGGAGAGCAAATGGAGTTTGTTGGCTGGTCAAAGAAACTTACTAATAATATTGAACTCATTCTCCCGTCTGAGTCTTGGTTCCAGAACACACAGTGGGAAATCCAAACAGCATGCTAATAATTGGATTTTTTCCAGAAAGGTACAACCCTAACTGAAATAATCCCTTCCACTCACTGTTTCAATCATTTTGCCACTTAAAAAAATTATGAACATAAACTAAGCAATTTGGGCAGCTTTCAATACGATAGTGGAGAACACTGCTTTAGCAACTTGCATTTACATTCTACTCTCCATCCAGGGTAGATGAGGCCAAGAGAGGGTTAAAAAAGGGAATTCTGAATCAGCAAGCACCTCTGAAGCTTCATGCCCTCATCTGTATAACACAGACCCAATCTCACAGTATTCTTGCACAAAATATAGATCTGAGTACAATGCTGAATATGAAAGCAGCATCCGCAAAGAAATGGGCAACAAGTTAACTGAAACCCTCAAATCTAAATGAATGTTTGAACAACGGCATTTTTATCCAAGTTTCTCAATGTGTTTGGCTCTCAAAGCAATACCTCTTTGAGCTCAAATTTCAAAAGATCCCAATTTATGTTTCATTTGACATCCACTCGATTTTGTAATATGCTCCTTTTAAAGCCACAGGAGGAGTTTTCCTGGCTCTTAAAACTAGCTTCCTTCTACTTTAAGATCAAAGGAGTTATGCAGTAATACTGAGAAGGCAGTAGTTGCACAAATGAGCTTAAAATGCACTAGAAGAAACAGACACCCCCTCTCCCTACAGAGTTTGTGCTCTCATCATAGAACTTAGCTCCTGGAGCTTCCACTTTAGAGCAGCTTTCGCGGCATCAGTCATCTTCGAAAGGATGGCACACAAACCTGACAGAGGGTTGTGGGTTAAACTTTCCAGTTGGCTTTAGATATATCCAAAATACACAGAGACACTGGCAGCACAGAAGATGATGGCAAGCAGGTTTGGACCACGGGTCAAATACACATACATGCTGATGAAATTTAAACTCTGGAAGATTTAACCTTCAAATAATAGCTCACCATATGGACTCAACCAATTAGTAGTCAATTTATCAATAATATATAGGCATGTGCCTAATACTGTATTTATTGTATATATTGTATATATGCATATATATACAATTTATATTGTGTATCTACATATTGTATCTATATATTGTAGAACCCAGGTTCTACAAGAGGTCCTGCATTTACTCCCCCACCAGAAGCAAATAAAAGAGAGGCCAGGAGGCCCCATTACACCGCATGTGCCCACATTCAGATCTGTGCTGCCATTTCATTTTCCTGTCCTCTGTGCCATTTGGCCCTTGTCTTAGATCCTAATAATTTTCGATCTATCAAGTCCTGGCCATCTGCTAAATAGGATGGCCAAGACAACCTACTTGCCTTGAATCCGACTTCGCCAGCTGCTCCTTTAGTCCCATAAATGTCACATCCAGCCAATATCCTCTTGTGGGAAAAAGGATTTATGCCTGCTGAGGGGAGATGGCTACAACATTAACCATGGCTGCAGGGGAACGTGACGAACAGTGGGACCAGACACTGCACACAGCCTTCCTGAGTTGCAGAGATGATGAGCCATCCTCCCCTACGGTGAGCAGGTAGCTGTGGATTCAGACACTAACATTCCGAGGAGGACAAAGGCAAGCGCTCTTCGTAAGATCTGATTTCACCTTGGCCTCTTCTCTTGGTCTGCATCTCTTACCTATGGCTACACATAGAGGATACTGTGGCTTCTTTCACTCAGAATGTAACACATTGGTTACTATCCACTAGATTTTGGTCTAAATTACTGTCAGGAACTTCCTGGTACAAATGATTTATAAGCTGGCTTTTTTCACACCACTGCACTTCAGTTAGCTCTTACCGGGGCACTGACCGGATAAACACCTGTCAATAATTTAGGGAGTTCATCTATCCTCAAGATGACTGTAGCACTAAACCACTAACTGCTGAGCTACACTGGAAACATCCTTCCTTTCCTGACTGGTTAGTTTTCAACAGTATTACTTTACGTCTTATACAGACTACACTCTCAATTTTGAATGCATAAATTTGTTTTTCCTTTTGACATCCCAAAGTCATTTTCTATTCTCTCCTGACTGTCAAGATCACAAAAACAGGGGGCCGGTGAGAAGGCTCAGCGGCGTAAGCGCCTGCCTTGCAAGCGCGAGGGCCCGAGTTCGACTCCCGGAACCCACATACGAAAAAGGGGCCGGTGATATCGCTCAGAGGCATGGGTGCCTGTTGGCGCGCGAGGTCTTGAGGTCGACCCCCCGGTACCCACAAAAAAAAAAAAAAAAAAAAGATCACAAAAACAGAATCAGAGGTGTGGGTGCATGAGTATCACATTGTCTTGGGTTGGGTACACAATTCCATTTGCTTTGGCTCTGAATTCACCCAACACTTCTCAGAGCAAAAGCACAAGCAGGGAGTGGTAGGCAGGCTGGGGCATCTGGCTAAGGTACTTCCATAGGGGCCACATGGGGATTTTTGTTGGCTGTATTTTTAAGGCTCTGTGTCTCCCAACCCAGAAAGTGGGGTCTTTACAGAAACTCATAACAGGTTCCTGGAAGCTCCTTGCCAATCTTCTCAAAGTAAAGGGTGCTCCTGAACCAGAAAGAAGCAAAGAAGAAATTCCACCCCGGCAAAGCATGACCTACAGTCTTAAGCTATAATCCAAACCATTTCATACTGATATTGTCATGACCTTTGAATTAAAAGAAAGAAAAAAAGTACGAGATCTGGGGGAGCCTGGGGCAAAAGAAGCTTATTTCAGGTTCAGTGACTTTGCCCGCAAGTTTCTCTCGATTCGGTGTGGTGGTGCCAGACAACTTTGACTTTCCCTTGTTAATAATCTCGCCATGCACTGAAAAGCCCCAACAACATCAAAGGCTTAGGAGAGAAAGCAGAGCCAACTGTTTCCTTGTGTAGCAAGTGACTTCAACCAAAACACATTAGATGTGAACTCTCCTCTTTGCTTTTTCATTCTCTCGAGGCAAAAAGCTGCTCGGGGCACTCCATTTACAAAAGACTCAAATCCAGAAAGCGCTGTATGGGGACTGCTTGAAATCTCTACCATGTATACAGCAAGAGAAATATAAGACACAAGGCATATTGGATCACAGGGGTTGCCACACTGATCCTTCTGCTGGAAAAATGCCTCCGCAGGAGTAGCTAAGGCTGTCACTTTGCATCATTAGAGATGGTCTGGGTAAAGACTAGGTAAATATCCCACAAGTATCATATATAAAATATTAAAAATGGGGCTGAGGTTCTGTGAAAGAGCGCTTGCCTTGCATGTGCAAGGTCCTGAGTTCAACCCCAAGCACATACATACATATATACATACATACATAAAATATTAAAATGACTTGACACACAGTTTGTATAAAGAGGTGACGTGGGGAGGGGTGATGGATAGTGCTTCTAGCCCAAATTATAAGACTCAGCTCTGAAGCTCATTCACTCAACAAATATGAGGTCTACTGCAGACTGTGGCGCTGACTCTAACTGGATCTCCAGTGAGCCCCGACTCCAGCTGTTCAGACCCTTGGTAATCTCCTCTCCTGGTGGGTGGGATGGATTCAGTGGCTTACTTTGATCCAGTAAATGAAGCAAAGGCAATGGGACTTCACCTCTATGATTTGGATACACAAAATTCTAAACTCTATTTAATAGGAAGGAGGTAACACTGGGTTTGCATGCTTTGGCGAAGGAAATGGTCATGCTGGAGGCCACATGACAAGGAACTGCAGGTGGCCTCTGGCTAGCAGCTAAGGGAGTACTGAGCTCTCAAACACTGCCTGCACCCTGAATGAGCTGGAACATGAACGGGTCCCCAGATGAACTTCTAGACACACCCTAAGCCCAGCTGACCCCTGTCTACAGCCTGGTAAGAGCCACAGGACCCACAGAACCTGGGAGGTTCAACACAAACGTGTGTTAGTGGCTAGGTTTGTAGCAATTTGTTTACATAGCAGTAGATAACCACAGGCCGGGACCTGGACGGTGGAATATGATATGGCACTGAACAAATCACTCTTCCCCTCATGGGGCCAACAGTCTAGTGCAATCTAGGAGGAGGGCCCTTGCTCCCGTAGGCTGCAGCCTCAGCTCTCCGAAGGCAGTTCCCGCCCCTGAGAAGCCCTTGCCCTTCCGGGACCTCAGCAGCTATGCTCTGTCACAGCGTCTGGAGTTGGGTGAGAAGCAATGTGTTTAGAAGGCAGGTTTCCAACCCGACAAATTTGGCAAAAATAATGAGCAATCCCCACGTGGAGAAAATAAACATTCATAATCAATTCTAAGACAAAGAAATTTTGGTAGCTTTTATATTTAAGTAACAGAAAAACCAGTACACATAAACGGTGTCCCAGAGCAAGATGCAGGCCCAGCGTGGCACAGGAACAGCTAAGGCTCCAAATTCACAGCGACTGAGTGGAAACACCACACACCATGGGATGTTTCTGGAGGGGAATTTCTATTCGGTACTTGCTCTAGAGCACTGAATGAATGCTCCATTAACGTCGTCTCTGAAGATTGATGAAGTATCATTTCACTCTTCTAAGCAATACCTCATGCCATTCCCTAGGCCAGACCGTGCTCGTGGGAAGGGGATGCTGCCTGACATGGCCAGGGAGACCCAGGCTCCACGTCACTGTCCTCTGAAACAAATCTGTTAACTCATCAGAACACTGCATTTATACACACACAGAAGCTGAAAACTGATTTCAGGGGCTACCATTAAAGCATCTGATTTCAGACTCTTAGTTAAGCAATGTTTCGGGGGCTGCAAGTAGGTGATTCAGTGGACAAACATCCATGAATCCACCAATTAGGCGAATTCCTTTCCAGTAAGAAATAGTCTAAACAAAGTTCAGCCCCACCTCAGAGAGGACTCAGATTAATGCTAACTGAACAGTGTGGCTTTGTATTTAAAATGCACCTGAGTTCAACAGAGGATAAAATTAAATTGCAATGAGGGAAGACGCAATCTTTCCCAGCAGGCCTTGATTGATAGAAAGTGCCATTTGTAGCAGAACAAAATGGAAAACCAGAAAGTTTGTTCCCAGCAATCTTTGCCTCACTGGGCCAACTTTCTCCCCTTTGAGAAAATAATATGACTTCTTCACAGAGCATGTAGTCTACTGAGTTAAGCAACGGTGCTCATGTGCTTTCAATTCTTCTCACAGCGCAGCTGGAAAAATGGCCCCAGTGGTAGGAAGAGACAGTAGAGGTAACATTTAACTGGGGAGAGGCTTATTGCTAAAATTGCTGTTGACAAGGACCTGGGAATATGTAAATCCTTCAAAAAATGTACATGATCTCTTGGTGCTGAATGCAATTAGGTCATCTCAAATATGGTGAGTTGGGTATATAATACTAGTTAGTGGTTAAGGGCAGGATTTTTGAAACCAGGTTGGTAGATTCAGGTTTAAAACCCTGCTCTTCTACTTAACAGCTGTGTAACCCTGGAAAAGGACATTACAATCTAGTTTTGCCTCAATTTCCTTATCTGTGAAATGGGGATTACTCCTAATCTCACAGGATTGGTAAGAGGGTTGAATGAGTGTTTAGTATAGTTCCTCATATATCTAAGATTCTAAAAACCATGGCTTATAGCCATTCATCTTCCATGGAGACCAGCATGCCCTGCTCAGCACTCAACCAGGCACACACAGATACACGCAAAGATCCAAAACACTCCTCCTGCTCACAGACAGACCAACTGTCCTGAGCTAAATTCATTCAATCAGGACCCCTCACCACCACCCTAATCTTTCATTTCACAAAGGGGGACTAGTTAAATTTTTTTTTTTTTTTTTTTTTGTGGGTACCAGGGGTCGACCTCAGGACCTCGCGCGCCAGCAGGCTCCCGTGCCGCTGAGCGATATCACCGGCCCTTTTTTCATATGTGGGTTCCGGGAGTCGAACTCGGGCCCTCGCGCTTGCCGGGCAGGCGCTTAAGCCGCTGAGCCATCTCACCGGCCCTAATCTTTCATTTCAATAAAATGGTAACATATTCTCACCCAGCAAACCAAATCTTCAAACCTGGGAATAATTTCCTCTCTTTCTTGTCACTTCCACATCCAGTGCTTCAGAAATTCTAGAAGATTCTGCCCCTGAAATGCATCTTGAATTTGTATCCACTTCTCTCCAGCTGCTCCATTGTAATTCCAGTCTGGGCCACCACCATCTTGAATCCAAACCACTTCTGACATCCTGCCTAACTGGTCTTCCTGCTCTCTCTACTGTGCCCTCAACTCCTTCCCTGTGTAACAGACCAGTGGTTCACATCCTGGCTGCCCAATGGAATCACCTTTATAAGCTGAAAATCAAAAACCCAAACCAAAATGATGTCAGAACTGGAGAGACCTCAAGATGGCGGATGAGTAAGAAGCAGGCAGCAAAACTCTCTCTAAAAGTTACCATTGGAACACGGGAATATAGCGACCCAGAAAGCGCAGGAGGGGGGGAGATGCCTCCCCGAAACCCAGAAAAGTTCTGAAGCGCAATCTGGGACCCCCGGCACCAGTGACGGGTGACTTCCAACAAAGAAGACGGAAAGAAGGAGCAGACCGCGCGCGTGCACCTTCTAATATCCCGGGAGTTGGAGCGCCGGCGGAGGCTCAATTCTACGGACACACGGTGGCAGCTGGCGCCCAGGGAGCCCCCACGGAGGATCCTGAGACAGCGGCGGGGCAGGGGAGCGGCGGAGAACGGCGCTGACCGGCGGTGAGTGTCTCTCAGCCACAGCTGCCCCGCGCCAGAGAGCGACCGGCCGGGCGCCATTGTGGGGGGCGTGGCGAGGCTCAGGGCGGCTCGGAAACTGCTCTGGGAACTTGTGCTCAGGACAGGGCAGCACAGGGCCTCTCAATTGAGCCCACGAGAGTGTGCTGAGGTCAGCAGGCGAACGAGACTGGACTCTCAGCCACACCTGTCCCGCGCCAGAGAGCGACTGGCCCGGCGCCATTGTGGGGGGCGTGGCGAAAAACCAGAGCGGCGGGAACCAGTGCAGGGAACCCGCGCTCGGGACAGCGCGCTGAGCCTCTCAGGCCCAGGGATCGTGAAAGGGCGCTGAGAGCGGAGGCGAGCTAGACTGGTCTCTGCCTGAAAGTACGCGCCTCTGCTCACCACCCGCCAGAGGGCGCTCCTGGCTTACTGGGACGGACCTGCACAGAACAGGACTCTCTCACCACAGGGTAACTGCCTACAGCAGAGTCAACACCTGGAACTGAGTCTTTTTATATTTTTTATTTTTATTTTTATTTTTTATTTTTATTTTTTTTCTCACTGATTTGTTTTTTTGTTCTGGCGAAGGGTTTTTTTGTTTTTGTTTTGTTTTGTTTTGTTTTTTGGTGGGGTTTTATTTTTGATCTGTCTGTTTTATTGTTTTTATCTTTGTTTTTGTTTCTGTATGTGTATTTGCTCTTTCCTTCATTATTCTCTCTGGTTTTTTATATGAGTGTAAACAGCGCCTCTAACTTCTTTGTGATTGTGGTTGTGATCTGTTCTTCCTTTTATCCCTTCCTTCTCTTTTTACCACCTGTCCTCTGCACTAGTGTCCCAATTTTAGTGGGATCCCTCTTGGTCCTCTAACCTTACATCTAATTCCTTCCTCTTCTCCCAATACTCTATTTCCTCCTTAACTCATCTTAAATTTAAACTCCTCAAGGAAAAATTGACATACATAGGACTTGTATACTGCATATAATTTTTCTGGTGTGTTTTAGATTTTGTTATATAACCGCAACTCTATAAAGCTAAAAGTGGTAAATAACTGGTTAGCTCAGTCTGTCATTTTTTAGGCTGTGTTTGATGCTTTAGTTAACATTATAGCCAAATGTGAAATAATTGTTCTAAACATCTTTCCTTCCTGATATTTCATGATTGAGATTGACTAAGGGACACAGAAAATACAGTGGCACAGTACCAAAGAATCAAGGACTGGGCCAAACAGGTAGCAACTTCGCATACCCAACGAATTGAAGAGGTAGGATCTGGCAGAAAGCTCAAAACCTAAAAGCAAGCTCCACTTGGAAGATACTGCAGAGAAGTAGTCATCTTCTAAAGATCTTAAACACTAGCAATAAAGTAACCTACTATAGGTAATTTGCAAACATCACCCCAGGAATTAAAGAAAGAAAAAATGAGACGACACTTAAACAAGATGCAACCACACACATCCAATTCACCAAAGGCAAACCTAGGGAGCAACGAGGTGGGACAATCCGAAAGCCACCCACCTGGCCTATCTGAAGTGGTAACAACAAAGCAACTGAATGAGGTTCTGGAAAAAATTAAAACAGAAATAATCTCACAGATAACTGCAGAGATAATGTCTACAATGAAGACCATGCTTAAGGACACTATAGCTGATACAGACAAAAAAATAGATGAACTTAAGAAAACTATAGAAACCATGAATGCTCAGCATAGGAAAGAAATGGAATCTATAAGGCAGATTCAAGCAGATATCCAAGAGATAAAAAATTCCATTGAAAGTATTTGTAGCAGAATAAGCCAATGCGAGGACAGGATCTCAGATATAGAAGACAGGCTTGCAATTAGTGATCATGAAATGGAAAAATTCTTAAAAATAGCAAGGGACCATGAAAAATCAATTCAGCAGCTGCTAGATGACTCAAAGATAAACAACTTAAGAATAATTGGAATAAATGAAAAAGCAGGAGATAGCATCAACGACATTAAAACCTTGTTCAAAGACATAATCAGGGAGAACTTTCCTGGAAGAGAAAAGGAATTTGACACCCCTATAAGTGAAGCTTTTAGAACACCAACTAGACATGATCAAAAAAAAACTTCAGCCAGACATATTATAGTCAAGATCCCAGAAATTCAACAGAAGGGCAGAATCTTAAAAGCTGTTAGGGAGAAGAGACAAATCACCTATGAAGGAAAACCCATCAGAATCACAGCTGACTTTTCAGCACAAACCCTCAATTCAAGAAGAGCTTGGAATGATGTATTGCAAGCTCTAAAGGAAAATAATTTTCAGCCCAGATTGATGTACCCTGCAAAACTATCTTTCAAAATTGATGGAGAAATAAAATACTTTCATGACAAAGAACATCTGAGAAAATTTATGACCACCAAACCAGCACTCCAAAACGTTCTGAAGGACATTCTAGAAAGAGATAGGAACCCCAACAGAAGGAATCCACCAGGCAGGGCAAATAATTAAATAGCCGGAAAGCAGAAAAACAAAGAGTGGGAACCAACAACAGGAAAATATCATGACAAGTCAATACATATCAGTTTTAACCATCAATGTTAACGGTCTCAATTCACCAATCAAAAGGCACAGACTGGCGAAATGGATCAAGAAGCAAGATCCAACAATATGCTGTATACAAGAAACACATTTAATTCAGAAAGAAATTCATAGACTGAAAGTCAAAGGATGGAAAACAATACTCCATGCCACAGGAACCCAGAAAAAAGCAGGGGTAGCTATTCTTTTTGCAGACAAAGTGAACTTCAAGCCAAGAAGGATTCAGAGAGATAAAGACGGTCATTACATCCTTGTAAAGGGAACAATCCAAGAGGAAGAGATAACGATCATAAATATATATGCATCAAATACCAATGCACCCAGCTATATAAAACAAGTACTAAAGGACATGAAAAATCAAATAAGCACTAATACAATTATATTGGGAGATCTCAATACTCCACTGTCACAAAAAGATAGATCAACTGGACAGAAAATCAATAATGAAATAGTAGAACTGAACCAAACTTTTGAACAAATGGACTTAGTAGATGTCTACAGAGTGTTCCATCCCACAACATCAGAATACACATTTTTCTCAGCTGCACATGGGACGTTCTCCAAAATAGACCACATACTAGCTCATAAAACCTGCTTAAGTAAATGCAAAGGAATTGAAATTATCCCATGCATATTATCAGACCATAGTGCAATGAAATTGGAAATCAATGGCAAAAGATCCCACAAAAACTCCCTAAACACATGGAAATTAAACAGCATCCTCCTGAACAACCAATGGGTCACAGATGAAATTAAAGAAGAAATTAGTCACTTTCTACAACTGAATGATAATGACAGTACAACATACCGGAACTTATGGGATACAATGAAAGCAGTCCTAAGAGGGAAATTTATAGCATTAAACACTTATATCAGGAAAATAGAGCAAGCGCAAATAAACAACTTAAGGGTGAACCTCGAGCTTCTAGAAAAAGAAGAGCAGGTTAAGCCAAAAGCCCGTACAAGGGAGGAAATTATAAAGATCAGAGCAGAAATTAACGTATTGGAGAATAAAAAAACAATACAAAGAATCAATGAAGCAAAAAGTTGGTTCTTTGAAAGAATAAATAAGATTGACAAACCCTTATCCAACCTTATTAAAAAAAGAAAAGAAAAGACTCAAATCCATGCAATTGAAAATGAAAAGGGTGATATCACGACAGACCCTGCAGAAATCCAGAAGATCATCTATACCTATTTTGAAAATTTATATTCTACTAAGATGGAAAATGCAGAAGAAATGGACAGATTCCTAGATTCGTATGAATTACCAAAGCTGAATCAAGAAGATTTAAAAATCCTAAATAAACCAATATCAGCCAATGAAATTGAAGATGTAATTAAAAACCTCCCAACAAAGAAAAGCCCAGGCCCTGATGGATTCACTGCCGAATTCTACAAGAAATTTAGAGAAGACCTAACGCCCCTACTTCTCAAACTTTTCAATGAAATTGAAAGGGAAGCAATACTCCCAAATTCATTCCTGGAAGCAAGCATTACCCTGATACCAAAACCAGAGAAGGACCCAACTAAGAAAGAGAACTACAGGCCAATCTCCCTAATGAACATAGATGCAAAAATCCTTAATAAGATACTGGCAAACAGAATCCAACAAATCATCAAGAAGATTATACACCATGACCAAGTTGGATTCATCCCAGGGATGCAGGGATGGTTCAACATACGTAAATCAATAAATGTAATACAGCATATTAACAGAACCAAAGACAAAAATCACATGATCATCTCAATAGATGCAGAAAAAGCTTTTGACAAAGTCCAGCACCTTTTCATGATAAAAACCCTACAGAAAATTGGAATAGAGGGTCTTTATCTCAATCTGGTAAAAGCTATCTATGACAAACCAACAGCCAATATTATACTAAATGGCCAAAAACTGAAAGCCTTCCCTCTAAAATCAGGAACAAGACAAGGATGTCCACTGTCCCCACTCTTATTCAACATAGTTCTGGAAACTTTAGCCAGAGCGATTAGACAAGAGAAAGAAATAAAAGGAATAATGATTGGAAAGGAAGAAGTTAAATTATCATTATTTGCAGATGACATGATACTCTACACAGAAGACCCCAAAAACTCCACTAAAAAACTGCTAGATTTAATAAGCAAATTCAGTAGTGTAGCTGGATACAAAGTCAATACTCAAAAGTCAATAGCCTTCCTGTACACAAATAACAAACTTACTGAAAGAGAAATTAGGGAAACAATACCTTTCACAATAACATCCAAAAAAATGAAATACCTAGGAATCAACCTCACGAAGGATGTAAAAGACCTCTATACTGAAAACTACAGTACTCTGAAAAAGGAGATTGAAGAGGATATCAGAAAATGGAAAGATATCCCTTGCTCCTGGATAGGAAGAACCAATATAGTGAAAATGGCCATACTTCCAAAATTGTTATACAGATTTAATGCAATTCCAATCAAAATTCCAACAGCATATCTCACAGAATTAGAGAAAACAATCCTAAAATTCATTTGGAATCAGAAGAGACCTAGAATAGCAAAGGCAATTCTGGGCAACAAAGGCAAGGCAGGGGGCATCACTATCCCCGACTTGAAATTATACTATAAAGCTACTGTGATAAAAACAGTGTGGTACTGGCAAAAAAACAGACCTGAAGATCAATGGAACAGATTAGAAGATGCTGAAACAACCCCAGACATACTAAGCCACCTTATCTTTGACAAAGGTGCCAAACACATTCGCTGGAAGAAAGATAGCCTCTTTAATAAATGGTGCTGGAAAAACTGGCTCTACACATGCCGTAGATTAAAACTAGATCCATATCTTTCACCATGCACTAAACTAAATTCAAAATGGATCAGAGATCTAAATATTAAAACAGAAACATTAAATCTGCTGGAAGGTAGGATAGGTAAAACCCTTGGAGACATTGGTGTAGGCAAAGACTTTATGAATAAAAACTCAACCGCACGGGAACTATCCCAAAGAATCAATAACTGGGATCTCATCTTATTAAAAAGCTTTTGCACAGCAAGAGAAACCACCAACAGAGTGAAGAGACAACCCACAATGTGGGAAAAAATGTTTGCCAGCTGTTCCTCAGACAAAGGATTACTATCGAGAACATATAAAGAACTCAAAAAAATCAGACCTCCCAAATTTAAAGACCCACTCCAAAAATGGGCATCTGAGATGAATACACATTTCTCAGATGAAGAAATACTAATGGCAAATAAATATACAAAAAAATGTGCAACATCACTAGTCATTCGAGAGATGCAAATTAAAACAACACTGAGATACCATCTCACCCCAGAAAGAATGGCTACTATTAAGAAATCAACTAATAACAAATGCTGGAGGGGCTGTGGGGAAAAAGGAACCCTTCTTCACTGTTGGTGGGAGTGTCGACTGGTACAGCCACTGTGGAAGTCAGTGTGGAGATTCCTCAGAAAACTAGGGTTGGAGGTCCCATTTGACCCAGCTATTCCCCTTCTGGGCATCTTCCCAGAAGAATTAAAAACATCGTACCACAGCGATATATGTGCACCCATGTTTATAGCAGCACAATTTGTAATAGCCAGATCTTGGAAACAACCCAAATGCCCATCAACTGAGGAATGGATAAGAAAGATGTGGTATTTTTATACAATGAAGTACTATTCAGCCATAAAGAAGGATAAACTGGAGACTTTTATAGGTAAATGGATGCAACTCGAGAAAATACTCATAAGTGAAATAAACCAGAAGCACATGTGTAAGCATCGTATTATCTCTCTAGTATGAGAAACTGAAAGAGTAAATAAGATCCAAAATGTACAATAGATATGGTGAATCAAAAAGAAACTGGTCAAAAGGAAAGAGAGACTGGAATAGGGAAAAGAAAGAAGGGAAAGGGAAAAAAATTGTATATATATATATATATATAAGATGGTTAAGATAGATACACTACCATTTTTACTTAGTTCATTGAAGAGTAAGGTTTGTGCCAATAATGTTTGGACAATTGAATGCTAATGTCTGGTGTCCTGAATAACTAACTTAAAGATAGTAATACGTAATGTATTAACCATTGTTACCCTCCTATTATGTTTGTTTGAAAATTTGTTCTTCTTTTGATTTGTTTTGTTTTTTCTTCTCTTTAAAAAAAAAAAAAAAAAAAAAAAAAAAAAAATGATGTCAGAACTGAGGACTCATACAATGTGGCCAGGGCAGCTGGCATTTAGAGGCTCCCTACATGATTCTGATATGCAGGCGGGATTAGAGCCACTGAGTTAGAACGACCTTCTGAAAAGTAAATCTAATCCCAACTCATGCCTGTTTACTAGCTCTCCCAATCTGAGCCCTTCCCACCTCCAGATTCTTACCGGATTCCCAAGGTTCACTACCAGGACCTGCTGGCCTCCTTGCTTTTCCTCAGGCTCTCTGAGCACTCACTTCCTGCAGACCTCTGCCCCTGCCGTTCTGGCTGCCTAGAATGATCCTCTATCAGCTCCTGTGCTGAGGGTCACAGAAGGAATGACATACAGATCCTGGTAGAGTTCTCTGCTGAACAGTGTGTATGTGCTGCAGTGAATGGTGCAGTGACATACAAACCGATTCCGCTAAACCTTCAAAACTATTTTTTTTTTTTTTTTTGTGGGTACCGGGGGGTCGACCTCAGGACCTCACGCGCCAACAGGCACCCGTGCCGCTGAGCGATATCACCGGCCCCTTTTCCGTATGTGGGATCTGGGAGTCGAACTCGGGCCCTTGCGCTTGCAAGGCAGGCGCTTACGCCGCTGAGCCATCTCACCAGCCCTCAAAACTATTTTTTAAATTATTGCCTGACTATTAGCTTCTCCAGGTTGTCAGGTAACTGACCCACATTTAAATTGGGTGCCAACAAGAGGTCTCATTAAGAAACAACTCAAAGACAAAAAGGTCCTTAGTTTAGCTCTGTAAACATTGAGGCCACACACGAAGTGTGTACTGTGATTTACCTTTACCTATTTTTTCTTTCTTTTGTGGTAATGCAGATTGAATCCAGGGCCTTTGCACTGAGCTACATTCCCAGCCCTTGGCTTATTTTTTATTT
This sequence comes from Erethizon dorsatum, assembly GCA_028451465.1. Taxonomy (NCBI): domain Eukaryota; kingdom Metazoa; phylum Chordata; class Mammalia; order Rodentia; family Erethizontidae; genus Erethizon; species Erethizon dorsatum. Next base: position 92,885,017 of record CM051825.1, on the reverse strand, counting down.
TGAGGCACAGTCTTGTTAACTCACTAAGTTGTGCAGGCTTCACTTGAATTTGTGACCCTCCTGCCTCAGTGTCCCTAGGATTACAGGTAGAGACCACCACACTCAGGTGTGATTGACTTTTTATCTTAAGTTTTAACTGAGATGTAACATAAAACAAATACACAGACCCTAACGCTGCCTGCATCTGGGTGAATTTTCACGCAGTATGTATCCATGCAACCTCAGCCAGGTGAGGACAGATGTTTCCAGTACGCCAAGTCCCCTTACTCCTCCATTCAATACCCCAATATTCCACACATATGCACTGCTATATGGGGTCATAACCAGTCTCTTGTTCCAACTGCCATCCCTCACCACTGCATCTGTGACATTCACCCATGTGCTCTGTGCATCGGTAGTACATTTTTACTGCTGTGGAGAATCCCATCATATGAAAATACCATGCTTGACTTATCTAATGATGTGCTAGTGGAAGATTGTTTCTCTTTCTTCTCTATAAACCATCACCAACTTGATGCAGTTTATGGAAAGGTTTTCAATAACAAGGCACACGAAAGTGGGATGCACCATTTTAGGAAAGGAAGCAGCACAGCAGTGATGCTAAATTTGAGCTTTATTTCAATGGTACCCAAAGGTATATACCCAGTATCAGCACAGATCTTCAACCTCACGCGCATGGGAATCAGAAGAGCATCACTGTTAAGTACAAGAGTGAGCTGCGCAGGCCTCCCGGCTTGAGTTCCAGGCCCTTGCCAGATGGGTGACTTCACTCCCTAGACACTCAATTCCTTAACTTGCAAATAAAGACAACATTAATCTTGCACCTGTTATGAGAACTGATACACCAACCTATTTATTGACTAAGCCTCTCAAGATACTGGCTGTTACCACAATACCTGAACTGCTTCACTGTTAAACAAAAGTAGTAACCTTGGGTGGCGGCACAGTGCCAGGAACTGAACCCAGGACCTTGTGCATGCTAAGCACGTGTTTTGCTCCACTACCGAGCTACACCCCCAGCCTGTACGCTTATTTTTTTTAAACAGCCTCTTGCTTCCATTCTCTCCCACTATCAGAATGTTCCTTGGCTCGATCAATACCAGTGCTGGTATAGTTATACCCTCGGCAATGAAAAGAAATTAATCATACTGACTTCAGGCAGATATATAAGCAATATACTAATTCTCTTCTTTGAGTTTAACTTCCCAGTAGAGACCAAATGTGAGTTTCACATCTTTCCTTCCTCATCAATGATTTTTCATGGAGAAGTAACCTGCCTGCTTATATCTCCAACTCCCTGAAAATGTGTCGATATATACTACAGAACACAATTTTACATGGGAGTCTACACCAAAGATAAACACTCTTTTTAATCTCCTGTGGGAAAGGAGAATTTTCTGTATGTGATTTTTAGTCATCTGCATTAATGTTGAAAAGATAAACCAATAGGAAGGTTATCTGTGAATTTTAGATGCTCTGTACACCACCTCTCAGGAACCCTGTGGGAGATTAACATTCTGTCTTGTTGATAGTCAGGCCACTAGGGTACAGAATGATCAGGAGGGAGAACGATAAGAGAAGAGACAAACGTGATGATGGTCTGAAAATCCATATTTTCCTGATGCCCTGGAAATCTATAAGCTCTGACTGCACCTCGGTACAACTGAAGCATTTATCTGAATCCCATTTCAGCAAGGCTGTGTGCCCTAGTACTAGCTCTAGAGTGTAAATTACCTTATGTGTTTTGCGTTTAAAAACAGAAACTTTTAAAATTAACTTCATAGGTTTAGATGTCAACAATCCTTTTTCTTACTGACTTTCTCAAGCACTTAAATGTCTACCATAGGTGAAAGACCCTAGCTACTATAGATGAAACAAGGAAGGAGGCTTGCTAATACCACAAGAACCCTGGGAGTTACAAAAGTGATACCCAAATAGGAAATGTCCATGTTAAAAATGGGTGTTGGCATGCTTGGTTAGGGAGGTATAATGTACAATAGGTTTTTAAAATTAAAACTAGGTACACTCTCTCACTGAGAGAGAAAAATCTGCTTTCAAGAATTAATACGATGGGGCCGGTGAGATGGTTCAGCAGCCTACGCGCCTGCCTGGCAAGCGTGAGGGCCCGAGTTCAACTCCCGGAACCCACATACGAAAAAAGGGGCCGGTGATATCGCTCAGCGGCACGGGCGCTTGCTGGTGGGTGAGGTCCTGAGGTCGACCCCCGGTACCCACAAAAAAAAAAAAAAAAAAGAATTAATACGAAGGAAAGCACTTGCAAAGTGGGTAAGGGCACAACCATGTGACGACAACCCTTCAGTGTGTTCATTATAGGAATGAAAAATGGACACTACTGAAATATCCATTAGTAGCTAATTAGTGAATAAATGATGGTATCACCATCCAGTGTAACGTTAAGGAAAATCTGTATCTGTTTACGTCCCGACATGCTAGGACATATTTCTAGGGTCAAAACCACTTCATAATTGAGTTTCATCTTATTTAGGTGATATATTTATAAATGCTTTTGAAACTTCTGACAGCAGAAAGAGCAAATATCCATTTCTTTTAGAAGGTGGGATGATCAAAGGCATCCGCATTTCCCCTTTTCCTTATTAGAACTTCATGTTGCTTGAAATTTGTACAAGCATGGTGACTTTTAGAACCACAAAAAAGTTCTTTGTATTTTGAAAGAGTATTATATTCAAAAGTTAATATACTTTGTATATTGACACTGATGGATAAATAAAAAATTTGCTGTGTGAATTTTGTGATTTTTGATCTATGTACATATCAGATTTGGCACATTTTTATTAAGTATTGAAATAATAAATAATTTATATATTACTAAATCCCAGCAAGTATTTCAGCACAGGCCAATTGCGTCCGGCCATCGTCATGTTTCTGATTTCTGAGCGTGGCTTCCTGGTGGTTGGTGAGAGGCTATTTCCCATATACAACGATCTTTAGTCTGCTTCCCCTACGTGGAGCAGGATACCAGTATTGACTATCTCAGCGGGTGTGCAGCGCCTGGCCTCCCCTTGACTGGGGTAAGGAACACAATAAGATGTGAATCCAGAATGGATTCAGCTCCCGGACTGGAATTACTTCTTTTCCCATGAATTGTGATGAACAAGATTCTCAATACTGCAGTGGGATTTTAGGTGACACAGTCAGTGTGGACAGGCAGACAAACCTGAAGAAATACACCCTAAAGTAACAGCTGGGGCAGACAGGCAGACAGGCATCGGATGCCAATTGGGGGGTTCTTTTCACTCTTCGGGTACCCTCGCTTACAGACATGAACGTGCACTCACACCTTGGGTATGTGGCAGTGCCACCTCTTTCATCAGCAGGGCTTCTGCACACTAAGCTCACTTGGTTTCTATCACGGCCTCTCCAGTGACCGCACAGAGCAATCCCACTGCAGGAAGCAAGCTGCTCTTTTACCAAATCCTAACAGTTATTATCTAGCTGGTGCTTTAAGGGGCAACACACTACGGTATACTGTTTTACATTTCAGTAATTAATCCTCTTTCTTTACCCACAAGAAGCCTTGAAGGAAAGAACAAGTAATCATCCTCACCCAACAGCTCTGGCAGCCAAGTATTCAAGAGAATGAGAGGTTTAATGGCAGTTATAGCTAGTGAGGGTGGGGGACTCAAAGCTGGAAGTCTTTCCAGCCCAAGGTGAGTTACTGCCTTCCACAGAAAAGCCCTACACTCAGGTGCACCACTTTCCTTCCAGGCTCCGAGTCCTTAAGGATGGCAAGGACCACAAGAAGACTGTTAAAAATCATACAGATTCGCATGCGTGTGCGCACACACACATAGGTGAGAGCTTTGAGGAGGACAGCTAGACAGAAACAAGAGTCATGGTCCCTGACCAGCTAGGGAAAGCAAGGTAACTGGGAAAACTGACACAGGGGGGTGGGGGGAGTGTGGCAAGGACTTGGGAATTAAGAAAACAACAGGAACCTTCGATTTCAGGACTTAGCAGAGAGCCTTCAGTAGGCCAAACCATACCGTCAGTCTCTCAGAGGAAGATGCGCTAGACTAGACGGGTGGCATTTCCCTGGACCTGACCACGTTCTAGGAGCAGGGTCCTCAAAGCACATGCTTAAGGGGCTGGTCTGATAAGTTACAGAGCATTCGCTTCAGCCATGGTTCAGAGCTCCAGAGAAAGGTACTGCTTTTCAATACAATTTCACTTCTCTACCAGAATCACAAAGGAGAGAACACAATTCCACTTGAGGGATTCGCTAGGACAATTCTAGGACGATAACATCTGAAACATTATTCTGTAGAGTGAGCTGGTACAAAGAGACACCAGACACCCTCAATCTGGCTCCCACATCCTTGCCCGTGAGAAGGTCCTAAAACTAGAACTGCTTCACACAGTCCTCCCAAATCCAAACCAAGGACACTCCACAGAGCATCCCTGCTTCAGCCCGTGTGGCTGGCTATGAGTAATTTACACAGTAAGATAGGCACTCCAAAAGTCCCAAAGTGTTCATATTCAGACACCATTTCAAAAATCTAGTGTCATAAACTATTTTCATTGATTACAGAGGACCTACCAATTTATAGCCTTTGCACTTCCTACTGGCAAGTACTGTGTATGCAGAGCAAATGGGAAACAATTGAAATGACAAATGAATGCCCAGGTGCTTAGAAATGTGAATGGATTGTACAGGACAGAATATGGGTGTTCTGCAACATTGCTTAGTCTAGAAATATGAAGCAATACAAATGCTAATGGGACCATACGCTGTCTTGCAAACTCTATTGCACTGTTGGTTAACTGTTCACACACACAGGTCCTGTTGCCCTGAGAAACTTGCAAGGCAGGAATTGAGTATCACTCCTTTTTTTAGCACCTACTCTAGTGCCAAGCATGCAGACGCTGCTGAATAAATCTCTGCTGAGTGGATAAATGCCTTCATATTATGGAGGCATAAAAGGGCATTTACTTATTTTGTGCTCAATGCGGTCATGCTGGTGAGAATATTCAGCACCTGATTATGGAATGTCTGATGTAATCTATACCAAAATAAAATTGGCTATTGAGCATGTTGAAGAAAATGGGGTGCTGGTTAGGAGTTGGTAGTTTAGGGGTAGTTAATTCTTTGTATAGGTGGCTTTTTCTCTTACGTGTTCTCCTTCACTTAGGGTCCCCTCAGGAAACAGGAACCACACCACTAATTTAAACTCTGAAAATTTAATATAAAGAATTGCTAAAAAGTAAAAGGGGGGGGGCGGTGAGATGGCTCAGCAGCGTAAGCGCCTGCCTTGCAAGTGTGAGGGCCTGAGTTTGACTCCCGGAACCCACATACGAAAAAGGGGCCGGTGATATCTCTCAGCGGCACGGGTGTCTGTTGGCGCACGAGGTCCTGAGGTCGACCCCCCGGTACCCACAAAAAAAAAAAAAAAAGTAAAAGGGGGTTGACTTCCAAAAACGGGAAAAAAGATGGTCCTAGGGGGCTTAGGGAAAGCTAATGCACAGAATGGCTATTATCTCTAGAAGAGAGCGAATGAGAAGAAACTAAGAACTCAGAAGAGAGCTCTCCCACAGGCTGACCCTCAGACCTTTGAACAGGGCACGGATATCACAGAATTATGCAACCTACAGCAGGGAGGAAGCCAGAGGGTGCACTGGAACTGGTCTACAGAAACCAGGCAGTGAAGACAACAGCTGTGCAGAGCAGACCCAGGAGAGGAGTTTGTGGGTTCGGACTTCACCAGAAAGCACAGCCCCAGTAGGTCCACAGGAATCACTAATGTGGGCGGACTGGAGCTTCCCCAGGGGCATCCACCTCCTGGGAAAGAAACATGCTGGAGAGTGTCCGCCCTACCAGCTGTGAGAACTGCGAAGCACCACTGGGCCTCTTCCTTATGGACCCCTGCAGCCCACGCCCCCATGCAGCAGTGTGACAGTTCACTGACTTGAGTCAAATGGAGTAAGAAATGCCCAACAAAATGGGATCAGCATGGTTCTGAGTGCACCTGAGGGGATTTACCAAAAAAAGAAGACCCACCGTAGGGCAGCTTGTCACCTGAATGGTATAAAGGGGAAACGAAACAGGAAGGCTCACTTCTGTTTCTTCAGAGGAGCTCCAGTCTTCCCCTTCGCCTTGGACATTGTTTCCTGGCTTCCAGCACAGACCCTCAGCCTTCCATCACAGACCCTTTGGCCTCCTGATACGGACTCACACAGGATAATACATGGAGCTCCAGGCCTTTGACTGGATCCTCCCAATCTCCAGCGCACAGATAAGACCTTGTACGCTCTTCTGCACCTGACTCTGTGGGCAGCCATTCTAAGCCAATTTTGTAAATTCTTATGTATTTGTATATCTTGAATTAAATCTGTTTCTCTAGTAAGCACTGACGGATACAGATTTTGGGGATGCTGTGACTGTACCTGACCATGTGGTTCAGGAACCTTTGGAATTGACTTAAGGGAACAGTTTGGAAAGGTTTAGAGATGCCGGCTGAAAAAGCAGCTCTGGAATGCCTTAAGCTGTACTTGATGGGAGATTCTGTTAAGAGTTCAAAAAACCTGCTGGTCAAATTACAGCCAATAAAGACAAGGCTCACAAGATTTCAGTAAGGAACGAGGAGTGTATTGGGTGTTGGACTCCAGACCATGTGTGTTATCCTTTGGCAGAAAGTTTATCTGCATTTTGCTCATGTCCAGGGACTTTGCCTGAGACTGAGATTAAGAGCGGTGGACTAATTAATCTTGTAGAAGAAATTTCAAGGCAGGATAAGGTTGAGGCAGTGGCGTGGCTACTGTTGGGGTCTTTTAGCCAGATCGCTGTTGAGAATCAAGAGCAAAGATTCCGCAGAATGATTTAAAATGTTGTGAGTTTGGCCAGAAGGAAGCTCCAGTAAAGTTGCTGACTGCATAGATGGAGCAGAGGAGAATTTCACTGTTGAGAAAGAAGAGGACAATAGAAAAGATGGCCTGAGGACATCATAAGAACCAATAGGACAGTAGGCCTTTATAGCCTTAGAGTTGCAAAGGTGAAAGACTTTCCTTTGCGAAAAGAGCCCCAGAGCATCATGTTCCAGAATGGTGGCAGCCTAGAGAATTTGTTCCTCAGGGTTTGGCTCATAGTGCTCAGTGATCTAGTCAATTGAGCCCTACAGCCAAGAGAGAAGGAAGCCAGGCTACTGCTCCAGTTGGCAGCAGATCTTGGTGTCATCCATGTGGTGCTGGCTTTAGGCAAATACACAATGCAAGAGTTGTGGGGTCAGGAAGGCTTCCACCCAGATTTTAGAAGAAGGCCTGGGAAGCTAGGCAGTGTGCCCCTGAGAGGGCAGTGTGTGAAGCTGAAGGTGCAGTGGAAACTGAAGGAGGTTGGAGAAGACAGGCATGTGGATCATCTGAGGAAAACTGTAAGAAATGACCAAAGCCAGCCCAAGGGAGAAGCCATGAGAGCTACAACCACTGATGGTAGCATAGAAGGGGAGCCAACCAAGCCCTTTGGACTTCATACCTTGCCACAGATTGCCCCAGGTGCTGGAACTATGGGACTTGAAGTTTGCCCTCCTGGATTCTGGATTTGCTTTGGTCCCGTTCTTTTCTATCCCACTATTTATACTTTTTGGAATGGGAATGTTTATCATGTGCCACTGAATGCTGGGAGTGTTTTAACTTTCTTTTCAGTTGTACAGGGGCTCACAGCTAAGAGTTTGCCTTAAATCTCAGAGAAGACTTTAGACTTGGATTTTTCAGAAATGCTGAAAATGTTACGACTTTGGCAACTCTGAGAGATGGACTAAATGCCATTTGCATAAAGGGATGTGCACAATAAGGCTTGTGTCTAGTTGTCCCCCAGAGCCTCATGAGGTCAGAGGTAGGGCTTTTCACAGTTGACTGGATCTAGGGTGTGTGATACTGGGATTAAAGATGTGATGCTGGGATTAAGTGTATGATGCTGAGACTAAGGAAGACCCACCCTGGGTGTGGGTGGCATCACCCAAAAGGCAGGTAGCTTGGAAGGGATAAAAGGGAGAGGCAGGATGCTATCGCTGCCACTTCTGCTGCTGTTGTTGCTTGCTTCTTGCTGCCTTCATTGACTGCCTACTTTGTCATGGACTGTTTTCCCTCCTTGATGCCCCTCTGCCATGTCACCATGCCTTGGAGCCAGGCAACTATGGACTGAAACCTCTACAAACTGTGAGCTACAATGAACCTTTTCTTCTTTAACTTTGGATATTGGGTATTTTGTCTCAGCAAAGTAACTAAAACACACAGGTAGGTAGAAACAGGGTCAGAAACCCCTGTACTGAAGTGCTCCTTAGCGCCCTCTACAGACATAGCTACGCTGTACCAGCTGTCAAAGGAGAACCGTTTATAGGGGTGGGTTCCAGTCTCAGCAAGCTGGGCAAAGAAATGTGAATTTGTAACTGAGAGGCAGTAATGGCTAACTGGCATGTTTTCCATCAAAGAGTCTGTTCAAGAAGGGAGAGATTTCCACTGGTTTACTGCCAACAAATGCTAAAGTTTCTATAAGGCACTGATTAAAATCTCTTTATTTCTGTAATAAGAGAGTGGAGAAAACAGTAAGTACTTAGTATGATAGATGGCACAAGTAGGTACACTCAAGGAAAATGTAATGGATGGATGAAAGAATGGAGAATGAATGAATAAATAAATGTTTGTGTTTTATTTTGATCCATGGCTCTGGTTAGTGTAACTGTTTCTGAAAGGTATACCAATATGCAGTCACCAGAATATGTAGTTTGCACATTTTCTTTCTTACAAGATCAGTTAAGAAAACTTTCACTGCAATATATATCATATTTTACTCAAAACTCAATTCATATGAAAAAATTCTCCAGTGTGGTCTTAACCTGTTTTGCGCACTGGTATTTATAGCAGAAATAAACATTTCTTGAAATTAGCAGGTTATTGTTCGGGACTTAGAAATGTTTTGGGTGAGTAATAAAAAGCTATCTTCATCATGCTGCCTGTTGTAACATTACTTTACACACTTTTTATGGTACAGGCATATAAACATACCTTTAATAGTGCAGAAGCTTCCTTGGTATGAAAACTTAAGGATACACAAACCTCAGCTTAAACTAGGAGGGGATTAATCACTTAACAGAAGCATGCTTCATGGTAACAGTGATTTACCATACAGATCTCAGGAACAGTCAGTTCCCATGATGCACCCAAGAATCTGATTCTGACAGAATTCAGCTTGAGACGCACTCCATCACAGGTGTGCCAACTGTGAAAGTGAGACGCACCCAGCCATATGTCTGCAATTTCTATTTCTACAACAAACCATTTCACATTTCTCTTGTTCTCAGACTTAATAGAACACCATAAACACCTCTAATTTATAGGTAGGAGAGATTCTAGTTCAATATAGGAAATTGAGTTTGAATGTTCAGAGTTGCTTGACATTGATATTTCCAGAGAAGGTAATCAAGAAAAGACAGGTACCACTTTTCTGTTCACCATGGTTCTTGAGTTAATATACATTATGACATTTGGCCTCTGGGGATGATATGATGCCTAGGAGAGGAGACTGGATATAAGATATACACCCAAAGATATCGAGGGTTACAGGAACAGATGAGGTTCAAATGATCTCATCTACAGAACTGCTACATCCTGAGGGAGCTTTGCTACACTGTTTCTGCTTTGCAAAAGTTATCTTTTCCTGTGCTTTGTGGAAAGAATAGTTTTATAGCAAAGACATTATAAGGTCATTAACAGGTTGCTGGGGGAGGCTGGCCATGCACCTCAGTGCTACAGCACTTGCTCAGCATGCACAAGGCCCTGGATTCCATCCCCAGCACCTCAGAGGCAGGACTAGAAGAGAATCACATACAGGTGCCCCAGGGCAGACCTTCAGCTCTTGCACACCTGATAGTTCTCCCTTCCTCATGTCACTTCCTTGCCTGAGTCTGGACTGCCGCTGCCCTGCTAACTGCAGTGTCGGCTACAGTGTCCTCACATCGAGCTACCTAACTCTGAAGATGGAGTCCAGTAACACAAAGAACACTTGCTCACCATGAGCTGGTGACACCATCCCTGACCTGTCTCCACACCATGGCACAACCATTAAATTAATAGGAAATCTGGCCACATCACCTCCTTTTACTATATATGATACAGTTTTATGTGAGAGATTACGTAGGTTGAGATTTTTTTTTGTTAAGATTTTGGAGCTTTTGCATACTCATAATAAGACATCTTGGTTATAGCATGGAAGTTTAAAGCTGACATGCATTTAGGTTTCACATACACCTCATAACCTGAAGGTAATTTTATAGTTTTTTAGTGCATCTGCATTTTGACTACAACTAGTCATATGAGATCAGATGGGGTATTTTCAGCCTGAGGTGTCATGTCAGTACTCAAAAAGGTTTGAATTCTGGAACATTTTTTTATTTGACCCCACCATGTATACACGTGTGTGTGTGTGTGTTCAGATTCAACACGGTTACCATAAAATTTGGGGAGTCTGTTTCAGATAACTGTAAAGATGAGTTACTGTGATATGATGAAGTCTTGACATTTATTAGTAAAGATAGCAGTAATCCCTAAATTTATGTATGATGCTACCACAGAAAGTAATCCTGCTAGAATTCCTCGCATTAAAGCACAGATTGCATCTGTCATGCTCACTGCTCTATCCTAAGAAGTGACTGCAATGTCCACTAAATGTTTATTATACGGATTAATAAACCTGAGAACAGACCAGGAGATCCAAGCTGATCTATGAATGTTGGGCATATATTACTGGAAAACTGACCAGCTCCTGATTCCCAAATTATGCATCAAAGTTTCCAAGTTATTTCTAGCAACTGCAGAATGTGGGAGCTGTAGACTCTCAACTGCCAAATTGGAAATGCCATATCCACCCATTCTGAGGCGCTCCCTCTGTGTTCCCCGCCTTAAGCCAGTTTCTCATTCATTCAGAGGTAACTTCATCGGTCTCTTCACCAAGGGGGATCTTCTAGTCTTCAATGCCTCACTAGGCAAATAAATTAACATATATCTGAAGGAAGTGAAAATTAAAATACAGCTTTTTATGTTATATCTATATTAGGAAATTCTTCCTCTCCTGTTGACAGTATGGTTTTATAGTTGTTGATTTTAGTTGTCCATATTAGAAATTCATTTGCAGCAACATCGTTAACAGCAATCTTGAACTTTCTTGAGTTTTATATGCGAGGAAAAAATTATGTCAAAGCCTAATAAAACTATGACAGTAATTAAACCAAATCACATACCAGAACATTAATATAGCTATTTGGCCATTGCTGTTATTACAGATGCTCTGGAAATACAATGAATTTTCCCCTTCACAATGACTATTTGTACTAGTATGGCTCCAGTCATAAATATCTGCGGACAATTGTTTCATCCTCCCACATCATACTACTGCAATGAAGTTCCCAGATCCATTAATAAAAAACATAGCTATTTAACCAGGAATGGTGGTGCACACACTTGTAATACCAGCACTCTGGGAGGCGGAGGCAGGAGAATACTAAATTCAAGCCCAACCTGGGTGACTTAGCAAGACCCTGTCTCAAAAATTAGAAAAATTTAAAAAGGCCTGGGAATGTAGATCAGTGTGAAGGCCCTGGGTTCAATCTCCCGTACTGCATGCATGCACAAACAAACAAACAAACAAACAAATAAATAAATGCTATTCACAACTCTGAAATGACCTTGCCTTTTCAACTGAACTATAGTTCAGGTTTCCTTGCCTGAACTATACTGCTTAATGATAACTTCTCTATTACATAACTCAGACTTACAAATTATAAGAAATTAGTAAACACTGATAGGCAAACTAAAAACCAACCAACCTAAAAATTTACCCTATCACCTACAGATAGATACAGTGTTACCGTTTTAGTTAATACATGTCTAGCCTTTTTCCCCTAATGCAGTAATCCTAGAGCAAAATAATAATCCCAGAAAAATGTGACAACACTCGTTTTTAAAGAAATCTGCAAAGCTCTAATGTTTCTGATACATGGTAACACATGGCCTTGTAGAGGGTCAGTTCCGGCGTCCACCGGGCTAGGGGTACAAGGTGGGTTTTCCCCAGTGAATTGAAGCGAACTCTGTTCCTCACTAGAAGCACGCCTAACAAAGCAGCAGTGAAATAACCTCATATCCACTATTTTAAGTGGCCCTTGATGCTGTACATGCAGACATCAGTCCACGTTTATCCACTGGACACTGAAACCGTAATGAAATAGCCTAACAGAACCTGGTGCACATGAGGGACTTCCCCATAACTGACTGAGCAAATGACTGGATGAATACACGAGTAAGGCCAACCAAAGTACCTAGAGAAAAACGATCTCCAGATAACCCAGGAAGGACTAAAAGCTCCAGGTCAGCCTCCTTACCATCAGGTAGGGTTGCAATTTAATTTTGGCTCTTAGAGAAGTTTTCTGATATTTCTAGAGTGATAGGATGCCATGTCCCAGAAAGTCCAAGCTATGCTGGGATGCATACCCTATGACAGAAAACATTATATGACTGATAAGAAAGATTCATAATCAGAACCAGGTGAGGCTTATTCTCTGCTGATATGGTCAGAGTATAGCAGCCATGATGAATTGGTTTTACTAAGCCAGAGGTAGAATATCTTCACTATAATTTGGGAAGCTTAGAGTATACTGCTAGAGCCATGATTTGGATCTTGAAAGTCCTCCCAAGCCACATGCCAGAAGCTTGGTCCATGGGGTAGCACTATTGGGACATGACAGAACCTTGAAGAGGTGGGGACTAGTTGAAGGATTCAGGTCACTGGGGATGCGCCTGAGAAGGGGAGTGTGGGACTGACTCTTCTTTGTTCTCTTTGCTTCCTGGCCACGAGGTGAGCTGTTTTGCTCGTCATAACCTCCTATCACGGTATAATGCCTTGCCCCAGGCCTCCAAACTGGAGCCCATCTATTATGGGCTGTAATCTCTAAAACTATGAGCCAAAATAAACCATTTCTCTTTGTAAGTTAATTATCCCAGGTACTTTATTATAGGGATAGGAAGGTAACTAACAAAACTGATGTTATTCAAGAGACTTTAAAACATAGCCGATTACCGAGAAAATTTAACCATACTCTTCCTTTGCACCTGTGTCAGAAAAGCCTATAACGTGAAGAGGTCAAAATTATCAGTTCTTCCTTTTTATATACCATTCCAAAATGCTAGCTTGGGAGGAATTAAGGGAAAGAGCTTTGCTAGCAGAAGACATTAGGCTAGATAGACAATCTGACTTGAAACTGGCTATACACTTGATTTTTAGTTACTTTCCTGTTGCTGATACCTAACACCCAGAACTTATAGGAGGAAAGGTTTATTTTAGTTCACAGTTTGTAGAGGTCCTTAGTCAGCTGGCTCTAAGACAGGGCAGATGGCAGCAGGGCACGGCAGAGGAGAAAGAGTGCATGGCATGGCAGCCAGGAAGCAGAAAGGGATCAAGGGAGGAGGAGGGACACATACCCTTCCAGGCCATGCCCACAGTGACTCACATATTCCTACCACCAGGCTTCATTTTCCAACACCATGCCCAGCTATAAATCCATCAGTGGACTAATTCAATATCACATACACATGAACCAGTCACCTCCCCAAATTCCCAACTGTAAGTGCATGAGGCTTTGAGGGCATCCGGATATAAACATTAACACCTGATAACAAAAATCCAAAGCTTCCACCTTGGAAAGGTACATTTCTTAGCAGGTATGCTATGTTGGAGAATCAATGAAATACTAAAAATAAACCTCATGTTCTAGAACTTGAACTCACAACATTGAACAATTAAGAGAGATGGCATAATGTTGACTGTGCTTTTATTTATGATTTTATTGCAACAAGATTTTGCAACTGATGGTGAGAACAGCAAGTATGAGAAAATACAACTTAACTTATGAGCAACTGTTCATAAAATGTAAGCTGCTTAACATTTTGGGTCAACCAGTACAATCACATCAAAGCTCCAAATGCTGTATAAACCACCATGCAACTTCTCAGCTAGCGAGGTTATGCCTTGTTCCTAGATGCCTGTGAAACCAGATTCTCCAGTGACAGGTGTCATCGTAATACAGACACAGATATTTTGCAACCTGGCCTGGGCTTCAGCTTTATTCACCATCTGTTACAAAATGACAACAGAATGAAAGGGAGAGCATCCCAGGCTTGCAGTTTCTTCCTGGGAACCAAGGAGAGGGAACACACTGGAGAATCACTATGTATTCACTCTAGGACTGGCCTTTTCAGGAGCACTGATCACAAAAACAGGGAGGAGAAACGAAGAAGAGGAAGAAGAGGAAGAGGAAGAGGAAGAGGAAGAAGAAGAAGAAGAAGAAGAAGAAGAAGAAGAAGAAGAAGAAAGGCATAGGGCTGGAATCTCAAGCACTCAGCTGGACCACTCTTATTTTACCCCATTAGAAGAATTCTAGTCCAACATTTGGGAAAAGAAAGAGAAACACTAGCTAGCATGGTAACTGGTGCAGAGCTGGTGAGGACTGAGTGGGCCAACATTTCCTTAAGAGTTTGCTTTAGTGGACATACACCCAGATCAATGCAAATGATGGGCTTCTTCACAGTGAAACAGTCTCAGCCTGCCACAGAAAGACCACAACGCTGAGGCTGAATATTCAACAGCGAAGGACACAAAAGGAAGGAAATTCACCAAGGAGCAGGACTCACAGAGCAAGGTCTTTTTAAAAAAGTGTTTGTACAGGACAAAAAGTCAAGGAGGAAAGAAGAAAAGCAAGTTATCAGAAAAGGTGGACCAACAGGATACAGCCAAAAGGCTTGTGGGATAACTCCTCTTTTGGGGGGCAGTGAGGTAGTGGTACTGGAGATTAAACCAGGGCTTCACATTGAGCTACATCCCCAGCCCCCTTTTGAGACAGTGTTTTGCTAATTTGTCTAGGCTGGGCTCAAATTTGTCATCCTCCAACCTCAGCCTCCCAAAATACTGAGATTACAGGCATGCATCACCATGCTGAGCTTCTAGATAATTTTAGCAGCTCTCCCTTTCCATATTTTCTCCATCTCGACTTTAAAAATGAGGAGGAGGTATGCTGTGCATGGTGGCACACTTCTGTAATCTGTCCTAGCACTCTGGGAGGCTGGGGCACAAAGCCGACAAGTTTGAGCCCAACCTGAGCAACTTAGCAAGACCCTGTCTCAAAATTAAAAAAAAAAAAAAGATGAGGATGTAGCTCAGTATGAGACCACTAAGGTTCAATCTCAGTACCAAAATCAATCAATCAATTAATCAATCAATCTAGAGCAACAAGTAAATTCAAAACAATAACCACAACCTCAGAATTTGTCAGTCATGAGTCTTCCATTTAGATGATGGCATGAATGCCAGAGAAATTACTGGTTGGTGCCCTGTTATACAGCAACTTTGAAATTTCACCCCAGGACACATCCTTTGCCTACCTACTGCTCCTGACGGGGGAATAAAGGCTACAAATGAGGACAATCTGGGGGCAGCTCTGGAGAATGCTGATGATTTGTTCTACAGGAAAAAAAATTTTTTTTCTAACTAGTAGAAATTTATACTCGCTGAAGATATTCTCTTCTCTTCTCTTCTCTTCTCCCCTCCCATGCCCTTCCCTTTTTAAAATGTGGTATCAGTTATTTTAAGTGTGAGCCTGACACTAAGCACTGGATCAAGTTCTAAGGATGCAAAAATGTTTTGGATGGTAACAGTCCCTCTGGAAGCTTCCCCTTGAGAATGAAGGATGAGCATTCACTCTCCTGCAAAAATACTCCTAGAGAATATGACTGAGAAAATAGGAGCAAATATTCTTAAATGGATAAAAAGAATGGCAATGAAAATTTGGAAAACTATACCCTCAACAATACCTATCAATGGTCTGTCAATTTCAGAAGATATACTGAAAAATAACAATGCGTGTTGTCCTCTTGTGTACGTAGGAATGGGCAATGTTAGGGGCTTGGTGGGAGAGCAAACTGGCCCTGCTGAAAGACTGTAAATCAGAGTGAAGGATTTTTAAATAGTCCAGTCTCTTGGGATGGTGCAGTTCCATAACTAGACAGTGGCTTATATTAGAGGAAATCAATTTGCCAGGGGTAATTTTGGACAGGACTAAAACATTTGGATTTTATTCAGAGGTAACTGGAGAGCAACTACCACATTCTAGAAGGGGATAATGATAGAGTCTGCAACCAAAGTGAACACTTCAGATATACTGACAATAGCCAAGGGTAAGACAATAAAAGTTTATAGAAGGCATCAAGCTCAAAGATCATAATTAAGGATATTAAAACCCATTAATATTATTATTATAAAATTAGTGAAGTTGAAAAAACAATTGAAATATTCTCTGGCATGACTGTGTATGCAAACAGTGTAGTGGAGACTGGGAATTATTTTAACATCTCGATAGCTCGTGTGGGTAATTTATGGATTAAAGTTGTATGTAACTTTCCTCAAAACCACCCTCTGAAACGAAATTTGTTGCATGTCATGATGTGGCAGAATCATTGACATAGTAGTTGAGTGACCGCATTATTTTTTCACAATGATAATTTTTAAAAATAAAAGTAGAAAAAAATAAGTCTAATGAACTCACAAGTACCTCACTGCTCTGCTTCATGACCAATCTACTTTCATCTGTATCCTAAACTCCCCCAGTCATGTGAAGCAAAGCCTCCAGGTTATTAGCAAACACTTTCACATATATAATTTTTAGAAGAAAGGATCCCTTCAAACATCTTTCAACAAGTTCCCTTAGCATTTTCTGGGCAACACTTGATCACTGCAAATTATGGTATACAGAGGCAAATTTAAATTGAAATATGACATAAAATTTAGCAGACAGAGTAAAACCCCGAAGAATCCTGGTTCTATTTTTTATCAGCAAAATAAAGCAACAGAAAACCAAACTCAAAAGAAGGCTTTATCTGTAACGGTATATAAACAATCCATCTACCTGCAGCTCAGTAGAAACAATGCACCATTTGAAAATGCTTTCCATTATTTATTTTATAAAGTCTTTACTATTCCATGGCTAAACTATCCATACATTTAGCCAAATTGGCTAAAAACTTATGAAATGGGAACTGAGGTATCCAGATTTTGGATCATCTATTCCCATGTCTTTTATTTATTTTTTTGCTATGATTATAAAGCAGAGTAATATTCAGGCAAGCTGGTTTGTGTCGAGAACCACTCTCCAATCCATGTGAGGCCACATCAGTGATATAGGAATCCTCGTCACTGGTTTGACTGCACAGAAACTGGAAGATATGGGAATGATAGTGTAGGGGTGGGTGTTCCCTCAGTGACAAGGACATTTTGGGAGGTGTAAAGGCTTCCATTTATTAACTTTAAATTGCATTTTGTTTCAGTAACAAAACTATCACGTGCTCTAAGACAGAGAAAAGACTGGAGCAGGAATAATCCAACCTAATTCCAACCACACAGGTCATCAGGGCTGAAAACTGGGAAGTACACCTTTCTAAATTTTCACACACTTACATGAACGTATGCATGTGCATGCATACACATATGCATTTTGCATCATGGGTGTGGTTATTTGTCATGCACCTTATATTAAACAAAACATCAGGAGAGACCTTATTCAGGGATTCCACTGCTGGCTCTTCCACTTATTTATTGGCTATATGCACTACTAGCTGGATTCCAGTTTTCTAATCTAAAAATGAAGTTACTACACATATTTAGCTCGTAACTACTAAAACTGCGTACCTCTAAGTGACTTAATATATACTAAATGCTTAGATGAGTACCTGCTAATAACTATATACATGTTTGCTACTCTTGCTTGCTATGTTCAATTATGGCACTAATGTGACTCATGTCAACAAAAGGCTCTGTAAGGCATAATTTTTTAAAAACTTATACTTTATTTTAAAAAACAGCCTTATTGAACTAAAATTTGCATACTATACAGTTTACAAATTTAAAGTACACTATTAAAGTAAATTTAAGCATGTTGACAGAGTTGTACAACCATGACCACAATCAAATTTAGATATTTTTGTTATCCCAGAACAAAACACTCTACCCATTAGCTATCATTTCCCAATCTCCTTCCCCTAAATCTAGGCAACCATTAAGCTACACTCTATCTTCATAGATTATCCTGTTCTGAAAATTTATTTACTTTATTCAAAATAGACCATGCTCATATCAACAATAAAGACCTAAAGCACAATTATTAATGGTTATGTAATACACACACTTCAATGGACCTAATTTAATCACTTCCAAAATGTTGAGCATTTGAGTTCTTTCACCAATTTTCACTATCATTATAGTGGAATCAATACTTTTGTTTCCAAAACTTTCCCAGCATGGAAATTATTTTTGGGATTAATTTTTGGGTCTAACATACCATTTTGAAAGACTACTTAGTGACGGATGGTAAATAATTGAAAATGTCAAATCGCACACTGAGAGTATGCTTATTAAACCAGAATCTGAGGTGCAAGCAAAAAAAGATGGTTATGAGAATCCTCAACTAATCCAACTTTGGATTCTACTATTTTACTTTGAATCCCAAGGGCAGGCAAATCTTGCTTACATAGTCAAATCCCAGAAAAGAGCACCAATTCACGTGTCAATGATGAAAATTCTTAAATGCAGGAATTTTAAAAGCAAATCAGAAAATACAGCTCTATGTGTGAGCAGGTGGCCATCAGGACACTTTGTGTCTCCACTGAAAATTCTGTAGTAGGATAAAAAATTCATCATCTCAGATTTTGCTTTTTTCCCTGATACTGAAACACGGACTTTTGTTTCTAAGACATACTACATTTCACACACCTATCCCTAGAATCAAAATATATCCCATGGTGTAATCCCTGAAGTTCATGGATTCAATTCGTTTTAGTAGCTATTCGCATAGTTGGTCAGGTATAACCGAACTTTGCTCTTTATCTTCCTGACAGTACTTATAAAAGTACTTAGCACGTCTTCTAGAGTGCTCACAGAATCTGTCCACCCATGAAACTGAAGAGAATACTACAGAAAAATCCGATGTCGGGGAAGGCAGTAAGAACACAAGGGTAAAAGCTCAAGTTCTGGATGCTCGTTCCAAGTCTGTGACCTTGGACAAGTCCCTTAAGCTCTGATCTTTTCCTAAGTCTATTAAGACAGATGACCATAAAAAAAATGCTGGAGCCAGACTTGGGTATGTACAATGCCTATTTCCTTATTTATCTTAAAGATCACATAATATAGGTAAAGGCATTTGATAAACTGTCAAGCCTTATAGAAGTATTTTTCTATTTCTTTCATTAAGTAGTCATGTAACTCAAAAACTCAGTATCCACAATGGAGATGATAGCTGGTCAGGATTAGTAATTCTCTGAGGTGGCAGTTATACAAACATGGCAAAGGGTGACAGCAGTAGTTACTACTGGGAGATACTATCTGTTACTTTAATGATGGAAGGGAACTACTTAGCCTTATATTGTGCATCCAAAAACATTTCACTGAAAATACTTTTGAGAATTTCAAAAACTACCTCCCTCTAAAAATGCTTTGTGAGTTAATGTTTGGCCATGCTTGCTATCCCACTAAAATATTTCTGAAACCACAAATAATATCTTTGTGTACCTTATAATATAAAATTGAAAGATGGAAGAGGAAAATCAACATCATTTCTCTGTACTAAAAATGCATAATCTCATTTAACCCGAGTTTCAAAGTATGGTAGAATGGAAATTCCATATAACAGATCCTTTAGGAAAACAATTTCCTAGTTTAAAGGTACTTTCTGATTATTAGGCTACATTTATTATTTATTTTGCATATAATTTAACATTATTATCATTATAATTTAATATAGATAATACAGTGAATTTAAGCACTGGACTGTAGGCGTTCTAGAAAGTTCTATTTTCTGACCATAGTAGGTACAAATGGGAAAAGAATGAGTACAGTTCATTTCATATGACCAGATACTATCTGAAATTTGTTTTCCGAGCAGACCCCTAAATGCTATATGACATTTTCTAACGAGGGGTAGTGTAGAAGAGGGGTCCTCTTTTACTCTCACAGGAAGGTGACCCTCAATTCATATTCATATACTAGTAACATCAGCATGTCAAAACACACCTACTCATGAGTGTTAACTGATTTATATGGAAATGATCAAACCAGGAGTCTTTTAAAGAACACTAGGTGTTCTTGTGGGGCTTATTTCAGTTTTCATTTCTGGATGGGACGTGGGTCTGGAGTAATACCGCCTTTGGCAGAACACTCTGAATTGCATTTAATGAGAGTCATATTCTCATTTCTCAGCTGGAAGATTGCAGGAGTGAGCTCTGAAGGGACTGCGAAGGCCGTCCTTTACCAAACCTACTTTATACTGTTAGGTTTTACAACCAATATCTCCTTTATCTCCTTCCAAAGTGGAAAAAAGCAATCAGTTACAAAGAGGCTCTGAGTTTGCCCTTTGCTTAAATGCGTGGTAACAGTAATGTCTGGCTGGGGGCTTTGCATTTCTGACAGTGGGTTTCTAACAGTGTCATCTTAAGCCAGCCTGGCCCCCATAATTCCACTTTTAACTTGGTTGGTTTATTTGCTTTGTGTTTTTAAGACGAGATGGTAAACTATGTACATTTAAAAATCCTTTCGTGCTACAAATGAAATCAAAATGAGAAGTCTTTGGAACTGTAAGTTGTAATAAGAGTATAAAATGTGTCTGGCATTAAAGGGCCGCTGCAGACAGACACCATCCACCTAATTTGCTCTTTTGTTCAGATAATTACAACTAGGCTTCAGCCTGGTTCTCAATCTGTCCTGAAACACCGAAGGTGGAGAGATAATATGATCCTGTGAATGACGACAGTAATTCTTATATATTAGACATCTATGGATTATCTGCAGAAATACACTAATGAAATACGCAAAAAGTTCAATCAATCGGTTTACGGGTTTTACAATAGGACCATAAAATTAACTTTTGTAATGCAGAGTGGTCAGTTGTATTTGCAAAGATGACACATGGAAGGACGCGCATGGACTGACCGGCATCATCCTGCTCTGTCCGATCTCCAAGATTAAAACAGAAGGCCCTTTCGGTACACTCATCCAATGCTCATAAACAAGGAAAGAAATAAATACAACAGGAGAAAACATCAGATGAGAAAAGCAGCAAAAAGTGAGCTCAGAAAAATTGCCAGTATCAAAACAACAATAGGATGTTTCAACAAACCTGATCGTGAGCAGCATTTATAAAGCCCTTGTCTGACCTGCTTTCCTACTCCAAAATGTTATTTTCATTAGTCACCAACTTGCTTCAAATGCATGCTCCCAGAGCCTGAAACTAATTTTCTTCCTCATACATAAGAACATAAAATTCTTTACAATCTTGGTAATAGAAAGAGATCACTTTTCCTGGAGTCCCAGCCACAACCATTTCTTCTCTTTATGACAAAAGGATGCCGTATCTCCACCCTGCTTCTCTCCAGCTCATCCTCTCACCAGTGCTGCTGTCCGGCTCAAGATTCTGGCCACTTTAGTCCTCTTGCTGGCCACTCCTTCAGTGGCTTCCCCGGAAGAGTCTAGCATTGATGGGCTTTCAGGCTTTTTGGGGTCTGGCAAGGCCGGTACTCTAGCTACTGTCCTCATGGCTTCTTTCAGGCCTCTAACCACTCAGTTCTGCCTTGGGGCCACTGCCTCTCTACTCCCTTAGAGCTGAGCACTGACCCCACTCAACCTCTGCTTCCGTATCCAGGTAACATGCTCAAGTCCTGTTTTCTTCTGGATAGCATTTCCGGACCCCACACCCATCCCACTGGCACACTGATATGATTGACATCTCTTCCCCAGCAGACAGTGCTGTCCACAGAGACACCCCCACATGGCTGTGTTACCACCAAGGCAGCCTCTGTGCCCAGCAGAGGCACACACGTGGCTATAAAGAATATTTAGGTGGATGAACACGGAGAGGCCAGATTACACCATGCATGTAGGCTGGACAGGCCTAGACAGTAACTCTCTTCCTCCACTGAGAATGCAGGACAATCCATGGTCCTCAGTACAGGCAGAACAGCCAACTATTGCCATTCGTCTCTGAAGAGACTTATAAGTCCCCACTTAGGCTGCACACTTACCAAGTCACAAAACTCTCCTTTTAGTCATGCTTTCTTAAGGCCACACAGGACCTGCCGCTTTGACACCCTTCATAATTGACAGTTCGCTGCAGAGCAGGATCCCCTCTGACACCACGACTGTCTGCTTAACAACTGCACATGGTAAACAGTGCTCTCACTTTGCTTTATGACCCAAGCATTTTTAAATGAAGCTTTTACAACAAGGATGTAATTGAAGGCACGGTACTTTGCTGGGTCTCTGGCCTGGTTTTACATGTTGGCTTGACAGAAAAGCACTGTGCAACATTTCATCATCCATAATGCCAGCAGGAGATGATGATGTTGGGCTCAGAAGGTAACGGTGCGGAAGGTAGATTATCATCCTGCTTGGCACAGCCAGCTGTGGACAGAAGGGCTCCTCTGAGGCAGGTCAGAGCCTTCCCGATCTGAGAACGTCA
Source organism: Erethizon dorsatum (assembly GCA_028451465.1). Taxonomy (NCBI): domain Eukaryota; kingdom Metazoa; phylum Chordata; class Mammalia; order Rodentia; family Erethizontidae; genus Erethizon; species Erethizon dorsatum. Next base: position 92,862,449 of record CM051825.1, on the reverse strand, counting down.
AAAAAATGCCTCTTGACAGAACACAGCCCAACATGAGCAGAGGTGCTTCCGGGCTTGCGGGAAATGTCAATGGCAGCTGAGGGGCAACCACTCCCAGAGAGCACCCCCTGAGCTTTCCCAGTCTCACAAGATGAATGTCTGCCCGGGACTGGGGTGGAAATGAATCCTTGCCTAGAAGGCTGCAGCGGGGACACTGGGCAGGGGAGTCCTGGCTCTGGGCACTAAGCTCTTCAGCAGCTTCCACCAGTGCCTGGAACATCCCAGCACTAAGTGTCATTTAAAATGTTTTTTAATTTAATTAATTAATTAATTTATTTTGCTTTTGCAACCCAGGTCCTTTGCACTGAACTACATCCCCACCTTTTTTAAATTTTGAAATGGGGTCTTGCTAACTGGTCCAGGCTGGACTCAAAACTCTAGATCCTCTTGCTTCAGTCTCCTAGAGCACTGGGATTACAGGTGCTGGTACCATCTGCAGCTTCCAACATCTTTTATTAAAGCCACTAAAGCAATGGGACTGGAAGAGCCGCATGGCGACAGCTGTCAAAGCCCGATTTTTATGAGCTTGTGGCAAGGTCCCACAGGCAACCAATTAAAACGATCACATGCTTGGAAGGCAGGCTCCAGGGAAGCCCAGTGTTCGCGGAACCTTAGCACTATCCAAAGTTCAGGAAAAAACTGCTGGCAGGAGAGGTGTTCAAAAACAAATTTCCTCTCAAAAGATTTCCCCTCAAAACCCTAATTGCCTTAACTGTCACCAGAGCACCAACCCCAAGAGGCAATCATTTTTTGAGGGTGCTGGCCCCACCCCCTGGCCCACATTCCTGGGAAGAAAAGTGGGCTATGGATAGAGTATTCAAAAGAAGGTAGGAGGCAGCTTGATATTGAGGTTGAGAAAAGAACAAGAGCCTTCAAGATAGGAGACACAGGTTCAAATCCTGCCATTTTCTAGTTGCCTGCTTTGGCAAATAAGGGAATGTCTGTATTCATTGGTTTCCTCATTTGTGAAGAGAAGTTCTTACTTCACAGATCTAAGCCATCACAGGAGATACTGCACATGAACTGACCCACAGAAATATCACAGTCTCCTCCTTATCACTGTAGGAGGAGGAGGAAGGGGGAGGTGTGAGCTGCCCTTCCTCCCTCACATTCCCTCCTTCCTGGTGTCAGAAATGGGAGTGGGTGTCAACACTAATTCATTCAGAATGCTAAGGATCCCCCCACCCTACCTCTGCAACTCTCCCAGCCACCCACCGCAGGTCCCTCCCTAAGGCAGGGCTTCACCACCTTAGTAATGGGCCATGCAAAGGAAAAGCACGGGAAGCCCTTGCCTCTGGCGCAGTCTCCCCAGTCCCCAGGTCACACCCCACTGGAGGGCTGGCCGTGCTTCCTGGCTCCAGCATTACACACTCTGGTGGCAGGACCCGGTCTTCACCTCCTGTGCCTGGGTTAATGGACCAGATGGGCCAGGTGCTGCCTCCTGCCATCTCCAAAGGGGGAGCAGGAGGACGTATGTGTGCCCCCGTCCCTGTGCTATTCTCCAATCTGCATTTATCACAAAGAACTCTCATGCCTGACTTTCTTTCAGCTCGAAGTAGGAAGTAGGACAAATGATTAGGCTCCCTGACACTTACGAGAGTATTTACTATTTCTGATAATAAAACAAGGCGGGGTGAGCACCACACAATGGGACTTCCGGCCACTTGGCCACCTGAACTGTACACTATGAAATGAAAAGTGAATTGCGTAGGACTGGTTGTTATTCTGAGAAGTGGAGGCGGGATGAGGAGTGGGGCGATCGTCAGTGTCTCAGGATGGGAGAACACGGAGAACACACTCTCTAAGAAAACTTGAACCCCAGAGTAAATGCCATCTCAGTGTCCAGCCTTTTGGCTTTCCTGGGCTGCACTGAGTGAAGAGGAATTCTCTTGGGCTGCAAATAAATTGGCTAATATAGTGTACACAAGCAACAAAACTGGGTCGGGGATAGAGCTCAGTGGCATAAGTGACTGCCTGGCAAGTGCAAGGTCCTGAGCTCAGTTTCCGGTACCAAAAAAAAAAACAAATAAAACTTCTTTCATTTTGAAATCTTTTTGATTACAACATTAAACAGAAAAACAGCAAACAGCCCAAGGGCTGCAGGTTAGACAAGGGTCAATGCCTAAGTAGGGAGCTGGTGGTGGGGCCAGGAAGAGTGTGGAGGGCAGTTAAAGGAACACAGGGGAGCCCTGGAGAGCCACGTGATTGTCAATGGGTATGACAGCAGCTGTCAACCTGCCGTGTACTTTAGAATGGTACAAGTAGCTATTAAAAATGGTGATGTTCAGATCACCACCTCCCAGATTCCTCCCAGTTTCTGTGGGGGATTGATTCCAGTGCCCTCCAAAGACCACAAAAATCCACAGACATTCAAGTGCCTTGTATGAAGTGGTACAGAATGTGATACAACCTATACAAGTCTTCCATATACTTGAAATCATCTCCAGATTACTTACGGTACCTCTTATGGCTTGTGTCTAGATGTTCCCCCAAAGCCTCATGCAGTCATAGGTGGGGCTTTTTCAGAGGTGGCTGGATCTGGAGTGTGTGATGCTGGAATTGATTCATGGTGCAATGCTAGGGTCAAGGGCACTAGGATTAAGGGTGTGAATGCTACCCGCCCTAAATAGCCTGGATAAGATATAAGGGATAGAAAGAGCTGTGGTCAGCCCTTGTTGCTTTGCCTCCTTCTGCTCGCAATGAACTGTTTCTCCTCTGCCATGCCTGTCTGCCATCCCAACCTGCCTTGGAATCAGCTGATTATGGAATGAAACCTCTACAAACAGTGAGTTAAATAAATCTTTCCTCCTTTAACATTGGGTGTTGGGTACTTTGTCTCAGCAATGAGAAAAGTAACTAAGACAGTAGCTAACAAAATACAAACACTATTGTTGCATCATAGTATTTAGGAAAATATGATAAGGCAAAAAGACTACACATGTTTGGGGACCCCAGCATCAGTATTGTTTAAAATCTGCTCAGTGATTCCAATGTGCTGCCCCTGGTGACATCAACTATCTTTTACTTACTATAATGAGAGCTGGCATTTACTGATAAATTACTGTGTCCCAGCACATGTCTCGTCGTGCCCATGTGAATCAATATAAACCTTAAAGTAACCTTCCTAAGTAGGTTTCTTACTACTGGGCCCATTTTCTAGATGAGGACGCTGAGATACAGAAAGGGTAAGTGACCTGAATGAAATTTACAGCTATTAATTGGCAGAACCGGGACCCATAATTTAGCATTCTAGATGGAGTTCATTTTCTCCATCAAGCTGACTCTCAAGGAACCTCTCATTTTCAGTCAGTACCTCTGTGATTGAAGCTATCAACACGACAGCTTGTCTTACGGGCCTTGCAGGTGTGTGTGTGTGTGTGTGCACATGTGCGTCTGTCAGTGGAGGGAGCTCTTTAATAATAGGCCATATTTTATCCAGTTCTGTGAACACTGTGCTGGCCACTGCATCTGTGATGTCGAAGTGATTTCACAACTTTGCAAAGGAAATGAACAAAGGTGAGAAAAAAGACAGAGAGAGGAGGAGGAGGAGTGCGTGGCTGGGGTGGTCTCATTCATTTAAACCGGGTGAACAGAGTTGAAACTGCCACAATGCATAAAGGAACCATACATACTCCTACTCGGGACCAAACTGGGATGAACAGAACAGGCAACAATTTACACGTCACGGTGCAGTATTTAAAAGTCTCTAACGATCACATCCTTATTGCCGCCATTGCCTCTGACCCAACAGACACTAATAAGGAATCTCACAGAACATGAAGTATTCCCAGCACACATAGGTCCACATAAAAGGTCCCTTTGACACTCAGTACTAGGACTTTAGGCATTCCTTGAGGCCCCGGGGAAAATCCAAAGGGCCCCTTTTGCATCCACAGGCACCCCACCATCTGCAGGTACCTGGGTCTGTACCAGGGTGTTGCTTGTCTCTCCTAGTCACTGGCTGCTTCAATTAAATTACTATTTATTTCACCAGCCAAAGTGCTGTGACTAATTACTTTAGCTCCTCTTTAAAGTAGTAAGAGAGACATGTGGATTCTCCTTGAGGAAATCTGAATTTGGCTACCTCCTCCTGAATTACTGAGTTACAGCACCAGTAACAACCACTTAAGACCTTGTCTTACAGCCAAGGCAATCAGATTTGAAGCACCCTCCACCAGAATGCAAGCAGCCAGGAGGACGCATCGTGTGTGTGACACACTGAAGCAGCATGCTTCTTCCGGTGTGTATCTTCTAGGCTATATACTTCAGGGTACAGAAAAGTGATGGTTCAAAGTGTTTCTCTTTTATTTTGGCATTTTGACTCTAGTCACTGCTAATTATCATTATCAAACTATCATTATTTTGTCAATTTTTATAAGGTGCTTCAAAGACTTCCGCACAATGCTTTCTCATTCATGACCTCATGTGACATTCATGACAAACCTGTCAGAAGACATCAGTACTTCCATTTTATGGACAAAGGCATTGAGGGGGAGAAGGATTAAAAGAGTAAGCCAGTAAGCGAGAGTAAGCAAGGCAGGACATTTATATTTCACTTGAAACCCTCAGATACTGATTTCATCATCAAAGAGGCTCTAAGCATCTGGGGAAGGTTCTGCCATTACGATCTTCTCGGAGAGTTGTTATGAGAATGGCATGGGATGATGTATGGAGAATGCTTGGAGAAATGGCCAAGAACCTGATACATGAGCAGAGTCCACATGTATCACCTATTGTTATTTTTATTATTTATACTCAAAGAGAAACAGACACCACAAGTCTCTTTCAGAGAACTTCAGATTTTATCTGCCCGATGTGCTGCAGTAAAATGAGGACATCCTTTACCTGTGAAATTCAAAATATAGAGTAACCATGACGCATTGGGCTGATTGTCATTAAAAAACAAAAAAGAGGTGACTGGGCTATCAAGTTCAGATATGACCTAAACATTGATTTCCTTTCTGGAAGAATTTGGGAGTTGGCTTTGTCTTAGTGTGCTGCTTGTATTTCTGGAGCACCTGGTACTAAACCCTATAATTGGTTCAGTTAAAAACAAAAACAAACCAACAAACAAACCTAGTGGCCTGGCAGCCCCCTTTGGAGAAAGCTTAAACATAGAAATAATTCACTGAAACCTCAATCAAATAGCATTCAAAAACACCAGACTCCCAGGAAAAATGTCATGAAGTTGCATAAAACCTCAGCAATATGGATCAAGAAGTCTCCAGTACTGAATTGTCAAAGAATCAGAATGGAGAATTATTTGAGACAAAAAAATATTTAATTTCATCATATGTGGTACAAACCAATTACTGGTAGTATGATTTTAGGAGTGTCCCCTCACCAAACCCCCTCATTCACATGAACACACAAGAGACCTCTGTCAAAACCAAAGGACAGAGAGCAACTGAATACTACTTAAAACGGGGTAGCAATGCCCAGTTTATATATACGTAAGTAATCCTTTCCCACTGCAATTTTATTCAAAGTATTAATGCTTTCTTAAAATGCAAATTAAGTCCTGACCTCAACGTTGGACCAACTCAAATTCCAAATAAGCAAGATCTAAATTATTTAGCTTTACTTTTTTTGGTCTGTTTTTTTTTTTTTGTTTGTTTGTTTTGTTTTGCTTTTTTATTGCTGGGCATTGAACCTATGGCCTTGCATAGGCTAGGCTTGTGTTTACCACTGAGCTACATATCCCCAGCCCCTTATATTGTATCATTTTGTATATAGTGACCTATGAATTTGCACCCAAACAAAAAAAGTATCACTTACTACCTCTTCTAAGAACATATATGGTAAGGAAAACAGAATCCGCTGTACAAATATATCCAGGTAAATCCATGCATGATGTGTTTTACAGTTCTCAAGAAACCCCAAGTGGGGGGATTTGATGCTAATAATTTTTTCCTTTAAAAGACACGTGCACAGTTATAATGAAGAAATGATCTGAGCTCCAACTACTGTGCTTTTTACTTTGTCACATTTAGATGCTTACCCATGGCAAGTTAAAAGGCCAGAAAAGTGAAATTTTCCTCGTGTGGAAGTTCTCCCAATAAACTGTCTCTTAATCCTTCACAAACCATAGGAGCTGCATTTGCAAAAAAAATTACAGCTGGCAAAACAGTGTTACAAGATCAAGATGCTACAGAAAAACAGGGACACTAAGAAAATCCTAAAATGATTTTCACCAAACTAGAAATATTGTGCAAACTGATCTGTCTTAAAATATAACCTATGTGGGGTACGTGGCATGTGCGGTGGAAGTATGGGTCACACCGACACTCGGCTTCACCTCAAACAGGACTGAGAAATAAGAAGCTCTGGGCACTGGCTGAGTTCAGACATACCATGTATATTAGGATGCTGTGAACTGGGAATAAACCCTAAGTATAAAATCGAAAGACAGCAAAATCTCGAATGAGCAATTCTATAGAGCAGTACTGTGGGCGGGTAGGTAGCAGGATGCATACAGTTAAAGGAGGCGCATAATTCTGGACATCCATGCTTACAAGGATGGGTAGTAAAAAAGATTTCAGGAGTCAATTACAAAGCCCTAAAATAAGCCAGCATTAACAGATTTAGAATCCCGCCCTGGGAAAACCCTTTATAACGCTACGGGAACAATCGAGCTGTGATTTAAGGAGGCAGATTCTTCTACAACTCCCACGAGGGGGTTCATTTGATCTTCTTAGAGCTTTTCGAACTATCTCTTACTGATTTTGAGTCCAAAGGCATTTGCACACCCTCTTACCTATGTTTACTTTTTTCCATTTAGGTGAATGTTCTATCGAATTGGTGCTGATTTCAAAACTCATTGCAGTGCTTGGGAACAAATACCCATATGGGCTCTGTATATTCAAAGCAGCTCAAGTGAACTAGGACAGGTAGAAATACAACAGATTTAAGTATTTTGGCACATAAATCTCTGCACTTTAAGTTGCAGTCTCAGTTGTCCAAGGTTTAGTTAGCTTAGCCAGGACTCCTAGACTTCTCAGGCCTGGGATCATTAGTTATTCTTAAATGCCATCGTCTGACAGCATAAGCTATATAAGCCCTTGCTAGGCTCCGCGGAGAGAAAAACTTTATCAAGCCCGGAGCTGATGACCAAAAGTCAGTTTCTCGACAGCAGCCAGCACTGGCATTTTGGCCCTGCTAATTTGTGTTTGGGGGGACTGCCAGATGTTCTGCAGCATCTGTAATCTCTATCTACTAGATGCCAGTAGTACCTCTGCCCCAGCTGTCACAACCAAAAATGTCTCTAGACATGACCACATGGCCACCAAAGAGCAAAATCCCCTGTCCTATCCCCTACCCTCTGTAAGAACCATTGCCATAAAAAAACTAATAAACAACCGCTGAAATCTGTACCCCTATCACTTTCACTTTCACTATCCTTATCTAACCAGGCTACTCATTCAATACTTTTTATGAAAGGGAGGAAGCTAAAGAAAAAAGCTGTCATCAAATCCATAAAAAAATTATATGTACAGAGCACAAGAGAATTTAGGTTCCCAGGTTTTAAATAAGGACAAAAAAACAAGAACACAACTTTACGTAACAAGAAAATAACTTGTCAGGAATCTGCAAAATTGAGAGGCCTTCAGCACTTATAAAAACATGACAAAAATGACCCAATGATAATATAATTCTCCCTCTACCCTTTTCAAATGAAGAGTCAACTTCCCAATTCAGTTCTTTATGAAAAGCAGAGGTCCTGGGAATATAATGTCACTGTTGTAATGTTGGATTCACATTTATTGGCCTATGTAATTTTGAGTAATGTGTATTTTAAAATCCCTGGAACTCAGTTTCCATATCAGTAAAACATAAGTAATAATATCTTGAAGGGTCCCAGTGAAGTCTAAATGAGATCCTATTGAGCAAGCACTTTGTCATTAGGATTTTATAGAACTGGGCCTTCAATAAATATTTACTTACCAATACCATTTTATTCTATTTAGAAGCATCTTCTCAACTGATGTATCTGGAGGAGGAGGGACAGGGCGAAGGGAGTTGCCACTGCCCTCTAAACTTGAAATGTAATGTGCCGTGTATGTGGCATTCCCCCAAGACATCTAATCAGCTAACTCTGCAAGATGCCACATCCAGGAAAAACAACACCTGGATCAGGAGTCACAAAACAGAATTTTGGTTTGGTAGAATGTGAAGACCTGAAGGACGTGGTCAGCCACTTAACCTGTCAGAGGAAGGCCTGTCCTCTGTCGTTTTCTGGGGGATCCCTACAGAGTGCATAAGAATTTCTCTAAGTCCATGAGAGTCAGAATCCATGATGTATTAGAACTAATGGCTAAAACAATTTCAAACTACCATTCAATGATGTATGAAAACAAAGTACTCAGTAACTGTCCTTGAAATGCAGCGATTTAATTAAAATAGATTTTCACATAGTCACACTCAAAGAGCTAGGAGTCTCTTAATTAAGTAATGCTCCACCAACAATTAAATAGTCCTCTGTAATGTCCACTAAGAAGAAATTTGAAATACAGGCCATTTGCAGACAGGAGACATACTGAAAACACCTAATAGGCTATAAATTCAGTGTTGTACATCCACAAATCCATTGCAAAATTGCGTCTGAATATTAAGAGTGACTCTGGCCTTCATTTAATAGTAAGGTCCATGAAATCAGTTAGCCGTTAAAATAGTTTAATTGGAACATATGTATTTTAATTTTTGTGTATGTAAAAAAAGTGTTCTTACATTCGCTGGAAGAAAGATAGCCTCTTTAATAAATGGTGCTGGAAAAACTGGCTCTACACATGCCGAAGATTAAAACTAGATCCATATCTTTCACCATGCACTAAACTAAATTCAAAATGGATCAGAGATCTAAATATTAAAACAGAAACATTAAATCTGCTGGAAGGTAGGATAGGTAAAACCCTTGGAGACATTGGTGTAGGCAAAGACTTTATGAATAAAAACTCAACCGCACGGGAACTATCTCAAAGAATCAATAACTGGGATCTCATCTTATTAAAAAGCTTTTGCACAGCAAGAGAAACCACCAACAGAGTGAAGAGACAACCCACAATGTGGGAAAAAATGTTTGCCAGCTGTTCCTCAGACAAAGGATTACTATCGAGAACATATAAAGAACTCAAAAAAATCAGACCTCCCAAATTTAAAGACCCACTCCAAAAATGGGCATCTGAGATGAATACACATTTCTCAGATGAAGAAATACTAATGGCAAACAAATATACAAAAAAATGTGCAACATCACTAGTCATTCGAGAGATGCAAATTAAAACAACACTGAGATACCATCTCACCCCAGAAAGAATGGCTACTATTAAGAAATCAACTAATAACAAATGCTGGAGGGGCTGTGGGGAAAAAGGAACCCTTCTTCACTGTTGGTGGGAGTGTCGACTGGTACAGCCACTGTGGAAGTCAGTGTGGAGATTCCTCAAAAAACTAGGGTTGGAGGTCCCATTTGACCCAGCTATTCCCCTTCTGGGCATCTTCCCAGAAGAATTAAAAACATCGTACCACAGCGATATATGTGCACCCATGTTTACAGCAGCACAATTTGTAATGGCCAGATCTTGGAAACAACCCAAATGCCCATCAACTGAGGAATGGATAAGAAAGATGTGGTATTTTTATACAATGGAGTACCAGCCATATTCAGCCATAAAGAAGGATAAACTGGAGACTTTTATAGGTAAATGGATGCAACTCGAGAAAATACTCATAAGTGAAATAAACCAGAAGCACATGTGTAAGCATCGTATTATCTCTCTAGTATGAGAAACTGAAAGAGTAAATAAGATCCAAAATGTACAATAGATATGGTGAGTCAAAAAGAAACTGGTCAAAAGGAAAGAGAGACTGGAATAGGGAAAAGAAAGAAGGGAAAGGGGAAAAAAATTGTATATATATATATAAGATGGTTAAGATAGATACACTACCATTTTTACTTAGTTCATTGAAGAGTAAGGTTTGTACCAATAATGTTTGGACAATTGAATGCTAATGTCTGGTGTCCTGAATAACTAACTTAAAGATAGTAATACGCAATGTATTAACCATTGTTACCCTCCTATTATGTTGTTTTGAAAATTTGTTCTTCTTTTGATTTGTTTTGTTTTTTCTTCTCTTTAAAAAAAAAAAAAGTGTTCTTAACTCAAAACATTCTGAAATTGTGCTTCTAGGTAATGTAGTGAAAGAACTGAACTTATAACTGGATAAAACCAAGAATGTGGAAAATGTGAGAAAGATGATGTTCAAACAGCGGCAACTAGAAAGGAATAAATTAACATCGTATTAGTTTACTCCAGTTAGCCACATAAACAGTCTAAGAAGTAAGTTTTGAATGACTTACCATCTTCTTTAACACCAACTGACATATTCTTAGACAAGTTACTGCTGGGTTTTTTCTTTTCTTGGGGGGTGGCAGTTTGGAAGATGAATAAAAGCACTAACCTGTTCTCTTTCTCATCCTCTCCCCCTCCCTTTCCTCTCCTCTGGCTGAGTAATGGCCCTTGTTTCACACTTCTATCAGAACCAGTGGGGAAAAAATCAGAGCTATCTACAGAAACAATAAAAAATTTATTCTTTACAAAGCAAAAAAAAAAAAAAAAAAAAAAAAAAAAAAAAACCGGAAAAGAAAAGGATTCCTTGGGGATGGTTTAGAAAATAAAAAGATCAATTTAGACCACCATGAATTAAAGGAGGGATGGTTTATACTTTGGTATGGATGTTTTGCTTTGTGAGAGCATAGAAGATAGAAGAAAAATGGAGAGAGTCCAAATCTAAAATTTGCAACTAGGAACTTCACACTCTCAGAATGAAACATTTATCACTTTGAAATTATACACAAAATGTAATTCCCATTCTTTTGATATTTTATCTGCCTGACCTCTTCCATCCTCCCCCATTTCCCAGAGACAAGATAATGACCACTGTGAAGAAAGAATTCAAAGGCCACCCCTTTTCAAAACATACACTTCCCAATTACTTTGAGGGTAGGATCCAATTCTGAGGATAACTCTGCAATTTCCATGGAGCATAGCACAGAGAAGATGCTTAATAAATACTGCAGAATGAACAAATGAGTTAGCAAATGAGTGCATGAATGAATAAAGAAGGGAGAAATTCTTACATCTTGTTCACTTAAGAGAATCGAAAGGACAAAAAGGGAAATAGGAAGGAAAATACAGAGAGTAAGGAATAGCAAGAACAAGAAAAAGCAAATCTGTATTATTTGCCTATAGACACACGAACATGCTGAGAGACTAACCCATTAACTACCACAAAGAGACCACAGAAAAGAGATATGCAACAAAGAGGCAGAAAGAAGCCAGAAAGAAAATTGGTAAAATAATCCAAAATATCTTCTTTACCTACCATCCTGAGATAAAAGCATTTTGGTAGGGAACTTTATGAAAACATTCTCAGAAATAGATATATCCAGATAGTCTTGGCACTAAAATACTCCTCTAGGGCCTCTAAATGTACTACTATAAAGATTTTTAAAGTCTTGTTGCTTCTTCACAACTACAGACATAAATACGGAGACAGGTCCCTTCAATAAGGCGTTAGACCTCGTGGAGGCCTAGGTCACAGGTACCATCCTCAGAAAATCCTGATGTTCATACGGTTTATATTCAATGGCCCTGACCATCTCAACAGTCTTATGCTTCCAATATAAACACCATCTCTTTTGGGGCGCAGCATACACAGCCAGCTAGAGCCTGCTTTTCTGAGAATGAAGTCATTAATGGTGTGGCAGGACCTGAGAGATTTCTTCTAAAATAGTTAATGCAAGGCATTGTTGTAAGGGTCAGGGGAAGGTGGGTGAGGTGGATACAGAGAGAAGAGGAACAAGACTTGGGGCACCAAAGAATTTGTATTCTAGTATTCTCATGTTCCATACCTCATAGTGCATGTTTCTAACACCCCTTAGTGGGCAGTCTATCAGGAGATCCTATTCCAATCAAGGCTACAGAGCCTAAGTATGTTTCCATTAAGGTCAGTTAAGGATCTGTACAGTCAAGTCATGGTGCAAGCCACTTGCAAGAGATGCAATCATAAATAAGACCCAGTAGAGATGATCTCACAGCAGAAAGGCACAAGAAAGCAAGTAAAACAGCAGCTTCAATATGTGATGGAACGTTAAGATCGCAGGATCAAAGGAAGGACAAATCACGTCTACCTCTGGTGGGGGAGCAGGGGATGCCAGTGGGGAAGGTGAAATGCAGGGAAGAGGAGACAGGCTTCCTGGCCAGCCTTGGATGGATGAGTCATCAAGAACTCCTCCTGCCTGCTCCACGTCTATAAATAATTCCAGGTGCTGCCATTTCATTTAATTACTAAGCCTCTCCAGATGGAGAAAAATAATTAAGCCGTCTGTAATGCCGACATGATAGAAAGAATGGGTTAGCAACTTGTGAGGCATTTAAATCCTGCAGTTTCCTTCAACTATGAAATAAGGGCAGAGGCAAAAGGGGGCAAATGATTCTACAGATCTTAGGGAAAACCAAATGATTAATGTCAAATTCTAGGTAGAATTTAAAGACAAATATAAAAATGCTGGGGCCCAGCTGAACTCAACTCTTCCAATAGAAACAGAACTGCTCTCAACAAATGAAGAAATTTCAATAGTTGATGATAGTTGTAAAAAAAATAAATACTGTAGGAAAGATAACCTACAAACCAGGTGCGATCCATACAGTGGTACTTCAGTTCACAAATACTTCTGTTTGCAAACAATCTGGTTTGCAAACAGAAGTCTTTGGCCAAATTTTGTTTTTGTTTGTGAACTTCATGTCAGGTGACAAACATGATCAGGACCATCTATCCCACACAAACATGAACATGGTCATCTTTTCCAGAATCCTGGAACAAATGAAGTTTGTGAAATGAACTTAATATACCTACTGACTGGGCTTCTCAATATAGACAGGATAATTTTATATCTTAGTGTTTGAAGCAAAGATTCACAAATGATACAGACAAAAAGGAAGCCAGAGGGAATGTCACATGAAAAAAGTTTCTAAATGTAGATGCTCTTAAAAAAAATCATGCATTCATCATTCTAAATTCATTCTAAATTCCATAGGATCTGTGAAATATACATGAAATTTCAGACATTCAGGAAAATGGCAACAGGATAATGACATGAACTAGACCACTCCCTAAATTATAAATTCAGTGGTAATTCTGTGCTTCAGGAAAAAGAGAGTTCATCAAACTTATAGAATGGGGATACTAAAATTCTACAAGCAGCAGATTGAAATCCATTATAAGATGGCTGCATGGTTAGAAAACACTTGGGTCCCAGCGGGAAAATGGAAGGAGGTGTTACAAGAACAATGGTTAAGAAACAGATAGGAAGCAAGAAAAAAACAAAATTAGAACCCAATTCAGAGAGTGGCAACAGAAAATTCTTGGTCTAAAACACATAGGCATATTTCAAAACAAGGTCATTGTGAGTAGATATTCTCTTCTTTATAAACTTAAACTGAAGCAATTAAATCATTCTGTGAATTACTTTTGAAAGCTAAATATTCTTCCACAAATTGCCTAATTATTCCAGTGATTCTATTTCATGTCAACTTGACTTTTAATATTTATTTATTTATTCAAATAACTCATGTAGAATGTTAGAATCATAGAATATTTTAAAGGCGCACTTCAATAACTTTCAGCATTTTATATTTTCACAAGCATTCAAATCAAGTTCATAGTGGAGAACAGTAGAAGTCCTACTTTAAAATCAGAATAATTATTTTAATTGTATACTCACATTAATTAACAAAACAAGCATTTATTCTCTTGTGTGGTTTAACAACAAATTCCTGTATCCTTTATAAATTGTTTATTTCAGATTTCTTTATGTAAAAATATCCTTTAAAATAAACTTTACTTTTACCTCTTCCTTATCCTTCTGGAGGGCTGCTAGCCCAAAGGTAACCTATGTGAACTAGAAAAAGGGAACCCTTCTTCCAGGCGCATTACTACCCTGCGCTGGGAAACCATAATAACAATTCCACTCAGAGTGGCTGTGAAGAGAGAGCAACTACGGGGCTCTAGGCCACAAAGTGACCACTCCCGTGTGGCCACCGAGATTCTGTCTTCACACTTGCAGGTGCTCACATCACGTGCTCAGGGGAGAAAGTGCTTGCCATCTTTCAGTGACAAGAATGGGCCTGTCTGTCACCCAAAGATGTCAGCTACCATTCAAAGTTACTGAGGTCCATGCCAGGGGTCATGATCTTGAGATCATGCTGGCATGAATAAATGAAAAAAACTGCTTGGCCGCTATTTTACAAGGGAAGGCACACCCCTTCCAGAGGAGGCAGCCAAATATCGTGTGATCTTGATGACTGCTACATCATGGAGACCTGTAATATAAAACCTCCCATATTTAACTGAAAAAAATATTTAACACTGTATAGGTTCAAAAGATCATGCTTATGAGCCAAAATAGAGCCACACTTGAGGCAAGCTCAAGTCTAGGCCAACAAAGGACTCCTTGGTCAACTGTCTGCCCACTACATTTGCGCCTGGTATGGTGTTCCGGCAACATTAGGAACTTCATCGTACCTGGTTCCAGCAAAGGCAAAGGGAGAAGCAACATTACCCAAAGCAACAGACACACGCTGAGAGACACTACCCATGCCCAGGAATAATGAGAAAATGAAAGTGTAAGAAAATTATTATTGGTTATGGAGTAAGTCCACATCAAGATAACCAAAATCTACATAAAATGTGGCCTTGCCTGGGTATGTGCCTGTTGGTCAGTCATGTTTTGTCACCCCGGATAATGCACTAAGTCCAAGTGCAGCCTCTTCCTAAGTGGACTTTATTTGTTCACCTCTTTTTAGCCATTATCACATGGGACTGTGACAGTGCAGGCCCAGGAGACAGGAGACAACTACGTTTATTACGTTTACTGTAGCAACTAGTACCACTCCTGGCAAAGAACTGGTACTAAATAGGAGATAAATATTTCTCTGATACCAAAATGTGAGATGCCATGTTTAAAGCTGGAGATGGATCCCAAGATTTCTCTATTTTGGAGAGAAATGCCAAACAAACTCTCAAACTTACCATTCTCACAGAAAGATTCGAAATTCAAAGATCTCAGAATTGGGGATCTAAGTAGATTGCCAAATTAAAATAAAAATAATAATTTTTTATTTCCATTGCATGACACAGTGTGAACGCAAATGTATAAACACACAGTAGACTTACTTATACGGAAAAGAGAAAACAGCTCAACCCAGCTGCTGTGGAAATAAAATTCTGTTCTATTTTTTATGATTTGCTCTGTTTTGTTTCTACTAGATAGCAAACCAAAACTTAGAAAAAGACCAAATAAAACGAAAACTAGTGAATTTCTTCATAGGTGAACTAGTAGTCATGTCCTAGAAATGCTATGAATTCAAACCTAGATTCCACATTTGACGTATTTGTTGGTTTGTCTGCCCAAGATGCTAAATTTTTCTTTTTAACTAATGTTTATAGAGCTGAAAAAAATTGAAATTGTTTGCTTAGAGCATGCTGTAAATTTCTTCCAATACTCATAAAAATATTCATAAAGCGCATTTTCCTGTAAGTTTCCCTATTTAGCAGGACCAGGTTGGTCTGAGCAGAGGAGAAAATGACAGAGAAGGTGGAGAATAGAGGCCCAGTGACATAAAAACCACCTGCAAGAGGGCAATGGCAGAAAACAAGGCAAGAAGAAATTGGTTCCAAGTAGTGTGGGATGCCAGTACTGCCAAAGGCAAACCAATCATGATTTAGAAGCAGTAGAGGTACAAACAGACTTTAAGCAATCTCCCAAGAGGGCAATGCCAGAATACGCTTTTGGTCAGGAAAATGTGTACATTAGAGGCCTCCACACCACAGAAATGGATGGATAGAGATACTCTGGTACGTGATATTTACTAACTACCTCCTCTGTACTGGGAATACCACCAGGGACTCATTTAATCACTGATACAAGCTTCAGGATGTATTAGTTGTTTCTCCCACTTTATAGACAGGAATGCTGAGGTTGGAAAGTTTAACTAGGTTGTCATTAAATACGTAGCTGAGGCAGAAGAGTTGAGATTCAAAAGCAGTTATTTTTTACTCCAGTGATTAAGGTTTTAAAAACACTTTGCTCCACTATGGTTCATGAAAGTAATCAGAGGAAAGAGATGCACTGGAGAATAATGGAGAGATGACTCCAATATACAACATAAACAATTTCCAAAATATCTGACCATGACCCACAGTAAGTAATACACTCTATATCACGACCCACTCTGCACCCTGCATGCATTACTGTACATAAACCGAAAAATTCTGAAACATTTACCCTTTCTATGTATGATATACATTGATACTTTTCCAGTTTGTTTTTCTAGTTTAGGTTATTCTACTTCATTATTTTAAAGATGCTGGCCAGGACTCACTGAAATTATTTCATGCCCACTAGCAGAACAGAACCCCATGATTAAAAACTGGTGCCACAACAAAAGGTTTCTGACATCAGGGATAATATTAGGCATCTCATACTGTCACCTATAATCTCCCTGGAGTCTTTATCCAAGAAAAGAAAAGGGAGAGAGGTAGTAAAGGGGGAGAGATGAGCCAGATGGAGAGACCTGTCAATCATATGTTTCCCACTACAAAGGGCAGCGAAATTAACATTCTCAAAACCAGAGTGGTGCCATCTCAGCGACACAGAAACTCGCTCAAAAAGGCAGATAGTGAAGCTCTATGTTGGGGAAGGCGACGAGGTCTTAAATTAATGTTCCTTTGAGTTGTCAGGAAGACACCCTTTTCTAGCACTGACTCTCTGGTAAAATGAATATATGTGGCTTTTGGCAAATTTTAAGGCTAAAAAGGCAAATCAAATGCCTGGTACTCATTTACCTTTCACACACAAGAAAGACCAGGTCTTCTACTGACAACTTGGTCAAGTTATTCACTGATCAACATACTTCAATTTGATTTGACTTATTAAAGCACATGGACAGCATTATCTATGGCAGAATGCAAGGTTTTGCTTCTATGTGCAGAATGAACACATGAGCTACGAGCATTTATCAGCATAAGCATATTAAAAGAGAAGGAAAGGCTAGGAATTCATAAATGTACTAACTTCAAAAGAGTGTCAACACAAACTTTAGTTACCATGGGAATTTCTGAGATGGGAAAAAAGGGGTCTCTTCAAAGAAATGATTGGTGCTATTTATTAATCTAGTTGTAACTAATGTCAAATTTTAAAGTTGCTTGAAAGAAAACCACTTTTTTTTTACATCAGCCTCTTAATATGCTGAAGGAACCTGTTTAAAATGCTTCAGCAGCGAAGAAACTTAGATGATAAATGTGTTCTTCAATCTGTGCACCAGTCAAGTAGCAATAAAATCAGAATAATTCATGCAAAAATTTTCATTATGTTTCTAAACATACCTATTTACATTTTAAATCACACATTAGACAATATGAAATATCTTTCATTTAGACAGGTGTGAACTAGAAAACAGATGCATTCATTAAACATGGAACAACTCAGTGAATTAAAAAAAATACTCAGAAAACTCTCTGGCTGAAGAACTTCAGCCACTGTTAACTTACTTGAAAAAATATGGCCATGGCTGCAATTATTCTGTTCTCAGAAATCGCAGTTTGAAAGCTGTCAAAGTCATCTGGATTGTAAAAGAAAATCTGCATCTGTAAAACAACAATTGAAAAGTGCATTAGGGAATTTTCAACCTGTACAAAAGTAGAAAATAGTACAATGCACCTATGATTCCTCACTTACTAAAATCTTATATTTACTCATCTATCTGTACTCTTCCTTTGCTAAAGTATTTCAGACCAGACCCCAGATAACATGTCATTTTTCCTATTATACTTCAGAATGCGTTGCCTCTTCCTCCGTAACAAAAACACATTCCTGCCATCCTAAAATAAATAACACAAATACTTCCTTATTACTTACTACTGAGGGCATGGTGAAATTTTCCTATTAAGAAGCAAAATTTTATTGGCATTAAACAACCTGAAGTACAAAACTAAGCTTGTGGGATTCAGTCCCCATGTTAAAACGGTAAATGGGCACATTTTTATAAACAACTTGCATGTAAATGATGAGAATTTGAAGGAGTATTTCAGTAGCTTTGAGAAACAGTCCAAAGGGCATATTTCAGTAAATTCGCCAAGAAATGTAATGTTAATGATACCAGTAACATTTTACATTTTACCACTTTCAAAGAGCCACCCTATACAATATTTCACTTAATGCTTTTAACAAGTCCTATGAAGATCGGACAGGCATTATTATGCACAGCTAGAGGTGAGGAGGTAGTGCACCAGGAATTTGACATTACCTTGCCTAAGATTAAACATCAGAGAGTTGAAATTCCAGGTGTTCCGATCCCAACCTTAAATAGCTCCTCTTACATTAGGTTGGCTTGAGTTTCTCATTCAATAATCAAAACATAGATATCCTTTATTCTGTTCCACTGATCCACATGTCTTTTTTTGTTCCAGTCTCATGCCGTTTTTCTTATTCTTGCTTTGTAATATAGCTTGAGGTCAGGTAATGTGATGCCTCCTGCTTTGCTCTGGTTGCCCAAAATTGCTTTTCCTATTCTGGGTCTCTTCAGGTTCCATATTAATTTTAGGATTGTTTTTCGCTATGTCTGTGAAGTGTGTTGTTGGTATTTTGATTGGGACTGCACTGATCTGCATAACAGTTCTGGGAGTATGGCCATTTTGACAATATTGATTCTGCCTATCCAGGAGAAGGGGACAACTTTCCATTTTTTGATGTCTTCTTCAGCCTCCTTTTTCAGAGTACTGTAGTTTTCTTTGTAGAGGTCTTTCACTTCCTTGGCTAATACCCAAGGTAGGCTAATACTTACATATTTCACTTTTCTTGATGCTACCATGAATGGTACTGTTTTCATGATTTCCTTCTTGTTTAGCTCATTACTTGTGTACACAAACCTCAATGAATGTAAATATTGTATGTAATAAATGTGAGATAAGATAAACAATATCAATAAGAACAGGGCTGGAGATATGGCTCAGCAGCACAGCGTCTGACTGGCAAGCGCTGAGTTCAATTACCGGTACAAAAAAAATGGAGGAAGGAGATTTGGAAGAGACAGGAGGAAAGCGGAAGAGGATTTAAAGGAAAAAAAGAACCAAGCTGTATTATGTACATGTACCCATTCCCCAAGATGATTGTGAACTGCAGGTATTGCAAACATATACTAATAAAAATAAAGAATCCTCCCCGCAAAACACAGTTAATGCAATTTAAAAATCACTGTATGATTTGACTGCTTGAACACACTGCCTTGATATTTAAAAAAGATTGAGAGAACACCAGACCACAGAGAACCCGCGTGACGCTACCCATAGGAAGACAACAGATCTGGGCTCCCGGTGCAGCTTCTTGGCCTACCTGCCTGGGAGGCCTCCGGCAAGCTATTTTCTGAGCATCAGCTTTCCTTGAGTGTGAAGCTGAGCTCTTCCGCTGGGTGCGGACTGTGAGGACCGAACACATTAGTGCAGCGCACAGCACATGCTGAGACCCCCTCTGTGCTCCTCACGCTGCCGCCACCACCAGTGTGTGGTGAGGCTAACACGTGGCAGACTTAACATTTCTACCAAGAACTGGTTCCACTGAACCTTCCAGGATGACCCTACTTCTTACAAAAAAACCCAAAAAACGAAAAAACAGTTCTCCATCATTAGTCCTCTTTCATTTCCCCACTTTCCAAATGGCGTGATGGGATTTTCTACAACAGACTATAACACCACATCCCAGGTAGAAGTTTGAAGATTCGACATTGAACAGGAAGTTCCCAGTGGGCAAAGCCGTCTCAGTGACTAGGTGAAAGGTAAACAGAGCCCGATGACTGAATAATAATAATTAAAATAAGAGACACTAAGAACACCATTACATTTCTTTTCTGAAGGGTAATATCAGGTACCCAATATCAGATCACTCCTAGGGAAATTCAGGCTTCTAAGTGGAAGGAAAAAGGATAGGTAGATTCTTTTGGGGGACTGTCTTTGTGAAAGCAATTTCTTAAGACTGTGAATTCCCACTGATTCTGTCAGTTTCTTACAAATTTGCTGCCTTTAGGTTTGGACAGTTTTAGACATCATGAATTTACACTGAGGAAAAGCCACTCCCTGTAAGGTGTGGATTAAAACAGTTTAATACAGGGTGAATTGCTTTGGTACAATGTTACTAACCCAGGAAAGAAACTCCACACAATTATATTCAGAAACTTACACTTCACTTTCCTTTTAAAACTCAGGCCCTCAAATTAAGTAGGTTCACAAAAGGCTTTTACA
Source organism: Erethizon dorsatum (assembly GCA_028451465.1). Taxonomy (NCBI): domain Eukaryota; kingdom Metazoa; phylum Chordata; class Mammalia; order Rodentia; family Erethizontidae; genus Erethizon; species Erethizon dorsatum. The sequence goes on along the minus strand of CM051825.1, from coordinate 92,842,058 downwards.
ACTCAGCCCATGCTCAGGGGTGGCACTGTTTAATGCGTCACCTGAATAGTGTGTGATACAAAATACTTTAAGGGCATTTTCATTTACAACTAGGTAAGGGAAAGCATCTTTAGCAAATCTGAGTTGAGGCCCCACCCACCTGGATAATAACACATCTCAAAGAGGGCACAGTAGCACAGGTTGGAAATATCGATATTCCTTGCTATTTCTCTTCAGTTGTAGTCTACTGAATTACGAGAACATCCGAAGCTATCCCAAACATGCAAGTAAGTAGATGAGGTTTTGCACAGTGGAATGAACTCTAAAGCATCTTTTGCTACTAATGAGCCACGTGTAGATCCAGGCTAGAAACCTATTTTGCAAAGACATCACTGGCAGGTGTTAGAAGTAGCCACCAAGCACCTTGAGAAGCCACCTACTTTCTGCATTTATTCTCAAAAGCCATACCCAGGGCTTGTCCTTTAGTTTCCTCAAAGTGTGCTCTTCCTAGTAATGAAGATCTAGGTGACACTTGCTACATAACAACCGTCCACTAAAGAAATTTGGTGCAAATAAGGAGGAAAGACCTGGAAAACCCAACAATGAAGAAATCTATTCATTATTCTGTATATCCTTTACCTCACTTCCCTTTTACACTCCCATGTGTCCAGATACACATGCACACACACCAGAAAATTTCTCCGTGCCCTCTCATGGGTTAAGAGTCAATAGGAGATGATATGTCCCTTCGTTACTCCATACTTGAGTATAATTTCTAAGGATAAGGACATTGTCTTCATAATGATCATATAATTATTAAAATTAGCAATTTCACATTGACGCAACACTATTATCTAACTCGCAGACCATTTTGGCAGATATCCAAATAAGTCCATTACAGATCATTGTTTGGTTCTGGGTCTAGGATCCAATCCAGGCTCACACTTTGCAGAGTGGCTGTGTCTGGGTACGCCCCCCCCGCAATGTCATCAGGAACAGCGCCTCGGGCTTTGTCTCGCTCTGCTGTTACGTGAAGTGCAGAGGGCAGAGGTGGGAAGAACCGATTCCCACAGTTCGATTCAAGTGGAACACTGGGGCAGGCCTCGCCAGTGGCCGCCTGTGTTTATTCAGTGCATGCCACCGGGAGGCTTACGCCGTGGGTTCATCCCAATGTGAAAGGGCTTTACCCTGATCACACGGTTAAGGTGTCATCCGACAGCTTTATAAATTATAAAGCTACTAGTTTTCCTTTTGAAATTAAAAAGCAGTTTGCAAGGAGATATTCTGTGTGATATCCTGGTCCTCATCTAACATTTCCCACTGGTTCTTACACCCACTGACAAATTTCTAACTCCTCTGTTTCTTATATGTTCATTAATGACATTCTCATATCAGGAATAACTTCCCGTCCCCCGCAGTGTATTTACGTAGTCAGTACTTATACCTATACAAACTTATTTACTGTTGTTTTTATCTTATTCCACTCATTATTATTATTATATTCACTACTAATGTCATTTACTTGGATGATCAAACGGTCCCGGATTTGGCTAGCAGGACACCCTTCGAAAGGACTCCTTTGTCATTCTGCCACATTCCCATCATGTTTTATTTTTATGCACTTACTTTTTAACAGACACAGATGCGTTGGGGCTCCACTTCCACTTTCCCTACCCTGCCCCTAAAATCAACCATTTTTTTTTTTTTTTGTGGGTACCGGGGGGTCAACCTCAGGACCTCGCGCGCCAGCAGGCGCCCGTGCCGTTGAGCGATATCACTGGCCCCTTTTTCGTATGTGGGTTCCAGGAGTCGAACTCGGGCCCTCACGCTTGCCAGGCAGGCGCTCACACCGCTGAGCCATCTCACCGGCCCAAAATCAACCATTTTTTGAGTGAGTTCTGGTGTGTTTTTTTTTTTTTTTTTTTTGGTGGGAAATGTTATTTAAAGACCCAATAACTTTAACTCAATATTTTCCAAATATACTCTTTGAGAAAAGAATATTTTGGTTCTTCAAGAACAGTGTATAACTTAAGGGTCACTGAGACTACTCCATCCAGGAACCTCCCTGCCAAGAGAAGAAAGTTGCTTCAACTTTATAGAAGTGATGTCCCTCCATCGTGTAACAGTGCCTGGGACACACAGGTCTCCTGACCATAGAACCCAGTGACCTGAAGTGCGGCCAACAAGCCACTGACGGTGATGCACAGCAGGCCGGGGATTTCAGAGTCCTGACTGAGAACCGCAGGCCAAGATGGACCAGTCCCCACCCTGTGGCTTGGCTGGAACAGGAGATCATCCGGGCATTTCTCAAGTTGAGAGAAAAGCTAAAGTATCACATGGAACAACCTGACATGTGGGAAACAACATTTCACAGGGCAAAGGGAATCACACTCAAGCCTTATCTGCTGACCAGGCAGCACATGCTAAAACATCAATGTGGGAAATGCCCACAGGAATGGTGCCACCACCAAGTAATGGTGAGGGTGGGCACAGGGCACAGCAGTGATGGCAGCTGGCACTTTGTCGTCCTGGGGTACTAGTGTGAGAGGTGCAGTCACACACGTCCACTTATCTTCCCTTCTCTCTTGCATTGGGCAATTTTACCCTCATCCTTAAAAAGACTATTTACCATTTGATTTTACACCACACACACACACACACACAAACACACACACACACACAGTATCACATACACCCTGGTTTCCAATTTGTATCACTGTTCATGTCAGGCTTAAGGAACAGAAAGCAACTAACCTGAAAATTAGAGTTCTGTATATTATTATTAATATTATTTTTCAAACATTTAGTGAGGGCCTACTGGATGCCAGGTACTGTACTACCATGCATTAACACCCAGTGAAGTAAGGTACCATGCCATGATTCTCATGTTACATGCCAGAAAAGCAATGATTTCTAAAATTTACATAGCTGTTAAGGAAGGAAGTGAGGGTTGAGATAGAAAACCTTTCCTATATCAGAGTTCAAGGTTTAATCACTGTACTTCCTTCCAAAAGGCAACAAGATTTGCTTACTGCTCATTCTGGTTAAGGCACCATGACTGATAAGGACACAGCTGATGCTTGGGAAGACTAAAATATCATTAATGAGACAATGTTAACTTTTTCTTTCAATACTAAAGTTGAGTAAATGTACTACAAAGTAGCATAAAACATTGAATGGATCACGGTCAAGCAGATATACATAAAAGGAATACCAAATTAATACAGGTAATAGATAAGAGGGGTCATTTTCTTGAAGGTGAACTCTGTATTCTCTAACGTTAGAGTTGTGCGGCTCAGCCAGTGCTCAGGTTGCTGTGATAACAAGAAAAGAAAAAACGATCCTAGCGCCATAGTGGAAAATGCAAAAGCCTCTGCAGATTTCGAAACCTCTACATTTTTATTTCTTCTTGAAAACTTCTAGTTCTCCTACAGATACCCTATCTACAGCCTAAGATAAAAATAAAAATAAAGATGAACTAAGTAAGGAAACAGCACACAGGTCAGAAGAAAGGTAAGCTACTGAACGGTCCAGCAGACATCTGCAGGGTGCTGGTGCGAAGTTTTAACATAAGGAAGAAGACACAGGCAGAGGCTGCAGGAAAGAACACTTGGAGAGGGATGAGACAAGAAAGGCGACAAAAAAGGCAACTAAAGAATTAAAAACCATGTAAGAGGTGCAGAAAACAGCACCAAAGGGGTGACGTGTATTTCTCTAACCACGCAGCCACACTTGTGCTAACCTGTACCAAGCCACTTACCTGGGAATAAAAATGGATAGTGAGGCAAAGTAAACATCTAAACACAGCTTACGATCGGCAAGTTCCACTTTTTGGATGATTTCAGAGTTGAGGTTTTATAAAGTAATTTCTTAATCCAGGGTGATTGTTCAATTATGCTGTACCTTTATTATTATTAGGCCAGATTGCACGCAGGCATCACACGACATTCTGACTCCCTCATGCCGCCAAATCTATCAGACAGGAGAATCTACGCAGGCAGAAAGCCGGCCTGGGTCTACAGTGTGTTCCCACTGCTGTTCACAGCAAATGCCACTAATTTATTCCTGGAATGAATGAAGTAATTGGGGCTCTGAGTACCTTGCAGTGAGGACAGTCCAGTGATGGGAGCCATAAACTCCCTCGTGAAGTCCTCGCTGTTCCCTGGAATAAATAAAACCAGTGGCAAGGAGGGATTGGGTTAATGAAAGAACAAAGGAATTTAAATCACCAGAGTAAATGGCTGGGAAGGTATAAAAATAGGTCAAAACCACTGTGAAATAGCTAAGTGGCCAGAGGCATGGTTCTGCTAAAAGCAGATTACATATATTACATTCTCTTTAATCTATGTGAAATTCAAACTATTTCCTAACTGACTGGCCTGATATTTAAATGCTCAAATAAAAGAAAATCCATTGACTTTAATTATGGAAAAAAATAATAGACTATATAATACTTAAAAACATACTGCGTTCAAAACTCTGAATGCAAACTTTTTATTACTTTTTAAAAAGGATTCTTCTACATTCAAGATAATTTTTTGTGAAAGTATTTGGCAGATGTAATCAACACTTTACACTGGTAGATGTTACGACTAAAGCAGACTCCCTGCCCTAATGTGGGTGAGTCTCACCTAATCTGCTGAAGGCATGAGTTCTCCCTAAGAGGAAGAAATTCTGCCTGCAGACTGCAACACAGAAATTCTATCTGAATTTCCAGCCTTTGGACTTAACACTAAAACATCAAACTCGAACTGCAATGAGGTATCTATGTGCTGTGTCTCCACGTCACAGGGCAAGACCGTTGTAACCTAGTGACCTGTGAGCTGCTCTGAGCTCTGCCCTCTACCATCTCCATCCCCCTCTTCCTACTTGGCTTTTGCTCTGGAGAGGGTTGGCCCTGTTATAACCAGTGCGCTCTCTGAGCCTTACAGAACCATGTCCGTGAAGCAGGCGGAACTGGGCAGCTGCGATGAAGACCTAAGCGTGAGCTGTGGAGTTGGACCCAAGCTGTGCAGTGAAGACACTTTAGTTGTGTCAGCTCAGCATCCCCTGCTGTAAAGCCCAGGTCACTGTCACCTGACGGGACTCTGCTCATAAACCTGCACGAAGCACATGCTTTGGGGAAATCACAACAATCTAAACAGCTCTCATTTTCCTGTTATTATGGAAATAATAATTATTATTAGTTTCCCTATGAGAAAGGATACATTATTAAGGTGAAATCAAACCTCTCAGTAGGCCAGCTGGTACTACAAAGAAACTCACAAGGGAACTTCCTGCAGCCTTTACTGGAAGAATGTTTTTAGAAGAACGAAGTTTCAAAGAATAGCAGGTATTTTGCATCTTGTATGCAAGGTAGCATTTAAATAAACATTCAGAAAAGCATGCTTTATACATTATCATTAATCACAGAGCACAGTGATTCTTACTTACTTCCCTTTTCACTTGCCCTATAACACGGAATTATCTTTAACTCCTTTACAGCAAAAACTTGGATTGCTGGAGTAGAAGAACCCAAAGGGTACACCAAAGCTACGAGCTATACAAATGGGTTCGGAGGATTTGGGGGTCTCTTGTAAGAGTACCTAGGTGTAACCCATTTATTCCATTATAAGTCTATTTATTAGTTGATTTTCAGAATTTCTGGCTCAGTGATGCATGTGATTAATCAAATAAATATTTAAGTTTTGTACCTATTCCCTAATAGGGAAGAGTTCAGACTCCTGGCTATAGTAGTGAATTTTTCAGGGATTTACTAACATATAATTCACAGGTTATTTCTTACAATTTAGCCTAGGCTTGTAAAAAAATGAGGTAGTTTTGGCATCTGGTGGTATGGTGGCCATATCACCATACAATGTATTTAAGAAGGAGGGCAATAAACTATAGCCCTCCCAATCCGTGTGGTCCAGGGAAGGTTAGTTACGCTCTCTGAGCCTTCACATTTCTGAGTAAACTGAACAAAATCTATGTCACTAGGTTAGAGTGAGTATTAAACACAATAACTAAGTACCTTCCACCATGTTTGGCACACTATATCACCAGTTTAGTCATATGTGTTTAAATTTTAGTTAAAGAGTAAAAGGGAAGAGAAGAAAATTACAAAGAAGTGAGAAGGCTATTCGCAATATGCTCACAATGGAAGTAACCCAAATAATAACCAATAATCAAATGGATAAACTGACACTGTAACACAGTGGAGTGTCCGTTAGAATGGACTCCAACCACAGGTGACATTATGGGCAAACACACAGAATCGGAAGTAGAAGCAGAATCAAAGAAGCCACATCCAAAATTGGGAGGGAGGAGAAGGAAGGAAGGAAGAAGGAAGGAAGGGAGGGAAGCAAAAAGCCAAGGAAGGGGGAAAAGCAGGAGACAAGAAGGGGAAAAAGGAATAAAGAAAGGAGAGAAGGAAGGAGGCAACAAGGAAGAAAGGGAAAAAAATAAGGAAGAAAGCAAGGAGAGAAGGAAGGAATGAAGAAGGCAAGGAAGAAAGGAAGAAAGAAGGAAGAAGGAAAGAGGGAAGGAGAGAAGAAAGGTAGGATGGATAACAGGAAAAACTCCCACACTTGGAAGGCAGGCAGGATGCTGCCCCTGGAAGCAGTAACTCAGGCAGGCACTGTGTGTTAATAAGCTCTCTTCCTTATCAAGGCACTGTTACAAGGGCATCAAAACACAGTTGGACACTTATTCATGAACGTTCCTCCTCGCATCTGATACTTCAACAGATGAAGTCAACAGATGAAGCTAGTGAGACGGCAGTACTTTGGAAACTGGAATGACCAGTACCCGAACAGTCTGGGGAACAGAGCAGAGCCAAGCTTGCCTGCCTCTTCTGCACCCACTTGAGCAGATGTGGTTTGCTCTAAATGGGGGAGATAAAGCCGGATTGAATTTATCTGCTTGACAGAGCAAGTTCCACTGACTACTCCCGGGCATCCAGAATCCCTCCACTGCTCTGCCCACCCTAACCCATGGCAGAGGCTGCAGGGGATGCCAAGAAGGCAGCCTGTGCCCCACATACTCCAGGAGGGCTGCCCCAACACATCCCAGGGCTTTACATAGATGATTTGCTTTTGTACTCACCTCCACTTCCAGGGGAGGGGCTAACATTTTTCCTATTTTATACAGAATGAAATTCAGGGTGAGTATTCGGTCCAAGAAGTAACAAAGCTGGGATTTGACTACAACCCCACACACTGGAATTGCCCTATCATACAACATCCTGATCAGAATACCCTTAGCAATGAGAGCTACTCACCATCAAGTGATGCTAGGATCCAAGCCAGAAGCTTCCAGAGCAGTGGAAGTGCTTAAGCACCCCAGTGGAAATTTAGCTACCCATGTCTAAAGATGTTTTCGGTTGTCACTAGTTGGTGGTGAAGGGGTGCTAACTGGTATCTACCTGGTAGAGGCCGGAACTGCTGCTAAACACCCCACACTGCACAGGATGAGACCCCGCAGCAAAGAATTTTCCTTCCCCCAAACATCAATAGCGCTGAGAGGAAGAAGTCCTACCCTACACTCGCTGTCACACTGTCAATGTACAGGGTAAAACACTGTGTCTTTCTTTGCCCTCCCACTGCTACTGAGCTTTGATGGAGAGCAGCTGATCAGCTGCAATGGAGTTCAAAGCCTGGGGGCGCATTTGTTGCCACCCATATGGCAACTTCGACATGGCTCTCACCTCTTCTCCAGGACACAGTCATGACTCTGCTTTCTATTCAAACACCACCTTCCTTGCTTGCACAGGTGCTTTAATATGAAAGGTTGGTTCTGCATCGCAGTGCGGCTTACTCCTTGGACTCGGGAAAGAGGGTATCCCTGGGTGTATCTGGAACTCATTTGTATTTCAAAAACACAAAAATCACCACCACAGTGTTTGTGCTCTTTGTAATATAAAACTTTTTAGAAATTGCTTTGTACTTGGGAGTAACAGCCACATGATTCACCATGAAATGAAGTCTGGAAAATCATTTTGGATAAATGGGCCTATAAATTCAATAGAATTTCCATGACAACATAGACTGCAACACTCAACCACAAATAAAAGGTTATAAATCATTCAGAACCAACTAGGAATCAGCAATATGTCTCCCATTCTGAAATAAAAGAAACCTGAAATAGAGTGTATTTGTTACTTACTCACACAAAGTTCCCATTACAGTTCTTTCCTTACTTCTGAAATTATATTTTCTACCCCATAATAGGTTCTGGGGAAATAATGATGCCATAAATTTGCAATTAAGCTAAATAAAATAAGGAGCAGCAGTGTCGATTCAGTTGTATCCCCTTTCCTTCTCCCAGCCTAACGCCCTTGAGAAAGTTTGTGTACAAAGGCATGAGATACTGCTTTGTCTCGAAAATGGCGTTTTGCCCTACATTGCTGGATGTCACCAAGTCAGCGACTTCATAAGAAAAAAAAAAGTTTATCCAAAATATTTTTTGAGAACACACCTGAAAGACAGCCTAGAAGCTTCCTAAATGCTCTTGAATTCCATAAATCCAAACCACGCCTTTGAATGTCCTCAGTACAATCTTCACAGGGAAATGTTGTTAAGATCAGGTGGGTCGATGGATCTAGAATATCGTACTTTGAATATATTTGGGGAGGCTGAGACAGGAAGATTGCAAATACACAGCAAGTTGAGGGTACATGTCCTAGAGAAGGGATTTTTTCTTTTTCCTTATTAAGACACATTCACAGGCTTTTTAATGGTAGTGATTCTTAACCCTTCTTGCTTGGGGAACCCTTGAAAATTCCATTGAAATCTCTAGACCACATGAGATCAGGGCTGAAATTCTGTCTCTAAAGAGTTGTGTGCAGCTAAGAAGTAGAGTAAAAGCAGGAGGTACAGATAAGAATACACCCTTCCAGGCCCCATCCCCAGTGACTCAGCCAGGCCCCACCTCCTAAGCACAGTCAGGTACTGAGCTCACCAGTGGGTGAATCACTGAGGAGTGCCGCACCCTGTGATCCAAACACCAGCACGAGACTTGGGGGAAACATTTTTTCTTATCTAAACCAAAGCAGACACCAACAACACTGAAAATTCTTAAAATTGAAAGTTTTTAAAAATATGCTATTAATAGAGCAAGTCAAGATGAAAAATAAATATGGAATGATTACATTTGTGTTTTTTTGTTTGTTTGTTTGTTTGTTTTGTGGGTACTGGGGGTCGACCTCAGGACCTCACGTGCCAGCAGGTGCCCGTGCCGCTGAGCGATATCACCGGCCCCTTTTTTGTATGTGGGTTCCAGGAGTCGAACTCGGGCCCTCATGCTTGCCAGGCAGGCGCTTACGCCGCTGAGCCATCTCACCGGCCCCTACATTTGGTTTTAAAATGGCATGCATCACAACACTGTGTGCACTGTGCATGAACACATACAGATATGGAGAAGTACAGCAAGGCAAGCCTAGCTCTGGGAAAATAACATGAATGGATGGCAGTTCACCCAGGGAAAGAGTTAGATTGGCTTGGGGCCAAGAAAGGTGTCTGTTCCATCACAAAATACTTGCTGTTCCATCACACAGGCACATTAAAAAAAAAAAAAATCACAATATAATAGCTCATCTAGAAAAAATTCCTCCTTGAAATGAGGAAAAGAAGAAAGAAAAGAAAAACCAACACAGAAAAGAACAAACTCAAATTGCTACTACAGGTCCAAAGAGACAAGGTGAAGCTGATAGATTGATTTTGGACCCAACTCAGAGCACCAGGCTCATCAGAAAAGTGCTCCAAAGCAACAAATCTGTCAGCCTCAGTGCCACACAGCTCAGCAGCACACAGGGGGTGATCTTCTTAACTCTTCATCTTAGGACACAATTCACTAATCATTTATTTCTGGCTGCAGTGAAACAGAGTACTACGTAAGCTCACTAGTGCTGCAAAGGAGGCAGAAATAAGAGAGAGCTACTGCTTCCCATCTACGTAGATTATTAATTCAGTTAGCACAGCTGCCCTATTGAAAAGCGTATTTATTTAGACCAGTAGTTTCTCACCTATCTGGCCCTAACATTATAGTGCACTAAGTATTGGTTCTCCCAAGCCATATCCTAGATCAGAAAGATACCAGAGCATTAGAAAGCAAAACAAGGCTGCCCGAAGTTGGGTAAAGCACCAGTGCTGCTGATAGAGGGGTAGAACCCAAAGGGGTGATTTAGGGAGAGGCTCTGGGACACAGTCAAAGGCAGTGGTAAGGAGGAAAGAGAGCTGCCACGATCACAGCTCTGAGTAGAGTTCACGACATTCTTGGCTAAAGGATTTGCCTTCCCATGAATTCCCTGGAAAATGACTGTGGATTTCAGAAAGGCATAATCAGAGATAATATGTAAGGCAATAGAGGAGATGCTATTAGAAAACAGAAGGCCAAGGTCAAATCTCTACCTCACCTGTGGCAGAGACTGTGGACAAATCACTTGATTTTTCTAAGTCTCTGCTCCGGCATAGGCAAAGCTGAGATGAAGCTATTAGGTAAGTTTGGATGGTGATTTTTTTAAAAAAAAAAAAAAAAAAGGTTGGAAGATTGAATACAATCTTTAAAATTTTGGGGTTGGGACTTAATACCAAAGAGAAAATAAGAATTTCACAAAATAAATGGAATGCTATAAACATGATCTTCCTCATTAATTTTTTTAAAACCTCTGTCAAAAACCATGCTTCTATTGAATTGGTTATTTAATACGGAATCATTTATTGTATGACTTTAAAGTCTTTTGTTTATTAGACTTTCCTATCTTCTCATTCTGGTTCATTTTCTTCCTACTCTTCCCCAACATTTTGTTATGAAAAAAAACTTCAAAAGAGGAAGTCATTGTAAAGAATTTTACTGTGAATACCTATAAACTCAACCCTGATTCTACCATTAACATTTTGATGTTTTCCAAGCAACTGTTCAACTCTCTATCCATTTAAACACTACCGAATTTAAGGGGAGAAAACTCCCATGGCATTTTCCAGTCCCTGCCATTGTCGAACTGGTCCCCTCACCATTCAGAGGAAGCCAAGCAAAGGTTTTCAGGCTGTGGGTCCAAGCCAGAGGAGACCCTGCTGATTTGTAAAGGGGTTAATAACTATAAATGAGAATATCTTGAAACTCTGGTACATAAGTCTCAACAGTTAATAATTTAAAATAAAAACAGAGTTTAAAGGAGGGGATTAAAAACAGCAAAATATCAAAGCCATGGCTTTATAGAGCCAAGAATCTACAGGAGACGGCATCAGCCAATACTCATGTTATTGACTGGCTCCATTCATAACCCATCCTGATTAGCTAATAGAGAAAACACCAGGAAAGACTATATGTTAAATACCACTGTGCACAACAAATACTTATTTCTTTTACTTGTATCGGATCTATAACACATAATGTAACAGTGAACATGCCCAGAAGTCTGCCCAGGAAGCCTGGTTCATTACTACCAAAGGAGGAGAGTCAGCCACCATCAAGATTCATCCTCACAAAACCTGCTGCTCAAATCTTAAGAAGGTATTTTAAATCAAAAGATGCTTAAAATTGGGCCAGGGATATAGCTCAGTGGCACAGCATCTGCCTAGCAAGTGTGAGGTTGTGAGCTCCACTCCCGGCACAAAAAAAAAAAAAAAAAGTGCTAAAAATTGGCTCCCTTACTTGGAATTCAAGCAGTGCCACGGATGTTATAAGGGAGATTCAGGGAGTTTAAGAAGCATTATTTATAACAGTGAAAAACTAGACAAGTTCATTGTCAATCTACATGAAATTAACTACATAAATTATGCAGCATCCAAACTGTTGAATATTATGTAGCTATTAAAAAGAATGATGGTGACTGTATCTGCTATGCAAGGAGGATTGATACAGTGATGGGTTTAAAGGGCAAGTTAAGGAAAACTACATACACAGCCATCCCATTTTTCAAGTAAGGAGAAAAATATAGAAACACAGAGGAAAAACTGGAATAATCTATAAGAAACTTACTGTAGTTACTTCAAAGAACTAAAAATGCAGAGACCAATATGAAACAATGACTTTGATTTCTACTCCATAAACTCAGTACTGTTTAAAGACTTGTCAATAAGAATTTCTTTCATAAATATCTGAAGTAACAAGTGCAAGACAGCAGCCTCAAAGAATGATTAAAATGGGAATCAAATAAAGACTAAAGACTGACATAAAGAATAGCACAGAGTCCTCAGTGCCACTGTGCTTTAACTCGGTGACATTTCAGGTGAACATATCCACGTAATCAGCCTCCAAATGAGGATACAGGATCCTTCTTGCTCCAGAGAAGCCATTCATTGACTAGAGGACTTCCAAGCCCACTCTAAAAATGGTATTCTATGATGCTTTAAAACGAATCTCCACTTACATCTCAGGCCTCAGTCTACATTTTGTGTAAGGTTGATGGCTGTTAAGATCAGAGGTTTGTTTCCTGTTCCCTGCATCGGTTTATGGACAACCGGAGTGGCATCCGAGTTCTGGGAGGACAAGCTTTAGAGGTACTGTCAAGGTGACTACTAGTGTCTGGATGGAATGAGATTCTGGGGAAACAGAATTTGAGAGACTCCAAGTTTAAAAATAGTAATCTAATCTGTAATTGTGTGAGCTCCCTCCATGAAACAGTGCACAGAATAAGTGCTATACAAAGATCAGAGAATTTTACCTTCTGGAAAACTCTACCTACACGGGCGTGCTTTGGTATCCTCATTTTAAAGACCTGGAAAGGGAGGTTCAGAAAGAAGAGGAGGAACTGCTCTAAGGACAGCTGTGGGCAGTCTGGGTCCAGCCCATAGCTCCCACTCTTGGGGACAGCCGCTGGCAGGCTACGCTGCCTGCTGCCGCCTGTCGCCGCCTGTCAAGGGCAGAGGTCTGCTTGTGGAGTCCTCCTCTCTCCTGGCTACTCATGGGCCGCGGCCAAGACACAGCCAGCAGACACCACGGCGCGACTCTGAATAAGAAAGAGCCTCCCCTCGTGACCACAGCTGCTGTGTTCATCAGAGCTGTTTTCTTTATTGCTGACCTTCTTGTCTCAAAAACTGCTTTGAGGGCCGGTGAGATGACTCAGCGGCGTAAGCGCCTGCCTTGCAAGCGCGAAGGCCCGAGTTCGACTCCCGGAACCCACATACGAAAAAGGGGCCGGCGTATCGCTCAGCGGCACGGGCGCCTGTTGGCGCGCGAGGTCCTGAGGTCGACCCCCCGGTACCAACAAAAAAAAAAAAAAAAAAAAAACTGCTTTGATCACAGTCAAGCACTGTCCCATCTGCTGCAGGCTGGTACTAACCCTGCATTCGACCTGGTCCTTATGGTCTACTAAAGTCACGCTAACCAGTGCATCTCAGCTGTCCTGCAGCCAGGACAGACCCATAAACACAGGTCAAGAACAGAGGCTGGCAGAATATTACGTGGACATGAACAAAACGAGGGCAGGTGGAACAGGTTTTAGTATAAAAGGATACATTTAAAGTAAGGTGGAGATGTCATCACACTGTCCAGCTCCCTGTCCACCATAGAGCAATTTACGCTTCCTTTGAAATTACTAAGGATTACACAATATACACAGTGCCTGAAACATCACAGATAGCCTCAAACTATGTACAATTCTGATGCTTTTGTGAATCAGTTACATTTTTAAAATTCAAATTCTCAAATTATTAAGCGAGGTTAGCAATGGGTTGTTATCAGATGCTACACAATAAAGATACGAAACTTAAGAACTATGGCTGGGGAAACCCAATATTCCATCCTGCTTTCTGAATTATGTAGAGAGAGGCAATGAGACTGGATCCATGGGGATATTCGCATGCTAAGGGAAGGATATCCACACATGCATTGCGGTACCTTCGAAGGGGGCTCTGGTAGGCAGTATATTTTTATTCAAAGCATTATGTTCCATCTCAAGATAGCCCCACATCCTGGCCTAAAGGCTGGCGTATTGGGCTTCACTATTTTTTCAGAGGCCCACACCGCAAGCGCTTTTAACATGCTGGTTCAATAATTCTTACCTATGGATTCCTCCCCATGATCACCTATTTGCACTTCACAGAGAGACTTAGTTGTTTTGTTCCCATTGTGGGAGCACAAAGCGGTGTAGAACTCAGAGCTCTGTGTTTTCTGAGTCTTAACAGGCACATTAGGACGCATCTGGAGTTCTTGGGCTTTACTGTTTTGGAATGTTAACCACACAATAAACGGAATTTTTTCCTTCTCCTTTCTTTGTTTTTAAAGCATTCTACTGGGCTTCTAGGGCACCAGTGCTGTGGCTCTTGGAGCCGCAAAGCTGCCCAGGTACTGCTTTGGAAAAACAATTTTTATAACTTGGCATTCCTGGCAGTAAAGTTCTGAGTTCACATTTCAGTATTTTGAGCTGTGACCACCGTACACACCGTATTCATGATCTGGACCAAGGGAATACACACTAACTGATGTGGGAAATGTCATAACACCGCTGTTCAAGGTGGGGGTACCCAACGCATCGCAGGAAATGCCATCCTTTTGTTGTCCCAGGAAAGCCACCTGCAAAGGAGCATTTCTTCTGAAAAGAACAGGAATGCTCCTCCCTCTTCATGAGCAAGTAGGAAAAAAAGCATAACCTGGAGGATGAAGGATGCGAGTGGGCCTGAAGTCAGAAATTGCTGACGACGCCCTGACAGCTGGCTGGAAATGGCTGTGGCTTCCTGCCGTAATGATCAGGAAAAAATCTTACAAACTGTCCTGCAGGTGTCACCAGGGTTAACCACACCCTTTCTCTAAGACCCAAGGTCCTTTAAAGACCTGATCTCAATTAAAAATATCACCCCAAAGAGCAACTCAAAACATTAATTTTCACTCTGTTATCAGACTCATTTGTTTTTTTCCTGGAAACATAGATGATCCTTTATTGTTCAAATGGAAAAAAAATCTTTGGTCTCATTCCAAAACTACTATCATGCCTTGAAAAAAAAAAAAAATGAAATTGATCAAAGAACACGTACAATGTGTTTTCAGCCATCAGCTCTCTACCCTGTTGACCTTCTCGTGCCCACAGATTTCACAGAACCTCAAGCAGTCTTCCTTTCATTCTACCAGCTGTCACCAAAATAGACATCAAGCCCAGGCTGAGCTTAGCAACTGCCAGGCGATCCCAGTTAGCTCAACACCTTCCTTCCTTTCCAAATTCTTGGTTCTCATACAGGAGTGATTCTGCCCCATAGGGGACATCTGGTAATATTTCAGGACATTTTTGGTTGTCACAACTGTGGCAGAGATGCTACTGGCCTCTACTATATCTTAGACATGGTAGGCATAGGGTGCTGCTAATCATCCCACAACACACATGACACAAGAAGAGTTACTCAGCTTCAGAAGCCAGCGCTGCTATTGAGGGACACTGTTATCTACTCATGGACTACACAAGAACACCCAAACATACAGGACAAGGCAAGTGACAGGTGCCTTAGTGCGCATCTAAAACCTCTCAGTCCATGAGAACAGGACTAACACTTCTTACCACAGCATATTCCCAAGACAGTCTTGTGTGGACACGATATACGATGGCTACTTGTTGCTGAATTAAGAAACACAAAATATACTTTGATATGAATTTCCCTAATGTATAATGGCACAGCTGTTAGAGCCCAGGACTATGGGATCACATGGTGTTGAGTTTGAGTTCTGTCTTCTGTCTACTAGCTAGGTGTATATCGGCAATGTTATGGCTTTAATCCCCCAACCCCCACCCCCAAAAGATGTTGCAGTCCTGGTGCTCTCTACCTGTGACTGGCAACTTACTTGGAAATAAAGTCTCTGCAGACCGTCAAATTAGGATGAGGCAATTAAGATGGGCCCTTATCCAATGTGACTATGTCCTTATAAAAAGAAGGAATTGGGTCACACAGACAGACACGGGAAGAATGCCCTGCAAAGATAAAAGCAAGTGATACACTTGCAAGCCAAGGAATGTCAAAGATTGCCAGAGACCTGCTGGAAGCTAAGAGAAAAGCACAGAAGAGCTTCTCCTTCGCAGCCTGCATGAGGAGGGAGCCCTGCTGCCACCTTGAGCTTTGACTTCTGGCCTCCAGAACCATAAAACTGTACATCTGTTCTGCGCCACCTAGTTCATAGTGCTTTGTCAAAGAAGCTGTAGGAAAAAATACAGAGAACTGTGCGTGTCTTCCATATCTGAGAAACAAATTAAATATAACAGCACCTAGTGCTTAAGATTGATGAGAAAAGCAATCGTGATCAAGTGAAGCAGAGGAACGAGACCATGTCAGAAGCTCAACAAACACACAGTAGCTGTTCTCTCATTCACAGGCCCGGCTGCAATGATTTGAGCCATTTCAGCTCTCTTTTGGTTATACTTCCACCTTTTTTTTTTTTTCTAACATGTTTTGTAATTCTAATCCAAAATGTAAAACAGTAAGTACAGTGTCATCTTTAAAATGAATATAATGTTATAATAACCGTCACGTAATAATTACTGCTTTAAATTTTTCAATGCAGTGAAAAGCATGGACTCAATACTTGAAACGTAATTGAGGCTTAATTACAATATTAACCGCAAAAGCAATTTATGATGCGAGGGTATTAATTCAGAACCACCAGAAACAGAAAAGCTTAAGACATAATTCTACCATGAAAATTCCTAGCACCTTTCGAGATTCAGATTAAGTGCTACACGCCATCGGAAGTGTTTCCAGTCCATGTACAGTCACTCCCGAGTCATCTCGCCAAGGAATCCCAGAGGCAGCGGTCACATTTTGCTCCCAAGAGAGCTGTCATTCAGTCTTCACAACACATCTGTGAACCTATCCGGCAGCACACGTGACCCTCTCGTGTAAGTAGTGTGGACTGAACCATATCCTTGAATGCCCTGTCACAGCATGGCTGATAAATGAAGGAAAAATACAGTTACATTTAAGACCGAGGAATGTGATTCAGAAAAAAGAACAAACAAGATAGGAATCCCCATTTTAACACGCCTGTAAGAATTTAAAACTCCCAACATAATCATGTCCCATCTCATTAGGCAGCTCAGCCGCCTCAACCTCTTAACCTTGCTTCCTCTTCTGTAGTCTTCCCTGGCAACCAGGTGAAGTCAGGGGACACCAGCAGCACCAATGACTTACCTGTATCAAACCCCTCACATGTGTTCCTCACGCACTACTAAGACACAACAATTTAATCAGATCAACCGATCTTTACAAATGGGTTTGTAGTCAGTAAATCTTAAACTATTCGGAACAGGGGACACAAGCATTACAGACAAGACCAAATGGAGAAACAAAACAGTTACATTAAATGATATCTAATAACGGATGTTGAATATTACTGAAGGTTTAACAGAAGACTCTGGAGGCAGATCTTTTCCTCCACACAGAGCTAACCAAATTTCAGAACTGTCCTATAAGCACTACAAGAACCATGTTCTATCACAGTAAGTCATACGAAAGCAACACCAATCATCACTGGTCATATACAGATGAAGAGGACAGAAGAGGACGCGAGGTAGCTTTGGGGTGGCTCTGGGTTTTAGGGAGGTTACAGATTGGGAGGGGCACGAGGGACCTTCCAGGATCACCGTCCTGCTCCATATCTTGGTCTGGATGGAACAGGTTACATGGGTGTGCACATGTGTATACCTCACAAGCTGTACACTTATATCTGAACACTTTATAGTCGTGTAGCTTTTACTGTACCGCGGTAGAAAATGCAGTGCTGCATGAACAACAGAAGGTTTGGCATGGCAAGGAAACCAAGTGATCGAACACCAGTTTGAAACCTGTGACTCTTTTAGAACCCCGGGGGGTGGAGGGCAGGAAGAGTCTGTATTTTAGTTTACATTTAGATGAGAAGAAATCTCAGAATGCAGACCTGAAGATCCTGCAAAGAGCCCCGACGGCGCTGACTGCGTGCTCTGCACCCTCAGCTCCGCAGGTGTGAAGCAGATGTCATGCTTATCTTTCCCACAGCAAACGAATTCGTGCCTTCGGAATACTAAGCACCAGCCAGAGAAGTTTCAAACGTATTAAAAGCAAGGCGGTGAAGTTCAAAATACAGATAATCACTTACAAATTACTGATTTCCTTTGTAGAGCAATTACATTTATAAATATGAATACAGTCTCTATTAAACCATGAAAAGTAACACTCAAATATCTGTCAAGATTTTGATGAACCCTTAGGAAAAAGGAATTTTTTCCCAAGCCAGAGGAACACACACTAACACATTCCTTCTGTCAAATGGTTTTGAACCTGGAAAAACAAATGGATTCAAGAGACTTGGTAATAAAAAAAATACTTTAAAAATTGATGTGTGGTGTATACTGAGTCCTGGCTTCTCTGGTGTCTCCCTCTTTTCTACCAACAAAGCAATATGTAAAAGATCCTGACAAACAGAAAGACAGCAATTTATTAATATGTAAATATATGTGACTATTTTCCTCAAGGCTTAAATCTAAAACTAAATGGTAGTTTATTCCTTCTTCACTTTTGTCTAATTTATTGATACTTTTTACAGTGCTGGGAATCCAAGCCAGGGGCTTTACAAGCAAGGAAAGCACTGTACCACTGAACAATACTCTCAGCTCCCCGTTCACTCTTTAAAGCTGAGTAACAAGGAAATGAAAGGCTAACCACATGTACCAGAATATGAGCCTAACAACTCCAAGGACTGCCCCCTATCTCTTTCTTTCTTTAGCAGAACACTGTTCTCTTAACTTTTTAGATCATGTACCTACCCAGCTGGTACAATTGTAGTGAGTGTGCATGCATTTTCACTATTTTCATTTACTCATAAATTAGTTACATCTATTGCTAACAGTATGATCATTCTTAAAATACACACAGAAGTAAAAAAAAAAATGGAAAAAGTGAAAGAAATATTTTAAAATATGCTTATCTTTACATTATTCGATAACAATAAACAAAATATATTTCAGGTAAGGTTCATGATTAATGAATGATAGGGCACACAGAAGCATATAATATACATCAAATTATACTGATAATTTATAATTTTCATGCCCAGCTTCATGTCATCTTATTAGATCCTCCTTATTATTATTTTTTTTTTACCCAGAAGATGGTCGGTAGAGAACATGTTGATTAAGCTATTTGTCT
The DNA here is from genome assembly GCA_028451465.1 of Erethizon dorsatum. Classification (NCBI taxonomy): domain Eukaryota; kingdom Metazoa; phylum Chordata; class Mammalia; order Rodentia; family Erethizontidae; genus Erethizon; species Erethizon dorsatum. The sequence continues at coordinate 92,823,000 of CM051825.1, read as the reverse complement.
GTTTTGGGAGTTTAGGAGGTTTAGTTACAAACATAATATTAATATACAGATTTACTTGCACAGTAACAGGCGTAGATAAAATGCAACTGACTGCAATATGTGGAAAGCAACTAGATGCTCATATACTTTGTAATCTCATTCTGTTCATTGAATTTCTACCAAATAAAATACATAACTTCCTAGTTCACAGATGACACAACAATCCAGCTGCAATGTATGTGTTGGGCATTAATAAAGCTCCCTTTTAATTGATGAAATGTCCAACTGGCATCCTAACTAACACTATTCCCTGGACCCCAGTGGCTCAGTGCTGAGAGTAATGTTATCATATACGAGAACTCACCTGAGCAGCTTAAAGAGATGTCAGCTTCCCAAGCCCCAGAGAAGAAATGTAAAAGTTTAGAGTAGAGCCCTGGGGTCATTATAGGTCAACATGATAATTCCAGATCAGGTACTCTGTGCCCCTCACTTGGAGAGATTCCAATTTGGTCTGGAAAATGACAGAAATGATCTATACATGGCTTTTGTGAAGACATTAACTCATGTTTAGAGCAGTCCTTTCTTAGACACCAGTCCTCAACCTGGCTACACAAATGCATCAAAGTCTCTTTTTCATACCCAGCAGGTCCAGGACCGCTATGGCTAATGATTTCCATGGCACCTGGCTTTGGACACTGGTGCCCAGTGCTTCTCTCACCCACAAGGAAATTAATTTGGCAGTGAGACTCCTGCTACTTTATCTTGTTCATGTGGGACACTCATAAATATCTGTTGGGTTAATGGTACAAAAGGAGAAAAAATGGTGGCTGATGCTGATGAGGCAGAGTCAGGAAACCTGGAGATGCCCTCAGTGGCGAGGATACAGACACCTGTTTGGTAGACCGCCACCTATGGCAACCAAGTTCTGATTTCCTCTGGATAACACTTTCTTCTCCACCCTGCAAGTGAAGCTTCCCTTGCGATCTAAGGATGGAAAGGAAATCCATGGAACTTTCCTGGAATTGAACCTGAGAAGTTGTAAAATGGAACTGCTGTAAGCAACCCCAAGAAGACAGCTGCTTGAGGGAAAACTACAGCCAGGCTGGCAAGACTGATTGCCGACAATCTGTATTATATCTGGAAACCAATCCTACCCTTGGATTTTTCAGTTATGTGAGCCACCAAATTGTCACCGTTTTTCTTTAGCTAGTTTGTGATGGATTCTGCAGTTCCCAACTTAAATAACAGTAACACAACTGTGCAAATGACTTAGTACTGCTCTTTCTCAATTTCCTTATTTTAATAGCATTACCACTGAATTGTTTCTCGAGCTCCTTTCAAGGCCCTATTTCTATTATTCTCACATAAGTCAAGATTTTCTATTGATATTTTCTTTCATATAATAGATTTATTCTGTTTTACGGTTGTACCTCTTCTAACAATTTCCCTTTTATGATACTGTTCTTTTTCTCATACTGTTGACATTCACTGAAACACTCAACAAACTTGATTTTCCAATCCACTGGCCGCTTAAAAAAGCTCTTAGTGTCATTTGAATCACACATTCAATTATTTTAGTATTTCCTCAATTTAACACTACTTTTTGATATTTTTCAAGGTCTAGGAGAAACGACAAATACAAGAAATTCTATAGACAGCTATGTGAAAATTACCTCCTAACACCACTTTATTTCAACCCAGCAGTTTTAGCATTCCTCAGAATTTATCTGGACAGCTCAGTAAGATCTTCCTTCCCTGCTCTGAATTCCCTTTGACCTACCATGCAGGCTGACTACTGAACTCATAAAGTGTTCTACATGAAAGTTTCCACGGAAATTTTCCCATCAACATGGTACTAGCATTCCAAACTTATGAAGTTCAAAAAGAAATTACACTCCAGCACGTCTTGTGACTTATCTAGCTGCTCCACACCAGCCAATGATTATAATGGGCATGTGACAATGAAAATCTTACACGTCACTTGCAAAGTTCCTGAAGAAAGATGCATCTGACTACGTGAAATAGCAAGAACCATTCAAAGCAAACTTCCATCACATGTGAGATGCCATTTAATTATCCAAAATGGGAAAAGACATTTTTACCAGATGAGGAATTTCAAATTTACTTCCCAATAATCCTTTCTCTACCCAGTATAACAAATGGCTAAGCACCTCATTAATTTATTAAGAAATGGAGAATTCTCCTGAAAACTCATTTCAAAGTGAAAAGAAGCACGTGTAATCTGATGTCAAACCTTTAAACAGCAAACACCCTGCTCACATGATATAGTTCTCCAACAGACAGGAAATAGCCCCAGCTGTCAACCGAAAGACATAAAAGAGTTAAATGAATGGTTGCCCTCAACTTCTTCTGTTGTGCTTTTTATTAAAAAAATACTTGCTAAATTCTTCATCTTCTCACTCTTATTCAAGGTTATCAACTTCCAATTTGTGCCCGAATCATTTCTTCTTTCTCTCCTCTCTCATTCAGTTCACAAAATATTCATTTATACATTGTGTCCCTTTTGAAAAGACCAGAGGAAAACGGGCAGCAGGCCACTTCTCATGCTTATCTCAAACTCCCTTTCAGTGCCTTTAATTAAATGGAAGTTATGTCCCTTGCTGGACCCATTTTTGAATTTTACATATTCTCGAGTTTTGCTCTTTGCAGCAGGAGGAAAGAACACATTCACCATTCATCTTTACAGATCGAATAAGATGCAATGATGCAGTGGTGACATAATGCAGGTCACTCGCATGATCCTAGATGGAGAATGAAAGATGTCAAACATTTTGTGAAGACAGAAATGGGCTGCTAATAGCATACTTCTCTTCAATTTCAGTCTACAAGTGTTCCCGGGGTCTTCAAGCAGTTAAAAAGACTGGGTGGTAAATTTAAAAAGTGGTAAGAAGGGAAAAGTTTAATAAAAAAAGGTTGTCCTTCCTATTGGTAACACTAGTGTTTTCCTCCATCCTGACTTTACAAGTAGAGACAAAGCTACTATAATAGCTATTGTTCTCTACGGCTCATACAGGATTTACTTTCTATCTTCCCTACACTTGGAGGTCACAAAATACATAGCCTTGGGAGAAATAAGGATACCTTCCTGATTGTTTTTGTTTTTCGTACCCCTAAAGAATCAAAGGCCAGTAGCAGAAAACTTCTAAACTGCCAACCAAGTACAGGACCCAAGTACAATACCGAAACTTGACCAGATTTTTTGGCATCTGTTAGGAACCTGTTTACACGGGTATGTTTTCTCTAATCCTAGAAAGAGTAACATTCATTATCTCCTTGTTTTCTTTTTAAAAAGAGCCTTTTTATCAGTAGTATATAATTTATCCTTTTTTCTCTATAAAACAGCATTATGTTAACATGTTTTATTAAATATGAAACACTTAGAGGTAGCTTGCAGGGGTAATTGTCTTTCTTTCAGCAGGCTTCTAAGAAAAGCAAGTTTAACTTCCCAATATGAAATGTAGTAATAAATGGAGTGTCAGGTTACTAATGCACATTTTTTTTTAAATGAGTGAAATTAGCTATGTATCCCACTGTTTTAACTACAGACTGGAGCTAAATAACTATATTGGCTTTTTTTGCATTTATGTAAATCTAAACCTGAAAAGTGTTTCCAAATGGCTGATGGGGGATAGTAAGGGAAGGAAGAGAGAAGCTTATTGCATTTATGAACTGAAAGGCTTCTGCTGGAATGATTTGTATCTAGGACAAGGGGGTCCTACCACCTTGAGGCATGTCCTATCTCACAGGAATTCAGCGCTGACATCCAAATATCCAGTGAGCGGGGAAAACACATATCACCAAAGGTGACAGCTGAACGAGGTACAGGAGGCATATATAAAACTTGAGCGTTGTGCAAATCTGGAATTATATGTAAGGCATTTAGGGATACAATTTAAACAACAGGAAGCATGGCATAGCATGAAGGAAATCCAAATAATCTCTGCTAGAATGCAGCACAGGGAATGATACTGAAGTAAATGGGGTGAGGTCGGACAGTGTATTATACAGCCAGAGAGAATATGACTTAAATTTGAAAGGAAGCTTGCAAACCTGGTAAAGATGGGATCTACTCTGGGTTCCACTTGTGGCTATGGCACTTGTAGACATGGGACAATTACCCTCTCCAAGTCCCATTTATATCCTCCATAACACAGCGTTGTAACATTACCTACTTAGCACATTTGTGAAAATTAAATGACACACAATGGTCATAATTAGTTCAGTGCACAATCTTGCACCCTGTAAATGCCCAATAAAGGGTAGTGGTTGTTATTACATATTTTTCTCCCCACATACTGCAGGTTTCAAATATCCCTTCATTTAGGGAAGAGTCAAAACAATCCAGTTATACAACAAACATCAAAGGTTAAGTTTAAAGATATCGTCCCAAAAGGCTCTTTCAGTACTCTTGCTTTGAATGAGATTACACAAAGATTGTCGGTTGAAATGTGACTAGTTCAGATTGTAGATGATATATAAATTCTGAGCATCTGATTTTTTAAAATCACCCCTAACAGTAAGAGACAGAAACATCCCCTGGCCCAAGGCAGGGCAGAAAGACGTTAACTTGAATTGAAAATGCCAAATAGGTTTAATCTAGCATGAAAATTTTGACTAATTGGTGGTGGCTGCTTGCATTCCTTCTTGGGGAAGGATTAGGAAGCCCTATCAGGTTCAGGGAAAAAGACTCTATAATCAATTAGTGAGGTCTGGTATGGGCTCAGGAGCTAACTCTATGAGTCACTTGTTATCCCTTCACCATATAAGGCTGCTGTCCTCCCCAAGAAATAAAAGGCCAGGTAGGCGTGGTAGCACATGCCTGTGATCCCACCTACTCAGGAGACTGAGGCAGAAGGACTGCAAGTTCAAGATCAGCCCAGGAAACTCAGTGAGATCCTGTCTCAAAATAAAATTTTAAAAGGGATTTTATTTTTATAACTCAGTGGTAGAGCATTTTCCTAGCATGGGCAAGGTCCTGGGTTCAATCCTCAGTACTGCCAAAGCGTGTGTGTGTGTGTGTGGTGGTGGTGGGGTGTCCAGTGGAAAGCAGATGGTCACAGAGAAAGGTGAAAACCATAAGCAGTCCTTCAGCATCCACCCCACATACACCTTTGGAGCCTATGAGGTCAGAGGCGGGAGAGCACGCGAGGATATCCTAAGGGAAGGACAGACTGGTATCATCAGTCATCAACCTCCCCCAGTTTAAGGTGTGATCCAGTTCCATTCTTGCCTAAGAGGTTCTACCTGGCCTTCTGTGAAATTCAGTGGGTAGAGGGGTACCCGGCTCCCCAAAACCTGGCAGTCATGGCCCTCGCTCTTGGCCAATCAAGAGGGTGAGTGCTGCTGTATGAATCCATCTTCTTGGGAGAAGGAAGCAACAGAGCAGACCTCGGAAAGGTCAGCCCCCTTCCAGTGACCAATCCTGACCTCAGGGTCCCAGCTAGAGCACTGTGTCTAAGACAGCCTGGCTGAACTTGGTCTTGTCCGGCCCTATTACTTCATCTCATCTTTATCCTACGAACTGTCTCACTTCAGAAATGGCACCTAGAACAAACACAAGCTTGTAGGAAGGAAACTAAAGCCTGCGTGCAGTGTTCAACAGACCACAGTCAGATCTGGGGAGGGAGGAGCTCAGGATCGGGGGCTGCAGGCCAGGAGATGTGAAGAGAAGAGAAGACGGAACACATTTTATTCACAGCGAGGGCTGGAGCTGGGTGCAGGCTACCAGGTCACACATACTGACCTCTCTTCCCTTTCCACACATTCTGACCTCTCTTCCCTACTCCACACTCACGAAAGGCACTGGCCATGGTGGAGGACACAGCAGCATTGATGGCAGTGCAATCTACTTTTATGGGCCCTGCGTATGTTTGGGACACACAGACATTTAAATCTAAGAGCTGGGCAAAAATCAAGTTTGATTCTACCTATTCATGTCTGTTGAAGAAGATATAAGACGAAGAAAAGAAGGTCCAACGAGGAGCACATGGTGCTTGCTGGCTTCCCTTCCCGCCTCTTGGCTGAGGGCGGTATAGCTAACTCGACACCGGCTTTGGAGCCTCTGAGTGGGTAAATTTGAATTTCCTTCAGATAAATGTTTTCCCAAATGAGAAAATGCTATTTTTAATGAAACCAAATAGCCTTAATTGGTTGTGATGGGAAGTAAACTCAGAGATAAACACTGCATAAATAATTCAAGGCTTTCCATCTGGGGACACTTCTTCCTGAATTGGATAACGAATATTCGACCTAAGACACAGTCTGCATCATATAAAAGCAACAACCAGAATCTTAGCTAATGCAGCTGAGGGTGGAGGCAGCACTGTGGGACAAGTATTGTAGGTTCCACAACTTGGCTGCCCTCACCTCACACCACCCCACTCTATCCTTACAGTGAAAACCAATTGAAATACTCACCCAAGCTGCCCATGGTGGCACATGCCTGTAATCCCAGTACCGGGATCTCAGGTTCAAACGTGGTCTGGGCAACTCAGTGAGACCCTATCTAAAAATACAAAATTAAGGGGGGGCTGGGCATGTTGTAGTACCAAGGTCCTGGGTTCAACCCCCAGTGTCACCAAAAACAGAACAAAAACAAAAACGAAACAAAACAAAATCCCATTCATCCGAGTCACACATTTTTATTCTCTCCTCCACCACAATGCTCTTTAAGTTAGAATAATTACTATCCACAAGCTTGATTAAAAGGACGGGTAAAAAATGGTCCCAAGTTTCCAGGACGTACATAATAAAATTCATTAAGTATTAAGGGCTACATCAAACGTACAGGAAAAAGTAAATAAGAACATACAAGGATAATTAATTCCAACGGGTAAAAGGGGAAAGCCTAATGGAAGAGTTGGCATTTGGGCTGAGCAATGACATATTTGAGATTAGAAGGATATTAATAATAATGACAATGTGGCTACATAACATATGCTATTGATTACTTTTATTTTTTATTAAGAGCCACAGCTAAGATTCCAGAAATATTTACTGTGTTCCAGGCCCTAAACTATTCTGAATGCAATGGCACATTCAATCCTACAATAATCTCATAAAATATGCATTACTATTAACGTGATTTTTAAAATGGAGACATTGAACACAGCGAGGTTAAGTGACTTGCTCAATACTGCACAGTTAGGAGAGGCAAAGCTGCACACATAACCAGATTTATATACTCTTGCCTCTGCAATTGGCAAGCATTGAAACGGGGCAGGAAAGAGGACAGGTTCTGGAGAGAGAGGGAGAATTATGAGTGGCCCAAGGCTGGGGAGAGGGTGCTGGTTCCTTCACCATTAGGGGCAAAAACTATCCTCTAAATGCACCGCTTAAGAAAACCAAAAGTTGTCACCTTGAACAGTCCCTCTTCCTTCTAAATGTTTATAAATGCTACCCACACTGGGACACTATATGCTTTTTTGTTTGTTTTTGTTTTTTTTTTTGTGGGTACCGGGGGTCGACCTCAGGACCTCGAGCGCCAGCAGGCGCCCGTGCCGCTGAGCGATATCACGGGCCCTTTTTTCGTATGTGGGTTCTAGAAGTCGAACTCGGGCCCTCGCGCTTGCCGGGCAGGCGCTTAAGCCGCTGAGCCATCTCACCGGCCCCCATATATGTTTTTGATAAGCTGCTCTGTCTTCTTCTTGTTTTTTTTTTGTTTTTTTTTTTCATGCTTGCATATACCGGGAAATGTTCCACCACTGAGCTATAGCTCCACCCAGCTAGGCTCTGGTTTCTAACAGCCTCTGAGAGAGATCTCAAAACTTTCTTACAATGACAACTTTATTTCTTTGTTTATATCTTTACTTCCTAAGTACCAGATTGCACTATGCCTTGGACAAGGTCGAGTGTTCTGCTTATTTTAGAACCCCAGAAAGTCTATCCTGCCTCCAAAACTGGCAAGACTTTAGAAAAAATGTGACCCATGACAGAATTTTGTTCTTCTAACTTAAACTAAGATCCCCTAACTTCCAAGCATGTGATGTTTCTCTGCATTACCAAATACTGAACAGAAGGGGGGGAAAAGGCCCTTTAAATCAGAGGATAATATTTTACCTGCCCTTTTAAAATAAAACAGCTTTCCTTCTCTGTGGTCTTCCTTTATTCTCTCATGCAAAGGGCTCTATAGTAATTGCAAAAGGGAAAAAATTTAATTGCATTATCCCAAAGCAGATATAAAAACTTTTTAATAAAATAAACACGACCACATTAAAATCATTCTGAAATAGGCAGAAAAGTCATTTGGCGATAATTGAATGTTGATTTAAAAAGTCTTGATGTGTATTGCTGGAGAGAAAATAGGATACGAAAATAAACAACATTCTATTTTAGAGAAGAAAACAATACAGGTATATTTATACAGACGGTGCCACAAAATAAATATAGAAACCTAATGGAGAAACACACTGGGCTTCCTTGTATTTGTTGAGATAATGTGTATATGATCAAATTTAATAGAATGGGAAAATGAGTTTTGTCTTTCCTTATGCCTTATGTCTGCTAAAAATGAGTATTTCAAATAGATGAATTGCTCCAGCCTAGCCCAACAACCTTGACACAAGTCACTCCACAGAAACATCTCACCCTGAAGAGTGTATCTCTCAGCTGCATATTTATTTTTACTACACATGGTTAACTGTATGTAAGGAAAGGATTTGACCCTTTTAAAACGTGGGTCAAAGGATAAAGGTTGTAACTCTGATCCTGTTCTGTGCCTCCGGACATGCTGCTGAGGTACAAGCGCGACATGAATTTATTCAAGCGGGCAATTCCTCTTCACTGAACACCTGTGTTGTACCCTGTGCTAAATGCTCAAGGTCTTGTGACACAAAGAGTGGAAGAAACAGTTGGCCCCACACACGGCAACAAAGACTCCTGAAGGACAACTGCCAGAGAACAGCCAGGAGCAGCTGGTGTAGGGAGGTGGACCATATCCGCAGGCTTCAAGCATGAATGAATAAATGAATGAATGCAGAGGCCAGGAAGGATTGTGGAGCAGAAGGAAGAAAGTCTAGGGCAAAGAACAAGTTTAAAAATCAATACTATAGAAAGAGGACTATGGGACCTCAATAAGTTCGGAAGATCACAAAGGCAAAATACAGCAAGGGTTTCAACCTAACAAAGGCACACTGTAGAAACCATAATTGTTTACAACATGGACAACGGGCCACGCTGGGAATTGCTCTTTAGGCAAGTGGACACTCCAATTCCACCTCCAAAGCCCAGGTTTTCTCCATGCCAGGCATGGATTTAAGAGAGGCTGGGGCAAGGCAGGAAATGCGGCTCAGGTACAAGGGAGCTATCGCTACTGCTGTCGTTATCATCCCAAACATCATCGTCATCTCCGCCATCACCAACATCCTCACCATCATCACAACTATCACCACAACCATCCAGTCCAGGCAGGTGTCATCTAGTGGAAGACTGTGCAGGCAGAAATAAATCAGAAGTTTCTTTCAGTTACACTTTAATCCTAGATAATCTCTCTCCCAGAGTGTCAGATTAGGGATGAGGGATCGAGGACAATAGGTGATTTATAAGCAATAGAGGGAGACATCCAGATACTCAGAGTTAGGGGTCACAGGTGTGTCTGAATGAAGAGGTTTTACAGGATTCCCTTGCATAACAAAGAGAGGAAAATTTGAGGACATCTTCAAGCCTCTGTCAGTTTCAGACTGAAAGTTCTATTCTGCATGTTTCTAGAATTCACAGAGAGCACCGTTTCAACCTTCTAACAACAGTCTACTCAACCACAAAAAAATGCCGATATTCTTCAAGTGATTCAACAGAAGAAACAAGGTTCTGTGTTCCTGATTTACCGAATTTGGCAAAGAAGATTCTAAGGCTCCAACTCAATCCTTCTCCAAAGTACTGCAGCAAAGGATTAACTCTGCTATTCAATTACACAGAAGAATAATACAGTAATACTAACTATTTAATGAATACTTAATATACTGTGGATGCTGAGAACAGAAAACTTCAGTATACATCAGCTCATTTAATTTTCACCACTGCCGCAAGACTCAAATATTACTACCCATGTTTTACTTAGGAAAAAACTGAGAAGCTGGGAGATTGAAGGTCTTGAACCGAAGTCACTGGGACTCTGAGCTGTATCCCTTGTGTCCTGTAGCATGTCCACTCCACCACTCAGCCAAGGTCAACCGCTCAGTCCAAAGTGACAAAATTATTAAAAATATAGAGAGGCTACACCCAGGCATTAAGAACTATACACTTCAGAAGTGTTCTCCTAAAACAGAAATAAAGGTGCTATCTAATGTCACTGAACAAATTCCAACAAACTCCTATATATCACTGCTCTATGTCCCACTACAAACCCTGCTTGTGGGAACCATGCGCAACCTCAATTAAGCTATAAGAAGACCAATTGGCTTTTCTGTAAGCTCTCAGAGAGCTTCACTGGGACACAGAATTATGCATCTTAATAATTACCTACAGTACATTCTCCCACCAGTGCTCAATGCTGAATAAATATATTTCCTCAAGTGTGCTTTGTTATCTGGCATCCTAACAAGACATTAAAACTGATATTTTGGGAGAAAACTCTCCAGTTTGTAAAACCTAGAATCTACTTTGGTGTGTGAAATATAAATAGGCTTAGAAAATGAAAACACTTTCTTGTTATGTTCATTAGGAAGAGTCTTTCAAAATTTAGAGGAAATCCTCACATTATGTTTTATACACAGATGCACCAAGCAGCTATAAAAGCAACTTTTTAAATATTAAAGAGTTAGAGTTGGTTGTCAGCTGGAAAAGTAACTACCTATAAAAAATACTTAACAGTGAAAACCATCAGAAACAAACAATTTCTTATTAAATCTATTTAATGTCAAGAGTGTCTCACTGAGTTGAATAACTTTTTAAAATATTTAACATGGAGAGTCACTTGCCAGCTGAGAAGATATTTTTTATTAAACATACTTAATGATTAGCCTGGCACTAATGCTGGGGGGAAAGGCATACGATGCAAGTGTTTACAGTTGTGCAGGCAGCGGACCTCGTCCCTGAGAAGCATGTTTAGGGCTCACCAGCTGTAGTAGTCCTTACATAGCTGACTGCCCAAACACATTCTTAAATTAAATTTAAAACATGGCCACATTTGCCTAGCTGATCAGCTAGGAAATTAACTCCTCAGGATGGTAAATAGTAATTCTGTACAAAGTCTCTCTTCAGTTCTACCAAAAAATGGGATCTGAAGTTCAGTTTTGTGCACAAAACCATGATGGTCCTTAAGAAGAGGAAACTGTGGGGCAACCACAGACAATAGCACATGGAAACCATCCTGTGCATCTGTGTTGCTATTATTCATCTTATTTCCACAATTTTATTACACAAAAGAGATTTTTTCCTCTACTGCATGAGAACTCTTAATTCTTACCAGAGCTGGTAAGAAATTTTCCGAAGTTTCTCAGAGGCACTGCAAAAAAATTTTTTGCATAAGTTGTGCATATAAACACATATGGTTTAAAACCATAAATCTCTCCCTCTTCCTATGCATGTACTTCTGCTCACTGTGCCTGTGACAAAAGTATCCACTGAGAAATAACACAACTAGTAATATAACTGTTTTTTGGATAAACTGTAATACGTTTAGCCAAATACTCTGCAAAGACCACCAAATGCCACAAACTTTCAATATATTTTTCTAACTCTGAAGGTGGGTCTACATCACCTACATAAAATATGTGTAGAGAGACTTTTACTTTTTTTTTGAGACAGTGTCTCGCCATGTTGTTCAGGCTGGCCTCAAATTCATGGTGATCCTCCTGCCTCAGCCTCCCGAGTGCTGGTATTACAGGTGTACGCCACTACACCCAGCTGTGGAGAGACTTCTAGGGAACAAAAGAAGGAACAACAATTTCTTTCCTGTTAAAAGCTACACATGTGGTGATAAATTATTTCACTCAATTTTCAAAACCAACCCACAAGACAAATAGTTTCATCTGCATTTGGCTGGTCAAGAAATGGGCTAAAAAAGGTTAAATGACTTGTTCAAATACTGCAAGAGTCACACCATGAGTGAAATGTGGTCTACTTCATTCTACTTTTTCTTTATCCTTCCAAATTATCAAAGTGCAACTATGGGCTGAATGTTTATTTCCCCCCAACTTCATTCAGGTGTTGAAGCCCTAACTCTCACGGTTTTTGGAAACAGGGCCTTTGAAGGAAAATGAGATGAAGTCAAGAGAGTAGAGTTTTCATGGGGGGATTAGTGTGTCCCTTGTAAGAGGACACACCAGAGCTTCTTCTTATTCCTGCTGTATGTACGTAAAAGAGGAGAGACCTCAGGATGAAACCCACCTTACCCGCCAGGACACTGACCTTGGACGTTCTAGCCTCTAAAAACACAAGAAATATTTTTATTAACTCACCTGGTGCATGCTTGGTCATGTCAGTCTGGGCAGACAAATACAATACACGCAGCCACAGCAAACACTTCCTACATATATGGGTTACACGAGGGACTCAAGGTGGGGAGTGATTTGAGCACGTGTGCTCAGGTGTGCATAACCTCAACATCTGAATCACAAGTTCTCAAAGGGGTGCACTTTTGCCCTGCAGGGGCATTTGACAAAATTTGGAGACACTTTGGTGTTACAACCTAACTTACACTGCCCAAGTGGACACAGATGGAGATGGGGGAGGCAGTGAGGACTGGGGATGTCAACTTAGCCCATCCAGAAGCATGATATTGAGAGACAAGTTTCAGTGCTACTGCCTGGTGTCAGCGCAGCAGAAATGACTTGTGCATGTAAGACCCAATATCTTCTTACACAACATCTGGGACCAGACTGCTTGGGGTCCCACCTCCCTATCCCTCAACTAGCCAGGCACCACTGATTTAATCTCTTGAGGCCCTGGGTTCCACGTCAGTAAACTGAGGATAAAATAAGCTCTTCCCTGATCAGGCTACTGTGAGAACAGATAACGCCCTCAAAGATTATCATCATTAAGCAATGCCTATTCCAGAGGCCCCTGGATTAGGGAATATGGGTGGCAGGACTCCTTGGCATGTTCTTACCCGAGTGCACAGCTATCCACAGGCATAGGTTATCCACAGACATTACAAAGAGTGCCCCGGGGGCCTGATGACTTGCTCATGGCCATTTAATCAGAGGACAGTACAGATTACCCAGCACTTGTCTTCTGGCTTGTTCCCCACTACACTGCTGCTGTTTTTCTTGCTGTTTATTTACACTACTTTCTTTGGACTAGAATCTTAGTGAATTTGCTCTAGGGACATTTTTATCTTTTTCCTTCTTAATAAGTTACATGTATAAGTGAACCTTTAAAACTGATTCAAGTCACTGAATACCAATAAATGTGAGGTAGAAAAAAAATGCCCAAAGCCAAAACCCTATTTAAGTCTTGAATAGACTTCTTGACTCATTGTAACCATCCACGTAGATAATAGGGTCTGAACTCTGCTGATTCAATTCAATCCTCCGAAGAGTGAGGGCCACTGCCCCCCACCAATCCCAGAGCTCAGACAGAAGGAAAGACGTCAATAGTTAGAGAAAAGAGAAAGCATTTTTACTTCGTAATAACCAAGGATTTATTATTTTCCAATATGGACAGTCTTTGTTTTATTTTGTTGTGGGTGTTGTTTGTTGGTTTTTTTTTTTTTTTTTTTTTAAACCTTATCTAGAATTCTTTACAGGGTTTCTGAGATTTTCTAAATCAGACTCACACCCTTGGAGGCCTGGCTATCCCATAACTCTCAACATATTCCTGGCACAAGTGATTTCTCTTCATGTATGTAATTTTTTTGGGGGGTCAGGGTATTTTTCACCTGTAAGACAGACAATTCTTTATAGTGCTTTCTGATCTGTCTACTCTTTGTTAGAACGTAAGCTCCATGGTGGAAAGAGCACTGCCCTGTTCACTGACAGGGTCGGGGAGGCTGAATCTACCACTGAATTAAAATGACAGCTGTTCCTCACCCGGAAGATCTGTGGTTAGAAACCCACAGTGCTCCCGCCAATCGCTGGACATAGGCTCACATCTGTCACAGATTCAGGATTACCAGAAGCTCAGGAGAACAGCTAATCTCTGCAAGGACTGCATTTAAACTACAGAATTCCGCACTGGAAGCACCCGCCAGCTTTCCAGCTAGAAGTTACCACTTCTCCATTAGAGAATGATAAATGTCATTGTCATAATCAGAAATTTTCTGTGGTTCAACGTGCTGGCTTTTATGCTGAAAGCCAAAGCATTAATAAAGCAATTGAAGGAGTAGGATTGTAAGTCTATGAATGTCAGTGGCAAGGTTTCACATATGTCACTTTGCAATAATAAAGGACTCCAGAATGAGTGCTGGGGACTGGGCAGAAGAGGACTAGTTGTATTTTTTAAATAGGGGACAGTGCGGACAGGACCAAAAGCAAATCAATGAGAAAAATGAAGGCAAATTCAATTAACCATTTTGTCTACTGACACTTCAATGCATTACTGTTATAATACTCTGAAATGTCTTGGAAGAATCTTCATACCTTCTCACTCCACCCCATCACATCCATTTTTCAGGGCACGACAACTGAACTGTCACCTTTCTGGTTGGCTTCTATGTTTAAAGGCGCAACCTCTGGTTTCCAGGTGACGCTAAGGTTTGTGAGGTGTCAGTGGCACTTAATGACCATGAATTCATGCCGCTCTCTTCAAGCTTTAAATTTCTCTTAGAAAAGAGAAGATCGTCTCCAAATGGAGAGTCTGAAAACAGCACTACCCTCAATCCCCAAACACAGACTTCATGTTCAGATTTTAAATTCAGATACACCCAAGGGTTTCACTGTCCCCTCACCGAGCAGCGCTAACTTTCTCAGAGTCTCAGGGGCCTGTGTGGCTGCTTCAGAACGCTTAATATTCTTATCCATCACTTGAATCAATATGGTGCAGTGTGCTGTTCCCCAAGAAGGAGGCATGGATGAGGACAGCCACATAGACCGAGTTAATTTAAAAGTAATAGAGTGAGATTGTTCCCACTACATTTATCGAACCGGCACCTCCAGCAGCTGGCCAGTCTACTGTGGAGAATCATACAGAAAACTCATCAAAGCCACAGCTTTGATTTTATTTTTAATCATTTACCATTTTCTTTTGTTGGCACGGACATTTTTAAACTGCCTTTTGGGTGGGATTGGTACTGACTTAGGACTATTGTAATTCTTTTCTCTCAATCACTTGACTACCCTAGTCAACCTTCAGAACAGAGAAATGTACATGGGCTGCTAAGGATTTTAATAGACACCTAAGTGTAACTGACCAACTATGAACAGTTACAACAGAGCAGGGCTTGAAAGACGTTCTACCAACAAACTCAATAACGTGGCTTTGAGCAGCTGCCTTTCAGACAGATCCCATAATCAGACCTTTCAGGAGGCTGGAGCTCCATCAACACCATTCTCTCTAATTGCTAGATGCACGACCCACGGGTGGCGACCTTCTGTGCCTTGGATTCTTCATATAATGTTCTAAAGATCATGCTGACAGCATGGGTTTCCTGTGAGAGTTAAAATATTCCATATGTTCCTCACATACGGAACACGAATGTATTATTTTTCCATGACAATCATCAGTTAACGAGGATCTCTGAAAAACAAAAAGAGTAATGGCACTATAGTAAATCTGTCCCGCCTCAATTTCCCTTCATGCAAGAAGTACAGGGGACAGTGACAGTAGATCTCAACAAGAAAGTGAGAAAAGGCTTCCTCCAGAAGTGACATGTGACAAGGTGTCCTCTCATAGGCAGACAAGCTGGGAGAGAAAGTCCAAAGGTCCCCAGGTGGAAAAAGGCCAGGCTTTTGGAAGGAAGAGGTCAGTGAAGCTGCAGCAGCACGAACTTGAGAAAGAATACTTCCAGACGCAGCTGGGTAGGAGGCAGGAGCCAGGTCGTGCACATATAATACTTCTTTATAGGGCAACCATGCCAGCATGTCACAGGCAAATTGAACATCCAATGTGAGATTAAAACAAAATGAACTCATCATGTCTCTATCTTAGAATGAGGTCGGTCATTCAACCATTTCAATATTATCTTGAGGGAGCAAATATACAGATAAGCCAGTACAAATGCTGTCATCTGATTCCCCTTAGTATTAATAGTTCTGCCTGACAAAACCATCTGCAGGGGCCTAACACTCCACTCTCTGAGCCTCTTACACATAAAGAGGCATCATGATGTTTCACTGATCTGAAATTAAAATTTCCAACCATAAAAAATATATTTAGATCCAAGGCTACATGTCACTTCTGAAATCTTGTCATTTAAATCACGTTAGGCGTTGAATGAGATATAGGTGAAATTTAACTTTCACTGCATTTCAGTCTCGATCATGGCAAATTTATAACACTGGAGTAAATCTTGCTGTCAAGGAAAATGTCTTCACTAAATCAGATTTGTTGCTTTCCTCCTTCCTTCAGTACTTCTGTAAAATTGGAATGCTCTTCGATAAAATCCAGTTGCTTCATTCCTTTCTGGCCACAAAGGTTCTATTGGAGTTGCCAGTTTGGGCACAAGAAACTTTAGAATGTCCTGTAATGGTATGTCTGGTCTGCAGTTCTGTTCAGCGAAGGGTGTGTTGAATATTTTTATTCAAATCCATACTGACCAAAGCAATCATTTGAGTGAAGTTTACCCATAAGCTTTCTTAGAGCTGAGTTCCATTTCAGTCCTATCTCCACATGCTTTTGAGGCTATATCGGCATTAATTGACTATTTTTTCATTTGTCAGAGCAAATGTGTCCTGTAGCTTCTGTGTACAAATGATTTCCTTCTACTCCTCTGGCCGTTCCATCTCAGTGTTTCTGAGCCCTGGTCCTGTCCTAAGTACCCACGGCATCTCCTAAAGTTTGGTGTAACTTAGAGAACTTAGTGAGACAAGACACACTCAACCCACCCCTCCCTAGTCACTCTCATTAGCCCCAAGGTAGTGATTTCTATGTCTTATTAATGCCTCTCCTATCTTTATTTCCAGTTCTGTCTTGTCTCTTGATTGGCAGACCCATCTAAGGAGTTGGTTTCTTAGACCTCTCAAGTTGGATACACTTGCGTGGTAAAACAGGATACGTGCTCTTCCTCCTCTGCCGCCCTTGTGCAGGGCTCTCTGTTTTAACGCAGCACCACCTGGACCCTGACATCCTATCTCTGTTTTCCCTCCATATTGAACACCAAGACTTCTCAGCCTCATTTGCTAAGCATCCCTTAAATCAGTCTACTTCCCTTCGTGGCCCTTGTCTCCAGTCAGATCTAAAGGAGTAACCACCTTCCCTTAACTGCATTACTTTCTGAGCCTCCCGAGGTGACTTCAGACTGCAAGCCACCTCAATCTATTTCACTGTCCACACTGCCACCCACTCATCTTCCTAACAGACAACTCTGATCATGCTCTTTCATTCTTCTGCATGTTTTAAAGGAGTCTCATTTCCCTTAGGATAAAATCCAGACTCATTATTGTCATATCCCCATCTGCCTCTCCAGCCTTTCCTCAAATCATGCCGGTCCAACTTCCCTTTGGTCCATTAGCCATCTGGGATAGCCTCATCCAACATGCTGTCCTCTCTCTAAACTTTGGACCTTGATATGGCATTCCCTGGAACACAATTTTCCCCTGTCTCCTATCCAAGTCCTATACATTCTTTAGGTTTCAGGGAATATCTGACTTCCCCCAGGAAGTAGTCCCTGAGCTTCTCAGAGGGGTAATTTAGTCATCTCATTACCTTCCTCTGTAGCCAGCCTGTTGTACTATGAGTGTAACCCAGGTACTAGTTGTACCTCAGTCACCTCGCTCACAGACTGGTAGATAGTTATTCCGCAATGTCTGCTTATAGGCTGCTACTCAGGCAGCTGGGGTCAGTCTCATTTCCTGTCCATTCCAGAGGTCAACCAGCCTTCATCCCAAACAAAGTCAATGACATGCTTCTTTTTGCACCATTAATCCCATTGTTGAGACTCATGTCATCTCAGATTTGTCTGCAACCCAACATTCTTCATTTCATACAGTTTGCTATTCATTAACTGTTCATGAGTGCATCCGCCTCCTAAACCAGATTTCATGATTTATGAGTCCCCCACCACTCCAAGACCCACGCCTCCTTAATCCTCACTTGCTGGTCAACTGATTGATCAATGATGGCATTTCCAGTAAAAGCACAGTTCCCTTTACAGATAATTATGAAACATGCTCAAGCTGACTAATACCCATTTAACCACAATTCCACAATAAATCCCCAGGCTGAAAGTTTTAATTTATAGAAATGTTGTATCATCTATTAAAAATACTAATGAGTCTTATGTATATTTGATCCTCCTATCTACCTCTTAAAATTTCTTAAAGCGATATTTCAATTAGGTTGTTTTTAGAAGCAACTAATTTATGAGAAATCTGGTAGGTTGACCTTAGGAGACTAGATAAATATCAGTAACAGCAAGCTTTTCCTCCCAAGAAACTATACCCGAGCTGGTGATGGAGGTCAGTGGTACAGCACTTGCCTAGCAGATAAAAGGGCCTGGGTTCACTGCCCAGCACTGCAAAAGAAAGGAAGGAGGGAAGAAGGAAGGAAAGGAGGGAAGTACTACACCCATTTTCGGGTAATGTGCCATCATGACCTTAGTTCAAAAAAATGTAGAAACTAACTTAAGATGAAAAACAACAGGCAAAATTTTTCATCGTTTTAGAATTGTGTGTATGTGTAGAACACATCTGCATAACATTAGACCTGTGTTTGGATATGCATGATTTCACAAAAAACCTCATGCCATTTAGAACTTGAGTAACTAAGGATACACTGGTGATAGTGGCAAATTGTAAACACTATATTTATTCATCAAACATATATCCTTTGAGAGAGCATAAGGATAATCATGAAAGCAATTTATGAAGTCATTCAACCAGAGCCAGAAAATGCAAGCTGGAAATCAGTTTGGACAATGCCTGTGACAGGTGGAAGTGGCCAAGCAATATGAAATGCACCATATTACTTCGGGAACTGTATTCTTGTACAGTGTTCCTAATTCACATTCTACTGTAACTTTTACTATAAAGTTTAAATGAATGCAATGTCTGAAAAGGAAGACCCAGTCTCGGTAAAGAGGGAGCAGCTATCAGTGTGCATATTTTCCCTTTGCAGTCCCTCCTTTCAGCATAATTAGAACAGGAAACGGCTGGCTGGGATAATAGGAGATTTGAAGGTCACCCATGGTGTAGTCAATTTGCCTTGGGTTTTAATTTATGTGTTTTTAAAATGTGGACAGCATCCAGATGGTAAGTTTTCCAATGGAGAGGGATAAGTTAATAAATAAATAACCCAAGCATCCCTTCAGAGGACATGCTGCTATTTCGATTTAACAGTTTTTAAGTGCAGGCTAGGAATGTGAATTGTAGGAGGATATCCCTGGCCATCTTTTGATAATTAGACCATCTTTAAATAGGAGACACCTTTCTCTTCTGCTCTGGGAGACAAAGTTGAAGCTTATGAAAGGGACAGGGGCATTTGTGAGAATGAAGTAGGCGGCGTTTCTGACCACCACTCTTGAAGTGGTTGCCAACTAGATGCATCTGGTTCCTCAGAAAGTAAAATTTAAAGGTTCTGTTAAGGATTTTTTTTTTTTTTTTTTTTTTTTGGTGTGTGGTGGTGCTGGGGATCAAACCCAGGGCCTTGCACACGCCACTGAGCCACATCCCAGCCCTGAATGTTAAGTTCTTAGTGGCGAGAGAGGGGGTGTTTGACAGAGTCTGCTTTCTCTTTCCTGGGAAATAATAACGGAGGATCACAGGTGTAACAAACACTCCATGGCCAAAGGCAACTAAGCAGGTACGGCCCACTTGACCCAGGATGGCCTGGGGTCTTTGGGATGAGGTCCATGAATACCTACTCATTAACTGAAAAATCACTTAGTATCAGGAACATGGCAGTGACTGAGAGAATCTATTTGAAGCAGAAGATACGGAGGAAGAAACCATGAAAACACGAACTGAAAATGTAAGAAAAGACTTCTGTCACTTTCTAGGCCATTTCTAGAAACATTTGTTTCCTTGAGTTTCATGAGACCCTCCTATATCTTTTACATCTAGGCTGAGTTAAATGGGCTCCTGCTACATACAAGCCCAGACTGCCAAAAAAACCATAGTATAATACAGAGGACTATTTTCAAACTGTGACCCGAATTCCTTCTTGGTGGCCAACATACAACATAAATAACATGGAGAACGGAATATGAATGGTGAGGTACGTGCATTCTTGGAAATGTCATCATAGTACTTCAGCACTACTGTTCCTCTTTTGAACTGAATGATTTTTATCTGACTGAATTAGCGACAGGATTTTATGAAACCGCAAATTTCATAATGTGTTTGGTCATGCATCTCAGTTTTGTTTGGAATCGGAATCACTCTTCTTTGAGAATATGACAGATTAAACTATTAAAAATGCATACGCAGTAATTAGTGTATCATTGCCAGAAACACAAGAATATTTTCCAGTGTAATGTGGATGTCACCATAGAAAGATCTTTTTGAAAGAGCTTTTTCTGATTAAAAATGCGTATCTTTCAACAGGATATTAAAAGGTATCTTAAAAAGTGGCTTTCCTTTCTATGGAAGACTCCTTTTCAATGCTTTAGAACAAAGAACACGCTGATGCTGACTTCCAGTAAACCACCATCTCATCCTTTCAGTAATTAATGGATGCTTTGATACTAAAGAATCTTAACATTTTTCAAGTCTTAAATGAAGGCTGGACTGATTTACACATAGCACATCTAAAAAGATCTGGGGAATAAATAATCATGAGCTGCAAACACTTGCCTGGAGCATTTGGGCACCAACCAGATTTCCAACAAGTGATGTGATTTTTTATTATAACAAGGAAAATTACTTACTGAAACACAAAAAAGTGCCTCTCTTCCTAACCCCTGGCCTTGTCTTACAGAGGAACATGCACATTTTCTGGGTGATTGTTTAGCAAATCCTCCCCTTTTTTTTAAATCACATTGGCTCTGGGGCACATTGTTGATGGATTTGGAAATTTGTGCTCATGAAGGAAGTTTATTTCTTTGGCTAGGCTTCTGACTAGGGTAAAATCTGATTAAGCTAGCCTACAGGTAAAATTTTTGTCAGCTGCTTGGTTTAAAATACGAGTCGGCACTTGAAAACATTTAGAGGAATTAGATTTAGCATGGTGTAGAGGCTGTTTCACGTACACCACAAATTATTTTGTAAACAGACTCCTGTGTTCAGCCAGGACGTGTAAGACTCTGGGTGCTGCACAGGGTACCTGAGGGGCAACTGACTCTGCCACCTCCCCTGAAATTTGGGGAGGCAGAGTGGGGTTGCAGAAGAAGCTCTACAACTTTGAAGAAGAAATAAATCTGCTAGTTCCCTCTATGACCCATAGAACACAGTGTAAGCAGTGGTGGTCAGTTAAGGGGGACAGCTGGGGGACAGTCAGGGTGCAGAAGGAACCCAGATTTTCTTGTCTTCACAAAGTTTCCCAGAGTGCAATCTGCCCAGTGGGCAGGTTCTCTCTGCCCTACTCATTGGCGATTGTAAAAGTCATTTGCAGAACGATCATTTTAAATTAATTAAGGAGCTTATCCCCAATTTGCCCTAAGAAATAGTCACAATGGGAGGGGCTACAATAAAGGGGGGATAATTTACATGGTAAACAGTGGCTGCCTCTGCTGACTTCAAATGGCTACTGAGCCAGTGAGTCCTAGTTTGACTTGGTAACAAAAGGTAAGAGCGATAATAAAAACTGTTCCATCCATTTGCCTGCGAGGCACCTTGCCAAATACTAGCAATGCTCTATTTGTTTTATTTTACACAATAATCTTCTATGTAGGATTTTTATTCCTACTTTTTTTTTTTTTTTTATGCAGGTACCGGGAGTTGAACTCAGGACCTCGCGCTTGCCAGGCAGGCGCTTATTCGCTGAGCCATATCACTGGCCCTATCCCTAATTTTGAGATAAGAAAACGAGGCTTTGCAGAAGGTGGGTCCTGCAGCCGAAGTGAGAGGTCTGTCATTTATATCTGGGCACACGTGTGAGCACTAACCTCAGGCTCTAACCAGCTGCCTTATTTTTGGGCTATCTGAGATAAACATAGAGGAAGTACTCACGATCACCATATTTTACTGACATACAGGAGAGCCAAGATACAGAGGATATTAAGGACTTGTCTAGGAAATAAAACACAAGAAGTAGTTAATAAAAAAAAATACTAGAATATCAAAAACATTGCATTTTCACTCTTTACACATAATGTTTCTGAAACCGCTATATCTATGAAAGCCCAAGATAATCAAAAGCCAGCATTTAATACAGTCATCATCAAACACTTGTATGTGATAAAAGCTGATTCGGCCTAAGCAATCAATACCATTACGGCTATTTATGCAGTGACACTAGTAAATCTATGAGAAATAAAAGAGCCCCACTTACACCATTGATTACCCAGGCTGAAGACAGATGGCATTGCATACCTTCATGTATGGGTTGCAAAATCGTTTTTCTCTTTAATAACATACCCTTTATTGAAAAAGAAATCATTTAAGCATCATGATAATAAAGCATTGCAATTTCTATTAACCTTCTGAAAAACTTGTGAGTAGAAATGTATCTGTAAAATATGAGAAAGATTATAAAAATGGTTTTACTTCTAAAAGTCAGTAATGGAGGAAGTCATTGTGAGAGATTTTCATTCCTAACTTGGATAAAAATTACTTTGGTCACCACTGAAGACTGCAGTATATACAGCCCATCCCAGCAATTTTTTTGCCATGCAGATTATTTTTTATTATGCCTTTATGCTGAAACACCTATAATTTTTTCATTAGTTCCCAAGAGATTTGTTCTGAAACTGGGTGATTTTTAAGGACAAGTAGATACTTAAGAGGGAAAAACACAGCGAGATTATTCTATCATGGTTCAATTATACAGTTGTCAGCAACAACAACAACAAAATCCTGGAACCCTTTTGAGGTCCTTGTAAGTCAACTAAAAACTAGATTTTCAAAACTAGCTACTGTAAAGAAGAAAACATAGTCATCAAAAGAATTGAAAAAATGATTTTTCATAGAACTGAGCTGAGAATCGGTAAAAATTAATTGGAGATTGAAGAATATAAACGTCAAACTTTCAGAGTGCTTCTTGGTCCATTTTCTCAGGGTCACAAAATTAAATTCTTGGAAAACACCGTGGAAAAGCATACAAGCAAAGTGCTCCAGAGTAACACTAACACACCGCATCACAGTATGTCTGTTGGGACTGGGGATACAGGTCAGTGGTAGAGCACTTGCTGAGCATTCTTGGGGTCCTGGGTTTGATCTCTGACATCAGAAAAAAGAAGGAAAAATGTGTGATGCTGTATGTGAGGCGCATGCTCAAAAAATATAGTGTTTAAATTTTTTAAAAATTTACTACAGTGAAGGACACATTGCTATGAATTCCCTTCAAAATACCCTCTTGCTTGAAACACACTGATCCCATCGCTCTTTTCACTTTCTGAAGGAGGTCTGAAGTCCTCCTTCAGGAATGTCTGTGTGACCTTCATGTCCTCAATCAATACAAAACATTTACCTTTCATGGTCATCTTGACTTTAGGGAGGAACCAGAAGGTGCATGGCACCAGATCTAGTAAGTAAGGTGGATGAGAGACATCATCATGTTTTTAGAAGCCTCCCTTTCCACTGGAGGGCACTAGGCAACTGTGTTCTCTGTACTTTTTTAAAATCATACCTTGTAAAGACTCATGAAACAGGAATTCCAGAACTGCTTCAGAAAGTGGCAAGAATGATAGGATAAGTGTGCTTAAAACAAGGAGAAGTTATTTTGAGGCGGATAGTGTCAATGTGTCTTTTACTGTAATAAATTTTAAAAATTTAAATCTTCACTGTATTTTTTAATATATCATTCAGCTGTACATAGTACATCTATCTTTCCCATGCAGAGGTGGACAGTGACAGCTAAGATACCACATATTAAAATTTTTTCTGCTTCATCCTACTCCCTGTTACAGCGTCTAATCCTGACTTCACTGCCCACATACAAAAACATTCTGGTCCAACACCCAGCCTATTACATAAAGATGTACTTTCTAACTGGGGTCATAGGCATGCCTTTCGACTCCAGGAAGATAACATTTATACTAATAAACAACAAGAAATTGCCATGCTCACATCAATATAACAGAGAAGCAACCTGATTTTCAAGATAGATTACAAATGAAAATGTGATAAATAATTTCCCATTATACAGAGAATTGGAAAATCTCATGTCAAAATTCATAAAGCAAAGCCCTACTTATGATCCTAAATCCAGTATACTGTGCATTCTAGCTTAAAGTATTTATTAGATCTATGGAATTTAAATTAATGGTTAATTTTAGACAATGGGATAATTTGTTCAGGTTACAGAAAAGAGACTAGCATCTAAAAATTTTTGCTTTCTGCAAAAATCTAATAGATATAAAGGATAATAAATGATGAAATGGCCAAAAAGTTAACACAGAAATGAATAAATTGGATTATCCATGCACAGCTACTGAAACTTGGTCCATCTCTGACTTGACTCTATTTTTCATTCTATCTCTACTTAAATACAGATAGTACAGGCTAAGTGCAATGGAATGAAAGATCAAAATCAGTTACTGATAGTAACAATTTCAAATACTCTTTTCAAGTTGCTTGGCATTTAAAAGAATATATTCAGGGCTGGGGGTCCAGCTTGGTGGTAGAGTACTTGCTTCTTAAATGTGAGGCTCTGGGTTTGATCCCCAGTATCACCAAACAAAGAAACCCTCTCCAAAACTTCGTATGTTCTAGACTTTTTACTAATAAAAACATCACAAAGATAAAGTAGTGGCTTTCATTTTTGATACCACCACAATAAATCACACCATGGTAAGTGGGAAGATGGGAATTCTGCAAAGGCATAGAGAGAGGTCCATAACTTCAGGTTGGGGCAAACTAAAGTACCGAACTAATGAAAAAACAACTTGGAAAAGGATGACATAGGGCATACAGGGAAAGAGTTGGCAATGCACATGTTAGTCACCTTGGTTTGGTCATTTGGCAATGTATATATATTAAGGCCATACCACAATGTATACATACAGTAAAATATCATGTAGTATAGCATAATATATATCATTTTTGCCTGTTAAAAATGTTGAAGAATTTTAAAAATTAAATTCTTTTTTAAATTTAAAAAGAGTTGGTAACTGCTAAACAGAAACTCTTAAATAGGATTTGTCTTCTTATAAGCCAATGATGGCAAACTTTCTAGAGCTCTCCATGGTAAGTAACAGCCTGCGGTGGCACATATACCGTAGGTTCAGCACCACTGTAAGCGTTTCATTGACAATTCACGTATTTATTTCCTACCATTAATACTGTTGCGGAAATCTAATACCGAATCTGATGGAAGACCCTTTGTACCAAAGAGTTGGAAGGCAACTTTTTATTAACTCCAGCAGGCTGGTGGGAACTAAGTCCAAATCATCAGCGCTGGGTCAGAGTAAAACAAAGACTTATATAGAAAGTACAAGAGCTGATAACAGGTTCTTTTACAATTGGTTGCATACACTTGGTCATTTATTGTTAGGCAGTTTCTTTCTGGGCAGGTTTTGTTAGGGGGAGTTGTTTATCATAAGGTGGGAAAGTCTGGGGAGGGGGCTGGGGCTGAGCAGGCGAGTAAAATCAAGTATGTCCCTGGCTGGGCTGTTCTGTTCCGAGCAGAAGGTCCTTGAAACAAGATACATTTACAGGCTGGGTAGTGCGGCTGGGCTAATTTATCTCTGAGTTGTAAAAATGGCATAGTGTTTTATGGCTGGCTGATTCTGACAGGCTAACCCTGAGACAGGCTGAGCCTGCATATCCGGTCTTAACACAGGGTCAGGCTGTTAGCTTTAAAAACTCCCATCACAACACCATTGTTATTAGGGTTAATAAGTTATTGAAGGGTTACCATATAGTACTTAACCATCTCATTGGGTTTTAAAAATAAATTTACATTTACCCAGTGTTTATTAACTGTGTTCCAAAACAATGTAGCAAGTACCTTGTATATGCGTGTGGGGGGGGCGGTTCCTTGGAGACTGAACCAGTGGTCTTTGCAATGAGCTCATCCCCAGCCCACTTTTCATTTTGAGACAGGGTCTTGCTAAATCAGTAACTGCTGAGGGTGGGCTTGAACTTGTGGTCCTCCTGCCTTAGCTTCCTGGAACACTAGGATTACAGATCTGCACCACCAGGCCTGGCTACAGCCAACACCTGCTTTAACATTTACAACAAGGTAAGTGGATTTTATATATTGATAGTCATAAGATGAAATCGCCAAGGGTAGCTCTGGGCTATCAGAATGATCCCTCTCCAGGCCTTCTGTATCAGAAAGACCGGTAGATTTTAGATACATCTAAACTTGAGCAAATTTAGCCACTTTGGCACCCGGGCATGAAAAAGATTTTTTGTTTACAAGCAAACAAAGATGATAGGAAAGTAATGCATATTTGGAGGAAGACATAGAGGTAAGAAATATTTCCAAGGAGAAGCAGCACTTACCAATCACATTAGAATGAAAATGGCTGAAAAAATCCCAGCAGGAAGGTGTAAAGAGAGCTAAAAGAAACAGGGTTTTTGACTGAAATTTTCAGAGACACATAATAGTTCTAAAGGACAATTGGGGAAAAGTCCTCACCACTTCAGTATAGATCAACTCCATCTTTGTCAAGAAGTTCTGATTTCCTTAAATTTTTATTGGTACCAGGAGGGTAAGAACCACACTATCTGCTTATTAACATACTCATAATATCAGAGGTTGACTGGAGGTTGTATTTTAAGTGTAATTTACTGACATGATAATATGCATTGTTATTGCTTTTTTATATATTATTAAATATTGAGAACAGGTAATTTAATTATATATAGCAATAAAGTTAAGCTGCAGCTTTTTGAGGTTAAATTTAATTCATTAGTGAAGTGTTTTCTTAAGTAATGAGTATGTTTACTGTGGAATTTATTATATTATTTTAATAAACAGGCAATAAGGTTGACCAATTTGTTAAAAAAAGAACAGCCAAGAAAAACAAAAGGCTTGAGATAAATGATATGTCACCGAGAAATTAATTATATATTCTAGTTAGTAAAATAATGGCTTTTATTTCCATAGAAATATCGTAATGGTTTACAGAAAAGCCACTTATAGCCCATGTACCAAATACCCTTTGAAATGCAAGTGCTACTAGGTTTGTTAACTTAAGCTATTGGCTAGGTGAATTTCAGACCCCACAGGCCCCCATTGCAGCTCTTAGCAAATCGATTTACTAATCCACCCAAGACTCCATCAATCTTGGAGCCAATCTTTCTACCTATCACCAAAAACCAGGGTTCTGTCCCCATTCATAAGAACATTACACATGTCAAATAAATTGAAAGTCCTATTCAAATCCCAGTTCGCTGCCAGTTCTGATCTCTCCCTCCATTGTTCACACTATAATCTGTGTAAATTGAACAAAGCCTGTTGGGTCAGACCTGCTGAACTTTCCACCCTCTCCTCCTTCAACACATACAGACAAGCACTGCATCTGCCACTCAGTTACGTCCAAACAAGAAGCCCATCAATTCTGCTACTGGAGTGTCAAGTGCCCACAATGGAACTAGATGTGACAAAAAGATACCAGTATTTGATGACCTAGTGCTAATCTAAGCTGGAGGACTTCCAGCGTGTCAAAATTAACTGAAAGGAAGAGCACTGAATTCATTCTTGAATTCAACAAAAAAAACTCTGAATAGGTTACCCACAACACACACCACTCTGTATTCAGCGCTGAGGAGAGTCCCTGCCCTAGGATGCTGGTAGAAAAGCCACTGGCAGCATCCCTCATGGGGCCTTCCCAGAACTCACAGAATTCACATCAGTGATGAGGTTCTGAATGAAATTTTGTGTAAATTTTATAGAACATGTACATTAGGAAGTAAACGAAAAATTAGTCCTATAGAAACAGGACATGTTCTTCTTTCTCCAGATACTTTCTCTTTGGGGAACGGTTGGTAAGAGAATCCAAAAATAACGTTCAAGTCTGAATGAAGCACTAGATCCCCCCCTCAAACAAACAAAAACCAAAAAGAAAAAGAAAACATTCTTATGCACAAAAATTCACAAACAAATTTAGGATGTTTATTAGCCCTGAATTAGGAGCCCTCATATTATATTCTGGTGAGGAAAAGTCATAGACAGTTTAAAAATTTACATGTACACTTACCTCATGTAATAACCAAGTACTTTTAGCACAGCGTCCTGTACATTCTCGGTTCATAAAGGCAGAGATAGACACAGCTGTACCATAAAGAACTGTGGATTAAACATCTTGGATGTGAACTTCTCACAGATGACTAATTCCTATGCATAAATCATGAAGTCCAAGACAGTGTGTTTTAATACAAAGGGTGTAGTATCCATATTAATACCCACTCCTGGCTTTCTGAACAGATTTCCAGCTTCTTTTGAGCAGGAAGTTCTGACTCAATCTGGCTTACAGTCAGTCACAGCTGTCAGTAAGTCCAATAGCACGGGAAGCCACTCTTATCTTCCCCTTCGTCACATCATATGCTGGGCTCCTAGAGGACCTGAGCTTATCCCAGATGGATGATCTGCATAGCTATGATGTTTAACAGGGACCAATGGGAAGAGCCAAAATGTCCACCGCTGACGTAAGGCTAGAAGAAACCTGCTGCGTGCACACCATGGAAAGAAGCAAAATGTTTACTGATTACCTATTATATGACACTATAATGAGCACCTTTTATTTTATTTTATTTTATTTTATTTTATTTTTGTGGGTACCGGGGGGACGACCTCAGGACCTCACGCGCCAACAGGCACCCGTGCCGCTGAGCGATATCACCGGCCCCTTTTTCATATGTGGGTTCCGGGAGTCGAACTCGGGCCTTCGCGCTTGCAAGGCAGGCGCTTAAGCCGCTGAGCCGTCTCACCGGCCCAATGAGCACCTTTTAAACACTGTAATTTTATTTCCCACAAAAACTCTTCATCAGGTAGTTAAGAATATTAGTTGTCAGTTTACAGAAGAGGGAACATGGCTGTTAGGAGACAGGGATTAGATCTGAACCGCAAGAACCTGAGCCCCGAGCTCTGCCCAGAGCTGAGCCACCAGGAAGCAGTGCTGCATGCCGGGGCACCGCGCTCTGAGCTGGCCATGCGGGCAGCTGCTCGTCCACACGCGGTTCCATCGCCCACCAAGTGGAAAACTGCCCAGGATATGGGCCTCTCTAAAGACTGCCATGAGTGTGCAAGAAAAATCTACTGTAACCCACACATTACTGGAGTCACTTTATAACAAATATACCTTACTTCGGTATTACTTAGATAATCAAAAGACCACAGATGATTTATATTTTGAGGAAAATTTATTTTTGTGCTTTTATATGCTGCTTTTCTACTTGTTCCTGCTTAGAAAATTAGGTTTTGAAAAGGACATCAAGTTAGATGTACTGTTCTGTTTTATTCCTGATCTTAAAGTAAAATGCATTAATTACAAAAATTCTGTAAAATTAAGCAGTGTATAAATAGAAAATTAGATTTAATTTCAGAAGGACTAAGCAATATAACTATATATGAAGAACAGTTATAATATTTGAAATCATAAAGCCAGCTATGAGCATATTCATGTTGACACTGACTATATTTTTATCTTCTCAGCCCCTCTCAAGTGCTAGAAAACTATCACAAGGATAGCAAATCACACCGTGATCAACAGAAAAATCATCTAAACTCAGACTACCAGGGGCTCCGTAACTAACTTCTATCAAGACTACTTTAGGCTCAATAGTGATTTCTATCACAATGGACTTTTACCACAGTTTAACTCAAAAACTGAGAAACATGTAATTAGCTGCTATTTTTCTGGCAGAATTTTTTTTATCAATGATGATTAAACGATACAATGTACAGAGTGTTTAAGACGTCTACACAGGGTCTTATTTTCCTCCTTGCTGAGACACAATACTCAACACCTGCAATTTAAAGAAGGAGAGGTTTACTTTGGTTCACATTTCAGTCCATAGTCGGCTGGCCCCAGAGGGCAGGATGCTGTGGAAGAGGGGAGTGGCAGAAGAGGGCTGCTCGCAGCATGGCATCCAGGAAGCAAGGAGAGATGGAGGAGCTGTGGAGGGGTATAAAGCCGCCCATCCCACCCCTCGGTGACTGCCTCTTCCATCAGACCCCACCTGCTAAACCAAGTCAGCTGTAAGCCCCAAGATCCGATCACCTTCCAAAAGCCCCACCTAGGAGCACACGAAGCTTTAGGGTGACATCTAGATAGAAGCCACGACACACAGGTGAGTACTTTTTCAAAAGTCAACTATTGTGATTATCCCAGGAACTGGTTTTTATTTTTTTAAATGCCAAAAGCTATCTATCTATCTATTTATCTATATTCATATTCATGGTATACAACATGATATTCCTATATATACTATATACATTTTAGAATGACTAAATTAATCTAGCTGACATATCCATCACCTCACCCTTTTTTTTGTGGTGGAAACATTTTATTTTACTTTGTGATACTGCAGACAGAATACTCTACCACTAAGCTACATCCCTAGCCCTTTTAATTTTGAGACAACATCTAGCTATGTTCCCCAAGTAGGACTGAAACTTGGGATCTTCCTGCCTCAGCCTCCCTCAGTGCTGGGATAACAGGCGTGTGCCACCACTCCTGGTTGGCAGACATATTTTAAAAGCTACTGTTAAGGCTGGGCATGAAGCTCAATGATAGACACGTGACCAGCGCGCAGGAGGCCCTGGGATGATCCTCAGCATAACAGAAGCAACAACAACAACAACAAACTTACTCTCGGGAACTTTCAAGTTGACAATACCCTGTCATTAGTTATGATCACCACGTTGCACAATAGACCCCAGTGTACTCCTATGGCAGGAATTACAGTGCGGACTCATTCACCCCTTCACACTTGCTTCGGGCGGCCCCCAGGGGAACTTAGCCCATGGTCCAGCTGCGGAGCCTAGGCTGTAACCACTGCTTCAGGAGTCGCTGGTTCCCTCTGGTATACCAAAGACCAACTGGACTTCTTCCCCTAAGAGAATCCCTTCAAAAACGCCCCACCATCCTACTCCATCTGCACAGCACTGGCAATGCAATCGTTTCCTCTGAAGACGAGGCGAGCTCACTCACCACCAGCAATGAAACCAGCAAGCCCTGGATCCAGAGCTTTGTCTCCTTAACCCAGACCACCATTCACACCATAACTGCAAGTCAGTCCTTCCCCGAGGGGTAACTCGTGCCTACCCACATTTCGTCCTATGCACCTTACCCAAAGGGCTTTCCTGGTCTTTATAAGGCTACCACTCCAGCATTATCTGATGTTTTGTTAAATATACCTATTATAGTTTACTCTATTCTTTATTAGACTCTGAATAGGCAGCAAAAGCTTAGCTCAAATGGTGAGATTTTGTGCACTTCTGAGATTGACAGGACAACTCTGAATTCTTCAAAGAGACTGAATTACCAGAAAGAGAGGGATGTCACGGCAGACTGCCCCAATGATCAATTATTTGACTCTGGTTCTTGTTTATATTGCAGGATTCTAGGAAACTCTGGGAATGCTGAGGTATGGCATTCACATTAAACACAGACGGCATTTTATCTGAATAGGGGAAAACAGGCTTCTCAATTGAGTGCTTTTGTTTTTATTTACTAGTAATAAGGAATGAGAAAAAATAACTCAAATTTAGTTTTAGAAAATAAAAAAAAAAAAAAGTCCACTTCTTTTTTATTGAATTCTGGTTAAGACTCACTTCCCCAGGGTGAGGCAGCATACCATGGCAGGGAGCACGCAGTGGAGCGAAGTGGCACACCTCATGGCAGACAGGAGAGAGAGAAGAGAGACAGACAGAGAGGAAGGACTCTCTCAGGAGCCAAGAGGCCTTGTTTGTACCAGTCATTCAGATGTGCTTAGCACAGTGCCTGGCTCCCAGTAAACACAAAGGATGGCATAGCTACGGTGTGGAAGAGGATGGGCCCAAGAGAAGAATCTGGCCGTCTCGCAAGCCTTCATGTGTGAACACTGGACCACCTTCCACTGGGTGGATCTGCAAAGAAACACAGCATTTCTTTCCTGCGGAATCTGCCTCAACTCATGATTGAAACTGATACTCTCCACCTAAAATTCCCAAAGGTCCACCTTTTAGCTCTGCAGCAGTAATTGCTCATGTACATATTAACAGCTCTCAAAATGCTGGACCTCACTGACTAATTGGAACAATCTGTCTTGATATGTAGCAGTGATGGTTGTTAATATAAGAGCTACATTCCGGAAGAACAGACCTTGAAAAGATCATTTTCTGAGCTGCATGACTAACCTCAGCCTCACAGTATGAGGAAAGAGGATGAATGTGCTTATTTGAGAGTAACTAATTTATTTGGGTCTTTTACATCATCATTCAATAAATAGTTTGGGAGAGGATTTGCATCTTTAAACATCTTTTAATGAATGAATTAAAAGTTTACCTTCTTAGGAGTTAAGTTTCTTACTCTGTGAGCCAGTATGTCCACAAGAGGAGCATACAAGAATGTCATTTTTTCAATAGGCACACTGATCAGCTTCCTTGTCATTTGCTCAAAATACAAAACATCCATAATTTAAAGGAGGAAAGGTTACTTGATTCCCGGTTTCAGAGGGTTCAGTCCATGGTTGGAGGAAACAGCATGGTAAGACAGCATATGCAAGAAAGCTGCTTGATGCATGGCCACCAGGAATTAAGAGAGAGAAGGGAGGAGCCAGGGACAAGAACTCACTCTTCTAGGACAAGTGCACAGTCACCTGCCTCTTCTATCCAGATATTATCTAGTAATAGCACATTTAGCTATGAACTCATCAACAAATTAATCTACTGATGAGTATAGAGCCACCATGATCTGATCACCTCCCAAATGCCCTACCTCTGAACATATGAGAGTTCTGGGGGAATATTTTCAATCTAAACAATAAAAATAGGTATTACTGCTTATTCTGTTACAAGACTGTATTAATCTGCAGCCTCAATTCAGTAGTGAACAAAGATCTTTGTGAAGGCTGTTTAATCGTCAACTTCATTGGATTGGGAGCTGCCTAGAGATTAGTAAAGCACACTTCTGGGTATGCCTGGGTGGGTCATGGAGGTGACCTTGGGGTTTATTTCTGGTCCCTGGCCCCTTCCATTCTCTTGTTCTGTTTCTTGGTCATCATGAACT
This sequence comes from Erethizon dorsatum, assembly GCA_028451465.1. Classification (NCBI taxonomy): domain Eukaryota; kingdom Metazoa; phylum Chordata; class Mammalia; order Rodentia; family Erethizontidae; genus Erethizon; species Erethizon dorsatum. The sequence continues at coordinate 92,789,708 of CM051825.1, read as the reverse complement.
AAGCAGATTTCCTCCACCATGCTCTTCCATGAGGATGGTCCTGCTTTAAAGCCAGCAAACAAAGCACTGAATCCCCTGAAGCCCCCCTCCTTCAATTCATGGAGGTGTTGGGTATTGTGTTCCTAAGACAGGAAAACTGACAAATACATCCCCTCTCCTCCTAAAGCTAAGTTGCAGTATGTGGGGTTGGTGTGTGTTGTGGGGTGTGTGTGTGTTAGTAAACAAGTAAACAAATCAGTAAGTAATTTTAAAAAGCAATGGGTGCTATGAAGAAAAGAAACTTGGGAAATAGGAAAGAGAGACTACAATGGGCTAGGGGAGAGCATAAAATGTTATAATTTGTGGAATGAGAACACGAATTAGCCATGAGAAAGGATATCCAGGGAGAGAAGTTTGTGGACCCTGATAAAAGGGTGGAGAGATTTGTTTGCAGATAGGGTGGAACGAGAATCAGAGCAAGCAGAGCCTTATGGGCCAGGATAAGAACTTGGCAGTCTATTCAAGATAGGATAAAAAACTGCTGGAAGACTGGGAGAAAATATAATGCAATGTGTTAGTTTTCTATTGCTAACAAAACACCTGAGAAAATAAAAGTATTAAATATTTACTTTGATTTATGGTTTCAGAGATTTCAGTCCATGGTCATTTGGCTCTGTTACTTCTGGACGCAGGGTGAGTCAGAACCTTATGGTGAGGAGAATGTGGTGGAGCAGAGTGGCTCACCTCATAGTGCAGAGAGAAAGAAAGAAGCGAAACAAAGAGGAAGGGGTAGAGCCAAGATACAGTCCCCTTGGCTCACAGGTCACACTCCTATGAGCCACTTTAGTTAGGCCCCACCCTCCTAAGATTCCATCGTCTCCTAATCAAGCCATGAAATGATGAATCTATCAATGGATTAATCATGATCCAAATCGCCTACGACAAGTCCATCAGCTGACAACCAAGCCCCCAGCACACGCTCTTTGGTGACATTTCAGATTCAAAACCATAAGAGTTGTTTCTTAGGACCAAGACAGGCCTTTTAAAAATCTGTACCAATAATTAAAACATCAGAGGTGGTGATAGCTTCAACCTGGGTAGAAAGAGGAGAAAAGTAAATAAATGGACTAAAAATCTGCTACTTAAACAATGAGAAGACTACAAAGGTAAAACCAGTGGCTAATACAGATGTTCATTTATTTATGATGGGGTTACATCCGGATAAAATATTTTCCACCCATGGTCAAAACTGCATTGGATACACCTAATCACTATGTACCTTAGCTTAGCAACAGAGCCTATCATGGAACATTGCTCATATCACCACATGATCTTTGGGCTGACAGAGAACTGTGGCTTGCTGCATCTACTGACATGACAAGGGAGAAACGGACTGTATATCACTAGCCCCGCAAAACTGAACTTCAAAGTACGTTTTCCACCGAATGCCTATCACTTTTCACACCACTGTAAAATTGAAAATTGTTAGGTCAAATGATTGTAGGTTGGGGACTTTCTGCACTAATTAAATTCTTAGAATATGCCAGGTCCTGATCAAAGCCCTCTTAATTTTCGGACAATTAACTCAAATTTCCCTTGGGAGAAGAAGGTATGTTTTATTTACGCTAGGTTTAATCATCACTTCTCAATGTTCTACTTTACATAATACACAAATATCATGTCACGAAACTGGTAACACAAATATGAACAGTACATGATCAAAACTTTCAAAGTATTTTTTAGAAGAACTCTAAATGGAATGCTACGAAACATTAGACTGCTAGTTATCCATGATTTTCTCTCCTCAAATCGTTCTTCTTCTTTTTTCTTTTATAATGGTAAGGGTCAAATCCAGGGTCTTGCACATGCTAGGGAAGTGCTCTACCACTGAGCTGTGTCCCAAGACCTCTTTTTCATTGTTTTTTAAACCAGGAAATACAAATTTAATCACCTGCAGTGACATCATCATCCAGTCTCCCTTGGGGTAAGCACAATCATCCCTCAAAACACTCAGAACTGGCCCCCATCAACACACACTCGTGCCTGACATAAGCCATTGTGTCTCTTCTGAACTTGGCTCCCAGCATTCACGCATTTCCTACCCTCGAGTGCTATCAGAGAGTCTCCTAAGGCGGACAGCACCACCCCTCTGCGGAGGACGTTGCAGTGGCTCCCATCTCCTCAGAAGTACAGACCCAAAGCTTCTGCTGGTCCACAAGGCCCACGACCAGACCTCCACAGTTTTGCTGATGTGTGTCCCGCTCTTCCTCTGTTCCAATGACAGTGACCTCCTGGCTGCGCCATCATCAGTCTGAGCAGACCCCTGCTCAAGTCAGAGCCCCTGAGGGCCAGGACCTCTGTATCCCAGACAGGGACGATTCTGTCAACCTGCCGAATAGACACACACTGCTGAGAGTTAGGAACTGGAGAAGAGCATGAGGATTAATTTAGCATTCTGCTCACCAGCAGAGTGTGGGAGGGAGCTCCCCAGGAAAGCACCTAGGGCAGCATTTCCCCAGTAGACTCCCCTTTTCATTCATCTCTAGGGATTTACAAATCAAAAGGGTCCCATAGTCAATTAAGTTTGGGAGGGAGATCCCCAGTTAAATTGAAATCAAGCAGGCTTCTCCCTGGAATATTTCTCAAAACATCTCCTATGTCAGCCCATTATCAAGCTGGAAGAGAAGGACACAGTATGCAGCATTTCCTAAATATATCTGACCACTGCTCATTTTTTATGCAGAGCACCTACAGCGGTGACAGTGAACCTTTTAGAGCTTTCAGTGATAACAAACGGCCTGCTGTGGCACTCGTGCCACAGGTTTGCCACTACTGACTTATAGAGACTAACTAGGATTCAGAAAACACACAGGTGGCAGCATCATTTCTAAGGGTCTGGCTACACGTGACTGTGATGTTTCAGCTCACAGTTACCTGCCGGTAAATGAGACAGGAAGTGAGCAGGAGACACGGACAGAGAGACAGAGGTGAGTGATTCGAAGGCAGAAGCAAGCGCAGAAGCACGCTGTGAAACAAAAGGGAACCAAGGACTATGTCCTTTCCCTCCAAATCTTCCTTGAGCGTGGAATGCTGCACAATAAAAAACTTCTCTGCCATGCCGATCTTTATAAACCACTGCAACAAGGCTTTAATACAAAGACTCAGAATCGGAAGTGATACCTTTACAGTAAGAGCTGAGATTTAGAAGTCATTTACTATGAACCCCCCTCCAATTCCTCAATTTGTTAACCCGCGTTTTATTTATTTATTTATTTATTTATTTATTTATTTATTGGGTGGGTACCGGGAATCGAACTCAGGACCTCACGCGCCAGCAGGCGCTCGTGCCGCTGAGCGATATCACCGGCCCTTTTTTTGTGTGTGGGTTCCGGGAGTCGAACTCAGGCCCTCGCACTTGCCAGGCAGGCGCTTATGCCGCTGAGCTATCTCACAGGCCCTAACCTGAGTTTTAAAGTCCTGTGTTTTAAGACATCCTCAAACACTCAAGAGATGAAATTCATATTTTTACATAAAATAGGGTTTTGGTGAATTTGCCCAGTTAGTCTCTGTATAATACTGTCAGTGTACCCAGGGCACTGTCTGTGGTCAACATACTCCCAAGCACAAGATCCCGACTGGGAAGCCTCAGGAATTTCCTTCCCATTCCAATCAAGGGGGGAGGGTGCCGTGAATTCCTGTGCCAGGGACTTAATGGGGAGAGAGGAAATAGACTTTCTTTCAAAATTGACTTCTTCCTATTCCTTTTAAATCTTTCTTACTGTCCCTTCCGAGTGATGGTGGCCCTAAAGAATTTGCTAAAGGCTTTTGATTTAAGATGGTTTGAAACTTTTCTTCTCAAATTTTGACAGAACCAAAAAAAAAAAAAAAAAAAAGCAAGGGGTGTGGTGGTGTGGCTGGGCCACTTGCGCATCAATCTTCCTGACTGAATTTACAACACGTCTGATCTGATAGCCTGTGGTCTCTACCTTCAGTGAACAAAGGTTTCCCCAGCCAGCTTTATTGGAGTTCTTGAGCTTGGAAATGGATTCCGAGAAGAACAGTGTTCAAAGCCCTGGGAATAAATGCCGTGTCAAAGAAAAAAATGGGGAGGCGGGGCACACTGTGAAGCTTATAAAGAAAAAAAATTGTAACACACCTAGATGAGGCCTTTGCAACAAGTCAGTCAGATCCCAATATAAAACTGAACTACTGCAAATATATGAAATATACTTTAACTTCTTTATTGTGTATACTTAAGGTATACAACATGTTTATGGAGAGAACAAAATGGTCACTATAGTGAAACATTTTATCATACACAACATCTCAGAGATGCACATTTTTGCCCCTTGAGGCAAGATCAGCTATAATCTATTCACTCAGCAACAATCTTGAGTACAATATAACGTTGTTAACTATAGTCTTTATGTTGTACATTATATCTTTAGACTTGTTCTTCCTATACATCTGTTATTTCCATCTATTTTTTGTTTTTGTTGTTGTTAGGAAAGAAAAACTACAAAAAAATTGAGTACAAAAATTCTTCACAAAGAAATTTTGTTCATCTAGCTCATTTCTTATCTACATTCCATCACCGCAGTCTGGAACCCACAAATTTGAATGTTTCTAGATGGTGGCCCCTACCTGCATGGGACTACTGAGCACGTGGAGCGGGGCCAGGTCCAGCCCAAGTACAAATGTGCTGCCAGAATGAAATACAAACAGGAGCTGGGCACGGTGGCACATGCCTGTACTCCTAGCACTAAGGAGGCTGAGGCAGGAGGATCATGAGTTCAAGCTCAGCCTGGGCAACTGAGCGAGACCCTATCTGAAAAATTTAAATAAATTAATTAATTAAAATTAAGTTAATTTAATTTTAAAAAGGTGGTACTACTGTAGCTCAATGTGAAGGTTCCACGTTCCATCTGTAGCACCACAAAAGCAAACAAAACAATACACAAAACAAACACCAAAAAAAAATGAACCAAATTTTAAAGCCTTGGTATAAAAACAAAATGCACTACATTTAAGCACTAACTCTGACTACTGATTTTGTGCTTAAGTATATTTTGGTTAGGGTAAATAGAATAGATTAAAATGAATAGAATATGAATTTCTTTTATGACTACTGTGTAATATATTCTTGTATAATATAAATTGTATAGGATACCTATTAAAATAAAACTACCTGTTTCTTTTCATCTCTTTTAATGTAACTGCTACAAATTTACACTGACAACACATGGATCGCCTTAGATTGGCCCTCAGACATTGCTTCTCTAAGTGATCAGACTGAAGTAGTCAATCCTGGTTTTAAAATGCAGTATTTTCAACAGGTATTTCTACACAAAGACTTGATAACATTTCCAGTCCCCTTCACACCTTCTCTCTGTGACTCACCAGCTCTGATTTTTCTTTCTTCTATACAATAAAGAACAGTTATAATTCTAAAAGTGTATTTCTACTGCATCGGTGGTCCTAAAAACATCTTGAAGCAATGAAAAGAAGCACAGTAAAATTAGATATCAAATACAAAAACTGATGATTTGGGTTTTGGAGCACTCTGAGGCCAGACTGCAGAGTCTTAATGGTCAGTCCCAGCCCAGCCACGCGCCCTGCCGGAGCTCAGTCACTCCATCTTAAAGGTGGCCATTGAAGGGACACCTCTCATGCGGCTGACATGACAATTACATGAGGAACATTAGGGAAGTTGCTGACACCGGCAGTGTTTATTAAATGGTGTCTATGATATGACTGCTGTGACCAGCCCCCTTCACCACCAGTGTAAGCCTGCTCTTTGGCTACCTGAAGGTTCTCAGGTTCCTACTTCTATTTATTTATTTATTTATTTATTTATTTATTTATTTATTTATTTATTTTTATGTGGGTACTGGGAGTCGACCTCAGGACCTCGCACTTGCCAGCAGGTGCTTGTGCCGCTGAGCCATATCAACGGCCCTTTTTTTTTCCTTTATGTGGGTACCAGGAGTTGAACCCAGGACCTCGCACTTGCCATGCGGGCGCTTCTGCTGCTGAGCCATCCCACCGGCCCAGGTTTCTACTTTTAGAACATTCTCCAATTTAATAAGAGTTCTTTTTCAGAAAGCATATTTCCTTGACCGTAACTCTCAGTACGATTCAATCAGCTATCAGCATGCCACATGGCAGTGTCACACCATCAAATGGTCATGAGCCTATTTTACATCTGAGGATGATTGTGACAGGAACTGTGAGACATCACACCAGGGATGATGTCGTCTTTCCCTCAAAAACCTGCTCTTCAGCATTGTTCAACCAGACATTAACTTCTCTACTGAGCTTACTCTAAATACCTGGACTGCCTCGAATGTCCCTCTTAATTAGCCCAGGACATACACATAAAAGATCATCCAGATGGAAATTAAATATTTTACTAGTAAGGATAAAACACTCTGCTCTAAAATGAAATCTTCATTTCAACAAAGTCACTAATGCCATTTTGACCAATTCCCCCGCCATTTAGCAGAAGCCACCAGAGAGCAAAACACAACCAGCTGTGTTCGGACAACACAGAACTGTCTCCTGACATTGCCAACAACCATGAAGAGACAGGTCAAGGGCAAGGACAGCGGGCACTTCTGCAGCTCCACTGACAAAAGACTCTTTGAAGAAAGCCTGTTTCAGGTGACTTGCTACAACTTCAAGACTTTAAATGAAGTACATGATGTGGGAAAAGAAAAAGCGTGATACTGCCAAAGTTACTTTTAACAGAAATGTCTCAGCCCTTTGTAAGGGCAGTTCTCTCTAATAACAAAGCGAAGTGGAATAAAATTTATATAGACTAAAATCATCGTCATGGTCATCGTCGTCATCATCATTGATACTGAGGATCTCACCCAGGGCATTCTACCATTCAGCTACATCCTAATCCCATTTTATTTTGAGCAGGATCTCACTACATTTGCTCAGGTTGGCCTCAAAATTCTGATCCTCTGGCCTCAGCCTCTCAAGTAGCTGTGATTACATGTGTCTCACTGTGCTCTGGCTAAACAACTTTCCTAACAAGCCAATGTATCTTTATAATTGCAAAATAACTGAAATGTCAAATCGTTCTTGCTACGCTCTGAAAACACTTGAAAAGAGCTCCATTAGAAAGGGAGGAGAAACATATAATCATCCATTTCCAAAAGAACTGGATTACTGTTACATTGGAAAAGAGAGAGGGATAGGAATCAGGCAAATTTGGGAAAATGTGTTAAATAAAACTAAACTGACTTTTTTCAGTGGAACATCTTCAAAACCCAATATACCAGTGAAGAAAATAAATCACCAGGAACGTATTACACGTTTAAACGTATTTCTAGGAGAGTATGGCGAAGGGTGCTGAGCTGGCCGGACATTCTCTCCACGCTTCAGAAGATCAAGCTACGAAGGCCGGGATCACGTTGGGCTTCACCCTCCAGATGGGGAGGCCCGTGTCTAAGCTGTGCACACAGCAGTGCCAAAGCGTGACACTGTGTGATGTCTCTGTGTGCCACTAGTGTGCGAGCTCATCGTTGAGAAAGAAAGCAGACACAGGTCCCATGAGTCACAACCTAAGGGTCACAGCAAGATGCTGCCTCACCAGTGTGACAGAAGCACAGGAGGAAAGAACCAAGATCTACTGCATAAGATCGAAAGCCAATACCTGGTCCAACTCAGGGTAAGAAGGCAGGGTCTGAGAAGACAGGCCAGGAAGCAGGAGCAGGTAACACACCTGACCACGTGCAGAGAAAGACAGCTGAGGGCCCAAACAGAATGTGAAAATGGGAGTCGGCCACAGAACACAGGCAGCCCGAGCCTAGCAACTTCTTGGCTCCTGGATAATCCTTCACTTTATGAAGAAGGTTTTGCAGTATCATGGCCACGAATGGAGACGAGAGAGAATACCTGGACACATCCTACCCTCTACACCAACAAGTAATTCAATATGCACACCTCATGGCTCTACTACACAGCTCTCTTGAGGACGAGAAGCACGGATGCCACAAGAGAGTCTGGGAAACCTTTCAAAGACCAAAAGATATTTTGTTGTTATTTATAAATCTTGGTACCAAAGCTTACTTGGTGGAAGTGTGACTATTCAGCTGCCTGATACAGAGGCAGCAATGGTTTTAAAGAGTGTGGTTCCAGACCCTGCTGGGTATCTTTCATAATACATACAGCACATGAGCTACGACAGCTCTCCAGAATAGATTCTGAATTCCAAAACATCTGGCTTCCACAGTTTCAGATAAGGGCTTGTAGACTGGGACCATATGGTAATGTGTACATGGTATATATTAAGAAAAATGTCTTCCCTTCTATTCACTTGCTAAGATGCTCTAAACAGAGCTGAAATGAACCAGCTGTGAGTTTCACTGGAAAGGGCACAGACAATCAATTTGGATCATTTAAGCTTATTGAAGACTTCAACTCATAAAGCACCAATAACTCTGACTCAACAACTCCTGCAATCTCTTATTGTAATAAATAAGATTTTAATTATCGCAGACAACAAGCATGCAACAAACCTCCACTGTAATGGTGCTCTCAGAGGTTTCATCTGGAGGTTTCTCTTTGAATTAACTTCAGTTATTAGTGGAAACACGCCATGACTCAATTCCTATTAGTGTGGCATAAACCTTTATTTAAGTTACTAACCACAGAACAAGGAGTGAGTGTGGAATAGGGAGATGACAAGGACAGGATGCAAGTCACCACAGATAACCGTGGTGGACAGATTACAGACAATCCAGAGCCATAGAAGAACTGCAGCAGCTCCTCTACCGCCACTGTTCTATTCATTGTAAGAGTCTGAGCTTTGTGATCTTAAAGGATACTTCATCGTATCTGCAAAATACCTTTTGGCAAATGAAATAACAGGTTTTCATGTTCTAGGAGATGGTGAGTGGACATTTTCAGGGTCATTATCTTGCCTAACAAACCTTACACTGACCTCTCCTTATCCTTTCCCCTTACAAATATCATAAGCCTCAGGGCCTTTGAATATCCTGGCTCTACCAGTAGGCTCCAATTTACCACTTCCATCTTCATGCAGATCACTGTTTCTGAGACATTCCACCTCCTGGCAAAGTGTAACCTCTGCTCCAGAGACTGTATCATGAGGGAGATTATACAGTCATTGTTGCTACTCTTTTTGTTCAATGTTTGTGTCACCACCAGAGGGTAAACACGTGAAAGGCAAGGGCTGTAACTTTGTGTCCCCAACCTGTACAACTGCAGATAAGTCTCCTGCTAAGCAGAGAAGGAAGCTGGACCAGTGGAGGAGAGGAGGACTAGGAGCCAAAGTGGGTCCAATCTTGGGCACAGCACTGCGATGATTCAGACTTTCTTTTCTAACTTAAACTGAGCTGTAAAGAATGCTGGCTACTGAAGAGTCTGTGATTTGTTTTGTTTTTATAAGCACTTTTTTGGTCAACTATTAGACCAAAGGCTGAATCCAGGATTTCAGCCAGGAAAACTCAGAAAGCTCTAATTTCTGGATGCCTACAAAGTTGTAGATAACTTCAAAGAATTCCTGAGAAACAACAAAACCTATAAAGTTGGGTTTCTTACTACGTATCCTCAGGGAACAGACCCAGCATCTTTGGGGGCACATGCTTAAAATTCAGCCTGCAGAGGCACCAGGAGAGCTGCTGGCATCCCCAAGGCTGGGACTGTGTCACAAGCAGAGTTCACAGCAACCAGGACCAGAAGGCTGCTACACAGAAGGCAAGGTACATTCCTCTACCGAAACCACAAGAAGCTGGAGCGAATTCCCAAGAAACAAGTCCTCAGTGTCTCACTGTGTTTCAAATGATGCCACAAGATAAAAGGAAGGCTCAATTCCAGTAAGCACACTGCTTTCTCTGGTCTGGTAGCACTCAACTGTAACATCAGTGACATCTGGGGACCGAACGACTCCTTGCAGTGAGGATGTCAGCAGCATCTCTGGCCTCTATGTAACAGAAACTAGTATCAGGCTGGTGAGATGGCTCAGCGGCGTAAGCGCCTGCCTGGCAAGCGCGAGGGCCCGAGTTCGACTCCCGGAACCCATATACGAAAAAAGGGCTGGTGATGTCACTCAGTGGCATGGGCGCTTGCTAGCGTGCGAGGTCCTGAGTTTGACCCCCGGTACCCACAAAAAAAAAAAAAAAGAAAAAAAGAAACTAGTATCGCTCCACTGCCAACCAAGGCAGCAAAAAATGTCCCCAGAAATCACTCCATCTAATCTGTTTTGGGTGGCAGGGGTAGGACACTGTCCCCAGTTGAGAACCACTGCTATATTTTCACTATCCCAAAGCAATCTTCAACAATGACTCCTCTCTGGCCCTCAGACACAGTACATACAAGGCAACTAACGCCCTCAATGGTGATAAATTGCTCCATGATAGACTAAAATTTTCTTACTTCCATTCTAGTGTTTTGGAATACAAAGTAGCTATATGAAAAGAAATAAACCAACCCTGAGATGTTCAAACAGCTTAATAACTTCAGAAAGAGCTAGTATTAATCAAGAGCTCAAATAAAGCAACCTAATGTAAAATCTTACAGACACATTTTAGACAAAAGTGAGCAAGTGCCCCGTGCATATTTTAAAACAAAATTTGATCCAGTTACCTTTAATCTCTAAAATTAAAGTTTTTCCAAATATACCACTAAGTAATTTAACATGTTTATCACATTTTACTGAAGCATGGGGCCGAGGATATAGCTCAGTGGCACAAGCGTCTGCCTGGCAAGCGAAAGGTCCTGAGTTCGATTCCTGGTACCAAAACAAACAAACAAACAAAAAGCAAGTTATGAGCCAGATGGACTTCCATGAGGAACTCAATTAATACAGGCAGAGTAACCCTCTGACATTACTTAAAAGGGAAAAGTTCAAGCAACTTTGTACCAGCAAGCAAGTCTAAGCACCATAGCTCCCTTTGCTAGTCAGCTTCTGAATTCAATGAATCTCTTTAAGGAATGGAAATGGAAATATTCTTTGGAAGTTATCGGGTCTGGGGCCGGTGATATAGCTCAGTGGCATAAGTGCCTGCCTGGCAAGCGTGAGGTCTCGAGTTCAACTCCTGGTTACCCGCATATTAAAAAAAAAAAGAAGTAGTTATTGGGTCTGAAAAGAATATATATTTACTCTATGCATTTTTTCACAATCAAGCATGAGGAGCAAACAGGTTGTCTTTGCATTTCAAATGAAGCCAAAGTCCCCAGTTCCTAGCTCAGGGATCTTTTCCAAAGTAGATGCCAGATTAAGTTCTCAAGCTTTCAAGCACAGGTCTTTTGTCCAGAGCAACATTAAGTGAACAAATGGCAACCCAATTCTCAGACAAAGAGAGTTCCAAGCAAGGCTGGCCAGACACTAACTGCCCCTCAAACTTCCACTGCCAGTGGGAACCGTCAGCAAGACCCAAAGGAAAAGCTGTACTCAGACACATGGTCCAATTTTGCTTCTAGGAATCAAGTTTTCCAAGCACAAATAAAGCTAAGATTTCTAAGAAATGATTCATTCCATTCACACAGAGGAGGACAGCCCATTAAGCAGAAACCCCACCCAGGAGACATATAATTACTGTGACTGGGACAGGAAGTCCCACAGAGAGAGAGGACGCCTAGTGCACAGGGAATTTTGGTACTGAGAACTGTCAGCGAAAAAACAAAAAATAGGAAGCATTTTGTCAGGAACAATAGAGAACAAAGCCATTATAGGCCATTAGAAGCACATGCTTTAGGATATGTAGTTTGCTTTTTTTTTTTTTTTTTTTTTTAATATGCGGGTACTGGGAGTTGAACTCAGGACCTCATGCTTGCCAGGCAGGCGCTTATACCGCTGAGCTACATCACTGGCCCAATGTAGTTTAATTTTAATCTATGGTTCCTGGCACATGACTCCCTCTCCAAGGAAGACATAGAAATTAGAACGTCTCCTCCCCAAGATGAGTCACAGAAACTGATTATCCCCTGCTTTTTTGTCTTGGAGCTACCCATGAAGAAATTCTTCAACCTAGCTTGCTTGATAGTGGATCAGAGGAGCCTGGGGTCTTGCCCTATACTCTCTCTCTTGCACAGACAGACCAAGAACTGAGTGGGTCAGGCCTTGCTGGGCTTTCCCATTCAGTCCACCAGCTTTACTTCATGCCACTTTTTACAGGGTTGTCAGGGCTTCATTCAAGTCTACATAAGATGCCCAAACCACAGGGTTTGAAGAATGGGACAGCTGACAAGGTTGAGGCTCATAGGAAGGAGAACAAAAACTCACATGCCAGGATGGGAGTGCATCCCAGCTGCATGGGGACAGAAGGTCCTGTGCTTAAGACCCTTCCAGAGGCTGGTGAGATGGCTCAGTGGCATAAGCGCCTGCCTGGCAAGCGCGAGGTCCTGAGTTCGACTCCCGGTACCCACATACGAAAAAAGGGCCGGTGATGTCGCTCAGCGGCATGGGCGCCTGCTGGCGTGTGAGGTCCTAAGTTTGACCCCTGGTACCCACACACACACAAAAAAAGAACCTTCCAGACCTCACCCTACATATCTCTTCATCTGGCTGCAGATTTGTATCCTTTAACTGTTTCCAATAAAGTAGCAAAGAGTTATGTTCTAGGTTCTGGGAGCCATTAGAGCAAATTAAGTGTATACGGATGGGCTCATGGGAGCTCTTAGAAGTTCTAGAGGCTTGGAATTATGATCGGGTCTGAAGTAGAGGCAATCTTCTGAGACTTGAGTCCCCACCCTAAAGAAGGGAAATGCTCTCTCCAGGTGGACATTGTCAGAAGTGAACTGATTTAGAGATCTGGAAGCTGATGGCTGGTGCAGAATGATTGTTTACACTACACTGGGGCAAAATTCCACAACATTTTGGGATCTCAGAAGTGATTTGTGTTGTAAGTGTATGGTTGGAGAAACAGAGTGAGTGTGTTTTCCACTGTCTCATCAAAAGCATCTATAAACAAGAGATACTAATGATTTGCTCATCTTGTAAGGGTTCTCCTTGTAAGCTTCAAGGATACCTAGAGGCTCAATAAGAGGGCTTGAGGAGTTAGGCTAGTGAGAAGGTTAAAACCCTGTAAGTTACATGTAAATCTATGCGGAGACATAGTCACATATTTTCTTTCTGAACGAGATGTCCAATTTAAGATGAATTATGAAACACTAAGAATTGAAAATATTCCTTTGCTCCTACAATTATAGCAGCTACCAGTCCACAGTTACTCCATGTTTATGTATAGCCAGACAATGGCAACACACCCATTTGATTCTACCACAGACTTGCAAGGTGCACCATGAAGAGAGCGCCAACCAACCAACCAACATGTTTATTACACTGAAAGAATGGTGACAGCGATCATGACTGAAGGACAAGTCAGGTTAGCATGGAAAGGATGTGCCATTCCTAGGTGACTTAGTGATGTGCTCCCTTCCCACCCCACCTCAGTGTAAGACCCAGAACACCAATACTTCCTTCAGGCCAGTGGCATGGATCTATAAGAAAATCGACATAAAAAGACTGAGGACTGAAGTAAAATGTCACCACTGATCCCGGTGAAGTTAACAGTGAGTGGTTCGGACCACTGATGGCCACAGTCTCTTTCTCAACAGCTGACAGGAGAAAACAAAACACAATACTTCCAAACAACTTTGGAACTCAGAGAAGGTTCTGAGGCTGCTCTTTGTATGTCACTAGTTTACCCATTTTCTAATGCATGACGATACTGCCCCAAGTTTTACACAAAATATCACCTCTGAAGGTTTCAGAAATGGACAGTGAAAAACCGTGTCAGAGGAGGCTGAATCTACTCAACCAAGATGCCGGTGACTTTTCTGTTTCTCCACCTGAATGAAGATGGGATACCAGAGGGGCATCAAGCTGCCATGCTACAGACAAAGGATTCCTGCTAAGAAACGAGGTACTGCCCAAGTTTGATCTGCAGACAGTCTGAGGGTAACAAATGACACAGCATGGGATTCATGCAGACCCCCGAAACACTGCTGCACTTTGAGATCCCCAGTTTCTCTCACCTCCACGGGAAACCTTCTGCCATTGACACTGTGCTCCGAGCCCGCAGAGCCATTGCTGTGGCCCCAGTGAAATTCCACCTTCTCCGCTTTGAATCTGCCAGGCAGGCCAGCACCACTGACGAAATAGTCATCTTTCAGAAGGATGGCAACTGCGTAAAATGGAAGAGAAGGGGAAAACCAAAATGAGTTCCACACCCAGACTCGGGATTTCATCTGTTGCTTTTAATAAGCTTGATTACCAGGATGTGAATTATTTCCTCATACCGATATTAAAACACAAGTCAAAACCACCAGTCTGAACAAATTAAAATATTCTAGCTGCAGAATGCGCTCAGATCACAGTTCTAAATCATGAGAATTCCCAGGGAAAGATCTCGACATTTCTTATCCATTTAACAGCTGGGGAAAAAATGGAGACAGTGACAGAACAAGTCGCTGGAAATCAGTGTCTTCTACATCTACTTGAAGATCAAAATTATCTAGAGGGTGAGATGCTGCTGTTTAACACCAATTCCTGGGGCTACCCTAAGATCAAGGTCAGGAATGATATGGGAAATATATGATAAGCCAGCTGTGAGTGGCACATTTCTTCAATCAAAAACCTAAACAAGAAATGGGGGGGGTTTCCTCCAGGATAAAGGCAACACTAGTGGGAGGATGGCCAGGGCTGGGGATTGCACATTTTATATTTGATAATTATGCCCAAGAAAATGTTGTGCAAAATCTACTCATTAAGTCACTCTAATACTGGCTGATAATTGGGTTCCTCTACTGCCTTTTTGATACAGGGCTTCACTATGCAGTTCAGGCTGGCCTCGAACTTGCATCGATCCTCCTGCCTCAGCCTCCCCAGTGCTGGGATTATAGGTGTGCACCACCACAGACAGCTCTACTGACTCTTAGTTCTAAGCATAAGAAAATCTCCCATGAGAAAGAACATGAGAGTATCCACAGCAGAGAGAACCTCCACTAAATTCACACCCTAAATTTCAAGTATACATCTCTCTTCCTTGAATCATGAGAAAGAGAATTCAAGAATAACTTGGACTTGTATTAAAAGAAAACTTTATTTTTGCAAAAGGAATATAAAATCTCAATGCATACAAAATAGTTTCTGTTTTACCAGTGATATATTCTCTCTCTTTCTCAAGTGGATTCATTCATACATTTAACAAATTCTTATTGGCTGCTAAATGCATGTTAGATGCCAGCCAGTATACTGAATGGCTTGTGACCAAAAGCCAAGCTTGCGCAAGCCATGGGAAAGCTCTCAGACCCTCATTGATGCCTCTTCCTAGAGATCCCAGCTAGAGTCTCAGAGAGGAATCCTGCATGCAAATGAGGTCACCATAAAAGATAGGGACTAGACTAATGACCCATTTCTAAAACAGGGCAATTAGTTTCAGTATTTCTGTGTATAAAGGAAGAATTAAAAGAAAGTGAAGAATCCCTCCTCATAGAAATTCCTTTTTATTGCATTCAAAAGGCAGTTTTCCCCCAACTTCTGAAAAATATACAGTAAATGTTCAATTAGCAGGGCAGTGAATTAAAGGATGAAATGAAGCAAGTGTTTCTTGTGCCAATTAAACATGCTAAGGCATTGTTCCAATTTTACTCTGTTTGGGGCATGTTTTAGAGTAGGGGTCAGCCTGCTTTTCCTGCTAAGGGCAATTTTGTACATATTTCAGTCTTTGCAGGGATATACACAGCTAGACCTCATCTCTGTAGCACAGAACTAGCTGAAGACAGTATAGCAATGAATGAGAGAGGCTCTGCTCCAATAAAACTTTAACCACATTGGAATTTAAGTTTGATACAATGTTCATGTGTTACAGACTATTCATTATTCTCTTTTTGATTTTTTAAGAGAATTTGAAAATGTAAAAAAAAAGCCGGAGGGCCTATCATTTCATTCTACCTCAAATATAATATCTCAGAAAACAAAATATTATCTGAAATACTGTAAAATTGTTGTGTACATAAATATATTGAACCATAACTTTTAAAAATTACCTACTATCCATACATCATTCCAATGTCAAAATACCCTGGCATTAGCTCAGTAGTGCATTAATACCGTTGATTATTCTCAGCCTGCTATAAACTCTATATTTAAAGTTTTACATCCAAGGGACGAAGGCAGTGATGTTAAGAGCATCTGTTACAATACACCAGGGCCTCAGCATCATCCTATGAGTATTTGATTTTACCTAAATCATTTATGTCTCTGTCACAGGTCATTTTACTTGTTTTATATGAATAATTAAAGGCATAATTAGGAAATTGCGCAATCTGAAACATTCATCTTGTTTTTCATTTTGCAGTATTCTCACAGCATGCTGCATGCAAATATACCCCTTCCAAAAATGGCTCAGTTTTGTTTACATATGAAAGTGGGAAGTGAGAACTTTCCCAGTTATCAGGTGATAATTTCCTAATGACCACTGATGACAGCACTGCTTTAAAACACAAGGGCCCAAAGGTGATGAGTACAGAATACATTATGTCTTATGAACATGAACTAGAGTGCTCTGAGGCGGCATGGTGGCACACACCTATAATGCCTGGGAGGCAACTGGCACTCTGGGAGGCTGAGGCAGGAGGACTGTAAGTTTGAGCCTAGCCTGGACAGTTTAGAGACCCTGTTTCAAAATAAAAGGGATAAAAACTGCACTGGAGATGTAGCTCAGTGTGAAGACCCCAGGTTCAATCCTCAGTACTGCAAAAAAAAAAAAGAAAAAAAGAGAGGTGTGGCCTTAGGCAGGTTACTCCACTTCTCTGTGCCTCAATTTCCAGCTCAATAAAAAAAATGGCATTATTAACAGTGCCTACATGGCAAGGCTGCCTTCATACATGAAGGAAACCACAGGCCAGGGACCCAATTAGCAAAACTCCATGGGGTGCTACTGTGAGCAACAGAGAACCAGAGCTCCTGAACAGCGGGGAAGGGTGACTCTCCACTGCCAGACAGAGCTTAACCTAAAAGCAGCACCGTCTTCCAAGGAAGTGACAAATATCATCAGGCAGGGACAACAGCAGGGGTAGGTGTGCCAAAATCTCTCCCGGAGACCTCGAGAGGTAAGTGTCTGCTTTCCGTTCATTAAAACAGACTGAAAAAACACATTGCCCTTTGCTAATTATCTCTATCCTTTTGATTATGTCAAGGAAATGAAAACCTCTGGATTTCCCTGATATGTATTCATTTCTCCCCATTTTCCCCCAAAAGTAATGATCAAATGAGAATAACTCAAGAAACCGATTTATTTTCATAGATTATAGACGTTTTTAGCAAGTCTACCCATGTCGAGTAGCAATGGTTGTTTCATTTATGGTACTGATAAAAAAAGTTTCTTTTAAAATCAATTCATTTAATGAAAATAAAATAAGCAAACTGAAAGGAAACCAGTAAGTAAATAATAAGGCAAGAATAATAAATATGCTGGGCATGGTGGTGCATGACTGTATTCCCAGCTATTCTAGAAGCTGAGGCAGGAGGATTGCCAAATTTGAGGCTCGCCTAGGTGACTCAGCAAGACCCTGTCTCAAAATGAAATAGAATTTTAAAAGGGCCAAGGAGGTAGCTCCCTGAAGAGTGCTTTACTAGGCTCTGGGATCAATCCCCCGTAGCTCTCCCCGCGAAAAGAATAACCAATACAAATAACATTTAAAACAACGGCAGTTACAGCAGAGTATGGATAAGCCAAAAATTAGGGAGGGGGCAAGCGAATAGATACAGACTGAATGTGTGCCTTCTCTCAGGGTTCCTAGGCTGAAGTTTTAATCCTCAACATGGTAGCATCAGGAAGTGATTAGCGACGAGGGAGGTGTCCTCACGAATGGGTTAGTGCCCTCGTATCTTGAGGCCTGAGGGAGACCCTGACCGGTTTCAGCACAGGTGGACACACCGAGGAGGCGGGGATCTGCCGGTGCCTTCCCGTATCTGGGACTGTCAGAGGTGTCTGTGGTACAACCGCTCAGTAGCCGGCACTAACACAAACAGGTGTGTGGGGGGTCTCAATGGCATCTGTAGCATAAGCCCCTCTAATGGACAAATGGCGCCCTCACACTTAGGACGGTGGTGAAACCAAGGCAGAATCCAAGAAAGTGGGAGGGGCTGGGGGTTCCCAAAGCAGGGTTTCTTATCTGAGACCCCACAAGGCCTTGAGGTCTACCCCATCCAGGTGTGAGAAGTGAAAGCTGGCGCACAGGTGGAGCTGACCAGCTGGACTCCAGAGCCGGACTGGATTTGAATCCAGGTACGCCAAGGTCATGTCGGGAGCTGCTGTTCTTGGTGTCTCAGTGCCTACTCCTAGAACTGGAATCAGGCAGCAGAGACTTCTGCGTGAGTTGAGAGGATCACAGAGGTGGATGTAATTAGAATGTGCAGAACAGCAGTGCATAGCAGACATGAGAGCACAAAGCTGCATTATCTAAATGCTGCTCATAAAGGTGGAGCATGAACGGAGAAGATCCTGGGCTTTCCCGAGTCTCCCGAGGCTGTGCCCAGGGGCAGGGGCAGCTTGGAAGTTCAGTCACCCCTCCGGTAAGGAATTTTTGTTTTCTCCCAAGCCTGAAGAGATGACTGAGTCCCTGACCATGGTGGCACTCTTTGCAGGACATCCAGCAACACTTTATAAGTTGAGTTCAACACGAATACACATGCAGAGGTAAGTCAAATCTGTGTAAATAGCAGCAGATGCGAAGTGTTAAAGAATAATGGATGGAAGAATTAGCTGTTTACCATCTCACCTGCTTGTTTCTTTCCAGCATTAATAAGGTTAGAAAAGCCTATTATTACTGGATCCTAACAGCAGTAGTCCCAGACCACTGCCACCACACCTGTGACCTTGGGGGGATGCCTTGGGCTCCTGGTAAAGCAAAAGCTCCTATCTGAAAGTCAGGATGCAAAGCCTCTAGTGCAAATGTCCTACTAACTTCTCTGTATGTGGTTTTTGAACAATTCCATAAATATTTACCAAGCAATTGCTGGGGAAGAAAAGGTAGGGAAAGAGTAAAAGAGGGTGTGACAGGCCTGCTAGGAGTCCCCTGGGCTTCAGGTAAAGGTGCTGCCTTTGGGATGCAGAGGAAGGGAGCACAGCAAAGGAGAAGCAGCTTGTACAAAGCTCCTGTGGTAGTGAGAGTGAACAGGAGAAAGTCAGAGTGATGGTGGTGCCCAGAGAAAAGCATGTGCCAAGAGTCTGGACAATGAGCAGGGGCGAGGAGCAGTGGGTCTTTGTCCCAGAAGAAAAGCAAAGTCCTTGATATGATTGAGAGAGGAAAACAGAAAGAAGTAAGGAGAAAAACAGGATCAGATGAGGGAACCGTGGGGATTCTGTCTACTCCATGGAGCGGGCCTGAGGAGCACTTGCTGGCAAAAACAGAAGTTGGGCAGTTCCTACAGAGATTCAGGAGACACTGGACGTGCTCAGTTGGAGCAACCCAGATATCCAAGACATGACAAGGCCCAGGATTATCGTGGTCTCACTGAGCTCACACTAAACGGAGCCAGGCGGACTTGTTAACCTTTCACAGGGTAAGATACGACAGATAGCAGTCTACCAGAGCATGCTACACTGGAAAAAGAAAGGAGGTTTCCAAAGCGACCCTCAAAGTTCACGACAACTGGTTAATCAGACTTCTGTCTTCGCAGGAACTTCTTCCTACCACTGAATGCAGGCGCAGGGACTATGGTGATGGCAGAAACGAAATGGAGCTTAACACACAGGAAATAGAGATTGTAGATCATCAAGCCAAAGAGAGAACCAGGGAAACAGCTCCTAACTGAACTCCAGGATGCAGGTAAGACTGGCCAGTACTACGGTGAAAGCACCTAAGACTCCGGGCCTTTGGGACAGGATAGTTTACAAAGCAAAGAGCCAAAAGCAGACTTAACGGTCCCCAAAAGAAGAAAGTTGTTTTTAAAATTTAAAATTAAATGTTTTTTTGGAGGTAACTTTGAGCTAATCAGAGCTGCCCCAGCGTGTTTGATGCTCAACACCCAGATGTTTCCAAACTTCTGTCTGCTTGGCTAATGTTCTGCTTTTACACAGAAACCTTGGCAGCCTCTTCATAAGCAAAATGACCAATAGTTTAGTGACACGCACAACTCAGAGTTCAAAAGAAGTGTGCAGCAGGAATTACCCACCCACGCTACACTGTCTGCCCCACCCCTCATTTACACCTACTGAGAACCATGAAGAACCGGGTGGGTGTGGTGGAATGAAGATGAAGGTAAAGCTTTGGTACCAAGGAAGTCAAATTGGACTCGCAAGGAAACATACTTGAGGAATTATTCGTATATTTCATTTTCCCAGGCCCTCCCATCCAACTTCATCAGGTTTTATTGAAATGAGACTAGATTTAAGTTACTGTCAATACCAAAATCTCTATTCTATAGATAAAATAAATAAAAACATTTTTTTAAGTTAAATTTTCCAGGCTGGGGAATAGCTCAGAGGTAGAAGGCTTGCTTAGCAGGCATGAGGTCTGGGTCGATCCCCAGTACCACAAACAAACAAAGAAACAAGAAAACACGGTAGTTCTCTTCAGTGACCAACACTATGGAAGGAAGTCAGGAAGCAGGAACGGAAGGGACCAGTGCTAGGGGCAGGGAGTGAACACAGGCCCAAACACACTGAGAGGCCGAGACCTGACACCAGGAGGGCAGAGTGGGCAAAAGGAAAGGTGGGAGAGAATTAAACCACGAAGAAGTATAAAGCTCACAACAGAACAAAAAGGACAGATACAGGGGGCCAGTGAGATGGCTCAGCGGCGTAAGCGCCTGCCTGGCAAGCGCGAGGTCCTGAGTTCGACTCCTGGTACCCACATTAAAAAAAAAAAAAGGACAGATACAGAAAGGGGTGAGAACAAACACAGGCGCACAGATTTCCTAGAGACTTCCTTTCCAATCTCAAGACTGCTAAAGGCTTTGGCCTGTGTGATGCTCTTGGGTGACCAGGCCCGTGCTCCGAACCACATCGTGGGGAGGGGGTGGGGACCACTGCAGGACATGAACTTGGCAGGGAGCTCATCATGCTGGAGGTGGCACTGGAAAACCCTGCCGGATGACCTTGGGGCAGCCTGGCGGTGGCTCTCAGAGTCAGGCTATGATCAGTGTCTCCAGCAGGACGAGAACAGCAGCTCTTGAGGGCGGCACAGAGGTAGTGGTCAGCTTGGGCTAAGGACTATCATGAACATCAGAAAACAGAGTGTCTCTCAGCATCAGACCTTCCGGGACCTCAGGGAGCCTCAACCCTGGTTGTCGGAAGAGAGGCAAAGCCACATCCTCCTCTGCCACTTAGCCCAGGTCATGGGCTCAGTAAGGGAAGAAGCATGTAGCAATGACCACAGCTAGGAGTCTATTTTTTAAAAATACTAGACAGCAATTCATTTGTTCTTAAGATTTTGTGCTACCCTACTGTAAAAGTTCCAAGGCCAGATAAAATGAATGTAAGAGTCCCCTTGTGTTCGTCTTAACTTTATGGATGACATACTAGGAAACCGCTCCTGACCTACTTAACTACATCAACGGTCCCTGGCACCAATCTTCTTTTATTAATTTAACGTCCATTTCTTGAAGGCAACTGCGGCAGGGCACAGAACACAGGCAAAGAAAAAGTACAGTAAAGCAATATAAAGTGGGAAAATGGAAGTAAAATGCTAATGGCACAACATGTGTCACTGGTGCAGGATTTAAGAGAAAGTAGTGGATAAAAGCAAAACAGTAAGACAAAGAGCCCTACCAATAGTTAAAATTCATAGGAGGCCACAGCTTGGTAACATACATCAGAAGGGCCATCCAAGTCTTAACTTCTGATCATTTAGCTACAACCTAATGCTACAAACAGTAAGATTATCTTGAAATGTTCTTGATGAATACATTATATTTTCACTTCATGAAAATGAAAACAAGAGAAAGAACTTCAGATGAAATGAAATGGGAGCCAGCACAATAGAAGTTATAGCTCCTCAAGAAGAAACAGAGGTGCTATCTGTCTTGTAAGGATATTTCAGACAACTTGCCAAAAGTGGGCGAGGTGAAACTAAGTCGCTCTAATGATCATGCCGATGGTATATACAGCAATGCGGGTGGGGGGATGACAGATCTGAACATTAACACTGTTTTATTGGAAAGCTGTCTGTGTGTAATAGGCTGCTTTAAATATTAACTTTCAATATTTATATTTTAATATCCAGAAGACAAGAGTCTATTTTACAGATAAGTGACCTGTAAATTTCTATCAGAAAAAAAAAAAAAAAAAAAAAAAAAATTCCCTCCTGAATTTACTTTGTAGAAATACAAGTTTCAAGAAAATACTTTCAGGAAGGAAAAAAATATGTTGCTTAAAAATTAATGAGTTAAGAAAAAGAAGGTTTTCATACACCTAGATATAAAATTAGTAATTGCTGTAAAGTCAAGCCATGTGGCTTAAGTCATATGAATTTTGTTTAAAAATTTAACTTTACAACTTCTTCTCATTTTAAATTCATGGAGTTGTAAGAAATAATGGAGAGGTATCACATCCCTTTACCTATTTCCTCCAATTATACCATCTTTCAAAGTTCACAATGAGATTTGTGCTTTTAAAAAGAACTGAAATTATCGAGGTTGCCTTCAGTAAGATTCACTGTGGAAATCGGCAAGCCTACCCTAATTTAGCCATGTAGCAACCTGCACTGATGTGTGCAGGTAGAGCAAGCAAATCTTTATTTTCTCTGAAATACTGGAAAATTTTTGAATTCATGTAGCATTTTAAGAACCACAGAATGAAAGGTCTTAGGCTTGTGCTTTAAAAAAACACCCACAAAGTTTTATTTTGGCACACAAATTTCTAAGCCACTGTAAGCTGACATGCTTTCAAGAAATCAAGAAAACAATTTCATGCTCTTGTTTCAAACTGCATATAACCAACTGGCTGTCACTTTGTAAAAACCCCTCCCACAGAGTCATCTTAGAGGATTTATGAGATACGGGCCTATCCAGGATTATGTCATGAATTTGACAGTATTAAGTACAGTTTAAGAAGTACCAGGGATTGATTTCTGCTTCTCCAAATGCTGTGCTTCTGGAATCTCTGAGACACATGTGTTCAAGTCTGGCGAGCTGTGCTCTAAAATCAGGGCCACGCACAGAAAGTGGCAACAAGTTGTGGATGACTCTGGAAGTCAGCAGAGTGACAGAGATGGATAATCAGCTTCTGGAAGCGCAAGGTCACGAATCAACTTAGCTGAGTGAACCCTACACGTGACTAAAACCTTTCATTGGTGATACCAAGCTGAAAGCTGTCACTGAAGCGTGTTATCTCTGCAGAGGGCTGTCAAGCATTGCAAGTCAAGTAGAAAACCACATGAGTGAGTTCAGTGCATTGCCCTTGGCAGGCTTCCAGAACAGGGCACTAGGATGGCACTCAACTCCAACTTCTGATTACACCCAAGGTGGTGAAACTCTCCCGCACCATATTCACACGTCCTAAAGAGGAATGTCCCATCACAGTCTTCTACAAGACACCTGCATTTGAAATCTGACTCAGGACCACTGGCAGAACCTGAATTTTAATGATAAGCACAAAATCTACGCTGAGGAGTGAAAAGGTGTATACACACAGCAGTGCTGGTACACAAGTTCTTCCTGAGCAGAAGGAATCAAGGTACAGGACAGGGAGACTACTGTAGACAGGAAGGACAGCTGCGTAAGACATAATGAAAAAGAGCCCAAAGCCAGGAATCACTGCAGTGAGTCAGTGGGGAGCAATTCTGCGGACAAGCCAGGCCAACTCAGAGCAATCAACCCATGAACACTCAGACAAATGATGGTCTAGAGAAGAAAATGGAACTCCAATGCTGCACGTGCAGCCAGTTAGGGTCAAAGAAAAGGCAACTCTGTGACTCACAGCATGCATGAGACCAGAGAGCAGAAAGTGAAGTCGCTATAGCCCGTGACAGGGCCTCCCGCAGGCAAACTCCTAAAGGGGTGGCTAAGAGTGGCTTGTAGTGACATCCTTCACTGCAGAGTGTTCATTTAGAGACCAGGAGAGGAAGAAAGAGCAAACTTACTTTAATGGTTATAAGGTGTAAAAAAGCATCTAGACAACCCCAGGCAGTAGTAAAGCAGGTTGTAATGTAACATCCCAGTGTTGACTTTCAAACTGGACAGTGAAGCCTTACATGGACACCCCAGAAACAGACCTGGGCACCACAGTAATTAACAGGGAAGTGGCTCCTCGGTATTAGCAGTGGAAAAGGGATGATGCCGTCTTCACAAATCGCCAAAGAGAATAAGGAAAAAGATGTGGAAAGATCAAATTACAGATCTGAAACACAAAGAGATGCTAATCTTCACTCTGAAATATTAAGAAATATTAACAAAGCAAAACCTCAAGAAAGAGGATTTTATTTCCACTGGCACACTGGGCACAGTGCTATGTGACAGAACTATATGTGCTACCCCAAATGGTAGCTTCCAGCTATATGTGGCTAGTTAGCTTCAGAAAGGTGCCCACCACAACTGATGGACTGAATTTTAATCTTATTTTTCAGTTACATTACATAGCCATATATGGCTAGTGGCTACCATGTTGGATTAGATTTCTGAAAGTCCATTCTATGTCCTTTGCATGTATTAACTCACTGAATCATTATAAACTGACTAGGTTGGTACTACGTTACTATCTACTTGTCATGCTTTTAAAAAACTGAAGTGCAGAATAATTAAGTAATTTGCCCAAAGCCACCAAGCACGTTGCTAAAACCTAAGGCCAATTAAAGTTCCAGTAATGTGCTTTATTTAAGGAGCAGGTCAGGGTAAAGATGAACACCAGAGACACCAAACATGTTTCATGTTCACCCATGGAAAAGTAAAGAATTCAGTTCACCTGTTTTCCCTGTATTCTTCATCCAGGTTTTGTTAGAAGACTCATTGTCAAAGCCATCAAGCTGCAGCTCCTGGTATTCTTCTCCGACGCGTGCATGATGGTCTAAGATGTCTATGGGTGACTGGTGATGGCCTCTGCAGCTGACACTAGATGTGACCCAGTGCTCAGGACCATAGGCACCTGTTGAAAGAAAACAACATTTCAATTCACACGGCTCAGGGCTAGGGATGGAACAAGTAAGACTTAGAACACTATGTGGTGCATATTCCAAAATCCATTTTCCAACATGTCCTCATTTCAAAGAAATCAGCGCAGAGCTGAAAACTATGGCTCAGATCCATCTGCTGGACGTGGCAAGATTTCAGAAAAGATTTGTTACTTAAGAGAGGTTTGGGGCCGGTGAGATGGCTCAGCGGTTTAAGCGCCTGCCTTGCAAGCGTGAGGGCCCGAGTTCGACTCCCGGAACCCACATACAAAAAAGGGGCCGGTGATATCGCTCAGCGGCACGGGCGCCTGCTGGCGCGCGAGGTCCTGAGGTCGACCCCCCGGTACCCACAAAAAAAAAAAAAAAAAAAAAAAAGAGAGGTTTGCTTCTTGATTTGCAATCAAACGTTTGCTAACTTAATCTTTAATCAGATTCAGGGAGCTACACAGAAGGGCTACCAGAGTTGTTCACATTTTTGAAAAAATTTAAATAAGTTTCCTAAAATAAACAGAGCATTCATTCACAAGAAAGTTACTTAATCAATTTAGCAGTTTTGCTATTGTGAACAATGTCCTAAGTATACTTGCTTCTTAGCTCATAGGAATCTGTAAACAGGAAAAGGAAAAAAAAGTCAAAACTAAAAGCAATACAAAGCAGAGTATGGTGATGCATGCCTATAATCCCAGCATTCTGGGAGGCTGAGGTAGGAGGATTCAACATTCAAGCTGAACCTGGGCAATTTAATGACTTAGCAAGACTCTATCTCTAAGTAAGTGAAAAGTTTTAAAAAGGGTTAGAAATGTAGCTCAGTGTGAAGTGACTCACAGAGGGGTGCATTGGCACACACCTATAATCCCACCACTCTGGTAGGCTGAGGCAGAAGAATCTCAACTTTAGTGAAACCCTGTCTCAAAATAAAAAATAAAAAGTGGCTGGGGATATAGTCAGTGTGAAAGTCCTGGGCTCAATCCCCCAGTACTGGGGTGGGGTGGGGTGGGGGAGTGATTCGAATTCTGGCTAACTGACAAACACTTAAGACCTCCTCTAATGTCTGGGTAATTTTCCTCAATTATTGTCTTAGTTACTTTTCTCTCACTGCTGAGACAAAACACCCGGCGCCCAAAATTAAGGAAGGAAAGGTTTATTTAGCTCACAGTTTGTGGAGGTTTCAGTCCGTACTCAGCTGGCTCCAAGCCAGAGTGGCACAGGAGCAACTGTTCATGGTGGCGGAAGACAGCAAAAGCAGCAAGAGCAAAAGGGAGGAGCACGAGAGAAGACTCTTTCTGTCCTTCATATTGTATGTAGGCTGCCCACCTCAGGGTGGGTGTAACACACCCATAATCCCAGCATTGGACCACAAAACAATCACGAACTCTAGAAGCCTGCCCCCACAGCTGCGTGAGGCTTTGGAGGGACATC
This sequence comes from Erethizon dorsatum, assembly GCA_028451465.1. Lineage (NCBI taxonomy): Eukaryota > Metazoa > Chordata > Mammalia > Rodentia > Erethizontidae > Erethizon > Erethizon dorsatum. The sequence continues at coordinate 92,763,221 of CM051825.1, read as the reverse complement.
CAGACACAAACCATAACAATTATCAACCCAAACAATAAGATAAAAACAGACTATCGCAAAGAAGATGTTGATGGGATGGCAAAAGCCTAGCAACCTTGGAGAACTTTTAAGGCGTTGGCAAGTGCCACAGTACTTTCTAAAAAAGTTAACACCACCATCTCTTTATGGTCGGAATCCAACTGAACCAGAAAGTGTCAAGGCCTTTTCCTCACTTGTTTCATCTCTTACACACACTTCCTGAGAGTGTGAGGAGTCAAAGGGACAGGGTGTGAATCTGCTCATACTGCAGTGAAACGCGATTTCCCTTCTCATGTTTATAGATTTGAGAAAAGGGGAAGGGACATAACGAATGGCTCCAATTATCCTGTCCACAATTAGAATTTTCTTCCAGATGCCAAAAGAATATATTGCAAAATTGAAGGAAGTGCTTGTTGATATAGTTGATGCCTGACCAACATGTGAATTTTGGTGAGCTATACTTGAGTCTCTATGTCCAAAATATGGGAATTAATATTTTCATATCATGTATGTTTGTGTGTGTATAAAATGTGCTCTGGGAATTTACTAGTACAATAAAACCACAGTCAATGGGGGAAAAAATGCTACGAGACATGATAAAATGAATTCAACACGTACAACTCCAAAGACATAATAAATGCAAGCCAGCATTTGTGAAAAGAGACATCTGATAATTATCCTACTATCAACAATAATAATAATAACAGACATCTGCTAATTATCCTACTATCAACAACAACAACAACAACAACAATAATAATAATAATACCCTGCAGGGGCAGAAAAGTATTTGCCAATCATAGCACCTATCACCACTTTCTAAATATGGAGGCGATATAATTTAGCATTCTATAAAAATATAACCAGGGTTTGTACTAGTAAGATTCATTTATTCATTGGTAACGATCTGAAGATTTAAGCTGACTACATGCCTGCTTTCACACTTCTACCCAATATACATTCAAGTGTAATTTTAATTGAAACTGATCTTCCACTTCAGATTTTAAATTAATTCTTCTTGGGAGTGCGTCATGCTCCAGACACCCTTGCCTTGCAAAACTCCCTATATCATTAGTGGAGGAAACAGAACGCTTTTTCCAAGCTTGCAGGTATTGATTACCTATTCTCACATCCAAGCACTGTTGCCACTCCACACTGTATAAATCTCTCTGGTGTTAAGATACTTTATAAAGGGCTCAGAATTATATCATTAATCATTTGAAGTTGCACAAAGTTTCATAGTATTGAATGCTCTGTTTTTCAGAACTTTGAATAAATGCTTCTAAGTAAAAAACATAACACTAAATAAAGACCGTGGTTAACCTAAACCTAGCTTGGAGGAAGAAAAAACAAGGAGTAAGAAGCTTTCTTTCTAGGTATGACATTGCCCACCTAAAATAAGAAGGAAAAGCCATCTGCACTTTAGTTTCCTCTTACTAAGTCCTCCCCAGTGAGCAGCTCCCCAGCTCACAGCCTCACATGCAAGACGACACTCAAAAGCAACAGGGGTAGAAGCCACACTACTCGCTTGTAGAAATGAGATTTGGATGGAGTCATCCAGCCAACCTACGAACACCAACACAATCTAAACAGTGCTCCTCATTCAACATGAGATGAAAAACGTTGTTTTTTCTTTTTAATTACTGTAATAAATACCTCTGAAACCTCAGACTACAGGTCTGATCTCAGTGTAAATGTCCCTTTGTCAGGGAGGTTCAGTGCTATCTGGGCACTGGCTTCTTGGTTTCCTTTGGGTCTCGTTATCACTACTGTAATTTAGTGTTTACTCCTAAATATCTGTCTTCCCCACTGGTGGTTACCTCTCTGAGAAGAGGTTGCTTCGATGTCTGGTTTAGCACAAGATCCTCCACATAGAAAATCCTTAAGACACATCTTTTTGTGCAAACAAATTGGAGATGAAGTTGAAGAGAGGCAGAATTCTATCTTCTAATGATGCTATAGTATGTTCTCTGTCACGACTTTAATTGTGCAAAACTGTCTGCAGACTCTTTACTAATTCTTCTTCACTTCCTTGGTCTCGAGAGTCAGGATGCCAATTTTAGAAGTAAATACTCCTTTTCTTCATTAATACATTCGTCTCAACGATGACATGGTAATTTATGCTGTAAACACATGATGCGCATGACAGCATGTGTGTACAGATCTAACAAGCTGACCAAGGGTGACTTGGGTATTTTAAGGCAAGGGTGCAACAGAACTTTACTTTCAATGACTTGTGAAACACGATGATGTTTTAGACTTGCCTTATATTTTGCACGCTTTAACAGACTTCTCTAATCAAAGAAATTCAACCAAGGAGGAAATTAAATCTTATTAATGAATCCATGATTACATCCATTTAAACCTGGCTCAGCATTTGCTCAGGACCAGCCACAGAGCTGAGAAATGAGTGTTAGGGAGGAGCTGGGCTGCCCCGGTTTCCCTGACCAAACTAAGGTGCTGTGGCTCACTGTGCAAGGAGGTGTCTGCAGTAGAGCAAAGTTGGGTATGATAGGAGATAATCCTTGGTAAGTACTTACAAAAGAACCACACAATAAAAGCTTCCTAAGTGCTGACTTTTGTTCTTGGGCTATAAAGCATGCAGCAGGCTCGTCGCCCAACCAGGTGTGCATGGACAGAGAAGGGCATCCACCACTTCTAGGACAGCACTTGCAGAGGGGACATTTGTGTGGCATCCCTTCCTGAAGTAGAGTTTACTGGGCAGGTTTTCTCACTTGGGCAGAGAATAAGAGTTAAAAAGAAAAACAGGTGACTCCTCTGAGAAATGGGGCTTAACCCCAGCTTTGGCCGCATTTACTGACCTGTGTGCAAACAATTAAGTAGAGAAAGATAAAAATAATAACTTCGGAGCCAAGTGTGGTGGCACATGCCTGAAATCCCAGCACTCGGGAGGCTGTGGCAGGAGGGCTGCCACAAGTTCGAGTGCAGCCTGAACTACAAAGTGAGACCCTGTCTCAGAACAAAACAAAAAAAAAAGCAAAAACAAAAAAACACCTTCAGATGGAGAAGAGACTCCATAATACCAGCATCTTTATATAATGGGAGAGTTCTTATAACAGCAGTAAAGACTCACAATGCCACCTAAACCTAGTGAAGAAGGTTAACATCACAGGTGATGTAAAGTGGCTCGTAAGGACATCCTGATGGCATGCGGTAAGAAGGGCACCTCACTTCTGCAGTACTCTTTCCAAAAATCCACAACCCTGCCCTAATCACCAGCAATACATCACACAAATTCAAATTGAGGAACGTTCTATAAAATACTTTACCAATACCCTTCTAATATGGAAAAGCTATAAAAAAACAAAGAAGTACTAAAACCCTGTCACAGACCAGAGAAGACAAAGGAGTCATGACAATAAACACAATGTATTGTTCTAAACTGATGGACAGATCCAAAAATGGGAATTAATGGGAAAACTCATTTGTTCTGAATAATTTTGAGTTCGGTTAATAGTTATTGGTTTCCTATTTGATCTTGGTCATCAGGTCTTTCTTTTGTGATTACTCTGCCAACAAAGTAAAGAAATATTCATGAAATTGCACAGAAGCTGAATAAAATCTAAGTTTTATTAAGTGGTTAAATTTTAATATCCACACTTGACTAGATTTGCTGATAAACATTTGGGAGCATGTCCATGGCAAAAGAGATGAAAATGGGCACTGATTTATAGGTAATACAGGGCTGAAGAAAAAAAAAAGAGCAAGATGCAGGTGATATTTCATTATTTAAGGTTACATAAAACTCTTGACAATATATGAACATGGAGAAATTCACCTTTAAAAACTGTAGTTAAAAAACAACATCATTAGCTTAATTTATGGCTCATTTGTGCCTTAAAATAACCCTCTTTTCCTCCCCAGTGTGCCATTAACAAGTCACTGTATTCTTTCTCCCTTTGAGATGTGACAATTCAGTAGACTAGCATCAGGAAGACATTTCTACAGTGTGGAGAATAAATCACACAATTGGAGATTAATTCCAACTGGTCTGTTTAAGGCTGACAGAATTCCCCACATGAAAATAATGGCAAATACTGTAAATCCAAGTTCATGTCTAAGAGCCAATTTGCTACGGAGAGTATTCAGTGTTTCTTTTTTAGGCAGATTTAATTCAACAAACTTCCTTGAGAGGTATTAAATTTAAACAAATACTAGTTATTTTGTTCAAATAAAAATCTGAGAGAAGCATCTTTATTTTGCGCTAGCTCCACCCTCACCCCAACATGAAACACTACATAAAAGTCTAGATAACAATAAAAGTAACAGCCAGAAGACTTTCCGCAATTTAAGTAAATTGTCTCACTTCAATAGAGTTCTCTGTTAATAGATGACCGAGAAAAGAGATAAAGGCTGTGTGTTTAGAGCACATAAATCATACTTTGTCTAAAAGTGAGGAATTTTAAATACCTATCTATGAGTGCTATTCAAAACAATTCTTTCTTAAAATACATAAGAGGTATTTTACTAAAAATAAGCAGGCACCTTGAATTTAATTTACCACAATAGAGCCAAATAATGGTTTCTATCCACTAATGAAAAGCCATTAAAAATAATGAATTCTGTCTAAATCTAATTAAAAAACAAAAATAATATACATGTTATGTGCTGTTTGTAGTCAAACATGCTTATGAACACCCCCCTCAAGGAACTTTTATTAAAAGTATTACCTGGATCTAGGCTTATCACCCTGTATCTTGGTGCCTACTTTCAACCAACAACAATCCAAAATTATGTGTTTTCTTTTTTTCATAGTATTGAAATTAATGTTTTCCCCAAATCTAATACACATTTTTAAATTATTCCATTTTTAATTTAAAAACTTTATGGGGTTCAGCTTACAATTTCTTTCCAAATTCCAGTACTGGCAACTTAATTACCTTTGCACATTTATTGTTGTACACAAGAAAAATAAACAAAAAAATGCTAAAAAGCATTCATAGTGCTCTCCACTGTTTTTACTTTATTAATATATAATGAAGTTGTTTGACTTTGTTAGCAGCAATACTGTATCTTAAGCCAGTTAAGAAAATGTACGGCTATCTTCCAGATAATAAAATCTGCTGAAATTTTTTTCATTTTTAAGTTGTAGGTGTAAAACCTTCATTCTCCCACTTTACACCAATGGCATGCTTTAAGCAAATTATATGTAACTAACCAGAATATCAGAAATAATAGCAGACAATAGCACCAGAAAAAAGAGAATTGCTTCATTCATTTTTTACTACCAACTATTATTTGTCTCATTTCTCAGGGGGCCTATTTTAGAGCTAGATGATAAAACTAATTTCATGTAAAATTTCAAATAGGACTATCAAATTTGAGTATTGCCTACATTGAAACAGTATTCTGCAGACTGAAACAGGAAAGGACAGGGCACAAAGATGAGATGTGCTGTGACTTAGGCCTCTGGACCCTTGGCAGGCACAGTTACTGGGATCCAGTCCTCGTGGGTAAGTGGACCGCGTAATCTGCAAGTCGTGGATTTCGCGTGTTGAGTCAAAGCTAAGCTTAGTTGCCATCTGCGAATAGAAATTCATATTGCTCGCTTCTTTGCCTAGTAAACTTTTCACTCTGCTATGTGACTTTACTAGTCACACAGTCATTAAAATTGGAAATTGAAGATTCTAACCCTAATAGTGAAGGCCTCTCTGGAGCCCATTTTACTGTTCTCAGAAATGAGAGTGTCACAAAGAGTGAAGATGGCAACAGTGGCCACCTGGGAGGTCTGAGGTCTGCGTCACAGACCTGGAGATTCTCTAGGAACTAAATAATTAGTGAAACTGCGTGGGGGTTGTGGTTATAAGGTGAGGGTAGAAAAGCATGCACCATTAGCATGCATGCAACTCATAAAGCATGTTAGATCCAAGCGACTCGTAGCATATACGATTACCTATCCATAAGAAAATATCCATCAGCAATGTCTGCCAAGGGTGCAGAGGGGCAGGTGGGGACACACATGCTCTTCCCATTCTTGAGTTGAAACCACAGTCGGGTTAAAGAATTATTCAGTTTCCCTACACGTAAATTACAGGGTTACAGCAGTTCATTTGTAAAACTCCCCAGAGTTGCAGATTCGGCAATCAAACATCCAGTGATACCTGCCGTAACACATGTGTTAAGTCTGCAGCCAACCTCCACATCCCACCACACAGTCATCTCAAAGTAACCTCAGAGATGGGACAAGGGTTAAATAAACCTATGAGAAGTTGTCTAACAGTTCTCAGGATATAGAAAATGCCCAACAAATATGATTACGTATACTTTGCTCTAGGACCCACATCTAAATCTGAGTTCTGGACATGACGCTGACCCAGCTCCAGAAATGGCACTGACAGGAAGGCGGCAACAGGCAGAAAGTCATCTTCCTCTACTGCGTCCGGGCAGTGAGAACCCGAAACCACTGACGGCTGGCAGTTTTGTTCAGAGCAGGGGGAAGAATCTGCTCCTCCCAGGAATGTGACTGAAGAAGGCAGCGCAGGGAATGGCCTGCAATGGAAGAGAATGAGCGAGGGGCTATAGCTGGCAAGTACGAAGGAAGGAACACGAGAAGAGAAAAAGAAATGTGTAGGGGCCTAACAAGCCTACATTTCAAATTTGAATTTTACCTCTGGCTTTTCCGCCTCGAGTGCCTTTTATTTAAACACACTTGAATAGACTTTCTGCTATTGGTAACTAATGAAATAGAATATAATCAGAACATCTATTTAAGAAGACTAAGAATTAAATTATTTAATGCTTTCTACATTCATCACTAAGATGAAAATGTCAAATAACAAAGATACATATCGGGAGTGCGTTAAGGATGGAATAAATAAGGATAACATCTGATTCCACCTTCTTCCCTCTGCCTTTTTCTATCCACTTTCCCTGTAGGGGGAGGATAGATTTAGGTAAGGATTTAAAGATCTTATTTAGACAAAAGCAAAGGAAATAAGCTCTGAAGTCCCTTGCTGTGAATTTTTCCTTTGGTATCAGAGGGGTCCCGGGATAAGAATCCATAAAGGACTTCAGGGGAATGGCTGCATCTCCCTGAAGTCTTCGGCCTCAGAGAATCACTGGAGCTTTAGGTAGTAAGTGGAGAAGACTTGCTTAGAATTACTGAATTATCCTGAGAGGCCACAGCTGCATCCCAGAAAGCAAAGCAATCCCAATAGTAAGGGTCTGGCTGAAACCTGGCTGGCCCTCCCTATCTCTGTAGGGAAGGACTTTTTCATGTCATTTCTCTACTACCAGCATCCAGCGCACAATGTTTTGTTTAATGTAAGTTACTCTGGCTCACGAGAAATTCCAAGACAAAAAGAAAAATGGAAAAGTCTCCAGACACAGAATTTGGGAGCCTGGTGTTTTGGGGGGCTGATCCCAACCCACAAACCTAAGGGTTGAGAGGAAAGGAGAAAGAAATTAAAAACAGTTTCATGAGGCACTCACTGCACAGCTGAGGTGCCTGCTGTGGATGGGATGTGGGACGAGGAAACACTTCACGGAGTGTAGACAGGATGATTAAGACCCTTCCTGTGACAACTATAAAAAAAGGAATGTATGATCCAAAATATATTAACTATTAAACGCTATCTGGGGAAATGTCTAGACATAAAGTGCCACATTATGAGTTAAAGCGAAAACAACATGATGGATGTGGGTCTCTCTGTCACACTGTGAGTAGCCGACTTCAACTTGTGCTTGTTTCTATTTCAACAAGTTTACAGTGTAAGTAATTTCCACTAAGTGGGATCTAGAAAACAATTAGAAGCATTTAGCAGAAATAATAGTTACAAAACCCAGCTACTCAGAGGAGCCTTGCCTGACGGTGCAGTCTAAAACTGCACCCCAGCCATTCTCTATCTTGTGACTCCTGCTAATTTCTCTTTGTGTCCCATAAGAAAATACGCTCCACCACGTGAGAGACTAGATCATTTTAAACACATACCCATTTGACAGCGCTAGGACTACGGTAAGGCAGATGAGTCACTCGCCAAAACTTAAGTTATCAAACTAAATGATGTTTTAAGGCAATGTTTTGAAATTTAAAATGAGTGTGAAAACATCTACCATGAACAAAATATCAAACTTTTAAATACTATAGATATTAAGAGTCTGAGGCAAAAGGAAAACTCAGGAGGCAAAATATACTGCATTAAAATACAATTTATCTGGGTTACTGAGTTTTTTGGGAATCCTAGTCCTAGTTCTGATACTAACTGAGCCATGTAAGAGCAGATATCAATAGAATGATACCAGCCATGCTTCATCCATTTGGAGAATATTCACTATATTCACTGTGATAAAACCTTCTACAGTTTATCTTCTTAGATCCTTTTAACAACTTTCGTCAAGTATATGTATTAGTTTCCTTATTTTATGGATAAAGAAATGGGGGCTCAGAAGGTAGGAAACTTGTTTCCACATAAGAAGGGACAGATCAAAAAATCAATTCCACATCTACAGGTCTAAGCCATGCTCTTTTTTTTTTTTTTTTTTTTTTTTGTGGGTACCGGGGGTCGACCTCAGGACCTCACGTGCCAGCAGGCGCCCATGCCGCTGAGCGATATCACCGGCCCTTTTTTCATATGTGGGTTCCGGGAGTCGAACTCGGGCCCTCACACTCGCCAAGCAGGCGCTTATGCCGCTGAGCCATCTCACCGGCCCCTAAGCCATGCTCTTAAACAGGGGTGTGCAAACAATGGCCTATTTGCCAAATTTGGCTCATGACCTGCTTCTGTAGATCAAGTTTTATTAGAAATAGCCACGTTCATTTTGTAGCAGCAGAATTGAGAGTTGTAAAAGAGACAGCAAAGCCAAAATATCTACTCTCTGATTCTTACAGTAAGTATTTCCTTTGCCTGGTTCTATGAACATCAAAAAATGCTACTTTACCCACAGAAATGTTAATATATGTACATGTGGGCACCGTGTGTCCCAGCAATTTAAAAACATATATAAATACATATATATATGAAGATGTGAAATTACATTATTTATAAAACATGAAAATTAGAAATAACAAATGTTTATCAGAATGAACTTGCTATGCAAATTATGCTTAGTATATAATGCTATACAATGGTTTAAAAGTAGATAAATCTATTGTAGGATAAATTCTAAATGGATTGAAGTTTAAATATTTGAAACACATTAAAATTCAAGAAGAAATCATTGACAGTATGGAGCATGGAAAGCATTTCCATATATTCCCTAAATCCTAGTGACAGAAAAACTAATAAAATTAAATACATTTTTTGGTACTGCATGAGATTGTAGATATCAGTGAACTCTATACCCTGTATAAAAATGGGCAAAGGGCATGAACAAATAAAAAACAATAACAAAAAATAGGAAATAGAAATGCCCTCTTAATGTAGGAAAAGTTGTTCTACCTCAGAAGTAATGACAAACACATTAAAATTAGTAGTTAAGGTTTTTTAATTACTAAGTGTGCAAACATCAACACATTTGATTATAGTTATTAATGATATAATCAAATAAGTACTTTCATTTATCAATACCTATAGACTGATACAATCCTTATGGGAGAAAAATTGGTAGTAAAATTAAAAATGTGTGCTCCTTTGAAACTACTGTTAATTCTGTAGATATATTTGCATTTTTACAAGGTTAAAATTGGTTATGGTAGAATGAATCATCAGTAAAGGCCAAGATTGGAAACAAGGTAAATATACATTAACAAATGGTTACTTAACTAAATTACGGCAAATCAATATAATGAAATAATCTGGAATGAGGGAATGGGAAGGGAGAGGAGGGGAGGAAGAAGGGGGGAGGTAAGCTAGAATGGAAAGACCCCCCCCCCAAGCTTGAGAATGTGGGGCTGGGGTATAGCTCAATGGTAAAGCTCTAACGCTCTGTGCTTGATTTCCAGCACTATCAAAGAAAGAGAAATACCAAGAAAGACAGACACAAAGAGACAGTAAGAGAAAATAAATGACCATATATATTTATTTGTATATGCATCGAACATCTCTATAAGCATATTTAAGCAAAAAGTGCATAGAAATTTAAAATGGAGGGGCCGATGCGATAGCTCAGCAGCATAAGCGCCTGCCTGGCAAGCACGAGGTCCTGAGTTCGACTACCGGAACCCACATACGAAAAAAGGGCCAGTGATATCACTCAGCGGCACGGGTGCCTCCTGGTGCACAAGGTCCTGAGTTTGACCCCAGGTACCCACAAAAAAAAAAAAAAAAAAAAATTAAAATGGAGCTGGTATTGTCTAATACTGTTCTGTTTGTTCAGTCAGATTCACATAATAAGTAGATACTCTACTTTAACCTAAAAAAGAGACAACTATAAGAAGAGTCCCTGTTTCTGGGAAGTCAGTATGGACCTCACTGATATTATATACTTTAACCCCATCTGAAAACTCTGTAAATTACTAATATACAGATTACCATAAATGGACAATTGAGACTTACTCACTAGTGGTGTAAGTGCTGAAGCTATTATTTGAACTAAACTCTACAACTTTTCCATTAGCCTGTGCTACCTGTTGCTTCTCTCTTCTATTACATCTAATTTGCACTCATCATTCTGATCTCTCCGGAACTGAGGAGATCCTGATTTTGTCATCCAATTTCTGACCTGTGCCTTCTGGCTACATGCCATTCACAAATTTAATACATCCATCTCCTGTTTGATAAAAATGCTCAAAAGGCCATGGCCAAAGACAGACCTCTCCATCATTATAGTGGTGCATTGTCCAGAATTCCCCGGAAAGATTTTTCAATCTGTTATGAATCCTCACGTCTCCTTCTCAACTCAGAATACCGAGAGATATTGTCAAAGCTCTTGCTGAGATCCAGACACCGATGTCAGCTGCACTTGAAAAATGTAGCCATGTTTTCAACACACTGCAGGGTTCTACAACAAAGAGTAACAGGGAACTTCCTTTGTGAAATATCAGAACACAGTTCTTGCCAGGAAAGACATACTTTAATTTTCTGATCTTTGTAGAACAATCCATGACAGAATGGCTACTGGATACCGACCTAAGGGTTGCATGACATAAATGGGATATCTAGGCTTTCACTATCTAAAATTTTCATCAACATAAAATGTTTGATGAAAATCATCTCAAACCTTACAAATCATTATTATACTTTTAGGAGATAAAATGACCATTGATAGACAAGAAACAATTTCAACAGCCAGAGTTACAGAAGGGATATATGTATCTCCTTACAGATGGCAAAGAAAGTGGCTACTTTAGCATCCTATAGAAAAATCCCCATAATTTTCTTTATAAGTGAAACACACATTCATGTCAGGATTCAAGTTGCAAGAGGTGGCAGCCCAGTGCCCAGTGCCCAGCCAGGGATGATATGGTAAAAGGTTTCCACATGCTGACCAAAGGCCAGGGCTGCACATTACACATTCGGGAACTTCACTAAAAATGGCGCACATATTTGCTAGCTCCTGTATCAGTATCTCCAAGAGGAAGGTCAAGGAAAATGTGTTTTGAGAACAACGAAAATAGCCAACAACGGTACTCAGAGCTGACACTGAATACATCCTCTTATTAGACATTTCTGCTAAGTGCTTTACAATTCATCCATCTCACATAATCTCAAACCAACTGTAAACTGTAAACATCACATTATTCCTGTCTTACAGATGAGGCATGTGAAAGAGGGTTAAATAACCTTTCCAAGATCTTCGTCCTTATAAACAGCTTTTAACACCACACCCATCCATTCCTTAACAGGTGAACAGTCACAGATCAATGAGAGTAGATGTAGGTCCCTAAGTTTCTTAATTGTTCCTGACAATACTATAACCAATTTGTGAATGGAGAAACTATAGCCTAGAAAGATCAAGTTACTTGATATTTAGATCACATCATTAAGCAAGTACTGGAAGCGAGACTGAAATTCAGACAGATGGCCCTAGACTCCCACTTAACATCCCACTAGAGTTATATTTTAATTGTTAAGTGCATCTGGGTAGTTCTGATGTTAGCCAAACCTAGACATCAATTTCAATTTGAATTCCATGTTTAGGTCCAAAAGCTGAGCTCAGCTGCTCCACAAAGAACTAGATCTCTCAGACAATGTCACAGATTAGGGAGAATGGCCTACTGCTATCTTTGACCATGGCTCTTCATAATTAGAAAAGAGTATTTTACCAAAGTACTCAAAAATAATAACATTTTCAATAAAACCCTGTGTTTGTATGTAAGACCAAAACACGAAGTTAGCAACTCAATTTGTGGAAACAGTGTATCAGCTGAAATTAATTAAAATCACAGCTCTTTGTGTACTAAGAAGGTCTGTCCTATACAAGGTAATAAAGAATTTTTAAATACTTAAACACAATACCAATGCAGTTTAAAGAAGACAGCGGCAAGGCATCATAGTAGCTAACTGCAGTGAACACCTGCTACTGGTAGAAATGAAAAAGGGTTGGCTTCTGGGAGAGGGCATGATGTGGCAGTTTCATACGAAGTTCCTACATGTCTGAAATGAAGAAGACAAGGAGGCAAAGGAGGAAACAGAAATGAATCTTTTTTTAAGACATTGCAATGCACAATCTTATTCGGCAGGATGTATAAAAAACAGGATTAATAGGAAAGTGAAGTTAAGATCCATGGCTTCTGAAAAAGCAGGATTCAGCACATACATCTTTCCTTCCAGATTCTAGAGCTGAACCCAGTGTGAGGCAAGCATATGTCAATTCCTGTCCACCATGTTGATGGATTTTGTTGGAATTCTACAGTTCAGGAGCTCAGATCCCAGAGAAAATGTTTAGCAAGTTCCAAAACAGTTGGGTCCCGGTTTTGAAAAACAAGTGCTCTAATTAGCAAATTAGAAGTCCTTTCCTTGCAGATAAAACTGCTAATGCAGACAAAGCCTTAATATAAAATAACCATTTTCAGAAGAGGCTGACCAAGAGGAGGAAACATGCTGTAATCAGCTTTCATTCTCTGTGCAGCTTGGTACTCACCGGCAGGACTCCTTCTCCAGGGGAAATTTAGACCTCTGAAGTGTCTAAGTGGGAGGGGCTGTTTTCGTTTATTACCATTAGATTTCCTCCCTACCTCCCTCCAAAACACCTAAGTCAGAAAAACAACAGGAAAAAAACTGATAAGGAGCAGACTTCTTGTTTTTAAACAGCAGGCTCTTAACAGTGCTTGCTGAACAAGATCACATAAACAGACCTCCAAAGCATTGTGGGCTGAGCATCACTTCCTCCTGTACTTACTGTTTAACTTGAAATGTCTTTAAGGAGAGTCGCAGCAAGGACTGTTCCCCTCTCTTTGAATAAGATCCCAAGAGAAGCATACTGGAAGACACCAAGAGAAATGAACTCAGCTGCTCCTCTGGTTGTCTGTTCAGGGGGCCCTCAAGGTGCCTGCGACCCTTATCCACCTCTGCTCTTAAACACACCAGGTCAGGACCTTCCGTGAACACGAAGACTTCATCTTTCAGACTAAGGGCCATGAGGCTATGATGCTCTAATAGATATTGTCTCCGACATTATATTAGCTTTCCAAAGTAGCAAACATAACACCGGGTTTGAAAAGGCAATTCCTTTTTTCAGCCTCATCAAACATTTTCCGGTTCTCTGCATTTCTTTGGTGGTAATTTATCAAAACAAGCAAAAAGGGAAAACTCCGTAACTACAGTCATCTTCTTCACACTAAACAAATAGAAATCAGAAGACAACAAAGGAGCATTTTTCCTTTTCCTTCAGGAGATACAGTTTCTCAGTATCACCCAAAAACCAACCAGGTACCTTGATGGTGCTGAATCACATTAACTTGGGTTATAAGCACAATCAGAAGACACAGCTCACATGGCTCAAAAAAGTGGCATTTCATTACCTTGCTTAAGAATGATTGTGATTGAAGTCAAATGAACTGTTATCTGTGCTAAGAAAGATGATAGGAATCTATCTTTGGGCGATGAGAGTTCTGCCTCAAAATTTAACTCAGAATTACCTCCAACTCTTAAGAGTATACATTTCAGAAAACACCTCACCGACTCTATCCCAATGTGCTCCCATGTTGCTGAGAAGGCACGCACACACGTACCATCCAACCAGCTCAGTTTTGCAAGGAGAAAAAACCCTGGTTGCTGATTCTCTTCTCCCCACTCCAATCACAAGGCATCCCTGGGGTCAAGCCAGGAGCTTTGCTCCCCAGCTGAGTCATATGGAGGTGCGAGAGGCCACATGCTGAATGCCCAATGGCCACATGTGCACATGAGGGTCCAGAAAGAACAGGCAAGATGGAGGGAAAAAAGTACACACAGTTTAAACTGTAGCTATGGGTGGGGCACTAACCAACCAACCAACAAAAAAACTCTTCTAAAAGGTGCAGCAGCTGGGCATGTTGGCGTACACCTGTAATCCCAGCACTGAAGAGGCTGAGGCAGGAAGATTGCCTAGAGTTAGAAACCAGCCTGGGCTATATAGTGAGTTGAAAGACACCCTGAACTGGATAGTGAGGCCCTGTCTAGAAAAATAAAACCGAACAAAACAAAACAAAAGCCCCAAAAGATGCAGCTTGCTAAATAAACTCAGACCTTAACTTAACCCTTCATTTCCTGGTCACCACACCCTGCTCACTCTAGCAAACCGCAAGCCCAATTCCTGTCCCTTTGAATAATGTTTGCTCTATCTTTCTTCAGTATTTTTTTATGAGAAAGATAATTTGTATCACAAAATTCAGTATTGGACTACTGTGTACTCAACAGTTTTTTATTATTTCATGTATTCAATTAAACTCCTCATGAAATATTAATTCATTTGCAAAATATTCTTTACTACTATTGTATATTCATTAATGCAGGTATTCATTCAAAGTATTTTTCAAGTCTCATATTTATTAAGATCTGTTCCCAGGATACCCCAGAAGAGGGGGGAGAGAGGGGGAGAGAGGGGGCGAGAAGTTTCTTTCCCCTGACGGAAAACACATTTTTGTGCGTACGACTGCCATTCTTTTTTTTTTATTTTTATTTTTATTTTTTTTTTTTTTTGTGGGTACCGGGGGTCGACCTCAGGACCTCACGTGCCAAGAGGCGCCCGTGCCACTGAGCAATATCACCGGCCCTTTTTTCGTATGTGGGTTCTGGGAGTCGAACTCGGGCCCTCGCGCTTGCCAGGCAGGCACTTACGCTGAGTCATCTCATTGGCCCATGACTGCCATTCTTGATGTGACTATTACTTCCTCCCAGGAATGACCCATTTGAGAGCCAGGCAGTTGTTTCATGTTATTCCTCATTCTATCCTGTCTCAAAGACAGACTTACACTTACTTATATGGGCATCCAAACTGATGCGCAGAGACAGTACCCCTCACCAAGTGGGAATACAAATACAGGTGAATGTAAAGCTCTACTTGGTGATTTTAATTATAGATGACTGCATCTTTTCAATAGAATTTGCAGAGTATATACACTATGTCTCCAAGAATTTAAGGGTTTAAACAAAGGTGAGTGATGAGGATAATTACCCTACAAAAGTTCTTTAAAGTTGACTGTTTTGACATGCATTTTCCACCTATAATCCCTGAAATATCAACATCAATCCCACAAAGTACTACCACGATCATCTTCATTAGCACTAAACACCCCAAGAAAGTAATGTTGAATGGACTTAGGTGAAGAGCTGAAAAACAACCCAAGACTGGCGGCATTTTAATTTCACCAGGCGTGGATGAACCACATCTATAAGAAAGGAAAGGGTTCAGGAACAAAGGCATAACCACTCTCTCACATAATGCCATTTGCGCTCAAATAAAACACATATCTTTGGGGGAGAGTTCTCACAAAATGTTATTAAAGCTGCAACAATTTTCACGTTTATATCCAGTGAGTCTACGTGTGGGAATCTAAGAACCAAAGAAAATCCGATTCAGCAAAGGAACAGAGTTATTAGTAGATAGGGTTCATGTCTTCGCTCTTACGCCAAAGGAGGAAGACAGAGGGCACCAAGACAGAGGGTACACTCGTGTGATAACACAGCTCTGAAATACAGAGGCAACAGCCATTTAACAAGGGAAATTATTATAAAAACAGAACATGGAATTATATATCCGTAATTGTAAAATTCGCCACTCTACAAATGTTTTATAAGGTAAATTTTTTTACACTTCTAAGTGTAAAAGTGGTTCACACCATTTTGTAAGCCAATATCATATCTGCTTATGAACTTTGCCAAATGCTTTTCGGCATCTAGTGAGATGATCATGTAATTTGTCTTTGTCTCTGTTAATACGGTGTATTATATTTATTGATTTGCATATGTTGAACCAACTCTGCATCCCTGGGATGAATCTTACTTGGTCATAGTGTATAACCTTCAAGATTATTTGCTGCATTCTTTTTGCCAGTATGTTATTGAGGATTTTTGCATCTATGTTCATTAAGGAGATTGGCCTGTAATTCTCTTTTTTGGCTGGGTCTTTCTCTGTTTTTGGTATCAAGGTAACACTCACTTCCAGGAATGACTGTGGGAGTATTGCTTCCCTTTCAATTTCATTAAAGAGTGTAAGGAGTAATGGCATTAGATCTTCTCTAAATTTCTTGTAGCATTCAGTAGTGAATCCATCAAGACTGGGCTTTACTTTGTTGGTAAATTTTTAATTACATTTTTTATTTCACTGACTGATATTGGGTTATTTAGAATTTTTATATCTTCTTGATTCAACCTTGGTAATTCACATATATCTAGGAATCTGTCCATTTCTTCTGTTTTCCATCTTGTTAGAGCAGAGGTTCTCGAAGTAGGCATTGGTGATCTTCTGGATTTCCACAGGATCTGTTGTGATTTCACCCTTTGTATTCCCAATTGCATGAATCTGACTCTTTTCTTTCCTTCTTTTGATAAGGTTAACTAAGGGTTTATCAATTTTATTTAATCTATCAAAAAACCAACTGTTCGATTCATTGATTCTTTGTATTGCTTTCTTAGTCTCAATTGCATTAATTTCTGCTCTGATCTTCATAGTTTCCTCCCTCGTACAAGCTTTGGGCTTGACTTGTTCTTCTTCTTTTACAAGTTTGAGGTTCAACATTAGGTTGTTTATTTGAGCTCGTTCTGTTTTCCTGATTTGCGAATTCACTGTTATAAATTTCCCTCTTAGAACTGCTTTCATTGTGTCCCATAAGGTCCAGTATGTGGTATCAACATTATCATTTGACTGTAGATACTATTTAATTTCTTCTCTAATTTCATCTGTGACCCACTGGTTGTTCAGGAGGTTGTTATTTAATTTCCATGTGTTAATGTAGTTTTTGCTGTTTCTTTTGCCATTGTTCTCCAATTTCATTGCACTATGGTCTGATAATATGCATGGGGTAATTTTAATATCTTTGCATTTACTTAAGCATGTTCTATGGGCTAGTATATGGTCTGTTTTGAAGAAGGGCCCATGAACAGCTGAGAAGAATGTGTATTCTGATGCTGTAGGGTAGAAAGTAACTGCTTATGATCCAAACAGCATCAACCATTATGCTTCATGTCTTGAGCAATTATTTCAAGGAAGAATTGCATATTATTGTGAGGGTTTTTTCCTTATTCTAACTCAACTTCCAATAAGGAATGCTTTATATATTTGAACATACGTATTCCCCACCTCTACATCTATGTGGAAGACCAAGAGTTTATGTCTAAAGTTTACATGTATCTGTTTTTATTATTTAAAATGCTTGTTTTCCATGCTCAATAGAAATAATTTAAAAGCCATATATATATGTAGAAATACGTATTTACTGACAAAAACACATATAACATTTTTTATACATATACATTCATTTATCCTTGTTTAAAAACATCTGGTATCTTGGACTAGGAATTCCACTTTAAAAAGTTTTTTTTTTTTTTTTTTTTTTGTGGGTACCGGGGGGTTGACCTCAGGACCTCGCGCGCCAGCAGGCGCCCGTGCCGCTGAGCGATATCACTGGCCCTTTATTCCTATGTGGGATCCGGGAGTCGAACTTGGGCCCTCGCGCTTGCCAGGCAGGCGCTTATGCCACTGAGCCATCTCACCAGCCCTAAAAAGTGTTTTTTAACACAATAGTCAGATAGGCATGGCCCTGTGAACAAACAAGAAAAACACCTGCTCGAATTAGCCGAATATATAATGTGTGTTCAGCGGCAGTTATATACACTAAATCTGCAAGAATGTCACTCATTTCTGATTAGAAGGCCATGATTATAAATTATGATGTCATTAGCCCTTTTCTGCTTTTAACTGTACACCTCTCCTTCCCAGTAAAGGAATGGATTTAGACATCCCAAATGCAGCTAATATAAGACTTCAAGTTTTGATGCATTACTCACATTTGAAATGAGGCTTGAGACCATTCCTGTGGTGGGTTAATATTTCTCACCACTTCTGACAAGTAGAAAGGAGATTTGGGAGCTGAAAAGGCTGAGATAAATTGAAGGTCTTGCTGATAAAATGAGTAATAACAAAATTTTTGTAATGGAGGTTTTTAACACTCCACTCTCCCTGGTTCCTTAAAAACCCTTTACAATTCAAAAGATCAAACAACCAGAAGACCCACTGAGAGACCCATCTCAATATCAGAATATGGGGACAAGTCAGCCCTGTGACAGCATGACAAGTCTTGTGTGCAGTCTCGTAATGGCCCAGGTCAGGCCTAGACTGCATGTCACATGACCACGTTGCAACAGAAGTTGCACTTTTTCAAAGAAGTCTCTCCTGAGCCTTCATCCCACATCAGTTTACTCTGTCATGAGCCACAGAAAACTGTATTGCTTTCCTTTGGCACCACAGATCCCACCAGTCCACTTGAAAAAGTTTGATATTGTGTAGTTTATGACAACTCCTACTTCCCATCAACCCAACCATAACTCTTACGACACTTACCAGAGATGGCTAGGAGAGAACATTGGTCATGGACCTCCCCAAAGTGGCCTTGATAATTATAGGAGCTAAGTAGAGCAAAGTGCTTTCTACTACAATGCTGAATCAAGTCCAGTCTTGCAATTTCCACGTTGCAGTGGCTGCAACTCTACAACTACCTGTCCGTTATGCTCCCCATGGAGCATGGACCACAGAGAACAGCAATATACTGTGCACCCAGTGAGTCTTGAGTTAGAATAGTGAGAAACAAACTAATGAATGAAATCTAAGTCACCGGACCTAATCCTATAACAGATGTTTCCATATGAAACTTTCACTCCATATGAAATGGAATCCAAGTGGCATTACGCACAGACAATCCCTGTCACACAATCTCACTGGTGCCACCAGAAGACAGCCTCACAGAAGCATACCCTGGCTTAAAACAACGGTCTGGTTCATCATCCGTCAACATTCCTCACAGTCGCCTAGAACACAGCTCCACTTAGCCTTCTGCTCATTCCATATCTCCTGCTCATCAAGACGATGCAGTACCAGCCCAATCCCACGCAGGTGTCTCAAGCGATGGCTGATTTCCGAATTGCTGGTGGCTGCCTGCTTCCAGCAGTTCCTGCTGTGCACACAAGTAATTAACTTGCAATGCTCCACTGGCAATGACATATTCCATGGCATCAAAATACCCACCGGCAGGTAGTTAAGCATGCAAGGTGCTTCCCAAGTTAAACTTGATAACCAAATAGCACATGTTAAGTGTCAGCGAGGAAGACGGGGTGACAGGTATGTCCAATGTCAAGTGTAGGCAATGGTAACTGTGGTTAAATCTCCTTCCTTTGAACTCTAATTTGGATCCTGTAGGAGTGCACACGGACTGAGAATAAACACTTGCTTTTTGTCATGGAGACAGGTTTGCTTTGAGAGTTTTGAAAATAAAGCTGCATGGATCTAATTCAACAAGTAAGCTCAATAAAGAAACAAGTCATGCATAACACAGCACTAAAGGCCATGAATACTAGAGCCAGAACCTGAATCCCTTATCTACCACCTGATATATAAGTGATCCTGGGAAAGTCACCTAAATTCTCGGTGCCTCGATTTCCTTGTCTGTAAAATGGGGTTAATCAGTACATTAACCCACAGCACTGCACAAGGTCAAGTGGGTTAAATAGTGCCTTGCAGAGAACATAATGCGGGCTAATCATTAGCTCTTATTAGCGGGACCATTATGATTACCCAATAATGAGCATAAGGTAGGACTACGATAAATACCTGTAGGAAGATGACTGAATGAGCACACCTAAAACTATTTCTGCAGGTACTTTAGCAGAACCCACTTAAATAACATATACCTTCTCTCTTTATTAGTCTATTCCCAAGGCTTTCACTCAACATAGTCATTATTCTTGATTCTTTACTAACCACAGAATTCTTTCATTTTCATCTGATTTTTTTAAAGGCTGAATAATTCACAAAGGCCCTAATCTATACTGCTTTCCTTCCAAAACTGTAGGTCAACGAGATAGATGATAGGGGATCACATGACAATAGTGTGGGTTGGAACTACCCAGCAACTCATCAAAAAGGCTTTAAAAAAGCAGAGAACAAAGCCGAAGCTGAGGTTGGGCCACGCATGTAAAGGCATGACACAACAAGGAAGGACAAAGCAGCTATAATAAAGCCTGAGAAAAGGGGCTGAGGCAATAAAGACGAGAAGATTCACATGAATGGAGAATTATTGGCTTTATAGGCGCCTGGAGAAACAAAGAACAGGTCATATCACGTTTCCTTCCAGAGAAGGGCAGCTGGGCGACTTGGAATTCAACAGTGCTTGATAGAGGCTTTTGATCTCAAAAGAACATTTTGCTGTAGGGCTGGCAGTGGGGGGAGATCATTAACTCATAACCCGCCATAAATAAACGTGACTGTGGCAATGCTGCCCAGGGGTGGGCACAGAGCAGGGAGCATTCTGAGATGCCCCCCAGGGTGCAAGGAAAGATCCCCTTGGCTAGGGCATTTCCCACCTCCATCCTCCACTTGTACTTCCCTGAAGATTACTGGCTAATTTGATCCTAAGTCACGCTTTATGTTTCAAAGACATTCTGCCAACATCTTTGGGAAAGCTTCCAAACCACATGAGATAGGATAAAATGGAAGTCTCGGTCCATCAACTCAGGTCTGCATTCCTGAAAAGATAACAACCTCGCCATCACAGCTTTGGCCTTCCAAAGCAAACTCCACATGACACCCGCAATTCTATTTCTACTAATTATATGTGTTTTCCAGCTGGTTATATGTTCCCCAGATGCATTAAATGAGCAACTAAAGCTCTGTAAAGAACCCTCTCTGAGAGAACATAAGGAATCCCAATGTCCAATCTTTTCCACGCTTGATTCTGTCCCCTCTACACCTTAGAAGAGGAGTCTGATCACGAGACAAGCAGGGATCTTGTCAAAACAGACCCTGTGATGTCTCGCCTTCTAGAACACTGCCTGCCACAGACAAAGCATCAAAAGCCACTTACTGAAAACATCATTCACAAGATTTACTGTATATAATATACAGATGATTATGTGGGACTAAACACATGGCTTATTGATTAACTAAAGAAGTTCCCATTTTTTTAACTATGCTTCTTCAAGTAAGCATTTGTTCAGAACAGCTTAATGGATTTGATTGCAGATATGAAAATGCGCCTGTAAGCTAAGGAGATCCTTCCTTACCCATGTTTAACTCACTGCATTTCTCTCTGAGACAGCCTGTGTTACACCCATTTTACAGGGGAGAAAGTTGTGCTCAGAGGTTAAAGACATTCATTCAACACAGGCACTTCTAGGGGCAAAGCGAAGAATTTGCAGCCAGGCATATCCTAGTCTAAACCCTACTTTTCTTTAGGAATATGTGATCTCCTCACACTGTAAGGGATAAAATCATTCGGCTCTTTCTAGACAGGCTACACTTCTGGGGATGTCTTGAGTGTCAACAGTCTCACAGATGTTAAGCATCATCTTAGAGACAGGTCCCTCTCACCATGTATTTCTACGCAGACTTAGAGGAGCTTAAAGGACTTAAAGAAGCTTAAGATGTGAGATCTACTGAGGCAGAATGCAAATCAACACCATACAACACAACCCTGAAATCCCTGCATCCCCAGACAAAAACATCTCAGGCTCCAAGGAGGTCATTTCATCCAGGGAGAGAAACTGACAGAAGGCAGAGGATGGCAGGGCGGAGACCTTTAGCACACAAATTCAGTCTCACAGCTGCTCAAGTGGAGCACCTGGGAATCATCTAGAGAGCGTCAGAGAGACTGCTGCCTCCACCAGAGTTTCTTCCACACGTCAGGGCTGGGGAGGAATGGGTGTGGAAATGTGCATTTCTGCATGTATACCTGTGTGTAAGTCACTGGAGAAACTCAACCACTGAACTACATCCCCAGCACTATTATTTGTTATTTGGAGACAGGGTCTTTCTAGATTGCCCAGGTTGAACTCAAACTAGAGATCCTCCTGCCTCAAGCATTCCAGCTTCCTGCTGGGATTATAGGCTTGCCCCGCAACACCCTGCCCAAAGACACATCTGGAGCTCTTGAGGAGCTGAGGGCCCTCAGAAATGTGCATTTATAATAATCCCCAGGTGGTGGTGCTGGTCCACTCCGAGAACTCCTAGAAAGGAGTCAGCCTCCAACAGCTGGAAGCAGTTGCTGAAACTCAGAAAAGTGACCCAGAGAAGAATCAAGATTTTTAAAGCACGGCTGGATTTTTTCGGTCTTTCTTCTATATTATTCTTTAATATAGTATGCAGATCAAACAGAACACAACCACAAGACGTGACTGTCCAACCCTGGAGGAACAACGTGCCTAACCTTTCTTACATAGGGAACTAAAGAAAGAAGTAGGCCTCGATTACCCCCAGAAAACAGAAATTAATCTGATCTAAGCAGCAAAAGGAGAAGAGTGAATGATTTAATTCTCCTCTTTTTATCTGACCCCGAACACTAAGATGCCCCTATAACGTGACTGTAAGGTTATTCCCACAGCTGGCAGAAATTCTGCACATTCCTTTTCAGGATGCACAAGCCCACGGTACAGTATGGAGACGGCAAGGAAGACCTAGATTCTCAGCAGTGGATAAACAAGAATGCGTGTCTGGCTAAGTTTATCCTGCCCAAGATCATGTTTGTGGCTATCAGCACCAGTTTGACCTCTCTGGCCTTTTTCCAAGTAACATCAGGGCCACTTCTAAAGGGAGTCCTGGAGAGGAGACAGAAATCAGTCCAGTGAATCCTTAATAGAGCCCTACTCTGACACCTATTGTTATCCCTAATTTACCAATAAAGAATGCAGGCTAATAAGATACATAATTTACCCAAGGAAAATCACGCAGCTGAAAAGCAAAAGGCCTGGGATTAGAGCAAGACTCCAGTATGCAAGTTGCCATTCCCACCACCATCTGCCCTTAATTGTAGGATTTTAGAAGCTGGGGTACCTAAGTATGAGGGACACTAGCTAGAATACGGGGATACCTCCCAAATCCCTCTATAAAGCTGTAATTTCTTACTACCAGAAGCAACAAGCCTAAAACTATCTTGTCTTCTTATGCAGAAGAAAGGAGGGCACGACTGCATACTTGTTCCTCAAAAACACCACCCCTGTCACATCTGGACGATTAGTCCTACACTGGGGAAGCCAAAACAATGACTCTAGTCAGCTGTTGAGCAGAGTACATTAGATTTCTTCTTCCCCAGACAGACTCCATTGATCTGTTTCTCTAAGACTCAGTTTCCAGAGTAGACTTCATAACTTAGGTTTATGACTTGACCAAATGGCGCAGAAAAACCACCCCGAAAGCTAAATGATTATATTATGCACATTGTGGACTGCTACATTTGTGGAGCTGGCTACACAAACAAGGGATTTATCACTTGGATACAGACGACCTCACAAAGGGTTCGGTTTTAGTTGTTAAGAAAGAACAGGCTGTGTCACACCTCTGCAAGATGTGTGCCAGCCAGCCAGCCAGTCACACAGGACAGAGACAGTTAGGCTCCGACTGTATACCCAGCAATGAGATCCAAAGTGAACAAAGTAGAAAACCTTCGGGGCTTGAGCTCTGGACAGGGAGAAAGACATTACCCAATAAAGCACATATATTTGGAAAACTTCAATTTTGGGGGGGAAAATGAAATAATTAGAAGCCAGGTGTGGTGGTGTACACCTGTAACCCCAACACTCAGGAGGCTGAGGCAGGAGGACCTGCACATTTGAGGCCAGCCTGGGCTGCATAGTGAGTTCAGAGCAGTCAGACTACCTAGCAAAAGCCAGCCTAAAAAAAAAAAAAAAAAAAAAAAAAAAAACTGAAGTAAAAATACCCTAGATACCTCAGAACATAGGACCTCTTTGCTGTTTTGTGGTTTCTGAGGCAAGGTCTCACTATGTAGTCCAGGTCAACCTTGAACTCACTGTGTAACTGGGCTGGTTTCAAACAAGCAATCATCCTGCCTCAGCCTTCTCAGTGCTGGGACTACAGGCATGTGCCACCACAGATGGCAACATAGGGCCTCTGATGGACACACAGAGACAGGGAGGGGATTCCAGGCATGTGGAAAGCCATGAACAAAAGCGTTTACACAGAAGACAAGGGTGAGGATAGCACAGATGCAAAAACAATGAGCTCTAATGTTCTGGGATTGTTTCTTGTATGGGCAGACACATGGACCAACATTATAGATGTTATATTGATAGAAGTAAACAAGTTTTATGAAGTTATTTGAAGAACAAAACCAAAATGAACATGGCCATGTCTCCCCTGCCAGTACGATCGTTGTCGAATATCTTTTGGTGGCGGACTGCGCGGCAGATACATATCGCTTGTTTCCACCAATCACTTCTGCCCATCCATACCCACCCTGCAGAGAATCTGCTGTCCAAATCCGGTGACTCCCCAAATCCGGTGACCCTCTCTATAGCTTCCTTTCCCCAGGGTGTTGTCTCAGTCCAAAGAAGACCCACAATGTTGTCTCTACGGGGAATGTGAAATTGGGACACACAATTAGTTACATTGAGGCCTTAAGCTTGCAGCGGCCATTACTTAGTTAAGGAGGAAAATCTCTGGAGATGCAGACAGACACTACCTCTATAGACTGGTAGTTCCTGGGACCATGGCACAGCAGAACCATCAATCTGAAGGACAGCCACACTTTGGACAGTGGGGATGCAGATCCCAGGACCTTCCCATAAATAGGTTCCTTCCCCAAGTCCAGGCTGGATGTCCTGCCCAGCTTTAAATCTGATACACACGGCTGTATTCTCCAGCAGAACTTCACCTTTGCTTAAAGAAACTTGGTGTCAGTTTCTATTCTTTCCATCAAATGATCCTTGACTGATACAACGAGGGTTCAGAGGGTATTTAGACTAGAAAATTTTGACAATCTCCAATTTAACAAGTCATTGTCATTCTCAGCTGTATGTTCTGTGTTCTATGGACTGAGGCAAAGATGAGAGGGACTCAGTTCCTCTCTCTGTAGACTGTGCCATATCCAGCAGGGAAGACGCCCATAAAGGCAACTTACATAAAGCAGGCTCATAAAAGAGAACTGCAAGAGAACGAAACACCCCAGAACTATGGAAGCATAGAAAAGAGGGCGATTAATTAAGAGAACCAAGGATGGCTTCACAGAAGAGACAGCATTAGAACTTTACACCCTCATCTGTCCTGAAATACAGACAACATCACTCTATGAGTATCCTTCCATCCGACTGAAAAATATTCCTTGAGTATTTGTAACCAGCCTAACGACAAGCAGAAATTAAAACAATAAAGTCTACAATGGTTTGCTTGGGGGAATGAAAAGGGTACTCAACAAACCAGCAAAACATATAAACCTCATTAAGGCAAATCCTCCAAGCCAAATAACAAAAAGAAACTACAAGAGTCACAGATTATTAATCAGCTACAGATGTCTGCGTTGAGAGTAAGAAAGGGGCGGTCAAACCACTTAAGTGCCATTATCTCAGCCCAAAGACCCTTGCTGGGGCTTTCAGGTTTGCGAGCAGGGAGGAGGGCACCCAACAACGCAAAACTGGCTGCTGAGACTTGAGGAAAAAGAATTACAACAAGAGAAGTGCTGTTCACATCCTGTTTCAGACGGAACAAAAAAAATACTGAAACTCCTTTGGGACAGCAGATGAGACTCTTGCCCAGTTATCCCGTGACCGTGTGCTCCGAGTTTCTCCCAGCTCCCTACACAGAAGCTACCGAATGACCTTAGCGCAAGCAGAGGAGGTGAAGGCGCTGTGATCACCTAACTGTCCTGGTGGATGGAAAGTTCTGGCAATTACTGACACCAGAAGACCTATGTTTAGTGATTACATGTTTGTGTACCCCCTCTAGCAATGCTGCATCCAAGTCAATAAATCTGAGTACGTTATACAGCACCGTGCATCATTCACCTAAAACTGCACAGCCAAAGAAGCAGAGCAGATGGCAAGCGAGAAAGAAATATTGATCACCATGAATAATTTTTTACTAAAAAGCATATAAAAACTGGATTTTAAAATATTTCAAAATAATTTATTCACTGTGGTCTCGCTGTTTTACATTTCAGTTTATAAATATTTACAATGCACTAACTTCATAAAATAATTATTATTCAGTGTTCACTGTAAAGAGAAAAGCATCAGAGACTGTGTGTATGCCTCTCCTAATCTGTGTGACAATATTTTAATTTAGCATTAATTCTCAACTGTTCCCAGTTAAACATACACGGCTTTATTTGCTCTCTTTTTCAGGTGATATTTATAGACAAGCAACATTCATCACAGTATGGTTTTTATTTGTAGTGATTTAGTGATATGAGGGAGGGATTTCAGGTTAATATTAATGAGGAATAAAACAAGTTTTCAACTCAAATTTCTGTGTGTTAAACAAGTCAACAGACTAAAAAAGTAGAAAATCGTAAGCATTTTAACGATGCAAGGCAATTTCATTAATGAATGTTTTGGAGGAGTGAGATACACCCAATGGTACTATTGTGGGATGAAACAAGACAGCGAAACAGCCAATAAGGAAGACCCATGCTGGATGCCACTGCACCTGTGTGATCAGAAATGATGGTAATCCCGGACACGGCTCTGAAAAGGAAGTGTGCAACTGCACCCCTCCACTGCTGCCAAGTGTACGTCTCAATATTTGGATATAAGACGACGGGGGATCATATTTTCCATGTACCTGGAATACGTGTTTCCATAAGTGTTTCTTTTAGGGCTTCAGCCCTGTAGAATGAATGTGTGAGTGTAAGTGGTGGGGGAGCAGTGAGTTGAAAGTTGGGTATTACAGTGATATATTCTATGTAAATAATTGGACGAAAATTTATTTGTTTTTGTCTTTTTTTATCTGGATGAAAATTTAAAACAATTTCTCATGACCCTTTTTGGAGGATAGGGACCATGTCTGTTGGAGGAATTAAAAAATGTATATGTACATGTATATGTATATGTATATGTATATGTATATGTATATGTATATATATATGACTTGACAACAGAACATACAATTTTTTAGTAAACATATTTCATTTGTTCATAAAGTAAGCAGTTGGTGTATTTGTTCCTTTCCCCAGAAAGAATGAACTGGGCAGTTCTACCTCTAAAACTGAAATTCTGTTCTTTAATGAGTATAACATATTATTTTGTACTACCTACTTTAGTAATGGAGAAAAATAAGAATTCCATGACACTTCAGTGATGTGAAACAAAGCTTTTTTATTTTAAGTCAGACAATATTAAAATCACCTATTGTTAAAGGAGAACTTTCTCAAGTGCGTTTGTATACACATATAGATATGTGTGTGCTTGTGATGCTATTATTTCAATGGAACCGAAACATAACATAAATCTTTAACTCCCCAGGGTAATACAGTAGGATAACCACCAAGCACGTTCCCCTACCAAAGTAAATTTAAGACAAGGGTATTTTTAATAATGGGTAACTGTAGGGGAATTTGACATTTAGTTATAACTGAGCAGGCAGGTTTCTAGCCAGATACCAATACTGCTCAGGATGCAAACATACATACAAATAGATTTAACTATAGTTGTACTTCTTATGGTATTTTATTCCTCATGCCTAATTCACATACATTTATGTAGATGTTCATAAATTTTTCCTAAGTCAAAAATGAGACAGCATAGCATTGCAAGTTACAAATACTAGTCCAACAATTAGAAACAATCTGAACATCATGGTTTTTATCATCCTCTGGGACCATAAAAGCATTAAAATTCAATTTATATAACATTTACTTCTCATAAGGAAAAAAATGGCCATTAACATTTTCTAGTTAAAAACATCTAACATCCTATTGGGTCACCAATAATAAAGACTGGGTCACATAGATGAAAGTCTAAAAAAGACCAAAGTACAAAATGATAAAATTAGAGGGTACACACAACCGTGCACAGATCCAGAGCAGGAGAGCAGTCAGTGATTCTCATCCAGCAGGATTTTAGCCTAAACCACAGTTTACATCCAAGAACCAAGGTGGGGGTGAGAGATTAACTGCCAGGAGATGCCATTGTGTAAGATCATTAAATTGAAATAATATTACGATTATAACAATTTATCGCAAGTTGATTCCATCAGATGATTTTTTAGAAAAGTCTCCTCCTTCTGCAGGACATGCTGATGTTGTTCAGTCAATTCCGACGCCTGCAATTTCCTTCACCTCAATGTCTTTCTCTCCAAGTTTCTCCACTCCCATCTGATCTGTGAAGTCCTCCAGTCCACATCTCAAGATGTTCTTGTCTGTGCATCCTGATTTTTCCTCTTTATGCTGCCAAATTCCCGTAATTTCACTACAAAATATTTCCAGGGAACCGCTGCTATAACTTAGCTCAAGAAAGAAAAATGGAGGTAGTTTGGGATTTCATAAGAGATAAAGGGGAATAGCCTACCTGTGTCAGCATCTGAAGAATCTTCATCTTAAACACTTCCCCTTGCTTCTCTGAAGCCAGGCTCCCCTCTATAATCGTGCCTGCCCAAACTGTGCTATTTTTCAGCGTTGTAATAAATGTCTCCCCCATGAATCTCTGCAGGTCCCTATTGCTTACTTCATTAAAAAGAAAAGCTCTACAAGCCCCCCTTGTCTTTACCTACCATGTTATCTTACGCAGACCATCAAGGTGATGGCAGCGGGTGGTGTATGTAGCTTTTCTCAACCCTCACAGTCTGTGTTTTATCACTCCAGCCTGCCCAGATTCAACACAGCAGTCTCCTGGGAATAATCATGCACAAAATTTCCAGTACTACACTTCCCAGCACATGGTCACTAAGGGTTGTAAGAAATGCCCCTCAGATCAGAGCAGCCAGCACGGAGCTCTATTCACACCTCCACAAGGGGCCAGGATTCTGGGCACAGATGGGTCTCTGGAAGAAGCCAAGCCAGCCAGCACTGAAGTTGGCCTAAGAAAATCCATTAGGAAGACAACTGGCCGATCAGTGAGCTAGTGCCCTGCCCAGACTTCCGCCCCACTTGTCAAGGAGAGTCGTACAGGCAGGAGCAGTCTGCGACTCTGCCACACACAGAACAGAGATCTTCTCTGGAATTCAGAATCATGCGGAGAAGTCATCACAGAAGCAGGCCCAATGCTGAGAGCAGCAGATTCCACCAGCCCCTCATTTTCCCCTGGGGCATCTGGCTTCAGAGTGGCACCTCCAGGGTCCCTGCTCTGTATCCCCCTAAGGGTCTTCGGGCCCTTTCACTCACTCTCACTGAGCACAGGTAGCTAACAAGAAGGTAAGAGAATATATAGTGCCCCTCCTTGGGCTTCCGCATTGGTACAGAAGGTGCAGTGCCAGGTTAGAAAGGCGAGCCCCAGGTTAGAAAATATGTCAATTAGATGGGCAGCTGAGAAAGAGCCCGGGCTGTGGGGAGGGTCTCCCCTGCGCCTCAGAACCCCCTGTCACATTTATTACACAGCTTAACTGCTACTGCGACACCTAACACTAAATTTGCTGGGAGGCCCTCAGGTGAAGCTACAGAAATGCTGCTTGGTATCCAGAGAGGCAACTCTTCCTGGTGAGGCCATCACAGACTTCTGGCCAGGTTTGCAAAGACTGAGGGACAAAGTCAATAGCAGCATGGATGGTGCTCAATTTCTTTCTTTACCATTCCTTCTGGCTGAATGCCTGGGCCAGGACCTCGCTTCTCTCCACTTTCGCCCCTTTCAGATGATCTGATTGCCAGCAGCAGAGCAAAGGTGATGCTGTTATGAGGAGAACTTCACTGGGGCAGAGAGAAGCCTCCTAAAGAAGGAGCTAAAGCTGGACAGCAGGCTGTGGCAGAATCGAGCTAAGGGGAAAGGAAAGCCAAGGCTGCGGGCGAGACAGCTTCCCAGCAGAGAAAGTGTTCGGAGAAGGCCTGGGGGAATGGAAAGGGAGGTGGCAGGAAAAGTAGGCAAAGCCAAGTCATTCTTGAGACAAAGGGATGCCACTACAGAGGGTGAGGGTGTGTGTGTGTGTTTCCTCTACAAGGTTACTGACACAGTCATTTTTTAAAAGACCCTCCAGATATTCCTGCAGAAAACAGTGGCATAACAAGACAGCACACTTGGAGAGCTATTCAGAGTCTTCTACAGGTGTTAAGGCAAGAGATTGTTTGAGTGAGTGGTGGCAGTGAGTATGGGAGAGAGGATGGGTTCAAGAGACACTGAGAAGGGAAACTGATGGGAGATAAAGAATACAGAATGAGGGAGATCACAGGTTTAAAGCTCATGAGAAAGGACTTATATTTCTACTCTTCATGGGGCCACAGGACTGGAAGAGGAACAAGTTGGAGGTGACAGGCACAACATGGTGAGGGGCAGATTAAAATAGTCTTGTTTTAAGGTGCCCTGAGAACCCCAATTCTCAGGACGAAGTAGGCTACAAGCCCTAGCTCAAAAGGCAGATTTCAGCCAGAAACATCAATTTGACAATGCTCTTGGGATAGATGGCAAATTTTGAGGCAGCCTGGGAGATAATGTAGGGTGAGAAGACAAGGGATGTCCAGATAATCCTTAGAGTCATTCCAACAGTTGGAGAATTTAATGAATGACAATGGGCTTGACGCTTTAATCATTCAAAGCCTTGACATAGTTAAAGTAATGGCTTGTCATTCTCAGCTCACAAACCTGCAAAGAATTCTCCTTTAGTGCTTAAAACAAAATTGTCCACAAAAACTTTAGATTTCTGGCTCACAGTCCAGGTGGCCAGGCATCCTATGCCTCAGCAGTGGCTTCCTGAGGCCCCATGTTTGTAGTACACCCTGAGGCTGTTAAGCATACAATGCTTCCAGATTAGAGGAACAGTGGGATTCTGTGTCTACCACTTTCTTTCTTTTTTGGGGGGGGGGGGTAAGGATTGAACCTAGGGCCTTCACATTGAGCTACATCCCTAGCCTTTTTATTTTTTATTTTGAGACAGAGGTCTCCCTCTGTTGCTCAGCTGCCTGGGCTTGGCTTGAACTTGCATCCTCCTGCTCAAACTCCCCGAGTGCTGGGATTACTAGTGTGTGCCACCATGCCCAGATTACCATTTCTTATTTAGGTTTGAGTTAGTTAATACCAGTCAGATAATAAGGGTGTCACAGAACCAAATAAACAATCCTACCATTAACAGAGCATATACCTTCCACATCCTGCAAAACCTCAGCAGTCAATCAGCTGTTGCCAAGCCCTGCACATTGCCTAATGCAACTTCACACAGGCTGGCTCCAAAGCAGCCCAGGCTCTGAGGAATATGAAGCAGGTCCTCTGCCCGCAGGGAGGCCAGATTGTTGACAAATCATGCAGACCTCAACATGGAAATAAACATGGGGATAGAACCCAAGCATGGCCTGGGCACTTAGCTATATCCCCAAACCCTTTTTATTTTTTTATATTGACACAGGGTCTCAGTGAATTCCCCAGGCTTGTCCAGGGCTTGCAATCCTCCTGGGATCACAGGTGTGCATCACCATGCCAGGCTAAATGTGCCCTTTAAAAAGGGTCCCTGAAGTCAATAGGTGCTCAGATATCATAGCTACCATACGGAATGAAAGATCTTTCTAAACTAGGACAAAGGTAAAGAATGCTCTACCATGGGCTGACAAAACAGGAATTCCAAGCAAATTTTGAAAGCTTGGCACCATCATGAAACTAAGAGTACTAACAGCTACAGTTCAAGCAGCTGCCCAGGCCAGATCCAGTTAGAAAGCACATCACAATTTCTAAACAGTTACAACAGAGGCCCTGTAAAAAATGCAGCACAGGCTGGATTATAAGTGGTTGTCGGCCTAAGGGTGTAGCTCAGTGGTACAGCACTTGCCTGGCCTGCAGGAAGCCTGGCTGATTCACAGTACAACCCCCACACCTCAAAAAAATGATTGTCACTTCTGATAGCGGCAACTGGGAGAAAAAGTTCAACTGGCAGAGATGAAGACTCTTTTTCAATACAAAATATACAATCAGAGGGGCTGCAAGGGCACATGGGTAACTTTTATCACAACAGACCCTGACTACTGTCTATCAAGGATGGGAAACAATCCTCGGCCTCTAGCCTACTCAGGAAAGTGATTTTTTAATTAATTTCAAGTTTCTGCAATCCTGATTCTGCAGACAATGAGCTGGGAGAGATGGCATGACCTGGAAATGCCTGGGTGTGACTTCAGACAAAAAATCTCATCTGCGCTGCAGCACAAAGGATTATTGCAAAGCCCCTATGATTTATCCAAGAAATTCTGCTCTTCAATATGAGAACGTTTACGAATGCAGCATGCCACACAGCAACTGAGCTCTCCTAGTTTTGACTCGGATTAATAATTTAAAACTATGGATCTAAAAATATCCACTTTCACATTTCCTATGGCGGGCATAAATATGGTAAAATAATTAAAAGTCTTGAATCAGCTAGTTCAGCTCTGAACCAAGATTTCCCAGGTAAATGAAGGTTTTTTCATCCAATTACCAGAGGTGCAAGAAAAGGAAAGGTAACCACAAAGAAAGAACCTATTGCCGATGATATTTTTAAAAATATCATGAGAAAGAATTTAAGGCACGGTTGGTGCTCCTAGAGTTCTTGTGGCTTACAGTCTGAGAAGAAATACCAAGAACACTGAACTCTCTCAAATCTACCACTTGTACCTTTTCTTTCAACAGTTACTTCATGGTACATTTATGCTGTGTAAAAACACAGAGGTGAAATATTACAAAATTTTTGTAATTGTAAATCCCAGAAGCTCCCATTATCAAGCATTCAGAAAAATGCAATTTGGAGGCATAATTGTCATCAGAGAGGTATAAGCAAAAATGCACGGGCACACAAGGAAATAATTAAGA
This sequence comes from Erethizon dorsatum, assembly GCA_028451465.1. Classification (NCBI taxonomy): domain Eukaryota; kingdom Metazoa; phylum Chordata; class Mammalia; order Rodentia; family Erethizontidae; genus Erethizon; species Erethizon dorsatum. Next base: position 92,729,982 of record CM051825.1, on the reverse strand, counting down.
TGGCAGCAGGGCAGAGATGGAAGAGAGCTGAGAGCAAAGAATGTCAGGAGAGAGAGCGGAGTTCAGAGCAGGTGTTTCAGCCACCCACAGGAGCAGGCGCAGAAAGAACCCTGTAATCCACACAAAGAAAGACTTTATTTTAATAGCAATGGTAGGCTACTCGGTGATTTCTTTGGAGGACCTCAATCATCTTTGGTTTGTTTCCCAGGTGATGTGAAATACATTGGGTCCTCTGTACCCATGGGTTCCACATCTGCAGATTCAGCCAACCATAGATTGAAAATACTTTTTTAAACTGAATATATACTTAACCTGTATGGATGAATTTCCTCATCAGTATTTCCCAAACAATATAGTACAATAATTATTTATATAGTATTTACACTATATTAAGCCTCGTAAGTCATATGACTCAACATACACAGGAGGACGGACATAGGTTACATGCAAATGCTATGCATTTTGTATGTGAACAACTTGAGCGCCTTCGGGTTTGGGAATCTGTGGGAGGTTCTGGAACCAATTCCCACTGGCTATCAAGGGACAAGGGCATTGAACACAGTGTCTAAAAAACAAAGACAGACTCAAAACAAAAAACAAATCGAACCCTAAAACAAACCTAAAAGCTAAGGAAGGGGAAAAAACTCTTGCGGGTTTTCCTGCTTGTGTTACCATTTGTCCATTACGGAAACTTAGTTCCTTAACCTCCCTCTGTCACAAACTCGTCACATGTCACCGTCACACCAGGAAAACAGAGGTTCTCCGGCAAGGTGGACGGCACCCGGAAGCCTTGCTTCAGTTACAGCCTCTCTCCAAAACGCACAGACCCCGACTCGCCTCCAGGTATTTAAGTCCTGATACTGTTTCTCTGAAAGCCCATATCACATATTCCCCTTCACGTTTGTACACCTCAAAAAAATAAATCCCGATTCTGCTACCATCGAAAAGCTGTATTATTTTTATTTTCCCATCTGTTCATTTAAATTCATTTTCCCCTCAGTTATAAATACTCCCCTCACACCTGTTTTTGTTTTGTTTCTTTGATTTTGGTCCCTTGTTTGTTTTATAAGCCATCCGGTCACGCTCAGAAGAGCTGTGACCTTTGGGGGTAATAACCGAGGCACCAGTGATACCATAGAAACACCCCCAACCCACGTATTTATGTTCTGCAACTGTCTTGTTTTTGTTTTTCCCTCAAATGCCTTTGCCTTGTTGGGAGTGATAGGAAGTTGAGTTCCATTGCTGATAGCGAAGGAGAAATGTCTTTCTCTTTCTCTGACAGCTATATTAGCACTGTGACAAAGATAATCATAGACATTAATGGTGGAAACAAGTTATTAGATCACCAACTAGTTGCTTCTTCCGGGGTGGGAAAAGCATCTAAAATAACAGGATCAGGGCCGGTGAGACGGCTCAGCGGCTTAAGCGCCTGCCTTGCAAGCGCGAAGGCCCGAGTTCGACTCCCGGAACCCACATACGAAAAAGGGGCCGGTGATATCGCTCAGCGGCACGGGTGCCTGTTGGTGCGCGAGGTCCTGAGGTCGTCCCCCCGGTACCCACAAAAAAAAAAAAAAAAAAAACAGGATCATAAATGCTTTCTTAAAAGTAAATATATTAACTATCCTACTTCCAATTAACAAAAAGGCTTTCCAACACCTAGGCTAACCACCATGATGACTGATAAAATACTCCACATACGCACTGTCGGCCTCTTCTTCAGAGGCAATCAAACCTGTCTCCGTCCTTTCCTTCCTTTCTTAATATACCCCATGTTGTCTTCTCCAGATTACATTCCCCAGAATCTTCTACCTTTCTGTCCCGTGCTGTAGCTACAGCAACCAGCCACTCCATGTCTGTAGAACATTCCCCACCCCAGACCCCCCAAGAACAGCATGAATATGTCATGAACTCTGTGAAGAAAGGCTCAGCAGGGAGTTTTATGTCCTGTTGCACTCTGAGCACCTAGAACAACGCTTGGCCACAGTAGGTGCTGGATTACTCTCTGCTGACAGAGCAGTGAGTGAATGAGTAAGTGCTTCTTGATTCCCAATGGGACAAGTGTTGCTCTGCCTGGCCTGCATCAATTCCTCTGCTTCTGATGACCCGTGTTTTCTTTTGGGAAACTATTCTCTATCTTTCTGAAAGGCAAGAAGGTGTCAGGAGCTCCTCTGAAAATGGAAGCAAGAAGAAATCCAGACCAAGTAGTTAGCCATGCATCACTGAATGCAGACAATAACTGATCTAGGGATAAGACCTCTGCTGGAAATTTTAGGGCAAGGAACTCTTGTTCAATTGGCTCAAGCCACAAGGATGGTTTAAGCCCAGAGACACTGGGGACCGCCATAAACAAAGGGCTGCCCTAAGAGGATGCAGCGTCCTGGGGAGGCGTCAGGCTCACAGCCAGACAGCTCCAGCCTTTCAGTGACTTCAGCCAGCAGATCCCGGGTGCTGCTTCACCCCAACTTGTCCTCAGTCTTCTGTTAACCCACCATGCAGTAAATCCTAATGGACAGAAGCCTGTACCTTCAGTACCTTCATCCGGGCGACCTCCAATGCAGGGTTTCCTGTGCGACACTGGCGTTCCTAACTACATTCATTCTCAGTCAGTCACTCCCACAGTGCCCAGGCCTTGGTCACAACGACAGCTGCTCAAGCTATGTCTTTCCTGTATGATGTATTCCCCATGCTGAATTCCTCCCATAGAAATCAAGTGCTTTCCTTTCCATTGTAAGGTAGCTTCGTAAATGGTTGTTCACCTCCTGAAAATCATTTCCGACACTCAGAACAGATGCTCACCGCACAGGCTAATCATAAAGCTGACGTTTAGTCTCCCTCAGTTTATCTCCTTCTGCAGGCCTGCAAATTAGCATGGGCTCAAAAGCCCAAATGTAGACTCAATTACGATGGACTAATTATCATTGCTAAAAAAGCACTGTCACCCTGCTCAGTCCACTTCGGTAATTTTAAAAAGAAACCTGGGCCTCTTCTATAAAGAACTGCATCTGTGCTGAAAAATCTCTCAAACTCTTCCTTACTTAACTGCAAATACACAGCCCCCAAAGAAGGATTTAAGCAGAATACTTTCCTTTATTAGAAGCTGTCATTTCTCATCATACTATGTCTAAGTTTGCTCAAATGTTTTCACTCATTTTCAATAATATGAGAAAAATGTTCTAGAAGAGAGAAGATACTGCAAAGAACTGTAATGTAAGAACGAGCTCATGTCCTACAAATACAGTGTGCCTGAAAAGGTCTCTGAGAGCTGCAGGTAAACAGATGTCTTCACGTTTCTGCAACAGAAGAGACTGGTGCCAAAATAGCACACTGATGTAGTAAGTGACACTAATTACAGAGCACGGGTATTTTGGGCTCTCATTTACAAAATCAAGACAGCTAAATCCACTAGCAATGGAATGTCATACCTGTTTGGGCTCACCTGTGGAAGAGCACACAATCTGGCTGAAAACATGCTGACTGCCATCAATGGTGCACCGAGAACACCTTCGGAAGCTGGAAGCCGACTTGCAAAGAACAAGTCCCATGGAAAAGTACTGGGAATGACATTCTTCCTTCAATCTTCTTACCTATAACCTAAGTCTTTATGAAATCATTTCCAAATCATATCCTTCTCCGTTCCCCATTCCAATTCTCTCCAGCATAGCAGGGATTAACATTTTTATTTATCGCCTTAAAAAATGTATGTTGTTTCTCTGCTTCTACCAATTGTGGAGTTACAGACTCGATCAAACATCTGATAGAGAGGAAAACTGAAACTTATTATCCAGCGTGATTTTTATTTACTGCTCAGCAGGTTGGAATTGCCTCTGGGATTGTATCACGAAGATGAGCAATACTAATCCTCAACTGCGTGTTAATAACGTGGCAGCAAAGTTTTTAATTTTATTTAGTTAATGAGTCAACAAGTCCAGTATTATAAGTAATAAATATAGTGTAATAAATAGGTAAATTTATAGTACCAAAAAACATGAATGAGTGAAATAGGCTTTGTTCAAAGACAATCACATAACACAGTAGTATGAGACATCCCAAGTATCTCATTAAGAGAATGGTAGCATCTCAGGACCTGATGATGACCACAAATGAGTAGCATGCGGGAAGCTCCTGTCCTGACAACTTCTCCACTGCTGTGTGTTCAGTACTGTGCAAACACTGTAACCATACCAGGTAAGAATTACTCCATTAGAATTTCTAGAGAACAGGCTCACAACAATAAACTGCTAGGACCAAAGTCAAAGGTAATAAAAACCAAGAGGACATGCGCAGAATACAGGACCCAAAATGACTCCATGGTTCCTGGGTGCTGCACATGGAACCAGTCAGAAAGTGTTATTTTCAATCCTTCATTGGAATCTGGGGCTGTTTGCAGGACCAATTAGTAAAGTGCTATTTTCTATCCTTCATTTACATCTGGAAGGAAGCCAAACAAGCCTTCTGATAGGGCAGTTTAAATCTGGCACCAGGCCAAGTGAGTTTTTGATAGGACAACTGTCCTGATGCCTTAATTGCATGAGAGGGAAGCCAGTCTGGGAATACTGGATACAAGGGACCCTTTTCCCTTATCCTCAGGGCCGCAGAGAGGCCAGCTCTCACTCTGTATAGGGTATCTCTTTTCCACCTTCAATAAATGTACACTTTTGCTGTCTTCTGTGTCTCTTGTCCAATTTTTGTTCTGGACATCTAGAACCTGGAAAGAATCCCACAAGAGCCTCCATCTGGTAACAGTGCCACCCTGCTTCACACTGGTGAACAGTCCTGGAAAAGTCTGGCCTTGCAGTGAACATTGGTAAGGGTCGTTGGGGACCACGGCTATTAGAGTGCATACCAGATAAAGGGGACAGCTCCAACACGACTCTGCCTAATTCTTGTCATAATACAAAGTGTTCTGACTCTTTTCAGAAAAAACGTGATTTTACGTGTTGGTTAGCACCTTAAATATTTCTTTTAAAACAAAAGCGCAAGCCAAAACAGCGTGAGTCAAATTGCTGAAGAGTCATATATGGCCAAGTTGGTCAATCTAAAAACTGCTCTAAAATCTTGTTTTTAAAAGGTCGAGGTGGTTAACCAAAATTAAGTGATCAGCAGAAAGTCCCATTTTATTGCATGCAAAAATCACTGGTCTTTCAACAGGTCTCCTTTGCCCCGCTGAGAGTCCCTTGCAGAGAATGGTAACAGGGAGAGGCCTGGGCTGGCTCTTTACAAGAAGGAAGCAAGCTTGGTCAGTGCAGGACAGTGGCTGCTACAGTGTCATATTTGATTGTCATCTCTGATCTGCACGTAATGTTTGTAAGACAGACTTTTATTTCCCACTTAATAACTAAAGAAGAGGCAGAGTCATCATTACCCAAGACGCAGTAAGCCATGGCCAGGACTGGGATCGGAATGCTCGCCCATGCATCTGACTCCAAGTATAAACCTCCTTTCACCAAACCATCTGACCACAAAATCATGAGCACCTATTGAATATATAGGACTTCACAAGAACCACAAAATTTGTCTCGTTTCTGTCTTGTTTATAGAAAAACATGTAATCCTGATGGCACAAAACTGGAACTCATCACAAAATACACGAAGTACATGACAAATTAGATGTAGAAACAACTAAAGAATCAGCAACAAGTGAAGTTAAAAAAAATCCTCATGATTTCTTCTAGAATATTCTCAGTTTAGAGACTAGAGAGTGAAAGCCCAGCATTTCTTATATTCCATTCACTCAAATATGACTTCAGTAATTGGTACCACACAACCTGTCAACTAAATGACTATTCACTCATTGTTTTCCTAGAAAATGACTTTTAACATTAAAAAAGAGGCAGAGAAATTAAGGAATGCAATTCAGTCAGTGATGAGGCCAAGACCTGAATCCAGTCTAGGCTTCCTTCCATTCAACTCAAAAGTTCGCTGGAAATTCCTTTAAACTCTGAACCTAATACAGGAGGAGGCAGCACATGAAACTGGATGTGCAGAAACTCAATCTCTTTGAGAAAGGCCAAACAGTGTCCTCTATTCCGCTCTTCTGTAGAGGTAATTACTATTTCTTAAAGAATAAAATTTAGTATGTTATCGAACTCTCTGGATCAAAGCAAGAAAATAAAGTTAAACACGCCTCTCAAAGCATTCCAGGTGTTACCAATAAAAACTAGGAACGTATTTCAGAAATAGTATGGGCTGTTCTTCTCCTAAATGCGACACCTCACTTATTTTACATGGATGACCCTTAAACAACTTAATAAAATCTTAGGCAATTTCTCTGTATTTTCCTAGAACAATAGATTTGGCAACGTGTCTTCATCACAGAGTTCATTATGCATTGGCTTTTTCTTTAAGTTCCATCAGTTATGACTTTTTATGAACTCTGAACATATTTACTCAATTTTGCTCTGTAAGCATCCTCTTTTGAAGCTTACTGGAGGTAAGCAGCTTAGATGAGGTCAGCTGAGAGGCACCTGATATCAAGTTATTACACTGAGGCTTTGCATTTCTCCTGTGAGTAAATACAGAGCTGCTTTGTATCAGAAAAGTGTTTTTATTTTAAAAGTTTCCTTAATTTGCATAAAAAATAGCTCAAGAACATATTGCAAGTGTGAGTATCAGTTTTGTATCATCGGTATGACAACCAGACCACTGTCGAAATGGAGAGTGTGGATTCTCCCGCTGTACCAAGTTCTGATTTTCCCAGGTGCTTTAGGAATTTCTATACATAATAACCGAAAGGACACATTTACACTGAACTTCAATGGCTCATGTCCAGCATTCACCCCAGCCCCAGTACTTGGGACTCAATCCAGGGCCTTTGCACTGAGCTAAATCCTCAGCTCTTTTTAAATTTTTAGTCAAAGTCTACCTAAGTCACTAAGTTGCTTGGGCTGGGTGCAAACTTGCAATCCTCCTCCCTCAGTCTCCAGAACACTAGGATAACAGGCATGTGACACCATGCCCAGCCCAGAAAATACTGATCTCTTTTCCATTCATGGGTGAAGAGTACTTTTTATATTATAATGGAAATTAATAGCTACTTGTGAAAATTCTCACCCTCAAAGCCAAAATCTGCAAACCGATTACACCTGGATACTGAATGCTAAAAATGTTTAGCAAGCTAATACTAGTTCTCATTTTTGAATATCTACCTGTTAATTTTTTCGAGAAAAATGGTTCACTATAATAACTATCTTCGTTTTCTACTTTAGACTCAGTTTTGTATGAAGTCTAGAGCAAACGCTAATATTTCAACTGACCACACTCTAAAGAAAAAACCAGTAACAGCTTTCATTAGCAGACACCTCTGAAAGGATATTAGGAAAGGTAACTAACATAAGTGGAGCCCTTATATGTCTCAAACATGGTGATATTCATCAGAATACTGAATGCTAAATCAATCTCCCTTCTCTAGGGGCAGTTACAGATTCCTTTAAAACACCTAAAATAGGGCCGGTGAGATAGCTCAGCGGCATAAGTGCCTGCTGGCAAGCACGAGGTCTCGAGTTCGACTCCCAGTACCCACATAAAGGAAAAAAGGGCCGGTGATATCGCTCAGCGGCACAGGCACCTGCTGGCGCATGAGGTCCTGAGTTCGACCCTCGGTACCCACAAAAAAAGAAAAAAAAAAAAAAAAAAGCACCTAAAATAGAATATGATTCATAATAAATTTCAATTTATATGAAACTCTAGGGAAATATCTGAGGCACAACAAAAGTTTTATTTCCAGATCAGAAAGTTTCTAATTTGCAGGAAAAGATGGTACAAATGCTTTTTAAAGACCCATTTTCAAAGTTTATAGTCATATACAAAAGTTTATACACCCATACCATGTGGTTATCCATCTAAATCAGGAAAAACTTTTATGAAAGTAGAAAATCAAAGAAAAAGACAGGAAATGTGGGGAGGAAAAAGCTATTGGGGGATGAATATTAAATCTTTGATATCAATGAATCATTCAGATTTGTTTAGCTAGAGAAAGGAAATTTAAATGAAAAGGAAAAGTATTTTTAAAACCTTTACTAAGATGAGACAGGGAACTTCAAATGTAGTCTCAGAACAGTGGGGAAGCTTAAGTCCGGACAGAAGGAAAACGTGGCATTATAGTTTTAAATTCCAATAAAAGCGCTCAGGGCACAATTCTATTTTAAGACACTTTACTGAATGGGGGAGGACAACGCAAGATCAAATGCAAGATTGTTTTTCCTTTTCATTTACGGCTTAAAAGCTTCTTGGCAGCACCAGTAATCTGTCAGAAAGGGTGAAAAATTGTGCTTAATAGATAATTTCAAGACTTTACTCAAAAGATATTAATAAATATACTGGACCTGAGACTTGGAAGATCGAATTAGCAGTTCGATGAGCACGATGTTCTCCTTTTGCCGTCACCTGCTATAAATCTAAAAATGTCATCACTCTGACTGCATGTTTCTTGCCTCTAAAATAAGCAAGAAGCTATGAAAATGTTCCAAGTTTCCAGGCCTCAAAGAAGAAAACAGAGAACTCATAAAGTATGATGGCTTCAGCTGCCTCCATCAAAGGCAGCTTGGTTCTACATTTTTAAACATTTTGTGCTGGATAATGGAAATATGATCAGCTTTGAATCCTTTGAAATAGCGTTGCCAATGGCTTCAAAGACTGCAGATCTGATAACCACTGTGTAGAGATGGCCTAGTCCAGAATCTGGGTTTCATTTGCAAGAGGTTCTCAACTGGTAACATCCAGCTTGTGAAAGAGCCCAGGGAACGTCACAGCAGCAGCTCCAGATGCAAGAGGACAGAGTGCAGCAGCGGTGAGAGCAGGGTAAGAGGGAAACAGCCAGTGGTTCTCAGGGGAAAAGGAATGGACATGGAGGCATCGTCAGTCACTGTACTTAGCGAGCCAGATCTCCAGAAAGCAGTCCCTCACGAAGGTTAGGTCCTCTCCCCGGCTTGCATCTTTCCAGGAAAGACTGCAGCAATGGAACATCCCCAGCATTTTTTTAGAGATACTACCTCTCATCTAAATGATAAAGGCCAACAATGCACTATATTTAGAGAAGATGATGCTTATTTTAGTTCACAGCAAGCACCCTGAGAGAAGTCTCAAAAGAGAGCCTCATCAGCTTGGTCATTGGATCCGAGGATTAAAAGCATTTTATAAGTGTGTATCGCTTTTCTGAACTTCAAGGGCTGTTCTGTTTCTAAGCCAGTTTATTCTGCACTATGGCTTTTATAAGGAGATGTTTTCAGAGTGATTGTTTCTGATAAAAGCCACAGAAGATATTCCTTCCTCATTATTGCTTCTGGTAATTTTCTTCATGTGTCAGCTATAAATAACATAGTTTTTTCACATCTAGAATGTAAGGCTTTGAGATATAACCCAGAATCCCTGCAATGTTAAGAACTGGAATGCAATTGATTATTCCTGTTGCAAAGCCAGCTTTGATAAAAAGTAATAAAGACACAACTGGAGTTAAATAGCTGCAGTGGAAATTACCTCTCCGTGACACAAAAATCTAGCCCCCATTTGTGTTGTGCAGTTCTGTTTCGGTGTGTGTGTGTGTGTGTGTGTGTGTACACATGGGGGCTGCTGTGACTATTTTCTGCTTTCATTTATTTCATGCACGGTAAACTATGACAGCTACAGCTCGCCTTGGTCAGAGCCAAGCGTCAAGGTCACAAATGAATATGGTAAAACGTGATGATTTCTCAAGAAGATAAATCCTATAAAGAGATCACTACTTCTGTATCTCATCTCCGAAGAAGAATCTTGTGCAATTTACCTATATTGCTTAGCCTCAGTTTTCTTAAGAAGGATAGCAATGATCTCTATAAGGTTCTTAAATAAAATATCCTAGATGAAGGGCTTAAACAGTGGTCAGAACATAGCAAGGGTTAAAAGAGTGTAGCTATCACTAAAATAATTCAAAGACATACATCCTTAACTACACAAAACCCCTCCTTGGATTTGAAGTAGTTTACAAATATGTAAAAAGTGCAATTAAAAAAAAAGTTTAGGGATCCTGTGAATAGTAAAAAGAGAAAAAGTGGCACTGGAGTCAAAGCCCATGGTCAAAATGAAACACTCCACACAGGTTCCAGCATTCAAAGAGTGGCACAAGATAGGGATCCACTGCCCATCACCAGGCTCTGCATTGCTTAGTTTCTGCCAGCCTCCAGGGAAGGATTGGGAGGTTCATTGCTTCCACTTGCTGGAAGCTTACTGAATGTATGTTTTTGGTGGGCAGGGTGTGTGGTGGGCAAGTACGCCCATGCATATCTCCGCCACGCTCTGTGACATGCAGAAAGAAGCTACAGCAAGAGTCTGCAGAAGACAGGTTGTCCATCAAAAGCACACAAAGCAGAATTCTTTCTGTCCATCTGTTACTTGCAAAACTGAGAAGCTGTGCTTCGTTCTGAGGATCACACTTTTAAATGAGAAATGAGCAAACTGGAATGTGTTTGGAGGTGAGAGACAAGGATGGGGGAAGGACCTCGGTTTATAAAAATGTACAACACTTACAGGAAATGTGGGTGCTGGGCCTGGTGTGGGGGTGGTAGGGAGAGTGGGACATGGCACCTGGCAGCTGTCTTTAAACCAAGTAAAGCACATATGTGGGAAGGAGAAGGGTGGGTGTTCTGTAAACCCAAGGAATGGAAAGAGGAGCAATAAAAGGGAAGTAAAATCACGATTTGTTTGGATCTCTACACTCTGGAAGTACCAACGAGGAAATGGGCTTCATTTCATTGATTTATTTAAGCAGCACATCTCAGACACTTATGATATTCCCGCCACTGACTTGAGCACCAGGGATATGACACTCAATACAACAAAGGAGCATACAGAACGTGTCAACTCATTTAAGCAAAATGAACAACAACCTTCGAATTTTTACCAGGGCTACTGGCGAGGTAAACTCAAGGTGACATTTCCCAGCTTTTCTTACAACTACGTATACACAAGTAACTAAAGGCCAACTAAAAGCCGAAAGTGGGAGCAGCACACACTCCTAAAAGAAACTGGAAATACTCTCCACTTTGTATGTTCCAGCTGGCTGGAATGCAGATACGATGGTGAGAAGCAGGGCTCCCTCTTGAGATCATGGCACGAGCCGTGAGTGGCAGAACAAGACAGGAAGAGTCTGGGTCTCCAGCGTGGTCTCCAGGTCATCCTTGAAATGCTTGGCGGAGACAATTATATCAGAACTAAATCAGAATCAGTATTTGAAAATCCATATTTTAGAGCAAATGTAATATATATAACTCTGCACACTACATATCCATCTCCTGGGGCATTTTGAATGTGTAGTGTCAGCGATTCTAGTTCTCTCTCTCTCTCTCTCTCTCTCTCTCTCTCTCTCTCTCTCTCTCTCTCTCTCTCACACACACACACACACAGTATATGCATATACAGAACTTAACGCAATGTGCAATATGCTTGTGTCCAATACCCTCTCCTTCATTCTTGCAAGGATATATAACTTAGACGCATTCCACCCCTCCGCGGAGAATCTAAACACCCACTAGAATAAGCTACATGTTCTCACAAAGCAAGGCAATTACAACTCATCTTTGAGCCCATGAAATATTCAGGCATGAAAACACAGGTGCAAGAGAGAAAGATGAGGCCTGATCAATGCCTATGTGGCTCCCTCGCAGAGAGGAAATTTGCTTTCGCTAGGCTTGATGGCACAGATACCTAATGGGGTGAATTTCTGTAGTGGAGATTATTTTCCAACTAGCTGATCTACTGATTATATGTTTGATATAAATGCCAAAGACTGGTATCATTGAGGAGACAAGGGAGAAATCAATTAGATTATCTTGTCATTTCCTATGGCTACCGGTGAGATAGAGTCTAAAAAACACTCAGAAACAACAGGAATAAAAGAGCAGCTGTGGGGGCCGGTGAGATGGCTCAGCGGCTTAAGCCCCTGCCTGGCAAGCGCGAGGGCCCGAGTTCAACTCCCAGAACCCACATACGAAAAAGGGGCCGGTGATATCGCTCAGCGGCACGGGCGCCTGCTGGCGCGCGAGGTCCTGAGGTTGACCCCCCGGTACCCACAAAAAAAAAAAAAAAAAAAGAGCAGCTGTGGGCTAAAGGGGCAGCTTAGTGGTAGATGTGTAAGGCCCTGGGTTCAATAGCCAGCTCCGCTACAATACAAAAACAACGAAAACAGCACCTAAACATGCGTGACCTTTCCTGGTATCAATGTGAATCTATTTTAATGATTTTAGATGATCTTACCAAAAGTTTATTGCTTCCAAGTAAACTAAAAGGAGTGACATGGTAACGATCAGCCAATTAGTGGAAACTATTATTGATAGCCAACATTTCTACTATGAATTACACTTGCCAGAAGTTACATGCCACATATACTTTGTGCAGAATCTCATTTTATCCCCCGTTACGAACTATTATTGTAGCTATTTTTTCAGTCGTTCATTCATTTCATGATTATCAAGTACAATTACAAAAGAAGGTCTCTGTCCTCAAGGATGTACATCTGAACTGCAGAAGGCACAAACTCATATCCTACAAACACCATGATGGGCAACCAAGTTTTCAGAATTTTTGTTATTGGTATTTTTTTTTAACATGAAGTTGGAGAGAGAACAAATCATTCCATGCAGACCTAGGCACCATCATTTCCTCCTGTCTTACACCTCCCGTTTTAGATATTTATGCTTCCGGGACCCCAATTATATGACGACCACAGCGGCTGTACTCCAACAGCTTTGCTTGTCTGACCACGAATTCTCAGCCATATGGGTTTCCTAATCGGCAGCCTCTCCAGATGGCAAATGTAGCCATTTTGGACTTTCGATTCTTTAACTAAAAGTAAAGTACTGAGTGAGGGTGGTAGGTTCCTTGATCTCTTCTTGCTAGTCTTGGTTAGGATTAGCCTTCTTGTGGGTCATACTGAGCCAAGGAAGAGAATGTAAGCCCGAAAAAATCCACATGGTAAAGCCAATAAAAATCAAAGAAATGGCAAGAGAAATATCTTTTCTGACTCGGTGACCATGATTTGCGTGTTGATGCTTACAAGCTTTGGAGACTAAAGATGTGAGTTCCAAACCCACCTCTTTTCTTTACTGTGCAATACTGCCAAATCTCATGGCATCTCTGGTTTCCATTCCCTCAGCTATAAAGTGAGAATATAACACTATAATGCTGATTTGAAGACTAGCTGTGATCATGCAAATGAAATCAAGAAACTGTACCTTCACAAGCGCCTACCTGGCAAGCACAATCTTCAGTTCGATTCCTGGTACCAAAAAAAAAAAAAGAAAGAAAAGAAACTACCTTCCTTACTAAGAACTCTGCAAATGACAGTATTAGATATTTTTACATTGACCCTTTTAAAGGCTAATGCCAAACGCACTTGGTCAGCTCATGCAGAGAAGCTTATAACATATTTAAGTATTCATATTCTCCTACATCTTCCTCTTAGCTAAGATGCCTGAGGCTGCCAGAAATAATCACACTATTTGTGTTCCTGTGTTTATGCTACAGAAATGAAATGGAATTTTATGGTCTGCTGTGTTCAACACGGATGCCCACAGTGGGATAATTCCATGCAGCGCTGTGTAACAAGAATCTATGCAGGAGCCAATCCAAAGAGGCAGCTCTCAGGTCTATTAGCTTGCGGAAGTCATTCCCACTTCAGCAGACCTCGGGTCACACGCTCTTAACAGGAGACATTTAGTTGAACTATAGGCTAAATCTGATCTTATTTGTTTGAAAAAAGCAAATAGATGTTGGTAAGGGAAATATTTTTCACATACACAAACATGTTTTAAATAGCAAAAAAGGTAAAAAACAAATAGTGAATAATGGCCATATTTGGAGTACAATAGAAAGGAAGACAACACAGACGAGTAAAGCTTCACTCAATGTTACAAAACCTTAGGCCCAAATGTTTCTCCCTGGACCTAAGAGAAGGAACATCAAGCTGTTATCAAAGATGAGAGTTTACTATATTATCCAACCATCCCTCATAGGGATGGCCCATTGTAAATGATAATATGATCGTCATTCCTGAATAATCTACTAACATTAGTTTTTCTTAAGGTTACTTTTCTTTCTTTTCAGAGGGGGAAAATCCTAAGAATTGACTTCACTGTTAGTTTGACACTACGCAAAGCACTGTAATCAGAGGGCCTCGTAAACGTACTGTGTTTTCTAGACTGAAGCTATGAAGGCCAGCAGAGTCAGAGGAGGGCCACAGACATCAGAGCGTGGCTTGTCCCTGGGCAATGACCCAGGTGCAGCTCTGCAGGTAGCATGGGTGACACTATGGTCACAATCTAGCAAGATAATGCCTTTAAAAAGACTGTAGGTATGTGAACACCTCAGAGTCTAAAACAAAATGGAATAGCCATGTGTGTTAACAAAATTTTATTTATTAATATCTTCGAAGAATGAGTTTCAGAAAAATGTCTACTCCTTTAAACAATAACATTACAATTATTTTGATAATGTTGGGTAAACACTGATTCACTCAACAAACAAACGTGTATTGAGCATTCGATTCATAATGGAGTGCATCAGAACAATGTACAGCAATGACTGAGATAAGGTTTCTCCCTCAGAGAAGTCATACTCATGAGGAAGAGGTATGGAAAACAATTCTAAAGCAGCTAAAAAGTCAACAAGAATAGCACGGAGTTAGCCGCAATTAGGAATGCACGTTTCAGCAGCAGTGCTATACGTGAGAATGAGCTCAACACCATGAAAGCCTTCTGGGGCCTTCCAGAAACTTCCAGATCTTTTGAGGCACAGGCACAGTGAACAAAAAGGTAGGGGAGAACAGAGCATCAAGGTGCAACAGTGCATGCATCTGGGGAACGATGATGAGAAGCAGCATGAAGAGGACCAAGGTGACGAGGCCGGCAGGGACCACATCTCACATCCCACTCAGCAGACAAAAGCTCAGGCCCCTTTCAGCCATGAATTACAAGCCATGCTGCCTTCTCTTCCATCCTCTCTTTTGCAGCGGTTCTACAGTACAATCACTGGTATCATTTAACTATAATTGTACTTTAGAAATACCCAGGGATGATACCCATGGTGATGCCTGGTTCCACAAAAAAAAAAAAAAAAAAAAAGAACTTGAGGCTGCTAAACACTCAGGGCCTTGAGGCCTTGTGGTTTTCACACATCTTTTCAGTATTCTCAGTCCTTCCTTGCTTGGAATTTGCCTCTAATCAGCTGAAGAACAAAATCATTGCTCACCGCATGTCAAAAGAGGTAACGTGTCAGATCCTGTCCTACAGGAACTGACAAAAAGGAACTGACGGAGCTAGTCTTGCACTGTGAGCTCCTTGGTGCAACCTGAAAGAAGAGGGAGCCCCAACAGTGACCCCTAGAAAGTCACTGATATTCTTCCATTGGAATGTGTTAGCACTGACTTTCCAGCAGCCCTGCCTCAAAATACCCTTGAAGTATAAACCCACACAAAGTATAGAACAACAAGAAGAACAAAAGCTGGACAAATGGGAATCTTCTGTGTGCAGATCTTCCTAAAACCTTGCACATCTGATTCAGGCAAGATGGCTGTCATCATCTAATTTGTACGTAAAGCTGTATTTATAGATACAGTGTAGGTAGCTCCATCTTTATCTTTCTCTATAAATACTTATGCTCGCAATTGTCAACCAGATCATGGAGAATTTAAAAGCAATTTGTAGGAGTAAAAAAATATGCCACATTCTCGTTTATTCTATCATTAATTATGTCAATATCCAAGCACTCGGGGCAAGAAAGGACATTGCTAATAACTTTAAACCTGATAGATATTTCATTACTAACAATTCATTGCCCTTTATTTAGTCTAAACTGCTACCCATGACTCTGTATTCATCTGAGATGTAGGAGATAAAGAAAATGAAAATCAAGAAGGTAGAACTTGTACACATGCAAACTCTAATATCATTAAAGTTAGAAGGGTTTTTGTCGTAAAGACTGGACAGCCAACTCCTCCTCCTCAGTCAGTGGAGTCTACAAGGTTAAGCCTGCAGAGATGTTGACTCTAATCTGAAGGTGAAGTTCTCCAGGTTATTTCCTAAACAAGCTGGGGTGTGTTTCTCAAATGTATTTTTGTTAATCTCAGGTCACAACTAAAATGAGTTTAAGAATTTAATTCATCCTTGGGGCAGTGATCCACAATGAAAAACTAACATCCAAAGAACAACTGGGCTCAATTAATAGGCTTTTCTCGAAGGAAGTGCACCACGAGAAAGCATGTGGGTTCAGAAAGGGCTATTCATTCTACAATTAAAATGCTGAGGTCCAGACTAGGAAAGGAACCTTTGAAAATCACTGGATTAAAAGAGAACACCACTAAAGATATTTTCAGTCTTGTAAAAGCAGTGTAATTTGTAACATTTAAACCTAATTCTTTAGTGAACTAGAATTTTAGGATGCAAAGTAACACGTTAGCCCTCACTCCCAAAGACGGAACACTTCTAGAAAACGATATGGCCCAAAAGGTTCACATTTGTTATTTTAAAAACAATGTTATCTGCTTGTGAAATCTGACTGATCAATTTTTTATGGGTATCTAGTAACATTTCATGTCAGGTAAGTAACAGAAAAGGAATGCATGGTTTTGGTTATGCCACACCAAGGTTTCTTATTGTGGGCCAAACATCCCATTGTTGGGGGATTGTCCTGTGCAGTGGAGGATGTGGAACAACACCTCTGGCCTCTCCTCCTACTGCCACATCTCTCCTGTTATGATAACCACAAATATCTCCAGACATGCCCAATGTCCTCTAGGGCAGGGGAAAGAATATTCACCGTTAGTTGAGAATCGCTATGCCTGAAATCAATCATTTTATAGTGGAATCATGTTTTATTACAGATAGAAACTAACACCATATATTTGATACCTTTACATAAATATATCAAAGCCTGCAAGACATAAAACCACTTTCAAACCCCTTATCTCCAACATCTTTGGACATTAAAACTTTTACAATAAAAATAAAAACTGACAATAAAACCCAAAACAGCAATTATTTTCTCTGTCTGCTTAAAGCCAAAGCCACACTATCACAGAACAGCATCCTATAATTTAAAGGCTCACAAACTTTAGCGACTTGTTCCACAAAATGCTGAACCCCCATCCATGAAGGATGGGTGAATAAATTCCCTGTTCGGGCAATCTGTGAATTGGTACAATTTCTCTCTCAGTAAATTCATGTAATTTGATCTCCCAACTAAAAAGGAAGGGGTTTTTAAAAACTAGAGCAGGAGGCAAAAGAACAATTTGGATGTGGAAAACGTGACTGCGTTCCAGTCTACATTCCCGTGAGACGGGAGACTGCAGGGTGCTGAGGTCTGGCTGGGAAACAAACATGTAGGACTGGGTCAGTATTTAGTGAGCTCTCACAGTCGGGGCGGGGCTGCCTGCTTCTACAGGCAAGAAGAGGCAGGTTGTATTTCACACGGCCTTCGCTTCTGGGGCACGTTCCTGGGTTGTAAGCAGGGAGAAAGAAAACAAGGGGCAACATGAGCAGCAGCGCGGGCAACCAGAAGGAGCTCAACAGCAACTGTCTGCCTCATCCTCTCACTGACAAATGAAGTCACTTAACCTATAGCCTGAGACTCCTTATGGCAGAAGAAGGATGGTGCATAATCCATCACCTGGTTCATTTATCTTCCTCCACAACATCATGGAAACATCTCCTTCAGATGCAATGGGCGGCCGGCACCGGAATGCTGGAGTTCCAGCAGGCGTCCTGCCCACTCTGCTGCCCACCCACGCACAGCCCCTCCTAGAGCACAGGTACCCCGCACGGAGAGGGAAGCAGCAGCCAACTTTACCAAACGCACAGGAAATCTTTACAGAGCAATTTTATTTCCAGTTTCTATTAAAACATTAAACGAGTACCCTTACAAAGAGAAGATAATCCGATTTATAAACCATAGAAACGACACAACTTTCAAGGAAGCTTCAGTTTTATAAAGCAAGAAAATCCTGTAGTGAGCTTTAAGCCTCACAGTCAAACCACACCAAATACAGCCCCAGGTTTATTTTGTCCTGGTCATGCTTAAAAGGCATCCTTTTGCAGACTCCAGGGGTTAGCAGCAAACCACAGCGAGCTCCCAAATGAAATCATGCACTTCTCAGAACCCAGCCAGCAAGGCCGCGCAAAGGAGAGCGAGGGCTTCTGGCTGACACTTGCGGCCAAGCTCATCCTGTTTCCACAGTACAGGGGATAACTATTCTCCAAACGGCCAAGTGGGAAGCTGCCCAGCTGGCAGGGAAAATCTTGCCCATATTTAGCTCACAACAGCACAGCAGTTAATGAAATTCCAAGGGACAGTTGAGAGCTCAGCCTCCAACCACCTCTCAAAGACGACTGTAGGTACAAGGCTTGTGGATACACCATAAGACCAACCACATTTCCAGTTAGCTGGGCATTTATTTTCAGGGAAGCCTTCAGTGTTTCGAGCAAAATATACAGCTGGAATTGGGGAAGGAGGAGTCCTTCAGGCTTTAGAAGCTAATGTGCCTACCGATGGAAAGATCAAATGAACACAACAAAAATAGAAGTGGAATTCTGAAATGGAATCTGCTCGCTTAACTGTGCAGTTTCCTGGAGACATAAAGAGAATCCTGACACTTGAGAGTCACGTGCACTTGGGTAGCGGCACATAATGAATGACGGCAAATTATTTTCAAAATAAAGACAAGAAACGCCATGCCACTCTTACAGAGTGTAATAGGGATATAAAGGACTTCGTTTTCTTTTCCAAGAACTTTGTGGAGTTTCTTTGTAATTTTAATTTTCAACCTCCTAACATGAACACTGCTAAGACTTCCAGGAGGCAAAAGGGAATGAGACAGGTCATCTGAATAACTGTGGTCCGCTCTGAATGCTAAACACCAGAGCAAAAATATGCTGTGATTTGGGCCTAACCCTGAAATGTCCTTACGAAATGAAGTTATACTGGCACTGTGAGAGTGGGAGTCTAGCGGGGCCACTAACCAATCAACTGACTCTTGAAGTCTCAATTTCACCACGGATTTCCTCAAAATGGCCTTCCTGAACCCGCTCAACCAGCACTTCTCAAACTTTAACTTGTGTGTGAATTTCCCAGGGATCTGACTCTAGCTCTGGGTGTGTCTGAGTCCTAACAAGTCAGCAGGAGATGTTAACGCTGGAAGTACCAGGAGCTCAGTACTAGGAAGCCTTACCAGAGCCTCGCCTGCAGCCGTTCTTTTGCTGGGGGTGCGAGGGGAGGTGGAGTGGGTGGTTGTTTGTTTTGTCCTGTGAGAGGGTCTTGCTCTGTCGTCCAGGCTGGTTTCAAACTCATGACTCAAGTGATCCTCTTGACTCAGCCTTCCAAGTACCTGGGGCTGCAGGAATGTACCACTGTGCCAGATCATCCTTTTCCTTATCGTTGAAAGAACCTTGGATCTTTTCGGAATAGCACTGTGCTCAGTCTAAGGGAGGACTTGTGATCGGGCCAAGCCAGTCACAGCAGGTAGTCCTACCCCGAGACCCTAGCGTAGGGGTGTGCAGGTGATCCAACTTTGGGTGATGATGTTTAAGGAGAAGTTGCCAGGGCTGCCTGTGATGACTTTCTCTGGACCCCACCGTGAGAGGCGGGTCTCCACGAGGCTAAAGGCCATCTTGGATTCACAGGATAGCAAGGATGAAGGCAAAAGAGCACACACAGAGGACATCAGGTGACAGCAGAAAAAGCTGAGAGAAAAGGTTAGAAAACGATATCCTGTGGGTCAAATCCAGATGCTCTTTATATACATCAAGTTTTGCTGGAAGAGCACTGTTGTCCATCTGCAAACCCACAGCAACTGTCTAAGGCAGTGCATAAGGCAGTGAACTGACTTATGCAGCTTGTGCTGCTCTCACAAAACATCGTGCTGTATGGATTTCTCATGGTTGAGAGGCTCAGCAATCTCAGATCAGAGTATGCTGAGTTCAAAGGGATGGTGGCGAGCTCTGTCCTCCTGGCTTGCAGACAGCTGCCTTCTTGTGGGATGCCCACAGGACACAGAGCGATCACCTCTTTTGACCTTCTAAGGGTGCAGATCCCATTCATGAGCGCTCCACCCCAGGACCCCATTACCTCCCAAAGGGCTCGCCTCCGAACAGCACCACACTGGAGACTGGGGCTTCAACATGGACCTTACAGGCAATATTAGCATCTGGTCACAGCTTTAAATGGTAAAGGTGAGTAGGTGCAACCCAGACCATGTGGCCCTCAGAGTGTAAAGAATTCATCATCTGGCCCTTTCCAGAAAAGCTGTACAGGCCCGTGACTCAAGCATTCCATCCCCTACCCGTACTCTCCATCCCGTCTTCTGTTTCCCCTCTGAAGTATTTCTGGTGCAAGTAATTATTTCTTTCACGGCTGTCTTCCCTGTTGGACAGTAAACTCCTCAGCTGCCCTGCTTACGACTATATTTCAGGACTCAGCACAGGGCCAGGCACAAAGGAGTTGCCCAGTAAGTTGTGAAAATTGTAATTAAGCTGGCACTGGTATCAAGATGTTTTTGGGTTTCTATTCCCTTCTTCGGCTTTTTAATAGAATGAACTAAAAATGACAGTTCCTAATATAACCTCCTGCTAATCATAATAGCCTGCTTTTTAATCCTCCATGAACTCCATTTCCTTCCTCCATGTCCTCTTCTAGGCAGGACGGAATGGAGTTTCCAAATTTGGACGTGCCATATCCAGAAGCAGTTGACCCTGTGGCCTGGAAGTGCAGGTCAGCGTCTGCGTGTCCACCGGGCCTGAGTGGCAACAGCAGGATGGGCAGCCTGGTGTCTGGCCAACCTGAGCACACAATAGCAGGCAGCCTTCTGTGAGCCCAAGAGGAAACATTAATTCTGAATAAAGGAAGAAGAGGAAAAGCGAGTAGGAGATCCAAGGACAGTAAAAGTCCCAACTGTATGCAGCATAAGAACCACCACAGTGTATCTTAAAGAGACCTCTAAAAATGTCTTTAAAGCTGTCTTGTATTAAAAAGCATGATAGGAATGAATATTGACTAGAGATTTTCAGAGGCAAACAGTTTCCTTAATAAAATTAGCAGTTAACACACTTCCTTTGCTAAATAATGTAGCATAGTACTGATGGAGAATGCCAAGCACCGGAGTGACAACTGGCTGGATACTGCTTGGGAACCTGAGGAAGTCATTTGGCCTTTCCGAATCTCAGTTTCCTAATCCATACAATAGGCATAATAATGATAATACTTCCCTAGCCTATTCAATTTTCTGTCACTATAAACCAGCAGCGGTCATTTATAAAGGGAAGAGGATTTTGGGGGCTGATGGTTTTGAAGGCTGAAGTAGAAGATTCAGCAGCCACATGTAGCAAGAGCCTACTGTATTTTAGCTCAAGGTAGAAAGGAGAACGCAAGCAGGTGAGCGGGCCCTTTCCATTCGGCCCCAACTCCCAATGCTGCCACGGTGGGAATTAACCCGCATGCAAGTTTTGGTTGGAAAAACCATATTCACACCGTGTAATTCCCATACATGTGGTATGACGCAAAGGTATTAGATGGAACCAAGATACTATTACTGCTCCTAAAATGGAATGGTTTCCTCCAAGTCCCCTTTTCCCCTTTTCCTTTTCTCCTGTCTCCTCTGTCCTTCCTTCCTCCCTCCCTCTACCTTTCTTTCTCCATCTCCTTCTCTTTCTTTCCTCTATAATATTTATCTATCCCTGAAAGGATATTACAAGCAATGTGTACATTGATCAATTAACAGTCTGTTGCAGTTTTAATAGGAGAACTCTGCTTCTGAGAAAACCCTGGCAATTTCACATGGCAAATAAAGAAACACATAGGAGCAGCAAATATCTTGTATCTTTAAGTCTATTCTTAACACTCTTCTAAAGTGCACACGGCTCACCACACAACTTAGGGCTTCCAACTGTACACCTGTAGCACCACAATCCATTTTGCAATGTTTAGGGAAAACAAACACAAAAAGTAAAAGGGCTCAAATTATGGTAGAGACTGAGCTGATATGTCAGCAATAATTATTAAATTTTAATCCATACCTACCAAGTCTAGGCAGTGTGAAAAGAAGGAGGTAAAAGAGTTCTGTTCTCATAGGAAGAGTGAGATGATAAACACTTCATGAAGAAGATTAAAGGAAAGAGACAGAAAGGAATAGAGCATGATAGAAATACTGAGTGTTCGTCAGCAGCCTATTCAATGAGGATGCAGTTTGAGCAGCAAATTGAACTGAATGAAAGAGCAAGTTATATGGGTGCCTGAGTGGGGAGAAGGGAGAACGCATCTTTCAGACCAGAAGTACTGCAGCCGCAGAGCCTGCTCCAAAGAAGGCTTCTCTTTGGGTTGCACACACAGACACACACTCACGCGAGTATGTGCGTCTCTGCGCTCCTCTGGCTCTTAAGGGACCCCTCTACTATTGTCAGCTTTCCTACCCACCTTCTTCCCCTCCAGATGACATACCCTCTGGAAGGATAAAGACTACATGCCAATGCTTATTACAATGCTCATGAAATAATTGTTAAATGACTAAGCAAGCCTTTAGACGGTTAATGCAGGAAAGTGAGCTCAGTTTCCGAGATCTGTAAATTACATTTTACCCAAGAGTCAAGTCCATTAAGGTGATTTTAGTAACATTTGACCGAGGAGCATTAGCAAGCTGCTGCAAGCAGATCACTGTCACCTGGAAGTAGGTGGCTGAAAACAGCACAGGCCTGCAGGAGCTTGGCTAATGAATGGAACAAAATATGCATCTTCTAGTTTTTTTACACTAAATCTAGAGTCATGCTTGATACAATTAAAGACAGATCTAGATGCTGAACATAGAGGCCATAGAATCTCAAGTAATATGACATGTACAAATGTTAAGATACGGTTCAAATTTAATATGCACAGACTGTATTTGCTTTGTATGAAGATGTTGTGGAAGGAAACTAAGTTCCTGACCTACAGGTACAGAATCTTGTACCATATTACGCAGGAAGAATGGCTATCATCAAAAAACCTAATAATAACAAATGTTGTCAAAGATGTGGGAAAAGGGAATGTAAACTAGTGGTGGGAATGGAAACCAGTACAACCACGATGGAAATCTGTATGGAGATTCCTCAAGAAACTAAAATTAGAAATTCCATTTGTGCCAGTTATCCTCCTCCTAGGTATCGTCCCCAAAGAGTTACAGTCATCCTATTACAGGGATACCTGCATAACCATGTTTTTAGCAGCACAATTTATAATAGCTAGACTTTGGAATTAGCTTATATGTCCATCAACAGGTGAATGGATAAGGAAAATGTGGTATTTATGCACAATGGAGTACTATGCTGCCATAAAGTTAAACTTAAGACATTTGTAGGTAAATGGATGCAATTTAAGAACATAATGTTAAATGAAGTCAGACGCACAAGCTTAAATATCACATAGTTTCTCTTTAATGAGAAAATAAAAACTATATATGCACAAATGTGTGTTTATATACACAAACAGCAAATAGAAGACAAATACGAAGTAGTGAGAAGTTCAAATAATTCTATAAATTATCTATTCCACTGTATCAAAAATATTTTCATGTATATTCTAATTCATTTCACTCATACTACTACTTTCTCTTAGTTCATAGAAAAGAAATTTTTGTGCCATTATGTTTTTTTTCTTCCTTCTAGGAGAGAATCTTTATGTCTCTGAGGAACTACTATGAAAATGACATATGGTGTATTAACTATTGTTATTCTTTTATTACTTTGTTATGAAATCTTTAGTTTTTCATAAAATAAAGTACAGAATTTTATAGTGCTGTCAAGAAAGGCTAACAATCTATCACTCAACCATTCCATCCCAGGTGCCATTTACCAAGGCAGCTTTTGGTCACCCTCTGTAACACCATAGAGACATTCAGAGTCCTTTATTATTTTGCCTTCAGCTGTTATCTCTGCATCAAGATTTATTAACACTATCTTAATGATTAAATTAAAAGAAAATAAAATATTCAGTTTGCTGTAACATAAAGTATCTAGAACAAGTCAAGATTTGTGACATCCACTGAAAGAAAATAACATTTTCTATCTAGGGAGGTTTACAACCAAAGAGAAAAGTCCAAAGAAAAACATCCTTGTTTCCCCAAATGCAAGCCACTGATTTGCAATTCATCATCATTAGATGTACATTAAAGTGTTTAAACTACTGTCAATTATTTAGCAAAGCTTAAAAAATATGCACATTTTTAAAAAATGTTAAAATATAAAAATATGTCTTATTCAGGGGACATATGGAGTATATCTTAGTATCTTTCTCTCATTTTGCTGGGTACCAAAAACTCTTCTAAAAAATACACTTAAAACAATCCATCTTAAAATACAAAATCAGCAACTATGACAACACTCCACAGAAGCTCGTTCCTGTAGAATGCAGCTTGGTCACATTTGAAAGGAGCCAGCAAATGAAGGAAGGTATCAAGCATTTATGGATGCAGCCTCCCGGAGGCACAGGGTGGGCAGTACTCTGGAGAATGCATGGACAAGCGAGGCAAAGGGTCTGTTTGAGACCTGAGACGCGAGACAAGTGCAGGCACAAGTTACCTCCGCAGGGAGGAGAAGTCCTCTCCTGACCTCAGAATGATCTCGCTTTTCCAGAACAGAGTTCTCACGTCTTCCTAGACCAGTCTGCAGCTGGAAGAGAGTCTAGTTTCACACTGAAAACACCTCCTGGTTATGGGCGAGAATAAAGAGGATTTCCTAACTCGTGTCTGAGATGCTGCTACCACGTCAAGATTATTTTCTTCTTCTCATGGGTAGCTATTGTGACCGCATCCCAGTAAGCCCTGGGAGGACAACTGTGCCTTCTTCCTACACACATGGCACATGCCTAAAAGGGACCCATAAAGGAAAGCTCATGAACCACTGTTCACTCAATGCCTAAAGGCTTTTTATTTAAAAACACTATGGACAGGTAGATTAGTAGGTAAATACGTTAATACATTAATAAGAGAGAAACTCTTCCCTTAGAAGAAGCACATGAAACAGAGAAAATCCTCCCCATAATCGGCTGCCACCATTCTTTCCCAGGGAACAGAACAGGACAACTCAGAACCATTCTCATTATCCTAACTTCACTCCCCAAGATGGAGCCACTGCTCCCCTTCCTGTCGCAGGACAGCTGTGGATGAAGACCTCTCCTGGTTCAGGCCACACATCAAGCAGAAGACCACTCTCAGGCAGGGACTGAGCAGGTAAGATGCAAGAATTCCACCTACAGCAGAGACACACAGACTGCAAATGACCGCTTGTATATAGTCTGGATCATTTTTTTAGTATATATTTGTGATGCATAATGATTACATTCATCTTGGGGGATTGGTACATACATATATCACATCTTGATCATCTTTAACTGGCTTTCTATGCATTTCAGAACAGCAGAAGGTAAAAGATTGATGACTATCTAAACATTTTTGCTATTTCTGCCTTACTCAAATGTGCATGACCAAAGAAACCTGTACCCATGCCCCTCCTCACAACACCTGGAATGAAGCAGGAGATGAGAAACCTTCACTCAGATGGCTACTCTCCACATACCAACAACGCCGCTTCCAGCTGGACTGGCGTGCTCCCCAGAGGCCTTAGCATCTGCAGGTCCTGCCTCTGCCTGCAGGGATCACAACTGTAAGCACCAATGCCCTCACCTTGGGAGCACTGCAGACATGAGGAAGCAGGTTAAAAACCAACTCACCTCCTACAGTGGGCAGCAGACCAGAGAGAGTTCCTAGTCCCTTTCATCCAAGTACTGAATTCCCCTCAAGAAGCCATTAAGAGCATTTACAGAAGGATAAAAGAATGTTTACAGAACCACGTTTTCCCCAGGAAACGAGGTAGCTGTTTGATTCACTGTGTAAAATAAATCAATGTGGATCAGCTGGCTAGCGATATAAAATGTACATTTGACAAAAAGGAAGGAGAGGTAGAGAGAAACACTCTAAATTACTGCCACACAGAGGGATGACAAGGGCATTCCCCGCCCCTGCGCCCAGTCCATTCATGGTGTCCAATTCAAATTCAGCCCTCTCAAAATCTTAAGGGCACTTTCCTTGACCGTGTGATTTCTGAGCTTACAGTTGAAACAAAAACCCAGACAAAATTTATGCATTTTACTAAGTACAGCAGTTTTTATGTACTACTTCCTACTTCAGTACTAACTGTATTGGGGAATCCACTTAGAAAGGTTACCTCAAGGTCAAACAACTGGAAAAGGACAGAGTTGTGAATGTCAACTCCAGGTCTGTTGGTCTCAACACCCAACGGTATTTTCAGAACACTATGATGCATCATAGAGTAATTAAGACTATTTATATGCATATGTATACATACATAATTAACATGCATCTTCAATATACATTCTATTCAATAACGGATTTTTTCTTACTTATAAGCTTAATTAGTCTAAATATATCTGTGTCCTATGCTATCAACTAGGAACAACTTGTACTTAATTCTCATTTCTTTCTGAGTTAATCTCCCCAAAATGCCTCGTTTTCACATGGACATCATAGATTCCATCATTCTATCCTGGGCTCAGTCCGAGAATGTTTTGCTTAGCATAGTCCTTAAATAAACCGCTCCATCACTAGGTCTCTGCCACTTCCTTCCCCTCTTCTAATTATTACTGGCCAAGTTACATGGGGACAAATACGAGAGCTCTGTGAACTACTTCTTACTTCAAAACTGTATTTTGCTGATCTCTAAGCTACATCATCTATTACATGCAGGATGGTGCTACCTCCTTTATCAATGCCAGTTTGGATTCTTGAATTTAATTGGAAAAAAAGCAACTTTAATTATAAGTCCCTTGTTGGAAGAACACGTAACCATGATTTTAAGACATGCTTGTCTGCCTCTTACAAACCTACACATAATGACACATCAAAAGAAAGCTTATATGAGAAAGGTGTGGACCAAACTTCATGCATAGCTCACACCAAGGCGCAACGTCACTTCAGCAAGATGCTAAGAACCTGCAAGACAAAGACGAGTTAGACGTGAAACAACTGCCAGGCAATGTGGCATGTTCATTGCTTAAACACTCCATTTCATTCCAAGGTACCAAAACGATAATAGACTTTATTCTAATTGGATTGTCTGCAATGAGCCAATTTAAGTGCTAAATGCTGCGAATTATTCAGCCTGACACAGCAATGCACTTATGTGAGCCACGGCAGGGCAGGAGGTTTGTGGAAAGTGCGAGTTCCAGAGCATAATAAGGAGCCATGAGTCTGGCTTGGCAGACCTCTATGGCAAGATTCCTATTGTCACAATAGCTGTGGGAGACTCCAAAAGCAGGGCTGCCACCTTGACAGAAAATGCACCTGCAGCCAGCCAGGACAGCTGGTTCTGCAGTGTTCCGACTCTATAGTACCTTGAGGAAGAGAGGCTGAAGACTTTAGGAGAGAAGGCTCCAAACACATGGGAAAATTATCTATGAGAATGGGCATCATTCACCATCATTTTAAATACCATTTTTCTGACATTTTCAGAATGTTATATTTAAACTTATAAAGAAGCTGGTAGTAAGTATTTTATAAATAGTGATTAAAAGCTTACAATTTGGAATGGAACTGGACTATAGCATACAGGTTGGCTGACCCCAAGTCATACTATTTAATATTCCTATGCCTGAGTTCCTTCACTTTAAAAGTGGACATGGTGACAGTGACCAAGTCACATGGTTACTATGAGAACTAAGTATATATAAGAGCCCTCCATCACCTGTACTTCCTCATTCCGATGTTTCAGTTACAGTTTGAAAGTATTAAAGAAAAAATTGGAGAAATAAACTATCATACGTTACTCTAAACAATTACTTGTTGTTTAGAGTAGCATAAGAAAATCTCACACCATCTCACTCCGCCCTATGCAGAACATGAACCACCCTTTGTCCAGTGTAGCCACACTGTTTATCCTCTCTCCTGTTAGTCACTTAGTAGCCGTTTCAGTTCTCAGACTATCACAGTGCTTGCATTCAAGTAACTTTTATTTTCCATAATAGTAACACTGAAACACAAGAGTAATAATACCAGTAATTTTAGTATATTATATTAATTGTCCTATTTTATTACTGACAATCTCTTACTATGTCTCTTCTATATATTAACATTTAGCATAGGCCAATAAGCACAGGAAAAATATAGTATACACTCATTGAGGGTCTTGGAATGTCTCTCCCACAAATAAAGAGGAACTAATACGCAGGGATTTTGTAGATGTCTGGAGCTCAACGTAAGTTACTAATAAAAATATTTTATGATTAAAATATGAACATACTATATTTATACATAACAGTATACACAAGAATAATAACATATAGTCCGTATAATAACAACAACATTTAAAAAGAGATAACTATACCTAAAGGGCCACTATTTCATATTAGAATACACATAGAAAGGTACCCAACTTGAAAATGCGATTTTAATCTCAACACCATTCTGTCATGGCTTCACCTCTAAATAACTTTTTTTTTCCCCATCCCCAGGGCTGGGTATCAAACTGAGGGCCTTAATCTATAACCACAATAATATGTTACTAAAGGAAGTTTCAACAATATTGCCCTATGTCTGAATCAAACTATATTTTTATTAAACATTACAACAATATACATGGCCAAAGATAAGTCTAGAACCTTGTGAAAAACTCAGTTTGCAAAGGCTAACAGAGAAAAGGGCATGGCCAACTTTTAATGGGTGAAGAGGAAGCAGAGTGTTTCTTCAGTGTCCTGACTAGACAGTAAATTAAAATTTCTCCCGTGGCAAATGCAACTGACTCAGCTTGGGAAGAGGGATTAAGGTGCCTCAGGACTCTTCTCTGCTGAATGGTCCTCAGTGTACTTTCTATTCATAAGAATGAACCATAGTGGAGCGGTTCCCTCTATTTCTTTTCCCTCATATTTGCTAAGTCACATAGGCCCAGACACATTAAGGAACGGGCGGCAATTATTTTGTTGTTTGGCTAGGAGTTACACAGGCAACCCAAGCTGTCTTAAATCTGATGTCACTATTTGCAATTTCCTGTATTGTTCAGGTTCAGGTATTTGACTTTAAATCAAGTGATAAGGAGATGCTTTGCAAACTGCAATAAAACCCCCAAAGATTTAGTGTTCTCGTTGAAAAATTAATTTCCATTTACATAGGAGTATCTATAAAATAATCAGATATATGCACTTCTTGAACTTCTCTCCCCAAAGGAAAAAAAAAAAAAAAAAGAAAGCAAGCAATTCCCCTGTGGCATCACTCTGTAAAGGCGCAAAGCACAATTTCGGAAGATGGAATCACAAACTTTATTGCACTAATCTCCAGAAACAGGCCAAGCAATACCATGATGACAAATAAGATGTATTTCACAGCTCTAATTACAGAACAACAACACCTTCCTCCAACTTGAAGCCGTCTCTTGCTAAAAAGAGTAAAGACACATGAACACTTCCACATTCATCAGGATTTCAGCTCAACTCCCCCGCCACTGCCATACTCAAGTTAACAGAAGAGAAGAGAAGTGAGAGCAGTGTCCTGAAATATGCAGAAAACACAGAATAGGAAAAGTGGGTGAGAAAGAGTGACCTGCTTTGGACTATGCAAAAGCAAGGAGATGAAGAACTGACAGAGCTGTTCATCTTAAAATGATATTCCACATCTTCACCACATCATTATTATGTAAGCAGTGGATTCACATTGTAAAAGTCAAGCAATTTGGTAATGTTTGGGGAAACAGAAAATGCATCCCACATATAACTCACGTACTTTTCTCTGCCTACTCTGGTCCTCCTGTTCAGAGAGGTGGTAATGATTTATTAGGTTCGCACATACCCTTCTGGTCCTTTCTCTGAGTTAAGTTTACTTCTACACTGGGGTAATCAGACCTCTTTACAGTCAACATTTCCTTGGTCACAAGCTTAGAAGAAAACTGAGCTAATGAAACTGGACAGATAACTAACTCTGAAGAGAAAAAACTAAAGTCATTTCAGAACATCGTTAACATCTTTATTCATAAAGACCAAGACCATTCTGGCTAATTTTTGAAGAATAGTTTCAGATGCTGAAACTTGGAACATGAAAACAAGGAGACAGGCAAATATCCGCCTCCCACACTGCTGCATTCATAGCACAAAAGAGAAGTAGTCAATGATGACTACCAGATGGCAAGGAACTACCCGAGCTGGCTGAGAGTCCCCAGCACAGTTCTCCAAAAGTGAGCAGAGACCAGAAATTGAAAGCCACAGGGAGGACAGATTTGAACTGGGTCCTGAAGTAGAAGAGTCATCTCTAAGAACATCAATGAACTTTATTTATATCTTACTTCAGCAGCCATCACGGGCTTACAATGAGAAATGAAGTAAAGTGAATCCTTTCCAACACAGGAAAAGTGGCCCAAGAAAGTGAAAAAGCCAGAAACTAGCAGAACTTATCTATACCTCTTTCAGATTTCTGATCAAGATGGCAATTATAGGACCATTCGCCTAAAGTCTTCTCCCACTGAAGACGAACTATAGAAGCACTGAGCACAAGAAGAAAGGCAGCTCTATGACCCCCTATTTCAGTTCAGATGGAAAATAAACCAGAGCTTTTGTGATCCTACTGTGAAACACACTCAATTAGGCTGAAAGGGGGGGGGGGACATTTTCCTTTTGTTAAAGCAGACACAAAAGAGGACTCTTTAGCAAACCTGAACTAAGACTCTGCCTCTGAGTTTACACACCTTTTAAAACCAGACATTCACGGGTAAGAAGAAAGCCACATTAAGATGATGAGTTCTCCCAGAGAGATCAGTACCATAACTGAGTGCCAAAACTTCAGGTGAAATGGGTAGGGCAACATTGGCCCAGGCAAGGGTGCTGATTAGAAGAAACATGCCATAAATGGGGCTGTGTACCCCATTCTGAAGGCCATAAAGACAAAACTGTAAACCGACAAGGGAAAAGAACCACACATAGAAATATAGGACCTCACTACCAAGGTCACTTGTGCACAGGGTGGCTCCCACCTCACAGAGGTCATGTTTGTGTATCAGGAAAAGCTGCCTCTGGCTCAAAAAAGCAGCCAACAGCCACCAAATGCCTACCTGGCTGGTACTCTTGCACAGCGAGCATCTTGCCTAGCTGTCCAGCACCATCCTTCATATGTAAATACTCCTATTAATTTCAGCATGAAGGAAAACCAGTAAAGAGAAAAGAAATGAGAAGAAAAAAGGTATTTTAAATAGTGAAAAAAATAAAACCTAAACATAAAACTTTGACTTGATTGAAATCCATGCAGTCCATTTTTTTCCAGTAAACCAAAATACATATATCAAACACTCCTGAAATACTTCTAGGTTTTACATAATTTAAATGCTTCAGAAGAAACTCCTAACATAAAGAAATGGCAACCTCCCAAACCTAGCTCCCAATTGACAAGAAAAAGGGGAATTAAATATCAAAACTATGCAGATTATTCAAGTATATCAAACAAAAAGGCAAAAGATTAAAAAAAAAAAAAAAAACCCAGCCATGAAAGTTTTGGAAAAGATTGCCAGCCTTTTCTACACAAGAATCAATCATAATGACAAATTCCAGGATATTTTTTTCTTTTTACTTTTTTCCTTTTACATGAAAAAGTAACTGAGCCATGCTTAAGTGACGTTTGCAGTCTGAGTTCAGTAAGCAAAGCTTAATTCTAAAGCATTCTGAGAGACTATGGAATGAAAATCCACAACTAACTTTTAAATTTAAAAAGGAGTCAAGAACACAGACACTATACATATGAGTTCCTACTTTTTCAGGAGGCTATTTCTCACCCAACTGAAGGGAAGTGTCATAATTTTTTATTTGTACTGTTTTTGTCTCCACAGTGCTAAGGGACCATAACTACACTTAACTGAGTATTATTTACAAAAGCAGGGAGATTTCTAAGGCAAATCTCACTGTTACATATTTTCTAAGAGAATCAAAGGATACTAGTAGAAACAAATCCAGTGAGGCTCCAAAACTACTTCCAAAACACTACACAGCTAGATTAGATCCTGACTTCTCATTCTTTATACCACTCATAAAAAGAAAAGATTTGATTACACTAAGATGACATCAAAAAACACACTGATAATTTCAGTAGAAGAAATTGAGGATGTAAATCATCCTGGTGAAAAATGCACAGACTTATGAGAAGCGAAAGAAATGCAAATTGAAACCACTTCACATTTGTACTTCAGAGCTATTAAAATACAATGAAATTATAAAACTCAATTTTGGTGGAACTCTAAACAGGTATACATTGCCAGCAATGAAACCAGCTTCAATCCTCCTAAATGATCTAGTAGCCTTCAGTAAGAGTGGTCTAACAGCAGTCATTCCCCTCCCCCAAAAAATAACTGGGGGAAAAGAAATTAATTTATACCAAAAAAATTACATTTCATTATAAAAATAATGAAGCTGAAAAAAATGCTTCAAACAGAAAAGCAATCATAAAACACATGATATAGCAGCAGAATTCACAATGACATTTATGCTAATAATGTACATAACATACCCTCTATCAAAAATAAGCTTGCAAAGTTAGCAGAAAGATATATATATATATATATATATATATATATATATATATATATATATGTATATTTATTCAATCAACAGGAAAGTACAATTAAACATATTTAATATAGTAAATGTAAAATGCAGAATCGAGTGTGATCCAGTTAGACAAATTGGTCCAGATGTTAGACAGGAAGCCAGAGTGATGGAATTAGCATTTAAAGGGCACACAGTTTTGTTTCCATTAGCAAATACTAATGGGGTCTCTGTCCTAAGTGATTGGCTGCATGTTTAGGACAGAGAGAAACAAAGGCACAGGCACTGACCTCAAGGAGTTCAAAAGGGAACTGCCTCTGTTCCCTTCTTCTGTTTTTGTCATTAAACAAAGAATTTATTGAATATTTCTTTATAAATATGAAATACAGAGTTTCAAAGAAGAAAGTAGACATTGCCATGGAATAGCACAGAGAGACATCACCTGTTAGGTCGAGGGGGTCTTTCCTGAAGCTGCAGGGAGGAGGAGTGGACATTACCCAAGGGAAAGTGCTATGGGCAGACAAGAGAAGCAGCACAGAAAACAGGCTGTGCGGGGCCCAGAGAAGATCCTAGCAAGGTAAGGAAGAAATCTTCTGAGGCTAGAACACAGGGACATGAGAGTACAGGCTGAAATAACAAAGAGGAGATGGTTTCCAACCTCCCCCATCACCCCCAGAGTGGCTGCAAAGCAGCACCAACTGCTTTGCTCAGCTCAGCTCCTGGTTGCATCACAGGAGGCGGGAGCTTATCTGGGGACAGCAGGCAGGAGCAGTGCACAGGGACAAGCAAGGCTTCATGTGGCTAAGAAAATAAGACGGAAGGTCAGGTGGTACCTCACGGCCACAAAGTCTGAACCAACACAAGGACGCCTTTTTTTCATCCTGAACTTCACAAACATGGCTGGAAAAACAGTCACTATTGGCAAAAAAAAAAAAAAAAAGGAAATAAAATGCCATTTTTAACCTGGAAACAGAATAAAATACGCCATTTCCAGGAGGGAAACATCCAATGGTCAAACATATAAAATGATGCCAAGCCTCACTAACAACAAGAGAAAGCCAAAGCAAAAGTGTGAGATACCATCTTACACCACTGGTATATGCTAAGTTAGGGTACCAGGCAATGTGAATTACAGTTCGCTCCCTGAGTTATCACATAAATATGACGACAGTGGTGAATGAACGCAGTCACTGCAGCAAGTGATAGACTTGATTTTTGTGACATTTATTAATAATTAAATTCATTAAATTTGTAAAATTCATCAATTCAGCAATAATTGACTTTTGGATCCATGAATGGATAGATGATACATACACAAATACACATGTGTGCACACATGTGCACACACACACACCTGTATACATCTACACATGTAACCTTATATATAAGGATCTTCAGGCAGTAGGTATGAAGATGCTCAAGGCAGACTGTATGTAGAAACAACAGGCTAGAAAGTTATAGACAGCCAGGCCGACCTGCCCTCTGGGGAGAGGTAAATAAAATGAGGTGGATGGACGGGTAGAATACTATACAACAATCAAAAGTAACAAGACATAGACAAGATTTGGAAAGATGGTGTTGAACAAAAATGTGCAATGACATTATTGCAAATGAGATCTGTAACACAAAAATGATCAGGTTAATTAAAAACACTAGTAGAGAATATCCTTGGGGAAAAGAATGAACTCTGACTGAAAGAGAAAAATAAACAAGTAAAAAAAAAAAAAAACAAAACTTGAGGAGCCCCTTCACAAACCAAGGATGCTAATACACTGTGAGAAGCATGCTGAAAAAAGCTCTCTGATCTGAATATCCGAATTTTTAAAAATACAATATTCATGTGCTATGAAGACAAACTTTCATCTTTTTCAGCAATAAAAACATCAGTTGATATCTTAGCATATATGAACATCATGGCAGCAATACCACATTTATATTTTACTTAAAAAGCACATGCACTCTTTTTAATTGTTACTTTGTTACCCTTCACATTTAGACTGCATAGTCTTCCAGATTTAAGTCCCAGAGCTGACAGGGATTCCTAATAGCTAGCTGGAAAGGGTAAACTTAGCCTCAGAGAACAGCTCCCTATTGTCCAAGAAATACTTGCATAACTTGTATCATTTGCTTGCCCTCTAGTAACACGAAATCTCAAATTCTGGGTAACCGATCCTTGAAATTTTCTCCTAAAGACTGCCATGGAGTTTGTGGCCTATGATGCACTCACAAATTTAGCTCAAAATTGGCCAAGGAATGAAGCCAAAAACAGCCATGCCATTAAAGATACCTGGTTATCAAAATGGATGGAAAAACCCACTTCAATCCTACTTTTTGAAACCGCAGAAGGTATTTTAGTGTTGCTGAAGTGGAAAAACAAGGGCATTATTCAGTAAAAGGGAAAATCAAAAGGAACAGCAGGAAATCTCTCTTGGGACAAGCGGGGCACTATTTCAGACCCTTCCATCATAGCTAACTTTCAGGTAATGTCCAACAATTCCAGGGATTTAAGACTTCCATGTGTAAGTGAAAGCCTTGAAATAATTTACATATTCAATCACGGCAAAAAAAAAAAAAAAGGCCTTTTTCTTCTAATGTCAGTATTATTCTTTTTATGCAGGTAGGTGGTATTTCTACTTCACCAACACATTCATATTTGCTTAAGTGCATAAAATCAAATGAATTCTTGTTTATTTTCTATCTGATTCTAATCCCTGTCCAGAAGAAACACAAAAGTGAAGTTTCCAGGATATATTACTGTGCCGAGTCACTAAATTATACATGATGGAACTGTGGAGCCCGTATTATTGAAACTCTAACCAAGTCCTCCAAAGCTTATGTGCAGAACTGGGGCTAAACAGCCAATGACCTTTCAACATAAATTTCACAACAAGATTTCCATTTCTGAAATAGTGATTTGAAGCACTGATTCAGACCTGTACCTTGGTCTCCACTCAAAGGTGACAGAGGAAACAGGTTCTTCAGCTTTACCATAATTGAGAAAGAAGTTCCCCTGGCAGTCGTGTAGCAGATAAAATCAGAGCAACCGAGCATTTTCCCAGGCTCTGCATCTGCAGCCTCTTAATTACAGGAGCTTCTATCTGCACATTGCTTATGATTCTACCTAGTGTCAGAGTGATCTTCCTTACCAGAAATATAAAATCTCTAAAAGCAAAGATCTGTACTTTCCTTCAGCACAGGATTTTGCCTATAAAAGGACCTTCAATAAAAATACTCTCATGCAAGGATGACAAACAGATTTCATCTTGAGTACCAACGCAACATGCCTGATGGAGGCAGCTATCAGGAGGGCACATCTGGGCTCTGCTGGCAAGACTGCCTGATCGATTAGTAATGTCTTCTATGATCATGGAGGAGGGGAGCCAGGCTATGCACCTGCTGATCCAGAATGAAGGTTTTCCAAGTGCCAGAAACACCTCTTACAGTCTCAAGCTTGAGAGTCACTCTTCAGCTTCTCTCAGCAAGAGTACAGTACAAAACAGTAAAAATAAGGTCAGTCAGTGTTATAGTCTATAATAAATTATTATGAAATAATGTAAAAGAGAAGAGGGGATAGTTGGGGAGAACAAAGAAAAAGTAGTACATTGGGACAGAAAATGTCGCACCAAAACACTTTTTGAGAAAATGCTTTAAAATTTTCAAATTTTGTGTTTTAAATTACCCAACAAAAAAGTATAATTTTAGTAACTGGTTCAGTTAATTGTTTTCTATGGAGGGAGAAAAAAATATAACTCTTTCCCAAAAAGAAATGAGACATGTCTCTTGATGTTTAAGTTGGGAATAAAAGTAGTGAAATAAGAGCTAACTCAAATATGTTCGATTTCTACAATGGATATATTTCATATATACAACATATTCTATATCAATACAGTCCCATAAATTTAAAAAAATCTCAACTCTTAACATCTTTTGTACAAATATGATCTCCCTATCTTCATGGCAAAAAAGAATCCTTCCAAATTTAATAATATTGCATGCAACTCTAGAGCTAAATGAGAATGTGACAAATTAAATATGTTCATGTTTCTCCAAAATAAAATACATTAGTGAAAAATTAATAATAACATGATTCTTACATAAGAGAATATTTTCTCCAAAATGTTACCAGAGTTTTTGGATGTAGCCCCTGGTTTTGCAGATCCCAAGGACTAGGTTCTGCCACCTGTCCCAAGATGCCAATCAGAGAAACGGGTGTGGTGAAGGCAGGAAAGGGACTTTAATCAGTACGGACACCTCGGGAAGACCAGGTGACCAGCGTTTCCAGGCTTGTCTTGTGTGCACAGACACGAGCGCCCAGATATACAGTACAGTCAGAGGGCAGGAAGTACAGTCAGCAGTCTTGGTTAAAGGAAAGCTTGTTGATCGTTGTCTCAGGATTCGTCAAACAGGACTTGTCTAGGGTGATGAGAAAGCTGGTTGGGAGGCAGGATGATGTTCATCCATCAGACCTACTGTTGCTGGAACCCAAGGAGACCACAAAGGAGACAGATGCAAAATGGAGGCAGAGATACTAAGCTTTATCTTGCTTTTAGTTACCCATTGGACATTTATAGGCTCAAATGAAAAGTCAGTGATTTTTAGCCTCTAAGTCCTTGTTACATAATATAAAATTTTCTAAGAGACACAGAAACATGTTAAGTGAGTATTAAAATGTTAAATATGTTTTATTTCTCCTAGAGAAGTATTTGGGAAATCAAATGATCACAGATGAAGGGTAAAAATCCTTTGGCCTTTGCTTTCATTGTCTTTGGGTCATTGTAAAGCTCTATCACAGTACTGTTAACTGTCAACGCTTGTCCCACCACAGCAAAAGTGAGTATCAACAAAGTTGAGCACATATCTAAATCTGCCCAGGCTGGTTTCAACAGCTCACTGTTGAATTTATATATTTTTCATTCAACTATACACAAAAACTTTGAATCTACAAGAGATGCATTTAAAACTCTCTGGAACCTGGAGGATCTGTGCTAAAGATATAACAAAGAAATGTACAAGCTAGCAAGGTATAGGAAGTACCTGTTAAAAGACCACCTTTAACCTGAGAAAAATGGAAGTTCAACACAGGAAATGGAGCTCGGAATGCATACAAAGAATCTCTAGCACTACATAAACAATGTCAAAAGACAGAAAGCAAGTGATCCTCAAAGAATTGCCCTTCCATATAGACAGTCTCAGAAAATTCTAATGGGACCCCTGGAAAGTGAAGGGGCAGACCACTTAAAAGAGGAAAGGAATCTTTCTTGGGTTTGCTACTTATTTGGGATCACAAAGAAGTGGGATAACCTCACTTTAACTCACTGAAGTATATACGCCCTGAACTCTCACAACAGATACGAGAATGTAACATAAATTACATGAGCTGAAGCAGTCTATCATCATAAATTCCCAATAATTACAACTGGATTTAATTTTCTATAAAGTGACCATCTGCTGAGCAGGGAGAATCCTGTTTCTTTAAAATAACTGTCTCCTCCGAGATCGTCTATGGGCTGAAGAAAGCTCTTCCTTCATGGAAGTGTGGGAAAAGGGAGACAGCAGGAACGATTTCCTACTCATTTACAACTTCGTTCTTGACCATTAGGGAAAAAATAAAGGGAAAAAGTCCTTCAGATTAAAATCAAAGATCTGGGCCGGTGAGATGGCTCAGCGGCTTAAGCGCCTGCCCGGCAAGCGCGAGGGCCCGAGTTCGACTCCCGGAACCCACATAGGAAAAAAGGGGCCGGTGATATCGCTCAGCGGCACGGGCGCCTGCTGGCGCACGAGGTCCTGAGGTCGACCCCCCGGTACCCACAAAAAAAAAATCAAAGATCTGGGCCGGTGAGATGGCTCAGTGGCGTAAGCGCCTGCCTGGCAAGTGCGACGACGGCCCAAGTTCGACTCCCGGAACCCACAT
This sequence comes from Erethizon dorsatum, assembly GCA_028451465.1. Classification (NCBI taxonomy): domain Eukaryota; kingdom Metazoa; phylum Chordata; class Mammalia; order Rodentia; family Erethizontidae; genus Erethizon; species Erethizon dorsatum. The sequence goes on along the minus strand of CM051825.1, from coordinate 92,691,509 downwards.
ACGAAAAAAGGGCCTGTGATATCGCTCAGCGGCATGGGTGCCTGCTGGCGCATGAGGTCCTGAGGTCGACCCCCGGTACCCACAAAAAAAAAAAAAAAAAAAAAAGAAAAAAAATCAAAGATCACTTTACCCTTTGGTAATATTTGACAAAATACAGGTATAAAAACCCAAGACAAAATTGCTAGGCTGATTTTTGTCAACTGGAAAAAAAAATGTATATGTGAAATTTTAAATGCCAACTGTACTCATATATATGCCTCTCAAGGTTTTTACAGACTGGATTTACACCTTTTTTTATACCACCTAGGGAACAGCTTTTTAGAAAGACTACATTAGATTCTGAGTAACAGTTTAAATGCAGTGAAAACCCCAGCTGAATGCTTGGGAATTATGTCAGTGTTGCAAATCTGACCACTGAACAAGGCAGATCAGAGCCTGAGGCCTGTGGCCGTCTGACAGGAAGGTTTTCAATGCTGTGAAGAGTCGGTCCATACTCAAGCCTCACTCAGGCAGATCCTGCACCATGGTCACCCTCCCAGGGCCCTGGAAGGCTTAGCAGACACTGCCCGCGTGTGCCTGGGCCAGCGGGGAAGAGGTGAAGTCCAATGATGTTTAAAAAAATCCACCGTAGAAACCACTGGCCCTGCTTTACAGGCGGAAAAGTTCTTTCTCTTGGCTCACATTTTTCCTTGTCATGAGACTTTCACAGTCTCTTGAGCACCAAGAAAAGCTCAGCTCCTCCTGGAGAGAGATGCACAATCACAGCAGGGCCAGTTTCCAGGGGTGGGTCCTGGAAAGCCCGAGGCCAAGAGGGACTCACAGCTGCCCGAGGGCTTCAGGACCAGGTGCACAGGATGAGTGGAGCAGTGCAAAGCAGCACAGACTGGATCTGCCCTGGCTATGAAAAAAGCGCCGAGGGCCGGTGAGATGGCTCAGCGGCTTAAGCGCCTGCCTTGCAAGCGCGAGGGCCCGAGTTCGACTCCCGGATCCCACATACGAAAAAGGGGCCGGTGATATCGCTCAGCGGCACGGGCGCCTGCTGGCGCACGAGGTCCTGAGGTCGACCCCCCGGTACCCACAAAAAAAAAAAAAAAAAAAAAAAAAAAAAGCGCCGAACACTCACCAGGTTCCCTCCCTCTCAGCCTCAGAAACCTAAAACTCAGATGTGGAAGTGGCTATTTACAGAAGCGCCTCTTCCTGCCCATGCCTGAATGACATCCCTCTCGCCAGCTGATGAGTTAAAGTCGGTCCAGCAACATGAGAAGAAAGAGCACATACATATGAAAAGGAAGGGTATAAGAAGGACACTGAGTATTTAATCACATACTTCCTGCTAATAAAATATAAAAATAACCGAGTAGGTACATATTGCCATGACTCGTTCACATAATGACGAGTGCCTCAGGGCCCTGGATGTAATTTCTGTAATACACATAAGACAACAGTCCTACTTTATAGCTTTCCATAGTTTCAGTGACCTGTGTTCAGCCATGGTCTGAAAATATTAAAGTGAAAATCCCAGAAATACAGAACTTGCAAGGTTTAAATTACATACCATTTGAGTAGCACGATAAAATCTTACCCCATCTCACTCTCTCCTGCCTGGGATGTGAGTGAGGCCTTTGGTGGCATATTCAACCTCCATACACCCATCACCCACTGGTCACTCAGCAGCTGTCTTAGTTATCAAATCTACCTCCATGAAACTATGACAGTGCTTGTGTTCAAGGAACCCTCCTTTTACATAATAATGGCCCTCAATCTCAACAGTTGTGATGAGGTACGAACAATGAATAAAAAGATATTTTAAAAAAGACTATACTGACCTTTTATTAAGGTATGTGGTTATAAATATCCTACTCTATTATTAGTTATAGTTGTTAATCTCTTAGTGTCCTTAATTCAACTTTGTCATAGGTACACATAGGAAAAACATACTAACTACACATAGGATTCGGCACTGTCTACAATTTCAAGGTCACCTGGGGGTCTTGAAACATAGTCCTGAGGATAAGGGGCGACATGAGTTTTCCTAAGATCAGCGCAGCTCATGAATTCAGAATGGACTGCAGGAAAGCAACTGCAGAGGACAGCAGAGCAACCAGGTAGAAAACTATTTCAAAATGTGCCTCAGCATTAATAAAAATAGGTATCCCTGGCCTGGAGTTATTGTTCACCAGGCTTCTTCAAGAAGGCTATATCCATGCGACGGCAATTTTCAATGACTAACTGGAGAAGCAATTGCAAACTGGTAGCATGAGCAAGGCACAGGAAGTAAGTTCTATTCAACAGAAGAGCTACAAAAAGCTTCTGGAAAGAGGCAGCACCTTCATGGCTGAGGACACAAAATACCAGACAGATGGAACAGCACAAAACTGGGAAAAGTCACAAAACTGGGGTAGGTATGGCTGTTTGAGGCAGAATGTTCCAGAATGTAGAATAAATAGGAAACACCTCAGGGTAACAAGTGGGTAAGCAACCTGGCAGGCCTTATCTGTGTACGTGTCACTGGCACCCACATTCAACCCCAACAGTGGAGCCAAGAAGAGCAGCCCTTCTAGTAAGAGAGAAGACTGAGCTCACTGGTGACTCTGTGGACTCCCAAGGTTGGTCCACATTAAGGCCTACATGACAGAATGTAAGACCCAGCAGAGCTAGATCTGTGCCTGTTCTATCCACTGATGTATCTCACATCTGCAGAACAATGTCATATAGATATTATGTGGTCAAAAAATATTTATCAATTATAAAGAAAATACCTCTAGGAGAAAAGAGAGGGAAGAAATTTTAAAATTATTGGGCTCTCACTAAATGTTAATCCACTGCTGATATTTTATAAGGATTAACTAATGTGATCCTTATAAACTTATGACATAACCACTTCCATATTCTCCACTTGCATCATCAGTCCTCCAAAATCAGGACAGATCCTATAATAGATGGTATCTTAGCAATATGACACAGTTTAACCGGTAGTTTTCTTCCTCAGTGGTACATGCAAGAATGTAGGAATCAATGTTGTCTTCAATTTGATGAAATTAAAGTATTCTTACTTTCAGAATATACATGATGGAACTAAAGCTCAAAAACATAAATTTGGGGGCCGGTGAGATGGCTCAGCGGCATAAGCGCCTGCCTGGCAAGCACGAGGGCCCGAGTTCGACTCCCGGATCCCACATACGAAAAAGGGGCCGGTGATATCGCTCAGCGGCACGGGCGCCTGTTGGCGCGCGAGGTCCTGAGGTCGACCCCTTGAGCCCAGAGAACCCGTCTCCCAAGTATTTGCTCCTATGGCAGGCACCACCCGCAGCCCTATTAACTTAACTTCCCCACTACGGAAAGTAGCTCTGTAACGTTCTCTTACCTAATCCTTTTCTCCCATATGCCACCCAGACTGTCATCCCCAAAGCTCTTCAATTCTACTCACCTGAGAGACCAAAGAGAGGGGCATCCTTCTAGGTATCTGGTGCAGGGCAGCAGATCTATGTATCGTGCAGCCCAAGGACGATCCATACCGGGTAATGATCAGCAATTCAGTGTATATTTAGTGTTTTCATTCTCTCGCTATCAAGCTGGTAGGACAGTAAAGGACATTCTTACCCAGTCTGATTTTTACTATTATGTTTCACTATAAGGAAAAAAAATCTTCCTAAGGAAGAGGTGGGAGGTAGGTATAGAAATAGGCAACCATAATTACAAGGTAATATCACTTACAACATCAAATAAATTCCTTTAACTTTTGAAACACTGTAGATCTCGGGAAATGACATCAATGTTTCAAAATACAAGAAGAAGAAAAGGCAATCTACAAAACGTGGATCTTGAATTTGTCTAATATAGAATAGTTCAGGCCCCAGGAGCAGGTGGTCACCCTAGGAGAGCAGTTGGTAAATTGGCTTATCTCAGAAGCAGTGTGAAAAAGGCTCTCACTTGGTGGATGGAAGAGTCCAGAACGCTATTAGCACTTAGCCAAGACTCAAATGACTGTGCAAAAGGCAAATGCCTCTCTCTCTGGGCTGAGGGATCTCTAATCAAAACTGGGAAACATACACATTTTGCGCATATTATGCAAATTCATCTTCTAATTGATAATTTCCAAGAGAGTAAAACACTACAGCCAAAGCTTTTCCTCTGATTTTGATATCTGCCTGATCTCAATGTATGTCACCAAAATGGGCAAGTGGTAATATTTTCCTAGCATTCGCAGCAATAGAAACATTCGTTGAAAGCAAAAAGACATCTGACATCCAACAACTTCATGCACAGCAAGCGTCAAAAGCCTCAAGACTGGAGGCAGCTCTGCCTGACAACCCAACTTCCGTGCTCTTTGTTTACAAGCGATGAGCATTCACCCTCAGTCTGTGTTGTTTCACCTCTACATGAAACAATAAATGTATGAAACCACAGTAGCAAAATACTATTAACCAAAAAGGCAGTAAAATAGTAAGTTTTTTGACATCAGGTCTTAAAATATTTAAATCCATACCACTCTACCATCTGAAATCCATCCATACAAGTTCCTATCAAATTTGCCTTCTATGCCTACAAGTACATGACTGCCTTTGTCAGCAGAGAAGACCGCTCAGCTATGCTAAGCATTTAATATGTGCCAGGCACCAAACTAAAAATTTTCTGTTAACCTTCTCCAGCCTTTGTTAGATCATTATTGTTAGGATCCCCAGATCAAAGATGTTGTTACACAGGCTTAGTGAGGTTAGATCCCTGCCTAAGGTCACAACTTGGTACCTCGCTGGTCCAACTCTGAACCTACTCTAAGATATTGCCGCCTACATTTTTTAATGACAGGACATGTAAATAATGGCCAGTGCCTAAAGCAGCATGCTCTGAATTCCCATGGACTCTTCCCTTCTAACTTGTCTGATATTTGTTACCACTCCACAACCCTCCACTAAATTTTGAGGTGGAAAACTTCTCATCTCTAAATAACAAACCCAGCTCATGCCCATTGGCATTAACAGGTGTCCAGTTGTCTTAGCTGTACAGATGGGGCAGCCTGGTAGTGGTAAGGGCAGATTAAAGGAGGAGCCTCTCAGGTACGCCTGCAGGGACAGATGGATTAAAGGAGAACACACCTTGTATCAGAGGACATGGATTAGGAGTGTCTTTGCCAACTCTGCAGGTGCGCATCAATTTGCAGGCTCCTAACAGATCCACAGATGTTGTCTGTGACTGGAGGAGCAAGCTTTAAATTGAGAGATTGGGACAGGGAAGAATTAAAACAGCAGCAATGGTAGAAGTCATTTATTTTTCTAATTAAATTCTCAAATTGGTGAGAGTAGCCTATTAAAAATACAAAACAAAATGTGGAAGCTAGAGGTTAGCGTCAGCATTATTTTTTAACGATGATACAGATAAAAGACATTACAACCTTATGTTGTTTTCTTACTGCCTCTAACTTTAGGGATTTTTTTATAGAAAGAAAATGCAAGTTCTAGCCATCATACCATGTCATTTGATACTTGTAATTTGAGCTGATGCACTCAACAAGACTATTTGTGTGTAAAGCTGTGTTAGAAAATTACATTTTTTAAAAAGGCATTTATAGAGCAATTTCTATTTGTAAAGTGCTTTGCAGTCATTTTTAAAAGTAATTCTTAACAACAACCATGTAAAGTAGGTCAGAGTTATTATCCCCTATGCCTTGGCTTTCAAAAGCCTTAGTCAAAGAAGGTACAGAGAGGTTAAGTGATTTCCCTGGGGCTGCACACAAAGTAGGTAGCAGAATTTAAGATGTTACTACAGCTGTTAAATCCCAACTGCTGATGTCATCCCAATGACTCCCATTCACTTACTGGCTCCATTTCAGAATTTCCTGGTTTTTTTTTTCCCCTTGCCACCCCAAATCCACTGAATTAGAATCCAGAAGTAGGAGCTGAAAATACAGTAACAGGTGTTCCCCAGATGAGTCTGCAGAGAAGTCTGGCTCAGGAAGGTCTCTGGAAGATCCATGCTCTCCCACAGGCAGGACCAGAGCACAGAGCAACAGTAAAACCAAGGACAGACCGCACCAAAGCCGAAAGTGATGCACTTCTCCCATGCAGGGACCTTTAAAATAATCATTAGCAGTCACTCCCAATTCATAAGGTTTCAGTGTACTCACTCTGAAACACAACTGTTTCAGGCATTTTGGTCTTTTTTCCCAAAGAGTTCTCACTTAGGTTTCTTTTACCTAAAAACATTAGCTATTCTGCTTCAGCCTCATTCCACAGACACTTTCTACTTTTCTTTCTTCCTCCCTATTAGAGTCACTCGCCAACTCCATATGTAAGTAATGAACCACAATCAAAACTAACCATCATTCACTGAGAACAAACAAGACACCAGGTACTAGGCACAGTGGCAGACTTGTATCATGTCATTTAACCCACTCTGAGAAATGTTCCTATGTCACACATTAAAAATATTCAAAAGGGGCTGAAGAAGTTGCCAAGGGACATCCCATGACTAAAGCCTAGAATCCAGGTTCTAACCAGATCTCACGGAAGAGTCACCACAATCGTTTTCTGTTTCTTTTTTTAACTGGACTCTTTTGACTCTTCATTCCTTTGTATTTATTCACTTCAGCAGTAAAGTGTACCATCCAATGAGGACACTTCCCGTGTGCTTTTGCCAATGACAAGAGAGAATCCACTTAAAACTCATACAAGTAGGACAGGCAATGCCTGGGGAAAGCAGTGGAACACAATGTGTCATGCCTGTTCCTACTGTCAAATCAGAAAAGCTAGTCTGAAATATGAATTCAGATGATTCAGTTGCATCACCTAACTGTCCCTGAGCCAATTTTCCTGGCATGGACAGTCTTGAAGCGTAAGCTATAGAGATGCAGCATGAGAACCAAGGACACCTTCAGCACAAGAGGGAGACAGGGAAATACAAGAGGCAAGAGGGCAGACACGGAAGCAAGTGCACCTCTGTGGGATGTCTGAAGTGGAGAAGCTACTCCGGTGTGCATGGTGGTACACGCTTGTAATCACAGCACTCTGGATTACAGGAAAAGAGGATTATAGGTTCAAGCCCAGCCTGGGCAGCTTAATGAGGCATTATCTCAAAATAAAAAAAAAAAAATGGGCTGGGGGTGTAGTTCGGAATGAAGGCCTCAGTTTCAATCCGCACTACCCCCCTAGAAGACTCTGTAAACCTCCACACCAACAAGGTACAGAAGAAAATCATAGGATCATATCAATTGACACAGAAAAGGCAATTGATAAAATCCAGTATTCGCTCATGATGAAAAATTCGTGGCAACCTAGAAATGAAGAGGAATCACCACAACCAATAAAGCGCTTCACACAAAACCTACAGCTAACATCTTGCTCAACAGTGAAAGACATTCATCGTCAGGAATGAGGCAAGGACACGTGCTGTCACCATTACTCAGCACAGCACTGAAAGTGTCAGCCACTAACGCCAAGGCCTGAAAGAGCGGTGAAGACAGATAAAGAAGAAAGCAGTATCACAACTGCTACACAGAAAATCCCCAGGCAGCTCCAAAAATCTACTGTGCTCACCAAGGTCACAGAACAGAAGATCAACCAAAAAGAAAATCAACCACATTTCTATACACAATGAACAAATCAAGCAATAATTATATTGCTTAAAATTACTCCAAAGAACATGAAATAAATAAGGTATAAACTTTAAAAAACAATGTAAACTATCTGGGTGTGGAAAATTGTAATGTTATAAACAATATTGAAAGAAATCAAAGAAGACCCAATAAACGGAAGGAGACACTGTATGAATAAACTATATGACTAAACTATATGACTCAATATAGTAAAAAAAAAAAAAGTTTTTTTTTAAAAGTCAACTGGGGGACCGGTGAGATGGCTCAGCAGCATCAGCACCTGCCTGGCAAGCGCGAGGTCCTGAGTTCGACTCCTGGTACCCACATATGAAAAAAGGGCCAGTGATATCACTCAGCAGCACAGGTGCCTGCTGGCGCATGAGGTCCTCAGTTCGAACCCCGGTACCCACCAAAAAAAAAAAAAAAAAAAAAGGTCAACTGTCCCTGAACTAATCTGTACTGCTAATGCAATTTCCATCAAAATGCCAGCCAAGTTTTTGTAGGCATCAACAAAATTATAAAATTTGTATGTAAGAGCACAGGGCCTAAGATATCTAGAAATAATCTTGACCAAAGAACAAGGAGTCAGGAATCATGCTCCCCATATTGAGACTCATTGATACAATAATGAAGAAAGTGTGAGGGATGGGGAGGTAGCTCGGTGGTAGAGCATTTGCCTAGCAAGTGTGAGGCCCTGGGTTCAATCCCCAGCACCAATACCACCACCAAAAAAACAAGTGTATGTGAAGAGATAGGCATTTGAATCAAGGAAATGAAAGACAGAATTCAGAAATTAATCAACACAGATACAGTCAGTTCTTTGTTGCTGAAGAATTAAAATTAAGAAACATGCTTTTAAACAAATGGTGCTCAAATACTAGGCACTGAAGAAAAAAAACAAAAACAAACAAAACTTTGACATAAACCTTATATCTCAGAAAAAAATTCGCCCAAAATGGATCATCAACTTAAATGTAGAACTATAAAACTTTGGGCTGGTGAGATGGCTCAGTGGCGTAAGCACCTGCCCAGCAAGCGCGAGGTCCTGAGTTCAACTCCCGGAACCCACATAAGGGAAAAAAGGACGGGTGATATCACTCAGCAGCACAAGCACCTGCTGGCAAGCACAAGGTCCTGAGGTCAACTCACAGTACCCACACAAACACACAAAAAAAAAGAACTATAAAACTTTTACAAAACTGCAGGAGAGAATCTTTTGAATGTTTGGGTAAGCAAAGAGTTCTTCGATTAGACATCAAAAGCATAATCCATAAAAGGAAAACTGGATAAACTGAAGTCAGTTAAAATTAAAAGTTTTTGCTCCAAGGAAGCCCATAAAGGGAAACTCACAGAGGACAATCAAGACAAGGTATAGACTGGGTAAAACATTTACAAGCCACAAATCCAAAAAATGGACCAGTATTTGGAACATATAAAGAATTCTCAAAATTTAGTAGTACAAAGAGGTACAATTGGGAAAAAAAATATGGGCAGAAGATATGGACAGATACTTCACTTTAGAAGTTAAAAGGATAGCAAATAAGCATATGAAACAATGTACAAGATTATGAGCTATATGTGAAAGAAATATTAAAACCACAATACACCTATCACTATATATACACCTATCAGAAAGGGTAAAATGACAATGTCGAAGATGCAGAGAAACTAGATCACACCTGCTGCTGCAAGAATGTAAAATGGTACGGCCACTATGGAACATTACTTGGCAATTTTTTGTAATACTACACATGCAACTAATATGCAACCTGGAAATTGTGTTTTTGGACAATTATACCAGAGAAATGAAACAGGTTCTCACAAAAACCTGTATGCAAGTGTTTACAGCAGCTTTATCTTTAAGAGCCAAAACCTGCAACCAGATTGGATCCTTCGACAAATCAGAGGTCAAACCGCCTCACATCCTGAGGACAAACTCTTGATGCAGAAAACAACCGGGATGAATTCCCAGGAATTACTTCCAGTGGGAAAGAAACTCGGTCTCCAAAGATTACATACAGTATAATTCTACTCTTATTACTGAAGTGACAGAAGTTTGGGAAATGGAGACAGATTAGAGTTTTCCAGAAATTAGGGGTGGGAGGGAGCAGGGGGGCAACATTATTTCTAAAAGGTAAGGGGGCCGGTGAGATAGTTCAGTGGCATAAGCGCCTGCCTGGCAAGTGCAAGGTCCTGAATTCGACTCCCGGTACCCATATACGAAAAAAAGGGCCGTGATATCGCTCAGCGGCACAGGCGCCTGCTGGCGCGTGAGGTCCTGAGGTCGACCCCCCGGTACCCACAAAAAATAAATAAATAAATATAAAAATAAATAAAAGGTAAACACGAGGGACTCATAAAGTGTTGTCCTAGTTCAGTACTGTAACTTGCCTCTTATAACGGGTACTATACATACAGCTGATGAAGTTATACAGAACTTGAGAACACTTGAGATAGCTCAGTGTTGGAGTACATGTACACTGGGCCCTGGACTTAATCCCCAGCACCCTCAAAATAAATAAAAAAATAAGTTGTACAAAACCTCACACACACATATAAGCATATAAATTCAACTCAGGAAGTCTGAGTAATACCAGTGGACTGTACTGGTGTCCACATACTGTGATACATTTTACTATAGTGTTACCTTCGGGGAAACTAAGCAAAGTATGTCTGTGATCACTCTGTAATATTATCTATTATTTTTACAACCACGTGAATCCATAGTATCAACAAAAAACTAAACTTAAAAAATAAGAAACAGTGTAGGCTACTGACCAGTCCAGAGGTGTTGCTGAATGGTGTGGATCATAAAATACAAATGGTTTTACCTTCAAATTTATCAAAGCCAACCCCAAAGAAGTGTTTGGAAAAGAAAATACTCATTACTAGAGTCACCTGGAAATACAATGCCTTCTAAATTAAAATTTGGATCGAACCCCCGAAATACTGGCAGAACTCACCAGGAGAGCCAACTCTTGCTTATCTGAAGCAACAGGAGACAAGCAGAACATAAAAACTGAACTCCACCGTGAAATTCCAAACTTCACTGTTACCAATTTTGTCAGCCTCTCATCACAATAAAGCTGTGTCTTATACTGTACCATCAAGCCCAATTAAACAGATATTGAGAAACACAAAACTTGACTTCCTGAAATTAAAGGCCCTCCTGGTGATATTTTCAAAGTCAAAAGGTGGCTCCTCTGTCTTAAGACATGTGGATAATTGCTCCGCAGTTTATAGGGTCAAAAATCCTGCACATTTATATCCACAGCATGTGGATTTACAAGCTGACAAACCTGGAGCAAATCATGAGCTTGATAGTAAACTTAACCACTGCAAGACAAGCCAGCAGATCTGCGGAAGATGAAAAGGACTGCGAGAAAGGATTTTAATACACATCAAGTCACCGCACACTACTGCCTGGCCTCTACGAAAGGTTGTGGGTCTCAGCTATTCGTGACTATTTCCACTCAAACTATGGCCCAAGAATTACCCTGAATCAAGCACTCTGCAGATTCCTTGGCTCTGCCCTCTCCTGATAAGGCAGAGTAATGGCCAGAAAGCCCACTTGACAAGATATCAAGTGACTTACACAGAAGTTTCAGAACCCCTGTGAAAAGGTTTCCTGTTTACAATGTATGCCCATCTTCTTCATGTGCAGTAGTGGTTCTCAACAGGGATCAATCCTGCCCTAGGAGAGATTTAGTAACGTCTGTCCTGGGATATTTTAGTTGTCTGGGGTGATAGAGGGGCTAGGGACACTGCTAAACACACAACAGTATCCTGTAGCAAAAAAAATTATTGAGCACAAACTGTCATTCATACTACGGTTGAAAAATCCCTGGCATAAAAAAGATAACTAGCATTGGGTTTAACAAAACAAACACTGAAACACAATATAAAGTGTGAAAATAAATGTCACAGTTTGGATCTCGAAAGTCCACCAAAGGCTCATATTCCAGGCTTGGTCCCCAGCCTGTGATGCTGTTGGGAGGCAGTGGAACCTTTAGGAGATGAGGCCTTATGGAAAAATTAGGTCACTGGAGGAGGGCCACTGAGGGAGATATTGGGGTTCGACCCCCTCCAATCTCTTTTCTTCCCAGCTGCCATGAGGTGAACACTGTCTCAAACACAAGCTCCTACCATGATGCAACGTGCTGCCACAGGCCTAAAGCGAGAGGGCCATGCAACCCTGGTACTAAACCTCTGAAACCATGAGCCAAAAAAGTAAACTCTTCCTCTTTATCATTCATTAATCTTAGGTACTTGTCACAGTATCACAGAGCTGATTAACACAATAAGCCTAATAAATTAGAACTATTAAGTAGAGGTGACTTCCAAGGACAGAGGTAGCTATTACTCCCACGACCTACTTAAGGGTGATTCATCCCAAGGAAGATGTTCTCTGTGACCACATGCTTTTAAAAGCATCAATTCTGGAGCCATAAGGCCCAAGTTGAATCCCAGTTTTGAAACTAAGTATCCGGGTGACATTAAGATAGGCAATTAGCTTTAGCAAGTCTCCATTTATTATCTGTAAAGGGGGATTAATAAATGCTCTTCCCTGTCAGAGCTGTTAGAAAAATGAAAATAAAAAGCAATGGCTGTCAAAGAACATAGCATAGATCCCAGACAATAAATGTGTTGTTATTATTAATGAACTTTTTCCCATTCTCATTCCAGTCTTTTCTCAGCTGCCAACAGAGTAAACTATTTCAGATGCTCCGTCTTCTTCAGGTTAAATGTGATTAGTCTTTTAACTAGTTTCTGCTCCTCTAACACCAAATAAGAGCTGGACATTTTTAATTAGCCTGTAAACTTGGCATCATTTGGGTTCTTTCAGAATAACACTACCAGCATCTCTTCAAGCCACATTCCACAGCCCCCTATAGCCTCAGAAGCAGGATGACCTTAACAAAGAGAAAACAGCCACTCCTCTTAGCCAACAGGAATCCATCCACCTGACATCAAAGACACAACTGCCATTAGTATTCCTTAAGAGCTGACATTAGCGCTCCTTAAGAGTTTTTCATGTTTATTTTGACACCCAAAGTAGATGCATCAGCTCAGGAATCCGAGCCTGGTCAACAAATTTTATGATACAGTAAGTCCCTGATGTAGGAACATGCGAGTTGTGAAACTGCACAGATACAAATGATGTCGCGTTTGGTTTTTCTTTGCATATTTTTTGTCGTGTTTATTTGCATATTTGTGTCAAAGGTGTATAAGACTCACTTTGCCGGACTTAGGAATGCATCTGTCTTACAAACATTCTCCTGAAACGGAACTCAATCAAAAGTCGAGGACTTACTGTACACCTTTGAAAGTGTAAATGATGAAATGGTAAATGCACAGACATGGCTCTTCTCAATAAATAATAAACACACAGGTGAAAGGAAATGGTTGTACCTCAGACTCCAGAATGTAGCAGAGCAACTAATCAGATGAAGCAAACAAACAAACAAACAAACAAAAAAGATAATAAAAAAGATGGCCCAATCTTCAAGTGGCGTGAGCCACTGAAACATGAAGGGAGCCGAACTGCAGTAGGTAAAACCAGACAGTAAAACCAGATTGTGACTCTTTCATCAATAATCTCTACAACCTAACCACTCTGTGTTTCATTTATTCAGAATGGCAAAAGGGAATATTAATAGTGCCTACCTCATGGGGTTCATAGAAGGGTTAAATAGTTCCTACATTTAATGCAGTTCAGCAGGACCTAGTACTCAGTTAATCATGGCTACTTATTATTACCAGGAAAAGAATTGCAATTTCCCAACTCTGCACCCTGTAGTTTTAGGTGTTATGGGGGGATTTTTATAAATACAGTATTAGGGATCAAACCCAGGGACACTTTATGACTAAGCTACACCCCTAGCCTTTTTGAATTCTGAGACAGGGTCTCACTAAGTTGTCTAGGTTGGGCTGGAACTTGTGATCTTCTTGCGTCAGTCCCCCTCAGTTCTGTGATTACAGACATGCACTTCCAAGCCTTGCCAACCTGAAGTTCTTGATTTTTCAGTGAATGCAGCTTCTAGGCACACTTGCTTACCCAAAATATATTCCCCCTAAAACCTTGTTAAGTTCTTAAATGTTCTGCATTCAGAGCACTCCATTTAGAACCTCCTCCCCACCATACATAGGTCCCAGCAACGCTCATCTGCACTGCCTCAGCAGTCGCCAGAAATGATGTGTCACCTATCAAGACAGCAATTTCAATGTAAGAATGCCTGCCACATCCCTGTGTTAGAAAACCGGGGTGGAGGTTTTACATGTGCCGGTTTGCTTTTTATTCTGTATTTATGCATTTTCTGCAGTTACTGGCCAGCCTAAACCATTCAGATGGTCTTACTAAAAAATGAACAATGGGGCCGGTGATATAGCTCAGCGGCATAAGCGCCTGCCTGGCAAGCACGAGGTCCTGAGTTCAACTCCTGGTACCCGCATACGGAAAAAAAAAAACTGTTAAAAACTGAACAACGTGTGCCTAATATTTTACTTCATTCATTAATTCCCAAAGAAACTGATAATCAACTAGCAGGTCCAATCCAATGACTTGGCATTACCATTACATAGTGCAAGGTAGAAACCTGCTTTCTGATACTTAACCTGTTGGATAGATTTGAGAATGATTCATAAGCTCTCTAGACATGCTTTCTCATCTACAAATTCTTAAAGATAGCGCATCATTAGCCAAGGCATGGTGGTGCATACCTGTAATCCAAGAGCTCTGAGAGGCTGAGGCAGGAGAATCCCAAGTGTCAGCCCAGGGTGGGCAACTTAGCAAGACCCTATCTCAAAATTTAAAAACAAAATTTCCTTTTAAAGGGCTGGGGATGTGGCTCTATGGAAAGGTGATCAGTTCAATACCCAGTACCAAGAAAAAAAGCTCGGGGGGGCATATTATCAGCATATAGTAAATCTGCAGTATTCTTATTTTATAGTGGCAGCTACAAAATTATTTTAAAGATCTGCTAAACGTATTCACATTGAAAAAAATTATCAGTTTATGTTAACAAATTAGTGAACTCACACAAATACTCAGTGAAATATGCTAACATCCAGATGGACTGACACATGTGTGAACATTTCATGTATACTACCTTCATTAAAGTAAGACAGACTTTTCCCATAATAAGTGAAAGGGTCAAAGAAGTTTCAGTCAGTGCCTCATGAATGATGGTTTTCAAAACACGTCATCCTCTCTAAAAATCCAGATGAATGAATGTGCCTTTTCCAGTTGAAAACCAACCCTCTCATCATCTCCACTGCTCCAGGTTGCCTCGTGTGTTTTCCAGAGGCAGGCTTCCACCTCAGACCGCTTCTTCACTGCAGCCTTCACTCTCCCAACAGGGTGTCTCTTTACCCTCATTAGGCAACTGCCAGGCTGGTGCACAAAATGGGGTTGGGCTGGGAAAGCTCCTCTGTGTGTCTCTCCATCCATCACACTCACACACACACACACACACACACACACACACAGAAAACTACCATGTAGACTTGTATGTTCCACAAGATTCAGGAAAAGAGGTCTCTCGGGCACAGAGAGAGCCAGCTGAGATCAAATGCAGGCTAGGGTGGAGGATGAGAAAGGTCATTGAGATTAAATTTTAAAAATTTATACAGATAAAACAGACATCTAACATCAACATTTTCTATCCACAGAACACCAAATTTTCAAGAAACAAATGTAATGTTAAACTCAGCACACTTTGGAGAAGTACTTACTGATTAGGAACAGTTATATTTCCATACTAATGGAAAGGAACATTTAAACCCTACTCACAGAGGGCTCCTTGTTCTCTCCCATTTGGACATAAGCAGTCTCTTTGGTCGGAGACACAACGGCAGATGGGAACTGCCCCTGTGTTTGCAAAGGGTGAAGACGAGGTAGATTTCAAAATGGAAATCTGAAGTGGGACAAAGGCTGGCTTTAGACCTTTATACAGGTCCATTTTTATTCCAAAACTCCTCCCTCAAATTCAGGAGTTCAAGATGGAAACTTGAGTTCGGTTCTCTTTATGTTTAGAATAAAAAGAGATGGAAGGCAATAAAACACTTCAAGGAATGTCTGTAATTTTGTTGTTGCCAAAGCTTCTAGCTGTCTTTGCTCAAAAACTACAGTTATTCAGTTAGGACGTGAAAAGAAAATGGAAAACCTGACTTAAAATAAAAGCCAAAGACGAAAAATAGAAACAACAGGTCCACAAATACATCCATCACCCCTACCTTGTACAGTAAAAGGCTTAGCTTGGTTTAATCCAACAAGCTAAAAATGTGTTCACAGAAATGGAGACAAGGAGCACTAAATAATAGCAATGACAACATCCTTTGCTAAATTGTTCCCGTAGTTAAATTTGGCAAGCCAGTTAACCTTAATATTAAGCTATGGATTATCTTCTCTCCAATAAATACCTTGAGCATAATAAATGAGTTTCAAATCTGACCTTCAGATTACAAAATGAATCATACTCTGCTACTAAAAAGAATGCAACAGCTGTCCCCATGTACCCTATAAAAAAGCTTAAGTGGGAAAAACTTAAAATATCTTTCTACAGAAAGTATGAGAATAGTTATGTGCAAGAATCTCCCAATTTGCCAGAGCCTTAACAGAATACTTGTGGAAAAACATTCCATGTGTTTCAGAGAAAATACCCTTTATCAGCTTCTCTGACATTCATTACTTGTTTGCAGGTATGCCCCTATAATGCCTCTTTTTAAAAATTAAACCCAGGTTATGAATTTTGGCCTGCTACAGAAGTGACAAGAGAAATAAGATAAATATTAAAATTAAAAATACACACCTAATGACATCTGCAGTTCATTATGGGAATAGCTAAGCATGTCATGACATAATTCTGGGACAGAGTAGATGATATTCCCCTAAGAACAATCCGCTGATTGGAAGATTCCATTTTAAGACACTATTTACTAACATTAAGTAGACTATAGTCCTAAACAGACTAACAACTCAAGTAAACAAAGCGGAAATAATAACAACAGCCTTTTGAATGAGCAATGAAAAAATGCTGATGGAGAGACCAAACCGACATTTTAATGGTTAAGTTTTCACATCAAGGAGCAAACATATTTCACTACTATGGCAAAATTTCCTAATCAAGTTCAACACAATAGAGAAATATACAAATGACAGAAATTCATTTGAAGGATCCCAATAGCCCAATCTGGGACAATTGATTTGAACAATGAAATACGAAAGTAATAGATTGTAACACATTGAAGAGAGCATGAATATGTGAGTCCTAATGATAAACATCAGTGTAAAATAAATAAGTAGAAGAAAAAAGAAAGTACTTCCTTCTAGTACAGTGTAAATCGAAGTAGAGAAACAAATGTAGAAGAACCATAGAGGTAGGAAACTATCTTTTGATAATCATCATAGTAACAGCAACAGTTATCAATGGATATTAAAACTAATGAGTCAAGTTTGGTGGAACATTATCTGGCAAATCACTTCTTAATAACAACTTGAGAAAACAGCTTTATAACAGTGATGAAGTCAACACCATTACTAATTTATAAACTAACTTCCAGTAACTCCTGACATGGCATGCTGAGAAAAACTCAACATTATCTATAACTATGCCTACATGACCTAAATGGAATCCTAAGGAAATATCAAGGAAATTTATTTTAAGGTACATTTCACAAAATAACTGCCCTAAACTCATCAAATGTCAATTTCACAAAAATTCCAAGGCAGACTCAGAAAACGGTCCAGATTAAATGGAACAAGAAAAGACATGACAACTAAATGCAAATTCATGAGCCTGGAAGATACATTGAGAGAGAAATCTGCTATAAAGAACGTAATAGGAGACAAAAGTAGAATGTAAATATGGATTACAGATTTTTGCACCAATATTTATTTCCAGATTGAGGCAATCACACTGTTATTATGAAAGAAAACTTAAAATTCTCCTAGGATATGGATAGTAAATGATTTCTGTGAAAAGGAACATAATGTCTAACATTTTAAAGATAAATACACAAAGAAAAAGAATGACTGAAAATTGGTAAATCTGGAACAAAAGCATCCAAATGCTTTTTTTTTTCAAATTTTCTTTCAACTTTCCTCAAAGCTTAAAATCATATAAAAATACAAACTCAAAAGCCTCTTTAATTTATACAGAAAGACATACATAATTCACTGTCATGCTACACCTATTTGAGAAACTTACATACCTTTGACTCTGGCTTTTTTTTTTTAACATCGCTCTCTTATTTGATCATATCTTAATTCATTTTGGTGTTCTCCACAGCTCTCTGATTGAATATACAATGTTGCTGAAAAATTAAATTTTGACCAATGGTACTCTAACATCTTTGTATGTCCAGAAATGTAATCTCAGCAATATTTAGATAAATGGTGTATTAATTTTTGTTTAAGAATAAAGAATATATGCAAAGATAGCATGAGGTGCTCTTATTTTGCCTTTCAGAAATATGGATGCTTTAATCATCTGATCCTCTTCTTCCTCTTTTTTCACTTATTGAACACCATAGTGCATACTTAAGATCTGGTAATATATAGCTTAAAGTCTGCAGAACAACAGTAGTCAAATTCCATAATGTCATGGCTGCTCAAAACTCACCACATGGTGAACAGAAAGGTTAATTAGCAGCTCATGTTAGAAGTTGTAAGAATTTCATTAATTGGCAAAGAATCTTCCCTTCCGTTGTATGTGTAAATTTTGGGACTTTTTGTTCGTTTCCCTATCCTTAAGAAATATGAATATATTTCAAGACTGAGGACTTATTTGTACATAGTGAATTGGGAAATCTGTAAATGAGAAAAATCTTCAAAGTTTTGCTGGGCACTCTATTCTTAGCATGAATTTTTCATTATGTCTAAAAGTCTTACTAAAATTGGTTGAATGCACTTGGTTAAGACAAAAAATGCAGAATGATTGCCAGGGGTTTAGAATGAACACCAGAGCCTGATTGTGTAGATTTTTATTTCAGACTTTCCTTCCACTCGTCACCAATGAATGAATTTGTTTTACTAGGATGAAATGTGTATTTGATGGTGGTACTTAAAAGTAAGACACTATAATTATACTTTAAAAATAGTATTTACAGATAATTTTTCAGTGGAACACAATCAGAATGTTGGAAGCAGAAAGCTTTTTCCCCTTATTAGCAGAGCACGCGAGATGGTTCACTGGTCAGTCTGATCGCCCATGAACACCATGTGCTGTTTGACTTCATCCCTAGTCAAAACTTCACTTAAAAAAAAAGTCCAGTCTCTTTCTGATCAATTCTCCCACAGCACGAAAATGCCACAGTATGGAGCTGGTGAAGCAAACATGTAATCAATTGTTTCCACTCAATTAAGCAGAAAATAAAACCCTCCTATTCGGAAGAAGATTCGCTAGAAAACACAAATCTGAAAAGAAATAGAAAATGGAAGGGCTAGTTAATGTAGCTCAAAATGGTCTTGCACCATAACGAACACAGAAGGATATCCTAGGAAACAATGCCCTGCATCAAATAACACTTCCTATCAACTTCCACCTACCAGGTTCAACCTTTCCGTCTTTCTATCCTAATAGCAACGGATGTGCTCTAGCCTGATACAGACAACCCAATGTCAGATAATACAGACCTTCAACACTATCATACTTACTCTGGGTTACTGATAATTGCAATGATTTCCATGTGACATCAAACCACAATATTCAATAAAACAAATGAGAAAATACCCCCTAATAAAAAGGCATATAAAAATATACATAAATAAAAGAACTTCAAGGCGGTCATTCAATACCTTTCTACAGTGTACCCCCAAGAAGCCTTGGAAGGAAACAGTTTTACTTATTTGCCCTGTAAGATGATGATAATAATTCTTCTCAATCCACTTAGCTACTTTTCTCCACAGAAAGGAAAGTAACTTTTCTGATTTCAATCTGGAAGGAGAGATGGTTCTCTAAATTTAGTGAACACCTGTTTGTGACAAACTCTTCTGTCTTCTTCAGGAAGTATATGACATGTCACTGTAGGACAGTGCTCTAATTGTCCTGGGTCAGGGTTCAAGGTTTCTCTCTCTCTGCTGCATGCATGTGTGCCTCTTTGTTTCCATCTCCCTGTGTTCCACTCTGAAGGCACTAAGAGAGTAAGAAAGTGATTATCAGCATAACTGGTTCCTTCAGGACTTCCACTTCATGCCCCACTTCTACATGAATAAATTTAGACTGGGGGGAAAAGGTGTAAGGATGCTCCGCAACGATTGTACGTCCAAACCTTGTTGGCCTCTCCAGCATTTCCAGTGATAAAATGAATAGTGTGATTGCTATCTGAAATCTGATCTCTTATGGAAATTTATGTAGACTTACTGGAATAAGAGGGAGAGAGAAACAAGGGAACCTTAACAGAAAGCAGAATGAGAAGATTACACACATGAGGTCCTACATGAATTAAGGTGACTGTGTGCACAGAGAAAAAGAACTTGGGGCCAGGGATATAGCTCAGCGGCACAAGCGCCTACCTGGCAAGTGCAAGGTCCTGAGTTCAATTCCTGGCACCAAAAAAAACCAAAAAGAACTTGGGAAAAACCCCACACATCAGTACTGCCTAGCTCGTGGTTGTGAAAGTACTGGTAATAATTTTTCGCTCTGTTAGTTTTGATGTATTTTCCAAAAATCATATAGTATTAAAAAAAAAAACAAAACACTATTTTTTGTTTTTATTTTTTTTTTAAAACAGTACAAAACAAATTTGCAGGCAAGACATAAAACACATTTCACCCAGTGTTTGGCTCTAAGCAAAACTGTCACAGTTTACCCTGTTATATGATCTATGAAATTTACAAATTGGTTGAAAAGACAGCAAAAACCCCACTTCTACACCTCATGTACTTGTATTTTCATAAAAGAGCATGGTTTTCAAATTGGCAAAGTGAAATAAATGACATTTTGCTTGAGCCGACAACGAAAGCAAACACCACATGTCAAGATTATTTACCGAGTGCATAAGCAGGACAGATCTGCAGGCAGCTCTGGACCTAAGAGCAGGTATTCTGATTAAACCTGAGGCATCCCACTTTCCAAGGCTTTAACTATGCTTTTCCTCTGGGGTTTTCTTTTGCTAGGGGCATTTTAAACCTACCAGGAATCAAATTTGAAGATCACTCGCTTAGAGTTTAGTAGATGTAGCAAGTGGAAACTTGAAGCACAGTGTAGCCTTGTACGAAAAAACACCTGCTTTTTCTTTTTTGTGTGTGTGGGTACCGGGGGTCAACCTCAGGACCTCGCGCGCCAGCAGGCTCCCGTGCCACTGAGCGATATCACCGGCCCCTTTTCCATATGTGGGTTCCGGGAGTCGAACTCGGGCCCTCGCACTTGCCAGGCAGGCGCTTACACCGCTGAGCCAACTCACCGGCCCACACCTGCTTTTTCAAACCAGAAAGTAGTAAGGACTTTCAAACATGAATGCAGCTCCGGTCTTTAAAGAGAATTTTGATTTCTGTAAGAAAAAAAATGCTAAATTATTATTCAGATACATGGACATTACTCACATCTTCAAACATATCAAGCCATTGCCAGTTCTGAAGCATTTGGGTAAAGGGCTCCTTCTGCCAAGGAGCAAGGAAAACACAACAAAAAACCTGGGTCTTTACTTTTCATGATAGCTTAAATGCAATTTTGAAGAGACCTTCAAAAACCAATCAAAGGTCCCAATATTTTCTGTCCCCCCAAAGACTTGATACAATTTTTAATCTCTTAATGCATCCACTTCTTTATTGACCTTCTGCACTTACTGGACTTCCAATGTCCCCCAAGGCCCATGTATTAAAGGCTTGATCACCTTCCTGTGCTGCAATTAGGAGGTGGGGGAAACATTAAGAGGTGGGGCCTGGCAGGAGGAAGTTAGGTCACTGGAGGGTGTGACCTGAAAGGGGACGATAAGACCCAGCCCCTTCCTGTCACTCTTGTTCCTGGCCACCAGGAGATCATCAGCCTCTTCTATCATGCACTCCCGGGTGACATACTATGCCACTACAGGGCCAAAGCAACAGAAACAAGCTACTAAGGTCTGAAACCAAGGAAACCATGAGCCAAACAGATCTTTCCTCCATGAAGTGGCTCATCTCAAGTATTTTGTTGCAGAGAGACCTTAGTAACACATTCTCTCAGCAGACTCAACTTCTTAAAGGTGGAGCCAACATCTTCTTACACAACCTTAAATCCTCTCATCTAGCTGGTGCATCATGTACTTTCACAAATGAAAGATACCAACTTTAACCCAATTACTAAATCGGTATTCAGTCTGCTCCAGCATTTCACTGCAGTAACAAATATCAATTCAGCAACCACACAGGAATGTTTCAAAAGAGGGTGTGTGTGTGTGTCTGTGTGTGTAAAAGGACGGTAGGAAAAAAAATTGTGAAACTTCCCAAAACAAATAAGTAAAAAGAAAAGAGGAATATAAATGTCCCAAAGATGTCACTGATCCCACTGTCACCTAAAGCTTATAAACAACGATAACTAGCATATACCTAAGAAAACAATGAATAAGTACTATGGTCTGTAGAAGGTAGTTCCTCTATGATACACGTTTTTTAGAGTACTCAGTTTCGGCCCTGTTAGTATCCTAATTCTCAAAGACAATGTGACCTGGTTTCCATAGAATTCTTATAGACTCTTCCATATCCCTGTAAACGATTTAAATTCCTTTTCTGGAACGAGGTGTGTTTTGAATTACTGAATAAGAAGGACTGTTCTTTCAGAAGCATTTTAAAAGGAACTTCAAGCAGGAGAGATTAATCTGCCAGGAACACTCAGAGGTTTCCAGAGGAGAGGACTTTGACACTGGTAGGCCTCGTAGAATGGGTTGAAGCTTTGTGTGTGAAGAACCACGAGGGAGACCACGCAGGAGCAGGGACACAAGGAGCCTCACACTCTGCAGTGGCAGAGGGTCTGACACATTAGACTACAAACTTGAGCGCCTGGTTTAGTCACAAGACAGTAGGTGGAGTCCATCGTATACATTTTTTAAATCATTTTTCTTTTCTTCCTTGAGCTTATATTACCTTTACAATGAAAATTAAAGTTTAAAACAGAAAGAAAAGAAAAAGTCCCCTAGAAAGATATAAACCTAGAGGCCTCTCTCTGTGAACTCTGTTTGTCTGAATTGCCAAAGCATTACAATGCTGATAACAAACAGAAGACATCAGCAGTTTTCCTGAGAATTCTGACCCTAGGGATATGGGCTGCAAGGTGGGCTCCACCTGCTAAGACTGGTGGGCAAATCCCTACTGTCAAGCATTGACTGGAATCCTCCATCCCAGATGGCAAGGCCAGAGGCTGCAGTAGAGAAAATAAAGTCCAAGTAGAACCTAGGTTTTGGAGGAGGAACAGAAGAAACTGGGCCACTCATTAAGTCAGCAAGCACCCCCATGTGTCTAGTTTCAATTCGAAACAGACAACACTAACCTGTCTGGACTATGCAATTAAAAGAGAAAGACACACAAGTGATCAGGAAATTGCAACACAGTGTAATGGGGATTGTGAAGAAGGTAAAACCAGAGTA
Organism: Erethizon dorsatum; assembly: GCA_028451465.1. Classification (NCBI taxonomy): domain Eukaryota; kingdom Metazoa; phylum Chordata; class Mammalia; order Rodentia; family Erethizontidae; genus Erethizon; species Erethizon dorsatum. The sequence goes on along the minus strand of CM051825.1, from coordinate 92,668,363 downwards.
CCCTGAATCTAGAGAGGAATATTCTACAAAATAAGATGGCAACTAGCATGAAGTGTAAAGTATTTAGATAGAAAATTCTAAGACTTGACATTTTTGATATTCATGGGAGGGTGCCAGAATTTTCCAGAAAAATACACTGTGGGGAGAGGGAGGAATACTGTGAGCTCACGTGAGGAAAGTATTCTGTACCGAAAATTAAACCTAGTAACCTCCACAGACAATGTCTCACTTGGACTATTCCTGATCACTAAACTTGCTTGTAACAATTCAAATGGCTTCAACGCCACCCCTGTGACCACAAAATACAAACAAACCAAGTAACAAAAAACAATATGCCTGTAAAATGATATGACAGAGACAAAAATCTTATGTTAGGGACGCTAACAAAAGAAATGAATGAAATGCACACAATAGAGAGTGCCAGGGACTGTGGCAAAAATTTAAAAACAGACAAAAAAGAAAGCATGTTCTCCCTAAAGAGGACAATGGGCACTGACCCAGTAGAAATCTCCTCCTACAGAAGAGACTCAAATCTCTCTCACCAGCTCTCATTTTAGGCCATCATTCTGAATGCTGTGCAACATGCTACCACGTCCATTCAGAACATACTGCAACCACTATCACCTACTTTTCTTTTTCTCCTCCTACATCCCAAGATCCTTGGCTAAACATCATGCAAACACTCCCTGACTCTTAAGTTCTTCCTCACAGTACATGGCTTAAGATTTCCTTGTGAGGCTATAGAGTCCATAGATTGTTCACTGACCACATTTAAAAATACAAATTCTAGAAAAGATGGGGGGATGGGTAAATATTCCAAACAAATTTTATATTTATCAATTTGTTACTTGTTGCACCTCTAACAGCTACTCTTACTGTTATTTCTCCAGAACATCATCTATATTTGATATGTGGTAAGTGGTCAATGAATATGTGACTAACAGACAAATTAAAATGTCCTTACTAGTTTGCTACATTTTATTAATGGAGCCTGAGGCCGATGGAGCTCTCTTTCTCTTTTATAATACACTCAGGAGGCACAGGAAAGGCATCAAGAAAACCATCCCTGGATGATTTTTCAGGTGAAGGACCAGGGACTGCAGGAGAACAAATCTTGTTTCAGTTTTCCACATCCTCACTACAAAGTGAATTTTGATCTGCTTCATCTAATACAAAGGCTCACAAAAGCACCATGTAAGACTATATGCAGGCTGAACTGGGATGCAATTAAAACTACAAATGGTAGAAGAAAATACATCCAAAATATATTGGAAAAGCCAACTGGTCTGGTTCCACCACATCAATACTGGCTGACAACTCAAGACAGGGCAGTTAGGCAAGAGGAAAAGAAGGCATCATATGTAAACAGAATAAGTAAAACTACCTCTATTAGAATATAATGTGATCCTACACGCAGAAAACCCTATGAAATTTATAAAAACAACTATTAGAGTGAATAAATGAACTTAACAAGTTTGTGAGAGAATCTATATCTAGAACTAGTTATTTTTCTATATACTAGCAGAGAACAATCCAAAAATTAAATTAATAATTCATTTTAAATTAGCATCAAAAATAATAAAACAGCTGTTGAGTGTAAAGCTCGTTGATACAGTGCTTGCCTCGCAAGTGCAAGGCTTTGGGTTTGATCCCTAGCACCATACAAAAAATGGTAACACAAAATACTTAACAATAACAAAAGAAATATGAATATTGTACAATGAAAACCACAAACACTTTGAAAAGATATTTAAAAATACCTAAATAAATCAGAAAGACATCCAATGTTCTTCTAAAAGAAAACTTAAAATAGCTCTAACATTCCAGTCTGAGCTGACCACGACCACAGAGCAAATCACAGTCCAGAAATATACAAAGAAAACCGTCCCTCTGGTATTCACCGCCTGATTAGTCAAGACTCAAGGTGTCTGAACACCATACAAAGGGAATAGCCTTATCTATCACACTGCCAAATGATTTTGGCAAGGAATTTTTAGAATACTGCTTCACTTTTTATCAAAAAAGGAAATGAGGTCAATTCCACAAGATGTATTCCTGGTGAGCTGATGTTTGTTCTTATTGGTCCTACTTTTTCAGTTCTCTATATACTTGATTAAATAATCTTCCTGTTACTACACGAAAACAGTTGAACCAATCAAGGAATTCTAGTACACACAGGTTAGTGACTGTACAGAATAATATGCACTACTATTATTTAACTACTAGTTAAACCATATCACCTGATTAACTGTCAAAATACCTTGAAAGTGTCCCATCATCACATTTCGAAGTTATAAGATGAGTCCACTGTGATTTACAAACCTGGGGGAAGGTAAAGTCACAACCAAGCAGAAATGTAAATTGAAGAAAACTGGTATTCATATTCTATATTCTGTATTCTGACTCAGCAGTCAACCATTAAACAGGACCTAAAAGAGGAGGAAAGGAATGCAATCCTACTGTCTCACTATTACTATTGCATGGGGAAGCCTCTTCAAGACAAATGGAACTATCGCTCTGAAGGCTGTCAGGTCTCCTGAAATTAATGTCACTCCATGTGATGCAGCAGATTCCCCAATATTCATAAAAGGCTCCATCAATAAAACTGAAAATGTTAAGTGTTTCAGTGAGTTTGGTGATAAATGCCAGAATACGAGCAATGATTCTGATACCCTGACACCACCAGTAAAAAAAACTTTCTCATACCCCCGAAGTCCAAAATTTAACAAGAGATCTCAGGAAGTACTTCTCTCACTTAATGACCCTTGGTGGCATTCTTAATTAAATGCTCCACTGTGCAAGGAGCTAATGATAGTAAGATTAAACCCAAAGAATGATAGAGACATTTGCTGTACTTTGGGTAATTATGTTAGCCTGCAATATCCAAGAATACAACTTGTTCTTTCTCCTTTTGAAAATTGTCATGGTTAATCCAATAAATTCCACAGACTTTGTTTAGAGTTTAAATATTTTAAAACCAAAGAGACATTTTCCTTTACCAACTAATGCTAATTAATTTTATATTTTGTCCTTTTTATTGTCATTTTCATTACTTCAGTTCCACTGCATCCTAAGTTTCTACATGCAAACATATTAGCAACCTGAGAGCATGTTTCTGATAAGCAATCAAGCAGTTACTACTTTTCTACCCAAGTGTGGACAAAAACCACTGATCTTATTCCATTTAGTGTATTTTAATGAACCACTCAATATGATACATTTTTGTAAATTGTTTGGTCGGCTGTTCCCATCAACCTTTCTGGTGCAATGATAAACTACAAGACAAACATAGGTAGGCACCTTGGTGCCTTCTCTGTGGTTTACTTATTAACCCGCTGCAGGGAGCCTAAGCAATTGTACCTGATATTAAAAACACAAAATTAACTTGAGAGGACCAGGCCAGCATTCTCCTACACCTCTCCATTGGTGCAAAACAACCATGTTGTCAACAACCAAATGCTAAGCCCTGTTTCTGTACTTCCTGCATTCCCAGGGGTCCAAAGAGATAAATAGGTGATATGATCTAAAACACAGTGAATGCTGCTGCCACAGGTCATCTAACACAGAGGTTGCGGTCCTCAATACGAGAAGCAGCACACTGAACTTTAGCAATGCTGTGTGACAAGTTTCAAGTTGTTTGGTGAAGTCAGTCCACGGTGAGCTACAGAGTTGAAAGACACTGTATTTTAAAGTGTGCCATAAATCATCGGTCACAGCAATAAATTAACGTGAAATTTTGTCAATTTCACTGGACTTGCACAATAGTGACACTTCACATTGCAGCTTTTCTATTTTAAAGAAATATCATGGGAGATGAAACTTGTCTATGGTTATGATTCTCAGCCAAGGTTCTCAACGGAAATCACCCAGTTCTCCTGTGTGGCAGTAAGAAAAGCACGTCAATCTAAATCCAACATCAATATGATGGTGTATTTTTTTTTAACCTTGATGGAACTGTGTGAGCAGAGTTTCTGCCTAGAAACACTACAGTGAGCTCTGAATATTACAAAGGCTTATTATAGCATTCAAGAAATGTTGCGCATAAAAAAAATGGCCTACTGCCTGGCAAGCATAAGTTCCTGAGTTCGACTCCCCGTACCCACATAAAAAGGAAAAAGGGGCCGGTAATATTGCTCAGTGGTACAAGTGCCTGCTGGCAAGCGCGAGGTCCTGAGTTTGACCCCCCAGTACCCACATTAAGAAAAAAAAAAAAAAAAAAGGCCTAAAAAAGATGGCCTAAAAACATTTTTCATCTTCCACCATGACAACATTCCAAGTCACACATTGCTTCTGGTATAGCAATTTCTGTCCAAAAAAAAAAAAAAAAAAAAAAAGTGCACTGTGTCCTTATCTACTTTGTTCAGTGGATTGGACACTGTCTGACTTCTGGTTCTGCCCCAAAGTCAAAATGACCATGAAAGGTGAACGCTGTGAATCGATTCAGGGCATCAAAGCAACCACAACAGCAAAACTAAAGAGATTCATGAAATAGGACTTCCGGAACTGCTTCAGAAAGTGGCAAGAACGATGGGTTAAGTGTGTTCAAAGCAAGGGGAGGTATTTTAAGGGAAATCAATGGCAATGTGGCTTTTACTATGAAAATTTTTAAAAATTTAAACCTCCACTGTATTTTTTTTTTCATCATATTTCATAAAAGCAGGAAAGCATCAAATTTAAAGAGAGGTTTTTTCTTTTCAGATCACAATGTAAAATGTTGTGCAATGTAAAAGAAGCTACACTTTTTAGAAAAAAAGAACTAAAAAAGAAAACAAAAGGCAAAGATACAAAAATGAAAGCTTGAAGTACAAGCTACTCTTCTTAATGTCCAAAAAGAGAAGAGGGGATGCAAAGGCAGGAACGCTAAGATGTTCACCACTTTAGGTATCAAACTCTTACAGACTGTTGAAATTAAGTGGCTAAATGTATTATAAAAACTTTAAAAGCCATAATAGTTTACTGCAGACCAATGACATAAAGTAGAAATATATGTAATGAAAAAAAGCCGGGGCCGATGAGATGGCTCAGCGGCATAAGCGCCTGCCTGGCAAGCACGATGGCCCAAGTTTGACTCCCAGAACCCACATACGAAAAAAGGGCCGGTGATATCGCTCAGCGGCACAGGCGCCTGCTGGCGCACGAGGTCCTGAGGTCGATCCCCGGTACCCACAAAAAAAAAAAAAAAAAAGCCTTGAATTACTTTTAAGGGAGGAGCAAGAGAAGCAAGTAATAGAAGGGCTCATTGCACAAAACTATCCCATTCTGTTAATGCACAGTATGCACAGCCATGGGTGTAAAATAAAAACCCTGCCAACTTTTGTACCTGACTTTGTACTTTGGGAAGGCATATAGTGATTAACGTATGAGCAGACATCTCAAGCCACTAGATAACCCTTATTTTGAAACACTTCCCAGTTTCCCTAATATATAAAGGTGGCACTTTACTGGTTAATTGATTAGCCAGTATAATTAACATAAAAACATTAGGATTCCCTTTCAAAGAGGATCGACTGCTTCCCAAATTGTCTTGCCTTGCAGATGAAGCAAGTACCTCAGACACCATCCCCAGCAGCCCAGGCCCTTCTCAAATGGCACCCAATGGTTTCAGTAGGTGCCAACCCCAAGTGCCAGCAGCTCCACATTCTAAGCAGCTTTGTGCTTTGACATGTGATTTCCACACACTGAAATGAGAAGTGGAATCAAAAGCCAGAGCAAAAGATTCCTAAGATCTTTATCCACTCTAAATCTTCTTCTTTACACAAGAGCCTTCGGAGGGAGAAAGAGTATGAGGAAATGTAAAAGGTAGCCATTTCCTATTCCCGTTCATCCCTTAACACCTGATGGAGTCCTCGAACAGGCAGGACTTGACTGGTTTACTTGTCTCCTGACCTGCTTTGTCTTTCAGCTCTATGTGAGAGGAATTTTTCGATGCCAGCCAGGCTGATTCTACACTGAAACACCAACAGGAGGAATTTCACTTATGGGCATCAGCGCATGGCTCCCACACTAGACATAGGGCAGTGCCTCTCCCTTCAATACTGCGAACATTTGGGGTGAGATTATTTTTTGTCCTAGAGGACTGTCTTGTGCCCTGTGAGATGTTTACCAGCATCCTTGCCCTCTGCTTTTAGATGCTAATGGGGCACTGCCTCATCCCAAATCCTAACAATCAGATTTGTCTTCACGCTTTGTCAAATATCCCCTAAGGCAGTGGTGGTGAACCTATGGCACACATGCCACAGTGCCTTGTTCATTGTCACTAAAGGCTCTAAAAGATTCACCATCACTGCCCTAAGGGATGGGCAGAACCACTCCTTGTTGAGAATCAACCAGTGTCCTAGACCACATGCTACAAATCTAAAGTGAGTGTGCAAATATGTATGTGCGTAGAAAAGGAGAAGAAAGGAATAAAGAATTATATGTACTTAAGCAAAAAGGGTTAGTATCTGACCTAAAAGGTACTCCATCCCAGAAGTGCCTACATATTTGAAATTATCCTGGTGCCTTTAAAACCAGTTTGTCAGCTCCACTTTTAAAAATGCATTGGCACCAGCTATCTAAAGCGAAGAGACAAACACAGTTGGTGAGACAGTCAAACCTCCAAGCATGGTCTTCCCAGCAGGGCTGAGAACATCAGCAAAGACTCCAACACCACTTTGATCAAAGTGTGGAGCGCAAAACAAACAGGGCCATGCTGGGACTTTGCACTGCAGAGAAAGGTGAGCTTCTAGTACCACGTGCGGAGACAGTGCCAGGGCCTGCGCATAGTGGTAGCCTAGACAGAGTCTGACTCAAACATCTACTGCTGGGCATGGTAACTGCATTGCATAGCCCCTTTCCCATATCAAACTTAACCCCAAGAGTGCACTTTTATCTTGTATCCCAGGCTGTCTCAGACTTAAATCAACAGGCACAATCTATTCCAATTCCCCAACTCTACCGAACCGTTTTACAGAGGAAGCACAGGACTGGGGATTAAATTTCCACCTCCTCAGATAGCAAAGAAAAATGGGAGCTGAGACATAAATCCAAAAACGCACACTCGACATCCCATCACTTAGTATATGCGGAGAAATAACCCCCTTGCCCCAAAGTACCCATGTTCACTCAAAACATGTCAGCAAAATTTATTTTCCTCAAGAAAACAATATTTCTTAATATAAAAATAAGTGCCAATGCAACCCATAACACATCCTATAGTATTTTTCTTCCTTTCTACCTACTACCTGAAATTTAAAATTATTTCAAATGTCCGGAAACAATTTAATAACTGACAGGCATACAGCCGCCACCATTATTTAACAAGATTTAGTGTTTTGCTATGTTTGCTTCAGATCTGCTTTAATATTTAAGATATGAAATCTTATAGGTTAAAGTAAAAATGTACCCACATTGATCTATTGGTCCAGTTTATTCACTTCAGCAGCTGCATGGTCTCCCTAGGTATGCATAAAGCACAGCGCATGTACCTATTACCTGTGACGGGCACTCAGGTTGGAGCCATTGTCTTTCCATCGCAAGCTGCTGTTTAAATTATTAACAGTCTTGTATATGTCACGCTGGCTACCTGTACCAGACGTTTCTCTAAGTGACAAATGGAATTCTCTGATCCTAAAGAATCCAAATACTCAACTATACTGAATTACTACACAGCTCCTCCGAACGGTTATATCGATTTATTTCTACTTAATGGCTTATATAAATGGAAGAACACACACATACACAAACACACACACACTTTACAACTCTTCATTCAGTCTTTAACTCTTCATCATTCTATTGATGGACGGTTTTGATGCACAATAAATTTCTCATATTTCCTAAAGATGGATCTCAAAGGTGAAGTATGATTTCAAGGAAAGCACCCTCCTATTCAAATGTGGTGGTTTTTCCAGCCTGGGTACTTTACTTCTCATGACCTCTAAGTTGTTCTGGGAACACATGGGTGGGACTTGTGAAAGTGTCACAACCAAAGCAGCCCGGAGATTGTCACCCAGACGAGCATTCTAGGGCAACTGTCATAGACAAAAGGCTTACAAAGCTCCCTAAGAGAAATAGCCATGAATAAATGAATGAATGAATGAATGAATGAATGAATATATATAATGATATGCTGCAGGAATGGTCACACACACACACACGCGTGCGCAAAGCCAGCTGCTACTGCTACTGAGTGAGCACTGACAGGGCCAGGCAACACAAACACAGCCCGAATCGTTTCACTGCACCAGTAAACCATGATCAGAATGAAGTGTGATTCCGATCTTACAGAGGGAGACGCTGGGACCCACCTAGCATAAATAACTTGTGCAAAATCACACAACTACTGAGTTGCAGAGCTGAATACTAGAACCAATTCATTCTAATTCCATAACTAACATTGTTACTGCATTCCCCATACCAGCTGTACTAGAGAGACTGTCCTCTAGAGTAAGAGCACGCCACTTTCACCAGCAAATATACTTATGTAGCCCAATCCTTTCTGTGGCAAGGCAGTTTGGAAAGTGTTTGCCTTCCTGAGGCTTCGACGCTCAGTGGTGGATATGAGGAAAGCCCCATTATCCCAGAAGCAGGCACAGCTGTGCTGGGTGAATAGCGCAAGCGGTGTTTCAGCTTCGAGAGCTGCGGCACAGAGAGCTCTGGCTCTGAGCAGGGCTTCTCAGCAGCTGGGCAAGAACACTCAGCTGCGAAACACAGATCTCTGGATCCTTAATGCCCATGGCCTTTACAGTTAAACAGTCTTGCTGAGAAACAGAAAGAGAAACGGAGAAAGAAAAAGCAATTTATCTCCCTCAAAGGGGAAAGCAAGCAGGCAGCATGGCTTGGGAGCCGAGATTCCACAAGGCCTCACGATTTCCAGGCCCCGCTGTCCTGACTCCCAAAGCCGCTCCTCCGGAAGCAATGGGAAGCAGAGCGTAAGATGAATTCTAAAGTATAAGGCCAGGGAGAGACAAGTCTTCACATCTACGAAACTTTCCTCTTCCATGGAAATCCGCAGATTCTGCCAAACACTCTCCACCACAATCCAGTGGGGCCCAGAGGACAAAACATGTCTACTAGCATCAGACACCCAGAGGAAAGTCGGCGTTTTTACATTCACAACAAAAGAAAATGTGAAGAAGAGAGGGATTCGGGAAGGTAATTTCAGGATACTCTGACTGCTGTCCTAGAAACAGGGAGGCTGAAGCAGAGAGAGACAGTGTAAAACCTACAAAACCAGCTCTTATAGAAATGCTGCTTGGTGCCAGGTGAGGAGGTGCACATCTGTAATCCAGCACTCGAGCGGCTGAAGCAGGAGGATCACGGGTTTGAGGACAACCTGCGCTACACAGCAGGACCTTGTCACAAAAAAACAGACAGACAGACAAGAAGAAATGTTACTTTGTTCCCCTAGTTCAGCAGTTTTTTCCTGAGCCTCCTCCCAATTTGAAGTTTTGTAAGTAACACTACTTCACTTTTTAAAATTTCATCATCACACTCATTAATTGCTCTTTCTGTAAATGACCTCGGTTATTTAAAAAACAGAAGCGCAGGACAATCCGCCATCATTACTATCACTGCCTCCGTTTAAACCAACCTTTTGGTAGTACTGCGCAGTTCAAACAGACAGTGCTTCCAGATTTTAAAACATCCTGTGAGGCTCGTAACTGCAAAGTAAAACATATTTTTTTCCATTTTGCAGTGAAAAACTTAGCATCAGCAAAGGATATTTGCTGATATATACCCCAAACAAAAAGCAAGAAAACAGAATGTTTTAAATTTTCTGCACACTTTCAACCCTAAAATTGTGGGAACAATAATACAGGCACTTCCCGCTGCTTTGATGTGAGCATTTGTACCCCACAGAAATACACAGTAAACACTGATCCCACGGTGATGGTATGGGAAGGGGAAGAAAAGCTCAGTACAGTGACGGTGACAATAAAGAGGGAACAAAAGTGGAGAAGGGGTAGAAGCCATTGTGGCACAAGGGGCAGAGGAGAGAGGACAAAGAACATAAATTAACAGTGGTGCAGTGTGGGTAGCAGAGGCAGCAGCTCAGTGTGGAGGCTCTGAGTTCAATCCTCAGCAGCAGAAGGAAAAATAAAGAACGCTACACAAGGCTTCCAAGCACAGGACAGCCAACTCCGGAACATTCAAGAAGCCACTGGAGTTGTCTGAAACATGTGCAGCTACCTAGCTGAAAAGCAAATATTCATTCTGGGTCTTGACATTTTTTTAGTCACGCAGTGAAAATACTGAAACACCATGTTATTTCTCACAAAGATCTGCCACAGACTGACCACAAAATGTTCTTTCATTCTGTGCTTCTTGCAAAAAACCAAAGGCACTATTAGGTCAAAACAGAAAATAAATTCTGGATTACAGTCGGTTCAGAGAAGTGCGCAATGTCTCTGGAGAGACAGCTGGAGGCAGCTGCTCCTCTAAATCCATTTCCTCATGGGCAGCAGCAATGTTGGGAGGAACAACCCACAGTAAATCCATGATGAGGGGACCAATCTCAGATCACTTAAGTCACCGTGACTAGGAAGTGACAGCCCATGCTCCTCATGGGCTGCAAAGCAGGAACAAACAGAGAAGAGCATACCTACTCCACCAAAAAAGGTTTTAGAGGTGACCAACCCAAAAGCCAGAAGATCCTAGGATGCTGCTAAAATCTTTAGAAAAAAATTAAAATTTAAAAACCTGAGCAAGTCATCAAAGTCAGGCCTTGTTACAAATATGAGTGTTGAATTAAATATGAGGTTATTTCAAGTACACAACTGATGTCCAAAAGAATTCAAAATAATCCACGGGCTCAAAATCCCAGCCTTAGAATCTCAGAATACTAGGAGAAATAGCATTTGGCCTCAACCCTGGATAGTTTTCCTTATTTGTGCTTACTCAAAAAAAAAAAAAAAAAAAAAAAAAAAAAAAAAAAAATTCTTTTGTAAACAATTTTGTTATAAATTAGCCTCAGGGTAATTCTATAACCCAAATGTGTTAGTTTTGCCCAACCAAACCTTGGAAGTCAAACTCATACAAGGAAAATTTTACCTGAAAAAGGAAGGGGCAGGGGCAAAAAAGGCACAGGGAGGCAGGAAAGAGCTCTGAACACAAAGGCCCAGGGTGGGACATGCTCAGCATATCAGGGGACAGTGCAGAGGACAGATGCTCGGATGGAATGGCAGGAAATGAAGCCAGTGAGATAACCAGGGATAAGATCTGATGAGGCCTGCCCTCTGGTATTTGGGAATCAATTCTGAAAGTGTCAAAGGATTGCAAGAGGGCTTTAAGCAGAAAAGTGATCTAAAAGCTACCTTAAATTTTCTGACCCTGGGACTTTGCAACAGGAGAGAAGATGTGACTGGGTACCCTGTAGAGAGCTGTGCTGAAGGAAGTAATCAGGCACGCACCTCGGCAGGCACAGGAGTGGGTCTTAAGAAGCATCTCCTTTCTTCTGAAGCTCTGGGGCGCAGCTTCAGTTTAACCAATTCTACGTGTTCAAAGGATGTCTAAGGGACAGTGACAGAAGAAAGGAATCACAGGCTTCTCAAGGAGAAAGGTGCTGAGCCCAGCATGCTCCTAGAGCTCAGGCTGCCTGGGCAAGAACTAAGGGTGCCAGACCCAGACCATATGGCTCCACCCCTAGGCCACGGGCTCAGGAGGAACCTGATGCTGGGCTCCATGCAACTCTCGGTTTTCCCTAGCCTTTCAGTCAGAAGCGCTTGTTCATCTCCTCATCCAAATTCAGAGCTTTTTTTTTAAGGAAAGCCATTGTCTGTCTGTCTGTCTCTGCCTCTGTCTCTCAGCGCAGGACAGGACAGGTGTTCAAAGAACTCTGAAAGAAGGGAGGGAAAGGAAAGAGATGTAGAAGAGGTTCAGGGTGAAGCCTGGACTGTCAAATTAGAAGAATCCGCCCCAAGATGCCAATTCTCCCCTTTACCAAATGATGTGACCTTGGGCACTTCATTCTACCAATCTGGGCCCCAACTGCCCTATTTTTACTATGAAGGTAAGAGTCACACAAGGATCTAATGAATATTAGATGTAAAGAGCTTAGGGTATGACTCATACAAAGCAATTAATTATTAAGGTTATTATTATAAGAGAAGGGAAAAGACTCACCTTGGAAAGGCTGCCAACTTCCACCACACATACACAAGCCTCGTAAACCAACCAGCTACCCAGCAGGCCCCTGCTTCCTTTGGCTTTTTGCGTCCATCAATTACCCATTTAACCATCCTTACTTCAGGCAACCAAGTGAGCTCGACAGGGACGGCTGCTATGTCTCCACATGCAGCTGCTCCTTGGCCGCAGAAGAGGGCTGCAGCTTCTGGGAGGCAGGGGGTAGGAGCCCATGCCAGGCACCAGGAGGAGCTGCCATCAACGCCTGCTGCCACTGAATCGCAGCAACAAGAAAGCCTTGCTCAGCTCCACAAGGAACTTCTGGGGCCAGGAGGCCATCTGGTACCGGTCCCTTTGCAGTCCCAGGCAATCTGATGATGGGCTACTCCTGGCTTGAAGAAGATGTTCTACCCAGCCAACAAGAAGCCTTCAAATGCCTAGCAAATGTTTCTCTGACCCTGGACCCCAGCACTCCTATAGTCTCTTTTCCACTGCAAGTAAGTTTCTGCTAGAATATAAGAACACCCAGTTCCAAAGAGGGACAACTTCATAAACATGATTTGCACAGAAAGGAGCTATTCACACTCCTCTGCCCAACCTGGAGCACGGAGCACTGTGACGATCACAGTCCTGTGCAAACAGAAGCGTGTGTTACCACGGGCAAACTGAGAAGCACTGCTTCTGTGTCAAGACGCAAAGCAAGAGGGACAGGTGTTTCGTAGACAGCGTGGAATAAAACGATACCTACCAACAGGGTGGGGGCAGCGTCGCTAGAGTGGACAGATGAAGGCCGGCCCGTCCACGGATGTGGTGAGGATGGCGATATAGGAACCCACGCCACACAACCGCAGCCACAGAGGAGCGTCCTGGTACAGGGCCTTCCACGGGAGCCTTTGCAGTCTCACTCTCTGGGCCCTGCCAGGAGTTCGAGATTACACCTTTCCGGGAACCAGAGCCCCCGACTCCCTGCCCGAGCCCTGACCAAGCCAGGAAGGCTTGCTAAGGCAGCAGTGCTATGGGATGATAATCGGATGTCAGTACCTTTGAATAGCTGCTCACTCTCAGCATTTTCTAGAACAGTAAAGACGCAGCAGCAGAAAATGAAGAGCAGTGCACACTCTGGGCCTTCGGTGGCTGCTCTAGCTACATGGCCAGCAGAGGAAACACGCTCTCCCCCAGGGCACTGGACTTGGGTATCTGGCTACAGTAGCAGAAGATACACGTACAGAAAACAAGGAAAACTCAGAGGACAAGAAGCAATTGGGCTCTGCCATACTCCTGAGGAGGAAGCAGCTTGCTGCCACCTGCCCTGTCAGCTTGCGGGGATGGCCACATCCAAGAAAGGATGATTTCATTATGGCAGGGTATGGGGCCAGTGAATGTGGCCAGTGCCCAACCCCCTCCAGTCCAGCCCTGAGAATCAGAAAATGAGGCACCATCAATATTAATGGCTGAGATGACTGGAGTTCAAGTCTTGCCTTCAGCATTTACAAGATTTTTGCAGAATCAGATGCTGAAACAAGACCTCTTATGAAGCTGTACATCTAGTTACTACCATTGTCACTGTCACTATCACCACTGCTGTGAGGGTTTGGTATACTGTACATGAGTGAGTTGAGAACAGCTCTCTAATTGGCCTGGTCTCGAACCCACAAAAATGAAGGTGCCAGGCCACGTACGCAAAGCTACTTGCCAAAATGCCACAAGACAGAAACACCATCATCCCCACTGATCAGCAAAAATGACCTACAATCTCCAGACCCCAGATGCAGCCAGCTTCAGTACTTAGCACTGGAGGGAGTAAACATAAAATGGTCTCAGAGCAGGTAAAAGAATAACTGGATGTGCCCCTGTGACAGTGGCATGCTGAGACAGAGGGCCTTTCAAGACACCAGAACGTCACAACAGAGCTTTCGTGGAGCCATTTAGATAGAAGTGCGGAAAGGAAAAATCTAGTAAGAATGAGAAAACAGATATTACACATTAGGAAGCAATGGATCCCGTGGTGTTCCCTGCCTTCTCCACAATACATTCCTAAATTCTGGTCTGAATTTCCAACGCACGGATTTTGAAATGAAACCTTAAAATCCTGGGCTATGTAACCATACCAGGTGGCTGGTGAACTGGATTTAAGGATGACAAGGACAGCCAGAGAAGTACAGCTACATGGTGAAGAATTAAGAGCTAAACAAATTCAATTCACCATGCACAGCTGAACTTCATAGATTTTTGGAGAAAGATTAAGGGACAAGCAAATGACTCTGGTTTGCAAATCGCCCTAGGATTCACCTTAGTTCTCCCAGAATCCTGAAGGTGCTCTGTTTGACACTTCGCTGGCAACATCTGCAGAGAATGGGAAGACTGGGAAACTCCATACCTAACAACCAGGAAATGGGTAGTGATACTGTGTTAGTCTGTTCTATGCTACTGTAACAAACACCAAAGGCCAGGTTATTTGTAAAGAAAGATGGTTTATTTATCTCAGTTTGGGAAGCTGACAGCATAGGACGAGACATCTTGTGTTTTTTAGAATGTGGTGTGATGAGGGTTATAGAGCAGGCTGCATCAAGGCAAGAGCATCTGAACATACACTCTGACTGGCTCCCTGAGCTTAGGCAATTACGTTTCACTAGATTTCCTCCATCTGCTATTAGGGAAATGCTCAAACACACAACAAAATTGAAAGAGTTTTATAGTGAACATCTACAGACCCTCCCCCACCGAATGCAGTCCTTAACATCATCAAGGAAGGCAGACAGAGGGGACAGGTTAGGCCAGCCCAGAGCACAGGAGAGGGGTCAAGAAAGGAGGCTGCACGGGCCCAGCAGCCCTTGTTAGACAGGCAGTTGCTAAGTCATCAGGAGGAATTCAGGGGGACCACACTGGATAAGCAACCTCTCTTCAGGACAAAAACGCCAGGTCTTATTTTGTACTCACTGATCTTACTGACTACTGGGAATATCGGAGAGTTTAGGGGACATCGAGTGAAACCTAATCTTGATCTGAGGCAACTAAGGCCCAGAGATTTCCATCTCATGCTCACAGTCACATATTAGAAGGAAACTTAATACTAATTTGAGCTGATACCAGATGGAAACTAGGAAAACAGAAGGGATATCCTTAAAATAAGTTTTATCAAGCAGGTCTAGAGAATAAAGTGCCAGGTAACTGTATTCTGCTATTCTTTTTGTAATGGGCCTTCACTCAGAGCTACATCCCTATCCCTTTTCTATTTTGAGACAGTGTCTTGCTAAACTGCTTAGGCAGAATTTGAACTTGTGAACCTCCTGCCTCAGCTTCCCAAATTCAAAGATTACAGGCACATACCACCATGCCTGGCTGGCTGCTACTCTTTAGATCTGGGAAACCCCGCATTGATGATAACCCTCTAACACTAGTTATGATTCCTTGGCCGAAGTCTAACTGAAGCCATTAATCTTAGTGCCAATATTAAAGAGTTTTGATACCTGTATTTCTAGCTGCTACAACAGGGTATGAACATTTACCCCCTCTCTGCATCTGTGCCTCATCTTACTTCTGCCCCCACAAGGTTTACCATTTAACGTCACAACTCACATTGCATCTCCAAAACAGCAGTGCTCTTCTAACATCAGGATGCATGGGAGAAAATTTAAACAGTGCAGTAAAAACCCCTGGCATCTGCAGCACTGACTGCCCTGCAGAAGCAAGGCCTGCTGAGGAATGGGCACCGCCTTCGAAGGACTCTGCAATGACCAGTGGTGCCAACATTGCCACCTCTGACTAATTAACACCACTCTAGGCTCCCTAGCAGGCTTGGGAAAACCACTGAGACCGATCTGGCCTCACCTGGAGCTGAAAATTGCTTCACCAATAGCAGAGAACAATACTTCCTGCACAAACAACAATAGAGACAAGCCTCTCTGGTGCCCTGGCTTTCTTCTCTTTTATATGGGGCATTTCTCCAAAGCTTTGAAGACAAAGGACAGGATTATGGTGACAGCTGACTACCACAAGCCAGTAAAAGGAAGTCAGCATTTCCTCCCCTGGAGGACTGGCTTCTACCTGGTATCTTTGATCAATAGCTTCCTGGGATTTTGTTTTGGGTGCCCGTTTGGATTTTGTTTGGGCTTAACAAAAGCTTTGAGGGGCAATGCCGTTTGGTTAAAGTTACTCAGAAACGCTGGAGAAGAGCAATTGAAGCAAACATCCTGCCTCAATACCTCATGTTGCTGAAATTCCCATAAAAAGCTCACTTCCTAAAGCTCCCTCTCACAATGACATTCCATATTTTTAAAAACTGGCAGTAAAAAGAAACCAATTATTGACATTCCACAACTTGGATGACTTTCCAATACACCAGAGTGAATTAAAAAAAAAAAAAAGGAAAAACATTTCTAGAAGGTTATGCATTGTATGATCCCACTTGTACAATGTTGTGACACATAACAACTCTGGAAAAGGGGGAGACTAGTGGTTGCAACGAGTTAGGAAAAAGAACTAAGAGCCAGGAGGAAGACGGGTATAAAGGGTACCATTTCTCCTGTTGGAACTATTTGGGATATGGACAATGGTGGTGGATGCACAAATCTATGTAAGTGAGAAAACTGTACAAAACTTAGTAAACACACCCAAACACACAGGAGAAGTATACAAGGGACCTCTCTGCATTACTATATACAAATACATGAGGAACAACAGTTACATGGAAAGTTTTAATTGTAAAAAGTCAGCTCCCTGTCTATACTGTGGGGATAAAAGCCATAGTCTTTCGCCAACCAAAGATTTTGTAAAGCAAAGAAGGAATACTCTCAGAGCCTGTGACAAGTGAGAAGGTAAGAACTACTGGTCAGTAAGACGGGACAGATGATAAAAGACATTTAGTGACTTAGGGCACAGATTTCCTTGCTAGTACAGCCCTCTATCCAAATGTTCCCATTCCACAGCCCCCTGGAGAAAACTTTTCACTCTGCAATGCACACAGAATGCTTCCTCCTCCATCTCAACATCAGTGGTAACATGACTAAGCAATCATACATGATTTCAGGGAATGATGCACAAATGAGAATCTTACACCTTTTTTCAGAATTTACTAAACGTGACAGGAAATCCTAGTTGGTAAATCATCTATTCCAAAATTGAGAATGTCAAGTCAGGCATAGTCAACATTCCTGTAATCCTGACACTGTGGGAAGCTGAGGCAGGAGGACTGCCTAGTTCAAGCCCAGCCTGGGCAATTTAGTGGCATAGTGAGATAATGTCTCAAATTTTAAAAATAAAAATTTTAAAAGGCCAGGGATGTAGTTCAGTGCTCCCTGGTTCAATCCCTAGCACTGCCCCCCCCACACACACATGTTGAGAATGTTCCAAATGTTCCAAGACAAAAACAGCTGTTCATGGAAGAAAAGAAAGAAAGAAAGAAAGAAAGAAAGAAAGAAAGAAAGAAAGAAAGAAAGAAAGAAAGAAAGAAAGAAAGAAAGAAAGAAAGACTGATGTCTACACAACTACTTACTGAGCACCTACTATATGGCACAGACTATGTTAATGCAAGAAATATTGAAGCACCTCAAGTGAACAAAGAAGCTTATGTTGTAGTGAAGAAAAATACAAGTAAAGAGGCAGGAATTATTTATGCAAGTTAATGCCACAGCATCAGTATTTTATCATTTGAAACCAGTCCAAGACAAAGGTAATTTTGGTAGGGTTTTCCAAGACATCTGTATTCAGGTCATTATTTCTACAACTGTTCAGTCATTCATTGATCATTCACTAGTCTTTCCATAATTCAATTTCCTTGCTTACTTAAAAAAAAAAAAAAAAAAAAATTTCAGGAGTCTGGACCAGTTCAGTACGTGGATAAATGAAACTCCTCAGGACCAAGCAGCATTAACTATGAACTACCAGCAAGGACTTCAAGTAAGAAATTCTCCTAGTGTCTAGTGTATACAGGTGAGGCTTCCATATGATCCTTCCTGAACGAAAGAGGAGCACAGGCCTCATAGGAAGCAAGACTTTAGTTCACAGTGGCTGATTTTTCCCTGCTGTGATACTCTGTGATCTTAGATAAGGGGTGATTCAAAACCAGACCTGAGTTGGAGTCTGATTTAGTAACACTGTGGGGCTTGGGCTACCTAATAATCTTCCCTGGGACTCAACCTCCTCAGCTCTATGAAATCATGTGATGGAATAAATGAAGTCCCTAAGGTCTTTAACAGTAACTGGTGCATAGTAGGTAATAAAAGATCGATGGTCTTCTTGTGATAAAGGACCCAAGCACCTTTAAATATTTAACAATATTACTATTAATATGGATTTAAAATACAATGATTTTCAAAGGAAACATTACCATTCCTTTTGAGAGTCTCCATGAGATTAAGCTTTATTCTTCTTAGTTGACCACTAAACAAGTCCGACACACAGCCATAAAAATAAAAATATTCACTGAGGAACATTTCATCTCCATTTCCAAATTCTTTCATCATGCCCTATATACTTAGGAGGAAAAACAAGCCAGCATTTATTTCTAAATTTATGGGTAGATAGTTTATTAAAAGGAGTTTGTAATGAACTCGTCTATCATGCTAGATATAAGCACCGTGGTTATAATCTTTAAATTTCAATTTATAACCTTCAAATACACAGAAGACAGCATAATTAAAAGTTTAGGAAATTTCGCTAGGAAAGGAGGCATCAAGCTACCATAATTTCAGCTCCCCCAAATGGCATCTCATGACCTGTTTTCTAGAGAAACCATATATTATAATAGTGTGCTTCTTAATTAAAGTACTAATAGAGAGTAAATATTCATTTGCTTGTTCAAACAAATACATACAGAGCACCTAATATTCCGAGAAAGGTAAAAAATGGGTTTTTGGTATGACACTGAGAAAATAATTCACACCAGAGATCACTTGGTTTAATCTCCCAATCATATGACATTTCTATTTTAAACACTATATTGATTGCAGGCTTGTTTTTATAAACTAAATGGCAAGCTGTGCTCATTTTTAAGAGCTAAATTGGCTGTAGGAACACTGTTAAGCAGAATGTCCTTTTAAGAGAGGTAAGATGAAAGGAATTGGTAATATTAATAAAAATGAATTGGAATGCATCCACTCACAAAACTGTCTTCTCCGTCCAGGTTCTCATCTAGGCTTCTGGGAGTAGTGTGCCATCTATCGTTGAATGTGAACGTCTATTCTGGTGGTTTTCCTGCTCTGCACTACAGGGAAGAAAAGCTAGCTAGCCTTCCGAAAGGTTAAGGAATGTTCACTTTCCTTCATGCTTTTCTATTCTAACATCTGAAATACAAAGAGACACAGAGGAAACCTTATAAATATTGATTACAACCTGCGGAAGACATGCATCAATGTAACTCAGGGACTTTTCAGACAAAGGCAGTAGTGCCCCAAGACTATTTGCGAATATCTGGAGAAATGTGCAGTCACCATGACTGGGGAGGTGTGATTGGTTCCCAGTGGGAGAGGCCACCCTGGGGTGCATCTATACACGCCACACTGCCCAGGTCGGCCCTCTCACAACAGAGACTTGTCTGGCCCCAATGGCCATAGTGCTGAGGTTGTGAGAGCCCAGCGTACCAGGGCCTATGTTGTCTTCCAAAGCACAAAGAAAGCTGTATTTTATTGCAGGGCAAAAATAAATTAAAAGAAACCACTTTCATAGACCCAACACTCAACAGCAACACACTGATACAAAATGGGTAGAATAATGGAATTAGTCTTCCCTAGATTAGTATAAAGATACTAGAAACAGGACCAATTAACAATCTGTAATTTAAATACTTAAAAAATTAAAGCAAATGATGACCAAATAGTCCCAAAGCCTTATGAATTGTAGGATCTCAACCCAACTTTGGGATTGGTCTCCAGGCTAACTCTTATTAACTGAAATATAATAATTCTTTACCCATGCCCAAGAATCCTTACTGTCAATGTGTCGTGCTGGGGCAGAAGCAACGTTAGCTCGTGCACCACCTGATCGTCTCTCCTATCCTCTCCCATTCAAAGCAGACATCATTAATCATCGAAGTCTCAGACTTACTCTCCTATGTACTCTAGGCAACTTCCATCAGATGGAGTCACCCTTGGAGATACTGTATGTCTGGCATCGGGAACAGGATGTGATTCAGGAGATGCAGGCTCAAGTCTCACCTTGGCCACTGGAGGGCTGTAGGAACTTGACGAAGTCACATAAACCCCCATCTGGCATGTATTTCCTCTGGTTATGTAACATGCATTAACAAAGCTTAAAAGGACTTTTTAATTTGAACTCTAAATAACATATGATGGAATGTGAGTGGAATTATGAGGTCTTCGTATCTCGACTGCAAAACTCCTAAATATTAAATATATGAGGCTGTTTGGGAGAGTAAGAAAAAAGATCAGACACAGGCAGGAATATGGGAGTAGGATGAGAACTGATCAGCAAAGAGAAATAACCAACAAAAGAGGGCATTTCAGCTTTAAAAATAAAGGAACCTCACCTAGAAAAAAACTGCACAGGAATTAAACTTGGACAGAATCAACTTGCAAGTCATCAGTCTGAGTGACAATGTCACAGAGCAGTACTGTTTCTGTGACTTAGGTAAATGATTTACCCTCCAAGGTTCAGTGCCCTCACATACAAAAGGGACTAATTCTACCTGTCCAGCCTTCATCCCAGGAATTTCCCTAGATTAATTGCCAAGCCTTCAAAGGGCCTCCTAGAGTAGTATGACTGAGTAATTTATGGACTGTCCACACTCAGAGTATCACAGAGCTTTACAGTGAATGAGCTGGAGCTGTTTGTAATGACCTGGAGACAAGTTCATAAAAAAGACTTAGAAACAGTGTGTTACTGAGAGGTGTGCACACTGTAATTCCATACTTATAAACAATCAGAAAATAAATCAAAGATGTCTCAGTACATATGTCTGCATGCAATGAGAAGGAAGTATAGACAGACTTCCAAATGTCTCCGCTTGGGGATGGGGGTGGGGGGACGGGAATGCTAAAATGGAGGATGAAACTGCAGAAGACTGTGGGCTTCACGTTAATATTACTTTGGCTTGTTCTTACACTATCATCTAAAAGACAAATCTTATAATTCTTAAAGCGCCTTCAAAAATTCTTGGCCTTAGAAAGTAGATTTGTAGCTGCCAGGTGCTGAGGGGGGTGGGAAACGGAAAGTTTCTGTAAAATGGGTGGGGGGTTTTCATTTGGGAGTGATGAAAAAGTTCTGGAACTAGACAGTGGGGATAATTTTATCACACTGTGACATACTAAGCGCCACTGAAATGTACACTTCGAAATGATCAGAACAGTAAATAAAGCTGGGCGTGGTAGTACACACCTGCGATCCTAGCACTGTGGGAAGCTGCGACAGGAGGGTCACAAGTCCAAGGCCAACCTGGCCGATAGTGAGACCCTGTCTCAAAATAAAAAATAGATACACTGCAAAGGCCTAGATTAAATTCCTACTAATTAACACACACACACACACACACGGTAAACATTATATTGGGGGAATTTTATAATTTAAAAACTGTCTTGACATTCTATATAAATAAAAGAGAACCCATCGCATCTGACCACAATGGCAAGCATGGTCACCATAGATACCTAGGCTACAAAGGAAGCATGGAGGGCAGACGGGGGCAGGAAGATGGTAAGGGACACTTACAGCTTCCCTGGGGTCAGAAGCGGCTGACAGGGGAGTGTGTGCCCTCACACAAGCAGACCTACTCCTTCCCTCTGCAACCCCAGGATGCTGGGCAGTTCTCTCTCTGAGCAACCCTGCTGTGCGCTGGTAACGTCCAATATCCCCATCCCATGTGCAAGGCAGCACTGACAGCACCCGAGGCCTCTCACTCAGTGGCTCCCCAAGCTTCCCCTCACAGGCCTGGAGCACATGCTCGCTGAGAACGTGAGAAGTACGAGACAGGAATGCAGGAAAGTTATTATCATTACATACCTGCTTTACTTCAGAAAGGCCTACCCCATCATAGTAGTTTATACCCCTAAGAAAAACATTACAGCACTATAAAGCTGACCTTCACGTGCACTTTCGAAAGCTATTTCAAGCCTTTTTTCAAATTCAGTTTTGAAGTTTTACACGGAAGACCCAAAGTATAGAAAGTAAAACTCTCTACGGCTTCAAGGAGCCACCAAATTCTAGGACACACGTAGCAAACCCATGGGACCTGGGATTCTGCTGTGAAAGGAGGAAAGGGTGTGAAAGTATCTTCACACCATGGCAGCATAGAGGGACTCGCTACTGAAGACTGAAGGTGTAAGCTACATGGAGATGCTACAAAACCCGCATGCTGAGAGAACTACTTGGGAAAAATTAATTCCTTTGGGGGAAGAGGGGCAGAGATGAATGGGAACAAGCATCAAGCTGTGAAAGTTCCATATCCTCTTCCTTCCACCTTTGAGGTACACACATCTTGTGGCCAGCAGCTGCAGTTCCAAAGAGCTCAGTAACCCTTTCAGGGAGCTGAGCAGGAGGCTGGGCTCAACACAGGAAGGAAAGGCTTTATGTTCCAATACGAGAACCACGTAGCCACTGTGCTCACCTTCCAATGCTGCACAAGTAAAAAGTTAAACCACAGCCACCCCCAGAAAGACTCCATTCCACTGAAAACCAGCACTCCTCCAGCTCTACCAGAAACACTAATGCAAAAATGTGATGCAGTCAGCAAAAAGAAAAATGTAGTCCTAAAATATATCCAATTTTAAGTCCAGAAGCGTAACGCAAACTTTATGCCTAAGCGTAACATGAACTTTATGCAGATACACCTACAGTCTTATTGGCAAGGCAGAAATATAAACTAGCTCTCTGTACTGCGCTGTCAGCACTAACTTCCGCTACACAGTTCACATTACAGGTTGTGAGGACTCATGAATCTTCAAATACCAATCCTCTGACCTGATGCATACCGGGTTTACACCTCAGGTAGGTACTGCCCATTCCGACTGCTCCCACTACTACTACTACTGATCTTTCTGTATCTTATTTATGTCGGAAGCGCTAGCACAGTTCTTGATAAGCCTGCAAACTACCAATGCTGCACATGCACTTCATTAGTGCAGTTTCTCTATTAGGACCTGCTAAAAAAAAAAAAAAAGTGTGTGTGCGCACGTGTACATACCTACGTGTAAATTCAAGAGATATAAATCTTAACAGAAAAAAAATCTCAGTGGTTTGAAATGTAGTAGAGGGTTTCAGGAAGGAAGAAATAGTAAATAAAGGAGACAGAGAAATCTTAACTATTTTTCTTTTTGGGTGCTGGGGATCAAATCAAGGTCCTTGTACAACCTAAGCACATGCACTGCCACTGAGCTACACTCCTAGTCCAATCTTTTAACTTTTTACCACATTTTTATTTTTTTTCCAAATAATTTACACCAGAAAACCAAAGTAGATCAAATCAGACCCAATTTATAGGTGAGAAAACTGAAGTTCCAAGTGTTTAAGAATTCTGGCAAATAGTTCAGAATATGAGTTATAAGTAAGACAAACTCACCTCAAAGTGAGCTAAATGAAAGTAAAGGGCTAGTGCAGTGAAATGAAATGAAAGTAAAGAACCCATGCAATTGCAGTGCTCAGGAGCTTCTCTCATCAGTTCGCATTGTCTCCTTTCTAACTCACTTCTGCATTCCAACTCACTCTCAAATGGGCTTTCCCCTCTTGATGGGCCTCAAGGAGCTCCTAGCTCATATTCTTATGAGTGCAGAAACAAAGGACTTTCACACGGCAGTTTCAAGAACAGCACAGAACTGAATTGCAGTCAATGGTCCATGGCCACACGTCCATCTCTTAGCCCAAGCGATCTTTACCTTCTAAATGACCATGGATGGGTCACATACCCATTGCTACAGCCCAGACCAGGAAAACAGCTCCTGGCAGAATACATACGCCTGGAAGAGAACAGGGCCATGAGTAGTTATTTCCCCAAAGGCACCTTATTTATGGAATGGCTTTCCCAGCATATGGTGGCTACCACATGGTGGTTATCCCATGGTGAGAAGCAAAATCCTCCAGAATCCCAAAAGGTAACACATCAATAAATATTCACTGCCTGGCACAGTCTCTATTGGCCAGTCATTCAGCAATGACTGAGCTGTGCAGTCTGGGCCAAGGGTTCTCATATCGCGGTCACAATGTCAGCTGGACAGGCAGGTACCCGAGGCTTTACTTGGACTGGGACCCATTTCCAAACTGCTTCACTCACACAACTGGCAAAACAGAGCTGATAGATGGCAGGATGGTACACTGGTTGGCTTCTTCTATAAAAACAAATCCGGTGGCTAATCCAGAAGCCACGATGCCTTCATGGCCTGGTATTAGAAGTCACACGGCATCCTGCTGTATGGATCACACAAATAGCACTGATTCTTTGTCGGAAAATACTAGAAAAGAGTGTGAATGTCTAGAAGTAAGAATGATTGAGGGCCATTTTGTGGTCAGCCCATACCTTCACTAAAATTTCAATTTTCTCATACTTTACAGTCCTTGTCTCTGCTTTATATTTTTGTTTTTAAAGTGGATCACTATGTAACATATTTTATTCATGTACTTTACTCATTATGACTTTCCTGCAGTAGAATGTAAGCGTCACAAGGACAGAGCTCTTCCTATGTTCTGTTCACTGCTCTACCCCTGGCATCTAACAGAGCAACTGGCACACGAATCACTCAGTAAACGGAAGTTAGATGAACAAACAAAGAGAAATGGATGCTAGCAAGCACAGCAAAAGATGTCCACCTTACACAAAAAGTCAGTATCTCTGACAAGGCCAGCCTTCAGAACCATTCCAAACCCATGCACTATGTCCATATGCCATACTGAGAGCAAATTATTTAAATACAGGTCCTGAAACAAGAGGGGATTCAGCTAGTTTCATAAAGCAAACTGTTCTATAGTGATATCATACAAGGTAATCAAAGCTCATGGTCTTCATAACCAACCTGAGATTGAAAAAAGGTGTAGGTAGCATAATGTAAGAGAATGAAGTAACATGGAAATCCACAGTCCACAAATTCCAGTCTTCATTCTGCCTCTAAAATGAAGACTCATACTTCCCTTCTTAGGGACTCAGCTTTAATGTTCATAATAAGCAACATATTTATAACTCAGGTCTCCACCATTTTATAACATGAATGAAGCTAGAGGGTAACAGTTTATGATTTAAAAAAAACAAAATATTCAGAACAGGAGGGCATTATGTTAAGCGAAATAGAACATGTTCTTCCTTATATGTGGAAGCTCAAAAGTTGATATGCTAGAAGTAAATAACACAGCAGTGGTTACCAGAGGCTGGGAAGGGTGTGGTAGAGAGAGGGATGGAGAAAGGATGACTAGTGGATTCAGGAGTGCAGCTGGATAGGAGGAATAGCTTACAATGTTCCACAGCAAAGTAGGATAACAGCAGGCGACAACTAAGTTCAAAAGAGGGGGCAAAGAGGATTCTGAACGTCCCTAGCACAAAGAAATTATCCAAGTCTGAAGGGACAGACATCCCAATTACTCCAATCTGATCATTAGTAAGTTTTGTCTACATATATTGAAATAGCATACTATACCTCACAGATATGTACGATTATGTGTTATATATTTAAAAGAAAAAAAATGGTCTTCAGGTTTAAAAAAAGATCAGAATTGTACAAGTGGATACATCTAAATATAATTCAGATTCTTAACATCAAATTCCATATATAAATTATTATCCAAAGTACTGGACCCATCTTATAACATCGTACAATATGCTTGAAATATAATCAATATGACAGATTCTCCAAATAATCATTATAAATTCATCACTGACGATTAAAAAAAAAAAAATCAGACCCCATCCCTCTAGAAAAAAACACAGTGAAAAACAAGGCAAAATGTCTCCTGTCAAAGACTGTCTTTAGAAAAGGAGACACACAGACAGACCGACCATACAGTATCGTTTTCAAGGAAAATCATTAACACAGTTGGTTTTCTTTCTTTCTTTTTTTTTTTATTTTTTGGTACTGGGAATCGAACTCAGGGCTTCGCACTTGCCAGAACAGTTGGTTTCTTTAACTCTCTAAAATCTAGTTCCAAAAGCATTAGAAATATTTTCCCATCAAATAAAATTATAACCCAAATTTCTCAATACTGTATTAGTTACAATTGCAGCAAAATAAATTTGACCTCAAAACTTAGTGGCTTAAAAGCACTAACATTAACTGTATTAGTTTCTGAAGATCAGCAAATCATAATCATAAGACATTAGAAAAATGTGTGGTTCCCAATCTAAAATGACTAACATGAAAACTACTTTCTTAGCCACATCTTCAAAAAACACCTTTTACTATCCCAATTATGCTGTTCGATGCCAAAAAATAGAACCCAAATATCTCTATCATTATAAATATATAACAAGCCCACCAGGAATTGTCTAACTCACAGGACTTTTTTAAAATTTAAATGTTCTTTAAATGAAAAGCATACCTCATTTTAGTCTGATTTTTTCAAAATAGATACTTAATTCAAACAACCTATTCTCCTATCATGCAAAGACACAGTATTAGAGGTAAAAATCAAATTCTGAAAATGTTAGGCAGTTTGTATTGATAAAGCAAGCTCTGAGACACCCTGGCCAATTTGTTTGTTGAAAACAGACATTATGTATTTCCTGGCCATGCAGCATTTTCATTCCTCCCCCTGTTAAAAGCAGCTGGAATTTCTTTTACATTAACATTTTCCACTGACTAGATCTTTTCTTGATAGCCATTCAATGATATCAGAGATTCACTTTCCTCTCAAAAAGACCCATCATACAATAAAGAGACTTGTAAACACAGTGAGAAGTTTGGGTCAGATTCATTCCTGAATCTACTAATCCTTTCTGAGCTGCATTTTTTTCCAGCTTTCACAAAGGTTTCTCCAGGTCCCCATCTTTTGCCAACAAAGCCCATTTTCACTTAATCGGAAGAACCCTCCGTTGTTTCCCATGCTGAGTGATACTGAATCAGTTAATTTTATATCACCTGTGGACTCAGTACCATATAGCAGTTGTTCAACAACCAGGGCACCATGCTATCAGGGGGCAGCAGAAAGGGGGGCAGCAGAAAGGGGGGCAGCTCCACACTCTGAGCATCGCACCTAACTTGGCACCCATCAAGTCGGTGCTGCCAACCCTAAGAAGCCAAGTCACAGATGGCCATGCAAGCTGCTTATAACAGACATAACTCAGGGAAGCAACCTCTAGATCCACCTTTAAATACATCCTACTTCATGAAAAGCATGTTTTGTTTTGCAAAAAGGATCCCTATGATTTGGTTATAGAGGCTACTCTCACTTTTGCAGTGTTTATTAGGTTTTTTAAATGTGACTGCCATAAACAGTGGCACATATACACATGGAGACAAGTAGGCAGATATCCAGGAAATTGCCAATGTTAATGTTATAAAATAAAAACAATCTAAACAGCCAGTAATGAAGAAGCAAACAAGTCACCATGGAATAGCCAGTCACAGTAAGAAAATATTTTGCAGGGGTTTACGACATGAAGAAAATATATGCAAACTAATGTAGATAACTTATCTAAGGCACAGACATTTGAGGTCCACTTTACATGTGATTTAATTATACAGACACAATACACATATAACATGTTGTAAAATAAAAGAAAAATGATTATTAAATATTTCCCAAGGGGAGCTATTTATTTATTTACATTTTCATACTCCTAATAAAGGCAAACTAGTAGTGGGAAAAAAAAAAAAAAAGAACCCTAGCAATAGCTTTTATTTGAGAGAAAAAAAGAGTGTGGGACTAATCTATATGAAACATTTCACTTTTTACCAGGAGAATATAACCATGTGTCACCTGTAATAATTAAAAACTAATCATGAAAATATAGTAGGCTACAATTCAATTCTGTTTTAGTCACCTCAGCTACTGTATTGGAATCCTGCAGAAACAAGGTTGCAACAGCTAAGGGAAAAGGAGTTCCAGTGCTTCTGAAGAGATGACTGTAGGCACAAACTCTGACCTCCACGGGTTCAGCACCTTGATCATTTTGGACCTGCCATGGGTACACCTAGGATTTGCCCTTTGAATAATTTGGGCGACTCCACTACAGCAAAACAAAGGGAAATTCTCCCTCCAACAGCAGTGACTGTTGGATTACTGAGCAAGCTTCCCTCACAAAGCCTTCTCTTTCATTAAACGAATCACATTCTTTCCAGTAACCCACGGAAGTACCTGGGCTTCTAAAGCCACAGTAAATCGTGTTCTCATCATTTATGGTACAATACCCTGTTTTATTTTCAATCCATTTTCTAGGGAAAGCTTTCAAGGAGTCTGAATCATACAGCACTGTTTTTCCCCAACTCCACACATACTGTCACTGCATTTCTAGGTTATTAAAAAAATTCTAAAGTTACTTATTAAATTTCCCAAGCTGCAAGTTCAGGTAAGAAATGCATAAAACAAACCATCCACCACAGTGCTGATCTGAAAGCAGCAACTGTGGTCATGGTTTTATGAAGAATGTTATCTATTTCCATCCTGTACACATTTAGGAGAAACTGTGGTTTCCTGTTCCAGGGTGTTGTCCAAAAATGACTCCACAGAAGTCTGCAAAAATAATACTTGGCGTTTTGTTTCAAGAGGAATACTTGGAGTGTTTCCCACTGAGAAAGGAAATGGGCTGGTCCCAACTGCAAAGCGCCCAGTGTGCTACGAAGACTGCAAGAACAGATGCAATTTTGGTTTAAACAATGTTTAATCAAACCTCTAATTCGCAAGTTTGCTGTAGTGTCAGATAAGGTTCATCCTGTTCTCCAGCCAGGGGGTCTGGTTGGACACTGCCCTAAACCTCACTTTCCTCATGTAAAAAAGGGGATTGATTGAACTGTTGATCTCTGCAGGATCTCCTGTAAGGATTAAAATAAATACACTGTGTTTTACAGTACCTGACACATAGTAAGGTCACAATAATAGTATTTTATATATATGTACAGATAAATGTTTAAGTATGTGTGCCTTTTCTTTTTTTTTTTTTTTTTTTTTTTTTTTTTTTGTGGGTACCGGGGGGTCGACCTCAGGACCTCGTGCGCCAACAGGCACCCGTGCCGCTGAGCGATATCACCGGCCCCTTTTCCGTATGTGGGATCCGGGAGTCGAACTCAGGCCCTCGCGCTTGCAAGGCAGGCGCTTACGCCGCTGAGCCATCTCACCGGCCCTGTGTGCCTTTTCTTAAACAAAGTATTAGACTATACATAAAACAATCCAAGATACAGTGTACTGAGCTATTTAGGGGAGAGTGGTTCTTTATTTTCTGTGTTCATTATAGAAATGACTTCAGTTTACCCAAAGGCTTAACGAATAAAAATGGTCTAAAATAACATTCCTA
The DNA here is from genome assembly GCA_028451465.1 of Erethizon dorsatum. Taxonomy (NCBI): domain Eukaryota; kingdom Metazoa; phylum Chordata; class Mammalia; order Rodentia; family Erethizontidae; genus Erethizon; species Erethizon dorsatum. The sequence continues at coordinate 92,638,884 of CM051825.1, read as the reverse complement.
CCATGAAAAGATAAAACACATTCTCAAGTTCATGAGTTGCTATAAGAGGTACACTGCGATACTCTATGTGTAACCCTAGTTTTAAAAAGAACATCTTTCTCTTGAAAGGGTAACATTCTGACTCACTGAGGGTAAGGCTGGCCAGCAGAGGCATTTCAGGGGTAAGGGGAACACAAACTGCTCTTGCTTTTACTCAAGGACCAGACAGGGCCTGCCCTGCTCCCAGCATCCAACAAAATGAAAAAGGGCAAGTCTGCAGAAAAGCTCTGGCCCCAGCCCCAGCAGAGGCCACCACCACCACCTGCCCACCCCGAGGGAGGAGGGACAGCCCTGCGGAGAGTTCTCCACTTCTTCAGGCAGAAGAGGCTTGTCCCTGCAGCCTAGACGAGGAGCCACGCCAGGGACCGGTTCCCTCCCACGTCTGCTCCAGAAACAGGCAAAGGTGCACAATAGTTTTGCAACACGTCCTCAGCCACAGCTCGATGCCAGCAAAGGCTTGGTAACCCACACACATCCCTGAGCAGTCTTCAGACCAGACTAACAAACCCTCATCTGCCTATTTACAGTGCACAGCAGGGGCGCGAGGATTCTTTGCAAACACTTTTATAGTCTGAAGAAGACAAGGGGAAAGCAGAGCTGGACACAAAGGGAAGCTCTATATATAGAACACATTTATGTAAGAGCTTAACGGAGGAAGCAGGAGAGATCCACACTGCACAGGAGGAAAGGCCAACTTGGCTGCTTCTCCACCTCTCCAGAACAGCGAGTCCCTGTGAGCACTTGGCCACCCTGACCAGCCCTGATTTAAGACAGATTATTTTTTAAAAATCATTTAGTTGTTTTACTCTGGATTTCAGGGCAACGAATACACTTCATACACCTCATTCGAACCTCTTCTATCTTTTTTAGCTTGAACTTCTGGGGCCACGGAGCTCCGAGACCCTCCAAGAATGTTGTCCCTGAGAACTTTCTACACTGACTCTCATGTTCACGATCTTGCTCTCGGAGACAGCAGCACAGAGGGCTGCAGAGCACTATCACACGGCCCATGAGACTGGGTATACCAGGGTTCCAGGCCGGCCAAAAGGAAGTACCAGACAGGGCCACGTGTCCAGCAATAGAAATTTACATCTGAATTTGAATTTGATGAGCCACATGTTTTCTTTCTGCAAGGGCTTGCTGGTCTCAGGCCTGGTGGCAAGCTCTGTGCACAGCAGGGACTGGTACCCCCCAATACCCCAGGGAGCCTCAAGGTCAGACAGGGTAAGTACTAGTCCTTTGCTCCAGGTCAAAGAGCCTCTAAGTGACAGAATCAGGATGTGACTTTCAATACGTGTTCTAAGTCCAAGGGCTGTTCCTGAGCTGCCCCAGGATCTACGTCCTTGACAATTTAACTCTGACACTGTCCTGGGACAGGCCGAAGTCACATGGATGACCATGCTCCCTAGCTGGTTCTTATGGGAAGACAACTCATCACGCAGATATTAATTACTATTTTGCAGATTAATTACTTGCTATTGTAGCTTCGAGTCTTAACAATGTAACAGTAATTATCCCTGTATAATTATTACCTGCATAAATAACAAAATACAGCAATTTAAATTTTCAGAGCTTTTATCAGGGGTTTGACACTGAAGTGAGTGCTTTCTACAGATCTTCAATTCTCAAACAATTATTACTACTATCCCTATTAATAGATGAGGTGACTGAGGCATTCAAAGGTTAAACATTTTGCTCCGGGTCACAGACGCAATGAAAAGATCCATCTAACTTACAACCCAAACTCATATGGGCTGCAATCGCAAAACTTTCTCCTAGAACCTCTCTACCATTTGATTTCATACAACTTATTAATACAACATGCCCGTAATCCCAGCACTTGGGAGGCTGAGGCAGGGGGATCGCTGTGAGTTCGAGGCCAGCCTAGGCTACATAGCGAGTTCAAGCAAAGTCTGAACTACCTAGTGAGACCCTGTCTCAAAAAAAAAGGGGGGAAAAATGTTTATGAGCCAGTAAAAAAATAGAAAACACTGCATTATACGATATGAAGTATTTCATATCCCCTATAGGGATTCACCCTGTGAAGAGTACACCCCATATAATACAAAGAATCAAAAAAGCTTTCTTTTCTCCTCGCCCACAATACACATCCTTACACAGAATGTGTTCCTTGAAAACATTTCTGGCAAGACAGATTTGGTTTAAGTAATGGCTTTTTATGAAAGTTTAAGGATAAAGTATGTGATTTTTAAAAACAACATCATGAGTTTTCAAGGGGAAAACTGAATGTTATTTCCAGTCCCTGGATAATAAGATCAATAGACGACTTCCCGGTGGAGACATTTGCCTTTGACTGCCTAAAGCAACAGTCTCTGCTGTCTGCCTCCAGAGGCCACCCCACAGTTTAATCGTCCTCGCTGTGAGGTTATTTGTCCTCATCTATAGTCTAAAATTCTTTCTGTTATATTTCAACTCGGTAACCACTAGCTGCTCCTTCCAGTAATTCCTCCATTTTTTGCACCCACTAAAAATTCTTAGTAGGTTAACACTGCATTCACAGAGCTCCTACCAGTTACCTGCCATGTGCCTTTTAATTCACTAATATGCTGAAAACACATAAGAAGAATAAAAAGCGATTTCCACCCACAACATACTTAAGCTGCTGGAGAAAGTGTGACAAGACTAAAAGGAACAGAATAAGAGAATGAATGAATCGATTTCCCCTTTATTCATAAACAACTCCGGAAGATAACGGATACTGGAAACCTACATGCCAAGAAAGCTGACAAGCTCAGAAATAACAAATAAGCCAGATACAGCCAGTGATAGCAAGCCTTTTCGAGCTCTCAGTGATAACAAACAACCTGCTTCAGTATGAGTACCACAGATTCTCCACCACTCATATATGCAGCCAAAACGCCCTTCACTGACTGCAATTATTTCATATCTGTTAACTACACAACCATTTATATCTATTTCTAGGAACCACGGTAGCCAGATTTAGAAAAACAGGATACCCAACCGATTTTGAACTTCAATTGAGGGACAAGTAATTTTTATTATGTCCCTTTCAATATTTGTGATTATTTGTTTTGCCAGGCATGGTAATGAATGCTTCTAATCCCATCTACAGGAGGATCGCAAGTCTGAGGTAAGTCTGGGCTACCTAGCAAGATTCTATCTTTAATACATTTTTAAAAGAGGTTAGGGATGTAGCTCAGTGTTAGAGTACACTAGGGTTCAGACTCCTCTGTGGTTCCCAGTACCAGGGGAAAAATTACTTTCCTTTATCTGAAGTATAAATTTAACTTGGGGTAACTGGGCATAGTGGCACATGCCTAAAATGCCAGCAAAGAGGAGGCTGAGTCAAAAGGACTGCTGCAAGTTCAAGGCCAGCCTGAACTACCTAACAAGACTCTGTCTCCAAAAAAAGGACAAAGAAAAGAAAAATTAACTGTTCTACCTGGTAAACCTAACATATCATTTGACCAGTGATGTTAAGCTGAAAAAGAAATACGAAATGCAGACTTTTGTCCCAGAGGTGTAAGAGTTAACAACATTAAGCAAATTACCACATAAAAATCATGCAGTTCACAGTGTGGAAGCGTGGAACACAGAGCCTGGGTCATCGCACAATTCCGTGGCAGCTGCTGTGCATGGCACCACCTGGGGCTGAGTCGCACAACAACCCTGACCAGTGAAGGAAAAATGGAAGCTTTAACTACCGTTTCTTTACGGGATTGCGATTTCTGGCTTTATTTGATAAATATACTTGCAGGCACCAAAGCTGTGTTGAACAGGGAGAGAGATAAATAAGGCTGTCTTTGAGTATGCTATTGTGCTCTATACCAAATTTAATCCGAAGTGGTCCAAGTTAGCAACCTGCTGCTCCAACACCTATTGGCTCCGCGCACAGCCATCACTCAGCTGGGCAGTTTGTGTTCCAAGAGGAAACGCCGCTGTGACACACGCACACGGACACACAGACACACACGTGCTCCCTCAGCAGCCAGGGGTCAGCACTGTGAGGCTCAAGTCTGCACGCTGGACTGGTCCATTCCAGAAACGGCTCAAAGGGACACAGTACAGATTTGTTTTCCTTACATGTGTCAACCTGTACCTTAGGCTGGAGGGGAAGAAGTCTAAAGCTCACATTAAATCACCCCAACTCATCTTAAGTATGTACAGGATGCATTTAAAGTATGCCACAAGAGAGACTTTGGCTACAACAAAATTTGTTTCCTTTTCTTCCTAAAGACACAGACAAAAGTGAATTTCCTAAACTCCCTCACTGCAATGCAGGCACAGACTAAAGAAAGTGTTAGGCCAATCAAATGTTGCAGGTATGGCCTGGCCAAAAATGTTCTCAGACTACCTAGGGACATCAAAGCCACAGACATGAGGAGCCCGGGTCCCTGAATGACAAACTGGGAAGAAGTGTACAGACCAACCACATCTGCATTCCTGACTTTCTTGTGAACCACTGAGAACTGAGAGCCTGTTAGAGCCATCGACATTATTAATATATGCTCAAGAAGTAGCAAATCAAATGGAAATCCAAATTATATTTCATGAAATGTCTGGCATCTCTTTTATAATTCTGTCACTCTGGCCTGATTTATAATGCTTCCCACTTTATAGAAAATGCCTCTTATTTCTCAGTTTCATATTGATGCCGTCTGCAAAGAAAATCCAGTTTCATCACCTATGTCAGTTTAAACTTTCATAGGCTACATGACCAGCAGTATATGAAAAAGTCTAAGAGAAGTTTATAGCTGAATTAGACAGAATCTGAACACACAAAAATTAATATTAATGGTTTGCATTACAAGAAAAAGCATACTGTAAAGTTCTATTTCAAGCAATGTAACACTGTTGAAAAGAAAAAATACAGATAAATAAAATATATACAGAGGATCCAGAAACAGTTCCATGTACAAGTTTTAAAAATGAGAGAGGGCCAGTGATATAGCTCAGCAGCATAAGTGCCTGCCTGGCAAGTGCGAGGTCCTGAGTTCAACTCCCAGTACTCACATATAAAACATAAATTAAAAAATTTAAAAAATAAAAATGAGAGAGAGCGAGAGATGAATGTAAGACAAAACTTACTCTCAGAGTATTCTGAGACAACGAATGGTAAGGTAAGTTAATTGAAATGTTTTGGTGAAGAGAAAACATTTTAGCTGACTGAGCTTTGGATGTCAGATATTTTAATAACTTTGGCAGTTTCCAGAGTCTGCAGTCCTCCCCAAATCCAAGAGGTATTTCCCAAGGGCAATTTTCCTTTTTTATTACCATATGCCAAGTATTTATCCTATCAGCAAGATTCCATTGAGAAGAAAAGGATTTTTCTTTACAACTCTAAAATCCTTCCCTAAGAGAGCTAAAGAAAAACACATTACTAGTTGATGCAAACACTTGCTGTCTGAAGTACTCAGAGGAAAATATCTCTTTAAACTGGATGTTTCTTTAAAAATAAAACTTCCCAAACTTACTGATTTTATGCACTTAAGATACTGCAAAACTCAGGTGAAGTAAAATAACAACTTGTAGTTTATGTTCATGTTATCCATAGCTTAGGAAATTCCGATTTTTTGACTTAGAAGAAACCCCTTTCTACTCCTTTTAGTCACAAATTCAAAAAGCAAGGTAAGAGGTCTAACTACCTCATTTTCATTTAAAGTCAACCTAAATAAGGCATAATTCACATAAAAATGAAACCTATTAATTTTAAGGGTATAATTTGTTTTATTTGATAAAATAATAAAATTATACAACAAGCATCAAAGTCAAGGTATAGATCATTACCATCACACCTCGTAATCCATGGTCTCTCAGGCCGGGATATTGTAGTCAATTTCTTCTGTCTCATTCCTGGTGCCTGGAGATCACCCATTTGATTTCTATCATCATACAGTAGTTTTTATCTTGTGAGGAATTCTGCATAAATGGGATCATACATTACACCATCTTTTATGTCCAGTTTGTTTCATTCAGCGTAACGTCCTTGAGATTCATCCATGCTGTGTTTCTTCAAATTGCCAAGAGGGTTTCTGTTTATGGCTGTGCCACGAACTGTTCGTTTACCAGCTAATGGACATTTCCAGTTGTTTCTAGTTTTTACTAATTATGAACACTTGTGAACGAGTTTCCTATGAAACTCATAACTTTGAGAACTGTGGCTTTACATTAAGTATTCATATCAGATAGTCTGACGCATCATTTGTTTTTTTTTTTTTTTTTTTGGTCACAAACTCTGTGCTTTATAAAATCCGTTATGTCTTGTCTGGTGTTTTGTATGATGTGAGATCGAAAAATACAGTGAACATTTAAATTTTATTTTATTTTTTTTTTTAAATGTTACAATAAAAGACATGTTGCCATTAATCCTTCCAAAACCCTCCCCTCCCTTTAAGTACACTTATCCTACCATTCTTGCCCTTTTCTTTTTTTTTTTTTTTTTTTGTGGGTACCGGGGATCGACCTCAGGACCTCGCGCGCCAGCAGGCGCCCGTGCCGCTGAGCGATATCACCGGCCCCTTTTTCGTATGTGGGTTGTGGGAGTCGAACTCGGGCCCTCGCGCTTGCTGGGCAGGCGCTTAAGCCGCTGAGCCATCTCACCAGCCCTCTTGCCCCTTTCTGAAGCAGTTCTAGTTTCTTTAGCTATGCTGGCTTGGCTGTTTCAATGTCCTGCATCCACTCAAAACAATAACCTTTCATGGTCATTTTGACTTTGGGGAAGAGCCAGAAGTCGCACAGTGCCGGATCTGGTGAATAAAGTGGATGGGGACACCCACAATGTTTGTACAAGCCAGCCTTTCTGTTGGGTAACACTCAGCAATGGCATTCACCATACTTTTAACCATACCTCATAAAGACAGAGGCGTGAGAAGGACGGCACTGCATGCTTAGGCAGGACTCCTACACCAGCAGGCTGAACTGTCCCAAGGGGGGCTTTGGGCATCCCTTCTCGTCCCGTCCCCACACACGGGCCTTGCATCCATCGGACTCCTACCCTTCCCCAGCTGCCCTGCCAAGGGACTTCACGAGACTGGCAGCTCATGCTCCCTCCTGGGGCCAACTGAAAGTACTTGATTCTTCTCAACCGACCCCCAAAGTACTCTTGTGCTCTGGCTCCCCATGTTTTCAGCCTCTCAGAGTAGCTTTGCAGGTGGACTGTCTCCTAAGTCAATGTCCCCAAGACGTGGTCAGGGGAAGACCCTGTGGCCAGACCACACTGAGCTCCCGTCACCCTAGGGCAAAGGTGTGGGCCAGGACTTAGCCTGCCACCTCCATGTGTCCTTTCTTTCTGTGTTAACCTGGACCTACGAACATTAACGCTTCATTGTGTTCTCTTCTTCCGTGTTTAATTTACTTCCTTTAGTAAATTCCCAGTGGATGGGAGCACAGGGCTGTTCTTTTGTGACACTACTTTTGAAACACGAAAAGTCTTCAGGGCAGCAGGTGGAAGTGGAAGGAAGGGGCCTAAGTTTAATCACATGTTGTTTAACCTGACACTGAAAAAAGTCAATGAAAAGTTTAAAATGAGCCCATCTTGTAGCTCTGGTTAGTTCAATGCCCCATTAGTCTGTGTAATGACTTTATACCTACAGGACGAAGATATTCCCCCTATTTCTTTTAAAAGAAAGGAAGAAACCTCACAAAGCTAAAATCACAATAGAATCTTAAATTCACTACCTAGCTTTAACTCATGTCTTTTCACCAACACTGTGAATTGAAGAACCACATACAAGGTCTTCCCTCTCACTGTACTATGACACTCAGTTACACAGAAAACATTCAGTAACATTTGTTTCTTGAAATTCTATACCAGTCATGTTGTATGAGAGTTCATGCTTTTTTTCCTCCATGTTGAACTTGGTGAAATAATTAGGAGTTTGTAAAAGTACACCTCTGGTATCTATTAGCAATTATCTGATCCTCTGTGGCTATTTACGGGCACACTGCCTGCCTCTGCATCACCTCTCCCTCCCCAAATGAAAATATCAAAAGGTAAAATATACCCTATCCCATGTACCACCACACAGAGTGCCTGGCTACGCAAAAATTCTTTGATGAATTAAAGCCTATTTATTTCCAGAGCTCAAGCTGGAACAGACAAAACATAAGAGAGTTATATAAGTCACATTCTGGCACCATCTGTGTAATAAACCTCAAATAACAGACATCGCATACTCATTAACTGCTTATTAAATCTCTTAGTTTAAGAGATGAAAGATTATTTTTTGTTGCCCCAAAACAATAAGATATATTTACTTGAATCATAAATCAATATGTAAGACATTTGCTTCTCATATTATAATGGGTATACAACCCCCACTTAAATCTTATAAAGATTTAGTAGCTAAAGAAATACAGACCTACATGGATCCTGGATATTTGGACAGAGAATTAACAAAGAATATCTTAAAAGTTAACTTTATTTAGTCAAAGATCAAGATGACTAACATAAGCAAAATCATATCTAGACATAAGCACATAAAATAATATGATTTAACCATTGCAGGTACCTTAATACTACTAAAAATGCTTATGACAGAATATCAAGGGGAAAATGCAGGCACACATCTAAATATGTATGTGCATATAACCTTTAAGTATATACTATAAATATATGTGTGCTCTGCTGCTCAAATTCTAGGACTCCATGAATTTTGAAATACAGTCATTTTCATAGCAGCATTTTTGGAGGAGAAAGCAATAGTACCACATAAAATATATATAACTCTGAGATGCATCGGGATTACAAAATAAACCAAATATGTGAAGGATAAATTTTATAATGAAGAAAATGCTATTTAGGTGGGGACTGGAAGGTAATAGTTGAGGGGTTAAGAGCAGAACAGTACAAGAAAATACACAAAATGTCAACAGCACTTCGTTTTCTCTAAGCTAGTTAATTATTTGTTTCTCTAAATTTTCCTTGTCTTTTAATTTCTCCCCTCTATAACCTTAAAACTAACTTCAAAAATACTTAAACAGGTCAGGGAAAGGTGGCATATGCCTATAATCCCAGCACTGAGGGAAGACTGATTACAAATTCCAACCCCACCCAGGCAATTCAGTGAGACCCTGCTTCAAAATAAAAATTAAAGGGAGTAAGGTTATAGCTCGGATGGAAGGCCATCAGTTCAATCTCTAGCAACACACACACACACACACACACACACACACACACACACACACACAGAGGCATTTTTTCCAACAAGAAAATACTGTAATATTGCTATATAAGGTTGTATTATATCACAAGGCAAATTCCTATCTCCTCAGCTGAAGCCCTAACTCTGGCAAGTTTGGTTTGGTTTCTTGTTTTAGGCTGTCATTCTTGGAGCTGGGTCTTCCTAGAGATTTTTTCTGGCAGCAGGAGAATATTTACCATTTTACTTTAGTTTGCTTTTGCATTTATCTTCCCTGCTGATCTGGGGCTTACAGGAACAGCTGGACACATTTTTAAAGAAACAGAACAGTATCACTGAACATTCTCTCGTGTTGGACTTACCTAACCCTAAATATTATCCAGGTGGAATCAACTCGAGTGCTATTTAAAAACATTTAACACATCAAATAAGCCTTTCCTGTCACCAATTAAAAATAATTTTCCTTCAAATTTGTTTTTTCAGTGACTTTGAAATCCATCTTAAAGAAGATGTACCTTGTTCAGATTACATTTCCTTATAACATTAAAAATTCTGTTAATAACATAAATCAGAAACCTGCACACTTCCCTCAGTCCTTACTGAATTCTTAAAGTTTTGGTTTTGCACACATTTTAATATGTGCTAACATCACACTATTGCTCACTTAAAAGACCAACCCACTAAGTAGGAAAAGCCTAGATTTTATAGAGCACTGTTTTGAATGCTAACTCTCAGAATTCTGGAGACAAAGACACTAATAACATGCTATCAATTTTATTTACAGAAGCACAAGACAAGAACTAATTTCATATGACAGCTTTAGTGGGAGAAAGCAAATTAAGAAGAAAGTGCTTGGAGTATTAAAAATACTCAATTTCTCACTTTTGTTCAATCATATGATATGGGATGTTAGGGTGTTACTGAATAAAACTTGATCAACTTTTTTTTTTTTTTTTTAAGTTTTACTAACTTGGTATTTGGTTCAAAAGGCCCAGAACGCGGGTCAGTGAGATGGCTCAGTGGCATAAGCGCCTGCCTGGCAAGCGCGAGGGCCTGAGTTCGACTCCCAGAACCCACATAAAGGAAGAAAAGGGCTGGTGATATCGCTCAGCGGCACGGGCGCCTGCTGGCGTGCGAGGTCCTGAGGTCGACCCCTGGTACCCACAAAAAAAAAAAAAAAAAAAAGCCCAGAACACACAAGCAAATGTGAAACATCACTTACTTAAGAGATCCTGTACCGATTCACAACCATAAACCACTACACAAATAGAGTTACAAAGGAAACGTCCAACTTTCAACACCATGTCGGCCAGAGTATTACATGGAAGGCTCTCTCTTTACGCATCTGAGACACATCATTTATGGAACAGTTAAACTTATGGAGTCCAGCACATCAAAAACTCAAAGCCATGCTGAAACTGATTGTTTCTATATCTCCAAGCACGCACACACACACACACACACACACACACACACACACACACACCTTGTGTAGTTTTAGTGACCTGTGATCTCAACCTAGAAAGGCCCGACTCCTATGATTAATCAGTTAATACGAAAAGCAACTCTTCCACTGACCTTAGGTGGGCAACCCAACAGAACAGACTTCTTATGTTACCTGCTTACTGAGTTCATGGCACTGATTCTGGTGCCTTCATCATTTTTCCTAGGAAGCAGTCTCAGGGGCCGGTCCCCTCCCACTCGCCCTATCTGGCCAGCTATTCAACATCCCCTGGTTTTGTTGACTGAATCCCCTGCATTTGCATGGGGATGCTTTCATCCTAATGAGATTCTACACATGCTCCTGGACTCGCAGTAAGGGCACATTCTGGAAAAATCCATCATGGAAGGAAAATATCTTAATTTGAAAATGCAGTTACTACATGCCCAGCCTGCAAAACCTCCCAGCAGAGCAACAGTGCTGCATGGAGTGTGAGTTGTTCCCCATCGTGAGCCGGTGGCCAACTAGAAGCAGTGGCTCACTGAGCTGCCCAGCACCAGAGGTGAGTACAGTTGTACTGTGTATCACGGGCCTGGGAAAACATCACCATTCAAGGTTTGAGATGGGATTTCTGCTCGATGCTTATCACCTCTGCACCAGACTAAAACCTAAACCCTAGATCCAACCATCCTAATTCAGGGACCTTCTTTATTTGCAGAAAGGCCTTTTGAAGAGGTAGTGAAAGCTAAATAAGGTCATAAGGGTAGGGTTCAAGTCCTAAGACTCAAGTTCCCATAAGATGCAGAAGCGCACAGAAGAGGGCCGACAAAGTGAGAAGAAAACCAAGAACAGAGGCCTTCGGAGAAACCAAATCCATTAACACCTGCATCTTCGACTTTCCAGCCTCCTGAACGGTGAGAAAACAAAATCTTTGCTGTTTAAATCACCCAGGCTGTGGTATTTTGTTATAGATTCCCTAGGAGACTAACATACCTGATTTCATTGTCTTCACTTATTCTTAATGATCTCTCAAACTGATCACTGAAGGCACCTCACAGGTGAAAACAGGGCATATCTGTAATCGTATGGACATTCCTCGTGCTGACAGGCCTCATGTCTTCCCTTTACCTCAGACAGCATCCAATGCTAATGCAGGCTCTGCTTCAACGGAGAAGATGTTACGGACCCTCCCTGGCTTATGACTACTTTCACCCTGTAGGTCTATATTCAGCCTGGTACCTCCTATATCACCCACATTCTGCAGCTGCCAACAGAAGTCCAGCTTGTGAGTCACATCCCTGTTGTCTTACACTGCTACACACCGCAGGAGATATTACTGGGTAACTGTCAAATGCTTCAGGTCTAAATTTCAACGGACCTGAATTCAGTCTGTGCCATCTTGAGCAAGATATTGAAACTCACTACAGCTCCATTTCTTCCATTGAAAAGTGACAGCAATAAGCATCTGATCCCCTTAATGTCAAATCTGAAAGTCAATACTGCCTGGGAGGCATTAAGCAAGGTACCTGGAAGGTAGCAAGAACACAGCCTCTGTTGAGGCTGCTACATCTTTCATCACTCTCCCTAAATGAAGCTGGCAGGCAAGATGAAGGCTCCGTGGCCTGTGCTGGACTGACTCTACTGTCCTTGTACACCAATACCAGGTGCAGGAAATTTACAACCCCAAGCCAAAATTGCCAAGCATATATTGGGTGCTGCACACTCAGAAAGCAAGGAAGAAGGTAACTGATGCCTGTACCTAAGAGATCAGAACCAAGCGGAGGAAACAGACAAGAAGCACATGCCATCAACAATGGTCTGGAAAGAAGAGACTGGGAAGGGGAAGAGTCACCTGTGGTTACCACACACAGACCTCAAGGACATAGATCAGGCTCAATGCTTAGAGTCAGCCAAACAGCCACTGACTTGCAGTAGGGCCCAAGTATGTGTATTTTTTAAATTGCGCAAAGCCATCCTGATGGAAAGACAGGTTGGAGAAACAGCAACGAAGATTGCAGGTCACCAAAAAGCCAGATCCATCAGGACAGGGATGGTAGCAATGGCATGATCTGACTGAGGGAGAAAACTGATTTCACCAGGTCTAGAAGAACCTATAGCAGGGGAGGGCAGCACTAGAAGAAGGAAGGGTGACTGGAAGCAGATGCAACCCCCTACACACTTTTATCCTAAGCAAACACAGAGGTAGAGCCACAGTAAGGACCAGAGCAAGGCAACCAGCCTCTGACCCAAAGCAAGAGTCATTTGAAAACCACAGCATTCGACAGCGTAACTCTGAACACAAACACAATCTTCAACGGGTCTGACATTTATGATGATGGATCTTAGGTGTGCTTAGATTTTACATCTACATTTAGTTGAATTAAAGATGGAAAGGATTGCAAATATGAAACAAATCCAAAAACAAAATAATAAGCCTGCAAGTAAGCCTTTATCAGTTTGGACTAACGGTCTGTCTGGAATAAAATCCAACTGTCTAAATCCTGAGTCCTGGATAACCAACAGGTCCACTTTAAAAAAAAACTTTCAGAATGAAAAACCAAAATTAGCACCTCACATCAAGAACAGATTTTTAAATAAATTAGACTCAACAGTAAAGGAAGTTCTATACTATTAATTCTCCCCTCCCGATGATATCTAGGAGAAATAATCTTAAGGCCAAGAAGAAAGCTTTATGATCACACTTGACAGTATAAATATTCCAGATGATTCTCAGACCAATTTTTATCAAAGCTCAATCTAGGGGCCAGTGAGATGGCTCAGCGGCATAAGCGCATGCCTAGCAAGCGCGAGGTCCTGAGTTCAACTCCCGGTACCCACGTACGAAAAAAGGGCCGGTGATATCGCTCAGCGGCACAGGCGCCTGCTGGTGCTCGAGGTCCTGAGGTCGACCCCCGGTACCCAGAAAAAAAAAAAAGCTCCATCTAACAATTTTAACTGCAGGAGACTTTTTGTGAAGAAATGACTCAAGGGAGGCAACATGTCCAAAGAAGACCCCGTAACAAATAATTTCTTTTCAAGACAAATATCTTCTTTGACAAATAATCTAAAAGAAAAAAATAGGTATAAGGTATCTGTAATGCTTCCTTCCCAAGAAAAGTACCTTCTGAAACTCTAAAGCTGACTTCTACTTCATCAGTCATACTAGGTTAAGTGAAGCAGGAATATAAATGGGTAATAAAGAAAACGCATAACCTTGTGAATAGGAATATCTAACATGGAGACACAGCGCTCCTTTCAAAGATAAACTTCAATCCAAAGACTTCAACACTAAAGGAGAGCACTGCAGAGGAAGCTAACAGGAGGAGCAGGAGTAAAGGGTCCACCCAGGTGGACGTATGTCGGACATTCTAGCAGGGAGACTCACATCAGGCCCGAGAACTGCCCGAGACACTGCGCCAAGCACAAATATACCTTTCAGAAATACACATGATTAAACCAGCAAAAGGTAGTGAGATTTCTTCTAGGAGTTAAGTAGATTTGTTATATCAAAAATATACATGCTTGATTTTGAAAGATGTAGCAAATTGTCCTGCAAAACTGAAGGCATTCAAGTACATGTCCCATAGAATATATAGAATCCATTCTTAAGATCTTCATCCAGAGACTCTGGCCAACTCTATCTGTCTCTTACAAAGCAGGTAAAGCAGAGCTGGGGGTGAAGCTCAGTAGTAGAGCACACTCTTACCATAAGCTATGCCCTGGATACAACCTTCAGCATTGATAAGTAAATAAATAAGCAAAAAAAAAAAAAAAAAAAAAAAAAGACACCCGGTCTTTTATTCCACGAGAATTATTCCAAGTCTCAGTTTTCTTAGCTGTAAAATGGAAAGAATAACACACATACTACAGAAACTAGAAACAGGTGAGATAATATAAGGGTCTGATATCCCAAAGGCAGCACACCACAGGAGTCTACAGGAGTTTTTCCGAACCCAGAAAGCCTGGGCTCGAGTCCAGGCCGGTCTCTTAGCTGCTGACTGGTCCTGAGCCACATGTTTAACTTCTCCATGCCCTCAAGATTCCCTTCTGATGATTATAACAGCACCTATTTCCTAGGCTGGTAATGACGAATTCTGGCAAAGGATCTGAGCAGTGCCTGGCAAGGAATGTCTTTTCAAAAGTTATTATTTTAGGCAGCAAATTCAATATTCGAAACTCTATTTCCAAATCCAATGATTTTGAAAGTGGAGCTTCTATCACCATGTCAAAACCAAAAGCACAGCTGTGGGGAGAATATGCCCATTACAGCTAAATGGAAATGTGAGTTCATTTGCATGGAATTGTGCATGCAAAGCACCTCTTCCTCCGTCTTGGCTGAACAACATGATTACATGTGTTTTGGCAGATATAATTTCTTGATTGACTCTTTCTGAGGTATTTATAAGATACAAATGTATAAATCAATGTATAAATATAATCCTTCATCTAGCAACATTACAGAAATATTAAATTATTTTTAAAAACATATCAACTAGAATAGTTAGAAACAATTAAGATGTAAGTTTATCTTCTCTTTTTCAGTAAGTAATTTTTAGTCCTCTCATTTAAAATAATTAGGTTATTTTACCGCCATCACTATCTATCATACACATGAGTGTACCTACTTACTTATTCTTGTGTTCAGCTATTTATATACACAATTTAAATCAATAATTCTTGTTTAAAATTATCTCCTTTTTCCAGTGGGGAAAATGTCATAAAAATACCACTTGCCACAAAAAAGGAGAAGTCCAAAACACCCAAAATTTGATAGCGTTTTTTGTCTCCAATTCAATGGCCACTGGCATTTACCCAACTTACCCATTCCTGAGAGTCCCAAATCATTAATAGAGAGGAACAAAGATAAGTGGCATCACTGGATTAACACAGTAAGAAGACAACAAGTGGACACCATCCACAACACAAGAAGGAATGGTGGCTGCAGTTTAATTTCATTTCTACCTGGGTTGAGCATCAAGCAAGGGAAGTGATATGAGTTCAAAACTAGATGTTACCTAAAACAAGAAATGCAACGCAAAGTTCTTTCTGTGTGATATATTTATAACTGACAGAAATTAATCAATGACTTCATGTAAGTTACATGACTTACAGTTGTTCACTGCCTTGCTTCTTGGTAGCTGATTCCTTCTCTTACCCTAAGTGGGTACTATGTTCTGTCCCAAAAGTTGTGAGATGCTTACACACATTAATATGGATCCTTGATTAAGTCGGCAACATCAGCTACAAGCATCATAGGTTACGCCTGAATTTGATCCTTCATAAAACTAGGAGAGACCCACACATGGTCTTAGCTCCGTGAGTTTAACTATAGAGGCCATTAAAGGAATCTGCTTTGCAGCTAAATTTCCATCCTTCTGATGCTCCTTAAAGATGTGAGAAGCTCAGGCTTTGCAAGTTAAGGCTTCAACTGTTCAACCAGAATGTTTAACAGTCTCCCTAGATCTTAAAAGAGATAAGAAGCCACCCCCCCAAAATAAGTATTCACTCTACTTTAGCTTCATAAATTACAATGTGACAATGGCTCCTGATCAAGAGAACTACTGTCAGTTTAAATGTGTTGTCCATAGAGAGTAAATTGGCAACGTATCTGCCAAGAATCAGCAAACCTAGAAGCACCTAAAGTCTGTTTTCTATTAAGATAGATGGATAGATGAATAGAAGGGAGGGGAGGAGTGACAGAGCGAAGGGGTGGAAGGAAGGAGGGAAATTTCTAGTTTATGGTTGAAATACAATCGCACAACTAAATTAAATATTATTGCCCTGAAAGATGATAGCAGTCTTTATTAAAAGAGAGTTCACAGTTCAAAAGCATAGCAGTCTCAAAGTTCACACAGTGAAGTTTCCAAAAATACAGCAATTCTGATTTGCTGCACAGTTTACAGAATTGGCAGTATTCCCAGGGTTGTGCCAGATGACGTCACAAAATTTCTCAGAGCTGGCTTTTAAACACATTTTTGAGTGAATAAATTTGACCAGCATTTTATATAAATCTAACTTTTAAGGACAACTACTTTGTGTGACCAAGATGCTGCCTTCACTGTAGTATTTAAATCATCAGAAGCAAAGTTTTCACATCTTCTTTTCTATGAGACATGTGCCATGGAACCTCATGGCATTATTAAAACTAAAATGAACGAGGTGGTCCTCTTTAGTTGCCTGCAAAACCAATAGCCTAAAGAGATAACAAGCAAGACAGCCTTCTCCCCAAAACT
Source organism: Erethizon dorsatum (assembly GCA_028451465.1). Taxonomy (NCBI): domain Eukaryota; kingdom Metazoa; phylum Chordata; class Mammalia; order Rodentia; family Erethizontidae; genus Erethizon; species Erethizon dorsatum. The sequence goes on along the minus strand of CM051825.1, from coordinate 92,622,049 downwards.
CACATGTGTCTTGCCTCTCTCACTCCAAGTTCAGAACCATGATAAACCAGTGAAATACATTACTAACTGATTTTCTTTATTATATGCCCTCACATGAAGGGTAGAAATTTTCATTTAAAAAAAAATAAAAAGGAAGCTAAGCCATATACAACAAAGCCCTCAAGTGCCATCAGTGTTAGAAATGACTTTTCTGAGGGCATAATACTCTTCCAGTGACAGCAGTTTGTACGATGTAAGCCTAACTAGAGTGTGTGTGTGCACGTGTGTAAGAGGAGAGAAAAAGAGCATGGGAAGCGAAAGGGTGGGCCCACATTTGCTTTTGGAGTAGTTAACCCATGGAGGCTCTCTGCTGACCTGACTCCCTAAGTCCCGCGCTTCCCTGGTGGCATCCCTTGTGGGCACGAGCTGCTAAGTGAGGCGTGACAAATGGCCCCCGGCTGCACGGAGCTGATGCAGGCCCGTTTGGCCCTGGCTGCGGAAACAGAAAGGTCATTCATTACCCAACGTGAACAAACAGAGTGCACATTCGTGATAAATAACGGGCATTATTGAACTACAATGCTCTCTGGGAATTCCTCCACACTTACCTGACATTAATGTACTATCCGTGGAGGACGCCGAGAGTATTATTAGCGCTCTCAGTATTATTTAGCGCTTCGTGTTTTATGTGGGACACCAGAGAGACATTGACTTCTCCTTTGTTGGGATGCGTGAGTCTCAACAAATACTGAATATTTCCTTTCATGTCGCATGTCACGTGTGTTCCACACACATGCGTGCACACCATGTGCTAAAGACACACATCTAAATACAAGGCAGTAAGAACAGCCAAGCATACAGTAACTACCATCGAGAAAGGGTTTGTTCTGGGCTTTGACCTCTTTTGAAAAAATTATGGACCTTATACTCTTGACCAAGGGGAAAGAGAGAAATACAGAAGATGTTGTTCTGAATACACAGATCCTTCGGGAAACAGAAACAACAGAGCACCTCTTTTCACACAATCCTTGCCACTGTGCCTTCACCCACGCTGCTGTCGCAGCAGGCCAGACTTGCCACGCCACCACTCCGAGTTCTTCACCAAGCCAATTCCCATTGGCTCAGGCCCAACATCTCCCATGCCAGAGCCTTTCCACTGCCTCCTCTGGGTCCCCACAGGACCTCCTGGGACCAAATGCAGCACCTGCTGGGCCTGCATGGCAGCTGTCACTTACAAGTCCATGCATCCTTCCCTCATAATTTGAACTCGATCATGGGCCAGCCTTGAACAATGAAAGGGTCAGGTCATATGTAAAACAGATCCTGTCTACCTTGTTCTAGGCTAGTGGCATCCTCCTCACCAAGTGGCAAGGATGTAGGACTTCTCATTTGCATATTCCCAGACACTAAAAGCTACACATGGCACATGGTGAATGCTACATGACAAGATGGGTACACGTGGAGATAAATATTAAATGACTTCCATAATATCACACAACTTTGACTGCATATGGGAAAGCAATGCATCTTTTTGTCAGCCAAGGATTTTAAACATCTGAAGTGTGACAATTATTTTATTTCATGAATGCTTGCTACATAAAACCTAACATGCCTTGATATACAGAGAAGAAAGAGCATGTCGAAGGGTAAAATTAGACACCACAAAGATGTAGCAATGACTGACTACTAGTAATACAACAAAAACTAATTATAGTACATGGAACGTAGGTCAATAATGCATAATTGACTTGCTCTAAGAATCATCAGCTCATTGAAGGAAATGATTAAGGAAACATACATTTTAATATTAAGAAAAGCACCAAAAGCTACCGCCAGCAAGAAAACAGACATTAATCCTAGAGCTGACAACAATATGCATTAGTCTGGAAGTGGATTCTGCCCCAAAGCCCCCATCAAGGATTTCAAAAGCCCTCCAGACACCCTGATTTCAACCCAGTGAGCTCCATATTGAAATCTGACCTGAAGAACTGTGAAACAATCAATCTGTATTCTTTGAAACTTTTTTTAATTCACCAAAAATATCCGAATTTTTAAAATCTCCCTTGTAATACATATAAAGTAATATACTTTATTGTGCCTTATTATAAACATTTTAAGTTACAATTTAATGAGCACGACATGGTCTCTATTCTTGAAATAATGTTACACAGTAGATAGTATCTCATGTTCTTAGATCTCTAAGCTAGTGACATGAGGACAGGACTATCAGGCATGACCTATACCTTAGAATAGAAAATGTTTGCATTTTATCTACTTGATATTCTATCATTTTGGTATTATTATAATTTCATGAAGCTAAAAACTGGGAAGGACATATGTGTATACATACGTAACACACATCCCCTTCTGGATTGGCTGAATGGATTAGCGGAAGGTTGAGAGAGACAGCCTGAGACTGAAGGCGAGGACATTTTCATGGAACGTCAGGAATGTCAGAGCACATCAGTAGGTCACAAGCTGAATCTTTAAGGGTTAGGTAAGACCTAGAAGATTTATATAGCTTTGGATTCATGAATAAGGCTGGGCCTCTGGCTCTGACCTCTTCCCATCTCTCCTACCAAATGACATTGGTTGTTATGGAGATGGACAGGGGAGGGACATGGAGGATGATTAGGAATAAGATATACAAAGATGACCGTGGGAACTGGAAATTGAAGGCTTTCTTCAAAATAAATTATATTAAAAACTAAAAATGAAAGTCCTACCTGGACCTCATATTTCTCAGGGAGAACCAGGTCATGTGACAAAAATAAACAGTCCTACAAAATAAACTTAAGGTGTTTTCTTGCCCATACTCCAAATGGGCCATTGAGGAGACAAGGCTCAGCATCTTGCTCACTCAGGTATCCAGGCTAGGGAAGCTCTAGCTGCAGAGATTAGACAAGGGATAGACAACAAAGCATGCCCTCCTTCTTGAAGCTTCCACCCAAAGCCGAAGACATTCTTCACACCCACTCACATTCTACCTCCCCGAGCAAGTCGGAAAGTCACACCCGAAGTAGAAAAGGGTAGGAAGTGTAAGGCTACCACATGATTGGAAGTGGAGAGTTAAAAATATTTCCAGAAATACAGTAATTACTACTTAAATTGCCAAATGATTTCAGGATAGGTTAGGTTTTGCCACCACATGACCAATTTTATTTAAAAAATTCCATTTTCAGAACAGTTTGTATTTAGGCACTGTGTCTCCTGGACACTAGGCATGTAGTACTTAACAGATGAGGAACAAAGAAATCACTTATCTTTGCTTACAAAAAGGGTTAAAAAGGAGGTGCGTGGTGCAAGTGCAGAGTAAGGAACATTTTCTATCACTATAAAGAAAACCCTATTTAACTCCAGGATGCCACTAACACAAACGCTGCTGATTTGTTAAAAATGTAAAACCAATCAGCAATTCCCAAAAGAAGGGAGGGAGAAAATAGTACAAACAACAGATTTTTAATTCTAGAAGATGGAGAGAAATGGACCGAGTGACCCTAATATTACTGCCCAATACTTGTGGGGGCTGGAGGGTCAGGAGAAAGGACAGATGCATTTCCCAGTGACTCTCCAGTGGCCTGGATTAATCAGCAACCACCTCCATGTCATTATCATGTCAGATCCACTTAGCATCACTGCAGACCCATCCCTTGGGCCCCCGCAACTTCAGTGTGGAGTGATATGCACGATCAGAACACACCGCAGAAGAGAGGGGACCCTCTGACAGAGCGGGCACAGACGTTTCCAGCAGATGCAGATTACATCCCCAGGAGACAAAGGAAGAAGACGTTCCCAACTATGACATGCAACACCCACCTGCTCCAACTGAAACACGAAGTTTAATTTCACATGCCTATTTTATCCTTTTAAAAGCAGAGACAGTTAATGATAATGGCAGTTAAGGATTTTTGAGTACTTTGTACGTAAAGTGCACACAGCACCGCTAAGTAATTACAGGCATTATGTCTACGACTCTTATAAAATTGTTACTATTAGGTTTATTTTATTAAAAAGATTATGGAATTAGCAAGTGATAAAACTGAGATCAAATCTTGATCTTATTGCAACATCATAAAATTGATTTAACTATCATGCAATATTGTCTCTTATTTCACACATGCAGTCTAGTAACTAACTCTCAGTGTGGTTTTTAAAAGCCTTTAAAATTATGAAGCACACTGTAAAACCACCAAAACAGAGGTAGAGAACAATTGTATTTCCACGTTCCCCTTTTGTATTTTCCGATCTTTATTATTTCTATAGATCATGACCAGAAGTAAACTTGTCTCATAGGTGACTACAGGTCCCTCCACATTTTCTTTCCTTCTACTATTTATCTTGCATTCAATCTGACTGGTCTTACACGTGAATCTTTGATCACTGAGCTTAAGATAAAGCCTGAGAGAATGCTAAGCTTCTTGGGTTTCTTCTCACTGGTCACCTTTAAAATCACTGGGACATGGATGTGCAGCATTACTAAATTCTGGCCAATAACCTGTGAAGTTTCTGCAGCCGGCACGAACCTCAGGAGTACATTTCTGGTGCATGTTCAGCACCCAGCCCCTTCTCACGAATCACCCTCAGAAGAACAGACCCAGGAGTCAGGGTGAAACCTATGACCTTCTCTCTAGTCTGCAAAACACCCTTAGTCCCTGCCCATGGCTAAGGCAGATTCTGAGCTACACATGGTTAGATCAAAGGGCTCTGTCTCTCTTGGGTTTTTACACCCTAGAAGTCAGTTGAGCCCTGAAGGGCTTAACACCGTGACCAGCAGGTAATTTTAAGGTGTTTCAGTTACTTCATGCACAATTTTATTAATTATGGAGGAATCACATTTTTACTTAAGGATTCCACTGAAACTGAAAATCTTTACAGTGGCATCAACTCATAGCTACGGTTCTCCCTGCTGCAAGGGGAGCCATCCTCTACGTAAATCTTGGTTTTCCTCCACATAATTGCCTACGTGAACAAGCCGGAGGTAGAAGGCTCTATGAGGTTTATGGGTGAAGGCTGCTCACTCTTTGAAGAAGTGAAATCTTGACACCCACAGAAGAAAGTGAATAAAAATTCAACCTGGCTTCTCGGGCAGAATTAACCAGTTCATCTATAAATATGACAAGTATTTTCTGCAGAAAAGCCTAGAAAATACTTTAAACTAATTCAAAAGGAAGAGTTCCATCTGACTTGTAAAACTGTTCTAGGTCTCTGACCCAAATCTCACAACTGCAAACTAATTTTTCACTATTGTTAGATCACGAATTTTATCATGTGTACATTTTCTGGACAGACATGTCCAAGAATTATAGGCATTTCTCCACTATATTTTATCACTTTCCATTCGCTTTGTAAATCCATATACATTTCACCTCCATGAAGAAAAGGCTTATATTTTAATTCACCCTAATAGTCTACCAAATAAAAACGATATGAGGGCCAGTGATAACGCTCAGCAGCATAAGCGCCTGCCTGGCAAGTGCGAGGTCCTGAGTTTGACTCCCGGTACCCACATACAAAAAAAGGGCCGGTGATATCGCTCAGCGGCACGGGCGCCTGCTGGCGCGCAAGGTCCTGAGTTCGACCCCTGGTACCCACACACACAAAAAAAGAAATGATATCAATGCCCACAATAATCTTTGAGTACTCCATCACTTCTTAGTTAAATCAATTCCATTTTAAATGCACAGATTTCATACACCAAAAATTTCATACACAATGAAGCTCCACTTGCTTCTCTAAATCAAGTAATGAGATTTCACTAAATAGTAACCCTTATGCAGCAGGTTCATCTACTCAAGCTCCATGAATTTCCCAATGTAACCAAACTTTTTTCTAAAAAGTGCACATAATGGGATGGGGCAGATGGTGAAAAACAGTCATTCTGCAGTAGTCAAATGCCTCACTAGGAAAAGCAGCACAAAGAATATCAAAGAGATGCTGACCCTCAACAGCAACAGAGAACAGACACTTCCTTCCTCTTCCATTGCCATGAAAACAAACAGGAAGGGTATTCTTGAGCACCCTCAGCAATATCACAAATCAATCTCAAAATTAATATTCCTTTCCTGTGTCACTTTCTGTGGGGAAATTTTCCTGCTGGGTGTGATTATAAGAGTAATATATCTGACTAAAAGGGTAATGGTTGCTATACCAAGGACCAGCAAGTATTTTATAATGCACCAAAACTCCCTTCTCAGTGGTCATGTGGAAATAGTTCCACATTGGAAAATTCCTCCTTGCATAAATTGGAAAGAAAATCTGGGCTATGAGAATTTTCACAAATATAATAGGTTCAAGGATGTAATTCTTTTCCTTCAAGTACCTGATTATTTTTCTTGTCCATTTGGTTTTTCCAAACAGGAAGGATCCCTGTGAGGAAAGGGTGTGTGTGTGTGTGTGTGTGTGTGTTGTGTGTGTAGGGGGGTTCTTCTCTTGTTTTTTCTTCCCTTTTCTACAGAAGGTCACTGTTCTACATTCACTGCTAGGGCTGGCTGTGGTGACTCACTGTGAACAAAATTCAGGGAAAACATTACCTTCTCAGTCCTCATTAATGAAAAAGTTAAATCTAAAGTCGGGACAAAAAAGAAATTCTCTTAATATCAGATTAACATTCCCTACAGGCCTGAATTATTTTCAGGCTAGCTTTTACCTTTTCCAATTATCATGTGAAACTCAACAGTTGCTTCACCTTTGGGAATGTGGGTGGAAAGAGAAGAGCTGAACAATAAGAAACTAGTAGTGAAGTCAAAGAAACAGGACTAAAGAGACAAGAATGTGGCCTGAGAGAAGCTATTCCAAACACTAACTCACAGAGCAAAGTTGTAACATTTCCCAGTCAGAAAATGGATACCCTCTTCTGGGCCTGCCAACTGACTAAAATGTAAGCATCAGGCAAGTTACTTATCTGGTCTGGGATATACTCACTTAATCCCTGAGAGAGGATGGAGGAAGGCACCTTACCATGGTATGTTTGTGAGCTGTCCAATTTTACTGGGTCATGACAGAGCTCACTCAGCACAAGTTACATAATCTCACAGTGGTGTTTACACACGTGTAAAATGGAGGAAGTAACTGGGGCTACTTCATAAAGGAGCCGTGAATCTACTGATACTAGAGAAGCTCTTAGCATACTTCCTGGAGAACCATCATTATCACTGCTTCCACTCACACTGCTATTCATGTTTTCACCTCACAACTACTCCCTTCTTTCCACTTTTCATATCTCGTTAAGCTTTCTGCCCATCGCCTCTTCTGCTTCCTTCAGGTACCTGTAAGATCCTTTCGGCTTTCCCTTATTGCCTCTACAGTTGCATATCACTTATCATATTGGTCTCAGTTTTCTATGTATCACCAAGGATTAAATGTTCTTTTAATTCTGTCAACTTGAGATGATCACTCAAATGAGAACAGGTCCTCCCGAGTATGATTTTATTGCTGCTATTAATTACTATTGAAAAAGTTAAAGGCTCTTAAGGCTAAAGAATTAGCTACTAATAGATATATTCTATAATCTATATTATAAGTCTATATTGAAGTAAGTCTAAAATGTGGACAAAATCTGTATTTAAGAAGTCTTTTTGACTGGGGATATAGCTCAGCAGCACAGCGGCTACCTGGCAAGCACGAGGTCCTGAGTTCGATTCCCAGTCCCCCCCCCCACAAAAATAAGTCTTTTTAAGGAAAGCAGTAGTTGAATGCACTGTGTACAAGAAAGAATAAGTCCATAAATGTTCACGGTGAATCAAAAAAATATATAGTACTATGCTGAATAAAGGTGTTAGAGATAACAAGTAATCAAGTTCTCCAGAGTAGCCAAGGACCCCTAGGAAATCTCACTCACATACAATTTCTCACCATCTGAATGGAAGAAGTGTAAATGCTCAGTCCCTTGAAGATGAATGCTTGGCTGTTACCGGAACAATCCCCAGTGGCCAGGAGCCTCAACCCCCAGAACTGCAAAAGCTGTCTTTTCCATTGTGAAGACCACAGAGAGTCAACGCCAATTCATTGTTGTTGATCATCACAGCCACGAAGACAAAGGAAAGCACGACTTGGAAATAAAACAAGAGTGTTTTCCACCAGGATGGGTAATTTTATATGTCAACTTGACTGGACCCTTGGGTGCCCAGGCGTTTAGGTAAATATTATCTTTGGGTGGGTTTGTGAGTGTTTCTGGATGAGATTAGCATTTGACTAAATGCAGTTGACTAAAGCAGGTGGCCCTCTTCGATATACATGGGCATCTTCCTATCCACTGTGGTGAGGACTTGAATAAAACAGGAAGGCTGAGGAAGAAGGAATTAACCCTTCCGCTTGCCAGCTTGAGCTGAGACACCTGTCTTCTCAGAACTTCAGAATCTGATGGGAAATTGCACTCTTGACTCGCGGGTGTCTACTGATTGTTCATAGCAGGTTGTGGACTTCTCAGCCTCCATTATCACTTGAACCAATATTTTACATGTTGAGAATCCCTTATCTAAAAATCCTTGGAACCAGAAGTGTTTCAGATTTTGGATTTTTTTCTGCTTTGGACTATCTGCATATAAATAATGGCATATCTTAGGGAATGGACCCAAATTGAAACTCACAATTCATTTTTTCATCTACACTTTATACACACAGCCTAAAGATAATGGTATATACAATGTTTTTAATAATTTTGTACATTAAATGAACTTTTGTGGCACAGATTTTTTTCACTTGTGACATCATACCTGTGCTCAGAAAGTCTTAGATTTTGGAGAATTTCAGATTTTACATCAGGGATGGTCGTCCTAAATTAATAAACCTGTTTGATGATTCTTTTTCTCTGAAGAACACTAACATAGCTACTAAAAGCTCAAACTAGTTAAAGTTACTGATCACTTAAACCAGTGAAAACATTTTCCATATTCTTTCTCATTATTAAGAAAATTTAAAAAGGTATAAATTAGCAATTTCTAAATGTTCATTATGTATTCATGTTTTCCCAATTCATTATAATTTTTCCTGTTTGCTTCAATCACCAACCAAACAAGGGACATACACTAATAAATCAATATACACGTAAATTTTCACCTTTCTCTCCTTTTACCCTCTTTGCACTTAATAAATTTTACCCCTTATGTTTTTGTCTTTGTTTTTTAATGCGGGTACCAGGAGTCGAACTCAGGACCTCACGCTTGCCAGGCAGGCGCTTATGCCACTGAGCTATATCACCAGCCCACCCCTTATGTTTTATCAGGCTTCCCAATGGTCTAGATTTTGCCGTTTTTGCTGACTGCATCCTTGTGGTCATTTTTAACATGTTATCGTTATATTTTCTATAAATTAATAGTTCCATAAGCTGAATAGACTAAAGTTCACTATTTCATTGACAGAACTACTTCATAAGTAGCGTTGTATGCATCCACCAGGAGGTAATGTCCATGTGTCTCTATGTTTGCAATGCTAGCCTTCAATGATTGTTTTCTATATTCAAAAATTTATTCAGGGTTGCAAAACACAATTCATGGAAAACTCCAATTATTATTATCTTAAATACGAAACAGTGGCCTTGCTTCAAGAACTGAGAGTCCTAAGGCTGCCGATCAGTGCCTTCGTCACTAACATCCCCAGCAGCTGTGTGGTTGTCTGAAGCTGGCTGTCTAGTAAACCCTTACAAAGCTGACACAGAAATCACACTCCTGGATTCTGGCACATTACAATCATCTATCTGCTGGTTTATCCCTCAAGATCAATGTACATGGTTACAAAATTCATGGCACATGTTTCCTTTCTTGTCTATTTTAAATATGATACTATGTTGCCTTTTTCTCAAAAAGTTTTTGTAAGAATCCAATTTTCTTTTTGTTAATAGTCAGAAAGTCTTTCTGCCAGGATGCTCAAAGGATTAGTTTTTTATTAAGAGAGAGAGAGAGAGAGAGAGAGAGAGAGAGAGAGTGTGTGTGTGTGTGTGTGTGTGTGTGTGTGTGTGTGTGTGTGTGTTACTGCAGGTTGAATCCAGGGAAGCCATGTAATAATTTTTGAGACAGGGTCTCGCTTAAGTCACTAAGCTTCCCAGGCTGGGCTCAAACATGCCATCCTCCTACCTCGGCCCTCCTAGAGGGCTGGGGATCCAAGCATGCACTATTGTGCCCAGCCTAGAAGGGCTTTCCTGAGGAATTCAATGGTCTTATCTATGTAACTTCAAGGACACTTCTTTCAGTAAACTTTTCTTACTTTTTTTTTGGGGGGGGGATACTATTTTCTGTTTTCAGTTTCTTCGAGGACTCTTTATCATACCCATATTGATTCGTTATGTAGCTTCTGTATAATTTTTCCTCAAATGTTTTTCATTTTCCTCTCTTTCATTATTAAAGTGTTCCACTACTGCTTCTGCTTTTTTCAGAGCTCCAGTATGGATCTGAAAGATCCCCCAAGGCCTGAGTGTTAAAGGCTTGCCTTCCAGTTGGAAGGTGAAGCACAGTGGCAGGTCCTGGGTCACTGGAACTCACCCTAAAAGGGCATAAGAGCACTCCGCCCCTCCCAGGTTCCTCCTTTGCTTTTTGGATAGCCCAAGGTGAGCAGTATGCTCTACTCCTGCCATGACGTGCTCCCTCACCACAGGCCCAACCAACCATGGAGCAAACCTGCAAAACTATGAGCCAAAGTAAAGCTTTCCTCTTTATAAACTTTATCTTCGGTGTTTTGTTATACTGATGGAAAGCCAACTAATACAACTAGAAACTGTGTTTACGTACTCTTGGGCTTTATCTAGTTTACTCTTTTTTTTTTTTTTTTTTTGGGTACCGGGGGGTCGACCTCAGGACCTCGCGCGCCAACAGGCATCCGTGCCGCTGAGCGATATCACCGGCCCCTTTTTCGTATGTGGGTTCCGGGAGTCGAACTCGGGCCCTCGCGCTTGCAAGGCAGGCACTTACGCCGCTGAGCCATCTCACTGGCCCTCTAGTTTACTCTTAATTTCTCAAGTTACTGTTTATTTCTACTTCCTTCCTCTGTTGTGTCATCTGTCTTTTCAAATCTTCATTTTTCTAAGACTAATGTGTAATATTCTATCAGACCTTGTATCATGTTCTGAATATTTGTCTTGTTTTAAATGTCAGGCATAGAGTTTTTAAATCTCATAAGTACTGCTCCTTATTCTATTATACTACCTTTGTATGAGGTTCCATTATAATACTTTTTCTCTTGCCCATTATTTCTGTAAAATAAATAACACCAAACATAAGGGAACATGCAGACCTCTAGATCTGCTTTGTTTGCAGTGACTGCCAAAGCTGTGACCTTATGCTTTCACAGATCTGTCTCCCCCGCTCCCAACTTTGATCTGAGCCTTCTCCTTCCCTGACCCCACTGTCCCCGTCTTGCTCAATCTGGGTTCTATTATTCCTAGCAGTTCCCCCGGGTGGTAATTTCTACCTTAAAAGAGAGATGCAGTGTGTCAGCTTAGAAATGATGGAGACCAGACATTGCCATATCATGCTATACCATGGCCTCCTTGCCCTCACCCAGGAATTGAGTATCCTGTATCCTGGGAACCATTCCCAGTTTCCAGGGCACATCCCATGTTGATCCAGCAGCCTTTCCATGGGTACCTGTAATCTGTAGCTGATTTCAGAATTTAGGTCTTCTGTCTTTTTACCCATACAGCTAATTCCATGCAGGTCTCATAGCTCTCCATGGCTTGTCCCATCCACATGTATTCTGAGGTGGACAGGGACACCTCTTAACCTAACTGTATTGCAGATAATGTTTGTGGCTTTATAGTGTATCTTGCCCAGTTGCTTTGGTTCCCACCCCACCCCTCAAAGATTTCAAGACTTAAAAACTACCACCATAGGTGCTCTTTACAAACTTCACTGTGTCTTACATTATTAGAATTCTAAAACTAAAACAAAATGAAAATTTTATTTTTCTTAGACATATTAAAAGATACATAAACATATCTTCCACCTATCTGTGTTTTCTATGAAACTGTTCAATCATGTTTTTCATGAAAAAAACTTCAGTGATTTAAATGAAAATTTTTATTTTAGATTACCAATATTATTTGTAAATACATCCTAGAACAGATTTACCAAAAAAGAGAACTGAATCCTGAAACAGGCACCTATCTTTGGTGCCATGACAAGAGTCATGGCTTCAAATTTATCAGAGAGGTATATCCCTGACAAAGGTTCACTTCTGTATGAATTTACAAGTGAAACTACCCTAATTAACACAGTGAAATGTGTTATCACCCTTGACCAAACTTTCATTATCTCTCACCAAGACTACTCAAAAACAACCAGCCATGTCCCTCTTCAAACAATTTTCAAAAGCTGTACAACCTGAATATATGTTTTCCAAAAGAAATTTCTCTGGAGAATTTTTCTGAGGAGCAAATACGTCCAAGGAGCTCTTGGCCTTCCAAACCTCAAGAACCTGCAACAGCTGTGTGGAATATAGCCAAGGGTCCCGCCTGTGTTCAGGAATAACAAGACATGAAGAGCAGCAAGTCAACATTCCTGCCCTGGAAGAGTCACCTTGCTGAGGAACAGATGTCTCAGTGCCCTCACCTGCTAAGTGTGGAAGGAAGCTTGACTTGAAGATCTTGAAGCCACCTTAGATACCATAGCAAACTTAAAACAATTATTCAACAGCAGGCAAGCAACACTCACACTAAACATATCAGTTCTGTATCAAAAAAAATCTTCACTTATGAATTATATTTTTAGGATCTCAAGGTGGCCAGTAACCAGCAAATTTAGAAATAAAACAGGCTACAATGAAATTAAAAAATCAAAGTAATGAGAAGTTTCTTTTAGAATTTCCAAGCACTAGCTAAGTTTCTACAACCAATCAGGAACCTGATCTGCTGTGATCACTCCTGCATCTCCAGTGCCTGTAACAGTGACCAGCATGTATCAGGCACTTTATAAATATTTATCGGATGGCTGCATGGGCCTCCCTTAACCTAATAAATGCTGCTATATCTTTCATCTTGCTTTGTAATGGCTGAGACCACAGAGCAATACGGTTCTCAATAAGCACTTGCAATAAAGAATAGATAAACTACTTTTGCTCTGTAAAACAATGAAGCCCAATCATCTGGGTCCCTACAATCTTGCCAATATATAAGCTTGTATTCTCTGATTAGCTCAAATGAGAGATGACACCGGGAAATGGTTATCTCTATCGTAATGTATTCTATCTCTAAGACTGCACTGGAAACAGGGTTACAGCCAATCTAGACAGTAAAATGCAACAATGAGATTTCTTTTAATAATAAACAAAACCAAATCTGAGAAAGCAGCAGCTATTAATGGCCTAACAAGCAGGTAGGTCTCACAGAATCTGAGCCTGAGGGAGCCCTGCAGAGGGGAACACGTATTGCATTTGGAGCTAGGCGGATTAAGTTTAAATCCTGTCTCCACCAAAGGCCAGCTAAGCATCACCATCTTCCTTTGTAAAATAGGAATAAAAACTATTAGTTCCCTAACAGTTGCTGCCAGGGACAAATGAGATCAGATATGCAAAGCACTTATTAGTTAACATGAATGGCCCAAAACAATCATGCAACAAAATTTATTTCCCTGAGCCTGTCGGGCTAACCCTACATGAATAGAAGAAAAGGAGTGAGATGGAGGTAAAAAGCAACAGAGATGCCCTATATATGGGCACCCACGTTTCTACATATGCTCTTTCCCTTTTTGCTTATACATGAGGCACCACAGGTAGCTAATCCTGACTTTACAGAATTTTAAGCAGCTTCCACGTGGCCCACAGTTCCCTGAGGTCTGAGAAGACCTTAACAGCACATCTGAACTTACAAACAGACACATAATAAACAAGTAGAATGTGGGTCTCCTAACAAGGAGCTGTACTATAGCAAGTCAAAGAGAAAGGAAGCAAGGTACCACTGGACATAGTACATATCAGCCCTACATAAATGGGACATAAAGAAACTGCTTTGAGACTTTGCTTCTTTTTGTCACGGGAGAATATTAACACAGGCTTATTGGGATCAAACAAACAAAATGTCCTATGGAAAGAGCAAAGAACACAGTATGCATTACATAAATGACTACTACTTCTATGACGTATGACTACAACTACTATGATTATATTAAGGACATACAGAACTTCTCAAGGCATGATGGCTGAAAGCAAACCACTATCACCCCACCCCCATACCTTAGAACACAGAAAGCTTTTAAATTATTTATTCTCTATAGACTCAGACCCATCCTCCACCATGAAGTCAAACCCTACCCAGTATCTCACACTGGAGAACTTTTATTATGTTCTGCCTAACTCCCCTGTTAAAGTATCTCAAGACTGATCTTTGCCAAATAATAATTGATGGGACCCTGCTGAAGGTAATCTAAGCAATTATTTCTTGCATGTAAAATGAGTTAAAATGTAAATGTCTCCATAAAGGATAGATGGGGGGGGGGGCGCAGCAGTAGGGACCTTTAGGCAGTTATGCACATTTAGATGAATCTAACATCCTAAACCAGTAACTCAACATTGAATATTCATCAAACCAGCAGAAACAGTTGCTCACAGCATTTCTGTCTGCCCAACAGCCTCAAACACTTGCCATAATCCGTCTGTATCACCTGAGTGAACTCCAAGCTGGACCAATCAGGCAGGACTCCAGTGGGCGGGTATCAGATAAGCCCTAAGGGGTTCTTCTTCAAAGACCAGGAAAGACTTCACTGTCTAGCTGCTTTCTTTCAGAATCTTTACTGTGGAAGGCAGATAACTAAGGAACTAGCTAGAAACCTAGGAAATTTAAATGAAAAGTCTGACTTTAACTCCACGAGCAAAGGCATGTTCTGAACATCTGTTCAGAATAATTCACAATCTCCATTGTGGAAAGCAACTAGTTGAGGCGTTCTGATGAAACTTAGGAAATTTAGTAACAAATCTGAGTGTAAATTGGTAAGTTTTCATTGTACTGCTAAAATATACATATCCACCTTGAATACACTTCCACCTGCATTCAGGACTTTTATGTATAAAAGAAAAGTTGATGATGTCCAGAAAAGGATGCAGAATAAATATTTGTTAAATGGCTGACAAAAAGCTTGATGGATGAATGAATGAATGAATGAATGAATGCACACCAGCACTGTTGCTCAATTACCTCTGAGACAATGCGTGTAAAAACAGGGTTTGACACACTAAAAAGCCAACTGCAGCCACTAGAAAAGAGGGGCTAGAAACCCCATTCTTTGTACAAAGAATGTGCTATATATTGGGCTGCAATTATCTCTGCATCCCAAAAAACAACACAGATATATCAAACCCTGTTGGACCCTACAAATTTTACCTCCCGACACACAGCAGAGGTCTACAATTATCCCCGATGACATCCTCAAGTACATTTTGAAATAAAAGCTTTTTTCCTGAAGATGGGCCTACTAATAAATTAAATTATTTCTGTTATGCCACAACTAATGGAGAGAAAGCACAGAGCTCAAGATGAACGATAATCTAAGCCGTTAGGTCTGATTTGTAACCTAATGATATTCTGGTGCTGGCAGAAGAACAAAACAAAACCCAAGCTAAAATAATAAGCAAGGTGTGCTGTCAGCACTCTTAAGGGGAGTCTGTGGGAATTTGGAAAAGATCCACAGTACCATTTTCTCCTTTATCTGACTGACACAGCTGATTACACCTTCGAATTTCTCCTCATAATGTATATTGCCTTTGATAATCAGAATAGGAAATCTCAAAGTTGTGTTTCGTAAAAAAGCAGATCACTTAATAATTAACACAGGCATGACTGAAACCCAGCCTTGTCACACGGTGGGTTAGGGTTATACGTGACCCCACATGGAACTGAGTCATTTCTCACATCACGGACCATTCTGGCTCCTCTTCATTTCTGGCCAAAGAGTAGATAAACTAGTCAACTTGCCAGCTGTCTCAGTTGGACTTCTGCTCCTACACCAGCTTGTGATCAAACAGAAGAAAAAATAATCATTTTGGTAGTAAGAAACAATAAGCATTCATTTCTTGCTCACTGGTATTTGTGTGGCTGAGGGCTGCTACGGGCTGGGGCCAGAAAGTCCCCCATGTCTCATACTTCGGACCAGCAGGGACCTGTGACCTCAGTCATGCTGTCCTCACGGCAAGAGGCGGAAGCAGAGAGGCTGAGCCAGGCCACACAAGCACATCCAAGCCCTGGGTTCCTGGCCTTCTAGTACATTCCAGGAACTAAAGAGAATCACAGGGCCCAGTCCAAGGTCAATGAGGTAGTGATCTGGCCTTAGCCCAACAGGGAGGTACAGCACAGTCACCCAGCAAAGGAGCCAAGGGGCTGCTCTAGAGAGAGAGTCAAATCTGAACAATAATCCTACCTGGTCTGCCAAATTTACCCCAAACTTCCCTCCTCAAGCCAGTCCCCCACTCCCACCACAGTTGGGCTCAGAGATGCAAGGGAGTGATTCACTGACCAATGAGACGCTCATTCTGACTCTGAGGTGTCGCCTTCTTCATGGCAGAACACTAAAGCAAAGGCCCACAAGGGGGATCCGCTGCCCTTTTGCATTTCTTCTTTGGGATGCAGATCTCTAATTGTCCTTATAACATTTATAATAAAGTAGAAGAAATGCATGTTCATCCTGACTCATGTAAGTAGAGCTTTGTTACTTCCCCATCAAAGGCCACGGTGGAAAAAACTGAATTTCTGAGAGGAGAATCTCTTCAGATGAGACAGAAGTTGGGAAGAGCAGGGAGACCCAGAGACCTGCCCTCCAGTAGTTTGCAGAGTGAGCACACAGCCGCATTTACTGAGCTCATCTACCTGCAGAGGACGTGGAGGTCTTAAAAATGTTCATCAAGGCACCTTCAGCACTGCCATTGCCTAGACAGGGCCCCTCAAAAGAAGTCAATCCCTTGGACTTGTTACACAGTTCTTCTCCATTTCTCTCTCCTCTTCCTTACTTGGGATTCCTGGGATTTCATTACAACCTTCGAAGCAAGTGATTCCCAGATAGTACTTCCAGCCCCGTACTCTGGTGCTAAATTACTCCTGCCTGTGGATTACCTCCTGCAGGACAGCCTGCCTGCACCTTAAACTCACCCTGGGCTTATACCTCAATGAATCAGCCTTCCACACAAACCTCTACCCTTCATCCACGCCATCTCGCTGGTCCATTCTCACCCTCGCCTGCACTCTCCACATAGTATGCTTTGGGCTCCACAGCTCTGGACACCCAGCTTCAGGTGTCCCTGGTTGCCTGTCCATCAGCCAAGAGCCATTTGTGATGTGTACAGAAAGCCCCCTTGCAACTAGAGAGGCTCCACGGCAGAGACAATTTCTGTGTCTCTCTTTGCAGCTACAGGGTCTGCAAGGCCCCAACCAAGAGCAGGAAGACTGAGGAGAAGTGTGAATGGGGCTCCTGGGAATGCCCAGCTTCCCTGAGAAAAAAGAGTTGCAGAGGACTACAGGCCTTTTTCTGTTGCTCCTGCAGCAATTCCCTGAAAAGCATGAGAGCTCAAAACTTCAATGTCTGTATACCTGGTCGAAAGCTTCTACAGCTCCCAACTGACAAGTGAATAAAATCTAAACACACTGGCTCAGCATTAAAATGCTTTTGTTATCTACACATTTACTGACTGATTGACTGATTGACTGATTGACTGACTGATTGACTGACTAACTGATTGAATGACTGATTGTGGTACTGGGGATTGAACTACTGAGCTACATCTCCAGCCCTTTCTACTTATTCTATTTTTATTTTGAGACAGGGTCTCACTAAATTGCCCAAGCTGAGCTGCAATTTGCGATGCTCCACCCCTCACTCCCCAGAATGCTGGGATCACAGGCGGCCCCACCACACCAAGCCACACATTTATATTTCTAGTCTGTGTGTTTCTATTCCCTCTTATTGCAGTGGAGATAATTAACAATTATTGTCTTTTTGATCTCACAATGTGCCAAACATTCCTCTGAGCACATTACATACAATATTCACTTCTTGCAGTCCCCTAGGTGGTCAGTGTCACCCCACCTATTTTACAGAAATGAACAGGACCAGAATGCAAATGCAAGTTTCCCTCCATCACTGTATCCATTACTTTTTGTTAATACCTTCTGTGTGCCAGACACCGTCACAATGCATCATTTTCTTTCCCACTCTGCTCTCCTATTTGCCCCAACCCGTCCAGGTGACTCTCTCTGGGCTCAGCTTTCACGGTTCTTCCACAGGGATAGAGGGTTCCCCTCGAGAGGCAGCAGAAAGCCATCAGCAATCACATCTCTTCAGGGAAAAATGCAATCACTTTTCTGTTCTTCCAGTAGAGCCTATCATCCTTCCTCCAGGGTCGAGGGTAATGCAATTACAGCATGCTCCAAATGGGACCCTGCATGGGCAGTGACTGCAGCTCATTCTTCCTGCAACATGCATGCTCGCCCAGGACATCAGAGAGGCAACAGTTCCCAAACCCTCGCATGCGGGAGACAGTGAGCTAACCCTGCACACATCGTCCTCATTTCTACACTAACTCTATGCATTCTAGTCCCCCGTTTTGTAGGTAAAGAAATACTATGGCAAGATTAAGTCAGCTGTTCAAGGTCACACAGCTAATAGGTAACAAAAACAAATTTAAATCCAATACCTCCAATAGAAATAATAAAATGTTTTAAAATGGAATATCACACCTTCGTTTTCATCAGCTAAGACACAAAAGGTCTAAACTTTAAAGCACTTGGATCCAAAGGCTCCATTAGGCATGGACCCAAGATTTAAAGGCTGTTTCACCGCCTTTAAAGGTCTGAACAACAGGGTTGGTTTTTAAGAGAAACCCTCACTGAGGTTCCCCTGCCAACTTCCGTGTGGGAGCACGGAAAGGGAGGGGCTTGCTTCAGTACTGTACAGGCCAGGGACCTGTGCCCCATGTGTTAGGTGTTCCAAAGGCTGCAGGCCTAAGTGGAAATGTTTGTGTTTTGCAATAAGGCTGGTCTGTCTTATCTAACCAAATCTTCTTCAAGTCCCAGTATCACATTATACAATTCAAAAGGTTCAAAGAAATTGACTCCTGCCTGGATAGGTTACGATGAAGTTGATAACCTAATTTAGGATTCCCAAACTGGACACCGGCAGACCACCTGCCTAAGAATTATCTGGGTGAAGGAGAAAAATGTAGAGACTTCGCAGTTAAGGAATAGAGAAAGGCACCTCTTACAATGCTCCCAACAGCTTTCTCGTTAGCTGCAAGATGTGAGAACCACCGCATTCCAGTGCACCCCACACCTGAACAGCTAATGACTATGAAACAAATCCTTTCAAAAATAAAACAACAACAAATCAATGGAGTTCCTCACAGCTTTGGCTTTAATTTCCAATAATGCCATTTTAACTAGTTATTTTATGAGAAAAGGCACTTGTATGTTTTTATGGGTTAGGATATGATACCTATATTATGTATAGTGTAAGAATCTGATTAGGATAATTAATTAATTTAGCACTACAAACATCTATTATTTCTTTACAGGACACAAGAGCTTACTGGTCCTATATGGCGGTGACATTGTACCTGCTGACCAACCTCCCGCCATCTCCCCGCCTCTGGTAACCATTACTCTACTCTCAGCTTCTGTAAGATCAACGACACCAATTTGCAAAAGCAGCGGGATGGAATTACATAATGTCACCTATGTATCTGGTCACGCGCACACACAAGGTCTGATCCTAAATGAATTCCATGCCTTTCCACAGTGTCCGCTGAGCATTCTGTTTGCACACCACTAGCAGGACTGAGCCTGGGTAGGATTACACAAACGCAGGGAGCGGCGAGCACACGCAAGGCGAGCAGCCTGCCCTTCAATAATCTGATAAACAGGCATGAGCAGCAGCACCCGAGGACCAGATGCCTGAGCCTCAAGCCTCTGTTGAAACGGATGTCAGAGTGCTCTTCACTCCACACAAGATCAAAAATGTGGTCTCCCAGATAAAGTCCCTGCCTGGGCTGCTTTGTAGGAACAAAAGGAAAGAAAGGGCTTTGCTTTTAAAAATGCTATAGACAGTTTCAATACACAGTTCAGAAAATATCATCCAGATAAAATTCACTGACACAGACGTACACCGTACACACTTATGTATGACTGTTATAAAGATCAAACTGACAGGGGATGTGTGTGCATATGTGTATGCGTATTTATGCAGTATATACGCAGCTATCCATGTATATCACTTAGTGCTAGAAAGTCACAGATTGTTTGAACAAGTTGAATCATTATCAGCTAAAAAATGAATAACCATACAAAATTTTGCCAGACATGGTGGCACACATGTGTAATCCCTGCTACCATAGTCTGAGACCGGAGGATCACAAGTTTGAGGCCAACACAGGATCCTATCTCAAAATAAACTTATGGAGACCCCATCTAAAAATAAAATTTAAAAAGGGTGTGTGGCGACTGAGAATGTAGCTCATGTTCTCTGGGTTCAGTTTCTAGTACTGGTGGAAAAAATATCACTGGGACTTATACGCATCAAAATTTATGACATAATTCACCATTTAAAAATTCCTGTATGATAACATGAATGAAGACAGTCAAAGAAAAGCACACAGCTGTTGGGGTCAAATCCAAGTTTTCACAATGTCACAGTCAACCATGCACTCCGTCCTGGAGACAGAGTATAGCAAATTGTAGTAGTGACAAGTAACTTTAATTAAACTCTTCATCAGCTTCTAAGTTTGATGAACTTTAAAATGTGCTGGCTCACCAACCTAGGGACCCTCTGAGAGGTAGTTCCTTCTTATTTGTCTTTGACAAACTATAGTATTAAATTTCCCATTTCTTCCCTGACCAATGGTAGAACACCCTCTCTTGCCATGATTTAAGGTTGTCTCAGAAATTAGAAAGTGATATACAGCTTGTACAATACATTTTAATAGGAATTTGAATGGCTACGCATTCCCTTTTTTAAAATACAATATCCTGAATTATCCTTTCTGTGTGTGTGATAAATAACGTGTACAGAACATGAAGAATTTTTAAATGGCCAGATAAAGGTATGATTCTGTATGGAAGAGCTCTCTGAAGTGATAAAGCTCTGATCCTGCTGTGTTTCTACCTGCAGAACTTATACTAACTCGAATGGAACTTAGAGGGGTATACTAGCCACCAAGTATGAAAACTAATTTCAATCTCAGTTCGTTTAATTTCCGAAAATTTCATCAACAGCAAAATCAGATACATGGTGGACACTGGTTTTTATGAGGCTTCTAATAGGTAAAACTCTATGTTACTAAAGAATAATTACCTTTCTGTGACTCAGACAGGGGCCTACCACAGCCTATTTTTGTCACCTCCTGTTTCTTCATTTGCTCACAGAAATAACCAGCCCAACCTGCTAACTATCACCTTTTTTTTGAATAATTTAAAGAAAAAAAGTGACATTCATTAAGATGCACTATAGGGCCGGTGAGATGGCTCAGCGGCGTAAGCGCCTGCCTTGCAAGCGCGAGGGCCCGAGTTCGACTCCCGGATCCCACATACGAAAAAGGGGCCGGTGATATCGCTCAGCGGCACAGGTGCCTGTTGGCGCGCGAGGTCCTGAGGTCGACCCCCCGGTACCCACAAAAAAAAAAAAAAAAGATGCACTATAAATCCAGAAGCACAAAAATCATAATAAAGTCCATGACTCAAAACCAAAGGGACTTAATCATTAAATTCAATTTTCCACTCATTGCATCTAAAATGAGCCACAGAGCAGACAGGGCATGTGTATTTAGAACCTGGGTGAGGACGATGGTGAAATGAAGTCTTTAACCCATCCACTGCAAATATCCCTTGAATTATTCTAAGGAGACTCTGCCTGGATGCACTTGGGGTGACAAATGCACAGGCTCACTAACCTTACAAATCCAACTTTGCTTCTTGCCAACACTGTTATTTCCCACAAAGTCCATTCGAAGATCAATCAAGAATGCTTGCTGTAATTGGATTCTGCCTCTATCTCTCTCTTTGGAACAACCAAAAGATAATAATGAAACATCATTTCAATTTTACCTGTCTTGTGAGCTCAAGCTCCAGCAGTGACTTTAGCATGCAAACTGCCTTGGTACATCCAATACTCGTCAATTTAAAAGAAATCAGCTTCAAAGTCCTGTCCCAGAACTTCACCAAATTCTGTCACTAGGTTTTCTTTCTTCAAATGGCAAAGAGAGGATATGATTGACAGCTTAATAGAAAACACAGCCCGCAACATAAAAGCAAAAGGTCACATCATACTTTGCCAAGTGTGATATTTGTAAAGTCATTCCTTCTTCACTAGCCAAAATCTACCCTTCAAAACAAATAATATTAAGCTAAAAAATAGGAATTTTGTTCTTTATTTCTTTACTATCACAAAGTAAATACGGTAAGAGATATAATTGTAGATCATCCTGCTGTATACCCCAGTAGAGTGCTCATCTGCGATGCATGGGTGACACCCTTCAATTTAGACCTCACAGCCTGCTAAGCTGTGTTAATTACCCAACCCCAGAAATCAGACCTCTGAGAAGTATCATCAGTGTGTAACTGGTACCATAGGGTCCCTTTGATTTTCTGTCTTTCCCATTTTCAGGAAGGGAGAACACCAGGGATTTCCTTTAAGTGGCAATTTACTGTGAGTTTTCAGTGACAGTTTTTTGACCTGGTAGCATATATTAAAAAAACATATTTTAAGGAGAAAGAAACATATAAGCCACAACTCAATGCTAGACAGCATTCTTTACATTGTCACTGGTTAACCTTGGCACTGACAACAATTCGAGCGGGACCACTCTTTGCTGGGGAGGACTATCCTAAGCATTACTGGCTGTTTAGCAGCATCCCTGGCTTCTATCCACTAGATACTGCTAGCTCTGGTTCCATTACACAATCAAAACCATCTCCAGACATGGCCAAATGTCCTCTTATGAGTAAAAAAATCACCCCAAGTTGAGAACTACTGCCTTAGAACATAAGAAAAAGGCCCTTTAAAACGACAAGGGTCAGGCCTGGCAATGTGGAAGGAGTGTTACAAACTGCCCTGCCTCTGTGGGTTTCCAGCACCTGTGTCCCCTTCACCAGGGAGGGCTGGGAGCCCTAGTCAGTGGGCAATACAACAGACTTTTAACTCAAGGGATCTGTCAAACTCTTCATAATGTGCTATCATAAAACTCAAACCCCAGCAGAGAAAACGCCTGCATCTGCAAAGGGGGAAAAGAAAGTTAGCATTTGATACATCAGGGTAGAGAAAAAAATCCTAGGCATCAAAATTGCTGCTTTGACAAATACCTAATGCTCTGAGACATATTTTTAAAAGGGGGTGGAGGGCAAAGAAACAGAAAAGTCAAAGTATGTTTATAGTATCTTTTCATCTTTTTGACAGATGAATGAAGTTTTTTTCTTTTGTGGGGGGAGTCAGTAAATCCTGCAGTAAAAATAAAAAATGAGCATATGAGTGAAGAAAGCTAACCATCAGCAGTTTTAAGCTATCCTTAAACAATAAGATACTGATGAGACAGATTTATTTTAACCCTTCAACAAAAGAAGTTGCCAGATCAAGTCTACTGCAACGCACCATTGGGATAAAGAGGGTTCAAGTTCCATTTGGGGGACAAAGGAGCAAACCCAGTCTGGCAGCTTGAAAGCTAAGATTACCTTCCTCTGCTTAAAATTGGGTTACTCAGGTAACAGAGTGCACACACAGATAAAGAGAATAGAAACAAGTTCTAACCATTAACCCCAAACTGCTCCTCAAAGTTAGCACCTTTCCAATAAGAGGGAGGAAAAAAAAAGGATTCCTGGGCACTTTATCTATCAACCTCAAACGGAAACAGAGATCTGAGATTAATCCAAAGGAATGTTACCTTTTGTTTCATGGTGCTCTAATCAAACCCAGGGCCTCAAGCATGCTAGGGTTGCACTCTACCACCGAACTGCACCCCAACCCCAAAGAACTTTTACCAGTGAGTTGGCCAAGTTAATCACCCTCCTTCCCTGCTTTCACATGTGAGATGCTAACTGATCCACACAGCGCACAGCAGGTAGATGTTTACTTACGGAAAAGCCATCGGAACGTAAGTGACCAAAAGCTTTTTCCCAGGGGCCTTGAGCATCGGTATTTTTCTTCACTTCAAACCTATATTCCACTTTTGTCTCCACACATGAACCTCGTTTGGTTTGTACTCAGCATTTTCCAGAATTTCTCACTGAACCATAAATCAACTCCAAGGGAAAGGTAGTGATTAATACAATAAATAGATCACACCAAGGTAGATTTTTCATACCTAACGGCCATGTCCTAGAAGAAAGTTGCAGCTCTCAGCTTCCCAAATGTTCGGTGATTGCTGTAACAGACCCAGAAGACTCCAGGCAAACAGGTACCTTACTATCTCTGGAGGAGGAAACGGCCCGGCACACTAGAAAGCAGGTTCACAGTGATCAGTCACCAGGTAAGAGAGCCAAGCTGACCAGCGGGCGGCCCCATCTCAACAGTTTGTTGGAAAAGGGCATCATTCAGGAAGCAACCACAACAAAATCCTTTGGGGGAAACAACCGACTCACCAGGTGTGTAATGAAACATGAAAGGGGGCGAAGACCTGCCTCGGTAGTGGTGAGGCAGGAAGGCAGGGCATGCCAAAGCTGGCTGTGGGAGTAGGCATGACTAGAATCCAGGACAACGTACCAAGTAATTCCCAGGCCCTGGATAGGGAGCTCTCAGTGGTTCTGCAATGTGTGGAGGAAATAAAAGGACAGAGAAGCCATGAGAAGTCTCCTGCCCTGGGTTTCCTCATGGTAGCCTGCCCTGTGCCCCCAGAGTGTACTTTTGTTTTATATTTTTGTTTTATTCTGATTTTTATTTTTCCCTCTTTTACTTGGCCCAAGTTTTCTCTACAGAGTCATTTTTTCCCTAACCCTGCACTTTTTAATTTTTCAAATAAACTCAGTCACTGTTTTTACTTGTTTCATTCAATTCTTTGTTCGAGAGAGAAAGAATATAGAAACCAAGACTCTAGCTAGCACTCCAAAACCCGGTAACAGCAGGGTGCCTGCCTAGCATATATGAGGCCCTGGTTTGATCTCCAGCACCACACAAAACACAGAACTAAAACAAAACCCTAACTAGAACAACGACAAACATGCGCAGGAGATAGAAAGGCATTCTGAATAGCACTATATTCAGAGAAATGCTTCAGACACAATTTTTATGAACCAAGTTGTCCAATACAGTGGCTCCTAACCACATGTGGCCGATTAAATACTTCATTTGTAGCTTAAAGCTGAGGTTTAATTACAGTATATAATACACACTGGATTCCAAACCCATAGCCAGAAAGAGAAAGAAAAGGTATCTCTCCAATAATTTTATTGATTACATGTTAAAATAATAATTTTGAGATATTGCATGTTGAATAAAATACACTATTAAATTTAATTTCACCTGTTTCTTTTTACTTTAACGTGGGCACTAGAAATTTTTAAATTACATGTGTGACTCACGTTTGTGGCTCATACAATATTTCTATAGGACAGTACTGTTCTAGAATAGGAGTCAGCAAGCAAACTTTCTGTAAGTGAACAAACTGTTCTGGCCTCTATCCCTGTGTAGGGTGTTAAAGTAGTCATGGATAATATATAAATGAACAGGTTTGTGTGCTCCAATTTACAGTCTATTTGCAAAGCAGGCAGACAGGTGAATTTGCCTTCTGTAACCTAGTCTGCCTATTTGGTGTCTAGATTCTTTTTAACAATTTCCTATAAAAAGGAAGATGAACATAGTCGGGGTCTGTATCTGAATTTGGTTAGCAAGTGTGTTTTTTGTATCATGCATGGGTTTGGGACGAATGTGACGTGAAATGCCTTTAGCCTGTGCCTGGATGTTCCAGGTCCCCCAGTGATCTCCTGTTATGGTTTATGCCTGGATGTCCCCAAAAGCCTCATGTGGTCATGGGGGCAGGATTCTAGCATTTGTGATTGATTCGTTGCCTAGTGCTGGGATTATGGGTATGAGCACTACACCCACCCTGGGGCCGGCAGCCTGCACACAATATAAGGGAGGGAAAGAGGCTCACTCTCTTGCTCCTTTTTTTCTCTTGTTGCTTTTGCTGTCTTCCACCACCATGAACTGTTGCTTCTGTGCCATGTGCTACCCTGCCTTGGAGCCAGCTGAGTATGGCTGGCTCCCCCATACTCACCCCCACAAACTGTGAGCTAAACAAACCTTTCCTTCCTTAATTTTGAGCATCAGGTATTTTGTCTCAGCAACAATTGAAAAGTAACCAAGACACCTCCTATGTAAGAGCCACGTGCATTAGCATCCCCGCTGTAGACTCAGTATCACACAGAGGGTGAGGCAGGGAGTCAAACACCACGCATTCCCGTCAGGGACTGAGAAGGAAGTCGGCCACACAATTTATTGTCCAAACCAAATCAATTTTGAAAAGGACATGAGGGACATAATTAATAATTATGTCTGGATAACAGGCTTTGACAGAGATGTGCGCAATTATCCTACTCACAAAAGAAGCAAGGCAACGAAAACAACATCAACATTCCCCAAGATGCAGACATCAACAACTAAGGGCGCTTTGAATAACAACTCCTTTATAGCACATTGTTTTAATATTAAGCCCTTTCTCTAATACACCTCGCAGGGTTGGGCCTCCTTAATACCCGGGCAGTAACACTGGGTGCTGGGCTGCTGGACGTTCATTTCATCTTCTCTTTGGCCCGCTTCCCAAGCTCTATTTTACCATCTCTGTGCAACAATCCTGGTTTTAGTCTGGGTCCTGCCCTCCCTTATCCAAAATACAGACTTATGAAAAATAAAGTTTCACCCAGGATGGATAATGAGTACATAGGAGCTCATTCTATTCCTCCTCCTCCTTTTATATATCACTGGTAATTCCCATGGTTTAGAAAAAACTGTTTTCAGCGTCCATGCAGACTGCAGGGTTGTGTCATGTACCCTGGGCTGAAGATGATCAGCCGTACAAATAATGGAGCAATGCAGCGAGGGTGCAACTGTCCAACCTGCCACTCTGAGCCTGAGAAAGTTCTTCCTCCCAAACAAACCCTGCTGTGCAGCGCACAACCCCCAGATGCAGAGCCAGCAGGAGATAACACTTGTGCAGTGGGTGGCAGAGCTGAGAAGCAGAAAGAAAGCAGAGTCCCTGACAGTCGCAGGGTGCTGAAAAACCAACACAGAGCTGACACAAGCTGTGGTCTTCTCCTTTCTTGTTGAAACCAACTTGCACCTGTTGCTTCTATCTGGCACGCATTATGCACGGAAACATTACCCTCACCAAGGGAAAGGGGAGGTAACAGGAATTAAGATACGGTGTGTACATGTGCCAACTCCCCACAAGGAATGCAAACATTCTGTAATACAAACATGTACTAATACACTAAAATAAAATATAAAAAGAAACATTACCCTCATCTTCCTCCCTCATCTCACCTCACCTCCTTCTTCCATCCCTATTCTCTCTTTCTGTGCATGTGGTACAAGAAGAATTATATTTACAGACACACACACATACACAGCTATACCTGCTCGGTACCTGGGAGGTGGACATGCATGCGTGTGTCTCTGTGCGTGTGCAGGGCACTGGGGGATAATCACGAGCATGCATGTGCTTATGAAGCTGAAACAGTCAGAAGCCGCTTCCCACCTCCCCTGAGCTGCCGGTACATCTGTTTTGCAGAAGCAGCAGGCTGCACACATTTTACCTTCCCGGGAAGGCACTTCCCAGAGGGAACCCGAGGCAGACAAGATTAGAGCAAGGGCCTAGCCACAGGAACACTGTCAACAGTTTCCATGGACTCTGCTTCCTTCTGCCCTGCCACCTCACAGGGCATGCACAGAGTTCAGGCCACGCTACACTCTCTTCCTCCTCCACCCCTGCGTTCTGTCAGGACTCAGCTTGAAACGCCAGTCCAGTCCTAACAGAGGAGTAAGAACCCTCGCCACCTCTCAGGGATCATCCGGCTCTGGTGGCCACCTGGACTCATCACAAGCCAGCAGTGACGCTTGTGCTGCAAACATGCTGAGCAGCATCCCTGAGCACATCCCCAAGTCCCTACACCGACAGAACCTCTCTTAAAAACTGTATTCTCCACCAGCACTCAGGATAGATTTGACCCATGTAGTTTCTCCTTTGCTTCTATTTTGGAAATTGGTCCTGGAGCAGGAGGATATCACCTGTCTTCAACTCACTGGAAAACCTACCACCTCCTATAACACTGGCTCTGCACAATTTAAAACTGGTAATACATCCATCCTCCACCCCCTCCAGCTTATATACATAAGTACAACAATATTTATTAAGCAGTTAAAATTTGGCGAGAAGGGCCTTATCATTACTTTTCACTACATTCATAACATTAATGTTACAAATAAAGAAAATGAGGCACAGAGGGCTTAACTTCTCCAGTTAGCAAGGCTGAGGGTTGGAATCTACACCCAGGCTGGTCTGGTTTCAGGATCCACACTCATAAATACAATAGTGTATCATGGCCCAAATTAGATTCAACTCCCTGTTGATATATTCACTTGGGGGGGGGTCCCCAAGCTCTCAAGGAAGTAGGGCCTAATTCCCAACTCCTTAAGTGAGGGCAGCACAGGAAGACTGCCTCTCGAAGAGTACAGTATGCAGAAGAAGGGGAGAGTATATTTAAAGTAGATCTAACAATCACTCCTGCACCTCAAGCCAGGTGATGAAGGTCAATGTCAACAGTCATAAAGCAACCAGGCTCAGCAGGCCGGATATCCCGGCACTCTGAAAACCTGACCAGGAGAATCACAAATCCAAGCCCAGGCTAAGCAGCTTAGCAAAATTCCATCTCAAAATAAAAAATGGGGACCTAAGGATGTGTAGTTCAGTCTCCAATATCAGAAGGAAAAGAAAGTCATGAACTGCGCTGACAGCACATGACCTTGATAAGGTGTGCTGCAGATGGCACACTGCCTCTCTGACCTTCTTCCCAAAAAACCAGACCTGCAGTCTAACTGTGAGGAAAACATCAGGCAAACCCCAACTGAAGGACGTTCCACAAAACATCTGAGCAGTGCTCTTCAAAACTATCAAGGTCGTCCAACACAAGGAGACTGTGAGAAACTGTCATAGTGCAGAAGGACCTCAGGAGACATGAGGACTGGTGCTAAGGGCTTGATGACTGTCCTGTGTTAAAACCTGGGACAGCACAGGGTGTTAGGCAAGAAATAAGGAGTCTCAGGCAGTAGGCACTCGAATAACAACGAAGTCGTTTTCGTTCAGTGCTTGTGATCAACCTATTGTGATGGCTTAGGTAAAACTAGCTATGGAAAGGTGGGAACTCTACACTGTCTTTGAAGTTTTTCTATGAATCTAAAACTAGTTTAAAGTAATGGTTTAATTTAAATAATATGTCCCCAGGAGCTGGAGCCAAGTTGTAAAAGAGAAAGAAACCCACAGGGTTCCCAGGTCTCAGGGTTTCTCGATGTGTGCCAAGGAGGAGAAGACTGCCCGGGGCTGCATGACCCCACTCCCCACAGCTCTCCAGTGGCTCCCTCATCCCTATGAGCAGACTTCTTAATACACTAGTCAAGTTGGCCTCCCACTCTCGACTTACCAGGCTGGTTGGTTTTGAGCCAACCAGTATGGAAGACTTAAACATGAAAACACCTTCCAGTGCGCAAAGGTAAAAGTGAAAAGGTTCAAAATCATTCAAAGGTTTAAAAAGGAGGACATACATAATGTTTCCATTCCTCCTGTGGAACTGGTAAACATGTACAAAAGGGGGGAGGAGGTGAAGGGATGGAGGGAGGGGAGAGGGAAGGGAAAGGGAATGAAAAAGGAATTAGATGTGCTATATATATGAACCAACTCCACACAGGGAAAAAGGAAAAAAAAAAAAAAAAAAAAAAAGGAAAAAGAAGTCCTTTTTGAAAAGGAGGAAAAAAACCCAGCAACCATACCACTACTCTGAAGCCTTGGGAGAATAGTAAAGGCTTGTTAAAATGCAAAATGACATTGAGAACTGTTTTATTCCTTTCTGGGAATCACAACTCTCAGAGGAAGAGCAATGAGTTGCAAATGACTCTGACCAGCAGAATTTCATGCGTGATATAAAAATTTCATGTCTGGTATTATTTTCAACACACCCAAAGAGCCTTTCTTAACCTACAAAAGAATTAACTAGCTGTCACTTTATCATCCCATACTATATTCTGGTGGGAACTTACACGGGGGCCAGGGTATCTAAAGTGTTGAGCTGGCATTTTGGCATTTATAGTTTCATCCACCACTTTCCACAACCTTCTAAATCGTTTCTTTCCTATACCACAGCCAACAAACTCTTTAAAAGCCCCATACCATGTGGGCACGGCTAGTCTTTGTGGAAAACTTTACTCCTCTCAGAGATAATTTATGCAATTATCTGTATAAAATGCAGACAGATGCTTTAAGAATGAACAAAATTATGTGACCATAACAGTTCCAACAGTGTCACTCACTCCGTGCTTGGATTCCATGGACAGACTCAAAATCTCTGCCTGTGTTTATCTTGTGGTGAGAAATAAGTTCCACTGACTGTTTCTCTTTCCCTCTCATTCTTTTCCCATCTGTCCCTCTATAGCCTTTTTCCTTCCCTCTCTCCTCTCTTCTTTTTGACACTGGACATGAGAGCTGATGACCAGGTGGCCCAAGAGTACAGGATATAGGACAATGAATGATGCTCACGGCCACTGGCACCAAGGATTCCATCACCGGCCTAAAGAGCAAGGGCATGGCGGCACAGTTCCCCTGAACATGGAGCTCCAAGAAGCCCTGGCAATCAATGACACCCAAGAGGAAAACTGTATCCCAGCACGCACGCACAAAAGAAAACAAAAACTAAAACTAAACCCTTGCTTTCCAAAGGACAGAGGGAGGTAAAACGAACAGTGATTGAACTCAGGCCTCTAGCTCCCAGCCTGGCTAATGCTCCACCGAGGGTGCCCGTCTTCTTCATGGGGATGGGTCTACCAACATTTTCTTCCCCTTTGTTACTGAAGAAAAAAGGTAACTACCATTTATTACTCACCTAACACCAACACACTGCCTGCTGCAATTACCTTATTTCATGAAGTCAGACATCATTGATTATGAGACTCATCCAATTTCAGGGATGTTCAAATATGAGGGAAAAGCAATTTTCAAACATGACTAAAGGAAAATTACATCCTGATTTCAGAGACATTAACATGTGAAGAAGAAAAAAAAAATTCTCTGCATCAATGAAATGTGCTAAATTGTTTAGGCCTCAAAGGAAGTGAAGGACCAGTAAACATCATTTCAGAATTTCAGAGGCCCAAAGACCTGGTGGGGGACATCTCGGCCCTGGGTGAGTAAGGCAAGCTCCTGGAAAGACAGAGAGGTGCTCCACCTTCTCCTACAGCCCTTCAAGGGATTTCTTATCTCCAAACCAATCGAGTTGTATCCCAAACCTAACTCCTTCACCCAGGAGAAGAGAGATGGACACAATGCTTTCACAAGAACACCTGCACAAGACAATTAGCATACACAGCACAGCCTGGTTAAGCCGGAAAGGACACTGAGGAGACAAACAAAATCCTTGCATTAGTATATAAGGGGAGAGAGAGAGGAAAAAAAGCAATAAACAACTAAATATCAACAACACAAATAAGGTAACACATAAGGCAAGAGTCCTGGGAACACACCACACTTAAGATGACTCATTAACATGTCATCTGTGATTGAAAGAGAGAATAAGAGAAAGCAACAGCCAGGCACAGTGGTGTACAGCTGTGATCCCAATTACTCGGAGGCTGAGGCAGGAGGATGGCAAGTTCAGGGCCAGACAGGGCAACTGTGCCCAAAATAAAATGAAAAGGACTAGGCATACAGTTCGCTCACAGAGCACTTGTCTAGCATGCTTGAGGCCCTGGTTCAATCCCCAGTACCAGGAAAGGTGTTTGAGGGTAGGGGAGAAGCAAAGGGAACCATTCAGTCTAAAGATGTGAACATCTAGACAAAGAGCACAACAGAGCAAACCCCAGCGCCCCTACCTACTCTGACACTTGCCTATACCTCCACCCTGACACAGCATGTGGCAGGCCTGTCCCCCTTCTAGGTGGCTTCTATTGCCTTAAGGGTTCAGGCCCTGCCCCCCTCTGGGACTCTTGTGTTGGCCACCATCAGCTCTTCTGGTCGCTGGGTTTAGAGACTCCTCCTCAATAACCCCAAGATCAGAGCCTTTATTTATTACCGTCCTCTCTTGTTTTGAGTCAGGTGAGGAAAGAAAGTACCAATAATCTTTGCCCCAGAACAGGTTCCTACCATCTTTCTTTTCTATCTGTGCGGCAAAGATTAAAGGGCTGTGGATGCTCAGGAAACCTACCGGGAGTTATCAGAGCTTAGACTATTGGATGAGCAACACCAACCATTGGCCTCCCGGGTTATCTGTCTCTTTAATCTTGCTCAACAGTTAACATTTGGGAAACGCCCCCTCGTCTCCCAGAGACACTACTTTCCAGTTATAAGCTACGAGGACGTCCCCTCCGGTCATCAATTTAACGTGATGATTATTAAAGGGAATTTGCTAATATTAATGCCCACTTTCAACTTGAGGGCCTGAGCTACACATTTCTCCTCTTTTGGCTGGAAGAGACCGGGCCAAGGAAGAAATCCAAATAAAGCCAAAGGAAATATCTGCTGCTGTTCAATTATTCAATATATCATGGAAGACAGAGATAGTGGTGTATTATCTACACAGAGCTGTGATTACACACAGAGCCACAGTGAACTTTTACTGTCCAGAGGCCACTCCGTAATGGCACAGGAGGCATGGTATATAAAAAGTTCTGTAGTGTAACAGGAATCAATAGCCTTAAAAGTAACGACAACTGCTGGTATTTACTGACCACTTTCCAGCCAGCATCTGTATTCTGTCATTTAACCTCAACCTTAGTTATATTCTGTTCCCATTTACGTTTACAACTGGAAAAAAACTAAGATGTAGTGATGTTACATTTTCTTGCTGCCACAGCCTGTACCCTCACACGTCCTTTACCACAGAGGCCAAGTTCATGGACCAGGAAGGCTGAAAGCCCAGCACCACTACTTACTAGTTGTATGACCTTAGAGGAGCTGCTTAACTATTCTAAGCTTCAGTTTCCTCGTCTGTAAAAAGAAGATAACCACAGAGATCAACATACGGGGCTGGCTGAAAGGTTAAATCCAACACTTGGCTCAGTGTGAGGAATCTGCTACGTAGGCAAAGGGTTTCATTCTAAATACCTTCCTCCTATTACTGTCGCTCAGAGGGATGTCACACTCCTAGTTGACTTTACAACATGAACAACTTATTATTCATTTATTTTCGCCATTTATATTATGTCCAAAGGAGGTCGAATGCCACCAATAATATGAACAGGCACGGTGGCACATGCCTATAATCCTGGCATTCTGGAGGCTGAAGCAGAAAGAATGAAAGTTCGGGCCCAGCTTCAGAAGCTTAGTGAGACCCCGTCTCAGAATAAAAACTGGGTTGGAGATACACCTTGGTATAGGATGGCACTAGTGGTGTAGTTCAGTGCAGGAAGGCGTGTATTTCCACATGCAAAAGGGAAAGTTTGGGGATTGTTTTATACCTTTCCCATTCTTATGTGGAAGCCTATCAGGAGCCTATCTCCAGGTAAATTCCCACAGTTGACAACCAATTCAGAGAATTAAAAATACACATGTTTAGATATGCTCCAGACTCAACAAAAATCTTCATTATAACCTAATGCATTTACTCATTTTACAGAGTACATAACCTGTAGATTATGGTTAAAATGCATAAGGGAATGTTCCACGTTTCGAAGACGTTTGCATATTCAACTTGTAAGCAGCAATCTGCTGTGGTGTAAGCAAAGCATGCTATCACTGACGTCTTATACTTCAATTTTCTTTACACCAAAACAGCAAAATATTTAAACAGTTAACATCTGCTCAAAGACCTAAGAGATGAAAGATTTCGGAAGGCATAGGCAGTATGTTGACTACGGAAAAAGTCAAATTGCACAGGGGCCAGATTTCTGTAAGCCTGACCTATTGTGTCAAAATAGAAGAGCCAAATGCCGCAAAATGTATGGAGGGAAAGCTGAGACCGTAAACAATCTGAGAAGACTTAAACGAACAGATGGCAACATTCAAATAAAGACAAGGAGAATTTTAAAAATAATAGTAATTCTAACACGTCCTTTGAGAAAACTGCAAAACACAAGTCATCACAGATAATCATGATAAGTCCTATCTTGATTTTTACAAATTCAGATGGGAGCAGGCATGGAAAATGGGGAAGAGTAGTAGAAATGAAAAGATTTAGCTAAAAAGCATTAATGCAAAATGACCTGTGCCGAGAAGATGAGGAAGCTGGGCAAACTACGCCCCCGAGTGTGTCTCTAGCGCTCTGCAGATGCACAGAAATCTGCTGTGTCACCCACTTCTGGGGATGCCACCTCCCACAGCAAAATCAGGTTGCTCCAACAAGATATTGGGTGGAAACAACTTCCACATGCCAGGGGAAAACATCCGATCTGCTCTAACTGAATAATCAAAGTGCTGTTTGTTTCTGTATGGCAGGGAGAAACAGAACAGATGATTCTTTTTCACAACCCAGCCAAACTTGGAATTAATTTTGCTCCTTTTAGCGAAAAGTAAACTGGCGAGGAGTGGAGGCAGTGGCTGGAGAAAAGACAAGCAGACAGCATGCAGAAAGCTGTGCCTAGACTCCTGTCAATTAATAGGTAAAGGTCTCCTACCAGTAGTAGTAGCTTGTTATTTGTTAAAAATCAGTGGCATGTTGTGGTCACTCCCCTAGTGCATTCCTCGACTACCTTTTAAGTGAAAGAGACTTAAACCTGAACACACGAGATAAAGAAAACTAGAGCAACAAATCCAAATAACTTAAAACTTTAAGATTCCTGGCTTTGTTCAAGGCAGCAGAAGTGCTGGTGTCATGGACGTCATGGATCAGATTCTTTTTCTACATTTCAGGGCAAGAAGTTGCCTTCACAAAGCCAAAACTATACTGCACTCTCCCTTGATGACAAACACATACAAAAGAAGATAAACTCTCAGTTTGAGAGGAAACTAGCAAACTACAGAAGACACTGAGTAGCCTTGCGGGAGACACAGTTTGTCATGAAACCGTCACTGCAGGTGCTCCACAAGCCTGGGTGACAACCCCATTCATGAAGAAGAGACCGGGCTAGGTGAGCAGGCCAGGCCTGCTCTGGTTGCCATGATGGACAGCACTGCTAGAACAGGAAAGAGTGGGGTGCCCCAGGAACCTGGAGAAGCGATGGAATGGACCAACACAGAGACAAATCCTGGGCTGGGACATGGCATGGTGGAGTGCTTGCCTAGGTTTAGTCCTCAGCACTGCCAAAAATATGAGAGCCCTGAAATGCCTCCAATACTTGCAGCTGCTCAACCTATCCTATATTTCATGTGTCACCCCAAAGCCTTTACCAAAAAAAAAAAAAAAATGCCATAATAAAAAGAATTAAAGAAAACAAGAGAAAGCACGCATGAGGTTTCAACCCACATTCCTGAATTCATCGGTGGACAGGGTCAGGAGCTGGGCGCAACGTGGCATGGGTCACATGGGACACCAAGGGCAGACTGAAGAGGGAAGAAGAGCTATGAAGTCTCCTGTGTGAGGGAGAGCATGGGCTGAGCAGCCATGTGCTTGCCAGAGTCCCCTGTGATAACACTGCACCGAACATCAGAAATCAGACCCTGCCACCCAAAACACTGTGCTCTGATGTCACAGAAATCCAAGCAGAATGGCAAGCTCTCAACCCCGAGGAATACGGTTTCTAGAACTCAGAGTTCTGCTTATTACTATGAAGATGCACTGAACATGTTCTCCTCTGCCTTTTTCTTCCCCTAACCCTCTGCAAATCAGTGACAAACCCAAAACTCAATTGAGATTCAAATAAACTTATGAGTATGTGATATCCCCTGCACGTAAGCAGCACTTAAATAACAGCCCAACTAGCTCGGAGACTTCCAACTTGTAAAACCGTCATTAACTGTGATGAATAACTTTATTAGAAATATATCAGGCCTGGGGACTGAGACTGTTACAAATGCCTCCACAAAGCAGGCCTCTAACAGGTGCTCTACATAACCGGCTGCCCTTCATTCCTGAAAGCACCAATGATGTTGAACCAAAGGCTGCAAAGACATGTCTCCAGGAATTCATCTTTGCAAGAGGAAGTAATTTCTCAGTCTCTGTGGGAGCAAGTCTGCATTAAAATCTAAGAAACAAAACATTCCAAGTAGCCAAGACAAATGCTGACTTTTGCTTTTCCTGCCCACTGGAAAAGTATGGTTTCTGTCTTCCTAAAACTATCTTCAAAGCTTGAAATCAAACAGTTCAGGATCAATTACATATAAATATATGTGCAGAAGTCAAGTAAAAATAATTACCTCATAATTCTTTCTTGTTTCATTAATAATTTAGCAATATTACAAACATCGATTGGACAATTATTGTTTTAAATGGATGACCAATATCTTATCTTGGCACAGTGAGAAGAAAAAAAGAGATGCAGATTTGTAATTCATTTTAACCAACAACTTCCTTGCTACCACACAAAAGATTTTTAAAAATCTGGTTTTACATAAAATTTATCTTACTGATATTCAAATTCCTATCAATAAATCAATTACCTACCTACAGTAGAGATGAAAGACTTACTCAGATACAAGTCCTTAGGTAACATAGTAGTAAAATCACAATGCAAAAACTGAATTTCAGGAAAAAAATATCAAAAAACCCCCACAAAAATCAAAGGAACCAAAGAATTTTAGAGATGAAAGGGATTCCGAGACTGGGGAGTTACCTTATGATGCTTCAGTAAAGCTATTTGTAAAACCAAGGGCAAAGTAAAATAGCTATAAAAGTTCTGCTCCAGCACTCCATCGTGAGCATATGTAAGGAAGTTATAACCTTACGTACAATCCTAGCCAAAAAGCAAACAGACATTTTATCCATGAAGGTCAGGAAAACGACAGCAGGAAATCTGTTCTCCATGATACTTCTTAATCTTAACTCTACAGGAGGTAATAAATTCAATATTGATGTATTCACCAAAAAAAACATGGTCTGAGTTTTGTCATCAAGTTTAATTTTAAATCAAACCACGACTAAAACATTTTTTGTTCAACTTCAGGCTTATAAAAAATAGATGCCCAAGGTGGTTATGAAGACAAGATGGCTCTCATATGTACCTTGAGCTTGAGGAGGGGACAACAAGGGGGAAGGGAAGAAGACAACGACCTTACTGGTCTACCACACAGGACCATGTCCAGGAACATTTGGGGACAAAGACTTCTACATCTAGAAAAAACATTCAATCCTCATAGCTCCCTAAGTACAGAAATGCGATGGGAGAAAGTAGCTCTCCTCTGCACTCCACTGCCCAGGACAGGACGCCTAAGTGACGGATCTCACATCTATCCACTGAGCTGAGGGACAGCGTGGAAAAAGCACAGCAGATGGTCAGTGGTCACACAGACCCTGGTGGTACCTGGCAACTGCTGCTGAAAAAGGAGCGCTAATTACGTGATGTACAGAACCTCCACTAGAGCAAGATACACAATTGCGGGAACCCACTCCATAAGCAAGCTGTATTCCGCCCAGGTTTGAAGACTAGGTTTTAAGCATTCGCTCTATATCATCTTATTTACAATAGAGACCTGAAACAATACCCACCTCATTTGGAACAAGACACCCAAAGGAGTATGTTATCTTTATCTGTGAAAAAACTTCATTACCATAATCTAAACATTTATAATTTCTAAGCTTTTTGCCCAGTTCAAATAAAATACTTATAGAAATGATACTTAGATACAGAAAGGAAAAAAAAAACTATATAAAAAGTACTATAAGCAAAGCAAGGGGCTATCTCACAAAGGAGGAATACACTATCATTTTTGTCTTCCCCATTGTTCTAGTAACATTCTGTGCTTCACTACCGCCACAATGACAACACTACTTACATTTAACCAGTATGAGGTTCTGCACGAGCAGAGCACATGTCTTAATCACCTTTGTATTGTAGGAAACCAGACACACCAGTGCGCGAGAAACAATGCTCATTACACTAAATGTAATATAGAAGTAGCTTAAGAAAGCCTCAGACATGAGCTGGGGCATAATGCAGCGTAACGAAGAACAGCCTCAAGGATGAGGACCAAAGTAAGAATCTGTCAGCCAGAAAGGGAAATGAGTCTTGTCAAGAACAGCCTTCTCTAAAAGAGGTCAGCGAACGATGGCCCATGGGCCAAATCCAGCTTTGTTTTTCTAAATAAAGTTTTATTACAACACAGCCCTAAACAATCCTTAAGATATCATTTATGGCTCCTTTCATGAGGCAGAGTTGAGTAAATGTATATGGCTCACAGAATCAAAAATACTTAGCATATTGCTCTTTATAGAAAAAGCCTGTCACTCCTGCCTAGTCTAGAGCAAAGCGTAGCTGCAATTCCAGTGATCTGTGACTTTGTAACAGAGAAGAAATTCATCTTTATTTTCAAATCTTGGACCAGCTGGTGAATTTAACATTTAGTATTCTCTTCAAATGTGAATTTAAGGAAAAAAAGCCACAGCGCTGTTTGCAGCGCTTGAGAATTTGTCATTATCAGAAATCACTTTACCATTGCCACAGGATCTCAAAATGCCACGGGCACACACGGCAACCTTAATATTATGATAGTTGTTAGAACCGCTGGAAGAACTTGTAAGGTGTTAATAAAATGTTTATGTATTGCCGATCACAAATTTTAATATTTTGATAAACTATCTCAATATAATTAGTTCCCTCTGTAATCCTATGTACTCTGGATAATAGAGTTTAAAATATTCACCATATATTTAGTAGTCCAAGGCACCTGAAGTCCTTCCTAATACCCAGGAACAAAATGTAAATCCCTGCCTTGATATTTAGGAGGCCTCATACAGTATGCACTGATGCTGAAAATAACAGAATGATGTGAATAAATCACAATCATGTGGGACAAGAACAGAAGTTGCCCCATGTCACAGATTCTGAGGACAGAGGCACCAGGCCTTCAAACGGGAAGCTAGTATCTTGGACAATGAATATTCCAAAGGATCTTTTCTTTTTCTTGGACCACACACAAGTTGGCAGTCTCCTCTACACTGGGCTCCACTGTCAAGACGAAGGTGCACCAGTGAAGACAATATCCTTGGGGGAGTAAGTGGCATAATTTGAAGACTCATAATTTGAAGAGAACTTCACCGGGTAAGGAGAAGTATCACAAAAGCCATCGTGGCCACCAATGCCTAGCTAAGAAGGTAATTTCCTTAATAAAGGGAAAACACTTTACAGTCCATCAAGTCAATAAATCGGCCTTTTAAGAAGTTTCTAAGAGCAAATTGACTTTAACAATTCCATGGGAACCATTATGATACAATGTCCATCATACCAAAATTAAATGCTTTCAGAAAAAGCAAAAATAGTAAAGGCGAGACTAGGCAAAGGGAGACATTTATGGCCCATTGGTCAGGGGTCAAGCCTGAGGAGCTCCCCAGTAGGCCTTTCTCAAACAGGTCAAGAGATACTGGATTTCACACACCACTGAGAAGTGTGACAGTAATGATGACACTCACAATCTTTATTGTTTCCAACACCAATGAGACATCCCAGCCACTAAAACTAAGCACAGGAAAGCCTTTCCAGCACAGATAATATGTTTTACCAAAGATGCCCTAGATGTGTTCAGAAACAAAGCAGAAAAGGGAGTATAACAGCATAAATTAGTAATTTCTACTATGTGGTTTGCATTTGCTTAACTTTAACAATCAACAGAAAGGAAAAACAGTGACGATCACTAGCAATTAGACATCACCATAATTCCTTCTTTACCAATCACCTTATTTTGAGAGCAAAGATTTTCTCTCTTTCTCCTCTTTCCACACAAATGACACACCTCTTATAAGGGCAAGCATTATAGAGGTTCCTTTAGCCTATATTATGAAGCACTTTTGAAGCAGCATATTAGATCACAAACTATTTTCCCTTTGGGGATATTATATGTTAAAAACTGTAACTGCCTTCTACTTAGTAGTGAGCCATGCAAGATCATGGTCACACTTCAGAAAGAATTCGGAGCACATCTGCTCCCTGTCTTTCAAGCACAGTTTTAGTGAGTATGGCTTCTGTTCCCATTGGGGCACTTCAAATGCACAATACTAATTTTCAGCAGTTTTTAGCATATTCTAAATCTTTGTGATCTAATCAGTAGAATAATTATTTTTAAATATATTAGTTTCAAAACTTGACAGACATATGTCATTCCTGGTATTTTTAAAAAATCATGAGACATAAAGAAAAAAATAGGACTACAAGCGTAAAAGTAGGCCTTTTTTCCAAAATCAGATTCCTGCCCTTTCCTGACACTACCAACAACAAATACTCTGCTTTGGAGTGTATTTCTTCTCTCTTTTGTGTCTCTTCCTTACCTGGACTTCTCTAAGATCCTGGAGTTCCTACAATAATTACACTAACCGATACGGTTGTTTAACATTTTTCTCAAAGCCCTCTAAAATAAAGGTCCATACCTAGTGACAAATTGCTCAAAATGCCAGGTCAAGCCACAACCACATACCACAGCAAACAGTTGTATCATGTGGCTTCCATGCCATGAACTGAACCCCTGCTGTAATCTTCTTTTCTCACATTAAGAGCTTGAAACAACCAAGGAAGAAGAAAAAGAACAAAATGCAATTTTCAGAAGCTAAAACGAAGTGTCAATTGCCCGAGGCAAATCTCTTGATTTCTGAACAACCACCATGACCATACATCTAACACCACCTACTCCACCCCTCAGATTGTGGGGAAAACATGTTTGTTTGTTTGTTTGTTTGTTTAATTCCACAGTAAATGCTAAGAAAAAAGCCAGAAGAGCATATAATTTTAAGAATCTACTCATGAGGTTCACTTAAGGTGGAATTTATTGATAAATCATTTTGTTTTCGGGGGGCTATGGAAAAGGCCAGATTGGGGAGCAGAGGTGGTTCCCTTTAGACCACGAGAAGAGGAGGAATCGAAGAAGGGGAGGTGGCTGATAGAACTGACCCTGCT
Source organism: Erethizon dorsatum (assembly GCA_028451465.1). Lineage (NCBI taxonomy): Eukaryota > Metazoa > Chordata > Mammalia > Rodentia > Erethizontidae > Erethizon > Erethizon dorsatum. The sequence goes on along the minus strand of CM051825.1, from coordinate 92,580,962 downwards.
TCCCTGACGCATGTGGTGTGCTAGTGTGTGTGTGCACAATGCAGATTATTTATGAAATCATTATAGAACCCTACATATACCTTAAACCCTCTTTTTCCAGGGTTCTTATAAATTCTCTATTGTGTTAATATGCATCTGGGTATAAATTCTCTATATTCTAAGATTGGTCAGTATAAACATCATTGTGCTCTTGATTTGACACGCAATGTTTCACACTTGCCATTTTATTTTCTCCCTGAAGGACATCTATTTATCAAGTAGGTACTATCAGTTGATGCCAGGTCTACACCAGAAAAATAGAGCAAGACTGATACAAATTATAAAGCTAATTTAACACCAAAAAATCTTCTGTTGCCAGAAACATGCAGCTAATGAAGGTCTAAGGATGTGGGAAGGACTTTTAATTAGCCTGAATTATCTGGATAATTACATTGATTTTTGCTAAAGTAAATTCATTCTTAATTGGTGAAGCTAATTATATAAATATATATCTCTTCTACAATGTTCTAGATTTTTCAAACCGAAGTGTTTTCGGTTTAATTTTCCTAGGTAAGTGCTAAATTGCACACTTCACTTTACATTTGTATAAACAAACCCCTGGTGTGGACATGACCTAAAAAAAGGCACGTATATCTCCTGAATTGTCCTCCCTCTAATTGCATCATTCTAAAAAGCAAATACACCGGAGGTTAATTTGCAGAACCTACACTTAATTCACAAACGTGGCTTGGAAAAATGGTTAGTAGTTGCCTGTTAGAAGCAGAGCCATGACAATTTCTATAGCATTCTTGCATGTAATTAGCCTCTTTTCCCCCCCCTTAGCTATTTATAAATGCATAAATATATCTGCGCTCTACGTAACAATGACAGACAGTGACAACATATTGATATACAGTGCCACTTCGTAGTTGGAAATGAATATTTCATTAGCTGAGTTATCACTGCTGGGTTACGACCTTCAACTCTCTAAATTTAAGTTTATCTGTTTTCAGATGATTAAACTGTTCTTGAGCACACCACAGAAATTAAAGATGTAGAGGTAAATTTTCAAGATAATTTTTAATTCCAAAAAAGGTTAAGGATGTACATACTAAATTCTTGAAAAGAGCTGTATCTCATCGTGACAGCAAATGGATCATTTTGGTTATTAATGATATTTGCTTCTACATGTGAAAATGGAGAGGCAGAAGGAACAGATCACAGTCACTGAGTGAAATTATCAGGCTCCTAATTTCCTAATAGCGTGCATAGGACACCAACTAGACCTACTCATGCCTCACAGAGGCTTAGAGTGACACAGTGCCACTTGCTAACAGCCTCATTTCCCCATCCATATTACTTCTTCCAGGGGTAAACTCTTGAGTCCTTACAGGCTGTCTGTCTCTCTTCTCTGAGGTTAAAAATATGCCTTTGTAGAATCAAGAATATTTACATTTTATAACACACATTAAGAAATTACTATCTTAAAAGAAATGAAGGAAGGGAAGAAAACCATACACTGATAGATGCTTCCTCCTCAGTGAAGTACTGCCTCACCCCATCCCCAACCCCACCCCTCGGTGATGCCCTTCACATCACCTCCTGGGATTGGGGTGCCTCTTTAAAACTTTTGAGGTATCCTCTGGCTCACTTGACACTGATTTAACTGCTTTTTACCATTCCTAGCATTACTTCTGTGGGTTTCTCTTCCCTTTTCAGCTCCTTAAAACCCAGTGTTTCTCAGGGACATTACTCTACACATTTTCCTTCAGTCATGTCAGCAAAACCCAGATGTTGTCCCTAGCCCAGTCCTCAGGCTCAAATGGCCAATAACCAACTGGACCTGCATACTGCCAATAAACCCATCCAATGCCTTGCACACGTGCCTTTCACGATTCTCCATTTCAAAGTCTAAAACCTAAAAAGTCAAAGTTTCAGCACGATGGTGTCTTCTGGGAACTCAAACTCATCTTCCTCTGTTCCCCGACCTTGCATTCCTTCTCCAGCCCAGGACTCCCCAGCACAAGCCAGTTCTGCTCTCCACTCCTTGCTCAGGTTTGTCTACTGCACTGAACACGGTACCTGCAACCCCTCACCCCACTCCAACATGACATCCAGCTCAACCTTCAACACACACCATCCTCAGCCTTTAACACTCAGGGGACTCCCCCACCACTCACACAATTCTCCCGGTCCACCGAGCCACACCTGGGGGCAGATATAGCTGGGTCCTATAACAGCATATGTATTTCTCTATTGTGCAGTTATCATTATGATGAGGTTACATGAATTATCATCTGTCTCTCTTCCATCTCATTAAGGAACACTCATTAAGAGCTTTAGAACACAGGATAGGGTTTGCACAAAGTGGATAATCAATCAATAAATATATTTTATAAGTGCATTTATAAGTACAAGTGAAATAAACTCCACTCACGCCGTTACTATCTTGGAAGACAGAGCAGATGCTGGCTAGAACTTTGGCTTTAAACATCACATGAGCAAGAAAGGTTCCAGGAGGTCAACTAGCTTACCTAGGCTACGTAATTCCCCTTAATACTCCCGCCTCTTGTCTCATAAGACCCCCCTACGTCAATTAACAACATCAATTACTCCCCTCCTTAAAATATCACAGTGTCAGACTTGCTCTGCACTCTTATTTAACTGTACTCCAAACTTCTCTGTACACATCGCATTTTAAAATGAACAACTGGTGAAAAGATATGTTCAAAATCTGTCTTTCAAATCAACTAAGTTTTTGTGATGACTGGCTTCATTAGCCTGGCTTGATGGTTCATACTCAATTCATTTACTGATTTAACACAAGACTAAATTGATGAATAAAGCATTGTCCTCGTTTATTATTAAACTGGCACTGATTGGTTTGTCAAGTTGCCCAGGTTATACCCTGGAAAACAAACATCTGACATTGAGGAAATGGGAGGTGAGACAGGTACATTTGAGTGAGTTCATCTTCAATACCAGTTTCACCAAAAGCAAAGGAAGATGGACGCATGAAGAACCTTGCCTTCGGTGTCGCAGGTCTTAAAGTCATTGTGAAACTGTACAATGGTGTCGCCCGATATCACAAAGAGCCAAAACGAAGTAACTACTCATGGCCTGATTTTGCCTACCGCTGGGGTAAAAAGCATTCAGAGAGACAGCACGAGTCATCACAGACTGAAGAGAGGGGCTCACAGATTTAAATCATGTTATTAAGAAAAACAGGAAGAATAATTGCTAATAAAGTCAGTTCATTTAGTACTTACCATCCTCGTAATAACTCAACTGAAAATCAACTGTCTATGTTCAACGCTAGATAGTCTTATGCTGATAAAATCCTACCATGGTCTTGGGCAGAATTTTATTCAGTGGAGGGGTGAGGGATGTGGAAAGGGATGGCATCTATTTCAAATCCATTGATCCACACATCACACAATGATTAGTTTCAAAACGGAGAACAGATTAGAAATAATCAAAACGCAATCATCAAAACGAAGTTAGTTTCATCATTTAGCTGTAGAAAATAGACTGAATGCTCATACACCCAGTCATCCTTCAATGTACCTGAAAAGTTCATATAACTAAAATTATTCTGTATGATATAATTTGCAATTTCATTAGCTCTGCTGCCGCTAAAGTTTATGAAGTTTTTTAATGTGGACAGCAGGGGAATCAACACTGAATTCTCCATGAGATAGAGCCAGAGGGCATTCTTCCTCCTGCAGAGCTCTCCCCTGAGCCTGTCCACCAACATCTTTTCACATCCATGTGTTCCAACGTTTTGGCAGATACTCCAAGTCATCTGAAATTAGCTAACATAACTAAAGAGACTCAAGTCAGATACTTTAAGAGCTACGTAATTACAGAAATTCCTCCCGGTTCCCTCTGGGGGCAAGTTCAGGGACAGCACTGAGCTAATCAATGATTTGGTTAAGAAAATGCCATTAACTTATAATATCACACTATCAAGTAGATCACCCTCTACAACAAAAAGGATGGACATGGGCTCACATTTTAATTTCATAGATCTTTTATCTTCATATTTAAAGCTAATTGGAAGGAGTGCCCAAGAATTAAGGTTTTCAGCAGTTAATGAACTGAAAACAAATTCTTAGATCATGGATGCAAATTTAACTGTCTCGTGGGAACCAGGCAGACAATATCAATGACGGTGTTCAAGATCTTACTGAGCAGTAAGGAATGAGTAGGAGGCACCGTGGACACACGGAAATATAGTCTCCCTGTCGCTCTACTGCCTGACACTGTTACACTTAAGGATATGTGCACTGTGGTTTAATTGAAGGAAGACTTTAAAATTATCCCTAATTTTTAAGTGTTAGAAACTCATTCAAAGACATTAAAAACCCTAGGTACACAAAATATATGAAGACCAAATGGAACTTAACACTGGAGACAACTCTATTTTGCCAGTGATTTAGTGTCACAATAGTTTGATGAACCATTCTTGAAATTTTTACTGAAGGCCTAAGGATCCAACCCTCCACACACCAAGACCAAGATTTTTTCTAGATTCCTAAAATGATCACTACCACAAAACTACAAAATGAAGCATGATCATCATTACCCAAAGGTGCTGATTAAATGACTGATTTCAAGAAACCTGCCAGCACATGACTGCACATTGCATACTTCCGTGACTTTGTCTGATTCAGAGAGAGGCACTCAGGCCTCACATGGGACTTCCATGTCTGGCAATAAAGCTTTGCGGTCATTTGATTTTGGTATCAATTTTTCTTAAGGTAGAGCATCTTAATCTGGGGTCCAAAGATTCAAGTATCAGTAACTTATTTGGGAGGTGATCCAGAACTAATGGAGTGTGGAGAACAAGTTAGGGAAGTAACTGATAATCTAACTCTGATAGTTACTGGCTCAAAGCCTCTGACTAACAAGTAGGAATCCTCCCACCCCAGTCCTTCTGGATGGCCAGATGCAGGTTCTGTGGCCCCAGAGCCACAAAGATGGATGGGGGCCACTATGCACAAGATAAATAAAAAGTAACTGGAAAGGAAAGGAGAAAAGATAAGCAAGAAAACAAGAGCATCTATGCTACCTCAACTCTTGGCACAACCCACTGACACTGAGCAAGGGCTACAACAAAGGAAGTCAAGAAAGCAGCCTTCCTAACACTGGAAGGCTTGGTGGGACGTCTACCCTCTGAGCTGGATCATGCCTACCTACAACAGACCATTTATATAACCTCCATCTCTCAATTTCTCCTATCTGCGTCGTCACTGGCTGGAGGGCTGTGAAAATGGGTTCATCCTTGGGAGCTATTTTAGTCTCAGCTCTCCAGGGACAAGTCATCATGATGTACAGTGCCATGCACCAGGCCTTTGGCTCCCAACACTGGCCTGTGTAATTAGGAAGGCAATTAGGAGCAATCACACTCTTCTGGCCAATTACTGCTTCTCGCAGGGAGGCTCACTCTGAAAATTAGACCTGGAGTCAAAACCTACTTGTGCAGCATTATCTCCTCCACTTTTGTCTCTCCAAGGATTCATCAGATGTTCCCCCCATTTACTTAGCTTCAAGCACTCCCAGGAGGATGCAGAACTCTGTGCAGTTTCCTAATGGATTTTAATCTATGGACAAAATAAACATATCTCAAAATAGCAGCATGACTGACCAGAAAAAGTACTCGCTATGCTTCTATGATGGACTAAACCTTTACAAACTTCCCTCCCTTTGAAGGTATGTACATGTGTGCAAATACACCTAAAATGAATGTTAGTATCGCTACTTAGGCTCAACCTTAGGGCTTTATTTACTTTAACACATCCTACAAGATTCTGCAGGATGCATCTCTTTTCTGCCTCCTTCCCTCCCTTTCAGACATCATCTCACACTCATCCACACCCATCCCTTTACTCTGACCCCCACGTTCTTCCATGAGATGCTGGAACAAGCCAAGCACTTTCTGCACCCTATGGCTTTAGAATTTATGCTCCTTTTGCTAGGAACACTTATTCCCAACTGATTACAACTAGGAGAGATCGGCAGCCACCAACATCTAAAATAAATCACTGCTGTTATTATCTATCACAGACCAATTCATTTCCTTGATGCCTACAATTGACTAGTTTTTTTTTTTTTTTTGTGGGTACCGGGGGGTCGACCTCAGGACCTCGTGCGCCAACAGGCACCCGTGCCACTGAGCGATATCACCGGCCCCTTTTTCGTATGTGGGATCCGGGAGTCGAACTCGGGCCCTTGCGCTTGCAAGGCAGGCGCTTACGCCGCTGAGCCATCTCACCGGCCCTGACTAGTTTTACTTAAGAATATTCCTACTGGTTTCATACCTGGCTGTTCCATGAGGATGTGTTCCAGTCGGAGCAGGGATCAAATGAATCCCATTTTTGAGTAGAGAGTGCCCCTGAGCAGCAACTATATGTTAATAAATAAGTTTTTCTTTTGCACCTTCTGCAGCAAGTATTGCAGTAGGGTCTGGAGATTCAACTATAAGCTAAACATAGCTGGTACTTGAAGCCCTAAAATTTTACCAAGTAGGAGCTAAGAGACAGAGAAATAGACAAAGTAATAGGACTGCAAAGCTCTGTGTTTTATAGGAGATTTCTTCAGAACAAAGATACAGTTAACAGGCCACTGGATTACCATCTGCCATGTTTCACAGAACTAGAAACACATCCACAGCTAATGACCTCTCCCCTATGGCTGATAAAGTACATCCATCTCCAGTGACTGTCATATGTGATACCATCCTTGACCTATCCTGTCTTGCCCCTCAGTTCCAAGGTCCAGGCTGCAAACAATCCTTGGCTTTAAACACTCTTCTGCTATGTCTCCCCAATTCCCTGCTTGCCCTGACAGCATTACATTTACTGTCCTGTATTAATGAGCAATGGGATCGTGTCAGTCCCTCTACTGTACTGAATGTTCCCCAGTGCTGGAATGAACCAATGCTTATGAGTATCCTCAGGGCTTAGAAAATGTAATGCCCCCTAATAGGTGCTTAGCAAAGATTGCTGAAATAAAAGAAAAGATCAAGACTGAAATATCTTATTTCTCTGCCGGCATAGCTAACATGGTAGCCACTAGTCATATGTAGTAATTTAAATATAATTAATCAAATTACATTCAGCTCCTTAGCCACACTAGCCATATTTCAAATGCTCGGTGGTCACGTGGCTACTGGCTACTGTGTTAGCTCAGAACAGACATTTCCATCGTTGTCGAAAGTTCTACAGAACAATGCTAGTATGGATCTTTATAAAATAAAGCTACACTGTGAACATATTATTGCTTAGTGACTAGAACTGTTATTCCTGATGTTCTACAGAGATGCTTAATTCAATAAAATACAGCAAACATTTATTTAGGAACTTTTCTGTGTGCAGTACCAGGTTAGGCCCAGCAGATTCAAAGAGCAATGAGCCTCAAATGTTGACCCTCAAGAATTTCATAAACCAGTCTGCAAAGCAAAACATACCACATCGGTCAATAGTCAGCCGCAATTCAATGCAAAAATAATAAGGAAAGCTGTAAGAGTGTGCCACCATTAATTCAAATTGGAAAATGGAGTGAAATTTAAGCTCTAGCAGTATTTAGGTAAAGCACTGGTGCTTGAGATATTCCTTGCAGACAAGGAGGATTTTAACAGGCAAAAAGGAGCTACCCCAGATTCAAAATGTATACCAAGGAAAAATGAAGACTATTCAAGAATGACAGATGTTTGGGGTACGGAAGTATTAAGTATAAGAGACACCATGGCAAAATATAAGGCCAGAGACCAGAATGCATCAAACCCCTACAGGTCCCAGTTAAAGGGTCAGAATTCCTTGAGTAGGAAATTGAGCATGGCTCCAGTAAGTCCCAGGGTAGAAGGTACTTTCATACTTCACTATTGACAGTACCTTTTCCTCTTAAATTTTCTGAGCCTGGAGAAATAGTCTAAGAGAAAAATGAAAAACAGACAGAAACTGGTTCTTTCAACAACCATCAAGTGTTATGGGATTCCTAAACACTTAGCAAAGAAGGAGAAAATACCTGTATTGATGTCAACCTATTCAATAAAACTACATTGGAATTCCAATAATAGTGAGGCTCTGGGGTCCAAAAACATCATCTCGCCGTTAAGGAGTTAAGTCACACTCCAAGATCTGATGCATCCCAAGAAACCCCTGGCACAATGGTACTCTGAGCCTGGCCAGCGGCACCACTGTTTCAGCAGATCATATCCTTCCGTCTCCGACTTACTCTCCAGGTGCAGTTCTGGATAAAGATGTGGAGATGTGGACTTGTCAGACAGCCCTAATCTACTAATGACATCAAAACTTTTTTAGTTCTCAGCAAAGATCTTTGCTGCTTTTTGCTGAAATGAGCTATTTATGTGAAACAACTTAAAAGACTGGGTATTTCATAAGACAGTTTTTTTAATACCAACTAAATTGTTACACAAAAGATTTCCCTTTTGAGGTAAACATTTCACCCAGCACATTATTTTAACACTGCTAAAGAGACAGGCCTGTATTTAGCCCATAAGGTGGGCCACGTTTACAAGGTTTGCTATACTCAGGTAGGTTTTCAAAGGTTGGAAGAACTTTCTTGAAAAGACATAATGTCACCTACAATCACGAAATAGACAAAGATACTAACTGGGCAAAGAGAGAGGCATTTACCTGCTGGGAACTAAGAAATAGGGAAGGCCCAAGAAAGAGGCCCAATTTGGAAGTGGATGGGATGGGCATCAACAAAAGCTTAAATTTTTCTTTCGGGGGACAGACAAGACACCGTACAATTCCTGAGTCACTTTGGCATCCGTTCCAATCTTGTTTTAACCAACAGTCTTTTTTATGGCTCTGTTTTTTTCATAACCCAAGGAACTACTCAACAGCCACACATAGATGGGGGTGGCAGTGACAGAGATTGCACCCAGCAAGCATCCATCACCTTCCTCTGCTTGCATCCACACAGCCACGCAGTGCATCTCTCACGGTGTCTCTATTATAACTGACAACGGCTTTAACACTGTCTCATTATAAAACAATGATTTTAACTTTCAAATCTCCCAAGAGAGTAGTCAAGATACACCCGGACTTATAAACAGAAAACAAACTGGAATGGATGAGATTTGCACACAACTGAGGCTGCCAATGTCTGTGTGGCCAACCATTCGTTGTGGCACTGTTTAGGCCACCACAGGTCTGACCGGCTGCATAAACTACTTGGACTCTTATGCAATAGCTGCTGTACCAATTCTCACGTTGCTTGTACAAAGGCCAATTTCTCAAGTGCCAAAGAACTCCAAATGGGGCATTAATATCCACACCATCATCTGCAAAAGTGATTAGCCAAAGCTTATAAAAGAATAACTATTGGGCCCAGTCCCAGGCACACTTCCCCACTGTACTAGCCAGAGAAGCATGACTATCTCACACAGATTTAACCCTTAAAGAGTTCTGGAAGGAACATTACAACATCTTTTCCAGTATGGGGTTAGCTGACAGATCCTGGGCCAATGTCTCTCTGAGGACACTGAAATCTGCCTGTACACTGGAGAGTGACTTTGAAGGCTGTGTAGAGGAGCCTGAGCCTTCGACAACGTGAGCTACAACCAGCCCTTGGGAACGCATTGAGTTCCTAACTCAAGGCCCACTATGCTGGCTAAGGCCCTATGTGCTTTGCTGTTGAGCTCAGTAAACCATACATGCGATGTTCTCAATGTTGCCTTTGCCTATAAAAGCAATCCCTTCGTGGCTGATCAATTCACTTATTTATACAGTAGTCTACAGGGTATGGGGTTGTTTCATTCATTCCTCCTGTTCTTTGTGATAGAGAAATAATTAAATCCAGAAAGCCCTGTTCTAAAGGTCATGGGCAAAGGCCACACCATACTCTGACCTAGCAACTCCATTTTTTACCATCTTTCCTCCAACAATAAAAGCAGGCCCATGAGGGTGGATACTGCAGTTCGAATGTCAAAGAGCTAGACACAGCCAGGTAGCAGAAGTATCACAAGTTCAAGCTCAGCCTAGACAACTGAGTGAGACCCTGTTTCAAAATAAAAATAAAAGAGCTGGGCATATAGCTCAATGCAGAAGCTCTGCGTTCAATGGGAGGGAGACAGCTGGACGCAACGTAAATGGCCATCAGTGGGGAATTGTTTGCATAGAGTATGATATATCTATATTACAGAGTGATGTGTGATTTTTTAAAAAGAAGGATTTCTACGCGCTGACTCAGATGGATATCAATACTATCAATAAAGGAATAACGTCACCAAAGAACAAACTGCGTGTATGTGTGTGTTTGTGTGTGTGCCCAGAAGTTAGACTGGTTACCTCAGGGAGGCGGGACTGGAGAAAAGCAATTTTTCCACTGATTGATTTGCGACAACAAGCATGCTGTTTATAAAATATAAAGAAAAATTAATGATACGAAAATTAAATACTGAGGAAAAGAAGTGATGTAAATGACTAAGCAGATCTGTAACACAGTTTCATAATCCTACACATCACCATGACAGACAACAATAAAAGCTGATCTTTCCTGAACTCCTCATTCAGTTCCAGCGATGGGCTTCACAGATTCTGATAGACAAAGAGCACACTTCACTCCTCCTACTTATCTTCTCCCTCCCTCCCTCCCTCCCTCTTCCAACTGCGCGACTTCTCAGAGCATCCTGCTCTGCCCTGGGTGGCTGGCAGTGGGAAGCAGTACAGAGGGACTCTGGAGATGTCTGGGAGGTGCTCACAGCTCCAACTGCTTTAGCTTCCAGGACCCAACCCCAGCCCAACAATGGCTCAGGAAAGAGGAAAATAAAGGCAGAGCGGCATCGTATTACATTTTTAAATTATTAGAGAAGTTCACTGGAACACAGTAAGGCAAAGCAGGAAATGCAAGTTGTGTGGGCATAATAATTATTTTTGGTATCAGCTTTACATCTCATCTCCATAGCAATTAAACTGTAAAACAAAACAAGTTAGGAGGGATGCCAAAGGATTCCAGTAATAAGCCGAAGCATGTTAATGATCTTCAAATGTGACCCAGCACTTAGAAGCCACATGCAATCTTCAGCTTGTCAAGCCTAAATAAAACTCAAAGAACTATCGGAATATACAATTAATGTGCCTTTTGACTTCTGTAAAAGGTTAAAAAAAGACAAAAAGAGAGGATTCAAAGATAAAGCTCTCAAGTTTCTGCAGTCCCTTTTTCTGTCCTCATCTGGAGCCAGAGCAAACATGAGCTGAACAAAAAGCGTAAGAGGCTTGGCAGATGTTCTGACCTCCACTCGACATTACAGAAACTAAAAGCTTCATCGTCAAAATGTGTCAAAGTTTCACTATAATGCATCTTATTTTCTCTTCGTTCTGATTCTTTTAAAGGCATTACTCAGTGTAAAAAAGATTTTGCTTCCTTTTCATTGATCTCAAGTCTCCCCACCTGCCAACTACGCCAAGTACACAAGAAGAACAGAGAGAGGGAAAGAGAAGGCTGTGGCAAACGGAGAGATGGAGGGGTCTCCAGACAGAAAGGGAAGCCAGGAGAAGGCGGAATTTATCTGTGTCCAGGGGCAGAGATGGGAAGGCAGCAAGTCTCGCCAGACAGAACTTCAATGGGGTGTGACAAAGAACACCCCCTCTATGCCAAGGGAAAAGACATTCTGACCAGGGAAAAGAAGAGATTTTAAAAATTAAAAACTAAGGCAGAAGAGCTGTTACTCTGCTCCAAAATTTTAAATAATGAGCTTAACTGTATTAAGATACAGATTTGAAATTAACTGTAAGAGCTATTAAGTTATAATTCAAGATGAAATTCCAACCCAGATAAATGCAACTTCATTTTTAAGAGTAAATCTCAAATCACAGTTCACTTCAAATTCTTTATGAAAGCACCCCCAGAAATGACAATCTGAATGAACTAGATTAAATGCAAGGAAGAAGAAAAAAAGGTTGCAAAGTTAAGAAAATCTTTCGAATAATTAGTCCCATCTCCCAGACAAAAAACTACATATATATGTTATGCATATGTGTATGCATGCATATTCTGTAATCTAACATATTTGTGTTGCATTGCAACCCTTTCTACTGTTTTAAGTAGTTAGCAATTTAACTCTTTACGTAAGCATATGTGAGGTGAAGCTCTGTTGACTAATCTTGCTAAGCTAGCCACGATACTGCAACATTTACCTGAAACAATGATTTGTACAGACTTGGGGCCAACCCACATGTCATTAACTAGGCATCTCCCATTTTGTCATTTCCAACCTGAACTATAATCAATATCACCTGTGTGTTTCAGGGCTGACAAAACACAAAGTAAAGGGAAATAAAATCCAATCTACCACAATTGTTATGACAAATGGTTAAAAAAAAAAAAAAGAGAGAGCACTTAAAATTTGCTCATTCATAGTTAAGAAACCTTTTAGGGTTACATAAATCTGTCAGGTCAAATGTCATGGTCATTGACTACCTAATAATTCTGCCTTTTATTATTTTATACGTGCTCTACAGCAGTGGTTCTCAAACAAGAACAATTTTGCCCACCTTCCTTGGAAACAAGTGGCATGATCTGGAACGACATTTGACTGTCCCAATGGGGGGATGTCCTAGTCTGCACAGTCAGAAAGGACAAAAAGAAATTAGAGAGTCTTTTCACTGTATTTATCTTTTCCTAATAATCTTCAAGCCCATATCTTACCTCTAAAAATTAAATTTCTAAACTTAATCATACTTGGGATGCTCACTGTTAAGGCCCAGTGTCATGCAGTCTGGCTTGACTAAAATGTTTAATTTCTTTCTAACACATATTCAGTTCTTAGGGGGTTTATTCCTTTCATCTAATCATTTGTTGGTGACAATTCTATTATTCTCTATTTCAATATGAAATCAAACTATTGCATACTCTCTTACATTATCATCCTTTGAAGGAAGGTATTATAGAAAACCCATTTCCACAATTTTAAATGGCACTGCATATCCCACGCATGCTTTCATCCACAAACAGCCCATTTCCAATAAATAAAAAAAGAAAGAAGAAAAATCTTCTGACGCACATTGGTATGGTTTTCCCTCTTCAACGTGATGGTAGGTGTGTGAACCATGTGAGACTCATTTTGTCAAACTGGAATTTCCCTGTCACCACAATCTACAATAGCAGCTCTTAATGCTTAGCTCTCGAAGCTGTTAGGAAGTCATCTATGATAGCAGACATCAATCCAGCTAGTGAGAATCAACCTCCACCTCCTACCCCTGCCCGCAAACACCCTCTCTACCCTGCCCTTATTTTCCCTCTTCCTTCCCTTCCTAAACCAAACTATAAGGGCACAGGGAGGAGGAGTTCCCAATTCTTTATTAAGAGTGTTCTGCTGAAGTCTCTGAGCAGACTTGCAATAAAGAAACACGTACTTTTACCTTTACTTCAACATTTCCCAATCTTCCTTGGCCATAAAAAACCTGTTAACACAGCCTGGTTAAATAATGTTGCAGGTGTAGACCTTGGGACATCTCTCTCTGAGCAGCCAATTAGCCACATACCAGAAACTTCCTGAGAATCAGTCCCAAAGTGGTAAAAAACTCAATTCTGCACCAATGGTATTTTTTTTGCATAGAGGAGCTCTACTCCCAGAAGTTAATGCAAGGGGAAAAAAAAGAAAAACCCCACAGTGAAACCTTTTAAATCTAGGTAACTAACAGTAAAAATGGCTGTAAAACTCTCTCAATGTCTGAAATTAATTCCTGTAGTAAATGTCCCCATGAAAAAAGACATACATCATACCTGTGAGGTGCAGAGACATAAATTCACAATTAGTTATGATAAATGGTTAGACTAGCAGCTTTTCTGATGAATAACTCTGTCTCGATCAAATTCCAAGACTATAAACACAGATTCTGATAACTGTATTTATGACCACTATTTTCAAGACAAAAATCTAAAATCAATTAATGTATTTCTAATTATTATATTTCCTGTCCACCCAGTGCATAAATCTACTGTACTTTTCTGTAATGAGAGCTCAAAATAAAATATCAAGTATTCACCTTCATTTGCAATTCAAGCATCCAACAGCGCACTTGAAGAGTCTCTGAATACTGAAAGGTATATGTTTTCCACATTTTACCTTAAAGCTTGACCTAATTTATTAAAATAGCTTACAACACACCAAAATGCTCTTAATGTTCTCTGAAACATATTCTACAAGACCCAGTGCTCAGTTGGAACTAACTTTAGGCAAATTTGTTAAAGTAACAATCTATATGTTTTGGGGTTGTCTGCATGAGGAAAATTTGAAAATCATATGTACCATAAGAAAATAATCATATGTTTGAATAAGCCAAAAAGCAATGAGAATATGGTATAACTTTCATACCACTAAAAATTACTTTTGAAGAATGAAATTTGATAATTCTACTTTCTAAACAAATGTTTTAATAATTGAAAGCTATTTATTAGCAATTTGAATTAGGAAAACATTTTAAAGAAATAATGGTTTTAAATAATACATTTGTGTAAGAACATGTTTTCTTCTTTCATTTTTTTATTTTTTATTTTTTTCATAGAAGATGAAAGAAACCAACAAGTAATCAAATAATCCTAATACAATCATAAGTGTTCTAGTAAAGATAGATGCAGTGTGGACCACAGAGGAAAATGTTATCACAATGTCACAAAAGAGACAGTTTTTGGTTTGCCTTTTCTGGTACTGGGGATCAAATCCAGAGCCTCATGCATGGTGGCAAACACTCTTACCAGAGTTATCTCTCCAGCGCAAGAGATGGATTTTTTAAAAAAGAATATTAGCCAAGCAAAACACAGGACTTCCTGGTGGAAATCTGGCCCAGCTCTGGGTTTTTCTCCTACCTCAGACTGCCAAAAACCCCATCCAGTTCTGGATTCTAAAATAGGATGCAAAAACTGTCCTGGACTGACCTGGTCTCCTGGGGATATTGGGATTATGTCAACAGTAGCACATACCTGCACATTTTCCATCTTCTGGACCATTTCTGGGCATTATTATGAATTTTTAGGAACTATGAACAGTTTTAGAAATAAATAAGGGTAGGAGGCCATGAGGACTAAATAAGAAGTAAACCTCTTGAGAAAGGCCTTTTTTTTTTTTTTTTTTTTTTTTTTTAACCAATCTGACCTCTTCAAGCCTGGACAAGAGCCCAAGGAGATTCTGTATTAACAGTTAAATAATGTTAACTGTTACCAAGTGAAACCATCAGATCTTCAGACTCTTTTTTATTATTTGATCTTTATTTCCACCACAGAAATGTGAAATCCCAAATCTACAACTTTTACAGATAGACAAAAACCTGGAAAAAGTATTAATCTAAGATGTTAGATTCAGAATCTAAGAGAAAATTTAAAGGAAAAAAAAAAAAATCACCAAAAGCAAAGTCTCTTTTCAACAGCGTGGACTGAGGAAACTTGCAGGGGGGCACCAGTCATAGGGATTGAACTCAGGGCCTCACACACGCCAAGCAAGCAAACACTCTACCACTAAGCTACATCCCCAGACCTAAGAAATTCCTTTTGAATAACTCCGGGATTGTGAAAGAATTCAGGGCAGGGAAAGGATGCTAAGATAATGACAACATTTCTTTGGGGAGAAAAGTACTTCTCATATGACTTTCATCTTCCAAATAGTGATAACAGAGGAAACTGGAATAACACACATCTATGCACAAGTTAATTGGATGTGCCAATACACTGGGATAAGACCTTAGCATTCCAATTTTAAGAAAATACATTGGTAGGTGGGCCTGCCATATAAATGATTGAATACATCCTCAAACTCTTTGAAGATGCAGGGGTAGATCTAGGGGTCCACAAAGAATACCATGATTATCACTTTAGATCTCAGTATGTTTAACCTTCGAAGTCAATGGCTGTCACTAGTAATAAAATTTCATTTTCAAAAGAGATTTTTGAGTTCCCTGGGGATAGAGACCACATAAATCTATCTTTAAGTTCAAACACATGCAAGCAGGCAGGGAACCATTGGCTCTGAGATAACTCCACCACAACACAGAGTGAGGAATCTATTCTGAGAGGAAACTGTGGCCATAATTAAAACATTTTTATGTAACTCATCAAAAATTAAGATGGTGACACTTGACAAAAAGTTAGAGGATGATGGCCCATCAATCACCATTCAGGCCTCTATCGTTTTCCACTCCCTTTGTTAAAGATGCTCACCTAAGAAACTGCCGTCCCCTGTCCAGCCTGGAAGTGACTTGTCAAGATTTGTAATTGGAGAACTATAAATTTTCTCATGGTACTGCTGCCGCTCGACCAGCTGATTCTTCAGGGTCCTTCATGGTTAGCAATACTAAAATGGATATTATTTCGTGACAGCCTTTTAGATCAAAGAGTTGACACATGGAATAGTCATTGGGGACCTCAAAAATAAAACAGTAATAATAAAAGTAATTCCACCACCTCTTTACAGCAGCACAGCCAGCTTGCATCACCTTCACGTGACATGAGAGGTAGGCTTTTCACCATGACCGGAAGCGTGTTTCGCTCCTTTACAGCTTCATGCACAGGCTTCAAGAGTGGTCAACCTGCCGAGCTCTCGAGTCTCCTCTCTGATCTCCAAAGCAGAATGAGCACCGCTACACCCACTTGATTCTCTAAAACCCTAGCCATCCTGCACAACACAGCTTCTTGTGGTCCTGCTGCAGAATAGTCACTCAGTTAACAATCTTCATCAGTAACAGGCTAGAAAAGTTCAAATCTCACAGCATCGTGCGGACCGACTGCACAGCAGCAACTTTAAATCTGGTGGGACTCGAGAACAGGGTTTCTCAGCCTTGGCACTGCTGGCATTTGGAGGCAAGTAATTTTCCCGTGTGTGTGCGCGTGTGGAGGGAGCTGGTGTGTGCACTGCAAGACACTGAACAGCACTGTGGACTTCTGTCCACTAAATACCAATTCCCCACACAATCACCCCCAATTGTGGCAATCAAAAAGCATCTCCAACATTTGTCAGATGCACACTAATGGGACAAAATGACCCTCCAGTTAAGAACTGCTTCTCTAGCATGACAGAAATTTTATTCTGTGCCAGAATACTAACCTAGAAGTTTCCCAAATCTAACTAAAAGTAGCAGAAGCCAGGCACAGTGGCACATGCCTGTAATCCCTGCCCTTCAGGAGGCTGAGGCAGGAGGATTTCAACTTCCAGCCCATTCTGGGCAATTTAGTGACTTAGCAAAACTCTGTCTAAAAAATATAAAGGGCTAGTGGAGTAGCTCGGTGTGAAAGTCCTGGGTTCAGTCCCCAGGACCACACAGAAATACAGAGATAGATAGATAGATAGATAGATAGATAGATAGATAGATAGATAGATAGATAGATAGACAGACAGACAGACAGACAGACAGACAGACAGACAGACAGACAGACAGAAGATAGTCAGATAGAGATAGATAGACTGATAGGTTGATTGATTGATTCTAAGAGTGATTTTAGATGCATCATTTAATCTTTCAGAGTTCTGCTGAGTCCATGCCCTCTTCCCTCTACCCGAAATGCTTATTCATACCTCATATATCCATAGGGCACAGTCCCTTCCTTATATTTACCTCTCTGCTCCAGCATCATCAGAGAAGTCTCTCCAGACTAAAAAAGCCACGCCCCCACCTTCCTCACTCTTGACAGCACAACCTCATTTTATCTCATAGTGCCATGTGCCCAGGCTCCACGTTACATGCTGCGCATCCATGCCCATCACGTAGGAATGGAACTGTATTTTGCTCTCTGTTATAGTCCTAATGTTTAGAACTGTGCTTGCCACCTGGCCAGCATCTGATGAACACTGCCTCAGTGGAGACTCAATGAATAAAGACGAGCCAGAGGAATCCACCTGCCTTAACACACACCCCACTCACTCTAAGTTCCTGATCAAGTTAGCCAAAGATACAGAACCTTGGCAAAAGCAATGCTTAGGAGCGATGACTTTCTTTAACTTCCTGAGTCACCCAAAGGGAAGGGGGAATGGTCTGCCTGTGCCCTTTCTAGATCTGAGGTTTGTTTAGTTGAGGCACTATGCTAGTTTTAGAGAAAAATCTTACATCGACATCTGCACCTAATGCTTTCCATTTAGAAAGTTTGCAAGAGCCACACTGTCTCACTTCTCAGACTTAGCTTCAATAGATGGGAAGGCAGAGTGGGCCAATAAGGTAGTCCCCGAAAGGTCTCTGACATGTTCCCCTGGAAGTCACTTCCCCATCTACACAAACCTCATAGGTATGGTTGCTGTGAGCATCAATAAGAGACAGGTAGAAGCATGAAGGCACATGCCTCTAGTCTCAGCTAAGCAGGAGGCTGAGACCAACCAGCAGGGACAAGGTAGCGAGACCCTGTCTCAAAAACAACAAAGAGAAGTTGGCCCAGTGCTTGGGACACAGGCTATGCCCAATAAATGTTAACCTGTAACATCTCCCTCCTCTAAACACCACTTGCAGCGAGGACAAAAGTATTTTATCACCTGTAGAAAAGGGCAGCCACTGGCTACCTGTGGCTACTGAAGGCTTGAAATTGGCTACTGTGAGGAGGAAATGAATTTTCAACTTCATTTCATTTTAATTAGTTTAAATAGCCACAAAATGATCACTGCTATAGAGATAGGCAAAGCAGTTCTGAATACTATAAATGACTCTCAAAGCATATTTTTATTCTTTGCAAAGATGTCAGTGTTTTAGTCAGCTTTCCCACTGCTTAACAAAATATCAAATACCCACAAGTAAAAAGAGGAGAGGCTTGTTTGGTTCACTGTTTCAGGGGTCAGTCCATGGTCAGCTGGCTCCTAGGCAGAAACATTATGGTAGAAGGGCAGGGCAAAGTAAAGCTGCTTAGTTCAGGGGGCCAGGAAGCAGAGCAGAGGAACAGTGACAGAGGAAGGGGCCAGGGACCTTATTTAGTACCCAAGGTCCCGCCTCCAAGACCCATCCAGATACACCCAGAATTGTGCTTTACTAATCCCCTAGGGGGCTCCCAAGCCAATCAAATTAAGCTTAGCGATCATATTAGCCTTCTGAAATCAAAATTCTATTACAAAAGTAAACAATTTTCTTTTCCATGATTTCTTCTATTATTAAGTGCCACTGGGTTACATAGTGAGAAAGATGGTAAGAGTAGAGACCATTTCCCCTGCAACCTTGGGGAAAGTGAAGTCTTGTTTGATCTAAGTTAATTATGCTAATGCCATACCTCTTACCAGTGACTGCTTTAAACATGAGCATGTGATGTGGGTTTGGCCAATGAAACATGAGGGTTGACTGGCCAGGGGTGGCAAACTCTAAAAAACATTTTGCTTGCCTTTAAACAGAGACACAAGAAAAGGACACTTTCTCTTCTTCCTCTTGACTTTATGACTCAGGTATAATCAAATTATAACTTGATTTCTAGAACTCCTGAAGCCATACAACCAAAGGAAAGTGAGTCAGAGGGACCACGCCTACTCACTAAGGATGACAAACCATCAGCAACACGAAGGATGCATCATAAAGATGGCACAATAAGGAAAAGGAGGCTGGCCAGAGATGTCCTCTGATGTGTGAGGTAATCAACTGCCCTCATTATTAAGCCATTTGCCAAGGGGTCCTTTCCAGAGGCTAAAACATCGCAAGTGATCCCAAAACAAACCTACTCCTGAAAATGACTTCCTGGAGGTTTCAGGAGAAAAATCCTTGTAATACTGCTCAGTGCAGTATACTCATATAACAAAGGGAAGCAAATCTTGACAAGTTCTTTCTGGCACAGCAGGTGAAAAGCCCAAATGGCTCCAAGTGTAGAAACTTCCTTTTCACACCCTAGTGGATGGTGAGAGAAAGGGCAATCTTTACACGAAAAGAATGTTATAAGATAGCTCATTAGAAGGTGGTGTAAGAATGTAAAAGCCACAGGACCTTCCAAAAGTGTCAAAATCACTCCTCAAGAGGAGCATGTGGACTATGTACTTAACAACAGTGAGAAGAAAATATCTCCCATTATCACAGTGAGCCCTAGAAGCAGAAATACCCTGAAAATGGCTTTGCTCATCTATGTGGATGCTTGTCAGCCTAGGAGAAGTTCACATTTCATTTTCCTGCTAAAATTTCAGAGAGACCATTCAACACTGAGTGTACTTATGGCACACACACTTTGCTAAAAGAACACTGTCCTAACACTTGGGGGAAGCGAAAACAAGGGGGAGGGGGACAGTTTGTAGGAAGAAAAGAGGCCAACAATAAAGCAGGCATAGGTATTAATGACACTTCTGCGAGCAGCAAAATTTCAGGCTGCTTCAAGGAGATTGTATGCCTCTCAAATAGCATGCAAAGTGGGAGAACATGGGTCAACATACACCAGCGGCTAGTTCCCAACTCCACGAAAGACTTTGAGATCAACTCAAGAAGAGGGCTCTAGAGCATAACAACACATCCTAAAACACGGTGAGGTCAGCACCATCACTCAGAAAATCTCTCCAACACAATAGGCAGAGATGACATTTTAAACCCTTAGCAAATCGGAGATTTCGAATGGATGGTAGAGGATAGTGTAGAGATCTAGGAGGATACTTAGGAGAGCCCAAGATAAAGGAAAGAGGTTCTAGGGCCTTGCCAGGGAGATTGGGCCAGGAATGAATTTTAGGACTGTTAACTATTTATACAGCTATACCAGAGCCAGAACTTAAAAGAAGCTATGATTTCTTTCTAAGTCAAGGCACTTGGGGGCTGCAGAGATGGCTCAGCCGCGTAAGCGCCTGCCTGGCAAGCACGAGGGCCCAAGTTCGACTCCCAGAACCCACATACAAAAAAAGGGCCGGTGATATCGCTCAGCAGCACGGGCGCCTGCTGGCGCGTGAGGTCCTGAGGTCGACCCCCGGTACCCACAAAAATAAATAAATAAGTAAATAAATAAATAAATAAATAAAGGCACTAAACATATTCCCATTGCAGGACAAAACCAATTCAAGGAAAGTCCATAACCTTTGTCATTTTTCACATTACAGATTAGTTTAATTGTACAGCAAATAATAGGAGGCTTTTTCAATCCTTCCAAGATGGTGATAGTATCTCCTACAACAGAAAAACTATTTTTGCTCTACTGGAAGGTCAGCTGTACTAATCACTAAACTTTTTCCCTAAACTGACTTACTTCTCATAAAATCTTAAATAACAGGTTCAGAGGAAACTATGCACCAAAACAGAAAACTAGCAGCGCTTGCCGGATAGGAAGAGTAGCAGGAAAGAATGCGATCCACAAGGGCAAATTCTAAGGTACTCTACTAGAAGACTCAACGCCAGTCGTATCTCTGTTTGTCAATAAAAAAATAATATACTAGCAAGAAATAAAGACGTAGTAAAGACATGTTAGTACCAAACTCCTTCTCTTTGATTATGGAAACAACAAAGAAATGACTTCATTATTTTACAGTCAAATATTTATATCACAGTAGTTATGTTTCATATACATAAAATCACATTTAATGCTAAACTTAGTGAAGTTATTGTATCTTATAATGATAGTAACAGAAAGTGAGGATTCCAGAAGCTACCAGAAAAATTCCTCAAGAAGTCAAAGTTCTATATTACATACAGATGACAGTTAAGTTTCTTAATCTACAAAAAGTCTTGGCTACATAATGGAAAATGGGGTTTAAACTAAATGAAACATAGGAACTATAAATTTTAGTAGCATGAAACAACCAAGAAGACACTGTACACTACTCGCTTTGCTACTGGTCTTAAATAGGGCCTTAAAAAGTTACCAGCTGAGTGGCAGAGGCGAGGATCATTTCAGGTCAGCCACAAATCACTGAAGAATGACATACCACTTCAGGTGCTAAAGTTGGGATCAGAAACTTCCAGAAGTTGGGCCACTGGGCATGCCCAGCCCCGCCCCTTCCAGCCTCTCTTTTGTTTCGCAACCATGAAAAGTAAGTAACTTCCTTTGTCACACTCACCTGCCATGATGGAAAGTCTCACCACAGGCCCAGAGCACCAACCAACACACCGCAGACGGAAAACTCTGAAACTGTGAGCCACACCGAAATTTCTGTTCTTCTTAACTGATAACCTCAGGCATTTTGTCAAGCTAACAGAAAGCTAGCGTACCAGATAACAGAGCAAAATATAACCACGTAAGATGTAAAACTTTTACTCAGGTACCAGATTGACCTTATGAAAAAGGTAGTTTGTGCGTTTAAATAAGCACAGAAAATTCATTCTTTCAGCATATATTTAGAAACTTATTCCAGCTGCACACTGACAATACTAAAAGTTCATAATTCCATGAAACAGCACCCCCTTATATTTATATTGCTATGAAGATCACCTCACCAGGAGAATTGACAAGGTAAGTAATAAGAGTTCAACTCGACTGAATAGTTTCAACAAGGGAAAGGCCAACAAAGTGGTACTGAGTATGATATCTAACAATGATATTCTTTTTGTCAAAGAAACTTCTACACAGCACAGCTCAACAACATCTACAGAGAAAGCCAGAATCCTTTCCTATTTTATGTCATGAGAAAGTGGGTTTTTTGAACCAGATCGGATATAATAAATGAGTACATCTTGTTAGGTTAGAAAGAAGGACTTTAGCTTTTTTTTTTTTTTTTTTTTTTTTGTGGGTACCGGGGGTCGACCTCAGGACCTCGTGCGCCAGCAGGTGCCTGTGCCGCTGAGCGATATCACCGGCCCTTTTTTCGTATGTGGGTTCCGGGGGTCGAACTCGGGCCCTCGCGCTTGCCAGGCAGGCGCTTACGCGGCTGAGCCATCTCACCGGCCCCAGCTACGTGATTTCTTAAAAGCTAAAGTCCTGGGCTGGTGAGATGCTACGTGATTTCTTAAAAGCTAAAGTCCTGGGCTGGTGAGATGCTACGTGATTTCTTAAAAGCTAAAGTCCTGGGCTGGTGAGATGGCTCAGCGGCGTAAGCGCCTGCCTGGCAAGCGCGAGGGCCCGAGTTCGACCCCCGGAACCCACATACGAAAAAAGGGCCGGTGATATCGCTCAGCGGCACCGGCACCTGCTGACGCACGAGGTCCTGAGGTCGACCCCCGGTACCCACAAAAAAAAAAAAAAAAAGAAGAAGAAGAAGAAGAAATCACATAGCACACATAAACTGTGCTCTCTGATTAATTAGGCAAGGATTCCATTAGGTATACTTTTTCTTTGAGCTTTTAAATTACTCATGTCCTCCCTCCCACCCACCCACCCCCTTCCCAGGAAGTCAGTTTCAAAGGCTAGAACACCATCCTTTCAAATTTATGACCAGAAAAAAAGATGTTTGACTTTGATCCATCGTAGATATGAAAAATACATACTTATTATATATAACTCTATGCCTTTTGTAGGGCCCACTAAATTTATAGATTAATGAATATAAGGATTTATGTTATGTCCAGTAAATACTGACCTTATCTCTGCCTGGGTCAATATTTACTGCTTTGCTCAATAAATTTTCATGTTCATTTTCAAACTAAGTCAATATCAGTTCATTAATTTCTGCTGGTTCATATCAGCATTTTATAAAATTTGAATTGCCAGTGAAAATGTTCCACCTAAAAAATTTAGATACAGCCAATTAAAAGACAAAAAGGTACTTACTTTCCTACTGGCTTCCCTTGTAGGCTTTTTTGTTACTTTTTTCTTTCCCCCTTTCATTTCTTGCTCCCCTTAAAACTGTCACAAACAAAAAGTGCCTGAATTTGATATAATTCAGCTATCTATTCTAAAATAAAAGGAGCACTTAAAAATTATGGATTCAGTGGTATAAAAAATTTAAATACTGTACATATATAGTTAGTTCTACAAGATACTAAAATATTTTAGACACAAAAATATACACAGGCAACATCTCTCATTTCTCAGTGAGAACTATGGGTCAGCTTTAGCTAACAGGGTTACTTCCTCATACTGGTTTCATTCAGTCAGCAATAACTATCAACTTGTGTATAATGGGACCATATTGCCCATATTATTTTAAAGCATCTTGCAGCTCAACCTATGTTATTTTGGTGAATGCTGCATAAGCACTTCAGCATAAAGATACACTGTAACCACCAGTTGCCTAGTGATAGTCACTTAGACTTTTAAACACGGTGCCACTTGTAGGGCAACCACAAGTATTTCTGAGAATGTCTAAAAGTAGAAGTAATAGATGAAAGATTCTCAATAGTTAACATCTTCATAGATATTGCCAAAAAAGCCTCCAAAAGGCTCCTTTAACCTGCCACCTTCAGGATCCATTTAAAGCATTTCATGTAATCATGTTTCACATGCTTCATTGTAGATTGAATTGAAATTCTTATCACTGGTGTGTATTACTTCACACCAATACAGCACTGAACTACATTTCATCTGCCTAAGATGCTGTCCAAAGGTCACAAGGACCCTACGGAATGTGTTAATGTTCTCTTATAATACTGTATATGTTAGCATCCACTAAGTTTACAAACACTCATGAAACCATCTGTAGAGAGAGGTTTTTAAAAGGAGAAAAAAATCTATGTTGAGAAAAAAAATTAAACAGTAAGAGGAAAAAAAAGCCAGATTTGGCCAACTATTGTAAGATACTCAAGGTACCTTAAGCATATGGCAACACATTTTTCTCTTTTATACATATAGTCCTGATTAGTGTGTGGCCATATGTGTTTTTTCTCACCCAAAACATCCCTGTACAAAAGGAAAACAGTACCTGTAGAAAGACACAGTTTGTTCAACAATTATTCCCTCCCTTGAGGCCCTCCCTGTCCCAAAACATTTAGGTAGGGACAGGGAAATACAAAGATTAATTACAGGCAAAGATTCAATTCAAAGAACAAAAAGTCTAAAGAATATTAAGAAATCTGGACAAAACATACCACATCTCAGTAAGGCCCAGTACATTTTTTTCATCTTTATAACAAACCCACCAGTCCTCTCAATTACTAAATGCAATGCCATCTGGAATAGTCCTGAACAATCCTCTTTGCTTTCTCTTCCATGTACAAAGAGTAATAAATTCCCACTGGGTCTTTCCTTTTCTCTCTCAAAT
This sequence comes from Erethizon dorsatum, assembly GCA_028451465.1. Lineage (NCBI taxonomy): Eukaryota > Metazoa > Chordata > Mammalia > Rodentia > Erethizontidae > Erethizon > Erethizon dorsatum. The sequence continues at coordinate 92,555,968 of CM051825.1, read as the reverse complement.
GCCCCATGATATAATTTTGTCATTTCTCATCCTGCCCTCTTCTTCCTGACACCAATCCCCAACCCTACAGCACTCAAACAGCAGGCCAACTATTGTCCGTTTCCACCTCGAAACCATTCTGGAGCTCCCTGCTAGCTCCAGGAAGAAGCTCTCGGTCACTACTAGAATACTGTTGGCCCCTGCATGCTCCAAATCCGACATTCTGCATTTTCACCCTAACTTCACCCTGCCATGTGCTACAGTGCTTTTGCGTCCCCAGTCACTGCCGGAGCATTTCATGCCTCAGGGCCTTTGCCCAGCCTGGCAAATACCTGCCCATCTTTAAAGGCAGGGATCCAGCAACAGCAATTCCAAAAGGATCTTCTCTGGCCCTGTCTCTGATAGCACAGGCCTGGCCTAGAGTAAGCAGTTAGTAAGTGCAGTGAACAAGGAACTTCTACTTAAAAACGAGTCACAGTAATAGGGATATATAAAGATGGAAATTAACTGTAAAAAGTAAACAGGAGACTCTAGAGTTAGCGGAGACACACATCAAGGTCAAGCATGAGGCAAAGGCAGCCTGGAAGGTGGGGCGCCACAGGACGAATTCGGGTTGATTCCCCACACTGGCATGGGTGCGTGAGATGAGAAGGTGTCTGCCACAGGGAGAATGCGTCTTGGGAAATTACTTCTTTATAAGCCTTTGTAGGAGGCTTGAGGAGAGGCGAATAATACAACAATATTAACATTAAACCTGGAGATTCCAGTGTCTTCCATTCTTCTGGTGACAAAAGCAGACTTCTGCAGGCATGCATATTTGCATTTGTTCTGCACAGACATTCTTAAAAATAGACATGGAAATATAATTCGAAAGAATTTAATTATAGCTTCGGTTCACCAGGGGAGAGCTTGTTACTTCAAGGGATCCAGCTGGGAAACCTTTTATAAATCACCTACTACTTCTTAAATTTCATGGCAGGACCCACCCCTCCACCTCCAGTGAGTGCAAAGTACAGATTCCGGCATGCTCTCATTTTATCTGTCCATCAGTTTGCTCACTTGGAAAGTATGCACTGAATATTCACAGTACGAGACACTGTGCACAGCACAGGAGAAAAAAAAAACAATAAGCTATAATCCTTGTCCTCAAGGATTCTACATTTAGCTGGAGAAAAGTGTGTGTGTGTGTTATAAAACAAGATGTTTACATGAACGTGTAGTGGGGTGGCAGATAATTAAGAGCCAAATGGGTAAAACATTCTCTACTGCAGGGTAGAAGCCAAAAATTATAGCAGGTGCTTACATACATGACCTCTAACTCTCAAAGCCACACTGCAAATTATGTTCTTTTATCCCCATTTTGAGCAAGACATTAACCATAAGAGAGTTGGAAAAGAGCTTGGATATTCCCTGTTCCAGGAAGAAATGTCTCCTAGAAGAATCTGTTAGACCTTCATCCAGCCCGCTGCCAGAACTCCTTAAAGGGTATTTTTGTTATCACATGTTTCAATTTTGGATTCCTCTAAAGATGAGAGAATTTCCCCTTGCACTGACTCAGAAAATATTAAAGGTGAAAAAAAGGGAGAAGCTGGGAGAAAGAAGACAACCTGTTTTTCTCCAAATATCTGAGGGGAAAGAAAGAAAACAGCTTTATAAAAATGTCTCAGGTTTTCACCTGGACTTGTGCCAGATTTCTTATTTCTCTTTCCAGCAGCAGTGACCTACTCAACACGCGTTATTTTTTTGTGTAATAATTACAGAAGTTCTGGGCAAACTCCAAAATGCAGGTGCTGTCAGCACCTCAAGCAGAACAGAAAAATATCTACATCTTAGTGGGATAAACTTAGAAGAAGAAAATTTTTTTTAATATTTCCAATGAGATAGCCTGAAATGAGTACATGTTTTCCAGTGTAAGACTACATGAAATACATAAAGAGGTGGTTGACTTTCTTAACTTGTCTATGTAGGAGTAAGAAAAATGAAATCCAAAGATATAAAGAGTTTTGAAATTACAGTTATTATTAACAGATAATTTCTTATACGCCACTTTATACCTTATATGAAAGATGTTTATATCCATGTCGAACTCAAATAGTGTGGCCCTTTTTTACAGTGGACCAAATTAAGAACCCGAGAGGTAATCCATCTTCAGGTGACCACAATGGGCCTAAAACAGGTTTCTCAACTGACGGGCGCTCACATAGGAATTGTGTGATAAGCCTATTAAAAAGTCTAGTGTTCTAACATTTGGAATATAAATAGTGTGTCTGCATGATCCAAAACGATGCAGCAAAAACAAAGTAGTTTAGCTTGTCCTAGACTGAAAAATAAAATGTTAATGAACTATGGTTAGGACAATATCCTACAGATGTGCTATCCACAGCCACAAACCTCTTGCAGCCCTCTGCACCGACTGGGATGGGAGGGAATCAGAATGACCAGGTTGGCTTCAGTCAGCAATCTCCACTCCACACAAAGGCAGCCTACGGAGCAGGGCACAGCGCCCCACAATGGTAACTCCTACTCACCCCTCTGACCTATTCCCACAAACACAGCACCCTCCGCTCATTTCCCGCCTCCAGAGCCTTCTCCCAAAGCAGATCCCTGGCACCCCTGTGACTCCTGCCCACACGACTCCACGAGACTGTGCCAGCTCAAGAGAAATGCACGGAAAACAAAAAAAATCATCCCCATTTCAGAAGAGCCTGCACTTCAGGACGAAGATTGTCTCAAAACCCCAGGTTGTTCTAATGAAGGCGGCACTGGCAAACATTGGTTGTAAAGGCCCAGCCAGTACCTAACCTTTTCAGTCCACAGGCTTCTTGTCAAAAATACGCAACTCTGCAGTTGAAGCACACAAGCGCCGTAGACAATATGCAAAGTAATAAGCGTGGCTGTGGTCCAATAATACTGCATTTACACAGACAGCCTGCAGTTCGTACCTCACCCACACCTGAACTCGAGGAACACTTGCTTAGCCCTCTTTCCCAAATCCCAAGTGGGTAATTCTGTAATTCATGGTTGAGTATCTCACTTGCTTAGCTCTGGGTACTACCCAGGAATCACCTCCCGGCAAGCACGACCACCAACAGAGAACTGCAGTGAGAGCAGTGGCAGTGAGAGGAGTAATAGTGTCAGCAACAGCAGAGGGGACACGAAGTACTTATTTCACGACAGAGATGATGCTGAACTTCATACACACACATCACCTCACTTCATCCCCATAACAATCTTACGAGGGAAATATTCATTTTTCCCATATAAAGATGGGGAAACTGAGGCTCCAAGCAGTAAATGTCCTTCCAAAATCCTAACTGATAAAACTGAGATTTGAACCATGGTCTATCTACAAGACTTACAAAATTCATACTGTCACATGCCACACCTGCAAACTACAATGACAGCATCTTAGGAAGAAATGAATGCATAAGAGAATTAGAGAAGTGAGGCTACAATCTGGACCATTAAACCAATCTTCCAGACATGGCCTGCTTCCCCTTTGCTAAATTAAAAAACATTCCCCCAACAAAGAAAGAACCTTACTTCATTTGTCAGTAATTTTTCAAACACCATTTATGCTTTTAAGTATAGACCTATGACCAAGCATTCCCCATCTCATTTGTTCTGGCTTTCATTAAGGCACCAACAGCCCACCACTCTATCCCTCCTGCCCTTTCTCTGCCACTGAGTGTCTGATGGCCCTCAAGACCACTGTGGCACAAAAGGAGCGCTGACATTCCGGTCTTCTCGGACAGAACTGTGTCATGGTCAAGAAGTGCGTACAGGTTTGAAACTGAGCACCAACATGATGCCACAAGTGGAAGATTCCACACCTGACTCTCTGTGACAGGTCACAGTCAAACACAGGCACACTAAAAATCCTGTATCAAATCACCTGAGGCTATGTGTATAATGTGTGTATAAAACATAAATTAATATGTCATGTCCAGACACGGGACCCACACCCAAGATACCCCAATATGTGTAATGAAATATTCCAAAATGCAGAAACCTCCCAAGTCTGAAGCACTGCTGGTCCCAAGCGTTTCAGATAAGGGATGCTCCATCTGTGCCATCATCTAGGGTTTGTCTCATTCTTTTATTCTTCTTTCATGCTCACCATTATGTCTAGCTTTACTGGTCCTTGCACAACAGTCCATATCCCTCTGAGGGATTTAGCCTATGACTGTCCTATCCAAATTCCAGCAGTAACAATTTCATCTAAAACCGGAGTTGACAAACTACAGCCTGTGATGCCTATTCAACTGGTCACCTATTTCTGTACCGCCTATAAATTAAGAATACTTTTTGTATTTTTAAATGGTGGGGAAGGAATATCAAAAGAACAGTATTTCTTGATACAAGAAAGTTATAAAACAAGTTTCAGTGTTCACAAATAAAGTTGTACCAGAATACTGCCAGTCTGTCCGTTATTGTCTATCTCCGATTTTATGGTACAACAGCTGAGTTCAACAGCTGTGGCAAAGACCAGATGAGCTGAAAAACTTACAATACTTACTACCTATCTGTTGTTTTAAGAAAGTGCACCTTGCTCTAATTTTTTTTTTTTTTTTGGTGGGTACCGGGGGCTGACCTCAGGACCTCGCGCTTGCCAGAAAGGCACTTATGCCGCTGAGCTATCTCACCGGCCCCCTTGCTCTAAATTTGAACCATTAGCCCACCCCTTGACAGAAACAGCACCCAAATTCATACACAATACAGTCCAGAAGTACAGAGTGGAAGGATCTACTTAAGCCTACCAGAGGTAAGGACATCAATAATCGCTCCCATCCCAAAGATGGCACCACTTATGTCTATTCTTAACTGAGTAATGGGTGAAGTTTTAGGCCTTCATTTCTTCACTGCCATTTGCAATTGGAGACGCTGATAGGATATAACTTCCAATTTCCTGACTAACAGCATCATTATTCTAAATTGATGAACTGTAAATAGCAGGCCACTTTATGCTTCTTCCTGACTCATATCAGAGCCAGAAACTATAAAATTATAAATCTTCTCTGGGTTTCTTGGCAAAAAGATAGATAGCTAGACAGACAGACAGACAGACAGATAGGTATGTAATTTTGGCCTTCGTCTTTCAATTTCCTCCACTCATCAGAAATGGTGACAAAAAGGCTCTAATTGCATAATCCTAATCACAAAGAATGGGGTATGATGGAAGACTTCAGAATCGCTATCTGTTAGCAGCAAAACAAAATAGATAGGCTATTCTCCCTGTAGGGGCAGGAGATTTATCAATAGACAAAAGGATGCAAAAAGCCAATAGATAAAGTATAATTAAAGATCAGACCTATAAATTTTACACTGGCATAAATTTAACAGGATTTGCAGGTGGAAATTCAGGATTTAAGACCTGAGCATTACTATGAAAAGAGTATCTTTCAGTTCTTTATCCAATAATGCTTAATACATAAATTTATTATTAAGACTAAAACTCCACATCTCCAAGCCCTTTCATGCAAGGGACTTGAATTATTCACTGCCAAAGTATAGTAATTTCCAAAAGTACTGTATCTTCCTCGAGTATTCCTCCTTAATTAGCTGTAATCCATTTTTCATATTTTTTGAGCTTCGATGTATCTTAGAAATAACAATCCACATATCATATTTTTGGTAATTGTAGAAACCACGATCACAAAAGATCTCTACATTAATGTGAGTTGCCCTTCTCTTCTTAAAAATGTAAGAACATTATTTCCATTGTAATTTTGAACGAGTTGTAGCAATGTTCTCTCACTTACTGGTCAAAGGCTAAAAGAAAAAATAAAAATAAAACGAACCTCAATGTACTATAGAAGACTACTCAAACAGTAAGATGCGATTTGGAAATACAGTTGCATTTCCCAGATTAGAGCATGCAAGACCATTTTTGCCATGTGATGCTCTCTGATATTTAAGCATCCATTTAAGCCACTGAGACAAGCCTTGTACTTTGTGCTCCCTGAATCACAGGCAGCCAAAAGACTGGGGAGGGAGAGAGGGAGCATCTTTTGGAAAGTTCTGAGCTTGGTACAATAATTCATTAACTAGGAAAGTTCAGAAACAAATGCAAAAGGATGGGGAAAACAGGTTGAGGAAACAGGTGGGAGAGATCTATTAAGGTGCTTAACAACTCTGAGGGAGAACAGGCTTCAGTATTTCAACTTTCAGTGAACTTCAGAATGGTTTGAACAGATAAACCCAGGCGTGAAAGGGATGTAAAGTGTGCTTGTGGTTGGGTAGAAGGGGACGTCTCAGATCCCAATCAGAACAACGTACCTGAGTAGGCCCAGTACGGGTCACCAGAAGCTTTGCGCCTGCGGATCTGCACGGAGCTGCCGTGTCTGCTGTCCTGCAGGGCCCCGACGTAGCCTTCAGTCAATGCTGGAAGAGAGGGAGGCAGGCAGTGAGGCCAAGTCATCACCCCCTGTACACACCTAGGTGACCCCAAAAAGTGCAGACCTCTGAATGGCTGAAGAGCCTCCTGCTTTTGTGGGGAAACAAACAGCTGCAGGAGGGTCCAGAGCAACTCGCAGAAGCACTACTGATACCAACGGCTGACAATGTGCCTTACTTTGCACTGAGAAGCAGGGCACACTGTCTGCTTTACATGCTTTAACTTATTTAATCTGCAAAACACCACCAGGCTGTGGGGACAGTGGTCCCGATGATAAGCAAGCGAAAGCACCAAGGAGTGTATTAACCTCCACTTGCCCCGAATCGGACAACCAGTAGAACCCGAGCCTACAGTTTTGGTTCCAATTTTCATGAATAAGCATAAATCCTAGGCATAGGCCACAGGCCTCATTTGATCTTCACAGACTAGGGGTTGTTGTATCTGTTTGACAGATGGAGAAACTCAAGCTCAGAGACATTAACTGGCCCCAGGCACACAAGTGAGCAAACAGCAGATCAACAAAAGGAACATCAACATCGATGCATCAAAAGCCTGGCCTCTGCCACCCAAACACAGCCACACGAGGCCTGGGAGTCCACTCATGACAGCGTCCGTATTCCACATCCTTGGAGCCGAAAATAGCCACCTGCAGTACTGAGAACAAGAAAACCTCCATGGCCAACAATGTGCAGGGCAAAGAAGAAAAGAAACAACCCTGCTTAATGATGTATTTTAGAAATTCAAAATGAGTCCAATCCACCAAGCAGAAGCAAAAATATTCACTGCCATTCCACAGAGCTCCATCTGCCTGATACAGTGCGCAAAGCCTTCTCCTCCCCTCTTCCTCACGGATGCGAATTTCTCTTTTCATGAGCCCACACCTGAATGCACTGATGTATACGAAGACAAATACCACAGGTGCCCAGAATCCAAAATGAAAGGGAATTATACTCAAACAATACATACCACCTGACTATGTTAATATTTAAATACACCCAAACAAAATCAAGTGCACTTTTCAAAAGAAAAGAAAATAGGGAACTGTACATTCAATCTAAGATGAAGATGGAAACGGGAAAACACTACATTCTCAATTGCAAATGAGCCAATAATAACTCTTATAATGGTATTAGCTTTGATGAGAATATGACAGTAACAAAGAACAAGAAGGAAATAGGTAGAGTACTTCACACTTACACTTCAGTTGCAAACACTATCTTTAACACAAGTAATGCTTGAAAAAGAGTCCACGGAAATAAGCCCTTTAGAGGAAAATGTGGATCCAATAAACTCCAAATAAACACCTAAAAGTAAACCTATTATCACTTATATCTGCTCATGACAAAGCCAAAATCTAAGCTTTTAGATTTTTAAAAGATTGTTTTTAAAGTACAATGAAGGTTTAGGTCCCTATCATCCAATCCCTCCTATAATTTTGTAGATGAGTCATTCAGAACACTAGGAAGTTGACCATTATAAGCTTCTATAGATCAAAAATAAAGTTTTCACCTCCTAGTATAATTACTTCTCCTCTATTAAAGCATACTAAACTTATATATCTTCTGTACATATGTGAAACTTACATACCTGTTCACTGTGCTTCAAGCAGTTTTTCCCAAATTGTCTTAGACAATGAGTAAAATAATGTCCCCACCATCTGAATAATAAATGTAATTTCTATTTGGATATGTGGTTGAATCTTAGTTTCCACATCTGTAAAATGAAGCCGAAATACCAACCTCGAAGGATTGTTATGAAGACAACACAAAGAACAGAGCACCTAACTCATTATACACTGAGCAGGCGATGCTTTGTAAATACCTGAACATTGTCAAATAATATTTAGTATGGAGCCATGGGCGTAGACTAAGTCCAACCAAACCAATATATGAACATAATCACAGTAACTGAGCTTTGGCTGGTAGCAGAAAGCTCTATCGCCAAGTAACCGATTGTTGACAAACTGGTTGTCTGACTAAGCTGTTGCCTATTTAATGATTCTCCATGTCTCTAGTTCATTTTTCTATAAATCTGTCAGATGGTGATGCTGGAGTTCTCAGAACCTCCTCTGCTAGGGGGTGGGGGTGCTGCTCAATTTTGCAAATCATATTTTTTTTTCAAACTGTACTAAATTTAACTGGTCTAAGGAATTTTCCTTTTTAACACAAAGTAGTGGAAATTTGCTTCAGAATCTCAGCTTTTGTAATAATCATACCCTACTCCACTTAACTGCATATCATGGATTCACCAGCAACTCCCTGTTCCCTGCCAGCTGTAGGGTGGGCTGTGTTGGCCGTGAGTGGGTCGATCAGTGTATAACAGCAGGTGTTGGGACTCAAAGCCTCAAGGGGATGGTTAAGGACCAAGCAAGGGATCAACAGAGGAGCTAAAAGTAGCTAAGAGGAGCTAAAGCCAAGCCAGAAGACAAAGGACCAACAGATCAATTCTGTTGACAATACGTAATCCCTGGGCCAAGCCAATGAGAAGCCAGCCCTATCCTAGGCTTTACACTTGCATGAACAAATGACCTAGTAAGGCTCCCTCTTCTGTCTCCTGTATGCAACAGATCCCCCAATGACAATGAGGGTACTTTAAACAGTCACTTCAGGCCCTCATCGAGTTCTCCATCCATCACAGACACTATTGGAATATAGGTCTGACTATCATCCCCGGGCTGCTTTAAAAAACAAAGGGCCTGGACTCTCTCGCTGAAATTCAGATTTAATTGGTCTGAGGTGAGGTCCAGATGTCAGTACTTTGAAAAAGAAGTTTTCCAAGTAATTTTTTTTTTTTTTTTTAAAGAGCATCAGGGTCTGGACAGGTAGCCCAGATGAGCCGCTTAGTCCTGCCTCAACTTTCTGGGCAGCAGGTATGGGTGCCTTCCACTGTGCCTGGCTCCCGGTGATTCTATTTTGAAGCCAGACATAATCAACAAACATCCCCACTGAGCTCCTTTCTGACACTCCCAACTCCTGCCCTCACACTCTGCAACTTCACAACTAAAGTCTTCACACCAATAAAGGCTGGCCAAGCAGAAAGAACAGCCTGTTGCAAAAGTGACCACATGTGGCACCAGGTTCACAACTGAGACAAGTCTGAACTGACCCAGAACAGTTTTCTCCCCAAAGCTCCTTAACGAACCAGGGAGGAAAGTAAAGAATGGGGCTTTCTTCAGGGCTGTAAACTCCTACGAGAGCTCTCTATGAAAGACAGAATATACGATTACGATTGTAATCCCCACTACCAATCTCCCTTTTATTCCTGAAAAGGGGGGTGCTTTTCATTTCCCAGAAACTCTGAGATCACCGGGGTGGTGCAAGGGGGACCAGACCCAGTAAGGCCTCTTACTGGAGCAGCACCAGTGCCTGCAGCCAACTTCCTCCTGCTGGGAAAGCCCAACTGGGGGAAGCAGAAGCACTTCCAAGCACTGTGCTCAAAGCAGAGCTGAATTCCAACAGCTTTTAACTAGACAGCATGGAGGCTATGGGATCTGGGGTCCCACTCCCCAAGCTTCTGAAACTATTAACGGAGAAGCAAATCTACAAAGATATATCCAATCCAAGAAACAGGAAGCTGACATCAGAGGTCTTCCCATGACAGTGCAAAGCCATGGACTCCATACCCCAAGGAGCAGGCACCTGACCTTCACAGCCACACACATTCATCACATCACACAGGCCTGGGGATCTGGGCCAAGCAGGAAGATGCCTGCCGAAAGTTAAGCCACTTGGTACGAAAATATAAGGTGTGGTACTGCTGAAGACACAGCAGTGGACAGGTGGTAAGAGAGGCGGCAGGGCCATCCCAAGGAATGCAGGTTCAATGTGTCTTCCTCGTATACCACCAAAGTGCTGAGGTACAATGTGGATCCTACAGAGCAACAGATGTACAGGAAAGACTGCTTCTGAGGGGCACATCGCATGGCCTACGAAGAGGTCCAAGCTCCCAAGAAAGAAGCAGCACAAGGATGCCTGCACTGCTGCCAACCTGTCACCTATAATGGAGCTCAACACATGGTATGTGGTCATAAATAGTGAATGAATGAATAAATGAATGAATGAATGAAACAGAAAGCCCGATGGTGTCACTGTTCTGGTAGGTAGTGGATGTAAGGATGTGTTATGGTTTGTATCTAGATGTCCCCCCAAAGCCTCATGTGGTCATATGTGGGGCTTTTTCAGAGGTGGCTGGGTATACAGTGTGTGATGCTGGGATCAAGAGTGTGTGATTACTAAATTAGTCCACTGATTGGTTTGGCATAGTTCTGGGTGTGGGTAACGGGAAGGCCCACCCTGAGTGTGAGTGCTTTATCTGCCCTAAGGACATGAAGCCCAGATAGAATATAAGGGACAGAAAAAGGGCTGTTACTGTAATCATTTGCTGCTTGTTGATTTCTCTGCTACTTTACTGCCTTCTGCCCACCATGAACTGTTGCTCCTCTGTGGTGCCTCTCTGCCATGCCATGCTGCCTTAGAGCCAGCCAGCTATGGATGGAAACCTCTACAAACTGTGAGCCAAGTAAACTTTTCCTCCTTTAACTTTGGGTGTTTGGCATTTTATTTCAGCAATGAGAAAAGTTAACTAAGACAGGGTATGTCTGTCTATCTGTGTGTATACATCTTTGCATAAACCATATACCACAAGCAAAAGCACTACCTCCCCCGTCAGGGCCTCTCTTCTGAGCCACTGCCCACCTATGAGAAACATCTGAAGCAGGGAGGCAATGATTCTGGGTAGCAACCGTTTGGGGAGGCCACTCAGAAATGAACAGGGTAGCAAAGGACTTTATCACTTGGCACTAGATTTTTTTTCAACAGATAAACAATTCATTAAAGGTAACTATATTTAGTTTTCCCTTTTATTGCATCTGTCAGTAATGTGTGATTTTTTATCCTGCCCCCAAATAAGAACATAATCTTGTATTACTGCCACTGTCATAAATTTAAAGAAAAGTTTTAAGTTCTCTAGTCTTAATCCATTTCAATCATGAGGTGACTTTTTGAATGACTTTTTGAAAACAATTTTTAAAAACTTACTTGAATAGCAGTCAAAAATGTATAGAGTATATTAAGCAACTTAATATTTTATTGGCAAGAAGCAGAGATTTGCAAATAGAAACAGACTGTAGTTCCCAAGCAAAGCTACAGAGTCAGCACACCGAATTCAATCAATTTTAATACTCTTTGTACTCTTCTAAGCTCAAAGAGCCAACCAACAGCAGCATGGCAATGATATGGTATGGCTATGAATCATGCTATTGATTTTCAATATCTTCTGTGCAGAAAATTAAATTATGCAAATGCATGCCTTTATGGATCCTTACCTTAATGTGAAACTGCATACCTGCTTATGTCAGCAACTTAATTACACAATTAAAAACGGAGTACACTTATGAAAATATGTAGTTTTACTCTTCCGAACAGACAATAAGTGTAAATCTGCCTATGGTTATCATGTGAATAACAAGAGGGAGGAGACGGTGTTATACAAACATCTACCGAGTTCTGCAGCACCAAGCCTCTATGGTTTATGGAGCTGAAGGCCTCTGTCAGAGGAAAGCTCAGGAGCCTTTTGATCATGTTGTAACATTGAAAGTTACTGGAAGGGAAGTTAAGACACAGAGAAACCCAGGAGTGCACACAGCTGTATACTCATCCTAAAAGATGTCCAGTGTCATTTTACCCATCACACACACACACAAGACACACACACACACACAGGCACACACAGAGGCATGTGCCCAACAGGCTGGCAAACATGGTCAGGAGGAATTTCACACTTAAGCAGTCTTCAAGGGTCTGTGTAATAGTGAAATGGGTTTAGAAAGGAATAATCCGGCCACTCCCATTGCACAGGTGAATTTAAGTCTCTCAATTCTGCCAAGATAAAAGTGGGGATTTCAAAACCAATAGTATTAACTAGCCAGTGATGCTTACATCTCACTCAGCAAGAGGAAACTTGGTTGCTAGCAGAGAACTAAATTGAGTGACAGGTATTTTCATCAGGGAGTTTTCATAAACTCTGTCTCCTTTCAGAACTTCCATCTATCCTACCTCATTTCCAGCCTGAAGCAAAAAAGATAAAAATGTTTCTCGACCCAGAGGCCCAATCCTTTCCTATGAATATATCCTAAGAGTTACCTACTTCTGAACATATCAGAGAAACTGTTTCCTATGTGCAAGATTTAATTTCCCAGAGCTACTGGACATAGTTTAAAAGAATAAATGTTTTTATTCTGGGAATATAAAAGCAGATGTATAACCCATCTGCCTTTGCTGTATCTCCACAAGGATTCGCTATAATCAGTACATACTCTGTGTTTCACAGGAATTGTGATGGGGTGGGGGAGGGGGACGTAAAGCTGTGTTAACTCTTTTGTGTTAATTTACAAGCAAACATTTTTCTTCCAAAGAGCCCTGCCCCTCTGAACACCACATTAAATCAAGTTCTTGACATACATGTTTTTCCTTAGTTTTACTGCCATAGAGAAGCAAATTACACTGACCTGTATCAGATTATTCAGAATAAAGTCATTATCTATGCATGCAGATATTTTTCTTCCAAAAGTGCAAATGGGTGTGCTGAAATTTCAGAGTACGAAGATGTCTTACCTTTTTTTTGATATATGCAAACATATATGTGAAGGGAAATGGACATTTGAGATGTCTACCAACAAAGGAAGACAGGTAGACACCATAGATTTCAAAAGAACTGCATTCCTCCACAATAGTGGTCTGTATTCCCATTTTGAACCAGGAATGTGTACTTGATCTCTGCTATGTTACGATCTCCCACAGGGAAAGGTGGGAAAGGTTATACAACACTGAAGCCAAAGAAAGTTGATGATAAGAAGTTCCCAAAGTGCCTTCCAAAACATCATTGCATACCCTGAGCTCAAAACAAAATAGTTCCCTAACACATGAGGGTATTTCTATTTAACTATACAACCCATGCTATCTAGGTCATTCCAAAGAATGCAGAGCCAGGGAGACTAGGTCAACTTCCATCCAAAACTGAAAATATCAGAACACAGGAATTCTGGTTCCTGAGTGCCTAAGGATGATGGATGGATGGCACTCAGATAAGGAGTCCTAGAGTTCTGCCACACTCACTGCGAAAAATAAGCCTACTAAAAATAAGAAACAGGTACTTTCATGTTCAAATGCAGAATGCAGATCTTCAGAATGGCAGATGAGCAGTTAAACAAGCTGTTTATATCCATTATAACTGCTCATACAACAAACAAATTAAAGATTCCTCAAGGATGGCGAAATCTCCATCAAGCACAATTTTCTCTAAATTTCAAAGAGCGTTTAAGAACATTAAATCCCACACAATAGTCTGAAATGAATATATCTTTCTTGTGACTAAAATGGGCAAAAGTATCAAATTATAGTTAAAGGTAATTAAATATTCTGATCAGCCTCTCATTTCCTTTGTACCTGTATTTCAATTAATTGTAGTAAAATGTACTTGGTGAGTCTCCCAAAAAGTAGAATCAAGTAAATGTGTTCTTTTGCAACTACTGGATTACAAATGATTTCTGTAGTTGTTTGTGATAGTGAGCTAACCTTAATACAATAGATTATATTACAGTAGATTGCCTATTCTATCACATTCAAACACATCTATTGAACCAACTACGAAAGAAATTTTTCTCATCATCTGAAATGATAAAGAGACCTAATATACAGCCCTGATTTTTTTAAGTAAAATAAATTACTAAAACTTAAGAGGCACTTCAAGGGAAAGAGAAATCACAAAGCAATTTTGTATCATAGGGTGCCAAAGAAAGACAAAACAGCCTTGTAAAAATGAAATAATTCAGGTAGAGAAGCAAAACACTGGCCTTCTCATGATTATTTTACTCTATCATAGCCCCCACTCTAAAAGGCAGGGTCCATCTGTTTTAATCAGAAGTAAAACGAGAAAAAAAAAAAAAAAAAAACCACACCACAGCCATTCTTCCTCCATTAACTCTGTCATAGTTTAAATTTTTGAGAAATAAGAAACACACTTTCCAAAATGCCCGAGAGAAGGTACACTTAGAAAACTGCTTTATAATGCAGCTCAATGTACATTTGTGAAGAAAATCTGAAAAATACAGTTTACTTAGTGGTACTCTCCTTTAAAAAAAAAAAAAAAAAAAAAAACACAAAGTGAACTCCTGGCTTCCAATACTTTATAATATCATACAGAAATAAATAAATCTTCCATTCTGGTTGGCTTGTGTTTTGTTTTGTATTGTTTATGGTATTGGGTCCAGGGCTTCCTACATGGTAAGTAAATACTCTCCCGCTACCCAGGCTAGTCTTTACCTTGTAATCTTCCTGCCTCAGTCTCCTCTGGAGCTGGGATTACAGGTGTGGGCCACCATGCCCAGCCCTTCAGTCTGTTTTAATACTGTCTGGTTCACAAAGAAGTCTCTTGATTCTGCAACAGTTCCAGGGAAATGAGAATTAGTGAGTACTTGTCAGGGTAATGTCCGATGCCACAGATACATACTTCCCATTTTACAATTGTAGTGTCTCGCTGAGTCCTTCATGGTCCTCAAAATGGCAAACATGGCCCAGAGACTGCACGTTGGTGGCCACAACAACAAATACCGCCATCTATATAACTTTTGTCTGTGTGCGTGTGTATTTGTGTGTGTGTGCACGCACACGCGTGTATTGTACTTACTTGCCAGCATGGGAAAAACCAGGAGAGCACCCCATTACCTATAGTTCTATTTTTTTCAGTGGGAGAGATGGACCTTATTCCCCGATAAGCAATATGCTATCCGAATAGCAGTCAGCTCTTCACACAAAGAGACATGAATATCCAAGTAGATCCTATCTATCTCCACCTAGCTCCATTTAATCGTTTTTATTTCTTAGACTACCTATGGCAATCTGAGTTTGTACTCATGGCCTAGCCCAATCACAAGTTATTTACTAAATCAGTTACTGTCTATGAGGCAGCACTATTAAAAACATGATCAATATGGTAGACCCAGCAATTCTCCCAATAATCCACTACTCAGAAAAGGTATGTGTTATGACTTAGATCTAAAATGTCCCCCAAAAGTTTCATACATTCAGCAGTAGGGCTTGTAGAAGATGACTGGATCCTGGGGGTGCAACAGTCTTAAGTACAGTCATACATAGCTGAATGCTCTGTTTGGAGGTGGGGCAGGCTGGAGGAGGTGGGTCACTGAGGCATGATGCACTGGAGAATGCATTTTCATCCCCTCTTCTCTCTGCTTCCTGGCTGCATGGATGAACAGCATTCTGCTGTGAGGCACTTCTCTGTGCCTTTTCTGCCTTGGAGCCAGCTGAACATGGACTGAACCCTTTCAACCGTGAGTCAAGTAAACCTCTCCTCCTTTACATTGCTGGCACTGGGCAGTTTGTCTCTGCGAAGGGAAATGACTAATACAGTGTGTCACTTGCCCAAGAACATGTATCCCTGAGCCAGATGTTACTCTCAAAACTGTAGAGTTGACACTACAACTACAATATTCCTTTGGGGGGCGGTGGGGATGGAACCCACAGCCTCACACATGTTAGGCAAGGTCTCTGCCACTGAACTGCACACCAGCCTCTCACAACTATTCCTCATGAAATTGAACTTTTGACATCATAAAAAGTCCATTAATAGCTACTTCACAGGCTCAAAGGCAAATAAACATCACAAGTGTCTACATGAGTCTCAGAAAACTAAAAATGACACAAATTTGCAAGTAGGAAGTTGTCTGGTGTCCTCTTCCTACCACTGTTAGCAAATACCTAAGACAAAAGCATGTATCCAAGAGTACTAACAGAAAAGTGTAGAATGATTTTCCTAACATGCTCTTGAGAATATACAATTACAACTAGACAAGTATTTGTTACTGTCCACGGAAAAGAAAGTCATTTCCATGCCAAATAGAAATACACTGTTACAACATGAGTTAAAGACACAAATAAGAAAGTGATATAGTGGTTCATAAATTATCTTCAATAGCATTCTTTTGTTTAAAGTGTTTGACTGTGACTGCCTAATACATTTTTATTCAGGAGAAAAATACTTTGTAACACAGGACTCTTATGTAGTTGAGTCAAATACAACACATTCCATGTGAAATAGCAAACTGAAGTCCGTATCTTTTCATAGAACAAAGATAGACAAAGAAGCAAGACATGATGGTATATGCTTGTAATCCCAGCACTCTGGAAGGCTGAGGCAGGAGGATCACAAGTTAGAGTTCAGTCTGGGCAACTTAGAACTTAGCAAGACCCTGTCCCAAAATGGAGGAAACAACAACAACAACAAAAAAGAGCTGGGAATGTGGCTCAAGGCAAAAGCCTGTAGTTCAGTCCCCCAGCACAGATAAAGACAACCTACTTAAATGTGCTTGAGCACCCATTAGAAAACCTTGGTATGTCTAGTTTATCCATGAACTCTAGCAAAATATGCCAGCAACAGGCAGATGACTTACAGATTCAGAGATGCTATGGTTTGAATGTGACCCATGTGTTGGAAACAGAAATCTCAAATTCATGTATTAACAGTATTTTGAGGTGGGCCCTTTGAAAGGTAACTGGGTCATGCAGGTTCTCATAAGTACATGAATCCACTTGTGGATGCATGGGTTACTGAAGGAGTGAGCAGCTTTGCTCTAAAAGCCAGCCGTCTCTGGCATGCTCGTTTCCTCTTGCCACGGGAATGGCTCTACCATGTAATAATGCACCAAAAGGCCCTCACCAGACGCCAATGCCACACTCTTGGTTTTTGCTTGTCTGAAAGTAGAAGTGAAATAAGCCTCTGTTCTTTATAAATTGCCCGCTCTGTGGTATTTTTCTATAGCAACAGAACACAGACTGAGACAGTAACCTTCACAATAATGAGAGTGGCCACCATGACACTCCCCAGGCATGTTATGTTGTAAGCACAAACCTAGGCCCTGCATTTGGGGATCAAGTGCAGAGGGCATAACAACCACGACATCTCTTTACTCTAAAGAATGAGGGCACATCTGATTCCAAAACATTCCTTCCAGGGTACCCAGACTTCTGGGGCCAGGTTGGAGACAGCCTCACAGTCTTGGCACAAGTGGCCTGTGACTATAACCAGAGCTCTGAACTTCTGATCAGCAAAGTAGCTCCTTTTACCCGAAAGAAGAGAATGTGTTAGGAGTTGGGTGAGATTTGGATAAGTACTCATGCTCTCTCCATAGTAGGCTGCCACTGTATCAGAACATTCAATAACACACATTTCATACCCTCCTGCCCTCTTGCAGCTTAACTTGTATTAAGTGGTCACACAAATGTTAGTGATTTATGGAGACTCCACACCAAAATAAGAAGGGCTGGGGCCAGTGAGATAGCTCAGCAGCATAAGCGCCTGCCCAGCAAGCGCGAGGTCCTGAGTTTGACTCCCGGAACCCACATATGAAAAAAGGGCCGGTGATATCGCTCAGCAGCACAAGCGCTTACTGGCAAGCGCGAGGTCCTGAGGTCGACTCCTGGTACCCAAGTTAAAAAAAAAAAAAAAAGAGGAAGAAGAAGGGCTGAGGATGTAACTTAGTGCAATGGTCCTGGGTTCAATCCCCAGCACCACCGAGAGGGAGAGGGGTTAGGGCCAACAGAAAAAAGAAACAGTGAAAAATGTACACACAGGGAAGGAATATACTTGAGAGAGCAGTCAAGGGGGGAGATGTTTTAGTTGGGGGCACTGGCAGGGAGGAAGGATGGAGTTCAACAGCGGAGAACAGCACTTACTAGGACGCAAAATCAAGGAGAAGTGAGACATGGGAGACCGGCGTGGCTGAAGCTCGAGAGCTGGTACCTTTAGAGGGCACTGGGAATAAAGAGGGCAGGTTCCCAAGAGACCTTGACGGAGACTGGGAGGCCATGAAGAGCTTTAAGGTGGTAGCCAATGTGGGCTGATGTCTGATATCCTTTCAAACAGTTTTACTGCGATACACCAGTTTTTAGTACAAGAGCTGTGCCACCACTACGATAACTTGAGAACATCTGTACCAATGTACACTTTTACAGGATGACTCTGAAGTGCGGTGAACAGACCGGAGGAAGGCAGTCAAGAACAGAGAGCGGCTCACAGCCTTGACTGCTCCGCAGGCTGGGTGAAAACCAACCATCCACTAAAGGGTGTGCTTGCACCTGAGCGCAGGGTGTTGGGAACACGCTCCTAGAAGCAAACTTTTGGACAGCAAATAGCCTAATATGGACATTCACCTGGTCAAATGTCTACTCTATTGGTTTTAAGCTTTCTTTGCTATTGTTTTCTATGAACTTCAACTTTGCCCTTTTTCACCTTTGCCCTTGCATTAAGATTGGGCAAGAAATAAATTTCTCATAAATCAGTTGTTTTGTTTTGTTTTGTTTTTTAAGTAGCTGTTGTTGACAGTCAATGCCGATACAACTACTTACCCAAAAAATGAGGGGAAAAAAGAGGAACCATCATCACTGTATACACTCTCTTCAGAGGTATACAGTACATAAAACTATACCCTCGATATCATGCAAGAAAAAGAGAGCCTGCTGGTATTACGATACGTGGAGAGGTATACACCACTCTATGGATTGCAGAGACCACTATACGGGGATTTTTTCAAACCATGTATCATGCATGTGAACACGGCCTTAACCCCAACTTTGTCTCCTATAACAACTCTGAAAAAAGCTCTTTCTGCAAGGATATGTGAGCAAATGCAACAGAAAGCAAATTAGATCAATCTAAGGCAATTCACCTCTGAAAAAATAATAAAGATTTTATCTTTAGTAACTGTTCAAGATTGTCTATAATCATGCAAATACATGCGGGGGGGAACATGATAGGTGGCTGGTAAGGAGTTAACAACTAAACATACTGCTTTCTCCCTCATTCTAAGGACTATTGCTCCCTCCCGCAACCCTGATACAGAGGCCACTCATTGGATTTCTTTAAATTAGTCAGTGTAAACCTGTCCCCGGCATTTGTAAGGAAAAATAATAATAACCCAAGGAACTGGGTTAGTATTGCCCAGGCAACCACTTTAATGCTACTAGTCAGACTATCCCGGAGCTACAAGCTCATTTTTGTCATCTCCATTTTACTTAGGTGTTAGATTTGGTTTCTTTCTAGCAATCCTGAGGTTTGCTTTGTTCTCCTCAACTGCAGAAAGAAATCATCACAAGAAATATCTTGCATTTTGCTTTCCCTGAAAAGGAGCTATTAACTTGAAATAACACAACACTAGTCTTAAGGAAAGTAATTTAAGAGGGCTATTACAATCTTAAATAAAATGATTTAATTAAAAAATCCTAACCACATGAAAATTTTCAACGGATCACATCAAGATGGCTAAAGCGCTTATCTCAAAGTCTGTTTAAATAGCTATAAAAGCAATTTCTTAATAATTGTAAAGGGAAAAAATTTTCCCCTTTTTTAGAAAAAGAGCTATTTAACCAAAAGGCCTGTCCTGATGCAGGAACTACAATGATTAAATATGCATGACTTATTTTTCCTTTCTTGGTTCTGTTTTTGCCTAAAACCTTCCCTGGCTCTGACCAATTACACTGCGAGACCCATCTGAAGAGTCAAACGGAAAAGCGGTTTTATGACTTTAGAAAGCTAAATCCAAAATTGAAAGTTTCAGCTCAATATTGCTTTTTTCCCCCCTTCTCAATACCTATTTGTATACAAGAAGCTGGGTGAAATCAATTTCAAGGAGTCTTTTCTACTCTGGATTTAAAACCTTTTATGACTCTAGAAGACAGTCAATCAAACTTGGGGAAGGAAGGGGGGAAGAGACTCTTCGCTTTCTTTTTTCTTTAATAAATACATTTATGTTGAAAGGAAATTTTATATCTTTGGGGGCTTCAATATCAGGCAAAAAAAAAAAAAAAACTGTTCCTTTGATTTTCTGTGCAGTAAATGAGAAAGAAGTAGCATATGCAGCGAAATGCCCTGGAACAAATTGGTACAACATGTGGACCAAAACTACAGGACTGGAGATGACAGAGGCCCTGTGTTAATCATGGAAAATAAACACTGCTTTAAATATTACTTACAAAGGTTTTTAAAACAGATTCACTCTTAAATATCACCCCTGCATAATCAGCAAGTGAGCATTAAGTGAAAAGGTGAGGGTATCAGAAGCAGGTTTTTCTTTCCTGCTGGTCCACCCATGTTCTGGTTAATCCTCCTTCAATATTTAACACAATGAAACCAGACACTGGAGAAAGAAAGTCTGCAGATTTAGGCGATGTGGAAACTGTGTGTGGTATCTGAGGTTTATTCAGGAACCAGTGAGAAACCGAAAAGGCAATTTGTGAAATGCTTTTGGTGCTTTTCTCTTTAAAAGTGATGCTCTAATCAGACAGTTCTTATTAAGTAAGTTTAGCCCAAGTGAAGAGATGCTCTATCCCTAGATAAAATAGCAAAGACAATGGGATATAGGACTAAAGAGACTGGCAGAATCAAAGATTTTTAATATATCTTTTGGGATGAACTGAGGGTCTTTTAAGCTCCATTTAATGTTAAAGAGGTAAATCTATTCCTAACAATCCTCCTGCGCTGCTTTGCTTTCTAAAATTAACAAAGATAATCAATAGACATGCTGGGAACAGCTAATGTTTCTCTAGGGGTGCTGTGTGCCAGGAGGTGCACTGCTAGGAGCCCCTGGCATGGATCCACTCACAGCATCCTCACAAAAACTTGGAGGGAACTCCCGGTCCTCATTCCCAGGTTAAAAGCCAGGCGACAAGGCACAGAATGGCTAAGTAGAAGCCCTAGTTGTACATGACAGAGAAAGGTACTCAAACCCAAACACTCTGTAAGACGAAGAAAAGGAACTGAAGTTCCCCTATAAATGCTGTGTACCTAAGTTCTTTTAAAATAAATATATAGAAGGAACCAAACTTAAAACACCAACACAGTATCTCCAGACTGATACAGACAAAGTGACCTTCCCACTGGGAATCTCCTGGACAATTCTAATTTTACATATTCTCTCTCAAGGAGCACTCAGTACTCCAATGCCCAACCCTGTGTCCCAGAAGAAACAGGGTCTTTCTGATTGTTCTTTGAAAAGGTTTCATACTGAAAAGGCTCTAGCTGCACCAAAAATACTATAATTAAAGTGATAATTCCTAAAAATTATCACAAAGCTGGCAAAGAGAATTCCACCACTACAGCCTACACAGAAAGGCATTATGCTAACACTAACTACAGTAACAGCTGAGAAAACAACTCGCTCTCTCTGAAACAGAAAAGGGAAGGTTCCTTGCAGGCATATGCTCACATTTCCACAGAGGAGCAGCCTTTAAGACAGCACTGTCCCTGCACACCAGCCCCCCATCACGTGGGCTGTAGGTGTAGAATACATACAGGACTTCAAATTCCTGGTCAGAGAGAGATGATGAAATGTCTCCACATTTGTATTTTGATTACATGTTAAAATGCCACTGTGGGCCGGGCATGGTAGTGCACGCCTATAATCCTAGCACTTGAGAGGCTGAGGCAGGAGGATCACTGTGAGTTCGAGGCCAGTGTGGGCTACAAAGTGAGTTCAAGGCCAGCCTGAACTGCGTAGTGAAATCCTGACTCAAAAAGACCAAAAAAAAAAAAAAAAAAAAAGCCATTGTGGATACAATGGTTTACATAACAAATTATTAATTTCCCATGTTTCTCTTTCCTTTCCATGGCTGCTACTAGAAAAGTTGAAAGCAGCAGTGTGGCTCACTGGCACTGTATTTCTGTTGCACTGTAGAACTAGAAAAAAGTGGTAGAGGAAGGAAATTTCCCTTATAGCACACATGTGAAATGTGTCCCTCCACCGAAAGCCTTTCTTTGCACAGTGAAAGCCAGTTTCTACACCACTTTTGTATCGTATTTCCTATGAATGCTTCCGCACGCAAGCACAAAACTGTGGTCAAATCGTCCCTTTTTCTTTTATCTACCTACCAAATCCCACAAATTAGGGGAACTCGATTTCTTCTGTTTAAGACTGCTAATGGAGGGAGAGAAATTTATGGAGCCAAGTGGTACCCCGGTCTATTCATTGCTCTAGGACTGGAAATGCAAGGCTCTTTAAATCCATCAAGAGGCCTACAACTTTGACCCGGCATTGAAAAATACAAGAGTAACAGGAGAGTTCTCGGGCATTTTTCAGATGGAACCAAATTCGGGTGCATGCGGCGTATCAGAGACCAGAACAATTTGAGTGTAGATATTAATATTTCTGAAAAACATAAACAATGGATTGATATACTCAACCTGGAAATATAGTTCTTCCTGCAGCAACCATGAACACTTGCCAGGTAACATCACTCTATGATTTTTTTCTAAATTTTACACTCACTTTCTCCATTATGTGATAAATGAACAACAAACTTTCTAAGAGATTTGGGCATTCCTGAGGGTGCCAGATTCACCACATAACCACTCATCTTACTTCTGGCTTTCTAACTCCATGCCTAATTCTCTAAACTGAATGTCCCCTTGGATACACAGTCCCAATGCCCAAGTCACTAGTTTAAAATGTAATCTGAGAATGCACCCCTTAGAACATGATTCTCCTGCTCTACTATAAGGCTCCAGCATAAATTTTTAAGAAGTTTCTCATCAGAGGCAAATGGTCAACAAACCACATTCCAACCAATGCTCGTTTTGCTCAAGTCATCAACAATGTACATTTGCCACTGCTGGAAGACAAGAGAAGTGAAAATGTTTTACACAGTAAATTTAGAAAAAGATTTTTTAAATAAGCTTTGCAAAATGACGTGTATGCAGGAGGCCTAGAGATTTGGAAAAACGAAAAATAATGTGTTCCACATTTCTTTCTGGCCTGGATTTGAAGGTCACGGGATTCACAACAGATGTGGCCTGGTTTGAACCATAAAGGTCTGCATGGCTAATAACAGCGTACAAGTACAACAGCTGAGACGCTGCAGCTGCAACAGTTGGTGGGCTCCGGCCCAGCAGGACAAGGCCCTGACTCTGCCAAAACAGACTGCATCGCCTCCAGGCAGGCTGCCCTGGATGAGACCGGCAACTTCCATGCCCTGTGGTGGTAGCAAGCCTATTCTGTTCAAGACAGCGCTGCGACCTCAGGAAGACCCATGTAAACAAATCTGAGATACGCCATCATTTTCCTAGCACAAAGGAAATAATGAACTATCACTTTGCTGGCAACAATCTTGGGGCTGTAGAACTGACCAATAATCATATTATCACACATCTAGACCTTTCCATGATAAATTCTTTTTTAAATAGCATTTATTGCTTTTTCTGATTATAAAAGCAATAAATACTCGTGGTAGAGGCATATTAGGCAAAGGACATTAATGAGCAGAGTACATTAAATAGACAAGAGAGTACATAAAAAACATAAACAAGAAAATAAAAATCACCATAACCACTGTTCAAATTTTGGAGTCTTTCCCTCCTGTGTTCCAATATCAACAGGCCCATTTTCAAAGCATGGTGAACCTTTCAAAAATGAGTCCGTACTAAACTTTATAAACCCCCAAATAAAGTAGTGTGTAAAAGTAAAGCTCATGTCCATAAAAATATTAAAAAGTACTGCCATTAACATGCCATACGGCTTTGCCCAAACCCAAATGCCTTGTCTGTAAAGCACAGGATTGGGAAAACGACTGCGTGGTCATTTCAGGGTCCGATATGGTCCAGGTCAAACAATTTATGTTTTTTATTGAGTCAACCTACAGCAAATGGGGCAAAAAGGTGGGCAACTATATGGAACCCACAAACATTTTTATGTCGATCAGTTGCCAACATTTACAAAGGGGAAAGAACACATAACAATGCAGACTTTGGTCTCCTCTTTAAAAAAAAAAATCTTAGTATCAAGCCATTCTGCACCATATGGTCACCACTGGCGCAGACCCACAGCTACAGGCCACCTTCACTGAGACACTTTCCCCTTCCCTACCACCCCCCAACAACCCCCATCCTGTCGCCAGCTGGGACTCCAGGTATCAGCTGCCAGATGTCCCCCTCCACGCTTCATTTTGTGGCCCTTTCAATTATTTACAGTGCACCTCCCTGGTCCTCTGAAGCACGGGGTTTTCAAATCTTTTAAGGGCAACTGAAACGTACAACAACAAGATACAAAATAGTAATAACAGTACACAGCTCTTAAGCATAATCTTAACTGAAAACTTACTATAAAACGAGGCCCCATTTCTAATCCTTAAATCCTCAATGTCCCTCTAGCAAGCACCAGTGTTCCACCTGCTTCAGGTGACCAAAGTGGAGATGAAAAAAGACTGATGGATGTGCTCAAGGTCACACAGTATCACATGGCAGAGGCACGTCCCTGCAACTGCAAGCCCAGGACAGCACAGAGTAAAGGAGGATTCTGCAATCCTCTTCTCCAATCTCTCATCCCTCTACACAAGCATTCTAAGCCCCAAGGGCACCCATGTGCTCTAACAGGATTAATGAAAAGAGGACGGGGTGCCAAATGTGTGAATGTCAACAGACAAGGAGAGAAGCAATGAAGGTATCACGAACGGATCAAGCGCAAGCTGGTAAGATGCCTCTGCTTACAGACAGGGAGACCAGCCTTCATCACCGGCCAGAAGCACCCTGCAAAGTCCCTTACGTCCAGTCATTCTCGGTTGCCATAAAGCATCACAAACTGTTGAGGAAAACTGTACAAAACTTCAAAATAAGGTAAACGGAATGCAGTATGTCCTTTCAGTGTCCTTCGGTGTGGAACTGTACAACCTAACCTCTAGGAGAATGTACCACTTTGATTTGCTACTCACTACTTGGTGAAGCTGCACATTGACCTGTAGATTTATGCTTAGTTTGAAGAAAAACAGGTTACAGCTTTATTATCCTGTAGCACATTAACTAGCTTGGGACATAACCTGACTATCATACTTCTCTTCAGGCTGTGAATACCTAGTTCCTCAAATTGCCCTTTTAACCAGCTTTCCCATAGTATTGTTTTATTTATTAGTGGTTTTAAATTTGACATATATTCATTTTGTTTGACTTTTGTGGGGAGGTTATGCTGGGGATTGGATTCCGGGCCTCACTCACTAGCCAAGGGTTCTACCTCTGAGCTATATCCCTAGCCCAAATGTTTTAAATATTATGATTTTTGCACTACAACAACTTAAACCACTCTCCCAAAAAATGTGCAACCCAGCCCTACCCCTTCTCTCCTCCATCCCAAGCTTCTGTACTCAGAAAAATGATACAGAAAACCAAAACTGAATTCCATAGTTCGACCTTGGGAAGCATGAACTGCGTAACATATCACAAACTCACAGTAGCTGTCAACATAACCTGGAAGATTTCTGGGGATACAAAATTATCATAATAAGAATCCTTCCAGGGAAAACTTCAGGCAACAAAACAGGCAATTCAGGGTCTGGCACTGGAGGCAATATAATTCTACCATTAATGTTTAATGAATTATAAAATAGCCTTGAAAGTATCTTATATGCCCTAGGTGGGAAAGTATCTACTTACAAGTATATTTAGCAATTTGTTTCGTGTTATCCACTTAAAGGCAGTATATTTCTACTATAAAAATTCTCAATAAATGATATTTGAAATCACAGTCTCCCAAAATTATTCCCTATTGCTTTAGATATACTCTGAACAACCCAAGTTTGTATATTTTCATCCATTAACCCACACACATCTCTAACCATAGTGAGAAAGATCCCACCGAGGTAAAAATGAAGAAACCCTTGTACTTGAAAGAGATGGTAAACAAGCAGGCAGCAGGATCAGAAGCCCAAAGGACAAAGCGACTATGCATAAACCACAGTAATGAGATTTGACTGAAGTTTGAAGATAAGAACTGCAGCTGCACGCAGATTTATGTTACAAGGTCACAAACTATCATAATTCCTTGGAAATATTTAAACCAGAGAGGTTAGATTAAAAGTGTGGGGAACACTTGTTCTCTATCCCCCATCTTGGGCAGCCGGGAACATCTGGCTCTTCTCCAGCTAACAGTCAACTGTGCCTTGTTTGACATATGTATGGAAAATAACCTGCAGTTATTTGCCCTATCTTAAACTGTAGGCAGACAGAATTCAGGCTGCAAAGAGAAGGCAAGGCCTAGCTCAAAACTGAACTCCAGGAAAAAAATGAAATAAAACAAATGATAAAGAGACATTTTCAATGCTGTGGAGCAGACCTTCAGGAAATCTGCCCAGGAATGTCTGGTCCTCTGCAGGGGCCCTGAAGTCATTTGCACTGAACACAGTGGTCACTCCCAGCAAAAGAAAAAGGCCTTGAGGAGGTGGGATTGAGGAATCAAGACTTGAAAAGAGAATGCCATCAAAAGGAAAGAAGAGTAAGAGAAATCAGTCTCTCCAATTTTAAGACTTGATGCACAACTGAAATAATCCAGAGCGTGTGGACAGAGAGGGAAAACTCGGAAAGAGACCCAACCAGTATGGCCACTTGATTTCAGACAGAGCATTTCAATGGGGGAGGGAGATGCTTCTCAACAAACGGCACAGAATAGCTGGATATCCATAAGCAAAAGGATGGGTATCCACAAGCAGGGGATGGGCAACAAATCTCTATGTAATCCTCACATCTTATACAAAACAATTCAGAACAGTCTGTAAATGTAGCTGTAAAATATGAAACTCTGAAGGAATAACAGAGCAGAAAATCTTCTGGACCCGAAGCTTGGGAAGAGCTCTTGCAACAAAAGCATGATTTGAACAGAGGAAATTAATAAATGGGAATTCATCAAAAATAACTTTTGCTCTGAAAAGTGCTTCCGTAAGCAGATGACAAGCTCCAGTCTGATAAAAACATTTGCAAACAGTGTGTCTGAGAGAGGACCTCCTTCCTTGTGTAAGGGACACCAAGGGGATAGCAAACGAGCAAACAAAAAGATAAGCAACATCATCACCTTTAGGGAAATACATATTGGGACCACCCTGAGGCATCACTATATACTACAGAAGAGCTTTCCTTTTTTAAGTGGATTTTATCAGTGGTAATGATAACGGTTCTAAAATTTTTCAAAATGTTATTATTGGGGAAATTGGGACACACATACAAGGGATCACTCTGTATGATTTCATACAACTGCATGTTAATCTACAATAATCTAAACAAGTTTCCTCTTTAAAAAGTGACAACACCACAAATTGGGGGGACAGGAGTTTTGCAGGAAAGCTAGATTTCATGCATTGCTGATGGGAACATGAAATGGTAAAAGAATTCTTCTTTGAAAGAATCTAAAAGATACAGTCACCGTATGTATGACCCAGCAATTGTACTCCTGTGCATTTATCCCAAGAAAAAATTACGGACACTTAAAACTACACACCAATGTTAACAGTTGACTTTGTGGCAGCCAGGAAATAAAAATAACCACAATTTCTCCTAGAAGGTGAAAGGCTGAAGGCTGTAACTGACCTACAGTGAAGCTGGCCAAAGTACTGGTATACACAGACCCAGGTTGAATAGACGCTTGGTGCACAGTGAAAAGCCTATCTGAAAAGGGTTAAATGTGAAGTATCCTGCAAAAGCTCGTGTAATCAGGGCTTGATCCCCAATACAGCAACACTTAGAGGAAGAACCTAGAGATGACTGGATCATAGATGAATGGGTATCAGGAGTAGGACCTAGCTATAAGAAGCAGATCAATGAGGTTATTATAGTTAACTGATTAAGAAATGCCCGAATAATTGGATCAGCATAGTTATGGGTGTGGCTCAAGGGGTTTACTGAAGACAGAAGAGCCACCCTGGGTGTGAGTGGCACCAACCAACAGGCTTGTCACTGGAACAGAACAAAAGGGAAATGAAGAAGGAAGGCTCACTTCTGTTTCTTCAGAGGAGCTCCAGTCTTCACCTTCGCCTCAGATGTTGTTGCCTGACTTCCGGTGCGGATTTTTCAGCCTTCCAGCATGGCCCCTTTGGCCTCCTGATATGGACTCCTACAGGGCTCTAAAGTGAGCTCCAGGCCTTCGACTGGATCCTTCGGATCTCCAGCGTGCAGAGAGACCTTTTGTACTCTGCAGGCGGCCACTGTAATTCTGTCTCGTAAATCCTTATATATTTGTATAACTCGCATTAAAACTGTTTCTCTAGTTAAGCACTAACTGATACAGAAGGTGTGTCCTGCCCCCAGCCCCCTCTTCCCTCTCTCATTGCTTTCGGCTACTTTGAGGTGAGCATCTTTCCTCCATCACATCCTTCCACCATGATGTTTCTACCTTGGATTCCAGTTACCATGGACTGAATCCCCTGAAACTGTAAACTTTTCTCCTCACAGCAACAGAAATTTACTGGTTATTCACTGTAGGAATTCAAGTATAATACTTTCAACATGACAAAACTATAGACAAGATAACAGATTAGTGGATGCCAGGATTTGGGGGCAACAGCAGGAGGGAGCTGCATGATTGTTAAAGGGTGCCAGGAGGGAAATCTTTGTGATCATAAAATCATTCTGAACCTTGGTGCCAGGCTGTGAATCTGGAACTTCCGACCTCTGGAACAATGAATCAAAATTTCTGTTCAAAATTTCTTACTCCTCCTGTGGTACTCTGTTGTATCAGTATAGAACAAACAGAAGCTTCCAGGGATGCCTTCTAACTTCATGGAACCCAGTGAGTGGTCCAAACAGGTCTACTCCCCTTTCTGTTGCTCTGGATGCAACAGGTGTTACTGCTGCATCTTGCCACCCACTTTGAGGACCACTCCCAGGACAAATGTGATACACAAATGACAGAGCAACTATACCTCTGATCTCTAGTATGTATGCTTAACTCATTTCTTTATTTTCTCATTTCTCAGAGTTGGGTCTTTATGACTTGCTGCTGAGAGCCTCCTAAGTGACAGGTGGGTCTTGTTTATATGGCAGCTCTATCCAAGGAGTACTATCTGTGGGTTTTAAGAGAAGAAAGTCGACCGTGCCAGGCATTTCCTGACTTAGGGAAATATGCAGGGGATAGGTTAAACATGAAGCCCACAGCTAAAGCAGCCCTAAAATATAAAGCTCCTCTTCTGGGTTGTTAATGACTGTATAACCTGCCATACAATCAAGTGCTACCATCAGACAATAGTGAGTGAAAGTATCCCTTCCTCTGGATGCTTCTCTGCCACCTTCCAGGATAATGGCCAAAAAACCTTACCCATCAATTACAAAGTGACTCTGACGTGAATGGCACATCCTTGAATTTGTAGACATCTTTACAGCCAGAGAAGCCACTACATCTTTGAATTCATCATCAAATCTCAAACGGTTAGCAATATAATCAGATCTGATGACACTCTATTACTTAATGTACTGAAACAACTCAGGTTGCAGTTCTAACGCAGCCAGCCATGTGGGGCAGTAACCAATTCTCAAATAGCCCCAGAGGCGGCTGAGTGCCCAGGAGCAGAAATGCACAATAATTCCAGCCAGGAAAGAATCAAGACCAAAGGGTAACATCTGCTACAAATTTATGATGCTTGCTTAAATTTACAATGTAGTTGAAAAGCAAGAAGAAGTGAAAAAATCCTATAAGACAATCGCCACAGAGATGTCTGATTAAGCGCCCAGCAAATAGAACAGACAATAAATTAAAATTATGAGCAAGACGACTGGACCTAAAGAGATCACAGGTAAAATACTTAAATAATAAAGGCCAACATAGCAGAAACAAATGACAAATTTAATTGGTTAAGTTATATGCCTGGGGTCTTGAGACTGGGGAATATTCAAGAGCCTCTAACTGGATTTTCCAAAGACTAGAATTAATCCATAAATACAGATTAGCCTGAGAATCTTGCTCCCTCAGATGAAAAGGATTCTCTCTCCATACTATTTTCGTTCACTTCATCAATGTGTACTCCATATCTACCATAAGCTGTGAACACAGCAATGTAAAAAAACCAATGAAGGTCCCCGCCACCCAAAACTCATCAGTGTCATCAGAGTTGGGGTGGAAACAGTCCTTGCGGGAGAAGGCAGAGGGCCTGAGACCTCCCGGGGTGCTGGTGATGTTGCTGCTTCATCTGGGGGGCAGGCTGGCTACGCAGGTATGTTCAGCTTGCCATCTTTCCTCAAACAATTCCTTATAATACGCACACTTTTCCACAGGCATGTTAGAGTGCAAAAATATCAAGAAAAAATCCCCATACTATCAGGGTGCTTTCATTCTAGGGGGATGAAAGGAAGAGAAAAAAAACAAAAATTAACTTCAAGTAAAATGATAGCAGAGAAAAAGAAGGGCAGGAGGAGGAGATAGGAGAAAAGGTGCACTGCAGTATGCAATAGGGTGCCCAGAGAAGGCCTCACAAAAATGTGCATTTGCATAAAAATCCACAAGGCGATTAAGAAAGAGCAAGCCACGCGGGTCTCCAAGAAAGGAACCTTCCAGGCAAAGGAAAAAGCAATTACAGCAGCCCCCTCTTTATCCAGTTTTGACTTCTGTGGTTTCAGTTGCCTGTCGTCAAATGTGGTATAAAAATGTTAAATGGAAAATTTCAGAAATAAACAATTTGCAATTATTAAATAACTTCTATTATGTTGTGTTGTAATTGTTCTATTCTTCATTGTTATTCATGTCGTACTTCATCTAATTTATAAGGTGAGGAGGGATTCGTGTACCAAATGCTAAAGAAGGGAGATGCCATGGAAGCTGAGGAACTGCTAGGAGGTGGGGGTGGCTGGAGCAGAATGGCGGGGGGTCAAGCAGAGTGAGACCAGTGATGCAGACCAGATGTCCCAGGGAAGAACTCTTGCTTAGGAAGAGGAATGTTGGTTGGGGGGAGGCCAGATCTGAATTCACACTGTGACAGCCATACCCTGATTTCAAATAAGCAGAACTCCTCTTGCCTTTCATACTGCAAGTCTCCTTTCCTAAAGACAGTACCGTGCAAGTCTACGCAAGACATGGAAATTCCCCATTCACAATCTTTCAACCCGGCCCACTGATTTATCCACTCATTATACTAAATAGAAGTCAGGGAATCAATACCAAAATACAGGGTTTGTGACTCCAAGTTCCGGGATTTTTCCTTTTCTAATTAAGGAAAGGCTGGCTTCAAGTTTTTCTTGATATTTTCATTCCACAAGTATTTACAGAGGTCCCTAGCAGAGAAGTGGGAGATGCTGGCCCTTTTCAGAGCCAACGACAAGCCGCTGGGATTCAAGAGTTAAGAGGATGGGAGAAGGACATCTGGCTCTGCACTTGAGATATCTGGAGGTGGGACAGGCAAGGCAGGGTAAGACTAAAAAGACAAACAGCTTGCTGTAGGGAAGACTAGAAAAGTAACAGCACCTGGCTTGGCACAATATAAGTGACCAAAGCCGGGTACAGTGGTTCCAGCCTGTAATCCCAGCACTTGGAAGGCTGAGGCAGAAGGATCACAGTGATTTCGAGGCCAGTGTGGACTCTATAGTGAATTAAAGGCCAGCCTGAACTACATAATGAGACCCTGTCTCTAGAAAAACAAAAACAAAAAAGAGTGCCCAGCCTAAGAGTGACCGCTGAGACTGCCTGGGTTACCCCGTAACATCAGGGCTCCTACTCTTACTCACCAGCCTGTGTCTTTCTTCCCAGTGTTGGGGGGAGAGAGGGGAGATGGAGACCCAGGGTTTCACACACGCGAGCCAAGTGCCCTACTAAGAAACTACACCCCCAGCACTCTCTGGTAAGATTTTCTAGGGTTCAGTAGAAGATGAAGCGACACAATGATTTGTATATGGAATCCCCGCTGCTTGTGGAAGCTTTTTGAAGAGCAGGAGTAGAAATCATTGAAGTTTGAATTTGGAATCAAATGAAGTTTGGGAATTTCTTTCACTTGCAGTAAACCAGGGGATAGCTGGTGCCCACCACTCACAATGGATCTCTGGAGACAATGTATGAAGCCACCAAAGCCCTAACAGGCAACAGTTCAATGTGGATTGTTTACCCCCTTTCAACTTAAGAACCGAACTCCAAATTCCCTACGTGCCTCACAATTCAATGACTGCTCAAAGTCAACAGCATTGAATCTCTGGCTTCTGTTATAAATGGGGACAGACTAGAGGAAGGCAGGGCACGAGGCCAAAAAGGTTATCGAAACTGTTGCACAGCCCAGGTCCACTCAGTGAGCTCATCAACCCTCCTCAGGGTCGTTGGGCTGCTTCAACACCCTCTGCTTTCCCGAGGCCCTGATTTCTAATCGCCAAAGAAAAGCTTCTGCGTCTCGGTAGCACGGAAGCTGGAACATATGCTGCTCTCAGAGACACACTGCATTCCTGATTTTGTTTCAGAGCAACAAAGACACAGACAAAAATTCTCCTCTCCATGCCTTCTGCTCAGCCCCGCCAACCAGTATAAAACAGTCCCAGATTTAAAGCTGAAGGTCAGTACCAAAAGCCCACACCATTCTCCACTCTTAATCTACCAAAGCCAAAAATGCAATAAAGCAGCTATGACACATGGATTTGTGCCTTTCCCACCAAGCTGCAAGAATCTGCCCAGAACTTTCCAATTCATTCCTTCGTCCCGTGAGAAGTTGCCAACATGAACAGTAGCTAAGAATAAGGAAGCATTTTTTGAATAAAATGCGTAAAGCCACTTCTTCCCCGAGTATACAAGGACAACAATTAGAGAATGAACTTGGAGTGTCTCTGTTTGGGTCAAACAGGAGCTAAATATATTCTAATACGAGTTGAACAGCACTTATCCAAAGTGCTTGGAACCTTATCCAAAGTGCTCGGGAGTTTTCTGGATTTTGGAATATCTGCACAGACTTTACCAGCTGAGCATACACCTAGTCTGAAAAGCTGAGATCCAAAGTGCCCTAAAATCTGAATCATTCTGACGGCAAGGTTCAACCTGTAATACAGGCATGTCCACCCTGTAGTTAAACACAATTCAGTCTTCATCGTAACCCCCATTCCTCCTTCAAGTGAAAGAGTAAAGCAAAGTCAATTTGCACATAGTGGGGAAGAAGATGAGTCATTTTGGTTTCCCGTAGAGTTGGTTTTGAGGCAGAGACCTCATGAGTGAGTCTGCTGCCTTTGGCCCTGAGAATTGGGCGTTAGGTTCCTGTTCTGTAAAACAGAGAAAATGACATTATGGACCTCACGGGGCTGTGGTCAGGATTAGGTCTTGCCTGTGGAAGCACTCAAGGAAAAGCAACCATTACTATTATTATTACTGTTCTTTGGGCATTCAGAGATGTATCACAAAAGGCACAGAAAAACAGCTACTACTAGCTTTTGGCTTAAAAGGTACACAAACATTTTACATGTGATTCTAAGAAACATTCACAGACGATCCCCCGCAGAGTTTGACATGATTTTCAACTTTCCAATGGGGAAAAAGCAATATGCATTCTGCAGAAACTACATTTTGGATGGGAATTGTGGTCTTTGCTCAAACTACAAATAAGCAGTGGGAGTCCCTCTCACAACTCTGGGCAGCTCAGCCAGCCACAGCTCCCCATCACCCAGGCAACCACGAGGACACGGGAGCCTCTGCAGTGCGTGGCATGGCTAAGGTATGGTGCTTGGGAGGGCAGGAATATTGATTCATTTCTGACTCATGAGATTTTCAATTTACCCCATTCCCAATCAAGGAGCATCTGTAAATAAAAATTGGTCAAGAGCACCACCTTATCTTTCCCAAAAAAGGGCTACAAGAGCTTAAGACAAAAAGACGAGTCACCAAAATAGTTTACAGAGCCAATGTTGCTGGGAATTTTTCTTATAAAACACAGGCTACTGTTTTACAAAGTGCAGGTTTTCCTTCTGGCCCTAAAATGCTTTGACTATAGGACCCTTTGCAACCCAAAAGCAGGAGCAGAGAAGTGAGAACACATACAAGAGTCATGAATGTACCATTTTCCTTAAGAGAAGGGATCTAAGTTGTTTACATATTCGTGGCTGAAACAATAGTAATCTGAAATGCTTACAAAAGAGACTGTTTTCCTATCGGGTAGCTGATCTTCCCCCGTTTGTTTTGCTTTGTAGTAAGAAAATGATCTCTCTCCCCTAGTTGAGATACATCCTTGATAAATACAAAAATTTACTGTCATACAAAGACATTAGATTCCACAGGTAAATTATTCATGAAAAAACCATAAAATTGCCACAAAATAGCACTTCAGAGGCAGAAACGTAACTGCTGCAGAGTTCCAGGTGACACCGACCCTTACCTGAGCATGATCCCCAGCTCAGAGGAAAAAGCAAAGAAGCCATAAAGGGAAGACAAGGAGGTAATGGGCAGGACAGGGAAGAGTTCAGAACCACTTCAGCAGCGCCCCATGAACCAGAGGCCACATAGGATGAGAAACAGCCCACCCACACCCTTCTTCCAGGGAGGACCCCCCCATCATGTCATTACACCCCACTTACATCTCCCACGGCACCCTATACAAAGCAGAGGTTGATACAGATCTGTCGATTGATCTGTGGGCCAATAAATAGAGTTAGCTCTCCCTTCCTGTGTTAGAAAATTCACTACCAAAAAGAAAAAGCAGAGGGGAAAGGCCTCTTGGTAGGAAATGCATATGCATTCTGCCCCACCTGGGCCACTGACAGCATGCAGGGGCTTGATCACCTGCCATTGTTACCATCTTCTACTGTGCTCCCTTTTCCTCTCTTTCAGTTGTTTAGCATCCATCCCTCCTCCTGCCTGCTGTTCCATTTCTGTTTTGGAAAGTGTGTTCCCTGCACTGCAAGCAGTTGTCGGCCTGCAGGTGTGCCACAGCGCCAGGGAATTAGGCCTCCCCAGTGGACACTGGCCTCGAGATGCTGCGGGATGGGGATGAGCTCTCTACGGAGCAAAGCCGACCTGGGGGTTACTGTCCCATGGTGGGAGCCCAAGTGTGCAGCACTCTAGGGCTGGCCTCCAGGCCTCTGCAGTTTGTTCCAAAACCAATTATCCAGTCCACCCCCCGTCCATTCTGTGAGCTCCTGATAAACATTGCCAAAAACTTCAACTGGCTGCAATAACCCACATTTGGTTCCTCTTGTTTGCAAAAGAACCAACCCAAAGTCAACCCTTGCAAAGATCAAGACGGTGACACATGTTCCAGGATTAGTCCCAGAAGCTGACCAATAATAGAAAATGCCAAAACAAAGGGCTAAAACAAGACACTTCTCAATTTCCTCGTCACTACTCTCCACCACTAATGCGGTGCA
Organism: Erethizon dorsatum; assembly: GCA_028451465.1. Taxonomy (NCBI): domain Eukaryota; kingdom Metazoa; phylum Chordata; class Mammalia; order Rodentia; family Erethizontidae; genus Erethizon; species Erethizon dorsatum. The sequence continues at coordinate 92,520,474 of CM051825.1, read as the reverse complement.
GAGGTAGGGTCTGGGGTGGTGGAGCCTTCCAAACTGCCAAATCTCACAAGACACCTTGAATAAATTAGAAAAAGGTCTGCCTCCAGGTGAAATGTCCCCTGAAGATATATGGCTTAGCCAGAGTCTTTTGTAGAAAGTAAAAAGCTCAACCTTTCTCCAGATACAAAAGTTGGACAGTGGAGCCTGGACTGAATCTCCACTCTCAGAGGCCTTTCTGCAAGAAATAATCTACATAGCAGACTATATAGCGCTGTCCAGGCTACTTCTATCTTGCACCTCTGCATATAGTATCAACCTCACAACTCCAAGTGGGTGCTTAACATCCAGCCATCGCATCCACATTCCCAGACAGCAGAAAGAAGAGACAAAGGACATGCCACTCTCCCCTTTCAGGAAACTGCCTAGAGGTTGCATGCCATTTCCATTCACAACCCACGTGCCAGAATTTAAATCATAGCTAACTGTAAGAAAAGCTGAAGGCTGAGCTTTATCCTTGTAGCTCTATGCTCACCTCGAAATACAGGGTTCCATTATTAAAAAAAACAAACAAAAACGAGCAACCCGTAGTGCACTATCCAAGCCTCGGTGAATACAACGGTATGTGACCAAAGGTGGCTGGGGCCTCTCCTTGAGGTGTTCAGAAGTGCGACACAGCTGACATCTGATGAGATATATGATTACAGTAGTTGCAGAGCTCACACTTTAGAAAGCCAGAAAAGACTTACTAGAAAGGATTAAAGATCATTCTGTTCAAATCTCTCATTTGGATATTAATGTTTCATAACTACACCACTCCACAGATATGTAATATTTTTAAAATATGGCATCATCATTCACTTGTAACCTACTAATCCCTTTGTTAATAATTACAACAAATGCTTTAATGCCTTTCTAAAATTTAAATCACTCGTGTAATTAGCACAATGTCTAATAATAAATGGAAATGGGCACATAACTTTTGCAGGCCATTTAGTAAGTGTGTGGATGCCTCATTGCCAGGTAATAGATAAGGTGACCACCTTTTATGAACCAAAAATCAGGACTGCTGAGGCAGCATTTAACACCTGGCACTCTACCTATGTTACTAACTTAGAAAAAAGAAATCCTAAATTTGGGGAAGGGGAGAAAAACTGTAATAACCTGAATATAAGGTCCATAGGGGAAGGTTGTCTCTTTTCCTACTACATAGTATCTGCCTTGCCTAGCATAATGCCTGATACATCCAGGAACTTCAAAGTATTTGCTGCACCGAAAAAATCTGTCAAAGCCTGGCAGGGTGGCACACGCCTATAATCCCAGCGATCTGAGAGGCTGAGGCAGGAGGATCACAAGCTCAAGTCCATCATTCTAGGAATCTGAGAGACACTGGAAACTCAACACAAAACAAACACCACCAAGAAGACCTGACTGATGACATGGAGGAGGCCTGGGGGACCAGACAGGAATTCCAGATGTTGGTATAGTTGGTAAAGTGGTCTTAATACACTACCTACAAAAGTCCCCAGAACATCAAGGGAAACCATGCTGTAACCTTAAGTTTCCATACATGACTTGCTCAACACATTGTCAATGCATTGCTGATAATGTCCTACAATAAAGCTGCTACATACGGCATTCCATGCATGTTTCTGTAGTTTTGCTACATATTAACCACACATAAACAAAACTAGGTATTCTTTGGCTAAGGAAGGAAGGGATATTGATGTGTGCAGACCTAGGAATCCTCTAGTGTTTTCTTTTTTTTAAAACAAAAATCTTAGGCAACTGTGAAAAAAAATACTTGCATGTGTTAAATGCGAGTGTCTGATTATTTTCTCTGTGTAAAAAAAGTAACATAGGGCCAGGGATATAGCTCAGTGGCACAAGTGCCTGCCTGGCAAGCGCAAGGTCCTGAGTTCGATTCCTGGTCCCAGAGGCAGGGGGACCTAATGGGCCATTTTTTCCCAAAGTAAACCCTTTCTGAGACAGACAGGATGAACATAACATAAATTCATGTGGTAGCCAAGGAGAAACACAGGGGCAGGATATTTAGAGAGAAAAGGGCAAATTCTATTAAGAACAAGGGTCTAAATGACCTTGGGCCACCTACTGACAAAGTGACTCTGACAGAAGTTCCTTCTCACATCACGCTAAGCCTGCAGGATTCTTACTTTTGAAATGGAGATGCCATGGCCTAGCCTCACAGGACTGTTCTACATGATACTCAACAAAGAGTTTAGTGCAACATCTGGCCCAGAGTACATCATCAGTAATTGATGCCAGCAATCATCATTTAAATACAGGAAGAGGCTTCAGTAATCTAATCATCAACCACACTGACAGTTAGACATTTAAGTGGGACTAGGGATGGTGGCGTACCACCTAGAATCCCGGCACTCTGGGAGTCTGAGGCTCCTAGGAGGATTGCAAGTTCAAGCCCCACCTGAGTGACTTAGCAAGACCTGGGCTCAAAATGTTAAAAGAAGGAAAAAGGGCTGAGGCTGTAACTCTGTGAAAAAGCCCTGGGTTTAATCCTCAGTACTGCCAGATGATGATGAAGGTGGTAATGAGGAGGAAGAAAAGCTGCAGTGCTTTAATAGCAATCTACATCTTCATATGACTGTTGCCACTGTATTTTATATTTTGTTGTTGTCAAAACAAGAGCCTTCTGTGCTTAATGCATGAAATCTGCAGCCCAAGCTGAAGGCTCTGCTGCCAATGACCCACACTCCTGAGCACACACCGGTAACTCCTGGGTCAGCCTCCCAGTTCTGTGGTTCTCAGAACAGAGCCATCGGCACCCCCTGGGACACTCTAAGAAATGCCAAACCTTGGTCCTGCCAGGCCTCGGGAGGGGCCCGCTGTCCGTGCGGGAGCAAAGCCTCTTTTCGGGATGCTGGGCTGAGCGAAGCTGGGGAGCCACTGGCCTGGCTGCCTTCCCATCTGAGTGAAAGGATTTCTGTTCAGCCTTCGACAGGAAAGGAACCCACATCAAAAAAGAGGACTGTGCTGGGGATATAGCTCAGCGGCACAGCACCCGCCTGGCAAGCAGAAGGTCCTGAGTTCGATTCCCAGTACCAAAAAAAAAGAGAATATAAAAGAGAGGACTGCATTTGACGTGTGCGTATGTGCATGTGTGTGTGAGTGTGTGTGTGTGTGTGTGTGTGTGTGTGTGTAGCTATATGTTAAATATCTTAGGCTGAAGATATGTGGGTATTTGTGTGACCATTTAAACTGCAACCACTTACAAAGTGAAAACCATCCCTAGCTGGTGGGCTGTGCGCAGGGGTTGGGGGCTCCACTGGCTGCTCCAGTCAAGAGCTCTGGCTGGGCTGGCACTTCTGCAGCCAACGGCCAGCATGCAGGGCTCCACTTCAGTGGCCTCCTCTACAAAATAGAGAGGACAGGGCTCTGCCTCAGTGGGCCTGTGAGAACGACAAACACCAAATGGATGGCATGGGCAAAAGGTGCTGGAATAATACACAGCCGTGTGCCAGGCTGGAATAATACACCTGCTGCTGGCGGCACTGTCTCCAGCAGATATTTCCTTGCTCCCACAGCTCATGCTCCTGTGACAGACTCCAAAGTTGCCAGAACATGTCACATGCCAGATTTTAAATTTCTTCTGTTGGACTGGTGTTCCTGGGGTGATTCCCCTCCGAGACACTTTGGACGCAGCCATATGAAGACTGAGAAGTTTCCCAATCATTCTTCAAAAACCCACAGTGGTGCCATCTATCAGAGCAACTTTACACATGGCTCAGTGTAGCCCTGCAGAGCCCCAGCTCATGAGCAGCTCTCTGGAGCCAGGTCTGGGCGCTAAGGACCCACACATTGAGGAGAGCGGAGCCCGGGGTCTCGTGGCCTCTGCAGACACTCGTGGAGGTGGGTGACGGCTAGGGATGACCTGCATGCAGCCGGGATGCTGCTCCCTGCCCTCATCTGGGCGCCTGACAATATTCAGGCTGCTCCATCGCAGTGACCCGTATTTTGTAATGGACTTGGATGATGGGTTGGTGGCATGTGGCTTTTACACTTTGTCAGCGAGACCAGTACAAAGTGACAGAGTATCCATGAAAAATAAAACCACCCTTCTTGAAGGGAGAGGTTGCTCAAGAGTAGAGCCCACTGTTAGCATGGACGAGACCTTGGTTTCAATACCCAGCACCAAATACTGTGAAACAACATAAAACACTACTACTAGAATAGTGGATATCATGTCGAATTGATTGGGCTATGGAGTGCCCAGGAATTTGGTCGAACATTATTCTCAGTGTGTCTGTGAGGGTGTTTTTAGACAAACTTAGTTTCTGAATACATAAGCTGGGCCTGGTGGTGCATGCCTTTAATCCCCGCTATTTGTGAGGCTGAGGCATGAGGATCACATGTTTGAGGCCATCCAAGGCAGCTTAGTAACCACCCTGTCACCAAGTAAAAAGGAGGGATGGGGGCTGGGCTATAGCTTTGTCCTCCCTGGGTTCAGTCCCTAATACTGGGGGAGCAGGGGCTGAACCCATAACCCAGGCAGACAGATTGTCTCTGTGGTACTGGTGGGCCTCACCTAATCAGCAGAAGGTTTCAGTGAAACAAAAAGGGTGACCTCCCCCCTAACAAGAGGTCATTCCTCCTGCCTGCCTTCAAGCTGTAAAGTCTTTCTTCCTGCCTTCAGATTGAAATTGGAGAACCAGCTCTGCCTTGAGCCTGCTGGCCTTCAACTAGAACTACAACTTAGTTCTCCCCCGCTCCAGACGCCTAACTACAGATCTCAGTGATCTATGGGCCAATTCCTTATACTAAATCTCTGTCTCTATATACCGAACTAATACAAGTGCTAGTCATTCCTTGAATCTAATTATAGGTAGTGATGCACGTGTGTGTGAACTAGGTTTTATTTTTTCCTTTATTAACAGCATATAACTATGAACAGCTATATACGCTCTATAAACGATGTAGTACCTGTGTTGTAGAATACTACACAGCAGTTAACAATGACAGAACAACCTGTACACATGTTCAAGAAATATTCAGTAGGAAATAAAGTATGCAAACAATATGAATATGTCATCTATATATTATGAAAATGAGTTATTTCCCCATAGGTAAATGTAACTGTAAACACACAATTCCTAAGCTATCCCTGAGGAGGGTTTGGAATGAGGAGTTGGTCGAGTATGCCTCTGTATTTTTAGAAATTTTCAAACAGCAATGTATTCATATATGGCTGTTGTAAATTTAAAACTCAGAAATATTAATATACTAGAACAGTAGGATCAAAACCAAAGAGACTGAGTTAATGTGGTTTATAGACTCATTCTTCAAAGCAAGAAATCATCCTCATTGTCTCATAACTTCAAAGCTACTAAGTCACTACAAGAAAAATAGGTCAGAGCCTTATTTAATTGAAGATGAAGCTCATACTGGGCACTGACTCACTGGGACAAATGCACCGGCATCCTGTTTCTCCCAGGTTTCTTACAGAATTTAAAATAAAACAAACCCAGGTAGCCCCAGTTCTTAAATCTCTCCTCAATTCTGAGTGCCCAGAGCAAGTCACAGTATCAACAATCAGCAGACTGCAGGCGTTTAATGTTGCCTGCATTGGCAGGGATCACGACGGCCACCTTCAACCACCACCCCTTTCTGGACTTGAGGTAGGGAGCCCTCTTTAGCAACAAAACTGTCCCTTAGGGCACAGATGAACAACAGGAAAACAGAGGCAGAAGGAGAGGTTTGGGAGTAGGATTGGGAATGCACTTGTGTATTGCCACAATCGTGCTAGCTATTTAGGGAAAAGTCAAAAGGGAAGGATGAGAGAAGAGCAGGGGAAACACGAGAGCGGGGTAATACAACGCGGGAGCATTTGACAACGGAGTGGGGACACCAGGTTCATTCACTCTGTCACCGTCGGCCTTTCATGAGCCCCTACTGTGTGCAGTAAAACAAATGCAGTCGTAGCCCGTGACGGTGACAGCTCCTTGGCCCTGGTGAAATAACAAAAGCCCAGGCCTCCTGGCAGGCTGCCCTCACACCAAGTCTATTCAACAAAAGGCCTCCTGCTCACTCGGTTTCTCCATCTGTGAAAAGTGTATAATAACGGTACCCACCATTCGGGGTTGTTGAGGCTGTACATGAATCATTGTAGTTTCTTGGCCTTGCCATTATCTGACATTTGTGCCAGATAATTGTTGTACAGGGCTGTCCTGGGCATTGTAAGATGTTTAGCGCCATCCTTGGTCTCTATCTACTGGATCCCTCCAGTGTGCCAATGAAAACTGTCTCCTAAATGAGTACGTTCTCCTACTTTTTGGTGATAAAGCGACGACAGTGACTATAAGTGGTATCTTTTTTTCTCCTTCAAATATCCTTATTGGGCAACTTTAAAACTTTGCTAGTTTACAACAGCCCTCCATTTTTATTTTAAGCTGGTCCATGAAATCCAAACCTGAAAACACTAACAAAATAATATCCTTGAACAAAGGAAACAGAATGAAGAAGCAAGATCTACCCACCCACCAGCAGGTCATTCCCCCAGTACCCAAAACCCATGAGACCCCGAACTTTCACTCCCTCCTCTCCATGTGCTTCCTCTGCGGCATTTTCCCACCACTTCCTCACATGCACCCCGGGAATTCTCACTAACTTCATTGATGCCTCAGGTGACCCAAACACCACTTCTCAGTCAACACCACTGGGGTGTGCAGCCATTAATGGGTAACAAACCAATACCTAGGGCTCGGTCACCCAAAGCCCTTTACCACGGATGTATGAGCACTGTCAACTAAACTCCCGCAGTGCCCGGCACCTGTGCCGTGCCCCAGCAGGCTGGCACTTTCTTGGCAAGGCTGCCGGATTTGAGCAGGATTTCGCAGATATCCCAAGGGAGGACCATGAGAACTGCAAATGGGCAGGTGGCAGAGCTGTCACATCCTGATAACCAGGAGCAGGGGTCACACAGAAGCTACTGCCTGTGGAGAAGAAGCTGGGTATAGATCCCACCAGAATGATTGCAGTTCACTGCAGAAAACCCATCAATAATTCAGCAAGCAGGGGAACGGGGACAAACAGACTTTATTACCTGGGCTTTATTCGCTTTTTGTTTCTGCTTCTTTCTATCCAGGGGGCACCGGGCAGGGAATTAGGACTTATTCAATCTTAACTTGAAGGCAACAGTCACCATGAGTTTTTAGCACAGCATTTAGAAGGTAATTTATTGTAAGAGCAGTGGCTCTCAAAGGGATTGGGCAACCCTCCAAGGGACATCTAGCAAAGCCTGGAGACAGTTTTCAATGGCACAATGGCGGGATCCAGTAGTTAGAGACCAAGGATGGCGCTAAACATCTTACAATGCCCAGGACAGCCCTGTGCAACAAGTATCGGGCACAAATGTCAGATAACGGCAAGGCCAAGAAACTGCAATGATGCATGTATAGCCTCAACAATCCTGAATGGTGGGTACTGTTATTATACCCTTTTTACAGACAGACAAACTGTGGCAGGTATTAAAATGGCACACGGGGATGTAAGACTGGTGTAATGATATATCAGCCTCCCATCCGTCCGCTCCCATGTTACAAGTGAGCCAAGTGCGGCAAGAGCATCTCCAGGGCATTCCTGGGCCACACACTCCATCAGCACACGCAGAGCATGGAAAAAGACAGCTTCACTCCCTCAAAACTGTGGAATGTCATAAATACTATTTCTGGCTTCTGAATCTGGAGCACTCAACCATTACAACTAAGACTGTTTAAAAAAAAAAAATTGGGAGGCTGAGACAGGAAGATCCCAAGTTTGAGCCCAGCCTGGGCAACTTAGCAAGATTCTGTTTCAAAAGATTAAAAAATAATAATAAAATTTGGGCCGGTGAGATGGCCAGCGGCTTAAGTGCCTGCCCGGCAAGCGCGAGGGCCCAAGTTCGACTCCCGGAACCCACATATGAAAAAGGGGCTGGTGATATCGCTCAGTGGCACGGGCGCCTGCTGGCGCGCGAGGTCCTAAGGTCGACCCCCCGGTACCCACACACACAAAAAAATAATAAAATAAAATAAAAGGAAAAGAAAAAAGGCCCTGGGTTCAATCTCTAGTACAAGAAAGAAAGGAGAAAAGAACAGGGGGCAAAGGGGATAAGTGAAATAAAGCTACTTTCTCCTCACCAATTTCATGGAACTTGACATTCCTGTGGAATCTTCTTTACGACCTTCTAAACTCAAGACACACTGATAAGATACGTTCGTCTACCATCCTTCCTGCTTTACCCAAAGCATCAGTCTGAAACTGACACATAGTTTAATGGCCTGGTACCTGGACAACAGGGTACACATCTTAAAGCACCATTCCATCAACCTTTACAGAAACCCTACAGCTTCATCACCTGAGAAGCAATTCACATGTTTAAATAACAGGTAGCAGCAAAGAGTATTGGTAATGTCCCAAAGCACTGGCAATGCAGAACCAGGGTTCAAGTGCAACCTCTGCACCATTTTACAGTCCTCTACAGTGCATGTCCAAGAAAACAGCGTGGGACAGATGCCCACAGGCGCATGCTCTTTACAGCTCAATCTTTATAAAATCCTAAAACCAAGAAGAGCTCGAAGTTTACCAGTAGGAAAATGAGGAAACCTTCACATAGTCATGTAATCAACAAACCCTATAGGACAACCTGCACTGCATCATGAGTGATTCTTAGAGAGAACTATGTTGCCAGACAGACAGACAGACAGACAGACGCACACTCACACATATGCTGTAAGGTTTCATTAAAAATATTTGAAGTTCTAAGGGCAATACTGTCCATGATTAATGAAATCACAACAGTGATTACCTGGTAGGTATAGGGGTGGGGACAAATGACCCAGGTGCCTAGAACGTGGGCATTGTTCGGTCCTTATCTAGATGAACGTCACTCGGCTGACGCAGTGACACACCTATAGAAATGTATCCAGCCACGAACCTAAGATCGGTGACTTTATGATAGACCAACAGACCCATATAGATATGTTTTAACTCCACTATAAAGTAATTTAATTTTTTTAAAGAAAAGCAAAGAGAAAAAATGAAACCTTGTCACTTATTAGTTGAGAAACTCGAGGCTAGATATTTTACTTCCAAGCCCTCGAATTCTTCTCCAAAAAGGAAGATAATAATCCTTACCCTCACCAAGCTATAACAAGTATTAAACAAGATTCAAGAGTGGATGAAGGGCCGGTGAGATAGTTCAGCAGCATAAGCGCCTGCCTGGCAAGCGCGAGGGCCCGAGTTCGACTCCCGGAATCCACATACGAAAAAAGGGCCGGTGATACCGCTCAGCGGCACAGGCGCCTGCTGGCATGCGAGGTCCTGAGGTTGACCCCGTTACCCACAAAAAAATAAAATAAAATTTAAAAAAAGGGTGGATGAAATTTTACAACATCTCAAAGCACTGTAAAACAAAAATTAAGGGAGGCCATTTCTGCATTACACCCCAACAAACCAGGCCACATCAAAATGGAGTCACGCATACTAAGTGGCGCATAATCAAATGGAACCATTAAACAAGCAGATAGATCCAAAAACAGAAGAGGTCTTCTAGAAAACAGGAGATTTCAGTCTTCTGGAGGCAGTGTAATGAGGAAGTCCCCCTGGTTTGAACCCTTACCAAAAAGGTAACCTGAAGAAATCTGATGTTAAATAACCAGCTTTTCCCATATTGTTCTGTTTTCTTGTTCAGACCCACTGCCCAGTGGGAGCCCTCACTATTTCACAGAACGGAAGCTGCCCCATTCATGAATTATGAATAAAAAGCAATTATATCTGTAACTAAACCTGCTGTAATTTTGTCTTTTGACAGCACACAGGCTGCTATTATTTCTATCATCATTATTATGAAAATAATTCTTAGGGATATTTCTGTCCTTCCTTCTTTGTTCATTAATACATTGCAGAGGTAAGAGTTAGCCACTGATTACGGGCTTTACTCACCACCCCCTTTGGTTAAAAAAAAGTAATAAATATTCTTATTATAATAGCATGCAGTTAGAGATGCAACAGAAATAAGAATATGTGACCTGGACCTCCCCAAACTTGGACCTACCGGAGATCTGAAAATTAAATAGCACTCGCCAAGCAGCATCCCTGTGTCTTTCCTCCTATGTGATGCTGAGGAGTCATTAGATACCTTGTTAGCAGTGGGTGTAAATGTGAGAAGTATCACACTGCTATTCTGCATGTTCTGACAAGACCATGAGGAAACACAGTCCCCAGTGAATCAGAGCACCCAGCAGGCCACCTGATTAATCACCAGAGAAAAAAGTCCATATGCGTGATGGAGGAGAGCTCCACACAAGGGAGAAATGCGTAGGTAGCAGTAAGCAGAACACAGCGGCAGCAAGGGGGGAGGAGGAGAGCACAACTATTATCTCCCACTGCATATGTTTCCAGAAAACCAGGGGCCTCTCCCTGCCAGACTGTTTTCACTTCCTTGCTAATTGCTGGGACCCCTTATGGATGGTAGGACCTTTTGACCTGGATGGAGGCAAAGCTCGCTGCTGCAGCTTTAGTGACAGGGATGCAGTTTGTCTCCAATCAGAGTCACCAGGAGGATTCACATGTATTTCTTGTGGAGTATGAAAATAGCATTCTCATACACACAGAATGAGAATGATACTGCTGAGCCCAAGAGTGAGAAAACCCCAAAGGGCCAAAATGTGAATGTTACTGGAAACACGTAGATGTCACCCTCCAAAGACAGTCAGGTTCATGTCACGGTCTTCCACATACACAGTCACATCCTCACTGAACGATCAGAGCGGTAAGAGGTAAATTAAACAGAAATATGTTATAATGGGTAATAAAAGAAGGCAACCAGGGAATTCATTGAGCCCAATTTAGTTATAAATTTTCCTTAAAGTTAAGCTAAATATAAAGAAAAGGCACTTAGGTACAAGCTTTTAGCCTGTGCTGAATTACTTTAATACTTATTTCCATCTAGGCAGGGCTATGAGAAATCGCAGTGTTGAACATTCTCAGCTTATTTGCAACTTTATCTGCCCATCTATTTACTCAAAGGTATCTAAGAAGAAAATGGATCTGGATGAAATAAGTTTCCCTTTCTTTATGAGAAAAATCTCACATATACAGGTTTATAATAGGGTCTCCCAGCATGAATTCAGCAACTCGTGAGTCAACTTATTTCTTGGTGGAAAAGTCAAGTTATACCAGCATATGGAAATCCTTGAGGGGTGGAAAACGGCAGAAGGAGACACTGGGTAGGAAAACTCTGAAGGCTTTCAGAACCTCCCACTCACTAAATAAGAATGACTCCATCTGAGAACCACACACACACACACACACACACACACATGAACCCAGAGTTCCAAGGGTCTTTTGCCCCAGAATTCAAGTGCTCTTAAAACTACAGTATGAAACATTTGTTCTCAAAAATCTGAACCGTTATTTCAAAAGCAGCCACTCTTAAGGTTGACTCTCCTTTTGTATTTAACCTGATTTTCTTGGAGCTTTTCAAGTGTTTCAGTTTTATGCAAATCATTCTTTTGGGCTCCTTTGTCATCCCAGGCATTTTCCTGTTCTGAAGCTCTGGCTTCTTTTGTTCGCCTTTACTCCAATGAATTCAGACTATCTCCTGCCTTTTGTTTCTCCATAGTAGTAAAACTCTATTGTGATGCAGCGGTAGACAATTTAAGCTAAGGTGACAATCATTTCAGAAAATAAAGTAACTGCTTTCACCAACTCCTACCACATGACTATGGGAGGGGGCACTGCAATGCTCACTTTTAGCTCAGCAAAAGATGACAAAGGAACTCAGAGAAAGGTGACAAAGGAAAGGTAAAAGCAAACGGCCAGCATTTAATTTCCCTTAATGATGTCTATAGAACAGAGATTCTCAAAGTGCGGTCTAGAGACCTGGGAGGGGGTCCCCCAGATACTTTCCAGAGGATCAAGGAAGTTTTCCAGAGACTACATGACTTTTAACAATGGGAGAAAAACAATTCCTTTTCACAAAAATGTGTCACTTTTGTAAACATGCAATGGTTTCAGTATTATTTTAAATGACTTCATAGTTTCTATATTTTTCAGTTTCAATATCTGTATAGTCAATATTAATACCTATAACCCACATAAACCATCTACTGGGGCAGGGGATGGGGTCCCTCTCAGTTTCTAGGAATGTGAAGGAGATATGAGCTTAAAGGGTTTGAGCACCACCACGTCCCATAGGCCAATCTCACCTGCCTGGTTTTGTAAATCACATTGGTTCATAGCTACATTTGTTTATACACTGTTAGTTACTTTTCTCTGACACCCAAGGTTAAGGAAGGAAAGGTTTATTTAGCTCAGTTTCTGCAGGTTTCAGTCCATAATCAGCTGCCTCCAAGGCAGGGTGGCATGGCAGAGGGGCAACCTTTCAAGGTGGCAGAAGACAGCAAAAACAATAAGAGCGAACGGGGCGGGGGGAGGGGCAAGCCTCTTTTCCTCCCTTATATTGTGAGCAGGTTATCTGCCCTGGGGTGGGTGTAGCACTCACACCATCTCCGTGCCCTCCTCTAGCACAGGCTCAGGATGTTTACAAAGTGAGGACCCTGGCCCCCTGCTGAGTCACTCAGTTAAACTTCTAAACTTCTCAAGTTGACACAATGAACAACATCCTAGAAGGGTGAGGGCATGTCCTCTACACCCTAGGATGTAGAACTGCTGAGTACTTAGTTAAGCTTCTAGACTTCAAGTTGATACAATGTATCAAACATAACACAGACTATGTGTCTATTTGTATAAATTAAGTTTTATTAGAAGACAGCCACACCTATTCATTAACACACTATGTCTGATTTGTGTTTTGTTTTGTTTTGGTACAAGAGCAAAACTGAGTAGTTCTAGCAGGGATAGTTAATACCTGCAAAAACTAAAATACTGCTAACCATCTTACAGAAAATGTTGACGGTGTTGGGGATGATGATGGTAAGCAACCCTAACTACCACGAACCACACAGTGAGCCATGGGCATGCTGCATGGATTCCTTTTCAGGGGAAAAGAAACTATCTTTTCTTCCCAACCTTAGATTGTGGCTGAGGCTCCTAACAACAAAAAAGTACAACAGAAAATCACACAAACCTGTTAAGGTTTTACCTGATAAGGTAACCTTCAGAAGAAAATGATGACCTTGGGAAACGGCTTGCATGCTTTTATGCTCAGGTGGGCCAGAGAGTGGACAATCAAGGAGAAGTGGGGCTGGAAGACAAAGGAGTATCAGCCAATGGGAGTGACAAAGGGGACTCAGCAAGGCCAGTCTGTCTAGGTTCCTCTTGGTGTCTCCGTCCTCAGTGGTAATGATGCGCCTCTCCTATGAGGACAGGGAGGGCACCCCCACTCAGCGTCCTAAGGCCAGCACTGCAGGGGAAGAAGGGGGAGGGTGAGAAAGTGACCACCTGCTCCTGCTGTTTTCTCAAAGGCCAAGGCACGAGACTCTAGGATAGTGTCTCCTAAACCCCAACCAAAACAACCCTCCTAATCAATCCGTGAGGCAGAGCCTCTCATCATCTTCATTGTAGAGAGAAAATAATTAAAAGATCACAGATACTTTTGGGTCACAAGGCTATCTCACTGGAAAAGCGATAGGCAAACTCCCAGGATCAACCATGACCCAACAGAAGCAAGAAAAATAAACCAGGCAACTTTTCACAAAACTTCCCCGTACAGGCAAGAACCAGAAAAGTCATTTCTCTGTTGTCCACAGCACACGGGGCTGCAGTTGTTTCCACTGCACAGATTACTCCCACTGCATAATTACTTCCACTGCACAGATTACTTCTAGGCTCAGTTGCCTGCACCCCCATGCACTTACCCCTCAAGGTGCCTGGCCAGTGTGGGCACAGAAGGACATATAGTCAAGAAGCCCATCAGGGAGGAGGCCTTACAAAACTGAGAGCGAGCTCACATGAGAAATGACCATGTGGTTAGGATTTTTTTTAACAAGTACGCATTTCAGATAGCAATTTGTGGTCCTTTACAAATATCTGTGCATGTACCACAACCACATTAGCATTAGGAGGAATTTGGTGATGCCATAGTACATGGAAGAACCACATGAAAAAGTCTGTTCTCATGAAAACACCTTCAAAGCCTCAGTTTTTGTTACTGTTGTGCAGTACTGAGGTTTGAACCCCAGGCCTTCGCACTGAGCTCCATCCCCAGCCCTCTCATTTTTCATTTTGAGACAGGGTCTCACTCAAGTCACTAAGCTACACAGGCTGGGTTTGAACTTGTGATCCTCCTGCCTCAGACTCCCAGAGCCCTGGGATTCAAGGCGTGTCCCGCGACACTGGCTTTGAAGTTTCAGTTTTAAGAACACTAGTTATGTTCCAAATAGCTCAACCCCATATCAACTGTCCCATGGAATATTCATAAAACATTTCCTTAAATCCTAACTCTACCCTTGCCAACACTCACTCATTCCCTCGCTCCCCCTGACACTTTTGAACAGGGACATCTTATCTGTTACCATGTACTGAAGTAAAATCAAAATGCATCAAAGGTCTAAATATTAAATCAAACATTTCATCTGCTGATAGATAAAATAGGTAAAACTCTTGAAGACAGAGGCCTAGGCAAGGACTTTCACAAAAGACCCGTGGATCAAAGGAACAGAACAGAGGTTGCAGAAACAATTCCAGGCCATTTAGCTATCTCATTTTTGACAAAGGGGCCAAAATCAAACACTGGAGGAATGACAGCCTCTTTAATAAATGGTGCTAGAGAAACTGGCTGCCCACAGGCAGAAGATCAAATGTAGGCCCCGTCTCTCACCATGTACTAAACTAAAGTCAAAAGGGATGTACTAAACTAAAGGCAGCCAGGGATGTCTTTATTAAGAGCAATGTATATTTAATATAGCAACTTAAATCTCAAAACTGACTCTGTACATTATATAATCAATAGCATCTTTCATTATAATTACCATATACTTGACAAAAGTGTTAACGGAAATGGATCTTCTGAGCCACACCACTTCAACTCAGAAGAGGGCATCATGGCTATAGAATTCATCATATCTGCACAGGAAATGTCTGACTAAAAAATGTCTTGAGGCCAGGTTTGGTGGCGCACGCCTGTAATCCCAGCACTCGGGAGGCTGTGGCAGGAGGATCGCTGCAAGTTCGAGGCCAGCCTGGGCTACAAAGTGAGTTCAAGGCCAGCCTGAACTGCAGAGCAAAACCCTGTCTCAAAAAGACCAAAAAAAAAAAAAAAAAAAAAAAAAAACCACAAGTCTTAAATAGTCAATAACTAAAAAACAGAAGGCTGGACATGTAGCTCAGTGTTAAAGCATTTGCCTAGAAAGTGTGGGGGTGTGGGTTTGATCCTCAGCATCCCAAAATCAAAAATAAAAGTCAAGTCAAACTATGAAATGCCAAATTAATGGCTAAAATGCTGTTGGACCCTGCACAGTACTGGATTCAAGGGTGGCAAGGGGACAAAGATCCTTTACTCCAAGGAACTTCCTTATTCTCAGAGGAAGCAAGCTGAGACCTAGCAATGACCAAATTAAACAGCAGAGTTCCAGGGTAACCTGGCCCACACATTGCAATGTTCTTGAGACATCAGAGACACAAGCCAAGGCAGGAACTGTTATTTTTTAAATTTTGAAGAAAGGAAAGATTATACAGTATAACTAAACATCCAAACAGTTCAAAGGCCTATACAATGAAAGGAGGTCTCCTCCTCAAAAGATACCTTTGGTAACAGGTCTGGATCCTACCAAAGACAATAAAAAACAGGGAGGGAGAAAGGGGGGGAAGGGAAGGGAGGGGAAAGAAGGGAGAGAGGGGAAGGATACAGGAGGGGAAGAGGAAGGGGGGGAGGGGGCTGAAATAAACGGGGTACCTTACAAAAGGTACACTGTCCATTTTGTTACTCAACAGGTACATTGGAAATCATTCTAGATCAATACACAGAGCTGCCTCTTTTGTAAATGGCTACACAGTGCCTCATCCACAAATATGTTGTAATCATAAATTCCCAAAGTACAGATATTTAGGTTAATTCTCATGCTGTTCCAACGTCTGCTTCAATCACTTTCTCTGTACATGAACTTCCATGCTGATGTGCAAGTTTTTCAACAGATAAATTCCCAGAAGTGGCACTGCTGAGTCAAAAGGTACGCATATTTTTACCTTGTGTGAAACTGGGGGATTGCCTCTTAAAGACGGCTGAACGATATACATATTCCCACTGACGTGGCTGTACGCTAGCGGTAGGTACGTATTGAAGTCCTTCAGCCAGAACCTTATCGATCTGGGGTTTTATCAAACGTGGTCACCTCCGCCAATCACCATGAAATAAATGTTATCTCGTTACAGTTTTTTTTTTTTTTTTTTTTTTTGTGGGTACCGGGGGGACGACCTCAGGACCTCGCGCGCCAACAGGCACCCGTGCCGCTGAGCGATATCACCGGCCCCTTTTTCGTATGTGGGATCCGGGAGTCGAACTCGGGCCTTCGCGCTTGCAAGGCAGGCGCTTACGCCGCTGAGCCATCTCACCGGCCCTCGTTACAGTTTTTAAAACATAGGGGACTTACTTTTTTTTTTTAAACAACCTGTTACTTGAATGGCCTCTTAGCAGCCACAGCTTAGATATTTCTGAAACTCACAGGGCCCTCCTCAACTGGCCTCTTGCCTATCTTTGCGGGAAGACTACCTTATCCTAGCTTCAGCCATTCCTGAAAGAAGGAATTGGCCTTTCTGTGCCCACAGATCTTAGCACACATTCTGCCTAACACACGGTTGATCCTCCAGTGCCACCAAATAATGCCCTATCCAGCTCAAATGCCACTTGCTTTTCAGCCTTACTTCCTCTCCATACAGCAGGCCAGAGTCAGTTTCACTCTGTTTTCCTCTTCTCCCTCCTCACCCCAGAACATGCACTGACCACACTTTTGTCTCTTCTGGAGAACGTGAGCCCACTTCGCTAAGGCAAGGTCTCACCCTCCAGGGGCCACTCATTAGCACTAAGTCCAGCCACATAATGGACAGAAAATGTCTGCTCAATCTACTGGACAGTGGCTAATAGACATCATTGATGTGAACATATATTCAATTACAGCACATTACCTAGGCATTTAACTGCAAGAGTGCAAAGCACAGAAAACGGAATACACTGCCAAGCATATAGACACCTCATGGGTACTAAGTGGAAGCACTGGAATTCTCTCTTACATAAAATATATTATATTTCATCACAAAACCTAATGGAAACATAAAAATCATTTATTCTAACTAGATTTGGACGGGTATTAAATTCACAATTTCTCGTGTATTAATCATTTATACATCTGCTAAATGCCGGACCTTAATATGATGCCTATCTCTCCATAAAACTGAAACATCTGATGTAATGAATGGGCAAACTGCACTTTTTAATATTCTTCCATTGTTAATCTTTTTTTCATTTTTATTCCAAGAAATGGCAATCAATTAATAAGAATTCATAGTCTCTCACCACATCCAACTGCTATAAAAACAACTGAATACGCAATGTTATTAACCATTGTTACCCTCCTATTATGTTGTTTTAAAACTTTGTTCTAATTTCTTTCTCTTTAAAATAAAAATAAAAATATAAAAACAACTGTTAGCAACAGGGCTGGGAAGATATTAAAGAACAAAATGTACAATACACCCAAAAAAGTTAATATATGCCTGCATAGAAGTAGCTAACTTTTGCTGTGAATTTTTCAATTCGGCTCATTTCCACATGTAGTAATAGCAGCTAATATCTATCCAACATGTGCCATTTGCTGTACTTGTCTTTTTTGGGCACTATTTCATAAATATATGAACTCTATGGAGTTAGCTAATTCTGTTACTCACATTTTATAGCTGAAAAACACCAGCTGACAACTTACTACAAGAATGTATTGCTAATAAGTTGTGCAACGAAGGCTTGCACACTGATTTGCTAAATCCTGTGGGGCATGCAAATTTGTAAAATGTTCTTTGCAACTTATGTGTAACATCAAACTCTCTAAACCATTAACTGGTACCATACATACTAAAGACTAGGTGAAGCCTTAAGGAGATACCATATGGTAGCAGAGGAAAAACTCATTACTTAGCATATATCATTCAGTATTTAGCACTGGAATGCACTCTAAAATGATATAGGCAAATGCAGTGTGAAATACTCATTTTTTTTATTTTACTTACCTCATGTACTCTCCACAAAGTAAGATGTATTTATCTGTGACCTCTACGTGACACAAACATCCCTTTCTGTTCCTCCATCTTATGAATCAGGGTTCAAACATAACATGACTCTACTGTACCTACCAAATTTTGGGAAAACCACATACGCTTTCTAAAGTACTAACATTTTCCTGAAATACTTGATGTTACCATCTGTTCTTGATAAGAAACAAAATGGTGGCCTAAGGTAAAGTACTGTCTCTATTATTAACTTTGTTGGGATATTTTCCCAAAATTTGTACATCTATAGTATATAAATATATTCTCACTGTATGAGATTATGACAATATATAGCTTTAAAAGAAACACAATGCTCAACCTTTGTCCCCTCCCACCCAATGCTGCCCATGCCCTTGAAGGAACATAATTTCATTCATACCTTTCAGTTATTTTTCAAAATGATTACACATGCATACACATTTAGGCTGATCTTGATGTTGATTTATAAACCACAAAGAGGATCATACTCCAATTTGCGTATCGTTCTGCACCTTGCTTTTCTCACTCAAACCATTCCATGTCTTTCCATATCAGTACACTCAGACTTTTGACATTTGATGATGCCTAATATTCCATATTTGGGACCTGCCATATTTTATTTAACCATTCCTCTACTGACAGATTACATGGTGGTTTTATTTTGTCTGTAAAAACACAACAATTCCCTCTAAAAATCCATCATTCTCTGTGCAGTTTCATCTGAGAGATGTAAAGAAACAATAACATGCCTTTCGAGGAAGATAGTTCTGAGATCTAAAACTGTCTGGCTTTGAGTATAGCGTCTATTAATTTTCTTGGAAAAAAAAAAAAAAACACTCCTCTCTAGCAAAAGCCTGACACAAGCTCAAAAGCCAACAGAGAGTTGCTGTTATTCAAAGAGCTTTGTTTCTGGCCGAATACTTAAAAGGACATTTCAAAGAGAACAGGAGTCAACTTCCAAAAACTATGTGAGTGAATGGATTTCTCATAGGATATGGAATCTATAAATGCCACAACGCTGGCCTTAATGCATGATGAAGGGGAGTAAGGATGACTGTCCTCTGGTGAATCTTCAGAGCAAAAACACTCTGTGTGCTGGAGGGAAGCAACCCTTACCAATCATTGTGCCTGTTTGTACAACCTGTCTTCCACTCTTTCTCACAGTCTCCCATGTCTAAGAAAAGGAAAACAAAGCACACAGGGTCCTAACAGAGCTGATGTATGTAATACAAGTCCTCATCAAGTATGGGGACAATTAACCACTTGCCTTTGTCCTGGAGAGAACAGCAACAAATGCTCAGGAAGCAGTGTGATGCTGCCCCTTTGGGAGTCTCTGCCATCTCAACCTCTCCCATCTCCAGTTTAGTGGCCTTGAGGAATTGTGAGTCTCCTGCGCATCCAAGAAGTGTTACAGAAATCACAGGAATCTCCGTGTTTGTATTCCAAGCCATCTGCTGCATACAGTGAGAGCTGGTGACATTGTCACAGCAGGTAAAGTCCACTGGCTGGTCGGGGCTAATGCCAGAATGAAGTCTGGCAAAGTTCTCACTGATCACCTAACGCAGGAGAGGACTTGGACAGCACCCAGAGGAAGAGAATAATGGAAGCAGACGACAACATGAGAAGAACAATGAGACACGCTAGAAGGTCTTCTGTTGTCTGACGGTCCTTTCAGCGAAGTGCTTTCCTTTCAGAGCACTTGAAAGGGACATAACTTCAAACCCTACTGATGCTTATTAATAGAAAAATTTCAGAATACAAGCTGAGACTCCCAAAATGCTCCCAGCATAAAATAAACAGAAACTGATTAATATCTCAATTTCTCTGATCAAGTAGCTTTCACAATGGGGATAAGCAAGCTCTAAATGAGACAGACTTCTATTTTATCATCATGATTATCCTACTGGCTTGTCCTCTTAATTTCTTGGGAGAATTATTCACCAAAAATAAGGACTAGAAGTCATGATGGTACTCAACCTGGGCTACAAAGAAATGCAACTGACAGAAGCAGATCTGATGCAAATTCATTTCCACTGTACACATTTGCCTTTGCCACCTCAGCTTTGGTGCCTGAATTTCCAAAGACACCATGGGCTCAGCATCTAATAGTAGAGATTACTACTGCCAGCCAGCCTGCTGCTATGTCTGTTTCAGATGCCCTGGAAGAGAAATGGTTGCTTGTTTATTTTATGTGCTTTCCAAAGGCCCCCTCCAAAGTCATACAGCACCCACGTGTCTCATACATGCCTCGGTCTACATTTTGTTAGACCGTCATAAATATGCATCCAATTTCACTGAAAATTCTTCTAGGCTTTTTCTAAGACAGGGTAAATTTGTGTGTGTGTATACATGTGTGATTGTGTATACTTTCAACTCTACATTATAGATGATGGTAAGAGAGCCAGTATACGAATCATCCCTCCAACAGGCCATTCCGATTGTCTAATCCCCTCTGGATGACATTAAGGATCTTTGTTACAGGAGCCCCAAATATGAGCTGCAAAAATATGTTCTGCTTAGGGTAACAGTAAAAGCCATTACATTCCTAGATCTCTGAAGTCCCAGCAATGAATTAGCATGGTAAAAACAGTCCCGAAACAGAAGTCGAGATGCCTGGACTCTGTAAGGTCTGCTTCACAAACACTGACTCCTAACCAAGTGCAGGTCCACCGCCAAACTTCCTCAACCTCTGCCTTCCCTGCCAGGTTAAAGGTCCCCTAGACATGTTAGGACATCTCCTCTGATGTGCTGAGAAGACAAGATAAATATGAATGTGGCAAGAGAGTCAAGGTCATGCCACCCTATCTAAGCTTCTGCTACTGACAAGGCATGTAAAACAACTCAGAGAAAGTTGGGGTCTGGCAGTATTCACCACTGCCTAAGCAGTGACCCAGAAACAGAGAAAGGACACAGAATTTCAAGCAGAAGCTGACAAGGGCACAGACAATTGAATTTTGCAAACATACACACGAAGTCCTTTTCTATGGAAAACACAGGAAGGGGGTAGTGGGATACTGGCTCCTTTCTTTAGACTGAGCTGCCTGAATCCAGCCCAGTGAGGGGCCAGATTAGACTGCTCCAATCCACAAAGAGCTCCAGAACAGAGAAACGCGAAGAGCTTTCCTGCCGTGCAGCTAATCACCAACAAAGATGAGACCTGCTGCCACAGCTGGTGGCTTCTGAGTCTCCTGAAAAAATGGAGGCAACTGAGAAAAGAGGGCCTTGATAAACTCTGGCTTTATGGACTTCTAACTCCTACAAGATGCCCAGCAGGGATGACATATGTCTGCACACAATCTAGGCTGCCTTGGGGGGCAGCTTCCAGGGTCAGTCAGCAAGAAATCTTTTTTTGCTTAAGGACCAACACTTTTCCAGGGTGACACCTGTCTAAATCCTGGTCCCTGCCTAACTATCCCCTGCAAATAATATAAACGGGGCTGGAGACATGGATTACCCCAGAGAAGGGCTGTGTGTGTGAGTGTGTGAGTGTGTGCGTGTGTGTGTGCGCGCGCGTGTCTCACTGTGTGGAAATAGCATCCCTGCCTGGCAACAGCCCTTCCCTGACAACAACCTGAACAGAACTGAGGTGGAGAAAGTGATGTCAGCCACAACTCAGGAAGGTCAGACCCCAGAGAAGAAGGCACTGGGTGGGTGTGTCTCCAAACCATGTAATTACGAGCTTCTGCTAAGAAGCAACTTGCAGAAGCTGGGCACCCCATTCTTCTACAGGCACCTCTAAGCTTCCCACACCCCTATCAACATAATGGCATGTGATTAAACTGTCTTATTCTGTTAGCCCTTTCACAGACATGGAAACAAAAAAAGTCATAATCCTATCATAAAGCTGTCATCTTCTGAGGGTTATTTAACAAATTGGTTTCCTGAAAAGAAGCAGGTATTGCTGCACATTTATATACCACCCCCACAAATGTTTCTCTAAGTGAATGCAAATTGGCCTCTGAAGAATTTGTCTAATGTGTTAATAAAAAGATTTCTATGACCAGGAATGCTACAAAGTCCCACTTAAGAAATAATTCACGCCTTCCTAGCTCCTCATTCTTTTGCATACTTTTGTATAAATGTAAAAGTTACCAGTTTCGTTTTCATTGCAATCTTTTGCTCTGAGAGAAAGAAACCCTATGTTATGGTGGATACACTGTGTCAACTTGAGAAGTTTAGAAGTTTAACTAAGCCACTCAGCAGGGGACCAGGGTCCTCACTTCCTAAACATCCTCATCCTGTGCAAGAGGAGGGCACGGAGATGGTGTGAG
Organism: Erethizon dorsatum; assembly: GCA_028451465.1. Classification (NCBI taxonomy): domain Eukaryota; kingdom Metazoa; phylum Chordata; class Mammalia; order Rodentia; family Erethizontidae; genus Erethizon; species Erethizon dorsatum. Next base: position 92,498,017 of record CM051825.1, on the reverse strand, counting down.
CGCTACACCCGCCCTGGGGTGGGTGGCCTGCTTACAATATAAGGGAGGAAAGGAGGCTTGCTTCTCCCCCTTTTGCTCTTGTTGCTTTTGCTGTCTTCTGCCGCCTTGAAGGGCTGCCCCTGTGCCACGCCACCCTGTCTTGGAGCCAGCTGATTATGGACTGAAGCCTGCACAAACTGTGAGCTAAATAAACCGTTCCTTCCTTAATTTTGGGTGTGGGGTATTTTGTCTCAGCAAGGAGAGAAAAGTAACTAAGACACCATTATCAACCAGTAACTTCAAAGAGGGTCCACAAATCCACATCTAGCCAGGCTCCCTGATGTCTGGACCCAGAGGCCATGCACAGCCTTAACAGATGAACCTGGACAGCGGGCCTCCCAGCAGTACTGCCCAGAAGCAGCACCAAGGGTTCTACACGACGCACACTGGCTGTCACCCTGCACTGCACACACCCCCACCACCGCACATTGCAGTCTGCAGGTACCTGGCCAACCACTAAAGACTTGTTTGAAATTCTGCTAAAGGCCCCAAAGCAAATTCTGGAGAGATCAGGTACAATTTTCAAATCAAAACATTCCCAACATTTCCTTCAGCGTCGGTGAAAATTTCCTAGGTGTTTTCCTTTCCAACTGGAAAGAAACAGGGCACTTTTTTTTTATTTCAGGGTAGGTACCGTCTAACTGGTGAATGATACATGAGCTCTTCTTCCTGGTCCATTAATGGCCAATGGCTGATACATTTTGGTTAGCAGGTTTTCAGGATTTCTTTCCTGAACTTATTTTCTAATTGATAATGCATGCATATATGATAAAAATCAATGTCAAAGGTAGAAAAAGACAGCCAGCAGAAACCACATTTTCTCTCATCTCTCCCCCTAACTCTCAATGGTCCTCCTGTATGCGTCCCATAAAAACAGCCTTTTCTAGATACTACTGTACACCTTGCCCCCTCAGTTAGCAAAGCATCAGAGGAAAGCATCAGATAGATAGATAAACATATGTATCTGTTCATAGGGAGATCCTCTGCTAATTGTAACAGCTGCACATATGCCATTATTTAGCAAAACATAATTTATTAAACTGCCCCAATTAATGGGCTGTCAGGTTACTTCCAACTTTTTCCAAATTCAAATGCTGCTATAAGAAATAACCTTGACAGTGTCATTTTGCTGTTGTTGACAAGTACATCCGCAGGTTAAGCACCTTGGGCACAGAGTTGCCAGTTCGAAGGGTATGTGCATGTGTAATTGTGATGGACACAGCCGAGGCCCTTCAGGGGAACTGTACCAATGCAAAGTCCCCAGCAGTGACTTCTACGATGACTCATTTCTCCAGTTTCAACCGCTATTAATGGCAGGGGCCAATCCTAATAGGCCATTAGCTCTGACACAGAGAACTATAAGAAGTAACAGACAGCAAATGTGGGGCAAATTCTCTTTCCGTTGTTCTCTAACTCCCAATGCTGCCTGCCTCACATAGCAGAGCAGTGCTGATGACAGGCTTGGTTGACACAAAGAGCTGAGGTCCCAACTCTACCACTCCTGAGGGAGTGGCAGGGCTCTGTAAAGCTCCATTTCTTCACTCTTCAGATAGACATGTGTGCATCCATCCTTCTACTCCATAAAGGAAAGCTAGTCCCTCCCTACAGGGACTGCAAGAATGACAAAGCACACACCAAATGCTATCGCTGTGCTAGGTCCTGGAGAAAGCTTAGCAGGTGTTTACCGTGACTGCATTCCTGCTCCCAACCCAACATGTGGCAACAAGTCTTTGCCAGTCCACAAGAGACATCAAGGCAATGAGAGGCCTGACATCACTGGAAGCCAGGCTGCCAAGAAATGCCCACTTTTATGCCCCACCAGTGTTCCTCAGGGAGTCAGCAGTCATCTAGACTGACAGAGGTCACGCTTGGGGATTAACTGTTCGAATCTGTTATTATCACCGATGAAATGCTGTGGAGGTAATAAACAAGGTAATGGATAGAAATGCCAACTTCAGCGATGGAGCAGCCCTGGAGGGCCACCACTTACAGCTCCTTTGAAGAACCAAACCTACTGCTCTGCAGTAAGGAGCTTTCAGGATTCAAGCAATTTGGGGGCCAAGCTCGGCCTGGGCCACAGGCTGCACAGGGCAGGTGCACTGGGTTACGGGGCCCCTTAGCAAGTAATCTTTGCTCTTGGGCTTTCCACAGAGTTGGCTGAGACTGTCACATCTGTATCATGTTCAGAGGTTCTCCCTGCCCAATTCTATCCCCCTGATCCTTTTTCTGCCATAGGTACTGACCCCCAAAATAAATTCCTTGTACCACTCAATGTCTGTACCCCTGAACTAACTCACAGGCAGAGATGCAGGAGTCAGGTCTCTGGGGAACCATCAAATACACTCTTAATTTTAAGCAAGCCTCTTCACCTCCTCCCTGGTCAAACCTTCTGTCCGAGTGTGTGTGTGTGTGTGTGTGCGCGTGCGCGCACGCACGTGTGCTGAACCAAGATCCTTGTACATGCTAAGCACATGCTTTACCACTGAAGTGCATCCCCAGCCCCAGCCCTTCCCTTGTAGACCGCCAATCTGCCCTCCACAGCAGGCCACACAGTGTGACCTGGCCCCATCAGTCCCTATATGTACACCTCCTGCTTCCACTGATAATTTCAAATTCTCGACTTACTAAGCCTGGGTATTTTGTCCAATTCTCACACACACAGTGCCTCATTTAATTCTCAGAAACATCTGATAACACAGGTATGTTTGTGTTTAAAAAAGAACAAGAGAAGGAGGTGAAGGGAGATAGTTCCATCTCCAGGACACCAGGCCTGGGTTAAATAATTCGACCCAAAGCCAATCAGTGTCACAGTATGGATTCACACTCAGATGCTTCCAGGGACAATGATCAGGACATCTTCGTTACCCCAGGTTGGCACTTTTCACCTGGTTCCCAAATTCAACTGCTCCAGGAAGCCTTTCCTAGTAAACTGCAGAAGTGAGACCTGCAAGTCCTTTGGAATCTTATGTGCAAGTTTAAATTCATATTAATACACATTTATTCACTCTCGGTTGTACAACTACTCACGCTGCTTCATGTGGTCCAGTCTTTGGCACCTGCACCAGTCCTGAACACCCAGGACTGGAGGTGACTGCTTAGGCAATATTCTCTCTCCCACAGCACTGCACAGTGGACTTCCCATGCAACCACCACACTGGGTCAGGCGCTCAGGTCACATGTGGAGACCAGCCCTCTGGGCTTGGCTGTGCTCCCTTGGTTTCTCCCAGTATCACTGGAGTGTGGCAAACCCTGGCTCCGACAAAACCCACACTGAAATGACTGCATTTTTTAAAGGGCCTAAAATGTTCCAAACAAAATGCTGAAAATAAAAACTAAATGGAAGCTCACCTTGCAAGAATAGCCAACCACCACCTAAAGGGATACACAACTCCAAGGATAGGCCCCGACAACACGTCCTAGGGAGGAGCTGCCAGCAGCGCACTAACACAGAAGCAAAGCAAGAAAACCTCTCCATCGAACACACTTGCACCCACAGCCATAAGAGAAAGAGGGCAGGCTGTGACTGCCTAACAAATCAGAAGGCAAAACTTCAGTCAGAGTTCCTCTGACAGACACCAGAAGCATCTCTGATCACGCTGGGAAACACAGGAGAAAATACTGGCCACAGAAGCAAGCCTTTCTCGGGGCTGTGTTGTCTGCAGGGAATCTCAAATGAGCATACAAGGAACTGCAAGACCATGTGTATGGTGTATGTCCTGCTCTTGGCACCCTGGAGCTGCTCTGTCTGAGATAGGCCATGGATGAAGTTACACATTCTTAAATGTTACCACTATAGCAGCACAATCCAATCACAGCCCCAAGACAACCATACCGTAATTTCTACCTTGTACATAAAAGGTATTATTAAATGCCTAGGCTCAAATGGGAAGTCTCCTTTGTAACTAAATTTATCATGTTTTTAAAATGTGGATATAGGTGCTCAACTGCAAATGCCAGACTGTAGCCCCAAGCCTTTTCCCAGCCTCTTTCAAGAAGGCTTCCAATACCCAAGTGAGAGTTAAGTCATCCGCCTAGAGAATGCAAGAAGAACTAAATATAATGGACAGAAGAAAGGAACACTATGTCCTAGGAAGAGGAAAACAATTCAAAGGGATTTCCAGTTTAGTTTGGCTGCTGAAACCGTGGTTTCAGAAAAGGCCACAAACCCAAAAGTACTCCTGGCACAGCAAGTAACTCCCAAGGATAAAGGAGCTGTGAAGTGCCATTTGTAGAGGAGAATTTAAATGCTTGGTTAACTGAATAGTATGGGAACCACATATTTCCTAAAAGGGAAAAAAATACATCCTTCGCTTGGAATTGAAAATTACAGCTCCATGGAGAATTGACTACTAATTCCAGGCCAATCCGCAGCAACAGCTGTACCAGTGCTTCTTTTACGTGGAACCCATTTGGAAGACCGTCCTGAGCCGCTGATGCCGGCCTTGCCCAAGGCTTCCAGCTTGGGACTGCTGTCAATTATCAGCCCAGCTGTCTTTAGCCATCACCATGATCTTTATAGCCTGACTTTCCAATGCTGACTGCAAAGAGCAATTCAACTCTATGCAAAATAAAAACACCTCCACGGTTCCATAATGACCCACTTTTCAGATCAGGTGAGACATCCCTGAAATTAGTCACCTTGAGCTTCATTACACTTAAAAACAAATCTATTTATCTACCAGAGAGAAGTATTCATGCCACATGGAAAACTAAAGAGGGGGAGAGATCCTTCCACTTAAAGATAATTTGGCTAACAGATCACATACGTTCAGCTTTGTCATCCTTTTGCCTTTTTCTGTTTTAAATTTTATTACCCTGGGGCATTCACATCAAACAGAATCTTCTTGGTTGCTTAGGAATTAATCCGCCCCTGCTGTTTATTCCTCATTTGAGTCATAATCCTCCGTTTGTGACATCACAATTAGCCACTTGTGGTGATGATTATAATGTCATGAACAAAGGATTATGACTGGGCGTTGGAAACAAAACAGCAGGGGCACTAACTGCTAGGCTAGGAAGTTCTTCTTTTCTAATAACCATGCCCAGGAATGGAGAATTGCAGGGTGGGAAAGAAGGACAGGACAGGGAAGGTGAACTGGGATAAATTCACCTTTTGACAGAAAGGTCCATGAGACGTAACCCCAGCAGTTTTACCTAATGAATAAATATGGAATGCTTACCAGCTCGTTTCCCGCACAAGCCCACTGTACCAAAAGCTTTTTCGTGTTGAAAAGCACATCAAACTCCAAATCTTCACCCATATCCATTATGGTCAACATTTAGCAGCATTTGCTTTCTAATTTCTTTGCACTTATTCTTTCTTCAACCATTGCAGGTATCATGTCCCTTCAACCCCAAATACTGAGTGAATTTCTTAAGAGAACATTGTCTTATGTAATGACAGCAAAATGATGAAACTCAGTAAACTGAACAATGATATGTGATCTAATTTACAGTCCAGATCTGCATTTTCCCAATTATCCCCCTAATTTCTTTGATATCTTTTGTCTTCATGACTAGTTCTCTCTTTTTTTTTTTTTTTTGTGGGTACCGGGTGTCGGCCTCAGGACCTTGTGCGCCAGCAGGCGCCCGTGCCACTGAGCGATATCACTGGCCCTTTTTTCGTATGTGGGTTCTGGGAGTCGAACTTGGGCCCTCGCGCTTGCCAGGCAGGCGCTTATGCTGCTGAGCCATCTCACCGGCCCCTAGCTCTCTTTCTAACCAACAAGAAATCACAACTTTTTTTTTCAACTTTCTTCCAAGGTCAGCAACACTACAAACTTTGGGATCTTAAAAAATTTAAATCCAGGGCCTATCAAGCACTTTACAAGAGTTCCTCTCTTCCAAACCCATGGAGTCTGAGTTTTTGCAATCCACATTTTACAAAAACAGGAATGAAGAAGAGCTGTCCCCAGAGAAAGAACATACTGAAAACATATGAAGGTGAAACCCAGTCTCCTCCTTCTCACTATGACAACAGGTCTAAAGATCTGAATTCAAGCTGGTCCTTGCAGGTGGTGTGACATGAATAAATTGCAGAGATCCAGTCAATCCTCAGGACAAACTAAAAGCAGATCAATACCCCCACTGTAAATGAGGATGCAATTAAGAATGCTGACTGCAGGGTCAAAGCAGATTGTGATGTTTCAGCACCTGACCATTACAGAATATTCCAATGTGTGCCTTCGCCTCTGAGCAGGTTTAATGGCTGGGTGTGCAGTGGGCAGCTTCTGTGGCATTAACTGCCTGCTTAACAGATCTGGGAATGCCATTTATTCTAAATAGAAAGTGAAGGTTTTAAATGCAAGAAAAGCAGCTTTTCACAAGTTAAAAGCTTTTAGGATGGGATGGACCTTAAATCGTCTATTTCACAGAGACAGAAATGGCTCCAGGGAAGTTTGAACATTATTATTTTTTTTGTTTTTTTAGAAGAACATAAAGATATAAGATTAACTCAACTTGACTCAAAACTAAAGCTGTTCATCTAAACTGGCTGTAGACAGGAATAAAAACTCATGACCTAAAAGCCATGGCCTCATCTGAAAATGATGATTTCTAAACCACTTGTCTCCCACGTATGAAACACATTCCAGGGAACACCTTGGCTTCTCCAGGTACATATTTCTCTTGCCCATCAAGTTGCATTTACAGACAGCAAACACCAACCCAGTGACGACAATCCCTGCATCATATCCTTCGCCCCAAACAACCCTTACACTAGAATGAGCTACGGGAGAAGTCTGCTCACCAGTCACCCCAGGCCCCATAACAAGGCCTAATACCTGAATGCCTTCTTTGTGCTTCCCCCTCCATCTCTTGGTTTTCTTTTTCTTTTTTTGCCTTTTAAGGAAACTATGGAAAACTTCCTTCAAAAGCAGCCAACAGATATAGACATATTTTGCCAGTATTTTTATAAGGCTACATAATTGCCAACACTTTTTAATCAGGACAGTTAAAGTCAAAGCGTTTACCTAAACATCCAGACTTCTGGCTTCCCTTGAAACAGATGGAGGTGCTGGAGGAGCACGATACTAGCTGTCTCCAAAAGAAGGCCCCCTCCCCTTCATCCACCTGTTTCACTTGCAGCCTCCATCCCTAGCAAAATTAACTGTCTGCACAGGAACTCTTCCGAGAGTCAAAGGAGGCACTATGACTAATTATACGAGGACAAGTGGGCATTAACGGGACCTGTGGCTGCCCTACTTGGGTTACCTGTTTGGGCTCCAGCTTTGATTCTGTGCGTCAGACATGTCTTTGTTCTTTGGTGGCCCAAATGCTTTGGTTTGCTGTACTCATCAGTTTTGCGCTGGGACTGAGAGGATAGACGTTTCAATGTCTAATTAGTAAACTGCTTGAGGGGACAATCAAAATTGAGAAAGAAAAAATGTTCTACTAGTGGCACAGCTCAGGAAAAATGGGACACGGTGAAGTGAGTGAGGCATTCCCGGTTTTCCTTCACCTGGGACCATCCTTGGCTTCTCATCGAACTCCATCAAACCCTGTGAACCTCGGATCAACTGAGGGCTTATTAGCTGAAATTTAATGGGGAGATCCTAGGTTATACGATGAAGGTTTTCCATGCACTTACCCGGGGTCATTCTGAGAACTACAGGTCTGATTTGTGGTGGGAACGCTAAATTTGGGAGACCTTTTAGGGAAAAACAAATACAAAGTCCTCTGAAACTGAGCAACTACTCAAAAACCTAGCACGCATCCCGTCCTCCTGATGTGCTGTCAAAATCTCCTTTTATAATGAGCCCGGCACACAGTTGGGCTCCTTGCCAAATGTGGCGGCCATTAGTTTGAAAACAGTTTGAAATGCTCCAGCTTTGGAGTCATATAATCAAAATCAATTAATGTACCGTTTGGGAGTTTGTATGTACATCCATGCCCGAGGCACCAGGCTTTCCAAACTATCCAATTTCACCGTGGCACAGTCTCCGAGTGTTCCCATCCATCTCTGCAGTCCCATCAGACTGCACCCCCATGAACACTGTCCCCTCCTAGTCAGATAAGCTTAATTTAGGGAGGATTGTCTTTGCTAAAGAAGTGGGGGAAAAGGCATTATTCCAGAAAAGCTTTTAAGAAAGAAAACGAAAAAAGGGGAAAAGTAATCTAATACAGAGATCCCAAATGGCTGGTGGGCACTCAGAGCCATCGCAAAACTCCAGGGTGTGGGCTGCAATCTGAGAGACAACACAGGGTATTGCAGTGAGCATCTACTTCTGGGTAACAAAAGTAGTTTTAGTCAAACAACCAATAGAAAATGGATATTAGGTTGCACTGTTTTAAGTAAGTACCAAAATGGGTCATATTTGTAACAGAACTATCACTGTTTTAGAAATGTGGAATGGCAAGCAGAGAAACCTGGAAGCCAGGAAAGAAAATTCACACTGGGCTCTCAGCCAGAGAACTTTTGCTGTTAGTCTGTCTGCGGTGGAATTATGGTTAAGCTGCCCAGGCTGACCTCTAACATAAGATCCTCCTGCCTCAGCCTCTCGAATACCTGGGATGACAGGTACACACTACCATGCCAGGCTCCAGGAAACTTTGTATCAGCCCCTCCAAACCCACAGTGCAGCACAAGTAAGGGTTCTCCATCACTGATTTATGACCTAGGTGCTCTACATCAAAAGGGGCTGCCAGTTTTCCCAAACATCTAACTTCAGAAGTATTGTCAAATAAGCAAGCCACTTTACTGCTCTGCAACCCTGAGGTTTGAGACATGGTTTGTTCCAACTCAAACTAAAATTTAAAAAGGGAAAGTCAGCAAAATTTAGCTATTGAGGCATGGACAGGACAAAAACTTTTTTTTTTTCTTTGTGGGTACCAGGGGGTCGACCTCAGGACCTCGAGCGCCAGAAGGCGCCCGTGCCGCTGAGCGATATCACCGGCCCCTTTTTCGTATGTGGGTTCCGGGAGTCGAACTCAGGCCCTCACGCTTGCCGGGCAGGCGCTTAAGCTGCTGAGCCATCTCACCGGCCAAGACAGAAACTTTTAGACACATAACTAATAGATTTTAATCACAGGTATGTATCTACAGGTCCATCTGCATATATTATAATAAGAAAAGAGGTACCTACAGATATCATTCACTGGTACATTGGGACCTTGATCTACACTACTAAATAGTCAGTGATGGTGTCCATTTAGCTGTGTGGCTTTAGCTACTTTGTCTCTCCAGGCCTCAGTTCCATGCTTATAAAGTAGGGCAAATACTAGAGACTGCCCCAAAAGGCTGTCGAGAAAATTCAATTAGACAGCGGGTATGGTGACACACACCTATAATCTCAGCATTTGGGGAGGCTAAGGTAGTAGGATCACAAATTCAAGCCCACTGTGGGCAACTTAGCGAGACACTCTCAAAATAAAAAGGGCTAGGAGGTAGCTCAATATGAAGACCCTGGGTTCAATCTCTAGTACCACCGCCACCTCCCCTAAAAAAGAGGAGCTGGGGACGTAGCTCCATGCAAAGGACTTGGGAATCAATGGGGTGGGGATCAACTGGATAAGGCAGGCACTCACTGAGACAGTGTCCTGTGCTATACGATGCACACAGAAGAGGCAGTGCTCATTAATGTATTACTCTTATCCAAACTAACTTGATGCGCACAGATCAGACATTACTACTCACGAAGGAGCCTCACCCTAACTGTGGATGCAGATAATAAATTTCTGCTCTAGATGAGAAGAGATACCAGTCTCTATTCTATCTGGCTCCATGGTCCCCTAACCAGGAGAAGGCCCAAAATAGCTCTCAGCAGAGAAATGGGAATTTGTAGCTGGTGAATAATCAACACAAAGTGGATCATGCACGAACCATCCAATCTCTATTTCCTGACAGAGGTCTCCAGAACAGCCAGAAGCACTTGCATCAGATGTTAAAATACACCCAAGCACCAAGATATCTATGAGACGGACTAATATGTATGTTTGCAAGTTTGTGCAAGTGTGTGCAAGTGTGTGTACTTGTGTGTGTAACTACAAGATTCACTTGAATTGCAAGAAGAGTATTCAGAAAATTTACTGACTGAATAACATTTCTAAGTTTCTGGTTTTCTAGAATTTCTGAGTTATGTTCAGTTAAGTAGGCAAAATACCACCCAATCTCTTCACAGTTAACAAAATTTAAGAGTCTTTGTTGAGGAATGAAAAAAATAAAAATTCAACCTACAAGTTCTTCTTGAAAATGATCAAATGTGTTTTCATCCCATTGGCAAGAATGGTCTATGAAACTGAGGTCAGAAGTGTCTAACTTCTAGCAGGTTGGAAGTTACATTTCTCCTGTATCGCTGTCATTAATTAGTGAATTGAATAAAGTCTTTGACACACTTTCATTTAAAAAAAAAAAAAAAAAAAAAAAAAAAGAAGTGTCTAACAAGAGGGTTCAGGCTGCGTTATGGCCCATGGTACGATGGATGACAGGCATATGGCTCCTAAAAGCAATGAGGAAGATGTGAGTGTGTACACCAGGGAAGATGTTTATGACTGAGCAGCACACAAAATGTTTGTATTCTAAACTGTGTACAGAACCCTCATGTACCCACTGGCTAGCTGCAAAAAGTATCCTAATCTAAATGTTAACCTTGTTTGCATTAATACATGAACATACCCTCAACAGAGCACCCTGATTGTTTGGAAGCCAATGCCAAATACTGTATCAATCGTGACAATATATTAAGCATAATTCTGTGTTTTAAAAGCAGGCAGAAGTGCAGGCATGCTTTAAAAAATGCCTTTGCACACAAATGGTAACAGTGATACTATGATTGACAATACAGGGCTGTTTCTACTGGTGGGCTTTTTTTCTCAACTTCTTTTACAATGAACCATACCTTACCTGCATTATACAGATAAAGTAGACTCCAATTCATCCTGTCTTTAACAATGTTTTGGTACTAAAACTGAAACCATCTCAATAGTCATTTCCACTAAAAATACCCAAATGTGTTGGTAAAGCTTATTTGTGTTTCCCTAAACTTCATCATTCTGCCCTAACCTTCACCCATCATCCAAGTAAGAGCTAGCCAGACCAGCAACATAACGTATCACTCAGGAGAAAAAATTACACACAACCATAAAACATTAGTGTGCAGGCACATACACAGATACAGAAATACCGGTATGGTTTTTTATTAAGAACATGGCTTGCTGTACACGGCAGTTTGTACTAGAAAAGAAATCATTATTCGAGAAATGTTAAGAGTTGATGCGAATTCATAGGGCACCAGCACTGAGTGACAGACATCTGCGGTAGGGTAACGTTAGGCTGTTTCTTGCTTTGTTGATTCAACAATCAGCACTGAATGTCTTCTGCTCTAATTTATTTTAACTTCTGCTTAATTAAATGCATAAAAGAACTAATGTGTTGGATTTGGAGATTTAAAATGACTTTCACCCAGCTGTTTTTAAATGCACTAGGAAATTTCTTGAATATAATTGTTCTTTTAGAGGCAAAAAAAGCAGACTGTAACCATGACATCTGCACAGAGGGGAATTATCACCTAGTGACACCAGATGACAACTTCTAAACAGAAATTCCCCACCCAGAGTTTGGACGACATTCCAGGACTTTTCCAGCTACTTCACGAGGTGATGTAAACACTGCAAAAAGAAAAGATCAAGATAAAACTCTTTTAAATTCATTTTCTTTCAATTCAACTAACAGGTGCTCAATAAATATTTGCTAAACAAAAGAGAACCCAGCAGCACATAAACTATCACTTTTTAGAGACCTGGGTATTTTTTCCTTCTGCTCCATTTTTTTTAAATGGAGTATTCATGGGGTCCCAGTATGTCATTAAATATAATGTGTTAATAAACTCCGAGAAATGAGAGGATTGAGACAGCCATCACCGTCGAGATCTTTCTCTGTAAACCAACATTAACATGCGCATCCCTGAGTCAGTGGGTTTCTCCCATGCACAGCCACATGGTTCTTTTTCCAACCACATTGTGAGGGGCAGAGTGGAGAAGGGAGACAGAGACAGAGACAGATATGGGGGTGGGGGTGGGGTTGCTGGGATTGAATCCAGGACCGCCATTCTAAGCACACTTTCTACCACTGAGCTATACCTCTAGCCTCTACTACAACTGAACATAGGGATTTATATTGTTCTTACTCCAAACCTCCTCATCAATCAAGTGTTGTGTAGAGGTCCACATTTAAAAGAACATGTAGGGATGTATTTTTTACTCAGTCTGATGTTCAATGCCAACCTGGCACTCAAAAATAGCACTGAATTCCATGATCTTTGATGTACCATCCTCATTTTACAACTGAAAAATACCTCAAATAGAAGTTCAGCTTGTGTCTTAAGTCACTTTCTCATTGCTGGGACAAAATACTCAACATCCACAAGTTAGAGGAAAAGTTTATCTTAGCTCACGGTTTGTAGTGGTTTCAGTCCATACTCTGCAGGTTCCAAGGCAGGGCAGCATGGCAGTTTGTGGTGTAGCAGGCAAGAGCCAGAACATGGCCTTCCTTCTTTTTTCCCTTTTTGTTCCGTCCATGCTGCAAGCCTATTGGTTGGTGCCACCCACACCCAGGGTGGGTCCTCCCTCTTCTGTAAATCCATCATCCACACCCAGAACTGTGTTAAACCAATCAGTGAGCTAATCCAGTATCATACAACCAGGATCCAATCACTCCCAAACGTCTCGTCTATGAGCTCATGAGGCTCTGAGGGGACATCTAGATATAACCCACGACAACTTTTAAGTTTCAATCTAGGGTTTTATCTGAGGGGACTTTTTCTTTACCAAAAAAACTAACCTAGAGTTTTAGAAAAATCTTTGCCAAGCTGTGAATGCACAGAAATTTCTATAACTTTGAGAAAGCACAGAGAATTTGTTTAATATGCAGGGACAACTTACAACTTTTTAAGACTCCAAAATAACTACTTAAAACACTTTTACTGCAAAATGCTTACAATATATCAGGGGAAATCCAAAGCCCTCAAACCAAACAATGAAGCCACACAGAAAAGTCTTTCCTACTGATAACTATTTTTTTAACTCATCTGTCTCTCCCAGATCCCTTGACAACCTGAAGATGGGACCATTCTGTTCTTAAACTGAATCACACCCTCTGATGACATGATGCCTTGCCCTGCCTAAACAGAGTGTTCAGCTTCATTGAGCTTCTAAGTCACAGTTCCCCCCAAGTCAAGGCAGGACTAGAGAGGGCTGGGATTTCAAAGGCCACCATCCAAACAAAACATACCAATGAAGGGCTCCTTCCTGTGATTCTACTCATTTATTTCTTGAAGACCTAAGCAGTAATTCTTGAAATGACAAGCACAAAAATCAACCATGACAAATCCCCCCATGCGGCAAAAATATGCACCAAGTATAACACCTATAACCAAGGCTGAAAGAGATTTTAAACACCCTGCCTCCCATCACTCACCTGTACTAGAAGGCTTGCATTCCATGTCATAGAGGTTAATGAGTTACCGGGTCTCCTCTAAGTCTAGCTTTGGAGTATGAACATATGGGAAGCCAAGATAAGCACAGAAAAGATGTGGCATTAATCAATATGGAGCAGATAATGCCATTTTGAAAACAGATTACAAGTCCACAATGCACTGTAACATCACTTAAACAAATATAACAAAATGGATTCCTACCAAGCGAGGTACTCTTAAATAGCTCAGGTATGTCTAGAAGCCACAGTGACATTTTAAGACCCCTGGGAACTAGGTAATTCTCCCACATTCTTAGATACCACCTTGCTGCCTAAAAGAATTAGCAAATTTTCAGAAAGAACTACTTTCAGGATGAGCCAACCCCTTGCCCCGCTGGGTCTTCCCAAATTTTCGTCCATGATCTACTGATAACAGATGGAGCCCAATGCAACTCAGCGGGTTCAAGTGTGATAGGGAAAGTTAACGCTCAGCATTTCCTGCATCCGGGCCCTGTGCTGGGCTTTGAAGCATCTTAAGAGAATAAGTACGAGACAGGTGCCTCTATCTAAAGGCACAAGGACACTAATGGTCACAGGGGTTAAACAAAGCTGTCCACTGTCAAACATCCAGTGAGCCAAGACAGAAATCTAGGTATCCTGAACTCCAAAACTGGGGACGCAGACACAGGGACACACACACACACTCACACTGAGGATTGAACCAAGGAACCTTCCCACTAAGCTACATCACCAACCTTTTTCTTTTGCCTTTTTCAGACAGTGTCTCACTAAATCACTAAGTTGCCTGGGCCAGCTGAGCTGCAACTTCTGATGCTCTTCGCTTAGCCTCCCAGAGTGCTAGGATCCCTTACAGGTACGTGGTGCCTTGAGGGGCGAAAACGGAAACTCTTAACCACCCCATCCAGATGCCTCTTCCCCAAAGGGAGCAGGCCCACCTGACTGTACACGCAGTACAACTGCATTCTTAGCTGGTGTTCTGGTCTGTGAGACTTCTCAGCCTACTTGTCACCAAGTCGATGCCCAACCAAGGAACGTCACAACCCCTTCTCAGCCTGTGACAAACTGCGTCTAAGAAAAACAGATTTCGGCAACAATGGGGACACACGTGTTACGCATTCTACATAACGTAAAGATAAGCCTGTGCACTGTGGCTCCAGGAAGGAAATTCCTTGCTTCAAAGAAAAGAAAATTCAAAACATTGATTCACTCAGCAATACACTGTAGGCATTGGGGTTCAGTAAGAGTATCTGAAATGGATACAGAACTGTGATTAATATTGGTGGTGTTATGGCTTGTGTTTAGACGTCCCCCCAAAGCCTCATGCAGTCATGGTGCGGCTTTTTCAGAGGTGGCTGATCTGGAATGTGTGATGCTGGGATTGGTTGATGGTGCAATGTTAGGAACAAGGGCATTAGGATTAAGGGTGTGAGTGCTACCCACCCTAAAGAGCCTAGATAAAATATAAGGGATAGAAAGAGCTGTGGTCGACCCTTGCTTGCTCTTACCTGCCTGCTTGCCGTGGACTATTTTTCCCTGTGATGCCTCTCTGCCATGCCACCCTGCCTTGGAGCCAGCCAAATATGAGATGAAACCTCTATAAACTGTGAGCTAAATAAACCTTTCCCCTTTAAACTTTGCATGTTGGGTACTTTGAATCAGCAGCGAGAAAAGTAGTAAGACAGGTGGTAAAATCTACAATGAGAAGGAAGAGTAAGAGGGGCAGGAATGGATATTCCCACAGATACCATATGCCATGGGTAGCCTGCAGGCATGACCACACTGCCACTAATATACAATGCTGCATGTCCATGTTCCTCTGAGCATTTTAATCCTGGTACCAATATCCAAGTGGTATGAACCACTGTGGCGGCTGTATGTGTGCATGTGCTGGGGATCAAACCCAGGACCTGGACCATGCTAAGCAGACACTCTACCACTGAGCTACAGCCCCATCCCCAAAATAAAGTTTCTTTTCTCCCCTTGCAGTGCAACTGATCAAACTCAAGAGGCTCAAACATGCTAAGCAGGTGCTCTACTGCTGAGCTACATCCGCCCCACACTGCCTGTCTGGAGTAGGTCCTTCTGATCAGATTCTGGATCTCAGTGACTAATTCACAACATCTTAAGTGCTGAACCACAAAACCATCCACCAAATCCAGCACTGAACAATCCCTGCCTGCAATTAATATTTCTGCTCATGCTTTCTGTTTTGATCTACACAAGCTCAGTCCACCCTCATGCAAATATCAAAGTTTAAAATTACCTATCCTAGAAAGCAGTCCACATTCTTCACGCAAAAGGGATAGA
Organism: Erethizon dorsatum; assembly: GCA_028451465.1. NCBI lineage: Eukaryota > Metazoa > Chordata > Mammalia > Rodentia > Erethizontidae > Erethizon > Erethizon dorsatum. Next base: position 92,482,242 of record CM051825.1, on the reverse strand, counting down.
AGGAAACGTCAACGATAAAGATGCAAGCACAGTATTAGGTTAACCAGGGGACAAAACTGTAATTATAAAGTATTTGTATATAAACTGAAGTTCAGCATAATAAATGAGGCTTAAACAACCGGGCCACCATTGATTTAATATACACTAAATAAGTATTCTGTGAATTCGGTGTGAGCCAACAGCTTCATGTTGCAGCTCTTAGCAATTTCAGATAAAGAGATGCTTGTGCGGCGAATTGACTCTTCCTAATAAATGAGAGCCGCAGTGTGACACACTCTTAGCCCAATATAACACCATCTCTTGAAAATAGTGGAGAGCCACATTTGTTGTGATTCTATCCCAAGATCTCATTAAACTTCAGGAAAGGTCACTAATGTTCAGCAGAGGGTAATTTTCACAGAGTAACCTTTATTAAAAAGTGATAAAACCATAAAACCAATTAAAGCCTCACACATCTCATCTAATACTTTTGGAAGCATTTATATAATTTCTGATTTAACGAGAGAAACTCATTTCTTGATCTCCCCCTCAAGCAGCCGTGTTGTGGCGCCAACCCACACACTGCCCTTGTGTATGCTTTCTGAAAAACCGGCCTGTCAGTTCCCTTTCTGAAGCCGGTGCAGAAAAACAGCAGGACAAATGGAAACTTGAAGAATGCTATTTTCAAATCCAGCATGGAGTTAAAGCCCCACACTGTAGAGTGATGCCGTCCACACTTAACTGTCCATCTCTGCAACACCTTAACTGCACACTCCGTGACAAGTGCCCATCAACCTGTCTTGCCACGCTCCTTCCCATTTCCATGTGTTTAACTTCATCTGCTTCTTTCCGCTCCCCCAAGTGGAACTGCCAGGAAAGCCCCGAGGAGGAGGGATGTACTATAAATGTTTCAACATCCACCATGACACTGAGAATGGCGGCAAAGACTTAAACCCTCTATGCAGAAGATGAATTTTAACTAAATTGTATTTTAAAGCTTAAGGAACTGTTTTCTTCCTAAATCATACATAGGCATGAGAATGTTCTTGTGCAGGGATACACAGACACAGTTTATGCCCCCACACTAAAAATAACAAGAGGGTTGAGGGAAGCCAGCCCATCATAAATACTTTAGTTTGGTTGAGTCCTATGGTGTCTATTGCTACCAATGAACTCTGCCATTGTAGCAAGAGCACAGTCATGAACAATAAGTCACCAAAAAGAGTGGCTGTGTTCCAATAAAACTTTATTTACAAAAACAAGTAGTGGGCCAGATGTCTGCCTATGGGCCATGGTTTGCCAACCCCTGGTCTTGTGGATCATGTCACAGAACCAACAGAATCAAGGTAAAGGCTAGTAGCCAGATGGACATTTATCCCCTGCACAGACCTGGGCAAATTTTCTAAGTTGTTTGCTTCATGTTTCTTGTCTATGAACAAGAAGGCAGCCTAAGAGAATTTCTCTCACAGGTTTGTTGTGAGAAGCAAGGGAATTAAAATAGGAAAACAAGCCAGATGTGGTAGCACACATCTGTAATTCCAGCACTCGGGAAGGCTCAGGCAGGAGGATGGTAAGTTTGAGCCCAACATGGATAACTTAGCAACTATCTCAAAATAAGAAAAAAGGGGCTGCAAATGTAGCTCAGTACAAAAGCCCTGGGGGTTCAATCCCTGGTACTGTCCGTCCCCCCCAAAAAGGAAAATAACAGTTGCTGGCACATATAAATAAAGCTACATATAAGGTTGCTACAAGCATTACTTTTAATATGACTAATACCATTATCCAAGACCAGTACAAAATACATGTATTCTGTTTCTGTGAAAGTTATGTCAAAGACTCCAGATTTTCTAGGGAAAATTAGAAAATAATTTTATTTCCATCCCTCTATCAATTCCCATATATCTTTAAAGTAGAAAAAAAAATTTTAAGAAGTTCATACAAGTTAAAATGTTGACTCAAATATATGTTATGCAGTTCAAATTTAAATTGTGAGGGATGCATTTAAGTTTTAAACTTATTCATAAACTACTGGTGATTGTCTTAGGACTGGAATTCTTCTATTAAGATTTGGGGGTCACAGGAGACCACTTCCACTGTTGTTTTCAAAGCCATTCTAAAGCAATCAATGCTGGTCTCAGGAAACTGGAAGGAGCAGATGGCTGTGCTTAAGTTTTAAAAGTATCTTTGAAATCATCAATCCAATAAATTAGAGGAATGGGGGGAGCACTACCATTTTGTGATTTCATTATTAAATGTAAAAGCAATTAAATTAAACTCATCCATTCAATTCAAATAATGTTCTATAGCATTTCTGAACAAAGGGAAAACCTGACATCAGGCTTTAAGTGCATTTCTTTTTTCTTTTTTTTGGCACTGGGAATCGAACTCACGACCTCACGCTTGCCAGGCAAGTGCTGTGCCACTGAGCTATATCCCTGGTCCTTAAGTGCATTTCTATCAGTGGTCAGAGGAGAGCTGTCTGGAGACGTCTTTGGGACCACAAAGAGGAGGGGGTAAGTTACCGGCATCTAAGATAGATAGAGGTCAGTTGTGGGGAGCAGCTGAAGCTGGAAACTGATCATGCGTGTGCTCCTGCTCCACCTCCCCAGCGAGACTGGTGAGATGGGCCAGACGAACAAAGAGCACCAAGAAGCAACAAAGAGCCACAGGCCGAGGTGGGCTACTTAAATAAGATGTTTCAGCCCAGAGAACATTTAGTCCCAAGGCAATCTGAGCAATGGGTTGCTAGGAAAAGGGGTGTCACGTGACACCAACTTGTTAATGTATAAATAAATGCACTGCCTTGGTTGAGCAGTTCCTTTCCTCCCATCAGGAGAGAGGGCTCCACCTGACCTCAGCTTTTGTCTCTTTTCTTTATTTCTCCATCCTCTCGCCGTCCTTCCCCCCGGGAACTTTGAGAGCTGTGCAGGACATGGCAGTCAGTAACACTGCTAAACACCCTAGGATAGGAAGGAGACCCTCATAAAAAAAAATTTTCACCTGACTGCATTTGTCAATAGTGCTGAGACCAGGGAACCCTGCCTCAAATCTAGAGAAAAGCAGTCACAGTAAACCCACCTGCCGGCCACTCTGTTTTGATCACCTCCTTCCGCCTTCCTACCCATCCTCCAAAGCAGCTGTTCCTTCCTTTTGTCATTCGTGGGCAGAAGCCAGAAAAGAAAGCACAGAGCCATTGGGACCCTCCAGGTCCCACAGCCTCAAACTAACAGCAAAGAGCTGAACACAAGCTTGTCTGGTTTACCACACATGCCACCAAGAAGTGGAAATTATTGGGCAAATTACTGGTAGGTTTAACTTAAGGGAAATAAGACGTCCACAGTCTTGGAGCTGCTATCAAATGAGAGTCCCCATCTCTGTCAGGCCCAGAAGTAATTCAGACTGATAGTAGGAGAGAAATCCCATCACCTGGGCACCAGCAAGGCGCCTGCAGCAGCTCTACGGCAGTGTCCTTGATCTCGACCAGCCAGCACCAGAGGAGCGGGAGCTTTATGGAGCACCCGGGAGTTTATTACACTCCGCAGCTCGCTCTCCTTTATAGGATTTTCTGCCCAAATTCAATAGCCACCAGCATTTGGCAAAGGTTAACATCACTTTTTATTTACCAAATAAGAGACACAGGTGCCTGTTTGGGGTTCCCGGTAAAACTGGCCGTATCCTTTGGCACAAAAACAGCCTTCCTAATATAAGTCTTATTTTATTTCATTCTCTGGTCTTCTCAAACTCACATATTAATTTTCAACTAAGCATCATCTACACCATTTTTTTAAAATTATAAATTAATTAACATTTATTTATCAGAAAGAAAAACTCAGTATTTTTTGCTTTGTACTTTTAGATACTAACTTGGCCCAGACTTGCCAAGGTAACTCTCTGAGCCCCCATCAAACACAGATGCCCCTCAGTAAAAGAACAATTAACTCAAAAAAATCTTTTGTGTGATTTTGTGTGATGAATGTAAAATCCTATTTCCAGGAAGAGGACAGTGCAAATGCACAGACAAGCTAGTATCGCAGAGGGCCCAACAATGCTATTTCTTAGATGCCTGTGTCTTATGTTGCCAGGTCTCTAGTTCTCAATAGCAGGTAGGGAGGAGCCGGTGGATCAAGCTCACCCCCTACACACTGCGCAAGATGTCCTTCCCGCAAACTGTCACCCAACCACAGCCCAGGAGCTCAAAACAGACCAGAGCAAAATCTAATGTTAAGTATGGATCCCTTGGTGACAGTCCCTACTGAAATAAGGGTGACAGTGATAGAAGCACTAATATTTATCAGAGCTGGGTATAGTGCCACACACCTGTAATCCTAGCTGTTCAGAAGGCTGAGGCAGGAGGATCACAAGTTCAAGGCTAGCCGGGGAAACTGAGCAAGATCCTACCTCAAAATAAAAAATAAAAAGGGCTTGGGATATAGCTTAGTGGTAGAACATCATGAGATTCAATCCCCAGTACCATGTAATAATAAAAAAAAAAAAAGTCAAGCTAAGTGTCACGGTGTACACCTAGCTTTCTGGGAAGTGAGGCAGGAGGATCATGAGTTTAAGGCCATCATAGGGTACATAGTGAGAGCCTGTTTCAAATCCTACCAAAAATCTAAAACAAAAACAGGCAATAGGGCCGGGGATATAGCTCAGTGGCACAGCGCCTGCCTGGCAAGCACAAGGTCCTGAGTTCAATTCCCGGTACAAAAAAAAAAAAAAAAAAAAAAAAACACAAACCAGGCAATACTCAATGCATTAAATTTCATATAACCCTTCAGACAAAAACATAGTATACAGCATCTTACTATAATGCATTTTATAACTCCTAATCTATGGCTCATAAGTATTACTTATAGCACAACAGTAAAAGTGAGTTGTTTTGACTGAACATCCAGAATTATACTAAGCTGCTTTATCAGAACAGTCTTGCTGAAAGAAGCAACGACTGTGATGTGCTACTGGACTAAAAACCACAATTCGAGAAGTGAGGGTCCATCAGCCACTCCCAGGAGAAGTAGGACTCACGACTGTAATGTTAACCTCTTGGAAATGAGAGGGGTGTGACATCAGCTCCGCTACCAGGAGCACGTACAGTGGGGACTCAGCAATAATCTACTTAATGTGACTCAGCCGTGAAGGCAAAGCCAGCAGTTCATTTTCTGAATTCATCACTGACAATTTAAAGAACTGAATTACCCAGACCAACTGTACCCAAACAGAAAGTGCAATGGGATGCAAACTTCACATTCAACCTCTGATCATCACGACCAGAATCAGCTGAAGATTTCGGGACATGCGTGCCTGCCTGCCGTAGGCTAGACATGCTAGTTGATGCTATGCACAGAGTCTCTCCAGGCCACCTGAGAACCTGGTGAGATAGGTCACTTACTGCCATTGCACAGAACAGGCTGCGGAGGCTCAAAAAGATTATGTCATCTGCTCCCCATCGTACAATGATGTTCGTTCATTCTTCCAACAAATGTCTGCTGAGAACTTTCCATGTTCTGTGACACCAGTCAACCCCACCCATACACATGTATCTTGGCCCTCATGGACATTACAATATTTTAAGTGGCAAAGCATGATTTTATACCAAAATATGAGTGGGATGCAAACATGCTGGCTCTTTCCAGTGGTTCTGAAAACTAAGTAAGGGAGCTGCATCAGAAGCTACTTGCCTTAGAGATGAAGCAGAAGCCGCTCTCTACCTGTTCTGCACGCCTTCCTCAAGCACACTCCCGCAGACTGACAGTCATGCACACCAAGACGCCTCAATGAATCTTAGTGAAGAGGTCACTATTGGGGCGGATCTTCCTTATTCACTCTACTAGGCACCACATATGACCCAAAACATCCCCTTTTCTTCTCCTAGCAAGGCCTCACCCAGTGTGCCCACCATTGCTACCCCCCATTCAGAGAACACATACGCCAGGGAGAGTCATCTTATGGGTAAAATGATGACTGCTCCTGTCTTTCTGCCTCCTATCCTTAACTTGTATTAGTTACTGACCCCACAATGCAACCGCTTCTAACAGCAATTATCAGCTCACAAGTGGGAAGCCAGGGCTCAAGAACAGTTTAGCTAGATGGCTGTAACTCAGGGCTTCTTGTGGGGTTACAGGCCAGGTGTTGGCTGGGACATAGGACATGAACACCAGGCTAACTCAATGGCTTTCACAGGAGGCCTTGGCTCCTCCCCTCCCGGGCCTCTGCACTAGGCCCTGTAAGGGCAGGCGGTTTCCCCCAGCACGCGCGATCCAACAGGACAACTCAGTGTAGAGACACAGTCTCCACCGTCACTATCCTTCTACCTTACTGTACTCATTGGAAGTGAGTCACAAGTCCAGCCCGTACTCTAGAGGAGATTAAATGCCAATTCCTAAAACACAAAATTATCAAAATTTCTGTGGACATCTCTTAAAAGTACTGTTATCTTTTCTCCTCTCCAAGATGAGTAGAAATCAGGACTTCAGGAGAACTCAAAACCTCAAATGTGAGTTTAATATCTAGCCAAAATGAGAGCTACATCAGAGTGTGCATAATAATATAGAAAGAAAATCATACCCAATGAGGCATTAAGCCTGGTGCGTAATTACAATTTAAATTATCAAAATTTAAAACTATACTATAAGGGATTTTTTGGACTTCTCGTTTTAAGTTTTTGGAAGTACTGTATTCTTAAACAAAAATCATTACAGTTTAAGTATACCTTATCTGAAATGGTTAATATTAGAAATGCTTCAGATTTTTCAGGAATTTTTTTTTCTTTTTTCGATTGTGGAATATTTGCATAGACTTAACTGGTTAAACAGCCCTAATCCAAGAATCTGAAATCTGAGCGGCTCCAAAAATCTGAAACATTTTAAGAGTCATATTACCACTCAAAAAATTCCAGATTTCAGTGCATTTTGGATTTATTAGGGATGTTAAATATATACTGTCTTTTACACAGTTACATTTCAAAACCAGCTCATAGGTTCTGGGTTTTTTATGTATCTGGGGCTGTATTCTTTGTGTAAGACTGCTGCTATCTATATACAAGTTTACATCAGTGCTCACTCCACAACAGAAGAGAAAGAGAGGTGATTAATAAAGCCCTTTAACCAGTACAAAATAAAGGAGATGGGATTTATAAATACAAATGAAATAAACGTGTTCTTTAGTTTCTAGTGTTTCTGACATTTACAGCATTATAAAATGTCTCAGCCTAGAAAAACTCATTCACCAAAAATGTCATAATCCTAGAAATATCCAGGTGCATAAATGCTTATATATGCTAAACTGCCTCAGGCATCAACATGACATACACAGTCCAAGAAGGAACAAAGAAACTACGAAGAAATAAGATATTCACAAAAACTCAAAGTCTGCTACTCTACTCAAAAGTAACTTCTTTTAAAACTATGAAAACAAAACAAACAAAAGACAATTAAGACTTCAGTCTCAACAACCAGTAAGACCAGCCCTTTTTTTCCCCCTCAATACTGGAGGCTGAAGCCATGGCCTTTCACACTGAGCTGCAAGCAGCATCCCAGACCCGCCCCCCCACCTCATTTTTGTTTTTTTTCTTCTTGAGACAGGATCTTTCAAACCTGATGAGAGTTTCCCCAGCTGGGCTTGAACTTGAGGTTCTCTTGCCTGAGCCCCCCAGAGCGCAGGGATTGCAGGCATGCAGCACCACACCCAGCTTTACCATCTCTTTTTACAAATGAAGCGGAGGAGGTGCTGGGGCTGTACCTCAACAATCCTGGGTTCAATCCTTGGTACCTTCCTCAAAAAAATGAGGGAGGAAGAATGTTGAAATCTGTTTAATAACTGCATAAAATACCTATGCCAAACAATCACCATCACTGTCAACTTGTGAACATGCGCTGCTGTGGATGCCTCCTGGGAATCAGTCCTTTGATCCTCGTATCAACACCATGAGAGGGGCATTATTATTTTTCCTATTTCAACGAAGAAGAAACTGAAGTTCACAGAACTTTAAAAATTTTTACCACTTACCAGTTCTGTAAACAGACAAGTGGGAGCCCTTCCCAGGCAATTCCGCTTCAGCCTGCACGATGGGGACCAAGGCTCTCTACTGCTGCTTAGTGCTGCACACTGGTCTGTCACGGGGTGTTTGGGGAGATTTCGGGTTCAGGCTACCTCCTGGTCAAAACAGAAGTCTACCAATGTAGGACCTCTTTGCTCTGCTGCCTCTGGAAATCACAGGCTGCCACTTGCATGTGAGCTCCTCAAGCAATCCAGTTGGGCAGATTAACATTCATCACCTTAGCGTTTCCAGAATTTTTCCTTCCCATACGATGTTCACAGTTTCTGCCATTTTTCTAATGCCCCTCTTCTCTAATTTACTCCCATGTAAAACATCAACTCAAACTTTTCAATTAAATGGATTTATTTTTTAAAGGAAACTTTGTATCATACACAGGAATGGAAAACTAGTAACATGTTTTAAACAAACAGGTACCAGAAATTGATGATGATGATGACAACGACGACGACAGTGATAATGTCTATCTTGACATTTTGCCACTGAGCCCAGATGGGACTTTAGAGACTTTCTCAACAGTGTTTTAAGTAGTCTCTATCTATTAATCAACAATAGCACTCAAAATGAAATCTACACTCTTTGGACAAAGAAAGAACTTTACACTCAAAGGTTTAAAAACAAATGTTTAACTGCCACAGGGTTTTGGAGGAACGAGCTCTCAAAGTCCAGACCCTATTTTCTGACTCTCCTCTCTGCTGCATCTGCTTCCACACTGTCCGGACAAACACTCTGCAAAGACTTCTCCCCTTTAAGAAGTGTCACCAAAGTATCTTCCCCTCCAGTGACCAGAATTCAGTCAGTCAAGAGCTCCTGAAACTGAACTAGAAAACACTCAGCTAAGCAGCACTGTTTGGACTGGTACGATCACAGCCTTTGTCAATAAGAGAAAACATGTATTTTATATGCGTATATAAAGCCCTGAGAACATCTAATCACACTGACAGCTTTGGAGCTACAAGAATAAAACAATCAGCATCCTGTTTTTAATGTCATCAGGCCATAGTGCAGGACCCTTAAAAGCAGGGATCAGCAGGGCTTTCAGGCTGGAGGAGACCAGGGTGCCCCTGCCAGGCCCCCAGCACTGTTTGAGCAAAGGCATCTGGGCAGGGACAGGAGAACACACAGCAGAGCTCATGCTCCCAAGTCAAGGGAAGTCAGCAACAATCCTCTAAAGCATCCTCCAGAGCAAGCTATGAGAACAAGTGCCACACTGGATCTGCACATGGGCTCAGAAGTCCCCAAGGCCAGGGTGGGCAAACTCCATGAAGTCTAGAACTTACAGGCATATTCAGGCTGAGCATCCCTCATCCAAATCTCCAAAATACAGTCTGCTGCAAACCTGATAGCCAGCATAATGCCACAAGTGGAAAATTCCACAGCTGAACTCACATGTGAAACTCTGTTTCATGCACAAAGTTATTAAAGTAACTCACTCCAGACTATGCGTATAAGGTATATCCAAAACAAATGAATTCTGTGTTTAGACTTGGGTCCCATCCCCAAGATATTTCATTATATACACACAAATATTCCAAAATCCAAAACACCTGAAATCTCAAACACTTCTGGCTGCAAGGACTTTAAATAAGGGATATTCAAATTGTTTTGTTCTTAACTGAGTATGATCTTTTTCTTGATGTAGCCAAGAAATACAAGAGAGAGTACACAAGATCATGGCCAGGAGCACTTTCACTCATCCTTTCATTCTATAAATAATTTGTAGGTGCTGGGTGTTAGGATAGAGCAGTAAACAAGACAAATCAAATCCTTGGCTCTCAAAAAACATGTACTATATGTCGCTGGAGAAATAAACAACAAACAAATACTTATTCTAGGGATAAGTGACAGAAAGAACACAAAGTTTGAAAATAAAAGTGGGACAGAGATGGATAGGGAAAAGAAAAACCAAGCAGCAGAGTCTGGCACTAGATCCCTGTTTTAAAGATGGAGAAACGAGCTTGAATTATTGTCCAACTTTGCCAAGGTAACATAAATAGTCAGTGGTGAGCTGGAGTTTGAAGCCACCGTTCCCTGACTCTAGAGCCAATAAAAGCTCTTGCATGATTGAACCTGGCCTCTTCTAACGCCCTTCCTGGCTGCCCCCCCCACACCCTCTAGTCAGGGTCATCTGTACTCCCGGTGTCCGCTGCAGTGTGACCCGCCACAAACACAGAGGCATGGGTATCTACCTGAGTCAGGGTGGAACACCCCCACTTCACAGCTGAGACAGCTTCTGAGTTTAAGGCCAACCAACCATCCAGACATGTGCCAGAGGCACGACCTCGTTCAAGATGAACGGAGCATGAAGAGCACACAACTCCAGATCTGGAATGCAGAGTTGGTCCTCTTCCTATCACTTTCTTTGGATTTCCCATACAGGTTCTTCATGGCGGTAGGGATACAGGCAGTACTACAACCTCAGACTACATGCACACACGCCCCCAGCAGCATCCCAGGGCCCCGCGGGCCCCAGCCATCCAGCAGCCCTCTTTTCCACAAGCAAACTACAAAGCACCTTCCCCACTGTCCCTGCTATGGATCTGCTTCATGATACAGAGAAGAAGCTACTTTCACGACCCACAGCAACCAGGGAAGCAGCACTTTTGAAGCAGAGAGATCTAAATGCTCAGTTGTAAATAACCATGTTAAAGCCTCTTGAATCCATTTTTAATTACTTGACTACTTCTTGAGCAAAGAAACTTGGAGAGCTCAGAGAGAGCACGTATGGGAAATTCTGGGGTACTATGAATCCATAGAAAACAAAGATACACACGATGATGTAAGATTTAGCTATAAGCATGTGCTGGAGTTCAGGTCAAACTGCCCCAAAATATTACACCTTGGCATCTGAGAGACAGCAGAAGCAGGCAGGTCTCTCTGACCTCCTGGAAGTGAGCCATGAAACTGAGCCAATCTTCCCTTCCAAGTAGGTCATAAGGCCCTCATCCCAGTAGATCCGCATTTCTGAGCAGAGACAGCAGGAAGAATCTGAACACAGGATCCACCGATAGCCCCCCTCCTCAGTTTACTACCAAGACATCAGATCCTGTTGCCCTTTGGTTGTACTTCTGCACAATGCTCTGTACAAATACAGTTTCCCTATTTCTTTGGGTCTTCATTTCTGAAGGCTTCCATGTCACACAAGCTTTTATTAAGCAAATTTGTGTGCTTTACTCTTGTTAATCTGGCTTTTGTTATGTGGTTTCAGCTGTGAGATAGGAGAGAAGAGGAATCTTTTCTCTCACAGATGAAGTAGAACATGAGTCCCATGAGGATAGGGATTTCTTTTGTTCACTGTTTTATCCTGAGCGCTTGAAACAGGAATGTGTGGCACAGAGCTGCAAACAAATGCCTCCGAAATAAGTAACACTACTGTTGTAATAGCAACACATCAAAAACAATTAAAGGATGTGCGGTCAGAAAGCACAGATAGAGAAACTAGAGAAAGTATCTTCAGTACTCGAGGATGCTAGACGTGACCCAGGGAATTCATCTCCTAAAAAGTTAACTTGGTATTTCAGGATCCTGCAGATTCTGACTACCAATAGATCTATCATATGAAATCAGGTAAATGCACTGTTAGAAGGTGAATACACACAGAGAAGAAACCCAAAAAGAAAATTTTCACAATAATGTCGCGAAAGGGGAACAACTGGCCTTGGTACCAAGTAGTTGGCACTGACCCCTCAGACCATGTCTCTTCTGTCCTCTAGAAACCCACTCATCCTAAGGTTCTTTCCTTAAAAAGTAGCCCCAGTTATTTCCCGTTCCATGGAACTGCCACAGCCTAACTCCTCACACATAAACTAGTGATTGCAGAAGCGTTTCAGTTCTACATTCACTAATCCCTGAGATTAAGGCTACTTCTGTGTTGCCTCACCTTTGGCATCAGATACAAAATGCTCAGGAAACACAAGCTCAAAGAGAAAACCTATTCGTGAAATAAATGGTACCTAATCTCAGAATGGGGTATCGAAATATGCAAGCAAGCTAAATATGCAAACATTTGTGCTAATAAGCACAAATAAGTACGTCTTCAGGAAAAACCATGCAGTACAGCAGACAATCCTCTCCAGCTAAAAATCTTCAACAACAATGGTCACTCGATCCATATTTTCAAGCATCTATAGTGCTGTGCTATAGGTCACGATAGTGTGAGGCTGTGACAGGCACTATTCCAGGACAATGTGATACAAGAATGAATAAAATTGATAGTTTCTGGAAATCTTACCTGAATACACAGGGTAAGAAAGATGAAAGGGTCAACGAATGAATGAAAAACATAATTACAAATACGGTTAAACGTTGGACAGACAATAACCAGGGATGAAATATGGAGAAATAGGGGAGGGGGAGGTAACATCTATTTCCTGTCACTGAGAGGCAGTGCATGGGACCCAGGGACCCAGGGATTCTACCTGCAGGATGTCTCATGAGGTGACTAGGACCCTTTTGTCCCACAGCTCAACAAACTAATCAGGAGTGAATCTTCCTTTTTCACTGGCAAAAATTCAGCCCATGAGATGCTGGGAAGCAGGCAAGAACCCAGGACAGAATGGTCAACCAACCAGAAAGACATCAGGAAACACAGCTGCCTAACAACAAAGCTTCAAAGTATATGTAGCAAAAAGTATATATGACAGAATTTCACCTCCTCCTCCTAAGTGTGTTCAGAAGACTGGAGAACACTTCTGGCACGTAACAGATACCTGCACAAAGAGTCATTGCAAAGACCCTGCAACGGTGGGAGTGGGGACAGCCTCCACTCCTGAGCAGTTCCCACTTCCCAGGTCCCATCTGAAATGGTGCTCGTATGCTGGTCCAATTCTCACATCAAACCTCGAAGGCATGGCACCTCAGCGAGGTGTCTGCAGAGATGAAATAATTTGCCGAGGTCCTGTGCCCAGAAAAGGTACATAATCTCATGCTCCCCTCTCAAGTCCTGCACTGGGCTTCTCACAAGGCCATCCGTGCAAAATGAGACAAGAAAGGCCCCATTCAGACATCTCTCTGCTTAACAGATTCTGTTCCTTAATTAACCTTACATGTTCCTTCACAGTTGCTCTCTTTTAATAGTATACACGTAGGCTGTTTTCAGTAGATTCTATTTCATCCTGATTTCACTAGAAAACCAGGAGCAGTGTGAGGCAAGGCTAATCCTAACCTCACAGGCAAACAGATCCTGGAAGTCTCTTCATGGAAAGGCTGGGCCCTTACACATGAAGAGGCTACACTGGTGAGCAAGGACAGTTGAAGGGATTGCACACATGATAACGCAGGCAGGTGCAATAAACCCCAGCAAACTAAAGGCATGCACGAGGACACAGCTGTAAGTACGTAACTAGACTGGAGCTACGACTCCTTGTGTAGGTAGCTAGACTCCTGAGGCCAGAGAACAGTTTTGTTCACTGTTCTGCCCTAGATGCCTGACAGAGGAGTGGGTAGCACATAATATGGTCTAAATAAATATTCTGGGAATAAATTAAAGCACTATTTACACAAAAATTGAAAAACTTATATGTCTATCCACAAAATGATAGAAAATAGATGTTGATCCATTAATTGAAGTTTATGATTACAGCTGTTAAACATGATGAGAAACGGAGTGCTGTAGCTGTATTATCTATTATGAACCACATTAGGAAGGGGAATTAAAGAACTGGGAAAGTATGCTCAATAAAAAGTCAAAAGTGGATTGCAAACCATCACAGACAGATGTCTGCCCTGTGCATAGAGCGTATCTTTTCTATACATTCTGTATACACAAACAAAACTACAAAGATGAAGAGCAAAATGACAAGTTACACTTATCTCTAGATGCGAGATTTTTAAAGTACTGTATTCTTCCATTTTTGCTTATAATGGCTCGTTTTAAAAATTGGCTTTCTGAGCTTACATATACAGTCAGTCATCCATATCTGTGAATTCTGCATCCTCAGATTCAACTTACCACAGATCAAAAATATTTGGAAGAAAAAGTCAATTGTATAACTCTACTGAGCACGTTCAGAGATTTTTTCTTGTCATTGCTTCCTAAGCAACACAGTATACCATAATGGAACAACTATTCATACAACACTGACATTGTATTAGGTACGATAAGTAATCTAGAGACGATGAGAGGACATGCATACAAATGCAAATAGTACACACCATTGTATGTAAGGGGCTACAGCATCCATAGGGTTTGGTATCCACAGGAACTTCTATAACTAATCCCCCTGAAGACACTGACAGACAGTTGTCCTTATACACTAGTCTACAATGAATACATACTTTCTGGTTGGCAAAATTGCTACTGCCATGATATCTGCTCATTGTGTTGAAATCTCCCTTCCATTGCACTTCGATGGGGAGATTTTGCAGCTGCCAAAATAGGCTTCTGGCCCTTGACCCGTGGCAAATAGCTGACAGTTACTTTAGAAGAGTGGTTCTCAACTGGGCATAGTGTCACACACCTGTAATCCCAGCACTCAGGGAGGATGAGGCAGGAAGATCACAATTTCAAGTCCAGCCTGGACAATTTAGTAACATAACTAGACCCTGTCTCAAAATAAAAAATAAAGGGGCCAGTGAGATGGCTCAGCGGCTTAAGCGACTGCCCGGCAAGCGCGAGGGCCCGAGTTCGACTCCCGGAACCCACATACGAAAAAGGGGCCGGTGATATCGCTCAGCGGCACGGGCGCCTGCTGGCATGCAAGGTCCTGAGGTCGACCCCCGGTACCCACAAAAAAAAAAAAAAAAAAAAAAAATGCAAAGAAGGGGAGCATCCCCTCCCGCTGCCCTGAGTGCCCTCTAATCTCAGCAGTCTCTGGCACAAGGTAAAGGACCCACAAGGTTCCTGTTCACCAGGGAGCACCAAGCTGGCCAAGCAGGAAATTCCCATCTCGGAGCTGGGCAGAGGCGGACCTGAAGATGAGCTGCGCCAGTGGCTGACACACCTGCACCTGTGCCTCAAGACTACAGTGCTACTGCTTAAATTCCTGGATGACTTCCATGGGTGAATGTCTATAAAGCGTGGCCCTATCCAAGATACACAAGGAAGTACGGTATTAACTACAATGCACACAGCCAAAAAACTTCCAACATGTTGGTGCCTGGAAACTTCTAGCTTCAACTCAATGCCAATGAATCCACAGAAGGCCAATCCCCATACGGACCCGCTCCCACTCAGGAGAAAGCGGTGCCCAAGGAACAGAGCCTCCTGCCTCATCAGGCCTGTTCAGAATAACCTGCTAGCAGTCAAAGGGCCACTGCAAGAGCGCATCAGTAAGTGGCTACGGCTATCATCAATATTTCTTTTGCTTAAAAAAAAAAAAAATGTATTGATAATGACACAAAATGACAACTTTTTTTAGTAGAAATTCAAAAGGGGTAAGATTACCTCTGCTAAGACTAAAACTCAATACACAAAAACTTAATCAACTAAACCCCACCAAGATAACAGATGGTCTGTTAAGTATCTTGAGATTTTTATCTTATACCCATCTGGTAGCAAAGAGAAATAATGCTTTGAGAGACAGAGACAGAGACAGAGACCAAATACAACCAGGTAATTGAGGTTGATGAATAGGGTTCTAAAAATGTAGGCAGAGAAAAAAGAAATATAAACATATGCAAAGATAAATGGGTAATTTATCTGAGCCATTAGAGTCAGCAGAGTTATATAAACTTTTTACTAGACAATTCACAGCAAAAAATATAAGTACAAATTGCTGAATCATTGTTCAGATGAAAACAGGATTCCTAAAACTTTTATTGTAAATTATTGTAAAATTAGTTTATGACATCAAGTAAACAAAGAAAGCAAGCTATAAAGCCAAACTGTGGGAAAGCCTCTTCCAAATGCACACATCTAACAGAGGAACTCATCTGCACATCAAGAATTAAAATGACACAAAGCATTTGAAAACAATCGTAATAATAACATTTTAAAGTAAAACTAGACTGCATTTGATGATGAAATGTGCATTTCATTTGATGAAATTTCCATGCTGGAGTCGGGACGTATTTTTTCCATGGTAAAGAATGCTGCTTTGCAGCAGTGAATGGACTCAAATACAAAACATTCCTCTCTGTCAGTCATCACCCAGGATCCTGAGGACTTCCTCACAAAAACCACAGACCCACCCCGCGGATGGGTAACTGCGGCATCCTATTTGAGTCAGGTGCCAAGTTTCCCTCTCCTGGCCAGAGCTCAATCATTTATGAGCTTTTTGTTTTCGGCTGCTTCTCAGCAGCTTCGTGCATAACTCTCCACTCTGCTCTTTGAACATGAGTCTCATTCCATAAAAATCTTGTGTTCCACACTGCCATTGACGTTCCTTGTGTGTGGCAAAGGCAAATTCCCTAACGGTTTGCTGGCATTCGATGTTTCTAGGTTTACGGTACAGTGACCCCCACCCTTGGTTGGCTTCCTTGATTCAATTTTGTAAAATTATGTATTTAATGATCATTTTTCAGCAGCAGTGTGCAGCTCTGGTTTTCATACTTTTATTATGCTTCACTGCATTTGTACACGGGGAGTAAACTACCAAGTATTTTAACCCCTGGTGCTTATGGGTTTTATTTTTCCTTTTGAGGAAAAAAGGGGCAGGAGAGGGAATTAAAGACAGGAGAAAGAGAAACTAGAGATCCCCCATGCTAAGTTTAGCACAAAACCCAGTGCCGTGTTGTGTCGTGTTTACTAGGACTTTCAGGCCACCGTTTGTGAAAGGTGCTCTTTACAGTCTGCAAAGCAAACTGGTTGAAATGATGGGCTTGGGGGACGTAACACAATAAAGTCCCAGCTCCAAACCCAGGCTCTACCATTTAAATGCCCTATGCATCACCAGGCACATACCTTGATCAAATAACAAACTTTCCTAACACTCAGTGTACTTATTTTTTTATATAACATCCTATTTCTAAGAAGAGTCAAGATGTAAGCAAATTACCAGGCACTAACCATGCTTCACACAATAAAGTCCAGTTGTTGTATTCTTCTGAGCCCTGCTCTGGCTAGAATGTGTCCTCCTCTGAAACTGTTCAGGTTGCCAATGTGCTACCATCAAGAGGTGGGACTTTTAGGAGGTGATGTGGCCGTGAAGGCTCTTCCTTCAAGAATGGGGAAGCTTCACATAGCACTGAGGTCACTTGCTCTTCCTGACTTCCTTCCCCCAGCACAGTGGTGATGAACCTATGGCACACGTGCCTCTGCAGGCTGCCTGTATCACTGAAAGCTCTAAAAGGCTCGCCATCACCGCTCTAGAGGATACAGCAATAAGGCACTATCCTGCAAGCAGACAGCAGTCCTGTCCCTAAACAACCAAACCTGCTGGCACCTTGATCTTGGACTTCCCAGCCTCCACTCCTGTGAGAAATAAACTTCTAGTAATTTATAAATTATCCAGTCTCAGGCAGTCTGTTACAACAGTAGAAAATTTAGGATACCCCCAAATTACCACTAGGTTCTTTAACCATGGTAGTGAATTCACACATTAACCTACAGACATTTCTTAAATTTTGGGTTTGCTGAGACAGTTCAAGGAAAATCCATCCTTTATATTCTTTTTCTTTTTTTTTTTTTTGTGGGTACCGGGGGGTCGACCTCAGGACCTCGCGCACCAGCAGGCGCCCATGCCACTGAGTGATATCACCGGCCCCTTTTTCATATGTGGGGTCCGGGAGTCGAACTCGGGCCCTCGTGCTTGCCGGGCAGGTGCTTAAGCCGCTGAGCCATTTCACCGGCCCCATCCTTTATATTTTCATGTGAACAAATAATTGCTTCCATACAGATAAGAATCTTTGTAGTGGAAATTCACTAATGAGCCCCCCCCATCACCATCAGTACTCAAATGAGTTTGAGATCCACAAGGAGAATAGAGAAGCATTCTCTGGGCAAAGAGTGAAGTGGTATGCCATTACTCTCCTAATACAGGGCAACAGAACCGAATAGAAAACTTACTATCCCTCTCTTTGGGAGTATTCCAGAAAGCAGCCAAACGAGTGTGTCAGGAGTGTGTATTCTACAGCAGAAAGCCGAGGAAGTACAGACCTTCCCGAATGCATTAGCCTAGGTCAATCCAATCAAACACCTTGCATTCAAGTGCTGGCCCAAAATGAAATGCTTTTGGCTCAAGACAGACGAACTGAGGCATTTCAAGACATACAGATCCAAAATAAAATCTCTCATTCGGTATTCAGTTTATGTTTCTTTCAGTGGTGAATGGGAGTACACTGATAAGAGCAGACAAAGTATCTTACATCAGGATCAGCGGAGCCTGGGATTGTGTCTGGCCACATGCAGGTGTTCATGGAAGGAATGGAGGCTCCTTGGAGAAGCCAGACAATCTGAAGCCACTGGAAGCTACTGTGTCCAGCTGAGATTCAGTTAGGAGACCCTGAGCATGGAACAGGGTGGCACAGGTGATGAGTCCACAACCACACTACATTAATTCCAAAAAGTCTTCTTCCTCGCCAGGTGGCCCACTAACCTTATAGGCGTTTCCATTATTACTTCTTCATTAGGGTGCACAGGACCAGTATAGCCAAGTATCAAGCCCCTGCCTATAAAGAAGTTGCAGAATGTCTTGAGCTTCAGGTACGTTAAAAGTAAGAGGGCAAATGAAAAGCCAAGCAGCAAAGATTCATGATAGGGACGAGGGGGTATCCAAGGTGGATGGGCTATAATGAACCTCAAAGCCACAGTCAGGATGATGTTTCAGGAAAATATTTCAAGGCATTGAGTGCATTCAAGATTCCAGATGGCCCAGCGAGGCAGCCATCAGGTCCAGCTCCAAAGGCAGTCAGGATTTGAATTTTGTCTTTTAGTGGGCTGGATAGATTAGAACAAGTTAATTACATACTCTGTAACTCAGTTGATTTCTACTGAGAAATAACAGTATCATCCCTCCTTTGGGGAATTGTTAAAAGGCTTAGATAGTATTTGTATGGTGCTTGGTATAAAATCTGGCATGTAGGAGAATTATGATCGCTATTTTGAGCAAATCAATGCAGGCAAGGATGTCAACTAACACTGCCACATGCCTAGTAAAACAAAAGACTGTGGCAGTTTCCCACAGAACTAAACATATACTTACTGTACGGCTCAGCGGCTGCATTCTTGGGCATTTATATCAGAGAAAGAAGAACTCAGGTTGAATTAAAAAACCTGGTCACAAATGTTCTTAGTGGCTTTAATTGTAATAGCACCCCCTGAATAAAACCCAGCTACATCCATACCAAAGAATACTACTCAACAGTGAAAAGGATCAAATAACTTGGGACAGTCAACGAAATGAAACTGAGTGAAGGAAGTTAATCCCCAAAATTGATATACTACATAATTCCACTCATATAAAAATATTGAAATAGTAATAGATGTGCAATTGACTGGAATCGGGGGTGGGAGAAGGAGGATATGTATCCACAGAGGAGTACCACACTGTAGTGGTAGTGCAGGAATTTATTATACATGCAGTTAAAATGCACAGAACCATTCACACATATAACATACCACATATACAATGGTTGAGTATAAAACTGGTGAAACCTCAATAAAATCCGTCTATTTACAATATTAATGTCCTGGTCTTGATATCATATTATAGTTACACAGAAAGTAGAACCATCTGTAGTGTCCCTGAGTACATAAAACTCCTGGGGAGTTTTTGACAAAGAGGGTCAGTTCCATTAAGAATGAGATGATCTACTGCAGAGTCCGAAATGAGTCCTGTTTTATCCCCAAAAGAACTGCCACCTCTGCAAGGAGCAGCACCAATTTGTGTCTGTAAAAAGCAGGAAGGATTTTATAGCCTCTACACACAGCAAATCATACAATGGAATCTGCAAATAGGAATTAGCATCCCAGAGGCAAGAAAAATAAACCAACTCTACCTGCTCAGAGAAAAAACTGTATTAGGGAGACCAGCTCCTAGGTTCACTGGGCAGGCAAGATCAGAGACTGGCAAAAAGGACAGTCCCACCATCCCACCGCCTGTGTAAACACAACTGTGTAAACACAGTTGTATTGGACACAGCCATGGTCACTCACTTACATGTTTTTGATGACTAATTTCACACCACTACGGCAGGCCCAGGTAGCTCCAACAAAGACTGTGGCCCACAGAACCTAAAATATCTACTCTATCAGACACTTTATAGAAAAAAATTGGCAACCCATGGGCTAGATAACCAAGCTCAGGAATTAGGCCAGTTAAGGCAATGAGGGCCTTCCACTGCCATCCGTGTCCTTGCCAATAAGATATAACCACTGGCAAAATGCTTTCCCCTCTGTCCCTGGGAATGCAAAACTAGCCACAGATCCAAAGTCTGTGCCAGATGCATGTGACCGGAGGGTATGACTGTTAATCACATGCCCATAGACTAGCTGCAAGGGAGGCTGGAAACTGGAACATCAGATGAACTCTGCCTCTAATGACAAGGCCAAAACCAAGACAGGAGGTAGACAAAACATGACATGCAAGGGGCTATGTGGAGTGTGGATGAAGCTATTAACCATAACCCAAATGAGTCAGTTCATATTTTCTATGGCTCAACTCAAATTCTGGGTTTTCTGCCAACTTTGACCAGTAAGAGGTGTTAATTATTGTCAGTATTTGCTAAGCCTGGACTTTTATTTGTTTATTTTCACATTCTTTTTTTTTTTTTTTTTTTTAATGTGGGTACCGGGAGTCAACCTCAGGACCTCGCACTTGCCAGCAAGTGCTTGTGCCGCTGAGCGATATCACCGGCCCTTTTTTCCTTTATGTGGGTACCAGGGGTTGAACTCAGGACCTCGCGCTTGCCAGGCAGGCGCTTATGCCACTGAGCTATCTCACCAGCCCTCACATTCCATTTTACATTTTATCTTTTATACTACATTTTTATCCCTCGGTTGAAAATGCTTAGATTTTCTTAATGCTCTATAAATTTGGCTCAAGGCAAAGTAATATCCAAGCTCAGAGCTTCTTCAACTTTGTGTGCTTATGATGAAGCTAATTTTAAAAAGAAAAAGCAAAGCAAGCTGCTCTAATATTCCGTGGACCATAAAGAAACACCTTTTCTCACTGGATTGACTTTAAGACAAATGGATGTCTTGTCTGTTCAAAGTAGGAGGTTAAGGGCCGGTGAGATAGCTCAGCAGTGTAAGTGCCTGCCTGGCAAGCGCGACGTCCTAAGTTCGACTCCCGGAACCCACATACGAAAAAAGGGCCGGTGATATCGCTCAGCGGCACGGGTGCCTGCTGGTGCACGAGGTCCTGAGGTCGACTCCCGGTACCCACAAAAAAAAAAAAAAAAAGTAGGAGGTAAAAAATTCCAACAATCTAAGACTTACAAGAAACTAGAGATGAAACAGTTGTATTTCCAATGATTATCTCATTCAAATCATCTCCTTTAAATTTTACAGAGTTCCATAACTCTTAGATATGGTCAGTCACATTCCTAGCATATTGACATGCATCCAGGATTTCTAACTCACAGGTTTCTTCCAGTTAACTAAAGCCAAACTATTTCCAGTTTGGAAAGTGATGGAACAACTAATTAGAGGAAGTGACAAAAAAGAGGCACGTATCCTTAGCACTGGAGCTAAGTCTTACAAGGTCCAAGGTCAAAGCCCTTCAAAAATCTCCAAGAATATATAAAAAACCCACAAAAGTTAAGAATTACTCTTGAATTCCCTCCAGCAGCATTCAGCTCTTCCCTGGGATTACTCACACCACATAGTTCTTCTATCTCCCCAGAGGTGAAAGACTATGGTCACGTACTAGCTGCCCCACTCTATAGAAAATGATACATGGATTTCTACTTAAGGGAGGTCATATCAGTTTTATATAAAGGTTTCACGAGGCACAAAAAAATGAAACCAAAATTTGTAGGAAATGATATTCAAAACCTAATGCTCAAAATTTAACTTCAGCATACCCATAATCCCAGTAGTGTAGGAGACTGAAGCAGGAAGATCACAAGTTCAAGCACAGCCTGGCAACTTAGTGACTCGGGAGATCCTATCTCAAAAGAAAGAAAGCAGGCTGGGAATACAGCTCATTGTTATGACTCTGGGTCCAAACCCCAGGACAAAACAAATTTTTCTAAGTTCAGCATACCTGCCAAAAATGATTTCCCAGAGCTGACAAGACAGAGACCTGGCATCTCTTTATCAGTTCTAAGAACTCCAGGGCACATAATTAGCACCCAATTAGCTATTAATAACTTAATATTCACACATCTGCTGAAACTCTGTAGGTACACAGAATAATTTAAATGTGATCACAATTGTCTCATTTCCATGAGAATAGGTGCTGTATATACATAATGTATTTGGTCCCACAGACGCCAAAGGAGGAAGAAATCAAAAGGCTCATCTGTTCCATTCTATGGGGTACAAATGGAGTTCTGGAAAGGAAAAAAAAAAAAACTATATCCCACTCCATCTGCAAAAGTTAAATATTATAGTACACAATCTGACCACTTAACAAGCATTTGCTGATTGCGTACTATATGTAATCACTGTGTTAGAAGAAATACTACAAAATGCTTCTAATAACACCAGTGTATCAATAATAATCACGAATATAGTCTTTATTACATGTCAGTTACTATGCTAACCATTCCGAATAAATATCACTAAATTTACTATTTCATTTAATCCTCACAGCCACTCTATGAGATAAATCCTACTATTATCCACTGTCTTAGTTACTTTTCTTTTTGCTGAGACAAAATACCTAACACCCAAAGTTAAAAAATGAAAGAATTCTTTGGCTTACAGTTTGTAGAGGCTTCAGTTTAAAGTTGGCTGGCTCCAAGGCATGGTGGCATGGCAGAGGGGCACTGCAGAGGAGAAACAGTTCATGGCAGGCAGAAGGCAGCCAGCAACAAGCCACAATAGCAGCTCCTTTCAGTCCCTTTATGTTCTCTCTAGGCTACCTGCCCTTCAGGTGGGTAGCACTCACACCCAAAACTATGCCAAAACAATCAGTGGTTTAATTTAGTAATTAAACCACTTAATCCCAGCAACACACATTCTAGATTCAGCCACCTCTGAAAAAGAACCAATGACCGCATGACACTTTGGGGTGGGGCATCTAAACACAAACCATAACATTCTGCCCCTGGCACCCCTAAGAGCAGACAGCCTAGATAGAACATAAAGGGACAGAAAGGAGCTGCCACTGTGGCTTGTGGCTTGCTGTCTTCTGCCTGCCATGAACTGTTTCTCCTCTCTGATGGCCCTCTGCCATGCCACCATGCCTTGGAGTCAGCCAACTATGAACTGAACCCTCTACAAACTGTGAACCAGATAAACCTTTCCTCCTTTAATGCTGAGTGTCAGGTATTTTGTCTCTGCAATGAGAAAAGTAACTAATTCATAATCTAATACCAGAGCAATGGGATTGTCGCTGTGACTGTATCTGACCATGTGGTTCAGGAGCCTTTGGAACTGGCTTGTGGAAGAGTTTGGAAAGGTATGGAGATGCCAGCTGAAAAAGCAGCCTGAAATTCCTTAAACTGTACTTGATGAGAGAATCTGGTCAGAGCTCAGAGTCCAGAATGCTGATAGAAATGCTACCAGTAAAGACCAGACGCAGGAGGTTTCTGCTGCAAAGAAGGACTGCGCTGGCTGCTGGACTCCAGAACATGTGCGTTATGCCTTAGCAGAAAGTTTGTCTGCATTTTGCTAATGTCCAGAGACTTTGCCTGAGATTGAGATTAAGGGCAGCGGACTAATTAATCTTGCCAAAGAAATTTCAAGGTAGTCTAATGTTGAGGAGGTGCCATGGCTACTGCTGGAGGATTTTAGCCAGATCTATGTTGAGACTCAAGAGCAAAGAGCACAGCAAAATGATTTAAAACATTTTGAGTCTGGCCCAAAAGGAAGCTCCAGTAAAGCTGTGAACTGCAAAGATAGAGCAGAGGAGAAACTGGCCTCTGAAAAGACTAGCAAGACAAAGGCAACTATTTCAGAAGACAATGGAATAGATGGCCTGAGGTCATCACAAGAAACAGCAGGACTCCAGCCTTTGCAGCCTCAAGGTTGCAATGGTGAAAGAATTTGCTTTGAGAAGAGAGCCCCAGGCACCATGTTCCAGAATGGCTGCAGCCTAGAAAATTTGTTACTCATCACTGGATTCAGAGTCAGCGATCCAGGCACTCGACCCCAACAGCAAAAAGAGAAGGAAGCCTGGCTACTGCTCCAGCTGGTAGTAGAACTCAGTGTCATCCACATGGTGCTGGTTTTAGGTCCATCCAGAATGCAACAGCTGTGGGGTCAGGAAGGCTTTCACCCAGATTTCAAAAGGCCTGTGAGGTCAGGCAGTGTGCCCCTGAGAGGGCAGTGTGTGAAGCTGTGAGTGTGAAGCCAAATGTACAGAAGTTACAGCAGAGGCCCTAGAAGGCTGGAGAAGCCAGAAGTGTGGATCATCCAAGGAAAGCTGCAAGGAATGAGCAAAGTAGGCCCAAGAGAGAAGTGCTAGGAGCTACAACCACCAGCAATGCTGTGGGGGAGACACCTAAGCTCTTTGGAATTCACATCTTGCCACAGATTGCCTCGGATGCTACAGGACTTAATGTTTGCCCTGCTGGATTTTGGACTTGCTTTGTTCCCATTCCTTTGTATCTCCATTTGTAACTTTTGGAATGGAAATGTCTATCTTGTGCCACTGAATGTTGGAAATGTTTAACCTACTTTTCATCTGTACAGGGACTCACAGCTAAGCATTTGCCTTAAATCTCAGAGGAAACTTTGGACTTAGACTTTTCAGCAATGCTGAAACTGTTAGGACTTTGGCAACTCTTAGAGATGGACTAAATGCCTTTTGCATAAAGAAATGTGCATAAGTCTTTGGGGGTCCAGGGGGTCAGAATGTTATGGTTTGTGTCTAGATGTCCCCCCAAAGCCTCATGCAGTCATAGGTGGAGTTTTCTGGAAGTGGCTGGGTCTAGGGTTTGTGATGTTGGGATCAAAGATGCAACGCTGGGATTGATTCACAGTGTGATGCTAGGTTTAAGGATGTAAGTGCTATCAGCCCTAAGGGTGGGGTAGCCTGGATAAAACGTGAAAAGCCGAGTTTGTTGTACCATCACTTGCTACCTACTTCCTGCCTTCTGCCTGCCCTGCTTTGCCATGGACTGTTTCTCCTCTGCAATGCCCCTCTACCATGCCATCCTGCCTTAGAGCAAGACGACTATGAACAGAAACCTCTAGGAACTGTGACCCAAATAAACCTTTCCTACTTTAACTTTGGGTGCTTGTTTTTGTTTTTGTTTTTATAAACACACCATCTCACTATGTAGTGCATGCTGGCCTGGAACTCACTTATGTAGCCCAGGCTGGCCTCGAACTCACAGCAATCCTCCTGCCTCAGCCACCGGAGTGCTGGGATTACAGGCGTGCACCACCACACCTGGGCCTGAGTGTTGGATATTTTGTCTCCGCAACAAAAAAAGTAACTAATACATCCACCACTTTATAAAAGAGGACATTGAGGTACAAGTTCAGGTAATTTGCCAAAGATGACAGATGTGGCACAGCTAGGTTTCCTCTAAAGACTAACATGTAAGACCCCAAACAGGTGGGTTTCTACAGGGCTGAGGAGGGGTCCTGAGCATGTTCATCCACTTGCTACTTTCACAGAGGTCCTGGGTGGAAGTCTCGCTGTCATT
Organism: Erethizon dorsatum; assembly: GCA_028451465.1. Classification (NCBI taxonomy): domain Eukaryota; kingdom Metazoa; phylum Chordata; class Mammalia; order Rodentia; family Erethizontidae; genus Erethizon; species Erethizon dorsatum. The sequence goes on along the minus strand of CM051825.1, from coordinate 92,456,564 downwards.
AACAATGATTTTTCAACCACGTATTTCATCTCTGTATTATACGTATTACCTCTCATTTTTAAAATTAAGCTCCTCGTTCTTTTGCTTCGGCCACGATTCCCACCCCCATCCCCTCTACTGCTTCCCAAACCAAACATCTCACCCAGGAGCTACAGGCTGAGGACCCCTTATCTGAAATGCTTAGGGCCTAAAGAATTTCATATTTTGGACTTTTTTCAGACTATGGAATAGTTTACAAACACATAATAAGTTATCTTGGGGATGGGACCCAAGTCTAAACATGAAATTAATTTATGTCTCATATACACCTTATACACACAGCCTGAAGGTAGTAATTACGCCCAGCATTTTTAGTGCACCTGTGTTTTCACTGCAACACATCACACAAGGTCAGGTCAGGTGTAGAGTTTTTCATGATGGGTTCATGTTAGCACTCAAAAAGTTTCCAATTTGGGATCATTTAAGACTGCACATTACAGATAATCAGTTTGTACTGTACCTTCCTTGACCACAGAGAGGAGGATAGGCTTCTATGCAGAATTTGGAAATACAAAGGAAGAACCCCATGCCATCTTTCAAGGAGGGCCCAGTTTCACAGGGTAGGGGTGAGGAAAGGACAAACACAGGACAGGGGTCTGAAACAGGGGAAATACCCTCTGATCACAAAGCCTGTGTCACTGTGACGTATGGAAACAACTGCACGGGACCAGTGAGATGGCTCAGTGGCATAAGCGCCTGCCTGGCAAGTGCGAGGTCCTGAGTTCGACTCCTGAAACCCACATACGAGAAAAGGGCCGGTGATATCGCTCAGCGGCACGGGGCGCCTCCTGGCACGCAAGGTCCTGAGGTCGACCCTTGGTACCCACAAAAAAAAAAAAAAAAGAAACAACTGCACATCTGGCTGCACACAAACCAACCGAACCAAAAAATCTGAAACCAGGGTGAGGGCACCAAAGCTCTTCTTCTGCACTTGCACGGACAGGGAAGGGGGCAGGGCAGAGCCATCTCCTGGCCAGTTCGTCTTCGGTGCATCTTCCATTCAAAGGAAATTTTACTCTCAGACAACGAATGCCACAACATAGGGTGGGGCTCTTATCGTAGCTTGATGAAAATGCTGAATATTCACTGTATTTTATAGATGCTACATGGGCACAATTAATAAAGATGGTATCTTCACTGCCAACCTCGAGTAAGAATTCTGTCTCCTGAAGATAGTGGAAGAACAGGCAATTATGTGAACATTCACGAACATCTAGATAAGGCTCTTAAACAAAAAGAATATTTGAAAACACGGGGCCTGGCTTCAACAAGCTTATGATTGGAGGGCTGGGGATATAGCTCAGCAGCACAGCACCTGCCTGGCAAGCGCGAGGTTGTGAGTTCAATTCCCAGTACCACAAAAAAAAAAAAAAAAAAAAAGAAGCTTATGATTTGAGAAGGCAACAGAAATCTGTGCAAATGGAAGCCAAGAACATTTTACAGCCACAGCATATGAGCAAAAGCTCTCAGAAACACTGCAGATAAATGCTGCCTTAGCACTTCCAAGGAATTTATTTTAAGGAAAGAAGAATATGTGTTGAGATTTAGTTTGAAACATTTTCATTCCAACAATCATTATAGCACCCAAAACCATAAGCACCACTTATTTAATAATATGGGAATAAAGGTTAAATGAAGTGATGGTATAAGCACTCAATGAAACATATCTCAGAGTCAATTCTAAAAGTTTCAGGGCCGGTGAGATGGCTCAGCGGCATAAGCGCCTGCCTTGCAAGCGCGAGGGCCCGAGTTCGACTCCCGGATCCCACATACCAAAAAGGGGCCGGTGATATCGCTCAGCGGCACGGGTGCCTGTTGGCACGCGAGGTCCTGAGGTCGACCCCCCGGTACCCACAAAAAAAAAAAAATTAAAAAAAATTAAAAAAAAAATAAAATAAAAGTTTCAGGTAAGTCATGGCCTAGGAGACACACAAAACAGATCAGTGAACAGAGTGGATTACAGAAGCATACAATGGTATTCACTTTCATTTTTAAAAACTGAACACAAAAATATATCAAGATATGCAAAGCAACTAACTCAAAGATTCGTTTATTTTACCTGCATTTATCATAGTGAACAAATGTGGTTCTGTATTCACAATAAGTTTTTCCAGTGATACCATATTTCCCTTTTTTATTATCAATTATGTAAATGTTTCAACACATGCCAATATATATAGCATAAAAGAGCCCCATCCATCCCATGTACTACCAACCAGCCTCACAAATTACAAGCTTATCTATTATTTCTTAAGGCAATGTCATTTTGTTTAGAAATATATTGAATATCTGTCCAGATTACTATTTTGCTGTATTTTGTGAATTTCCTTGTCTATTTTGCTTTGTTCTTTCTGATAAAATATATTACTTTATTAATGTTGCCAAAAGTTAAGTGAAATAATAATTACAGTAGTAATTACTATTAATTAATCCTCTCTTGTAATGTATCTGTTAAAGTTACCAAATCTCCAGTCAGTCTGAAATGTGTCAATTGTTTCCCTATAGTGTTTTTTGCCATGTTTCACTGTCCTCAGTATTTCCTACAAACTGGTATTGAACAAATTAGGTTGGTTGGTTGAAAAGCAGTTACTACCAAGTGTTACATCTCATGCCCAGATCCACCCACTCATGAATAAGCTACGAAATGGCAATCTTCTATTTCCACCACTCTGTCTTCATTTTCCACTATATTTTCATAGAGGAAACTCTCCCCTCATCCGCACACTGGTTACCCAGGATTAACATTTTTTTCTTTGCTTTGTCCAGTACTGGGAATGGAACCCCAGGCCTCCACATTCTAGGCAAGTGCTCCACACTGAGGTACAAACCCGGCCCCCAGCCCCCAGGCCTAGCCCCAAAAGCTCTCCCTTGTTCTGAAGACAGGGACCCATTTACTTGCCCAGCAGACCCTAGAACTCACCATTCATCTGCCTCAGCATCCGGGCTACACTTTCTTTTCTTTCTTTTTCTGTTACTAGGGATGGAACCTATGATCTTCCCACTGAACTACATCCCCGGGCTATTTTATTTTATCTTATCTTATTTTACAGTGGATCCTCGACTTAAAACGAGCCTCACATACAAACAACTTGGTTTAGGACTGGAATTTTGGTTTAACTTACAACCAAAAATCTTGAGTTACAACCCAAATGCGGGCCAGTTGTAAACAAAGACTCACAATGCCAGAAAAGTGAAGGTAAGCATACATGTCAGTCCTAGCCCAGATGCACGTTTGTGGACGTGATTTCAGTCAGTGCTTTGTATAATTGCTACGATTACTGCTATCAAAATGGCACCCCTAAGAAGCTAGAAAAGAAGCTAAGGAAAGAAGGGAAGGTAAAGAAAGCAATCAATAAAAAAGAACAGTGTTAAAGAAAAAACAGAAACAGACCTTAGAGCAATTTTCAGCTCTGAAAAGGCTGAGACCTAGTGAGCCAGAAGCAGGTCCTGGTGGGCTAGACTCTCCCAGGAGAGAAAGGACAGCAGAGAGCAGATTCCTGATGCTCTTATGGAAGGGACTCTCCTTCCAGACAATCACCACCTTCTACTTCATCCTCCCTTCCTGCAAGCCAAAGATGTCAGCTTGAATGGTGAGCACAGTATGAAATTGTTTGTGGTAAACCAGGCACATTTTATAACTTTTTGGTGAATTCACTATGAAAATGATTGGTGTTTCCGGTAAATTACGTACATTATACAACCCTTTTTATTATGAAAAGGTTAGTTAAGGGGTGCTTTGGGAGGTTCAGAACACATTATGGGTATTTCCATGATTTCTCATGGGAAAAATACTCTTGACTTACAACCAATTTGAGTTACAACCAGCCCTTGCGAACGAATCAAGTTCATAAGTTAAGGGTCCACTGTATTTTATTTATTTTATTTATTTTATTTTTCAGACAGAGCTTCACTGAATCACTGTTTCCCAGTCTGAGCTTGAACTTGTGACCCTCCTCCCCAGGCTCCCAGAGCGCTATGATTGCAGGTGTACAATATGCCTGGCTTAATTTTTTAAATGAACACATAATAGACATTCAAACTTCCACTACACAAAGAGCATCTTGTTATCTTCAAGTCACATCTGGAATTCTGCCCTCTCCCCCCAAGGGCACCACCTGAGTTTATGTCACTCAGTCAGAGGAACTGAGAACAGAGAACCCAGGAATGTGTCTCACTCTGCTGCCTGAAGCAGGACATGGGCCTTTTCTGGGAGCTGCAGGGGTAGCCACCACTCAATTGCTGTCCCAGTCAAAAGGACCTAGAGCTTCTCCCCAAATCCAAAAGCAGGCAGCTGAGACTCAAACAGAAGATCCCATGAGGCAGGTCAAGAAAGGTCCTTGCATGAGGGCTACAAAACAAACTGACAAACTGTACATGAGAAAAGTGAAATCAACAGTGTGAATGCAACTGAATGACAGCTTTAATAATTGGAAGGCTGACAGCCAAGCCAGAGGCAGGCGCACTCCAGGGCACAGGGTCAAGGCCATGCAAGTGGGCAGCTCTGTGGCTGGAAAAGATGGCCAAGGAGCTGAGTCAATAACTCAGGGTCAGCACTGGGGTTTCTGCCTTGGTCCTTGTTTTTCATAAACTAACAATCCAGCTGAATGAGAAGCATGAAAACATCTTGGCAGGTACACCCTCGATGGCCTTGCAGCTACTGAGCAGGTTTCTCTGGGCTTTCCACATGGGGAAGCTGGAACAGCCTCCCCTGTTCCCAATACGGTCTCCTCAGAAAGCATTCGTTAGCTAAATGTGCCACTCACCCACAGGAAAGGGGCCTGGGCCATTAAATATAAATGCAGAACAAAATTAGACCCATTGATTGTAAATCTCAGACTTTCTCAGCAATCAAGGTTTACTTCCGGCTTTTAACTTTTTTAAAAGGCATAAGTACGGAAATTACAGCCCATGACTGTGCTTCTAGGTTTGGGCAGAACCCTCCCCAAGCCAAACCAAGAATTTGTGGGGTTTTGTTCGTGTTTTGAATCACTGTCAGATTTCATGAGGGCATCTGTTGGCACTCCTAAACCTGGATTAGGTTTCTATATCAGTTCTGATAGCCCATCTTCTAAACAAAACCACAACCCCATCTGTAGTGTGATCAAACTTCGATGAACTAGAAACATTTACGTAAATGAAAGTAAGAACCAACTCCTGGCTTTTCTTTAAAAATAAATCAACAGAAAGAGTAGAACAGAAAGAGGCAAAGGGAAATGAACATTCGGAAATTTCTCTTCCTCACATCAATAAAAATAATTATTATGTAACTTACCCCCCTTGATGGAAGTGCCCAGTAGGGCAAGGGTTCCTCCGCAGCACAAGCTTCAACAGGCTTTAAGGAGGACACAGAGGGAGAAGGAATTGTATGGACTACACTAAAACCAGGAGTATGTGAGAGCTAAGAATCAAGCTTCAGATTCTTCCCCGTAACTATGCCTCCAGTTTCGTGTGATCACAAAATAACCCTACCTGGTCTTCTCGGCAAAGCTGGGACGGTCTCTCCCTGACCTCCTCCCACCTCCACAGCAGGCTCCCTAGTGACCTGTCAACTGCCAAGGAGCACCAGGCAACCCATTATCCTCGCTCCTCGTGTATGAAAACCTCTGAACCCAGAGCACTGACAGAGGAGGAAACAAACCCCCCAGAGGTGGGCCCTGTTTACTCCAGATCCACTGTAATCTGAAAAGCATCCAGGAAACCAGAAGTAAGGACATGAAGTATCCAAAAGCAAGTAGATCTTGAATAACTCACTGCATTGCCTTTTGGAATAAGTACAGCTTGTGTTAGACTTCATTTCTACAAACCTGAGAGCCTGTTTTGCAGGACAGAAGACTTAAAGGATGGCTTACTGGTAAACCCCCAGGCTACATGATTTTCCCCCAAGACGTCTCACTCCTTTTGAGAGTTAAATTGGTAGGATTAAATGTAAGCCCTTGGTAACAGCCTGCCCCTTGGTTTACATTTGCAGGCTTGAGTCCATAAGAAGGGGAGAGGTGGTCGATACCTATCATAAACTAGGGACGAAGCTCGCGTTGTTCCTGGAAATGCCCAGGCTATGGGTCCCTATGTTCTTCTTCTCTGATTTCTCCAGAGGGCAGCTATCGTTATGGGAAAAGACACTTGACAGTGATGGCCATCCTCTGTCCACCAACCGTGTCAGCTGTGTTTCTCCCTTAAAGCCACTATACATTTTCATGTTCATTTAATATGCTCAACCAGGCAACTGGGCTATCAATCACGACCCATAGGCAGGACTCTGAGAGGGCAGACCTGCTGCCTGGTGGTCAGTAGAGTTCAAGGTGGGAGGCAAGGCACAAAGATCCCCCAGTGGACTACAAACCCAGCCAAAGGTTTACAGCACCAGTAATGTCCATCTCCGGCCTGGTAACTGCTAAGTTTTTACTGAATGAAAAACAGAGAACAATGCAAAAGAAGCTCAACACATCACCTAGCTCCCTAGATGGAATAAGGCTGCTCTAGAAAGTCAGTGGTATTTTGCTGAGCATCCAGCATTCTGCATTTCTGCTTCTGCCAGTGAGAATAGGTAGTAGGTTAAACAGTGCTCCCCCTGCTCCCTAAAAGTAAGTGCACATCCTAATGCCTGAAGCTTGTGAGTACCACCTTCTATGGTAAAAGGGTAAATGTGACCTTATTTGACAAAAGATGTAACTAAGGGTTTTGAGAGAAGTTTATCCTATATTATCCAGGTGGGCCCCAAATCCAATGAGAAGAGCCCTCACGAGGACATGGCTCAGGGAAACTGACAGGCAGAAAAGGAAGCAGTGGGACCATGGGACAGAGAGGGAAACAACCATAAGTCAAGGGATGCCAACAGCCACCCAAAGCTGGGAGAGGCGAAAACCAGATTCTCCCTTAGAGCCTGAACGGGAACACAGGCTGCTAGCACCTTGATTTCTGGCTTTGGGTCTCTAGACCTGGAAGAGAACGTGCAACTATAGTTTGAAGCCACCGAATGTGTGGTACTTTGCCATGCGGCCCTAGGAACTAGTACCATGATTTCACCTTACACCAAGTCCTTGCCCAGGAACAGAGCTGAGACATCACCTCCTCCCACTTACATGGTCCAGGAACCACAAACCCAACAAGGCATGTCCCCATTCAACCAGGAAGTGACAAAGCAGTGGTGAGGCTCGAGGTAAATGGAGCAAGACAAGAATGTGGGAATGGTACAACACAATTATCAGGTCCCAGGAATCATGGATGGCTCACTGTAGGTGAGAACACCAGACACAAGCTGATAAATCAAATATATAAATTAAAAATATAAATTAAATTACACATGCATATGTATTTTTTTAATTGCCCTGCAAACTCTCAGCCTCTATTTAACAAAATCCCAGAAGAAAACAATAGGGCTTGAAGCCTGAGCCCAAGCCTCATGAATGTACTACCTACATCCTTCTCCTGCAACCTATCAGTCTCACCTCCGTCCTATATCTCAGCTATGGGGCAGTTTCTCACAGTATGGCTGCAAACCCACACGAGGGTATTCTCTAGTCCATGAGTTCAAAGGTTTTAACTTCTATGATAGTCTAAAACATTCCCGTTTAAGCACACCAAACCTGGTAGGAACCTACACAGCTGACAGTCAAAAGATATTTTCCATGCAAAAAACTTAAGTATCTCACATTTATGGGAGTTGGATAAATTCATAGGGTTCTTCCAATGTGCTCTGCCTTTGACAAAGGATTTGTGCATTAAATTTGAGAAAGTAAAGCGTCATCTTGACATCTTGTTAAACACAACAGAAGAAAACAACTAGCTAAAAATATTAAATAGCCTTAAAGTGGATCTTCTTGAATAAAAAAAACACTGTCATTTCCATATCAGCATCTGAAGAGGATTTGCAGTAACATACCTTTCTTCCCTCAGCCTTCCCGGTTTTTAACACCACCTGTAATTACCTGTAAATATAAATTATACATCCCAATCCCAAAATCCCATATCTAAAATTCTCCAAAATTCAAAGCTTTCTGAGCACTGACATGGTGCTCAAAAGGTTCTGCATTTTGGTTCATTTCAGATTTTCTGGATTTTCAGATTAAGGTTTCTCAGCAGGTTAAGTCTATCCAAATATTCCAAAATCCAAAAATTCTGAAATCTAAAACACCTTGAGCATTGCAGCTAAGGGTTACTCAACCTATACCAACTTTGTAAACACAATTCTGAAGGAATGATTGAGGGTTTAACAAATCTAAGAACAAATCTTTTTGTAAGAGGCCACCGAGAACGTTTTTTAATTCCGTCCTTAACATTCCTAAAGACTGAGTCACAGCTCTGAGAGATAACTGAAATCAGATTATGATATACAGATTACGCACAGTTCTCATAAGATTATTCCAGGTTGAGTAAATAATAATTCACAAATCTTAGCACTCTCGGAGGCTGAGGCAGGAAGACTGCACTTTGGACAGCCAGGACACCTTAGCAACTTGGTGAGACCTTGCCTCAAAATAAAATAAATAAAATTTAATTTAATGTAATTTTAAAAAGGACTGGAGACCAGGCTCCGTGCCAAGGTCCTGGATTCAATCCTCAATATCGAAAAATATTTTTTCAAAGTCTTGAACAATAAGGTTGCTAACCTCATTTATCTGTATCACCCTCCAAAGGGCTGACCTGTGTTTATTGGTGGTACATGGCCAACAATGATAAACACACACACACAGTGACAACTGCACACTGGAAGGCACCTGTGCCAGTCACATGAAGCAAGCCAGTCCCCTTAAGGAGGCGACAGTGTGCAGCTGAGCACCCCAGCCTCACAGATGCTTCAGCTCCTCCGGAAGTGAACCGCACAGGAAGATGTGGGACTGCACACCAGAGAGCTTCATTTGCCATAAAGCATCCTCATGAAAACAGCTGCACTTCCTTCCAAAACAGAAGTGCTCTGGAACTGCGTAGCTCCAGCTCTGGTGCTGAGAAACTCATAGAAAACTCTTTGGTCTCCATTGTCTTCCTCAAAATACAGCCCTTACATCTGAGATGAATAAACACTTCTCAGATGAAGAAATACAAGTGGCAAATAAATATATGAAAAAATGTTCAACATCACTAGTCATTCGAGAGATGCAAATTAAAACAACACTGAGATTCCATCTCACCCCAGAAAGAATGGCTATTATCAAGAAGTCAACTAATAACAAATGCTGGAGGGGCTGTGGGGAAAAAGAAACCCTTCTCCACTGTTGGTGGGAGTGTCGACTGGTGCAGCCACTGTGGAAATCCGTGTGGAGACTCCTCAAAAAACTAGGATTGGAGGTCCCATTTGATCCAGCTATTCCCCTTCTGGGTATCTTTCCAGAAGAATTAAAAACATCATACCACAGCGATATATGTGCACCCATGTTTATAGCAACACAATTTGTAATAGCTAGATCGTGGAAACAACCCAAATGCCCATTAACCAAGGAATGGATAAAAAAGATGTTGGTATTTCTACACAGTGGAGTACTACTCAGCCATAAAGAAAGATAAACTGGAAACTTTTATAGGTAAATGGATGCAACTCGAGAAAATACTCACAAGCGAAATAAACCAGATGCACATTTGTAAACATCGTATTGTCTCCCTAGTATGAAAATGCAATTTCACTGTGACTATTCCATTCCTTAGTCTTCTATTTTTACCTAGCTTTTACAAGGCTTAATCTTATACTGAGTAATATTTTTCTCCAAAAGATATTTGTACATTCTCTAATGCTTGAGTTTGTTAATACATAAGAATGTTTACTTGTCTTTAAAAAAAATAAATTAAAAAAAAAATACAGCCCTTAGCAACAAGCCTAGCACACAATTCGTACTTTCTGTGTACTGCTTCTCACACTGTCTTCTCAGTAACCTTGTAAATCCTGCTTTTATCCTCATTTCCCAGATGAGAAAATTAACCAAGCTTTGAGAAGTTTCCCAAAGTCATTCTGATAATAAATGGCACAAGAGCCAGAATTCAAGTGCTTCCTACGCACATAATAAAGTGCTAGTCCCCTAACCTCACACACAGCAATGACTAGGAGTTGGCCCTTTGTTCTCTACAATAGCAAGCTATGTACGGCAGTACTTTGATCCCTGAGTAGCGTGAAGACATAGTGAAGGTGCAGTCAACTGGTGTAACACACACCACCAGAATGAGCAGACAGTACCGTCATCAACGAAATAATCAAACTTTCACACTTCTAGCAAGGTAGAACTAATACCAATAGTATTAGATTTTACTAAGTCAGATACTATTCAGAAACACCAACAAGCAAATACAACGCAGAAATAGAGAGAAACCACCCACTTAGTCAAAAATACATTTAGAACAAATGTCTACACCAGCATTACACACAACAGTCAACAAGTAGAATGACCGTAAAGTTACGAGTGGATGAACAAAATGTAGTATATTCATATAGCATACCTCCTTTGTCCATAAAAGGAATAAAGTATTACTATGTGCCCCGAGGTAGATGAATGTAAATATAATGCTACATGAAAGAAGCTAGTCAGAAAAGGTCATGTAATTCCCTTCTTATAAACTAGCCAGAACAGGCAAATTTATAAAATCAAAGTAATTAGTGGTTCCTAATTAGGGTTGGGGATTTTGAGGGGAAGTAGAGAGGTGACTAACACTTTAAATAGGTAAACGCAGGCCGGTGAGATGGCTCAGCAGCGTAAGCACCTGCCTGGCAAGGGCCCAAGTTCGACTCCCGGGACCCACTTACGAAAAAAGGGCCGGTGATATCGCTCAGTGGCACGGGCACCTGCTGGCAAGCGCGAGGTCCTGAGGTCGACCCCCAGTACCCACACACACAAAAAGTAATAAATAGGTAAATGCTACCCAAAAAAAAGCTGCTCGAGAATTCGGTTGTCTCAGTGGTTTGTGATGGATATAGATTATAATTGATAGGAAAAGAGCTTATGCAACAACAAAAAAGACTGCCAAGATGAAGTAGTGAATCACCCAGTACTAGAAGCATTCAAGCGGAGACTACCTCACTTATGGCCAAAACACTACCCGGGGGAACAGATTTCCAAATGGCTCTCAGGAAGCATCTCCAAGACACTAAAATTCTAATCTTTCTCATGGAGGAATGGAAGTGACTGGAGAATTAGTCACTGAGTTAGGCTGTGTGTAAGACCGTAGAAGGTGAAGGTAGGCTAGCTGGAATCCAACACACACTCCACCTCAGCCACCAGGAAGGAATCAGCTTCAGAACCTTGTTTTTCCTTTGTAAAATGAAGTCAATAATAACAACGACAGTATAAAGTAAAACTTCATAGGTCAATTTGTTAGACTTAGAATAATAAGTTTCTTCTCATAGTAAGTCACTGCAAAAGCATTTTTAGTAACCCTGGGAGTGTGATATAAAACAGAAATACCATCTGCTAGAAATCACTAATTAAAAGGGGCAAGACTCTATCTAAATACAGATCTCAACAATAACAGCATATATGCTATTTTCCAACAAATACTTCAGTGTTCTAGGAAATACATGTGCTGCTTCTTTTTTTTTTTTTTTTGTGGGTACCGGGGGTTGACCTCAGGACCTCGCACGCCAGCAGGCACCCATGCCGCTGAGCGATATCACTGGCCCTTTTTTCGTATGTGGGTTCCAGGAGTTGAACTCAGGACCTCGCGCTTGCCAGGCAGGCACTTATGCCGCTGACCCATCTCACCGGCCCTATGTGCTGCTTCTAACATCTTCACAGAGGTACGCTGCTGAATATGAAGCAGAACTCTTCCAACAAAAATGCTAACATACTTCAAATGACTGAATGCATTAAATTAACACAATAAATTTTATGTATATTCCACCTTTTCTTTTATTCTCATGTTTGACGGTTTACTTTTTCACCAATTCATTTTATTAGATGTTATTTGAACATCAAGAAGAGAAGTTATGGGGGGGTAGGGAGGGATGATTAGTGAAACCAACAGTAGAGTACTAAGTTACAGTTAGAAAGGAGTAAAAAGTTCTGGCGTGCTGTTACTACACAATAGATTGGCTACAGGTAATAACAATCTACTGCATACTTCAAAAAGCTAGAAGACAGGATTTTGAATATTTCCACCATAGAGACAAATATGTTTAACCTGACTTTAAACATTATGCAATGTATACATGTATTAAAATATCACACAAAGTGCCCCATTAATATGAATAATTTATGTTTTTATGTATCAGTTAAAACTAAGTAAAATAAGTCCTATGCAACCAACTCATGAGTACAACACAGATGCTTGACAGGCTCCAACAATTTAAAGTTAAGTCTTTATTACTTGCTCGGGAAGTCCATACGTGTATTTCACAAGGTCTCAGCTCTCCTTTGAACCTTGTCTATTATAAATACAGGCTTTAGATCACCATACCGTTGACTATTTGCAGGGCAAACGAATGCAATCAAACACTAAAGCTTCAAGGAGATGAGACAACTGTCAAGGTCTGAACTATATCAACAGCTCACGATCAGCTCACTCTACAGTGCTGTGACAGTACTACACCCACAAAACAAACCCAGTGATGCCGTGCTCATCAGAGGTGGCATCACATCCCAGCAGTCTGTTTCTGAGACTTCCACAGAAACAACCTGTCATTAGAGTTCTTCCCAAAGGACAAGCACTGACATTTTTCCTGGACAGTTAACCCCAAAATGAATGCTGCTCCAGGTGGGGAGGGAGCTCAGAAGAGACCAGGGGAAAATGTTTAACCTCTACTGAACAAGAGTCAAGAATGCAAGTTTAGTCCTGCAGTCTGTGCTTTAAAAAGAATTGTAGTCTACAAATTCAGATTTCTGCAGAACCACTGTTTGACAAAATACAACACTATTTCATGATTTTAAGAAAATACTCGACAAATCAGGATTAAAAAGAACCTCCTCAACCTGAGAAAGGGCATCTATCAAAAACTCACAACTAACTTAGGCTCAATGGTAAAATATTATGTCTCCCCTACCACCTTTGCACGATCTGTAATGGAATAAAGATGTCTGATTTCACCACCTGTATTCTGGAGGCCACTTCTAGTCATGTCTACATTGGAGGTTCTACCTAGGGCAATTAAACAAGAAAAAGAAAGACAAGGCATTCAGATTGTAAAGGAAGAAATAAAACTACCTATCTGCAGATGACATGACTTTGTATATAGGAATTCCTAAGGAATCCATTAAAAAAATGATGTGAGATAACGAAAGCATTCAGCAAGGGTGCAGAATATGTATAATAACAACAAACAATCCAATAATGAAATCAAAAGCTTGTGGTTCGCCTAACCTTGTTCCAAAAGTAATCCTAAAGAGTTCATTTCTGGCTCTTGGAAAACTACTTGAATTGTATTTTAAGCATCTATACATTTAAGAAATACTTATCAAGTGCTTTCTATATCCCAGGCATTGGGGAAATAGTGGAAAATAAACAAAAATCCCTTCTACATCCCATCACAAAGCCCACATTCTAACTGGAAATAGAAAACAATAAACAGATAAACAAATAACTTATGATACTGCAAAATGTCATAACAAAAATAAAAAGGAAAGAGATACGGAGGCTGATGGGAAAGTGGAGTACTTTAGATATATACAGAGCCCTGGGAAGCCACCCTCAAAAGAAAATGTTCTAACAATGAGGTCAGGGAGAAAGAAGCTGAAGGGAAGTGAAACAGTGTAATCACTGGTTCTTGGCAGAATAAATGGTCAGAAATGCCCACCTGAGATGCACACTCACAAAATCACTCACTGTGCGGCCCTGGGTATGTTGCCCTACACCTCTGAGCCATTATCATTAATAATTTATCTGGGTTGCCTCTCACATTTTCCTTATATTCAGCAGACAGTGTACATGATCTGTTAAACAGAAGTACAGATGGACCTTGGTCAACTGTGAATTCAACCAAACACAAAGTCAACAAACCATAGATCAAAAATATTTGAAAAAGAAAACTATATCTGTTCGGAAGATGTGCATTTGTTTTTCTTGTCCTGATCTCCTAAACAATGCAGCAGAACTATTTACATAGTTACTTACATTGTATTATACAGGCACATGTGTGTATGTTATATCCAATTGTAAAAAAATGATGTGAACATCACAGGTATGGGTATATACATGGGGGGTCCTACAATGACTCTCCCACAGATTCAGAGGAGTAACTATCATCTCCTTCTCTCTTTGCCTGTCTGTGTCTTCTAACACAACACTTAGGACTTTCCACCCAGTATTCCAGGATTATCTCCGTGTTTTATCACTTCCTCTAGGCTATGCATTCTTGACCCACCTCTCACCCCTGCCATACTGGTCACTCCTGGGGACCGGCTCCCACTGCCCCCAGTGTAGAGGATAATCAGCGCAGCTACACCACTGTGTGGCAGTCGAATGTTTCCATGTCTGCCTTTGTCGATGGACCGCAGATTCCCTGAAGGGCCGTTCCACATCTTGTTCACAGCTGTACCTTCAGTGCCTACATCACAACCGAGGGAGAGGTTTTCACACGCTTGCTATTTCACTTTTCTGCGCTCACCAAGGAAAAGCACCCCAGGCAAGTGTTTCTACTACCTAGGAATGCAAAGGGATTAAAAAACGGCAACGCGGATCTTTACACAAGAAATGTTACTTTGAGAAAAAAATAAACTCATCTGACAAACCTGGAAGGATTTTTATACCTGGCAACACAAACTTGCCAGCTCCTTTTTTTTAACTGTACAACATCAAGAAAGTAAAACCAATGACAGGCTCTGACTGGTGATCCTCACTCCCAAGAATAACTCCCTGTCCCCAACACTCTGAAGATCTGAATTTTAGTCAATCTTAAGGATATATTTTTAAGTGTTTTGACAATTATTACAGCTCTTTGGGGACGGTACACTAATATTTCTCTGCCCTGTTGTCAAAGAGATTTGAAACAATAAATACTTTTAGACCATGCCAAACCACAATACTCTGCAAAGAATTTCAGCTGAACTGAAAAATTCCTTCAGCTGAGCTAATCTTTAAAAAGATCCTCTGGGAACTGGGAGTGTAGCTTAGCAGTGCAGCACTCGCCTGGATGTGACAGGTCCAGGGTTCGATCCCCAGTGCCCCCCAATAAATCCCCCAAGGATCTTTCCAAGAAACACAATAGCTACCCTTTTTTAACCAGAGGAGAAGAAAACATCTTCTACTGGTGGAAAAAAAGTGCTACTAACAGGAAAGCACAGAAGAGCAAAGTACACCAAGTAAGTGTTTTGTATTTTGGTACTAAAAACACTAAAAACAAAATAAATGTCTTATCCCTGAATGGCTTGCGTATTCACACTGCAAAGTGGAAAGTCAGAATAGTGGGATCTGTTGGCATTATGTCAGCCATCTCAAGTCAACTCCTTGAGAATGACAACTCTTTTCCAAAGGAGTGCTTATCTCAAAATCTGTTGTGGCCAACACCACCATAAAAAAAGACCCAGAATGAGGTCCAGGAAGCAAGTCTACAGTTTTCTCCCCATCATTTTATTTCCTACCAATAATACCATCCACTGAAAGCAAAAATCCAGCTCACTAATTCCTACAGCGCTCTAGCCGCAAAATGCCACTTCCATGCACCGCTCAGTCATCAGCCTGTGCTCAGCATCTCTGGGTTCATTACCGCAGCCCGAGTAACCCCTCCCGTTCTATGATTTACCGTCCATTACTCGAAAATGCTGCTGTCCATCCACCCTCCTTAGCAAACATTTCACTTTAACATCAGATTCCACTCCTGGCACAGTGGCTCACAGCCAACAGAAGGGCCCTTGAAAGGCAGAAGAGGCCACAATAAAGACAGGCAGGTAGCATGAAAAGACTCGGTGAGTTCACCTACAAACACCACCTATCTGCTTTGCAAACTCCACATGCCTTCTAAAGACGCAAGAGTAAGCCTTTACCCTTTTACCTCCTTCTTACTCAGGCTTGAGAAGACAGGGCACTCCTATCCATACCTGTGGCTTGGAAGGAGCTTTGTTCACTGAGATCCCTCTTTATTATCCTCACAGCGACTTTGTTCACTGAGATCCCTCTTTATTATCCTCACAGCGACTGTTCCAGCTGTGAGGTTCAAACAAAGCAACACTGAGGGTGAACAGTCCACAGTCATTTCACGGCAACCAAAGCTACCACATTCCACCTTTCCTCCCTGCACCCCTCTTTTACTTAGAATGTTCTTGAGCTATAAACTGAATTCTGGGAAACTTGTTCTTGCAGGTGCCCTAAATGAATCACTTAAAGGCACAAATGCCTCTATTTCCCAAATTTCCCCTCCTATCTACCCCTAAAATTCCCATGATGGAATCACTAAAAAGCAACATCGCAGTATAAAACAGACGGCTGATTTATCACTAAAATATAATCTATCACCCTGAATATATGGCATTACAGTTTATATCTAGATGTCCTCCAAGAACCTTGTGTGCTCATAAGCAGGGCTTTTGGAAGGTGACTGGATTATGAGGCTTTTAGCCGACTTGCTATTAGAAGGTGGGGCCTGGTTGGAAGAGGTGAGTCAGTGAGGGGAAGGACCTGGAAGGTTTTCTCTCCCTCCTTGGCTCTTCCCTTCTCTCCGTGCTTCTTGGCCTCCATGATGTTAGCAGCTTTCTTGCATCAGATCCTTCCACCATGCTGCTTCTGCCTGAAGTCAGCAGACCATGCAAGGGCCAAAACTTCTAAAACCCAGCCAAAACACACCTCACTTCCTTTACCCTGTAGGAGTCCGGTATTTTGTCCTAGTGAGAGGAAAGTGACTAAGATGTATGGTATGCTGGTTACAAACACAGAACACAGACTTGATGTTTAACAACATAGAATCTTATCAGCCATGGGTTGCTGATCATGGCTTAAGCTCTCAAAGTTCGTGATTGTTATGCAGGATTTGGAAGTGAAATCAACCAGACATGTCTCCTTGCAGTACATGGCACAGGGTCAGAGCAGGATAAATGGTAGCTGTTCACCTCTCCCTACCTCACCCCATCTTCAAACTGCTTCAAATTAACCATGCCTGTTCCCAGACACAAATGATTAACCATCACCATGGACATTATGTCACTGGAAGGTAATAGGGCAGTACTGCTAGAGAAAGGCAGTAAGACTGGACAAGGGTAGGGCATGGTGACACACTCCGGGAGGCTGAGACAGAGGATCACAAATTTGAGCCCAGACTAAGTGATTTAGCAAGACCCTGTCCCACACCCCCCAAAAAAGAAAAGGGATGGCTTCAGTCCTCAGTGCCACCCTCCCCGCAAAAAAAGGACAAGGGGAGCTAGGCAGAAGAGCAAAATATACATAAAATTCTTCTTTGTCTTTCTCTCCAGTGCCTTGTACACAGGCGAATGCATCACAGGCAGTTCAGAGTGTACTTACAGCATGAAAGAAAATGCAAAAATGGAAGCAACGGCTTAGCGTGGAGACTAGGGATTAGTCTACCCATAAATCCTGGCTTATCATAACTATCTAAACTTAAGATCTAAAGTATGAGCCCCCAAATCTTGGCATTGTTCCATTTTAGCTGGTGTTCTCTTCACTCAGGAATGTTTGAGCAAAGGGCAGAAAGATTTCACTTTGGCTTGGTTTGTAATAAAGCTGCAAGACATTAAACCACACCTCACTTGACCTTAATAAACCCAGGACACAAAAGAACAGATTTTTTCCTTTCTTCTAACTCTCCCATTTGATTCTTTCATATTTTAAAGTTCTTTTAATGGCTTTCTACTGCATTCAGCAAATAAAGAATCCTCCCATTGATAATTAAACACCTGCTAATTCCTACAAAGGCATCCTAAAATTAAAAAAAAAAAAAAAGTGAAGTGTCTGATGAATAAAATATCCCCTTTATTCCACAGAGCTGAGTTCAAATAACGGAAAATAGGTCATTACATAAAACCTGTCAATTCTGCAATACTTGGTTGCTGCCGTTAGTGACCATATTTATACTTGGAGTACTTTGAGGTAAAAGGTTATATATTCAAATATTCATTGCCTCAAGAATACTTAAAACGAAGTAGGTCTTCTAAAGTCAGCAGTCATCGTGAAGAATAGAACACAGTTATGGCATTATTATCTTTTAACTTTGTACTATGAAAATTTTCACATTCAAAGAGAGATAGGCCCCACATACACATTCCTTACCTTCAACACTTATCGCTCATGGCACATCTCACTTCTTTTTGCTCCAGCCCACTCCCTACTCCAATTGAATTATCTTAGGTAAATTCTACACACCATGATTTCCCCCATAACTAATTTAGCATCTGTCACTAAAAGATAAGGACTCTTTTTAAAATATAATTCCAACACTGTTATCTTGTCTATATTTAAAAAGTAATAATCCCATAAATTAGGTAACATTCAGTACCCAAATCTCCCCATTTAGAAACAAAAAAAAAAAAAAAAAAAAAGAAAGAAAGAAAGAAATTTTTTAAAACATTGCTTTGTTCAAATCAGGACCCAAAATCCACATGTTCCTTTGAGCCACAGGGCTCTTAAATTCCTTTTAATGCAAAGAGTCTCCTCTGTGTTTTAGTGCTTGACGAATTCGCTGAACAAATAGAGTGATCTGAAGTGTAAAGCTCCCTTCATCCTGGGTTTTGCTGATTGTATTTTAGGTGTATTATTTTACACTATGTTCTATCTCCAGCATTTGATCCAATTTGATCTGATTTACTATTTCTTTTAATAATACCTCATAGATCACTGGTGGCCATGTGGGTCATGACAAACGTAAAATGCCTGTAATAAGTCAGCGTTCGTTCCTCTGCCCCGTCCCCACCCCCACTAGCTTTGACTCCTGACATTGCTGGAAAGCTGAGAACAAGCCCACACCTTTGGCGCCCAGCTAGAGGACGCTCACAGCTACCGCTGAAGGCGGCACTCTTACTCCCCGGCTGGGCTCGGGAACTCTGACACAGTTAATGTGGTGGACGAAGAAAGCACTAACCTGGTATCATCTTTCTGGCTCACATTTCAATATTCCCAATTCCTGGGTGGAGGGTGCTTCGAATATTAACACTCTAATTGAAAAAGAAAACATTCCAGTCACCCACCCATACCACATTCTGCCAATATGGAAACCACAACCCCGTACAGCTTATGTTAAATAAAAAGTAGAATTCCAGCTACCAAATCCCTTTTTAATGGCACACCAGCAGGCAAATGTAGATTGTCAAGCAATAAGCAATTTCTACTATGACTGCTGAGGGAGGGGAAAACAGTCTTTCATTTTTGCTGCTATCAGGATGGATGATTAGAATATAGAAAAATGCTTTTTTTGTTTTTAAAAAAGCTTTATCAGGAAATAGGCCACCATAAAGTAATTCATCTATAAAGCAATAAAGAATGTCATCAGTTTTACCTTACACTTGAATCACACTCTTGATTCCTATTCAGCTGTATTTCAATTATGCCTTTTATTTGAAGACAAACCCTTACAAACACATAATGTCACCTAAAAGTGACCCAAAAAAAACCCAACCCTGTCAGGACAGGAATGTTATTTATGCAATGCATAAACTATGGTGTTTCCCTCAGGAGGTAATGGGTCTCAGTGCCTGCATTCTTTGCAAAGAAAAAGAAAGCACGTGTAAGACCACTAGGTTCCAAATTTAAAGGGAGTTGAGAAAACTCTGCAAAAGTGGAAAGCTCAGCACTGTTAAATGTTTATGCACAGGATGTGATTTAAGCAAGTCCTACTTCAGTGAACTCACACTGGAGGCAGAAATGTTTAGTAGCATTGTTAAATATGCTGAGGCAGGCTGGCTTGGGCTCTCTGTGCTGTGACATTCCAGGGCCTCACAGGCAGATGAACGCACCAAAAGGACCAGCTGTCCCACAAGTTGTATGACTCTGACCACATCAGAAGTTTACTCTAAAGAACCTTAAAGAATGTCGAATAACAAACAGTAGAATCTTGTATTTCTCAGTCATGGCCTTGAAACATACCCACGTGAATACCCAAACCCAAGAACACACTAAGAGCTGATAAAACTGCAACTTCAAATGTAAACAGCCTCTTTATTAGCTTTGAGATTCTAGAATCTTAGTATATAAATAGTAAGTCATTTATAGCCTGAGCGTGGTGGAACACACCTATAATCCCAGCACTCTGGGAGCTTGAGGGAGAAGAATCACAAGCTGGAGTCCATCCTGGGCAACCCAGTAAAGACTCTGAAAAAGACACACACAAAAAAGAACTGGGGATATATACAGCTCAGTGAGAAATCTCTGGTTCAATCATCTGTAAGCTGAGGGTCCATTTATAAAACAGAGCATCTTTTTGGAGGGGAAGACAATTTTTTCATGAAGAACTATTTACAAAGAGTTTCCATCATCAGAAAAAGACTGAAAGACTAAAGCTTCGTTCATAGTATGTTACAAGAACACAGTTTACAGGTTCAGCTACGCCTCCCAAAAAAAGATATGTTGGAGTCCTAGGTCCAAATACCGTAGAATATGACTTTATTTGGAACAGGATGATATAGTAACTGACTGGTGTCCTATAAAAAGAAGATATGCGGGCACAATATTCAGAGAAGGAAGACAGGGACAGAGGAAGAGACGGAGAAGACAGCCATCTATAAGTCAAGGAGAGAGATCTGAATGGATCCTTCTCTCTTACACCTCAAAATAAACCAACCCTAACAACATCCTGATCTGAGGCTTCTAGTCTCCAGTGCTCTGAGACAATAAACCAGCCACTCAGTTAACAGCACTTTGCAACAGCAACCCCAGCAAATGATTTCATGTACCTCTGTGCACTTGCTGTGTGATAACAGTAATTTAAAATGCAAAGTATCAGCTGTCAGTCACAGAACTGAACAGTTTGCATGAGCTGTTGCTGAATCCTTACAGTGACCCGATGATATGAGCGGTCGTACCCACGGTGTACAAATGAGGAATCTGAGTTTTGGTAGCAGAAGCTGTAGTCTGTGGCTGCTATCAGAGACCTATTCCAGGGGCTTAAATACCAACAGTTGATTTTCTTTCATACTGTGGGTAGACAGCAGCTCAAAAATGTCTCAGTCTCTTCAATTCCCTTAGTTTTTCCCTTATGATCCCAAAATAGGTGCAGAAGCCATCTCATCCATATTTCACATCTAAAATGCAAATTGTGAAAAATCAAGAACATACTTCCCACCTGACAAATCTGTTATGGTTTATATCTAGATGTCCCACAGAAGCCTCATGCACTCATAGGTGGGGCTTTAGAGAGGTGACTGGATTACGGGTATGTGATCCTTATCAGTGCATTACTCCCCTGATGAGTTTACAGCTACATGTGATGTTGGGAGCTGTCTCAGTTACTTTTCTCATTGCTAAGACAAAATACCTGACACCCAAATTTAAAGAAGGAAAGGTTTATTTTGGCTCACTGTTTGTACAGGTCTCAGTCCTTTTTTGGCTGGCTCCAAGGCAGGATGGCACAGCAGAGGGGCATGGCAGAGGAGAAACAGTCCATGCCAGAGCAGGCAGGAGGTGGGGAAGCAGCAAGTCTGGCTTCTTTCTGCCCCTGTATATTCCATCCCAGCTGCAAACTTACTGACTGGTGCCACACACACCCAGGGTGGGGCTTCCATTATCCACACCCAGAACTATACTAAACCCATTTAGGTATCACACATCCTCAATCCATATTCACACACCCTAGATCCAGCCACCTCTGAAAGGCCCCACCTATGAGCACAGGAGGCTTTTGGGGGACAGCTAGACACAAACCATAATTCCGGATGTGGGGTCTGGTTGCAGGAGGTAGGTCACAGGGGATGTGGTATCTCCCTCCCTCCTCCTTTGATGTCTCTGCTTCCAGCAACCATGCCATGAGCTGTGTCTCCTCTGCCATGCCACCCTGCCTTGGAGCCAGCCACCTACAGACCTCTACAAACTGTGAGCCAAAATAAACCTTTCCTCCTTGGAGTTGTGGGTATCCGGTATTGTGTCTTAGCAACGAGAAAGTAACTAAGACAGATTTTGGTACCAGAGAAGTAGGGTCTTGCAGTTACGCTACCTGACCATGTGGTTCAGAAGCCTTTGGAACTGGTTCGAAAGAGGAGTTTGCAAAGCTCTGGAGATGCCAGCTGGAGAAGCAGCCCTAGAATGTGGTAACACAGCTTGATGGGAGATTCTGGGTACAGCTCAGAAGACCAGAAAGGTGATAGAAATGTAGCCAGTGAAGACCAGGCTCAGGAGGTTTCAGTTAGGACTGGCAGCTGGACTGCTGGCCATGTGTTATGCTCTGGTAGAAAATCTGTCTGCATTTTGTTCCTGTCCTGTGACTCTGATGGAGCCTGAGATTAAGAGCAGCAGATTATTCAATCTTGCTGAGGAAATTTCAAGACAGTCTAATGCTGATGCAGTAGCATGGCCGCTGTTGGGGGCTTTTAGACAGCTCTTCCTTGAGAATCAAGATCAAAAGTCACAGCTGAATGATTTAAAGTTTTGAGTTTGGCCAGAAAGGAAGCACCAATAAAGCTGGAACCTGCAAAGATAGAGCAGAGGAGAGCATGGCTGCTAAAAGATTATCATTAAAAAGAAGCCAGGTACTTTGTATCTGGACAATACAAAGGATGCCTTGAGGGCCTGAGAGGAATCCGGAAGACTCCACCCTTCACAGACTCAAGGATGGAAAAGTGGAAACTGCTTTGAGAAAACAGCCCCAGGGGGCATAGTGCTCTAGAAGGGCAGCAGTCTTGGGAATGAGGATTGATTCCCCAGGAATCAATACAGCCCACCTTGCTCAGCCCTCCAAGCACTCAAAGGTCTCTACAACCACCAGCAAGAGGCGAAAGCTACTGCTCAAGCTGGCGGCAGACCTTGGCATCTTCCACATGGTGTCAGTTTTATGCACATGTAGAATGCAAGAATTGGGGGGTCAGGAAGGCTTCCACTTAGATTTCAGAAGAAAGCCTGGAAGCCAACCAGTGTGCCCCTGAGAGGGCAGTGAGTGTGAAGCCAAAGTTCAGTGGAGATACCAGGAGGCTGGAGAAGCCAGGAACGTGGATCATCTAAGGAAGGCTGCAAGGAGTAAGAAAAGTCAACCCAAGAGAGAAGCCATGAGGGCTACACCACTGGAAAGGCCACAGGAATAAGGCTGCCCAAACCCACTGGAGTTCACATCTCACGACAATTTGCCCCGGGTGCTCGACAAGGAACTATAGGGTTTAATGTTTGCCCTGCTGGATTTTGGTCTTGCTTTGGTGTCATTCCTTTCTATCCCCCTACTTCTCCATTTTGGAATGAGAATGTTTTCCCTGTGCCTTTGTTTGTTGGCAGTGTTTAACTTTCTTTTGATTGTTTTAGGAGCTCACAGCTAAGAGTTTGTCTTAAATTTCAGAGGAGACTTTTGACTTGGACTTTTTAGCAACGCTGAAACTGTTAGGATTCTGGCAACTCTTAGAAATGGACTAAATGATTTTGCATAAAGGGATGTGCATGCATCTTTTGGGGGCCAGGGACAGAATTTAGGATTCTGGCAACTCTTAGAAATGGACTAAATGATTTTGCATAAAGGGATATGCATGCATCTTTTGGGGGCCAGGGACAGAATTTTATGGTTTATATATAGATGTCCCCCCAAAGCCTCATACATTCATAGGTGAGGCTTTGGGGAGGTAATTGGATGATGGGGATGTGATACTCATAAATGGATTAGTCCACTGATGTGTTTATAGTTAAATGTGATATTGGAGGTGAACCCTGGTTGGAGGAGGTGGGTCACTAGGGGTGTGGTATACTCCCCCCTTCCTCCTTTGATCTCTCTCTGCAAAAAGGACAGTCTACATGGAGCTCTTTGCCACTGTGCTCTCTCTTGCACAGTGGTCCACTTTCACCCAAACTTGCTTTGCAGAGCCTGTTTCTTTTCCTACCTTTATTAAATGCAGAACCTTGGTACCATTTGCACTTGTCTTGACCAATTCTTTGCTCAAGACAGAAAGAAAACCTAGAAACCACCTCTAGGAGACTCCAGTATCCCAAAACCCAGTAGCACCATGAGTTGTTTTTCTTCTGCCATGCCCCTCTGCCATGCTGCCCTACCTTGGAGCCAATGGATGATGGACTGAAACCTCTACAGACTGTAAGCCAAAATAAACCTTTCCTCAGAGTTGTGGGTGTCTGTTATTGTGTCAAAAGTAACTAAGACAAAATCCTTCCAAAAAAGCTTTTCCAGAATCCCCAAACAACTTTTCCATGTCTGTCACCAACCATCCCCACAGGGTTTCAGATAGGTTCATTATTGTCCCCCTATCATACAAGGAAGATTAGAAAGAAGAAGGAAAGAATGAATCTTGATTAGGCAAACCTACCAAAGGCCCAAAGCAGTGGGGGGGGGGGAACAACCCACTGGCTTGAGTTCACAGATATTTAGTAGAGTCAGAATTCAAGTCCACGTCTTATCTTAATCTTAAACCCATACTCAGAAGCACCAGGCTCTACTGCACCCTCAAAAATCCTAAAACCCGGCCGGTGAGATGGCTCAGCGGCTTAAGCGCCTGCCCGGCAAGCGCGAGGGCCGGAGTTCGACTCCCGGAACCCACACACGAAAAAGGGGCCGGTGATATCGCTCAGCGGCACGGGCACCTGCTGGCGCACGAGGTCCTGAGGTCGACCCCCCGGTACCCACAAAAAAAAAAAAAAAAATCCTAAAACCTTTATCAAGGGGTGGTCTGGAGTGAAAAAGAGCTGTAGAGGGTTTTGCCTCCTCCCAAGAGCTGCTTCTGAGCTCAGGTTCTTTCTGAGTTTCAAGATAAACTATGAACCTTTCAGCAATGAATCAAAGGAAGCAGGAAGGGCAGCAGAGGCTTTGGTGCACCCTGTCCAAAGATTCTGAATAAACACTAACTAAGGAGAGGCTGTATTTAGTGCCTGGCAGTAACATTCGGCAAAAGACTTAGCCCATCTGCTGCTGTCTCCTCGGGTATTTTGTTGTTCACAGTCCTTACGTAGGCCTTTCACAGGTAACCCTTTACTTGCTTCAATACACAAGAACTAGAAGTTTCCTTGTGTCTCCTTTAATTGTCCCTTTCCAATTACAGAAGGCCTATGTTTACAGGCATCCACTCTACAACACTGTTGCCAATACTTTATCTCTGCTTAATTAAGAGATTTTCTTTCCCAATGTGAGATAGCATCACTTAGGAGCTAAATCCTTTAGCCTGGCACAAGGGGAAACACACTAGGCTGTCGTCCCGGCTGTACCTCCCAGACAAGTCTATCAATCAGGGCTTTCTTTAAAGCCCCATTCCAGCTCCCACAATTGATGATCCTCTCTGCGTCTGAACCTCAGTTGCAGATAACTATTCTGAAAACCCTGCTGTAATTAACTTCACAGTCCTTTATCCCGCTTCTCCGTGTCACAGTCCCTACTCTTCCTTACACTCTCCATGAAGGTGCCATCTTCCCCACCTAGCTAATCAGAACCTCTCCCAGGGAGGGATCTCAGCACTGAGTGTCATCCTTAAATACAGGACATGATAGAGACCAACTCATTCCAACACCAGGTGGCCATCAGCCTCCGTGGCCTTTTCCAAGTTTTAATTATCCCACTCTTCTCTTCATCCACGGACTAAACCTATGGCAATCTTCCAAAGCCAAAATTTGGCTTAAGTCAGCCACTACCCACTCTGTAGCTTGCAATCACAAAACCCTATGGCATCGGCTGGATGCACCGGTGAGATATTTTGCTGATATTAGTATACACAGTGAAACATCAGTCTCTCCTTCAGCTGTAGGGGGTGCTCCCTGGAATTCCAGAACAAGAAAGTAAGAACATTACTGCTTTTACTAAAAGCAGCAAAATAATCTCCCTGTATCACATTTAGGGTGCCAATGAGCCTTCCTAAACGCAGCATAGAAAAAAGGAAGTGACAGAGGTATTTAATCTGATTCATTAAGCAGCAGCTGCTAACTGGAAATAACCAAACTATACTGCCCTTCATTGTTTCTCAGTAATCCACACAAATTATCCTTCTTGCCCATTAAGGTAAGACTATTAGAGAATGTGCAAAACCAGAAAACAGGATCTAAAAGACATGAAAAGTTTTACTTTGCTCAGTTATAGGATTTACAGTCATCTGTATAATAAATCAGAGATAAACATTTTCTCTTGTAAGAACAAAGTAATTTACAAGATTCTGAACTCCCTTTTATTTAGTAAAGTTAGATCCTTACCTGCAGAATGTAAAATTCCGAAAACATAATCTTTCAAATCAAAACTGGTGGCAGGTCCTAAAATACATACTGCAATCTGTCACTTAAAAATAATAGCAAAGAAAAATAGTAATCACCCAAAAGTGATTGACATCAGAAAACTACAGAAATGTACCAGCTTCTGCTCAGCACTAATTACAAACAGTAAAGTCTCCTTCCTGAAATCCTCCCGGTTCCCCTTTTCCTTTTTCACCATCTATAATTCTAAAGTGACTCTTCTGATTCAAACCAGAGCTGCAGTGTGAGGATCTTACACACAAAAATGCCTTTTTACCTGGCACCTAAGAATTAGCTCCTAGGCTCCCCACTGAGTGCGGGGTTGGGGAAGAGGCAAGAAAGGGGAACTACCATAGAAAGTTAAGACTTGGTTCTCCAGAAACTTTGTTTACTAAGGAAAAGTAAAAGATCACCTGAGTGAATGATGTACGCCCAGCACATATTACCCTATCTGGCATTTTGATATACGAAATGTTCTGGAGTTGAAGACTTTCAAGAAATACTCTTTTTTTTTTTTTGTGGGTACCGGGGGGTCGACCTCAGGACCTCGTGCGCCAGCAGGCACCCGTGCCGCTGAGCGATATCACCGGCCCCTTTTTCGTATGTGGGTTCCGGGAGTCGAACTCGGGCCCTCGCGCTTGCCAGGCAGGCGCTTAAGCCGCTGAGCCATCTCAAGAAATACTCTGAAGACTTCCAAGAAGTACAGGAAATGATGAAAGAATAATTATACCAAAAGTAAGTGGAGATTTACACAATGCCAGACTTTGCTAACCACTTCATGAACACTGTTACAGCTGTGTCTAAAAGCCCCCACCAAGCCCCACGTGATCACAGGTGGGGCTTTTCGGAGGTGGCTGGATCTAGGATGTGTGATTCTAGGATTAAGTGTGTGATGCTGGGACCAAGGGTGTGTGGTTACCACATTAATTCACTGACTGGTTGGGATTCTGGGTGTGGATAATGGAAAGGCCCTCCCTGGCTGTCAGTGCTATCTGCCCTAAGGGTGTGTAGTCTGGATAGAATATAAGGGGCAGAAAGAGGGCTGCTGTCCTCCATGGCTGCTTGTTGCTTTTGCTGCCTTCTGCCTTCTGCCTACCATGAACTGTCTCTCCTCAGTGAAGCCTGTCTGCCGTGCCACCCTGCCTTGGAGCCAAGTGATTATGGACTGAAACTTCTACAACTTGTGAGCTGAAATAAACCTTTCCTCCTTTAACTTTGGGTGTTGGGTATTTTGTCTCAGCAACAGCAAAGTAACTAACACATGCACCCTACTGAATTCTACCTGGAATCACATGGATCAGCACTGTCACAAGTGAGAAAACCTTATCAGCTTGCCACCAACACCACCTAACCAGTCAGTATAGCTGGGACTGAGGCTGACATAAACTGATTCACTTGCTTGCTTATTCAAACACACAACAATTCTAATTTCAAATCCCATACTCTTAACCCACAAATTCTAACAACCCTCAGAGAAGAAATATATCCAATCTCCCCTGGCACAAAAACAGAAAAAAGGAAGGTAAAAGGGAATGACAGAGTGAAGGATGGGGGTGGCAGTTCTGAAATGGATGAGGAAGTAAACTTGTAAGGCACAACTTCCAGGAGGGGTGAGTGAGCTTCAAGTGGCATCTGTTTCTAGCCTTACATATCACACACACTGGGGAGGAGAACCACTTCTGAATCTTCCATATTCATCCAGGCCCATCTACAGCTCCCACTGCACCATCATAATAAAGGTTCAGAGTGAAGCCACTTATGTCAGCAAAATGGAAAGAGGGGCAGCCCAACGTTCTCCATCACCTGGCACTGTCACCCAAGGCAGTATCAGCACCTGTCATTTCCAACCCCCAGGGGAGCATAAAAAGATGTGCTGGTTCTAGAAGACCAAATATTTACCCTTCTCATCCATGGTAGCTTTTACTTCTTAGTTTACTTTTTTAATGTCTTATAATTTACATAAGAATTTAGTATAGGGACACAAACACATTACTGATAAAAAGAAGTACGCAAATACTGTATTGGATACGTGGTCCAATTTCCTTACTGGTAAGACAAGGGATCAGCGAAGACCACTGATCCATACTACACTTATGAAAAGGTTAGCTGGTTGCTTGGTTAGTTGTTTTTGGTACTGGGACTTGAACCCTGGGCCTTTTGCACTGAGCTACATATCCCAACCTTCTATTTTTTATTCTGAGACTGGGTCTCACTAAGTCTCTAAGTTGCTCAGGCTGAGCTTCAACTTTCAGTCCTCCTGCCTCAGCCTCCCAAAGTGCTGGGATTATTTAAACTTTGTGCACCCTCAATAGCCACTAAATGACATCATTTTGGAACTCCTCCATTCACTAGAGAAAAAGAGTCGTCAAGTTTCATTTCAGTGTCTTTACAAAAGGTATTTGATTCCTAGCTGATTCTGGGCGCAAACAATGGCTGACCATTACAAATCTGTGGGTCCACCTCATTACGAGTTCATGCTGCAACCAAATCCCATTTTCCTTCTACAAATTCAGTTCACATCAATAGCCCCATATATCACCAGCTACTGCTGCTGGCTGCATGATTTTGAAACATAAAAATGTTTTTGAAAGATTACTGCCAACACATAATAGGCAAACTGCAATCTCAATTCCCTTCACATGTGCCCGAAGAAGGGGGCACACAAGCCACACAATGTAAACGAAGCCTGTCGTTATCAGTGGTGTATGAGCCCCAGGACATCCTCCTCCCTTGTTCCTCCAGTCACAGAAGCAAAGAAAAAACAACATCAAATGTGGCACCATTCAAGAAAGTCCTTTCATTACCCTACTCAATAGTAGTTCCCTGGTCTTCTGAGCTGTATATTCAAAATACAACATAATTAAGCAGCAGAGGCTGTACACAGCCACTCCTCGTTAGGCAGGTTTCAGTGTGAAGCAGTAACTCAACTGTGCGATGTTATTTATAAAGATGTGTTTATCAGCACCTTTTAAAAAAAACTATCTCCTATGAGTACCAATATTGAAGGGGTGAAATATATTCTAACAAAAGGAGACTTCTTAAGGGATCAAAGCAGTTCATTTCCTCAAAAACCACAGGCAAGGACCGGTGAGATGGCTCAGTGGCATAAGCTCCTGCCTGGCTAGCGCGAGGGCCCGAGTTCAACTCCCGGAACCCACATACAAGAAAAGGGCCGGTGACATCGCTCAGTGGCACAGGTGCCTCTGGCGCGCGAGGTCCTGAGGTTGACCCCTGGTACCCACCAAAAAAAAAAAAAAAAACCACAGGCAAATCCACTCCCTGGCATATTGTAAACTTCTGGTTCCGTCCACCATACCATATAGCTGATTCAAGACTTACTCAGAACTCACTTCAACTACCTTGTTGATTTCTTCCAAAAAACATTTTCTGGGGGTGCAGGAATGTACTGGGGAGTGAGCCTGGGGCCTTGTGCATGCTAGGCAAGCACTCTACCATTCACCTGTATGTACTCACAGCCAGAAGAAAAAAAAAAAATTATCAATTCACACTGAATGTAATATACAACCCACAGGTAATGTAATAAGAAGATAAAAAAAAAAATAGGTCCACAACGAACCCGTGTCCATTTTTGCAATGAAAGACCATGGAGACACTACAGGCTCTATTTATCACTGGGTTTCTCAACAGCTGCACTGGTGACATTTTGGAGCAAATAACAGTTCCCTGTGGGGGCTGTCCGGTGCACTACAGGATATTTAGCAGCATCCCTGGCTTCTTCTGCCTAACAAGTGCCAGTAACACTGCTCCCCAGTTCTGACAATCGAGAATGTTGCCAGACACGGCCAAATCTGCTGTTAATGGAGGGCAGAACAGTGAACTCCTGGGTTATGAACCACTGGCCTAGTAGGGCTACATACGCATCAGCATGTAGAAAGTTACGTATATGATTCCTATACATAGGAAGTCCACACAGAAGTCCATCATACACAAAGGCAACAGTCTCTCATGCCTGTTAGCCTTTCGGGAACATCTCACAAAGTCCAACTTGCCTACCAGCCAGAAGATGGTCATTCTAAGGTGATCACTAACAGTCATCACTGAACGTCTACTGATGGTCAAATGCACTCTTAATGATACAAATGCTGCCTCTATTATTGAGTTGACTCAATAACTAAGTGGAGAAGAACATCTGGAAATAGCTACCATGAATTTTCCACATTCACAAAGAGAAAGTTTGGTTGTATGGGTCAGCGTTTTTTATTTGACCCATCGTTAAGAAAGTATATTGGGTCGGTGAGATAGCTCAGCGGCATAAGCGCCTGCCTGGCAAGCGCAAGGTCCTGAGTTGGACTCCCAGTACCCACATACGAAAAAAGGGCCGGTGATATCACTCAGCGGCATGGGCGCCTGCTGGCGCACGAGGTCCTGTGTTTGACCCCTGGTACCCACAAAAAAAAAAAAAAAAGTATGTAGAAAAATATGTTCAGAGCCACATTAATAGAAGTTAGATATGCTATGATAGTTTAATGGAAATGAAGAAAGATATTTTCCCCTAAACAACCACTGCTAAACTTCTGCAAATCAATACTAAAACAGAATTTTCATTGAATACTTTAAAAAAACAGCTTTCCAAAACTTCAATTGCCATCTGTAATTATAATCAGGCCTAATTTAGAATACCCCACCATGTTTTAGTCTTAATTAAAAATGGCACATCCTTGCAAGGGAATGCAATGAGAATTCACAATTCAAATGTTAGCAGGAGGGGGCCGGTGAGATGGCTCAGCAGCTGCCTGGCAAGGGCGAGGGCCTGAGTTCAACTCCCAGAACCCACATACGAATAAAGGGCCGGTGATATCGCTCAGCTGTACGGGCGCCTGCTGGTGCGCGAGGTCCTGAGGTCGACCCCCGGTACCCACAAAAAAAAAAAAAAATGTTAGCAGGATAAACACACACACACACACACACACACACGCCCCTATTGCTGAAGTCTAGGCTTCGGTGACTTAACTATTTTACCAGTTTTTTCATGGATATAACTTCACCGTAAACTTTATTTTCATATTTTAAATTACAAAGGCATGTGGATTATATTAAGACAATTTGCCAGAAATACATCTTTCACACAGCACACAGCCACTATTATCTCTACTCTGCAGAAAAGCCACAATACTTCAGCATAGTATTTCCACTAATGCAAAGATAGTTTTTCTACCACACTAAATAATCAGATTTAACAAGTACCACTTAGCTTCTTTGTAAGCGTAATAATTATTTAGAATAATGTGTTCCAGCACATTTATAATTCAGCATAATTTTTATACTATTATTTTTAATATGGTCTCCAACACTACCAGAGCTTCACCTACAACACATGAATGCAGGCCTTATCTGAAAAACACTACACAAACTCCCACTGTCCGTCAAAACTACTTAAACTATGACAAATGCAAAGACGACACACAATGGGGGAGGCAAAAACCACACAGCCACATCTTTAACTCGCAGAATTGAGGGGAAATTTTTATACCTATCTAGCAGGTGGTGATTCCTTGTAAAAATCTTAACTTCTTCCAAAATTCTTCAGAGTCAGATTCAGATCCCCCTGCTGAAACAGAGCCTCTGGCAAGGGAAGTAAGAAGGGTACAAAGCTGTATGTAAACAATAAGCTTGCCTCCCCTACCAGCCTGTGAAATTAAGCCTTTCTCAGTTGGACAATTAGCTTTATATAGCTAATCAGGGAGAAAGAAATGAAGGCCATCTGGTTCTTGGAAGAGTTTTATCTGATTAACACCATCTTCTTGAAAGGAAACTTCCTATGTATATAAGAAGGCAGAGAAAAGCAAAAATGGAGCAACCTCTTTAAATCACTTGCTTACTCAAAGAAACCCCCACACATCAGAAGTCCCTATTTTATCCAAAAACTATACACAACAATAAAGAAAAGCCACCAACCTAGCTGCACACTTATCTGATTCCTAACTTATTATTAAATTAGCCTTTGGGAAACAACTTGGCCTATCATAGGCCGGATAACCAGCCCCTCTACCCAGGTCCTTTGCCACCACTACTGTTCTTCCCACGTAGTACACTACTCAGTTCCTTGAACTGGGGCCATGTGACCTGGTAACTTAACTTGGACAGTGAACATAAAAATATGAGGGCGTTCCTCAAATGCCAAGGGCAGGGATATAGCTACACAGCACCTCTGACATGAACCAGGACCAAGCACTTGATCCTTCAACCAAGCCTCCCGCAGTCCTTTCTCCATTCTTTCTCTGCCCATCAACTTTATCTCCCACTCACAGAGCCAAGCACTCTCAGTCCTCCACCATCAACACCAAGAAGCCAACTACCCGCATCCATGTTTCTCAAACCTCCTTGGTTCAACAGAGCAGCACATCCTCAGCTGCAGCATCTCAGTCTGAAGGTGGGCTAACAGCCACCACTGACCCATGAATGGTAGCAGAGGACACAGACACTGGGGCTGCCACCTAAAGTTGGGTACTATACCCAACACAAAGGTGCAGGGTCAGCTACTGGAAATGAAATCCAGCCCACCCACACTCTTGCCCAGCTGAGCACTTGGCATGGCACTGCTCTCTGCCTGCAGGAAAGCGTGGCATCATCTACCCAGAGGGGCACGGAAGTGAAGTGAGGAGGGCACCGTGCATGGGGGGGACAGTGCCTGGTGTGGAGAACAGAGGTCTAGGAAAGCTGAAGTGGGTATGTACAGGGAAGAATGGCCCAACCTGTCGGTGGGATGGAATACGTGTACTCCAGACAGTAAGAGCCAAACTTCTCCATGTTGGAGAAGTGAGTTTCGCATCTCCAAAAAAACGAACTAAAATGAACCATGTGGTGCTGAACAGAATTGGAGGTATCAGTGTGAACTTGGGCTTTTAATACATAAAATTACAGAAATAAATAGATATAAACTCGGGTAAAGACACACATGTATGTGCACCATCCTAAGAGCTCTGAGCACTCCTAATGCCCAGCTCTTTGCTCCTTGGCCAAAAACCCAGGGCTAGGTCTTGCATAGTACACGCTATGACAGAACGATTTTGCTTCGGAAAGTAAGGAAGGACTCAAGTAATGATGGGGACACATCCAAAAGGACACAGGAAAGAGCCAGAAGGAATTCCCACCATCTAAATGTGGGGTGGTATGAGCCTCAAATAATAACTGATTAAAACCCATTAAATAAAATAAAAATTTCGAAGTCCAAACATACATAATACATGAATAAAATGAAAGCTGGAATAGTCTCAAAGTACCAGTCCAAAAAATACTTACTACAAAGAGAGCTAAAAGAGTAACTTTACAACAGAGAAGCTGGGCAGACGCTGCCTTTATCTGGTGACGAAAGGTAACACCTCTAGCAACGAGGCAATCACGGGCTCCTTGAGGGAGGCTGTGAAATAACACTTCTGGTGACATTTCTATCCTAATGCATAACTGGAACCTAACCATGAGGAAACCAGGGAAAAACCAAATCTAAGGGACAATCTACAAGTAACCACTGTGTTACTCAAAAATGTCAAGGTCATAAAAGCCAAGGAAAGCCTGAGAAATTTCAGAGCTGAGGGAGAGTGACAAGGGACACATGATTCTAAATAGTTTCTCTTGTTCCTGGAACAACAAGAGCAGGGTGTGAAGATTAAGCAGTAGTGATGTATCGGTTAATTATTCCTTGATTTTGATGGATACATAGGTGAATGTCCTTGTTTGTAGAAAACACACATTTAATGTCCAGAGAAAATAGGGTAATGGTTGGCAATGGATCCAAGTGATTCAGGGCAAAATAAGTGCTTTTATGCATTGATGTTATCGCATTTTTTTTTCCTTTTGTAACCTATAATGGGGTAGTTTGTTTGCAAGGGGTGAGTCCTTCCAGAAGGTAGAAAGGGAAAGGTCACTAAGAAAGAAAAGGATACTCTAGCTGAGATACACAAGAGATGAAGCTGCCATATAAAAAGCCAAGGAGCAGAAATGATCATGTTATGCTTTTATATAACAAAACAGAACCATCATCTATATGGTGCTTCTGAATACAAAGCAATGGTCTACATTTTTTCCATATTTTAAGTCATTTATTTCTCATTTCAAACTTAAGATGAGTTTTTTTTTTTTTGTGGGTACCGGGGGGTCGACCTCAGGACCTCGCACGCCAGCAGGCGCCCGTGCCGCTGAGCGATATCACCAGCCCCTTTTTCGTATGTGGGTTCCGGGAGTCAAACTCGGGCCCTCGCGCTTGCCG
The DNA here is from genome assembly GCA_028451465.1 of Erethizon dorsatum. Lineage (NCBI taxonomy): Eukaryota > Metazoa > Chordata > Mammalia > Rodentia > Erethizontidae > Erethizon > Erethizon dorsatum. The sequence continues at coordinate 92,422,111 of CM051825.1, read as the reverse complement.
GGCAGGCGCTTAAGCCGCTGAGCCATCTCACCGGCCCAAGATGAGTTATTAAAGTAGAATTATTATTTCACTCAACTTGAAGGTAAGGAAACTGAGAAAGTTGTCAGTAACTTACCGAAGGTCCACAGGTTGGTTAGTAGTGCAGCTAGGATTTGAACACACGATCTGGCTACAGAGTCCACACTCAACTACTACCCATCAAGGCCACCCCAACCCACAAACTGCAAAGCGCTCGAGGCAAGATGGAGCCAGGCCCATGGGGCATCCAAGCCCCAAAGGCTCCAGTCAGTGAGTGGCCACAGGGAGGAGAAGAAGCAAGAGGTGGAGCCGAGTTGAAGACTTTGTGTTTTTTCATGTGTAACAAAAAAGTGCTTCTGAAAGCAGGGAGACTTCTTAGAGGGCTGTCACTACGTTTTAACTCAGAGGACAGTGGTCCACCAAGTCAGTAGTGATAGCAATGAAGCGGCCTTAGCCAGAGAGACTCGGATTTCCTGTGAAGGTAGGATTTGGACAATTATTCCGGAAAGCCACGCCAGGAGACCATGTTAAGTAAAACAGTACTCCCATCCGAATTCTTTTGACGAAACTCGATATAAAGAGGTCAGAGTATCTACTGCTGTTCGTTTTCAGTTCTGGTCACCTCATGATCCCCCCCCCTCCAAAAAAAAAGCACAACCAGGCCAGATGTAATCCCAGCTGCTCAGGAGGCTGAGGCAAGAGGATCACAAGCTTAGGGCCAGCCTAAACAACTTAGTGAGATGCTGTCTCAAAAAAAACAAAACAAAATATTTTTGAAAAAAGGCTGGGGATATAGCTCAGTGGTATAGTGTTCCTGGGTTCAATCCCAGTACAAAAAAAAAGCACAACCTATGTGTCAGTTTTCCATTGCTGTGACAAATTAAAGCAAGAAGGACAAACAAATTAAAGGAAGAAAGGTTTCTACTGGCTCATGGTTTCACAGGTTTCAGTCCATGGTGTCTTGGCCCTACTGCTTTAGGCCTTTGACAAGTGACATACCACAGCAGGAGCATGTGGTAAAGGAAACCTGCTCCTCCCCTCACAGTGGCCAGGAAAACAAGACAGAGGAAGAGGCTGGGGTCTGAATATCCCCTGCAACCTTCCATGACCCTGCTTCCTTCCACTGGGCCCCTTCCTAAGGATCCATAACTTCCAGTATCACCACAGGCTGGTGAAAAGCCTGGTGGACATTTAAGGCCCAAACAATAACAAACAGTAAAGAAACCACCCCTCCCCTCTTCCATCACAACGCCTTCAGTAACCCAATAATGGCTCATGTTCTATTTAGACTTCACTGTGTTCAATTTATGTAAAACTATTTTTCCCTCCGCAATAAACAGTGTCCAGTTCATTCTGGTTTCACAGCTTCCCTTCATACAAGGAGAATCTCTCTCCCACAGATTAAGTCGTTTGCTCTCCCAGCATCTCATCAAACGTTGTACCTGGCACAGTAACTGGGAATGATTTAAACAGATCATTTAACCTTGAAAGGATTTTCATTTGACTCAACACATCCTCCCAATCTAAGAAACTCGCAAATTCCCGTTCACCTCAGCATGTCTGTCTTTAATTGTGACAGCAGTGCAGAGAAATTCATTTTCAAAGAGCTGATTGAGCCACAAGGGAATATTAATACCTAAATATTGAAGCAATTCTGATGCTTTGCTTAAAGGGAAGCTAGCTTTGCTAGATGAAAAGGCTCCAAAATGTCTGTGGTCTATGCCTTTAAAAAAAAAAAAAAAAAAAAAGGCATGTTTTTAGCATATTTTTATCTCTGCATTAAGTCAGAAAGTAAAAAGCACAGTTTAGTCTTTTAAAAACAGAAAAAGCCCTTTGCTTGTTACTGCTGGCAACTGCATTTTCGAGGGTGCTGCTAAGGCTTCTGAGTGCCCTAGACTGAAGGGTGTGATTTTCTTCACTTTTGCTAAATACGGAGGAATAAACGTTCCTTCCCTGTGACAATCGAAGTGTGAGCCACTCTGCAGTGAGCACTGTGGCTGTGCAGAAAGCACTTCTCATCGCAGGTGAGCAGGCAGCAAGGGACGGAGAGGGAGCACAGGGTGGAGCTGACCTGCTCATTGTCGCCCTGTGGTCATGGCAAAGGCCACTCCACCAAATGATTACAATATGGGAGGTGCTGGACAGAGACAGAAAATAAGCAACTCCAGGAAGTGGAGAATTCAGAACCAGAAGAGCAGGATCCCACCCCCACCCCCCGCCCGATATCATCAAAACCTCTCCCATGATTTAAACCCGGCACTCCAGCCCTTCCCATTGATTATCCTCCTATGATGGGATACAACTGCTGTGCCCATTCCAAGAACTAACGTGTCCACTGAGAATACATTAATGCACCTCTAATGCACAGAAGTCAGGGGGAGGGGGGACAAAACAGGCAGGAGAATGCACACAGCAAAATCTCCTTTTCAGACCCAGCCAGAGGGAGAAGTTAACAGTTATTCAGGAAGGTAATCAGGCAGTTCACGCCCCACAGCTACCTCGGCTCACAGCCCCAGCATCCTAACTGGAAAGGGGCCAGGGCTCCACTGCCCAGACCACCTGGACCTGAACTGGGAGGAAGCACACCTGCACTGCACTCAGGGAAAGGCCTCCTAGGAAGCCGTCCCCAACCTGGTCAAACTGCAAACCCCCAACACACGGTCCCGTTCCAAGATGCCTGCCAGCCAAGCTCTTCCAATGGGAGCCTTCTCGCCTGCTCAGAGTACAACAGAGTTTACCAAAACCCTAACTCCGGAGGCAACAAACTCCCACCCATTCCACTTTTTATATGGTCCTCAAGGAAAGAATTTTTTCTACATTAAAATGGTTGGGGAAAAAAATCCAAAGCAGCAGAGTATTTCATGATACCCGGAAAGTACATGAAATTCAGTGTCCATAAACAAAGCTTCATCAGAAGCCAGCCAGGTGCAGTCAGAGATGGACAATCTGGTTTTCTGGGCACTGCCAGCCAGTGAGTGGGAACAGTAAGCAAGACAGCTCTCAAAGCCAAAAACATCTCCTATCTCAAACTTTACAGCAAAAGTTTGCCAATCCTTGCCTTAACCCACCCACAAATTTTAGGAAAACTAGAAATAAACTAGAGGCCCATTAGAAAAACGTAATAACTGAATCAGGTAGAGTTGCACACATCTCGGATCTGAGCTACTCAGAAGGCTGAGGCAGGAAGACCTCTTGAGCTCAGGAGTTCAAGGCCAGCCTGGACAACGTAGAAAGACTCCACTAAAAAAAAAAAAAAAAGAAAAGAAAAAAAGAAAAGATGTCACTACTCATGAAAGAAAAAATGTGCAAATATGCTCTCTGCCTTCTAAGTGGACACCTAGCTCAGAAAATTGTACCAGAAAGACTTGCAAAGATTGTACCACAAGCTGGGCACAGTGGTGCATGACTATAATCGCAGCAACTCAGGAGGCTGCGAGAGGAGGAGCAGGAGTTCAAGCCAAACCTGAGCAACTTAGTGAAGCTTATCTGTAAATAAAAATTGTAAAAAGGGGTGGGGATGTAGCTTAGCTCACTGCATAGGCCCTAGTTTCAACTCCTAGTGCAGTACTGCCAAAAAAAAAAAAAAAAGGCACAACATACATAAAAAGACTTGGCAGCCAAAATAAAGGTTAGGAAAAGAGCAGGAAAAAGAAGAAAATAAATGATGAGGATGACCGCTGTGCTGTTCGCGTCACTTACAGGATTCCGCTTGATCCACACTGCAAGCTTCCAAAAGATGAGCGCCCATTCTGCAGAGGGGGAGACTGAGCCTCATAGAGGCCACACAACATCCCCGCAAGATCACATCGCTACACGGGGTGTCAGAGCGGAAGTACGGGTTTACTGCTCTACATCTCATACTTTTAAATTTTATCAGATGATTGAGGAAAAGAGAGAATGAGGCAGTCAAAAAATAAAGAATATGTGAAAGGGAAGACCGCCTTTAAAAGGAACCATCATTTAACAGAGAAATGTCTGTCTTACTAAATGCTGCATGCTTTAGTGTCAAGCTCTGAAGTAATGTTCAGTCCCTACACTCCTGAGTACAGCTAAATCCATCTAGGCAAACACTGCAGAATCTCTTTCTCCATCTGCTGTGAAGACTGCTGGCCACAGCCCAGCATCCCGGCCCAGAGGGGATCCTTCCCCTAGCTCACCTCCCAGGGCCACTTTTTATGTCCTGCAATACATCACATGTAACCTAAGAGACGGTGACAACACAGCCACCAAATGACTCAGGCCTTCCAAAATGTCTCACAGTCAGTAGTACTCTAGCAGACTGTATTACCGTTATTTCAACTACGCCTAATAGCAAACACACATAGCACTTACAGTGTGCCAGGCACCGCTCCAAGAACTTCACATGTACGAATGTACTAAACTGCTAATTCTCACATCCCTACAAGGTCAGTACCATAATTACTTTCCTGTTACAGATTAGGAAACTGAGCTACAAACTATTTGCCAAGGTCCTACAGCAGAGCTGGGATTCAGACCCAGGCAGTGAGGCATCCAAGTTCACTCCTAGCAACACAGCGCGCTGTCTCTCCTTGCGAAGCACATGTCGAAGCCTTTAAGTATGAAAATCAGCTGCACAATGATTAAAACATATCTGTGCTAACAACAGAAGGGCAGTCTTTAATTTTTAATAAGAAAAAGGCTGGGAAGAATCACCTGCATAAATTGATAAAAATAAATCACTGTCAGCAGGGCGTGTGGCACAGGCCTGTAATCTCAACACCAGGGAGGCTGAGGCAGGAGGACTGCCTCCAGTTCAAGGCCAGCCTGGGCTACATAGTGAGTTCAAAGCTAGCCTGAGCTACACAACGAGACCCTGTCTCCAAAAAAATAATAAATAAATAAATAAAATCACTGTCTTAAAACGCAATGCTATTTCTTATTTAAAAGAAAAAACATCTGGAATGCTTAGAGATGTAAGGGGTTTTCAGCTGGTTTACTTTCACAGAGAACCAAAGGCCAGGCAGGAACTGTTCTTTTCTAGGTATGTGAAACTTTCTGGATTATACCAAATTCAACTGAGCCTTTTCTGGTGACGCTAAGTCATCCTGAAGAGTAAGTTTTATAAATGAGAAAGGTCACAGTTTAGCTGCTATTAATCCATATCTAACCCTCTGGAGAGACCAAAGGCCTCAGGATCATGGTCAGGCTGGCCTGGCCCCAAATCACAGGTGACAAAATCAAGGTGCTTTTGCCACTCCTTCACCTGAAGGTCCCATGGCAAATGCAACTGGCCATGTTCCTTTTTCCCACCAAATCCAGAGGGTGGCTTCCTTCTCAACAGATGGAAAAGATATTATCCTGTCTAATGCTCCAAAAGGCCAAAAGCGTGGGAGCATGAGATGAAAAGACATAGAGGAAGTCCTTCCATCATCCAGCCCCAGATTAGTGACAGCATCAGGGAAGGAAGATTGCCTTAAGGCCAATAGTTCATGAGGTCTGAAAGTGGACCAGAGCCTCTCCCTACGTCTGCTGCCTAGGCCGGCTTAAGTTGCCTTAAACAATAAAGGAGGGCAATAAAGAATTTATGATCTCCCACAAATTGCAGTCCAAAGGAAGGGCAGGTTTCAGAGCCAGCTGATTCAGCAGCTCAAGGACTTCCACAAGAATCCAGGTTCTCTTCCCCTTCGAGGGCGGCCCTCCAACTTCCATTTCACCCTTAGGCTGCCAACAAGACCCTTGACAGCACACAGCAAGCAGAGATCACAGCTGCCAGGGCTTAAGGAAAGATGAGGTGAGAGAGCCCACTGGACAAAGTCAGATCATGTGGTCAGTCCTGAACCAACCACTAATATGGGGCGCAATATAAACCAAAGAAACCCAACCCAGAGCTAGGGTCTGGCTCCTCCCCAGCTACAGGGCTTCAAGAGGAAACTGGGCACCTGTGCAAAGCTGATGTTGTAGGAGGAAGAAGGACAATGGAGACGGATGCTGCTGTGGGGCCAAACAGCATTCTCCGCACACCTGACCTGCGCAAGATGCGGACCAGAGAGCAAAACTGGCCACCACAGGACAAGCCTCGCCCAAAGACAATTATTTCAGCCCTCACAACAAAGTAACAACCATATTTAGCACCAACATTTAAAAACCAGGAGTAATTAGGTGAAACTTCAAGACTCCAGTTTCCATTGAAATCTTAGAATGATTAGCAGCACTGGCTCATTCCTACTGGGCAACACCCAGCCAAGCCTACTGGAGCTGGCCCTTGAGAACGGACAAGCTGAAGCAACTTCTCCACCACCAGGCTGTTCCCTGCTGCTCTCCTACCTCACCCTATACTGTGGCTTCCTCAGCCCACTGCACTGATTTGAGTTTGCAACCCCAGTATCAGCTATCCTAGATACCTGCTGGAGAAAATGAGCCCTCAAAATGATAAAAACGTACTAGCCAGAACTGCTGCCTTTATACCTCCACCCCGAGAATTTACTTTAAAGGAGAAGCTAAGTCAAATTTCCAGACACATCCCGTATCTTTCCTCAGACTTTCCTTACAAAAGGGAAAGGGGGGGCTCATAACATTTAGAGACTTTGTGAACTGCCTGACTGTGGGAAAGAAAATCCTGTGAAATGAGGGCAGCAAAGAGATGTGGCTCAGGTCAATTGCAGTGTTTGATGCATCTGGCTAACATTTGGCCCCAGGCATTTCAGTTTTAACGAATCCCAAAGAACAGAGTTTAATCTGACTTCTGAAATCTTGTGGCATTTTCTCAGGACAATATTCATAAGTAGTTAAAGGATGTCCATGTTCAGAAGACAGAGGATTTATATCAAATCAAACACCTAGCAGGGACAGCCACTTAACCCCAGCTCTCATTCTGCAGATGGCTATGCACACCACTTCAGTGCTGCCAGCTACATGGTGGGGGACAGACAGATACAGGAAACCAGTTCTAGACTCTAGATATCAACTATATCAGCTTGATCTGCAGAGAATTGCTCCAGGTTCTGAAGTGGGCACCTGTCATTTTCACCTACTCAGCGATGCTTGCCTCTTCTCTTATCAAAGACCCCTCTTTCCTAACAAAATGCCATTCCATGAGGCTGAGGTGGGGGCAAAGCCTCACACAGGTGGGGACAGCATCTGTGATTAAGCCACATGTGCCTCGAGTCGAGTTTTGACATTTGAGAGTAAGGCAGGATGACCCGCACTCTGGAACAGCTTCTCTCCTCAGAAATAAGGAACTATGCATATAAATCTGAGGGTGCGCGGGGTGTGAGGTGGCTGCACTCCAGCAATATCACAGAGCAATATCAGCAATATCACTCCAGCAAGATCACAGAAATGGGTGGTCAAAAACAAAAAACAGGGCCGGTGAGATGGCTCAGCGGCGTAAGCATCTGCCTTGCAAGCGCGAGGACCCGAGTTCGACTCCTGGATCCCACTTACGAAAAAGGGGCCAGTGATATCGCTCAGCGGCACGGGTGCCTGTCAGCGCGCAAGGTCCTGAGGTCAACCCCCGGTACCCCAAAAAAAAAAAAAAAAAAAAAAACAGCACTGATACATGATTTGAGGACCTAGACCCAGCCCCGTCTGAGCCAATGACATCCTGCATGATAGCCCATATCAGTTCTTCTATTTGCTCCAGCTATTTTGTATCAATTTCTCTCCCTCTGTCTTAGTTACTTTTCTCATTGCTGAGACAAAATACCCAATACCCAAAGTCAAAGGAGGAAAGGTTTATTTGGCTCACAGTTTGTAGAGGTTTCAGTCCATAATCACCTGGCTCCAAGGCAGGGTTGCATGGCATAGGAGCATCACAGAGGTGAAACAGGTCATGGCAGGCAGAAGGCAGCAAAAGCAACAAGCAGCTAGCGAGGACAGAAGCCCTCTTTCAGCACCTTATAGTCTACCCAGGCTACACGCCCCAAGGGCAAGTAGCACTCACACCCAGATCTGTGCCAAACCAGTCAGGGGACTAATGCGGTAATCACACGCCCCTGATCCCAACACCACACACTCTGGAGCCAGCCACCTCTGAAAAGCCCCACCTAGGACCACGTGAGGCTTCGGGGGACATCTGGACACAAGCCATGACACCCTCCTATTGAAAATTAAAAGCAATGTTCCCTTAATTTTTTGAAATTAAGAATATACAACTAATAGAAAACAGAGGCACCTCAGAGACTGATGTTAGGGACACATAGCTCTATGCAAAGCCATCTGAAGAAACACCTCAATCCGAAGTCCAAGGATTGGCGAAACAGAGGCTTTTCATTAAAAGCCTGCCTCAATTTACTGTGTCCTCAAGCTGTGACTTGTACATAAACCACATGGACACACGTGGTTAAGGTGGAGGTGGGGATGAGTCGGTATAATACGAGTCTAAACCCAAAGGGGTGAAAGCATCAGAAGGGAGACCCGAAGGCGGCCTCTGTGAACATCACCTCTTTTTGCTTTTACAGTTTTGTTGAGATATAACTGACAAAGGAAATTATATAAATTTAAGGTTTACGACATGATCTGATGCATGTAGACAGTGAAATGATCACCAAATCATGTTAGTTTATAACTCCATCAGCTCACAAGGTTACCGTGGTGTTGGTGGGAGGAGTCAAGATCTACCCTCCAGCAAAGTCCGAGTAAACAATACCGTTAAGAGCTGTCCTCACACTATACTTTAGCTCCCCAGAATGTGTTCATCTTTAACTCAAGGTTTGTACCCCTGACCAACATCTTAGTTCCCCCAATTCCCAGCCCCTGGCAAGTACTGTTCGATTCTCAGTTTGACTTTTTTTACGTTCTGCCATCTAAATGGGATTATGCATTATTTTATTCTTCTGATCTATTTCACTTAGAATAAAGCCTCCACCATTCCTTAAATTACACCCTATGAAATCCTCTTCCCCTCAGTTGGGGCCATTACAAATGCTAAACGTGAAGGGGTTGTGAGAAAGTCATTAAAATTTCTCATCAACTGGCTTTCACTTAATGCAAAGCGAATTTACCCTGAGTGGGCCTGGCCTAACATTTGAGCCTTAAAAGCAACTGGAAACAGCAGAGCCCTCTCTTGTTGGACTTGACGAAGCAATGTCCATGTGGTAAAGACAGCCACACCCCCGGCAAAGGCGGGCCAATTAAGAGCTGAGACTTCAGGCCTGCAACCACAGAGTACTAAATCCTGCCAACAACCAGTGGGCGCAGGAAAGAAACCTCAGCCTCAGATGCAATCACAGCGCAGGGTGACACCTTGACTTCTGCTGGCAAGGAGGACCCAGCTCGCTCCCAGGCTCATGACCCAGGGAAACAGAAAGGTAATGTGTGTAATAAGCCACTGACTCTGTAGTCCTTCGTTCCAGGACAATAGAAAATGAACCCACCAGATGTATTGAGAGTCAGCAACCAAGAAAATGGCAGAGACAGAGGTAGGACCTCATGTTCCTCTAAGAATCCATGGCTGTGGAAGACTCTAAAGCCTTCTAGTTCTAAGACTTCAACTGTCGATATTTATTTACAGTCACAACCCATCCCCTCACACAGCCTCAGCACATCATCAGGGGTATCTCAACACTGACTAAGTGAATGAGAAATGTTCATGACACAATCCCCTGCTGATGATGAAGACCAGGAATGGGAGGCACCAGCTTAGCAGAGGTGGGATTTTCACAAAGTCAGTAGTAGGGTGGAGCGAGAAGGCTCCCTGGGTCCAGAGAGACCTGAACTCCCATCTCTGCTGCCCTCTTCCCAGCTCTGTAATCCTGGCCAGGGAACAAAGTAGATTTATCACTCTGAACTTCCATTGAGGAACAACTCAAGGTTGTCACGAGGACTAAATCAGGGAATATATATCCAAGGCACTCAGCTTGGTGCCCGAGTGTGCAAGGAGTTTTATAAGAACTAGATTCTCCTCCTCCTCTCCTACTCTGCTATAACCAATCCTCAGTGTGGACCTGAAAGAACTAATGGGGTTCTGGAAAAATAAAACTGTGAGAAGTTGAGGAAAAGCAGTAGGATAATATAGTGGACATGGACCTGGGTTCAAATACTTAGTAATATGCCACCTGATAGAAAGAACCACTCCATCTTACCCAATTTCTAATCTGTTAAGTGGGAATAATGGTAAGTACATTACAGGGTGGCTGAGAGGGTTAAGTGAGGGCACATGTGCAAAAGGAAGCCATAAAACTATTACACAGGTGGTATGTTTACTCTTACCTGAGCGGGGCTCTTGCGGTCAATTTAAGACCACTAAAGGATAATCAATGCCTGAAGTGTGCCCCTCCGAAAAAAACATATGTGAAGTTCTAACCCCCAATACCTCAGAATGTGATGTCATTTGGAAATAAGGTTGTTAAAAGTTATCCATTAAGATGAGGTCATCCTACAATAGGATGGGCCTTTAATCTAACGTGACCACTGTTCTTCTAGGATGGGGAGCAAGACACAGAGAGAAGATGGCCATGTGAAGGCATAGACCCAGGGAGTACACCCAAAGGTGAGGATAGAGACAGGAGTGACAACTCACAAAGCCAAGGTACACCAAGGGCTGGCAGCAAGAACCAGAAGCAAGGAAGAGGGAAGGAAGAGAACCATACCCAGGCCTTCAACGTGGAACCAATCTTGATTTTGCACATCTGGCCTCCATAACCGAGAGGCAGTAGTTGCTATTAAGCCACCAGTTCAAAGTACTTTGCTATGACAGCCCCACGAAATACACAGAGGTTGATCCTGGTCAGGGATAGTTTGATCAACATTTCCCACCCAGCTCTTTTTTTTTTTTTTTTTTTTTTTTTGTGGGTACCAGGGGGTCGACCTCAGGACCTCGCGCGCCAGCAGGCACCTGCGCCGCTGAGCAATATCACCGGCCCTTTTTACGTATGTGGGTTCCGGGAGTCGAACTCGGGCCCTCGCACTTGCCAAGCAGGCGCTTATGCTGCTGAGCCATCTCACCGGCCCCCCACCCAGCTCTTGAAGAGCGGGTGGTTTGCAGCAAGAAGGAAAGATGTGTGTGGTGACAAACATGTGGAGGGTTTCCTCCACACACACGTAACAGCCCAGCCCCCAGAGCACAGATAGCAAACTATAGTGAAATAATTAGAAAGTGATGAGTTCAGAGTATTCATTACTTCTTAAATATAATTTAATTGTAAATTTACATAATTCTGTGTTTTAAAATATTGCACTTAATAACCAGCTCTCAAAATTCCTGCAAACGTAACAATCAGTTCTCATGAACCAGCATGAGCAGTGACCCAGGGAAGGAGGAAAAGAGCAGAACGGAAGTGTTGGAAGCATAAATCCTTCGGCCTCACAGGTCTAAAGTCCACCTGGCCCTGGGAATATGGTCTTCAGAACCAAGCCCTTGCCAACGAGGGTCATCCTGCCTGTCAGATGGTAATAGACAGTGTTCGATTAATTAAGCAGGTTTTACTGCTGCTAAAACCCTGGGCCTATCTTCTCCCTGATCCCATAAAACATTCGTGGCAGTTCAGTTCTTAACCAATACAGGAGTAATTTGAAATCAATTTCTACTCTCCTTGATGAACAATGGACTATTTAGTGTGACCCACAGAGGAAATTAGAGGCCCAATGCAGTGAGGTAGCTCCCTGGATCCCAGCTGCAGCACAGCTGGATGCCCCGCTGGTCCCACCCTGAGGAGGCGAGGCAGGCTTCACTCCCCTCCGAACTGGGATGTGCTGTCACCTCTACCTTGGGTATTTGAACTTCTAAGTATGAAAGGAGGGGTTTTTCATTCTTCCTGTGCAATCAACACATGTATGATGAGCAACGACTACAAACTAAGCACACCGGAGACCCAAGTAAGCAAGGCAGACATAGCCCAGCGCTTCTAGCACACACAGGCTGTCAAAGGCTAGGAGTACCCAAAAGAGAAGCTTGAGAAAACTCCCATTAACACATCACATAAGCACGTGTCCAATAAGCCAGATAAACCTCGCGTAAAGCCACCCACAGCATTTGCATTTGAGGGAGCCAAATGAAGTCGCATAGGCGAGTGGGTTATCTGTTCCTTCTGCTCCCAGGTATGACATACTAACATTCTCTCTTCACAATTTTGCTAAATGTCAACTTTTTCCAATGAGGACTGCTCAAAATAGGTGGCAAGCTACCCAACTTCCCACCTCCAGCAACATCCAAGTTCCCTTACTCTGTTTTTCTTTTCCCCGACATGTATCACCTTCCTTCACAAAAACATAAGCTCCACAAAAGCAGGTATTATTTATTGGTTTTCTCACTTTTCCAAATATCTGAAATGGAGCACTGAACTTAATGAGGCACTCGATGGATGCATAAATAGATGAATTCTAGAGAAAGAGATGGTACATCATTGATCTTAGACTCTCCAACATCTTACACAAATTACACTCAATTTTTGCTGAATAATCAAGTAAAAGAAGACCAAGAATACTGATTTGAGCCCATAAATAATCTGACATGACCCAGAGCACACAATGTAATATCTTCACTTGTTGCAATTTTCCCCTTAGGTCTTAAAACTCTCATCACATGGCAAAGGAAAACATGCTCATGCACTGTATTTCCGGAACTCTTCCCCAGCTGTGTTCTGAATGAGTTGCCTCACCCTGGAAAGGTGTGGAAGAGGGGCAGGTTGAGCAGAAGGCTTTCCCCTGATTCTGTCAGTGAAGCTCTTTATTTATCTGTTTTATATACTGAGATGTCAAGACAGACGCTATTTGCAAAATAGGTCCCACTGCTTAAGGCACTCTTAAAAGTACTCAACTTTAAGGCAATTTAAAACTAAAACACATCATCACCAAACTTCCCTAAGTTCAAAAGTTACTGTACAAGGTTTCAACCAGAGTCAAAACAGCCTAGAATCGCCCAAAAGCCCAATACACATTTCATTTAATGACACTGTTCCTGTTTTGTGTAATGCCTACATTTACCACCCACTGAGCTTGATTAAAACAAGAATTTCCTGCAAGTGACTGGAGATTAGAATTACGCTTTTTGCTACCCAGAAGAGAGCACAAGATGAGTAGAAGACGGTGAAGTGTCCGTTTCATCTATAATGGTCAGTCTCTGAAATTCCAGTAATGAAGCCTCTGCAATCTCAGATGCACGAACACTTTTGGGGGATGGGGTGAGGAATGCAGCGCTGGTGAAAGTACTGCAGAAAAAAGTCACAAAACAGCAAGAGTGCAACAATTTTGAATCTATAGCCTGCTTGATTGAATTCATTCTTAACTGAGTCTTCAGAGACACAAAACTAGTTATATTTCTATTTATTATGAGTTGAATTGTCCCCCAAACTTCCTGTATCCTCACTCCCAGTACTTAACCCCAAGTGCCTCAGAATTTGATGTAATTTGTAAATATGGTTAATTAAAGATGAATGTGTTAAGATGAGGTCATTAGGGAGAACCTTAATCTAGTACTACTCATATTCTCATAAAAAGGGGAAATCTGGACACAGACACACACCTACTAGGAGAATGGCCTGTGAACATAAAGGCAGTTATTGAAATGCACTTCTACAAGCCAAGGGTTTGCCGGTCAACACCAGTAGCAAAGGGAGAGGCATGGGATACAGCCTCTTCGCAGCCCTCAGAAGGAACCAACCCCGCCCACATCTTCATCTCAGCTTCCTACCTCCAAAACTGTGAGACAACAAATTCCTGTTGAAGTCCAGTAGGTTGTTATTGTGATAACAGGGACACTAGCAAACTAACACAACTTACAAGCTCGCACTTTTCTTCTTGGTTGGACTGTCACACCCAAGTTCAATACTGGTCCTGTGCCTCTAAGTTAGCTTACAACCTAACAGACGGGTCTGAGTTCACTGAGCAGGTTTTATACCTCTTCACAATCATCGAGTAATAAGCCCCCAAAAGACAGGAAGGTGACAACACAGAATGACCAACCTCATGTCCTAGTCCACAGATAAGACAAGGAGTCTCTATGGGAACAAAAACAGAGACAATAGCTGCACCGCCTCATACAAGCGAGAAAAGCTGTTCTCAATTTCTCTACTCTTGTTGGCCCGCTCCTTTCCTTCCCGTGGTGAATGAAAACACCCAAGGGGAAATGCGGACCCATTCATCAACATTCCTAGCCAGACAGTGAGCTGCTTAATGGCTTTATCGATTCCTTGTTTTGCTCTACATTATGTGTTACATTGGCTCAAGAAGTCCATACAAGGAGCATCAAGATGGTGTTGGCAAACAGGCATTATTTCATTTTAAGCTTGTTACCACTGAGACTGGTCAACCCTGAACAGAAGTAGCAGAGTTTCAAAACAAGCATGTGCACAATTTCTATTCACTCAGTGCCAGTAGCTCCTTCCCATGGCCAATGTCCCTTGTTTTCTAAGCCAGATCTTGGGTGGGAAAGAAAAATTCACTGGCAACAACTGCAGCTTTAAGTGGATTTTTCATGCTAGAATAATGTTTTGTTTTGTTTTATACTCCATGATAATGGCTCAGAACACTTTAAGAGAATAAATTTCATATTAGTAAAATGACTCCAATTACAACTAACACAAACCACGCTACCCATTTTACATAAACACCAGTGTTTATGGCAAAATCAAACTGAATAAATGCCTCACAAAAATCTGTCAAAGGAATGCAGGGTCTTCGATGTTCTTTCAAGTTATCCATTTTAATGGCCTAAATTAAACATGACACATACAAAACACACAGAATATTAAAATGACTTTATGTATTAAGTTTAGAGCAATGACTTAACCAAAATTGTACATGGTAACAAGACTGACTCAGACCCTTTAACATATAAAATTAGCTGGTTATCCTAAGCTAACAGAGCAAGCAAAGTGAAGTTCCACATTAAACATTCTGTACCAGTGGTAGCAGGCAGTTTGTTATCACTGAAAGCTCTAAAAGGCTCACCATTACTGTTACGATTTATTTCCATTGCCTCTACAGCAATGCCATGGTTTGCAGGTGTCTTCCAAAGTTCATGTGTTAGAAACTTAATCCCTAATGGGAGATGTGTAGGTCATGGGGGCACTGCTCTTGGGAACAAACTAACGTAGTTATGGGGGGGTCATTATCATGGGACTAGGCTCCTCATAAGAGAAGGACATCAAGCCTATGCGATGGCACTTGCTTCCTTATTCTCTCCTCCTCCTCCTCTTCTCCCCTTCCCTATCCCCCTCCTCTCTTTGCTTCTCCACCATGGGATACAGCAGCAACAAGAAGCGCCATGACAGACCTTAGATCTCAAGCTCCAGGACCACGAGCCAATAAATCTCTACTGGTTATACATTACACGGTCTCAGGAGTTCTATGACAGCAGCACGAAGTGGACTACAACGGTCACCAAGAGCATAAACCGCATGGAAACCTTGAGAAAATTATTTGCTTTTTGGAAACCGAGACTGTAAACTAATAATCACACAAATACCCTCTTTGTTCATCATCCTTTCTACCTATGAGAAAATAAACAATAAGCTAGCAAACAGGAAGTGTGGATTTCAAACTCTCCTCTGCCACTAACTTACCGTGACCGTGAGTTGGTATCAGACTCTTTGGACCTCCATTTTCCTCACCAAGAATGAGAAAACGGATGCATCAGATCAAAAAATAATACGTATCTTGTTTGAAAGCCTAAAATTGAAGGGTCTTCCCTGATGCCACTGAAGCATTTATTAAAGAAGTTGTGCTGCGTGGTTCATATACTATTGTACAAAGAAAGTCAGAGTTGAAGAGGATTCTGAGCTTTAAAACAAAGTTTGGAAACTGGGGAAAACTGGTCTTTTGCTGCTGTTGTTGTAGGTATGTATTAGTCAGTTTTCATTGCTGGGACAAAATACCTGACACTGCAACTTTAAAGGCGAGGAGGGCTATTTTGGCTCCTGCCTTCAGACATTTCAAGGTAGGCTAGCTCCAAGGCAGAAACACCTCAGTAAAAGGGACTAGCAGAGGACAGCTGCTTGAGCCATGGCCACCAGGAAGCAGAAAGAAAAGGAAGAATCAAAGCAAATGATGTGCTCTCCAAAGGCTCAGCCCTAGTTACACACCTTCTCCAACTGCACCCCATCTCCTAACAGCACATTCAGCTATGAACAAGGAAAGAGTGTAACCCACTGATGAGTACAGCACCGCCCCGGTCCAGTCACCTTCCAAAGCCCCACCTCTGAACACATAACACTTTTGGGGAACATTTTAGAATTGAACCATAACAAGGTGTTTACAAAAAAGTCCTGTCACTTAAATAACAGGTATGTACATTATCTTACACTCACACAAAAAAAGTGACGTGAACCTAATATAAAATTCCAGTTAATTTTAGAATAAATGTGCATATGCAGTGTCTTCATACACAGTTAAACAAGCCGGAACTGATTTTAGGGGGTTCAAGAATGAGGGGGGAACACAGATAAATTTCTACCTTAATCTATACATTTTTATAGGTAAGCAATTTTCAGGCTGGAGGTGTGGCTTAGTGGAGCAGTTTCATGTTTAGCATGCACCAGGGCCCCTGTGTCCAATCCCCAGCTGAGAGACAGACACACAGATGGACAGACAGCACCAGAGACACAGAGACACAAAGAGAAACAGAGACAGGAGCAACTTTTAAAGACTATTCTCTCTCTGCCCTAGAATACCTTTTGGCCAAAGTTACTGACAACTGATCTAAAAAGCATGTATTTTCCATTGCTAGAACCAAATAAAAACTGAGATTATTCACAACTGTTTTCATAACGTCCTTCTGCCTTAGAGAGAATTTTGCCTTGAGGAAGAGCTATGTATAAACTAAATGACGGTGGGAGAGCTTTCCTTTTCAAAAGTATTTTCAATTTTTACAAGTCTTGATACAGAATGCAGTAGGGCTAACACTTTGGTAGGTAGCTGCCTCAAACTCGTGTAATGAAAGAAACAAGTATAAAAAGAGATACAGCGGGCCAGTGAGATAGCTCAGCGGCATAAGCGCCTGCCTGGCAAGTGCAAGGTCCTGAGTTCGACTCCCGGTACCCACATACGAAAAACAAAAAGGGCCAGTGATATCGCTCAGCAGCACGGGCGCCTGGTGGCACATGAGGTCCCGAGTTCAACCCCTGGTACCCACAAAAAAAGAGAGATACAACATAAAAATTATCTCATTATTTACCTTGATGAGGAAATTAGCTAGACTTCCTACCCAATATGTAAACAAGCTATGTAAATCTACAAAACTGATAAAGACTCAGACTCACACCCAGTTGTGTATGGAAAGCTCAGACATAACTCCACCATAGCTGACAGTTCCTGTGCACATATGTGGTACTGCAGCCCACCAGGTTGTGAGTATGATGCTAATTCTAATTACTCATTTAGTAGAAGGGTCAAGGCCTGGGCCCGGACTAATTATCAGAATGCAATTCTCTAGCACCTTCCCATGCAGCCACTGGAAATGCCCTTCCTGCGACCCAAACGCTGCCGATATATTTCCATCTGTAAGACACCTTGGTGTTCCCATAGTTTACTTCTTCGTGCAGCTAAGTATAATCAGATTTTCTCCCTTCTATAGAAGATGACAGAATACTTAATAAATTTCTTCAAATGTTAATGACTGTGCAGGTCCAACTTCCCTACCCTGGCTGCATGGAAACCAACTGTTCATCAGCAAGCACAGAAGGCAAAGCTCCTACATCGGAGGAACAAAGTAAACATCCCATCTTGCTGGGCTTAGTACATAGTTTCGACTCTGCTCTCTGTCACGGGAGATGGGAGACTGCTGCTGTTCTCTGTATTGCAGACACGAGCAGCATGTCCAGATGGAGACTGGAAAACGCAGACCTTCATTCTGTGTTTTGACTAAATGACAAACATCTGTAAACACGCAGACCAGCTTTCTCACTTTTCATCTGGATTAAGAAAAATGCCTTCATTTTCCCACAACAGACTAAGAACTTTTTTTTTAAAGCACACTAATTGTAACAATTCCCTGTAGATTTCAGACCCTGGCTCTGCTTTGATCGGGCCAATTTTGTTGCAACGGTCTTGTTTCTTTTTGCAAACTATTTCCCTAAGTAGGCTGTGCAGATTTCCCTGTCATGCTTTATTGACAAAGAGTTAGCTTGAAAGCAGGGCTGCCAGATTATTAGCATAGTGTAAATTAGGGCCATGCAAAGTCCTGATGGACGGTCACACCCTGCCGTAACCAGCACAACAGTAGATCTGAGGCTCAATCCAAGGACCTGGCACAAAGAGAGTCTTAATAAATATTTACCAATTGAAAAACCCTCGACCTAACAAACATCCAGCCTGAGTGTGCTTTACCAAAAATAACTGATTTGGATTATGTGGGGCATGCGCCCAGCCCTCTTAAAGTTACTCTAGTTCTCCAAACAAGCAGAATTTGCAATCACTGCCTCTCTCCTGCGTACCTACTTTCTTTGCAATGACCTCCGGCACCAACTCAAGTTATAGCAGGCAGGCTCAGAATGAAGAAATCCCCACGTGATGAACAGCTGTTCCCTGCACAGGCTGAGATGTGGGGCTGGGAGGTGTCATCCACCTGGAGCTCTCCTCCCAGGTGAGTGTTCTTAACCTCCCTGTGTCTACATGCTGCCAGGTTCAGAGCATTCTGACTTGTCCATGCTGGCTTCCAACTACTTGTTCATTTAATCCAACCACTCAAGAACAGGTTGAATAGTCCGTTAAGAATCATGCTTAGACATTTGTAAACATCGTATTGTCTCCCTAGTATGAAAATGCAATTTCACTGTGACTATTCCATTCCTTAGTCTTCTATTTTTACCTAGCTTTTACATGGCTTAATCTTATACTGAGTAATGTTTTTCTCCAAAAGATATTTGTACATTCTCTAATGCTTGAGTTTGTTAATACATGAGAATGTTTACTTGTTGTCTTTAAAAATAAAAAAATAAAAAATAAATAAAAGAATCATGCTTAGTACATAGTTTCAACTCTGCTCTCAAAATTACATTTAAAGAAAAAGTGATTCTAATAA
Source organism: Erethizon dorsatum (assembly GCA_028451465.1). Taxonomy (NCBI): domain Eukaryota; kingdom Metazoa; phylum Chordata; class Mammalia; order Rodentia; family Erethizontidae; genus Erethizon; species Erethizon dorsatum. Next base: position 92,403,177 of record CM051825.1, on the reverse strand, counting down.
TCAATACACACTCATTACATGCCACAGTGAACACGCTGAGATGCATTTTACTTTTAAACACAGCTGTCCATCTGCTGTCTACATTGCTGACAAAGCTCTAAGTGATTAAGGAAAAAAGAGAATTTATTTGCTGTAATACTACACAGAACCGTGCATCTTCCCAGTTGCCTTCAAGGTTGAAAGAAATGAGGTCTTGATGAGTACCAGCTAGCTATTAATTAGATTTAGTGGCAACAAAATATTACTTTTCAAGCACTTTAAAGAACTGAGAACAGCTACAGAGCTCAGCAGAATTTTTCTTTCCATTTTTGGTACGCTGACCCCACAACACACTCCTTTTTAAGTCCTTTCCTCATTCAAAATGCCTCGATCACAGAGGAAAATACGAGCTGATGAGTAAATATAAGGATTATAAAAAACTCATCCATCTCCAATTTTTGAAAGCCATTTCATTTTGTTTAACTAAGAAAAGGAAAACTGTATACACAGCCCTTTTTTTTTTTTTTTTGTGGGTACCGGGGGTCGACCTCAGGACCTCGTGCGCCAGCAGGCACCCGTGCCGCTGAGCGATATCACCGGCCCTTTATTCGTATGTGGGTTCCGGGAGTCGAACTCAGGCCCTCGCGCTTGCCAGGGAGGCGCTTACGCTGCTGAGCCATCTCACCAGCCCTACACAGCCCATTTTTAAGAAATAGACTTTAAATTGCAATTGCCACCCATGTAACCAGCTATCTGGACCAGGACGAAAATGTGTGCCTTTTTAAAACTCTTGTTATTTTTCACTAAGCTGGATAACAAAGGAAATGCTGATTCTTTAGTAACAAACTACAGGGTCACCTGAAAGGAATTCACCATGGTGGAGCCTCCTTGACACGGCTACAGGGTTTCAGAGGTGTCTGTCTTGGGTTGCCCTGAGCGTTTCCAGGAAATGCTGCAAAGAACGGAGGACCCAACCCTGGCCAGCCGTCCCTGACTCGTCCCCAGCCTGGATATCTCAAATTTCAATGTGTCTAAGAATCACTTGGAAATCTTGTTAAGTACTAATTCCGATTCAAGAGGTCCCAGGGTGCAGCCCAAGTCTGAGATTCTGCAGTTCTACGACCCTGGGTGATGCTAATACTGTAGGTCAGAGGACAGAGATTTTGAATAGTGAGATACAGAATACTCCAGCATGCCCGAGACACATACAGAACCCTATGTTGTTTTGGCCTGCCCAGTGTCCATTTTCCCTAGCGAACCACCTTCAGCACATCCCTTTGGCTAACACACTTAGGCCAAAAATGAGTCCAACAAGAGTCAACCCCAGGGATGGTGGCACACGCCTATAATCCCAGCACTCTGGGAAGCTGAGGCAAGAGGGTTCCAAGTTTGAGTCTAGACTGGGCAATTCAGTGACCTTGCAAGACTCTGTCTCAAATTTAAAAATAAAAGGGATAGGGATGTAGCTCAGTGTGAACACCATGGGTTCAATCCCCCAGTACCAAAAAAAAAATTTTTTTAAGTCAGCTCGCCCCAGGGTTCTGCTGGAACTTGGGAAAACTTGGGAGTCTTCCTAACAGGGCTCTCCAACCTGTAAACACCAGCTGTGGGATACACAGAACCATCCAGACACCAGGACGATGAGAGGGTGGCTAGAAGAGACAGCGTGAGTCCTAAGACTTCGGGATCTGCAGACAGACAACCCCTTTCCTAAAATACCAGTGTGTCTTACAATTATTACCGAGAAAATAATTTGAAACCATTTCGACTAGACATAACTTTTCATAGAAAAAAAGAGAAAAAATGCAACACTGCAAGATCCATTTATTCTACAGCACATTTTAAGCTCCATCAAAAGGGAAGCATCAGGCATCAGTTGTCTCTTACTGAGGAAACCCCACATGGTTTGGGAGCATCCAACATTTTATTGCATTACATGAAGTTTCCAGACAGTGTGTGCTTTGAAGGGAAGAATACACGTAAGTTATCCTTTCCAGTCTAGCACAAAGCTGAGGACCTTCAGGGAAGCCAAGGCTCAGAACAGGCTAACTTAGCTGGCTGTACCTAGAAGCATGATCTGAACAAGCCATTTCTAAAGTTCAGGCCCTCTCTCCCACATCCTTATCACAGTGCTCCACATCTCGTGTTGGGGAGGAGGACCACTGAGGAATGAAGCTCACCCATGCTAGGCAAGTACTGTACCACTAAGCTACAACCCCAGTCCTTTTTATTTTGAGACAAGGTCTTGCTAGGTTGCCCAGGTTGTCCTTGAACTGACAATCCTCCTGCCTCAGCCTCCCAGGTAGCTGGGATTAGAGGCATGGGCCATCAGCCCAACAGTGAATATTTCTAATCAGAAAAACATCACACGTTCACAATCCCAAGTACAAAACATGTCATCCACAGGATTCTCTCTAATTCTTCTACACTCCTCATTGCCCTCTCCTCTTCCTTACTGCTTCCCAATGCAGTTTCCATACCACTGGCCAGGCAGAGACAGCAGTAGTCCCTCCTGCTCAAGAGTGATTTAGCATTAAGGCGAGGACATCCTGGCAAATCTGATACACCTTCTCTGTCACTCCACCACAGAGGGAAGAAACCCACTGCAGGGCTGGTGACACTGAACACAGGATGTCCCTGGATTCATGCAAACCTGACCTGCAAACATCACAGCAGGCTCATCCCCATCCCCGGTACAGACAAGAAGAAAAGTCTCAAGTGGACTGGCTAGGGAAAGGCTGAATCATACTCGAGGGTATCGAGGACCAGAGGAGGGAAAAGCTAGCTAAGACTTCCCTTTCTATTGTCTTATGGTCTGATTCCATATGTTGGCTTTAAACAAACCCTGACAAATACACACGAGGCGGTATATGTAAAGGTTTTCTTTGTAAGGTTGTCGTAAAGACTATTAGCAGGAAAACAGCTAGTTAGCTCTGTGACATATTTTAATAATAGAACACTATACAGCAGTTAAAAGGACTATGCTAAACATACTACCAAGATCAACAATGATGTATCTTTAAAAACTACTGTCAAATGAAAAATGCAAACAGTCAAATGATACAGTGTTATTTGTGTAGGAATCATCTACTTGTATAAATGCATACGTAAACCTATTAAAATGGCTTCCTTCTCTAGAGGCAGGGAAGTACTCAATAGATTTATGCGTTAACTGAAATGCTCTAAAAAAATACACTCCCACATAAAAATTTTCTAATTAAAGAAAAATAAATAAATGCCAGCAATTCTTACTCAAGCAGTGGGTGCTCTCTTGCACCTGTCCATTCACCTGATCAGAAATAAATGTGGCCACCCAAGCCAGCACGTGTCCCATGGCACAAAGACAAGTTCCAGGCCTTCGCAAAGAGCAGTGCCTCACTCGATCACCTCTCACTAGCAGGTGTCTGGGAAACCTGCAGTCTGGTGTCCGCAGGGCATCCAGCCTCACCTCTTGCTCTCATTGTAGCCCAACTTGCAATGGCTGTTTTCTGTTCGGCCAATCTACCGGCAGACCCTGACCACACGCTCCTATTCTACTGCTCTTCACACTGGGTTGAGACATCATCCATCCATCCAATCTCCTCCAAGCAGCTACAACACACCCAGCATGGTACGAACTTAGCAACAGGTCAGGCAATGCTGACTGTGCTGACCAGTCTAGGGGCCTGGGCTCCTCACGCTGCTGCATCCCACCCCACCAGTCACCTGAACCTGAAAGTTCAGAATGACCCTGAGTCACCAAAAGCCAAGATGCAAAACAGCCATGCTCAAATCCCAGTGTCACTGGGGGAAAGTCATTCTCTCTGTGAGCCTCAACGTCTTCTCATTTCTCATGAGACAGCTGAGGAGACCCTTATCTCATGGGGTTCTATTGAGGGGTAAAATAATATATCCCAAGAGCCGAGTCCAGAACCTGGAACATACCATTCATTCAGCAACTAGTAGTTTCGCTAAAAGATGGTGGAAGAGTAGGAGCTAGCAACCTCTCTCTATAAACATTTCAGAAGCATAGAGACTACCTAGAACTCTGCCACTGTGGTGCTGCTTGTAAGCAAGGAGGCCTGGCTGTGTGCCTGTAAAAATTTTTTTATGGAGCTGGGCACAGTGGCACAAATCCCAGCACTCTGAGACAGGAGGATCCTAAGTATCACCCCAGTCCGAGCAACTAGCGACTTAGAAACCCCGTCTCAAAGTAAAAAGTAAAAAGGGCTGGGGATGTAGCTCGGCGTGAAGGCCCTGGGTTTAATATCCAGTTTCTGGGGGGATGGGGGGACATCTTTCTTTATGGGCCTGATATTTGACACATGGCTTGTATTGACATTACTTTCAAAATTCTTTCAATGATGAAAATGCTTTTTTAAAAATTCTCGGGTTTCGGGCCGGTGAGATGGCTCAGCGGCTTAAGCGCCTGCCTGGCAAGCGCGAGGGCCCGAGTTCAACTCCCAGATCCCACATACAAAAATGGGGCCGGTGATATCGCTCAGCGGCACGGGCGCCCGCTGGCGCACAAGGTCCTGAGGTCGACCCCCCGGTACCCACAAAGAAAAAAAAAAAAAAATTCTCGGGTTTCCTGGCTGTACAAAACAGGCAGGTGGCCAGATTTGGCCCCAGGCTACATTTTGCCTACCCGTGTATTACAGGAAATTCTATAACCTAGAGACCAAGAAACCCCAACCTATCATGCAACAAATGTTTCCTCCTTGCAGAAAGCTGACGCCACTGTTTGCTACAGAAGTCTCCAGCATTAGGCCACTCAAAGAAAACAGAGTATCCATATATTCTCTCTCTCTCTCTCTCTCTCTCTCTCTCTGTGTGTGTGTGTGTGTGTGTGTGTGTGTGTGTGTGTGTGTAGGAATTTGCATATGGATGTATGAATATTCATAAATTGTATAAATATTCATTTCTGCCTCTTAATTTTTTTTTGGGAAGTGTTTCATGATACATAGCAGCAGTACAATAGTACGTCTATTATTTAGAAAAATGTGAGAGGTATACGTTCAAAACTTTCTCCCCCTAATAAAAGTACAGATCAAAAGAGCTAAGGCAAGTTCTACATGCGCCTTCTCAGAAAAAGGACACATAACTGCAATAAAAAGAAATGATCATCTGAATCAAATCATGGGGAAACGCCATACAAACCCAAAGCAAAGGAGATTCTACAGAATAAACGGCTTGTACTCTTTAAAGAGTGAGATCATGAGAGACAAAGTTTCTAAGAGGACTAGAGAGACAGGATAACCTGATGAAATGTGTGATTATGTATCTGGATACTGGAGTAAAGAAAAAAAACTTCAGATTTGTTGTTTTCCTATAAAGGGTATTAGTGTGTAATGACTGAGTAAATATGAATAAAGTCTACTGATTAGATAACATAGATAGATAAGATAGACACGCTCACATTAAGCGAAGTTCCTTGTTAAGGAATGTCTTAGTTACTTTTTCTTGTTGGTAAGACAAATACCCAACACCCAAAGTTAAAGGAGGGAAGGTTTATTGCAGCTCACAGTCTGTAGAGGTTTCAGTTCACAGTTGGCTGGCTCCACGGCAGGGTGGCATGGCAGAGGGGCACTGCGGAGAAGAAACAGTTCACAGGCGACGGAGGGCAGAAGGCAAGCAAGCTGCAAAGCAGCAGCAGCAGCAAGTGATGGCAGCAGCTCAGTTTCTGCCCCTTACTTTCCCCCAGAGTGAGGCACCCTTAATCCTAGTATTGCACCATTAATCCCAGCATCACACACTTAATCCCAGCATCACACCCTTGATGCAGCCACTTCTGAAAAGCCCCACCTATGACCACATGAGAAATACACTTCGAAGTACTTAAGAGTACAGGATGAATGTGTCTACAACACACTCTCAAGCTCCCCAGGAAAAGCTGTGTAGCTGTGTGCACACACACGTGTGTGACACAAAGAAACAGATCTTATGTATGTGTGTATAGAGAAAAAGGTAAAACAAACACAATAAACTTATTATTAGAAAATCTAGACAGAAGAGAATACAGAGACTCTTTGTACAATTTTTACATCTTCACTGGAAACCTGAAATCATTGCAAAATTTAAGGACCAAAAAACAAATGATAGCTGCAATTTCCCTGATAAAAGCCCTTTATGGAGAGCGCATACCTGTTTGCTTTCCACATTTCTATCTTACAAAATAATGTAATGTGATGTTTGCCATTAGTACTGCAAGTAAGCTAACAAACAGCAAGATTGCGTCTGATGTCGGCGTCATCTTTCTGCCCTGGGTAAGATGAAAAGGAATCAGAACTCTTCTCCCATCCTTGTACAGTGGCCCTGGACCCCTTCAGTGGCCTCATCACCTGTTGCCCTTGGCATCTCCCAGATGAGTTACATCCATCTCCCAGATGAGTTACTCTACATCCAGAGGACTGGAAGCAGGCAGACACACCTGGGCACAGAAGTACCTGGGTAATGCCTGGCCCTACGAATAAGGAATAAACAGAGAGAGAAAACAGCAGCCCTGTCAGTCTGATGATGGATAACCATTTCCTTATCACATTAGTCAAAGAAGCCAAGTAGATCCTTTACAGGAGAAGGAGACAGCCCCAAGACAACAGGGACATCTGGACAATAGGGATCATCCACTCCCTCCCAGCCCCGCTGCCTCTGCCTTCCGTGTGCCCCTAGTTTGTCATTACTTTCCTAGCTTCCTCACTGTGATTGGTTCCTTCCCGGGAAGCCGGCTTCTCTAAAGTACCAACTCTTCATCGCTGTCAGCCCTGCAAGCAAGACAACTTTGAAACTGGTGGATCAAATGAGCAAAAGGAACAGTCAAGCTTTAGTTTCCTATCAGTGAAGGAAGGGGATTTAGGGCAACAAGCTCCGAAACCCTCCCCAATTCCCTGGCCTTGAGACGGCGCTCGTGCGTTGCCACATCATCTTCGTACGCCAGAGTCCAATCCCAAACCTTACGTGAACATGACCAGCTAATTGGGTCCCTAGTGCTTCCATCGTAAATAGATACTACAACTGGCAGTGTAATTAGCAAGCTTTTGCTGCCAAGACAACCACCTTTTTTTTTTTTTTTTTTTAATTTCCCCACTGAAGAACTTGTCCTTTCTGACCTTAAGTTTCAAATCCTGGATATTCTGGGATGAGAAAGGTATACTCAATCAGAGGAATGTATCACCTAATGAAAGCAATTAAAGTAGCAATTAATTCAAAACCCAAACTAGCAAAACAAGGCAAAAATAAACAAAGGAAGAAATTAAGCAAAAAACAAACCCTATTAGTAATTTCCTTTATTTCAACTACTCAGGGGCTTCTTCAAAAATATACATTAGGATGCAAAAGCCCCATCAATTTCTTAATTTTCATTTTCTTCTCCAACAACTTGTCTTGATGTACCTAGCACATAGCAGACCCCCAAAAATGATGCAAATTTGGGAGAAAAGGCCCCTTTCTCCAAGAATCTTCTGACAATGACCAAAGGAGAACCTGCATCTTCATCCTTCATCTGCTAAGAATTAAGCTTCACGCTGAAGAACAAACATTTGATATCCCCAAGAGGATTCTAACAATGTTTTTAAAATGCACCAATAACTCACCAAAAGGCTACAGACCAAATGGCAAGTTATTAGTTATGACTGCGTGTGGACATTAAAGATGATTTCTATTGTCCTCCATGCACCTTTATGAATCCTGTTTTCTATAATGAACATTACACTGCAACAATCAGGGAAAAAATATGAAAACAAGGAGAGAAAAATAACAGTCCTGTTCAAACATAAAGAGTAGACTTCGAATTCTAACAGGTACCAAATCACTGGGGAGCCTGTTGAAATGAAAATAATGATTCTACTGCTCAGGGCAGGGCTGAGGTCCTGGACTTCCAACAAGCCTCTGCACGGGCCACACCCAAAGGTGCTTTGACTGCTTACAATCTATAAAACAAACATAATTCAAGGGCTTGAAGGGAGGGTAGGGGAATGGGGAAAAAAAAACAAAAACAAGTTTTAAAACAAAAATAATTCAGATACCAACAATCCCAGCTTCAAAGAGATGATAATGGTAACAGACCTTAAATCAAAATCAGGCTTACACTAGAAACTTAACTTATTTTGGGCAGAAATGGAAAAAGGAAAGAAAAAAAACGCACAAACAACAAAACTGAACTTTACTTGAAAGTACAGTGCTCTGCTGGAAGCGCTCGCCTTCATAGTTAAACACAAATGAAATTGCTTCTTATTGATTTTAATTTAGGTTGGAACACTTGCTGTCCAATAATGCCAGAAAAGGAGACAGCACAGGGACAAGATATGATAAGGGAGAAGGTTCTGCAGGCAATCAGACACTCTGCTGACCTCCAATCTAAGCAGTAGTTAAAACAGGACCCAAAAGATTAGGTGTGACACAGTTTTGCATTAATCTCATCCTTTAAGCCCCCTTACCACTATGGACTTTTTATTAATTTTTTGTTCAATTAAGTTTTACTCATTTCCTTATAGACCCTTAGGATTCTAATTTACAAATAAAATCAAGAGAAGCAGTTAGGCTTAGTGTTATCAGCGTAGTTCCTCAAGAGACTGTCCTTAATACCAAAATAAAAGTCCTTGAATTCATGAAGATAAAAAGCTCAAAGCAAATGAACTCAAAAAACCAACTGTAGGTACAAAACCAGTCTCAAAGAACTATATTTTGGCAGGCAGGAGAGGAGGTTTCTGTCTTTCTCAAGGTCTAGTTTGCTATTCTTTTGTGTACCTTAGGTTGATACCAGGGTGCTTTGTAAATGACCAAAATCAACCCTTGGTTAATACAGGCAGAAAAATAATGTGTTGAAAGGATCTTGGACATCAAAAAAAGGATCCAATCAACAGCCAAATAATCCAGCTTCACAAAGGGCAAGGATCAGAGAAGCTCTGAGATTTCGGGGAGCAGAAACTGGGAGAGATAATGATGTTCTTGTGTCACTCGGCTCAAGCAATCAAGTCCAGGCAAAAAAGAGATGACCAGTCCAGCCTGGGCTTTGCAGTACTCTCAATCAGGAATAGTCAGAGCTCCGTGACTGGCAGAGCCCTATCAAGATAGTGGAGGACTGATTCCCAAAGACTAGCTAACGTGCTATCGGCAAAAAGTGGTAAAGGGATGCTAGACCAACAAAAGTATCAGCAGTACCATCATAAAATAGAACAGCAGCCACACGCTTGCTAGGGACCAGTGTTAACACTTTCTTTTAATTCTCATGATACAAGAGGTAAGGCATGGCAAAGCTGGGTGGAGAAGTGGGCAGGACCTGTCGATTGCAAGATCCCAGGGCAGCACTAGATGACTCGCAGGACCCCATACATAGAACTTCTTGCGGGCTCCCAGGAGATGTGGACAGTGTAAAGGAGATCAGGAGGAGCCCACTATCATGACTCTCACTGTAGCCCACCCTGGGTCTCTTACCCAAGGTGTACTTTTTTATTTTTGCTTGTTTTCCCTTTTCCTCCTTTGTTCAGCCTAAGTTCGCTCTACAGAGCCGGTTTTTCCCTTACCCTTTCACCCCTATTTTTCAAATAAACTTTTGGCACTGTTTTTTGGCTGTCCCATCCAATTCTTTGTTCAAGGCAAGAAGGACCTGGAATACGTTTAATTGGCAAGTCATTTTTAAAGGAAATACCCAACAACACATCTACTCTATAAGATAGGACCATTATACAGTCTCCGGGGACAAGAGAACCAAGTCCATATGCCTCGCCTGGCCATCAGGAGCCAGTCAGTGCCTCCAACACCAACTCCCAAGCCTTCCCAATCTCTGCAGTATCCACCTGCAAGCAGTCACTCATAGCTTTATTTTAGGAACAAGCAGCCAGGACACAAAGTGACATGGGTACAAGTCCAGAAATTCATGACATCTCCCTTGGAATAAGTCCATTTACCCACTGGTCAACCACCTGACCAAGCTAATGACTGCCTCTACTCACCTACTGCTCTATTTCAGATATGCTCACAAAATACCAGCCAGGCCTCAGAAGTTTAGAGCGCCTACACCCAGGGAGGTAACCTACCTCCTCTATTTCTCCTGAACAGGTAGAATCAGATTCAGTATTTCAACACCTTATTATCTTCAGCTTTATAGAGCTACATGAACTGTTTCAGGGACCTTTGACTTTACTTCTCCAACCCACATACATTGTAAGAACCTCATAATACCAAGCAAAGTGCAAACACCTGGAGTCTCTAACAGTTGCCTTGAACTCATTCCTTCCCTTGCAGTCATGTCCAAAAGGATGCCACTGCCAGTCAAAAATCATAACGCTCCACTGGACAGCGCAGGCACCCATTTCTATAGCTAACACCTCCAAACGGAAGTGTCCAGAAGTCAGTGCTTTAGCCAAGAGTGAGCCTGGTCATCCTTCCTTCCCTAGCATTCCAAAAGACCTAAGAATCCGCATATCAATTCAACGCTAATCCCACACTTACCACTGCAAGATCACTCTGAGATCACTAATCCCATGCCCTGGGTTTCAATTATGCTACTTCCACCAGGCAGAGGCACACGCCTATAATCCCCACTACTAAAGAGGTTGAGGCAAGAGAATCGAAAATTTGAGACCAGCCAGGACATTTTAGGGAGATCTTGTCTCAAAATAAAAAATAAAACAGCTGGGGATGTAGCACAGTGGTACAGCACCCCTGAGTTTGATCCCCGTACAAAATAAAAAGTTACTTCCCAACTGCATTCACACTCACACCATCTCCATTCCCTTCTAGAAAAGCAGCCTCTGTCTCAGTGTGCACCAGGACAATGAGAAAGAACGTACTGCAGGGTCTCACCACTGCGGCCACACTTGGTTGCTACCCTCCTAATTTTCACCATTTACTTACAGGTTGAACATCCCTAATCTGAAAATCTGCAATTCAAAACAGAAACCTTTGAGCATCAAGTGGGAAGTTCCACACCTGACTTTATGTGAGAGGCTGCAGTCAAAACACGGGTGCATTAGAAATGTTACACAAAATTACCTTCAGCTTTGTGTAGAAGTCACACAGGAGACATCCATGAGCTCTGTGTTTGGACTTAGATCCTACTGCCAAGATATACAGATAGACAGATATACGCGCACACGAATATTCTAAAATCTGAAAATGTCTGAAATCTGAAACTCTGCAGGTCCCAAGCATCTCTGATGACGGATACGCAACCTGTACTTATGACATATATGAATGTGACACGTATTCAGCATTCCCAGACAAAATAAAAAATAAAGGTGTAACAACTGCCAAGATAAAGAAACAACTCTGGATTCTCTCATTCACCCCTTGCCCTCCTTTTCCTCTGCTATCCCCCTCTCATTGTGGCCACACACTGGGAAATCAGTAAGCACAGACTGAGCATCACAGAACACCAAACCCACGCAGCCTACACTCAGAAATGTGTCAAGCACAGAGCCGGGGGTGGGGGAGGCTGCCAGGAACGTGGTCTCCTGAAACAAGGGCTTCCTTGTGTGTGGAGAAAGACAACCGGCCTGACCTTCCTCCTTACCCTTGAGCTTTCACACTTGCAGTCTGATTAACTAGTGTCAGCAACTAATTAACAGGTGTGGCAAGAAACGAAGAAAAAAAAACAAACCTTGGCAACTTTCCCTCAGAGAACTGAGGATTCTAGCTTTACAACAACTCCTCCAGGCTACAACTGTGAGCACCTGAGATGGCATTCCCATTCAAACAGTGTCCACCCCTTCAGCCATTAAAAGTATCCACACCAAGGAAAAGTTAAAAATGCCCCCCAGGGGCTGAGGATACAGCTCAGCGGCACAAGCACCTGCCTGGCAAGCCCAAGGTCCTGAGTTTGATTCCTGGTACCAAAAATAAGTAAATAAATAAAAATGCCTCCCTGGCTTCTTGGTTGCTTCCCTAGCTATAGATGGGTGCCAAAAATATCATCCACTAAACCACCTGTTATGGACCAAGCCCCAAACCCTGTGAAAAGTAAGGGGGCTAAGATGTGTACTTGCTGTGCTCTGGGCTAAGACAGCAACGAAGGAAACACAAGTATTTTCTCTCCATCAAAACACATTACTTTTTTGTAACCACAATACTTGAAAACTTCCAGAAACCGGCACAAATCACAGTACCTTGCTAACATGCCCCCTGCAGACAAAGGTTGTAATTATCTCCTGTTACAGGAGGAAACTCAGAGCTTCAGGGTTTCTGCAGCCAGAAGAAAATAACAATCACCAAGTTCATTTACTTTATTCTCGGCCACAGAAATAAGACACAGTAAAAATGTTTTCCTTCCTGTTATTAATATGTGTATTATTAAGTTTAAAATGCATTCTAGCATTTCACCAACCCTAAACCAGAATATATACAAAGACTTGACCCTGTTCCATGCACCCTAGTGTGTAGCCAAGAACCAAAGATTTCAGATATTGTCCAAGTTAGCCTTCAATCCCTGATCACGTGGCCTTTCAGTATTAAAGTATTCCAAGTTCAATAAATTAAGTGCAATTCACAAAACATGACAGATTTCTAGATCTGAATAGAAGCACCACGCTGTTGTTAGAAAGAAGGCTGCAGGCTTTGGAACTAGAAGCCTACTTCCAAGGTCAAAGGTATCTGACACTTAAATTCCTTAAACTCAGCAAAACTTCTATTTGCACATTTGGGAACTATAAGGAGGAATTATAGATAAGGTGCACCTCCCACCACCTGCATAAGCTGTTTTATTTTACAAACTCATAGTCATAGTGGGTGCTCAATATGTGGTGGTTTATGGTAGTCACATTATAAAAACACCGGTAAGACGGAGAAGCGGGAATTTCTGCACCCATCTGGAGAGGGAGGTGGCTCTTCCCAGAGCTCAGAGCTTACAGTGGAAATCCCGCACTGAAGGGACAAGATGGGAACTGTCCCCAGGACAGGTGCAGGTGATCACAGCACTCTCTAAAAAAGGCTCTGTGCCTTGGTAACTAGGCAAGCGGCCCAGCACAGCTCTGGGTGGACAGAACTCCCTGTGGACACAGCAGTCAAGGAACTACTTACTCTCCTTCAGGAGTCACTCTAAACTGGCCATGGTGGCACACACCTGTAATCCCAGCACTGTGGGAGGCTGAGGCAAGAGGATCACATGTTTGAGCCCAGCCTCGGCTACTTAGTGAGATCCTGTTTCAAATTAAAAAAATAAAAAAGGGCTAGAGATGTAGCTCAGTAAGAAACCCTGGGTTCAATCTCCAGTACTGGCCCCCCCCAAAGTCACTCTGAAGTCAGGCTCCCCTGAAGAATGTAAGGATGTCCCCCCAGAGAACTCTTTACTCCCCTTCCCCCGTAGGCAGTGCAGCTGCTCTCAGAAGCCACCTGGGGTTCCAACGCGGCTCCTCCTGGGGCCTCAGCACCCTCCCACACCCTTCAATGCCCTGACTGGAAGCCTGCCACGTCCTTGTTTATACCTCATTAAAAAAAAAAAAAAAAATCACAAGTGAAAGCCAGATTCTTATCTCCTGCACCAAACAAAGGGCAGGTGTCCACACTGCCAAATTCCCTGAGAAGGAAGCATTCCCAGTGAGAACCTGAAAAACAAACAGGGCTAGAGTTTTCCCAGCTGCTCCCGCCGCCGTCACTCCCCCACATCTTCCCCTCTTGCCCACACTGGTGGCCTGCAGGTCGCACTGATACAACAGGACCAGGTACTGTACTACCAGCGTTTCTCAGCAAACTCCACAGAGCTTTCTGATAGCAGTACGTTCGGTGCACCTCTCACGTTCCCCAAATCTTCCCTTTTAATTCAGTTCACTCAGCCCTCCATATCCCCAGGGTCTTTATCTGTGGGTTCTACAACTATAAATCAAAATTATTTTTAAAAATGTTTTTGTATCTGTACTAAACATGTACACAGCTTTTCTTCTCTCATATGATTCTCTAAATAATACAGTATTACAACATTTTACATATCATTTACATTTTACTAGGTATTATAAGTACCTAAAATGATTGAAAATATATGGGAGGATATGTGGAGATTATATGCAAATACTACACCATTTTATTTAAGGGACTTGAGCATCTGTGAACTTCGGTGTCCTTGGGGGGGGGGTATGAAGGCTCCTGAAACTAATCTTCCAGAGATACCAAGGAGTTAAGAGTACAAAATATTTACTCCACAGGAAAGAGTCATCCACAATAAGATTATGTTGAAGCAAGGAACCAAACATCCTCAGAGCGGGTGCGGGATACCTCCACTCTGTCCAGGTGCAGAGACCACCACCCAATCCATTGACAAAAGAAATCCACAGCTGTATTAAACCCTGGACCATCGGTAATAACCTGGAGTCCAGAGCTTGGACTCTGCATGGGCTTGGCTAGTCACTAAAAACGACAGCTTTGGCTTTGATAAAACAGAATACCTGAGAAAGTAAATGCAAAGGTCTGAGATGCTGTATGTGTATGTCTTAAAGTGTCTCCACCCAGGCAGGAGGGAATGAGAGCTGCTGTGGATTAGCACTTTTCTCAAGGATCTTTAGTGAGCCCTGTGCAATCTCTGAAGCTCTCCAAGGCTGCTTCTGCACTTCAAACTGCTGTGCAGGAGCCCAATTAGAACGCTCAAGGTACCCCCCACTGTCTTTGCGCTTCCTCGGCAGCAGAGGCCAGTCGGTCCACAGCCCTCCACAAGACCCATGACATCAACAGGAACCAGAGAGGAAATCAACCAGGACCTTTGCTTGATACTCATTCAATGAGCCAGTAAAATAACAATAATGGCGATTACTTTCAAGCGCTTAGTATGTCAGGCCTGTGCCAGATGCCTCATATGGCTTATTTCATTTATTCCTCAAACAACATTGTCCCTGTCACCCCATTCCACTGATGGGTGAACAAGCACACAAAGCTCACAAGCCCAGCACACCACAGGATACCAGAGGCAATCCTCTCTGACAAAGCCAGAGTTTCTCTGACAAAGCCAAGAGTCTTAAGAACATAAATAAGGGAGAAAAGGCCAGCAGTGTCACACAGGGCACTACAGAGGTGACACGCTCATCTGAAAGTAAGAGATAAGACTGGAATGTGAACTCCAGACAATGCACGCAATACATGACGTGTACAATACATGCCAAGCACATGACCTACAAATGTAATTTTTAATTTTATGGTAGTCATGAACCAGTAAAAGGAAACAGGTGATTACTTGACATCATCCAAGTACATGGCATGTGCCAAACACCAAAAATGTACCTGATATCAGCTTCACCACCAACAACAAATACTCCTTTCACCTTTCATCCCTACTCTTCAACTGCCTTACAAACACAACACTCATCATTCTAATTTTGAGAAACAAGCCACCCTAAAGGTAACAAATGTGTTCAGAGTAAACACAAGATATTTTACCAGGTATAAACAACAGAGGAAAGCGATCCATTAAGTCAGTCACAGTTTTAAAAACTGCTGTCACCAAGCCCATACTTAACATTTACTTAAATAGCTAAGAATTCAGAAAGGTGTCACTCTGGATTACAAACAGTCCTACAAGTGCCATAATCTGATGCAAAACCTCTGGGCTTTGAAGGAAGGAAAAATAAGCAAGTAATTTTAGATGCCTAAACCTCCATTAGTGGATCTCACCAATTAGAGTATGATGTAACCACCATCAAGAGCCTGGATTTTTCTTCCATGAATAAACAAATGTGAGTTAAATATGAAACCAAATCAATTTCACAGGCCAGGAAACCTTAAACTACCTGTGTGCCAACACACCTATTTGCAAGGACATAAAGTCTTTTGGATGTTCTTATTATTATGTTATTTTTGAAGGTTGGCTAGCCTTTCTTAGTATAGCACCAAGATGGCATAAAAGCCATCTCACAGGCCTTCTCTTGTAAAGGATTCTAAGACCTTGTTCAGCTTTAGCAGCCAAGAGTTCTGTGATCGATTAGCAATGTGTGCTGGGACAATGGGAATGGGGACCCTCAGTTCAAACGGCAATCTTTAATCCCCCCGTTGAAAAACTGCAAAATAACAGAGGCAGAAAAAAGACATGTGCTGGCTGACTCTCACTGAATGTCCTTGTTCATGTGGATTCAGGGGGCTGTGATCGGCATTACACAGAGATACACACCAAGGCATATGCTTCTTATAGGGTAACTTTGGTAACAAAAACCCCCTCATAGTCACAGTGTTTGCAAATCTATTCCTAAAAACTGGGAGGGATACCAGATAAATTAAACCTTAATTGCTGCAAAGGTTTGTCCCCCAAAGGCCCAAGTTTTAAAAGCTGATCACCAGCCTGTGGTGCTATTAGATGCTAGAAGCCTTAGGAGGTTGGAGCTAATGGAAAGAAGTTAGGCGATTAGAAGTGTGCCCTTGAAGGGACTATTGGGACTCCAGTCCCTTTTTTGTTTCCCAGATGCCAGGCGGTGAACAGACCTTTACAATGCACACCCGCCTACATTACTGCCATTGCCAAAGTCCAAAATGACAGAGCCAAGTGACCATGGACAGAAGCCTTGGAAACCATGAGCCAAAATAAACCTCTCATCCTTATAAGTTGATTATCTCAGATATTTTGTCACAATGACAGAAATCTGCCTGACACAATGGCCATGTTTGCTGAATCTCCGCCAATAAAAAAAGTTCCTGAGCAGTCATGTGGGTCTTAAACTCCCCCACCACCTGCTCTGTGCATGGAGAAGGAAGCATGCTAGCTTCCAGAAAGCTGGTTTGAATTCTGGTTCTGCCACCTCATTAGCTGTGGGGTCTCTGCTACCCCAGAGCTCCAGCTCACCCACCTCTTCACGGGGTTGCACGATATTGAGAGGATATTCATGCAAGCATTTGTGTCACAGGTCTTGAGCAACTGTGATTAAAAACAGGTACCATTTGGCCAGGCGTGGTGGTGCCCGCCTATAATCCCAGCACATGAGAGGCTGAGGCAGGAGGGTTGTCACAAGTTTGAGGCAAGCCTAGGCTACATAGTGAGTCCAAGGCCAGCCTGAACTGCATAGTGAGACCCTGTCTCAAAAATCCAAGGAAAAAAAAAGGTACCATTTGTAACACTTTGGGTGCCTAATACTTTTCTGGTGATTTGCACACACATTTCATTTAATTTGCAAGGACTCTAGGAAGCTGACATTTAACCCCATTTTAAAGATGAGAAAACTAATAAAGTTAACCTGCCGAAGTTTGTAAAGGGCTTTACTAAAAGTTAGTAAAGATTTTCTCAGCACCTGTGCAATTCAAAGAAATATGCATTTGCCACTAGCTTCCTTTAGCAGAACCTACCAATCTTAAACCTACCAATCTCATTTCTTCGAAACCTTACTTTAGGGGAGAGCAGTGGTGCACACCTGTAATCCTAGCACTGCAGGAGTCTGAGGCAGGAGGATCACCTTAGTGACTAAGCAAGACCCTGTCTCAAGATAAAAACCAAAAAGACTGGGAACATAACTCAAGTGTGAAGGCCCTAGGTTCAATCCCCAGCACTGAAGAAAAAGAAAACAAGATCCCCAAGCACAGTCCTTTGCTTGTGGTCGAAGTACTGACACACTCCCTAGATTTTCTGAAAAATCTATTTTTCCTCCACTTTGCATCATGAGCAAAAGCAGACAACTTGAGGCCAGCAGCCCTCTTATATCCATCAGTTCAAATACTTCAACAGCAATAAGGTTTCCTTCTAGAATGGACAACCTAAAAAACGTCCAGAAAGAACTCTAATGCCAGTGTTACCTGTCTTCTACCACAGGAAATAACTTTAGAAGCTTCTTCCAAAACTGACCACTTGAGAAAATGAGGGGCCAATACCTAAAACTGTCAAGAGACTGTCCATACCCTCTATTCACGGCCTTTATACACATAAGTAAGAAAAACAACTGGTTTTAAAAGAGAAAATAACTGGCTGAATGAGGAATAAAGCAGGGCAGGTGCAGAATAGCAACATGTCCCAGGAAACAGCCCATGCCTAAACACATCTGGAATCACCAGGAAATGCCAGCCAACACAGGTCCAACCAAGGGCACAAGCCAAGGTGGCAACCAGCACCTGGCACCCAAGCCAATGTGGGGAGTCCCAGCAAGCGCTCCTCCTGGACCCCCTGCTCAAAGCCATTGCATACCAGGCACCAGATCAGCATTCATCTCCCTGCTCTCCGGCTGAAGCGCGCACCACTGCCCCCTAACCTACCTCGTGTCACTGCTACTGAAACGACCAAAGCGGAAATGAGACTGCCACTTACGATCAACGCTAAAACCAAGGCTACTCCTTACACAACGACCACCACATTAACAGAACTGAGTCTAAATTATTCTACAACAGAGAAAAAGGGGGTGGGGTGTTGCTACCATTGTATCCATTCAATGCATACCCCTGCTGTCCGATGGACATTTGCCCCCTAAAGAGAATATAATTTTTGCCTTTTTTACAGATGGACTTGAGTCACTATGACAACATATACCCTCTAAATTCTCTTAGGAGGGCACAATATACCAATCTATACACAATGATATCACTGTCTTATAAAATATCCTATCATCATTCTGAAAAACAGTATCTCATTTTGTCAGTCCTCCAGTGTGACTACTGCCACCTGGACACTGAAGATCAAGCAGACTGGAGAAGGAACACAGACCTGTCCTCAAATGCCACGAGTACGCTAACTACGCTCTGAGTCACATAGCAGAATTCATCACTCAAGTCTTAAGTCTGGCCACTCAATACAGAGATCAAAAGCCTGGCCTAGGGTTGAAATTCTGTAATCCTATCACCCTGGGAGGCTGAGGCAGGAGGATTGCAAGTGCAAGCCCTGCTGGGTGACTTAGAGAGGGATACCCTGTCTCAAGACAAAATATTTTTAAAAGCTCGGATTTAAGGCCCTGGGTTCCCAGTACCACAAAAAAAAAAAAAAAAAAAAAAAAAAAAAAAAAAAAAAAGTAGTTCAGGCTTTCCTACACTGTTATTGGAAAACCTAAGATATGTGATTATTTTTATCATTTATTAGAAATCCACTTGCAAAAGGTAGGGGTCAAGGACAGTCTGTGAAAAAATTAAGCAGCAACAGACCCAATAATACGGAAACTCCAATATTAATCTATATCGGTGATGGCAAAACTTTTTGAGACCGAGTGCCCAAACTGCTACTTAAAACCCATTTATTTATCACAAAATGCCAACACTATAACTAAACCTGAGTACTGAGATTTTAGTTTAGGAAAAACAGCTTATACATCAACATCTTTTGTCTTAAAAGAAAAACAACACGCATGCCATTGGGTCACCACCACTGATCTATATTGATCACCGGCCTTCCCCTTATCTCCCACGTCATCCCTGTCTTGGGGTCAGATAACAAGAAAGTGACCGAGGAACCTAATCCTTAAATCTTATGAGATTTTTCAAATCACTTTTTTAATTAATCAAACTAACAGACTAGATCACCCATAGAATTGAACACACTGCTATGAAACACTCAAGCAGCAGGCTGTCCGCAGAGCTGGCCGGCCATGACTCAAGTCAGATACTTCAGCTTCATAGGCCACACTGATAGAGAGCAAGCCGCATCATCAGCCAACCACGCGCGTACTCACACTCACGCACGCACACACATACACATACATATGATCAATCCAGGCAATGTAAAGCCCCAAACGAGCATTAAAAAAAATCTGTCTCTCAGGTAGAAACCACCTACATGGGGGTTGCAAACACTCCAGGGATCAGCTGAGTATTGTAAATAACCACTGGGGCCAGGTGTGCAGCCATCCCAAGGGGCAGCCACTATTTAATTCCAGCTTGCTGCTGTCACCAAGCAACACAATCCTGAGGCCCCTGCACCTCCCAATTTTTCTACAGAACCCAGCCTCAGGAGTGTCCACCTGTTCTGATCACCACTATCTCCTTAGTGCCTACAATGGTGCTTGGCACACAGTAGGTGCTCAGAAACGCTTGTTGATGGCTCGAATGTGAAATGACTTTGTGCGGGTTTGTAGTACTGGGGATTGAACCCAGCCAGAGCCTTTGCAATGAGCTACCTCCTCAGCCCTTTTATTTTCTGAGATAGGATCTCACTGAACTGCCCAGTCTGGGCTTGAACTTGCAATCCTCCTACCTTAGCCTCCCCAAGTGCTGGGATTACAGGTGGGAACCACCATGTCTACTTCAAAATGCCCAATTTTTCACTCAACCTTTTCTTTTAAACCTAGTATGGCCAAACAGTACCTGTGGACGAGATGACCCTGCAGAAATCCCTATCATCTAAACATGTGTCCTTTCTTCACTTCTCTTTTCTAGAACGAGACACAGATCCAGAACTAGCCTCTGTTCTCATTTTAGACAGACAGCTATCCTCTCCACCCCAATCATAAATCCTATTAGTTTTTAAAGCCATTCACAACTTTGTTGGTTAAGCAAACCTCCATCCTTCTACCCGGATTTCAGGAGCAATGAGGCGGTACACTTGTATATACAGAAATAGCTAGGCACAGTGGTATACAATAGACCCAGCACTCCGGGAGAGACTGAGGCAGGAGGACTGCAGCTTGGGCAAGTTAGCAACACATAGTGTGACTCTGTCTCAAAACATTTTAAGTGCTAGGACATAGTGCAAAGGTTTCAATCTCCAGTACTGCAAAAAGAAACAGCAATGACACATGCCTATAATCCCAGCTACTTGAGAGGCTGAGGCAGGAGGATTGCGACTTCAAGGCCAGCCTGGGCAACTTGGACAGATCCTCTCTTAAAATAAAAATAATAAAAATGGGTAGGGATGTAGCTCAGCAGTTAAGTGCCCCCGAGTTCAATTCCAAGTACTGAGAAAAAAAGGCTAGTAAAGTAGTACTTAGAGTTTTTAATATGTGTAATCGTAATTATTCAGGTATTATCATCTTGATTCTAATGGTGCAGACACTGAGACTGAAAAAGATTAAGAAATGGCCCACCTCCCATGGCAGCGACAGCAGCCAGGACTTGAAGCCATCCGACTACTGCCTTGATCTGCAGCACCTCTGCTGATATTTAGGGTGCACTGCTACCTTCCCCTTTCGGCAACATTACCAACCAAGCCTTCTGTAGTTTCTATGTTGCTTTTCCACCTACTTTAGCACATTCAGTCTTCACAGCAGCAAAGCCACGTGACTCGTGTCAACCTCAACAACTCCTTCCTGTCTTCACAGACGAGCTCAGCTGTCATTTCCCAGGACAGATCTCTGACCCCACCCCTTCCCAAGTCTCAGTCAGTCTCTGTTACACCTAGTATGGGCTTTGCTATACACATTTCACCACATTAACTAAAATACCACTAAGGAAAAAAGTGCTGCCAAAGCAGAAACACCCTTCTTGATAAACACTCTACCACCACCTGTCCCAGAGGTGCTAAGTATCTAGAGAATTGAATAAACGAGTTTCTAAGATGAGCATGGTGGTGCACACCTGTAATCCCAGCACTGCAGGAGGCTGAGATAGGACTGCAAGTTCAAGCTCAACATGGGAAATGTAGCATCTTATAAGACCATGTCTAAAAATTTATTTTGTTTATAATTAAGTGTTCTAAATTTTTTTTAATTTTTTAAAGGGCTGGGGATGTTGTTCAGTGTGAAAATCCTGGGTTCAGTCCCTAGTAATGCTAAAAAAATAATAATAATTAAAACAATAATAATAATAATGGCCTATAGGCAATCCCATTAATGAAGATCTCCCCACAACCTTGTTTACTATCCTCTAGAAATAGTCCATAGCAAAATGATCCAAGGGTTCTTAGCAGATTCTTAGTACTGTGGGAAGCAAATTCACAGAAAAAAGTTAACCAGAAATACATCTCGCCAATCAAAATACGGGCATTTGTTCCCCAAATGATTTGTTGCCCAAAATGAGCCCTCCGTGGACCTCACGATCTCTAAAATTCCAAAATAATTTTAGAAGCTATGTAATAGAGAGTAAGGAAAAGAACACGAAAAAAGTCAGGAGTCTTGTACAAGATCCCACAGCCGGTTAGCCGGCTCCCAGAGAAGATTCTAAACCCAGAGGAAAAATCCAGACCTCAAATCATCTCTTCCCAAATACAACTCCCTCAGACCTCCTGAAGTCAAGCATGATTCAGAGGCTGTAGCCCACACTCAAATGATATATGGGATAATAAAAATACCACATGATTATAAAGTAGCTATAGTCGATGCCTAAACAGAAGTTCTCAAATTACAAACCAAATCGATTCAGACTATTTTGAGTTTAAAAAAAAAAACTTACCACCAACAAATTCAGACTCTATCCACAGTTATTATCAGCTTATTCAGAAGCTAAAGTAATTTGCTGAAAGGTCGACTCCTCAATGCAACCAAATAAAATCCTATGCTAATTGCATTACTTCCTTATTTAATTGTAGCAAATACAGGAAGACATCTCTATTTCACCCAGTGTTTATGGTACTTGCTTTTGTAGGAAAGTAACGAGGTGAAAGGCATAATATTGGATCTGTCTTTTCATTGGTTTCTTGTGCCATTAGGAAAAACAGCTTCCACACTATCTTCAAACAGCTAGTACATTAAATTCAAAATAATCAAAAAAAAAAAAAAAAATCCAGAGAGATGAATAGGGAAACCTACGACAGCCACTCCCGCTTACTGCTCAGGTGACCTTAAGAGGTCTAACAACCTCTTGCAGCTTTAGTTTCCTCATCCAAAAGTGGGGAGAACCAGGGAAGGTTAGGCATATAAAATGCACAGGCACAGAATCTGAATCAGGACCTATGGTTGGTGAAGGTGGGCTACTGCAACCATTGTACCAGTTTTAGAGATTTAAAAACTGAGTTCCCTTTGCCCAAGGGAACTGCTCCAGCTGACCAATAATTTCAGCATAGGTCTCTGGGGTCCTGTGTTGGTTTCTGACTAAGAGATACAGCGCTTGTACATCCAGGACCCCTTGATCCCCACCACATCCCATTTCCACAAGACACTGGGAAACTTGCCCAAAGCAACCCAGCTACCCAACAACCATACTAAGACTACCACTGGCTCTAAGCCTCACTACTCACTGACTAGAAATACATCAGGAAAATTGGTATGTTTGTAAGAACAGACAGAACCCGTTTATAACCACTGCAGCTGGGCATGATGGCACATGCATGTAATCCTAGCACTCCGGAAGGCTGAAGCAGGAAGATCACAAGTAGAAGCCCAGCCTGGGCAAACTGCCAACTTAGTAAGACCCTGTCTCAAAATAAAAAATAAAAACTTTAAGAAGGGCTGGGAATGCGGTTCAGTTCAAGGTGGTAGGTTCAATACCCAGAGTACCCGACCACCACCAAAAAATGCTCTCAATGGTTCTTTAAAAATTTAGGGGCCAGTGATATAGCTTAGCAGCATAAGCGCCTGCCTGGCAAGCGCAAGGACCTGAGTTTGACTCCCAGTACCTGCATATTAAAAAAAAAAAAAAAAATTTAGAGGACAACCTTGAAGTCAACGATATTTACTCACCAATCTGGACTATGCTTTTATGCTTGGCGAACTGCTAATAGCTATGTCCCCTTTACAAATTATTACAGATCAACGAGTTTCTCTGACTTAAACACAACGCAGAATACATGAGGCAGCAATGGCATTAAGAACTTGGCTGATTCACACAGTAACTGAGACACATTCCTCAAAAGTATACCCACCGCATTATACAACCTGCTTCACTGCTCATGAGGAAGATAGTATCACGGACCCAAAAATAAGACCAGTTGTCCTATTTTCTCACATGGGAAGTGTTACATATTCCATGAACTATGCTTTCATTTCTTCCTTTTTAGTTGCTAGATTTCAGCAGCCAACTGTGTCACTTTGCTACTCCCCCAAAAATAGCTAAACTGAGTAGTTTAAAATTGTATTTTGTTGTTTGGCCAGAAAAATATCATGCTGATTTCAGTCTAAAAAAAAAAAAAAAATGATGAGAGAGGAGGAGCTGGGCCTGGGAACGTGGTTCTCTCTCACGTGCTCTGTAGGGCTGAATCTGTGAAGACAGGAAGACAGGGACAGGAGGGCATTCAGGTGTCACACAGGTGCAAAATGAAAGCACACACCCAAAGGCTGCCTCCCATTAGTGGCACCAAATTAAACCCCAAAATGACAGTAATGGAGCAGACCCACTTTCCCTTGATTTCCACGCAGCCCACAGAGCCTGAGAAGAGGAATTAACATCTCAGGGGCCGGACCAAGTGACTATTTACACACAAGGATGTAGATAACTCATATGGCACATTTGAAGCCTGCAGAAAACATTTTCCCATCTTAAACTGAGATAGCAGGGACCTCTTCTGCAATGTGGACAAGGAGGTCTTGCCAGCTTCTCAAAGGCTCATTTCTTTAAATTAAAATTGAACAATTTTCCTAATCTTACGTGGGATGTCCTCACGCCAGTCCTTACTCCTCGTCCTCAATAGGTCTATACAAATAAAAAGAAAGGTGCTTACATCTACAGTTGTCCTGGTCAGTTCTACTCTCCTCTTTCCATATACTACTATCTAGACCTCCTTGATATACATAAGGATAGTATCCAGGTATGGTGGCACATGCCTATAATCCCAGCACTTGGGAGGCTGAGGCAGGAGGATCACTGAGAGTTCAAGGTCATAGTGAGTTCAAGACCAGCCTGAGCTACACAGTGAGACTCTGCCTCCAAAAAAAAAAAAAAAAGATGGTAAATGTATTGAGACTATTTGCCATGCACGGTGCTAAGTCCTTACATGATTCTCATTCAAGCCTCTTAAAGACCTTAGGAGTCAGGATCCTATCGGTGTCCTACTTTACCGATGGAAAAGAAGAGAGAGGTTAAGCGACATGTTTAAGGTAGCACAGCTAGTAACGGCAGGGGCAGGGAGGCTCCAGAGGCCAAATTCTTTCTTACTTCTCTATATTCTGTATAACTGTCAATAGCAACCTGTTTTAGAAAAAATCTTAGAAGCATGAATAACTTCCAGGCTTCCCTTATGGGTGCTGACAACAGTGAGAGATACCAAAGTTCTTACTCTGTGTGAGCTGCCTCCCACCCAAGTCCAAGTAACAAGTGTAAGGCCTGGCAAGCCATCTCGCTTGCCAGGGGCCTATAATCTTTCTGTCGAAACACCAAAAAATCTGCTACAAATGATACCAAGTGAAGTGGCCCCTCCAACTACAGGTGTCCCTAAAGGAGAGGAAACTGGCTCACGGAACCCTCTAGCTACTTAAAGTGATCCTGCACAACCATCGCTTACAAAGCCAACACACCTTCTCATAATACGAGTAAACCACAGATCCACCTGTTACATCTTCATCACTGCAGGCTTCTATGAAAGTGAAGTTCACCTACTTTAAGGTTTTTATCCTTTTTTAAAGAGATTAACAATTCTGTGGTTCTAAACATTTGGAACAGAAGAATTACAGGGAAAATAACTGGGGAAATAAACACATGTTTCTGAACATATGTCTGGTTATTTTTGGGGGGCGTATTTTGTTTGTTTTTGGTGCTGGAAATGGAACCCAGAGCCTCTGACTAGGTAACTCTACCACTGAGCTACATTCCCGGTCCTCAAGTGATTTTTTTTGCGGGGGGCTGGGGGGTTGTAACTCCACTGACACAATACCAAAACTAAGTCAAAGCAAAGTCACTAACAGATTAAATCTTTACAACTGGGTATTTGATTTTCTAAGTGCACAGACCACTGCCATAGTCCTGGATTTAGATTTTTGCAGGCAAGATGGTCACTCCCATTTCTCAGCAAGGGAAATGGAGGTATATGATCTTTTAATCCTTTGTGAATATTTGCTGAAGACCTAAAGCATGCCCAGCCAACCTCGGTCTAGTATGTGCCCAGGTTACGCTGTTCTGGGACAAATTCAGTGACTGTTGCCAAATTCCGAGTGAGAACAAGCTCTCCTCGGCTCATTTCTCAGTTCCCTGAGCCCCTCCCTCACCTCACCAGTGATGCCAAGCTTGACCTACATACAGTGCGGGGGAAGAACTGAGGACCAAGGCCCTCTTCCTTGGTTTCCACGATACTATTACAGGCGTGGGCCTTTTACCCCCTTCTCATCTGACAGTGGTCACCCTGTACCTGCAGTACACCAAGGGCTTTCTGGAGGACATCACACCCTTCTGAGGGAACTTCGGATGCCCTCAATTTTTTCCATAAACTCTGGGTTATAAAAATGTGGCCACAAGAAACATGCCCCAGGAACAAAGTGTTGATCAAAAATTTTAACCTTCTTATTCCAAGTGCATACCAATATTACAACCATTTTCGTCCTGCTTAGAAATGACACTGCTTTGTCTGACATGCTACAAGTAAATCTGAGTGGAAATCCAAATTACAAACCACATAAGAGGGAAGCATTAATGCTTCCTGAGCTCTCTTCACCGATGTGAGGCTCATGTAAGTATCCCCAGTTGCTTTGGCTGAGAAGTCGCCAGGAAAATGGGAGGCAGTGATAAGGAGGGAGAACGGGCTCCTCAGTGATTATTCTAAGGCATTTTAAATTATACTACATTAATGGCAGGAAAGTTCCTTTCCATTGGTGCATGGCGCTAACATATTATACTCTGCTAACTTGGGAGTTTTTCAGAAGAGGAACAAATCTGAAAGGTTTTTTGTTTTGTCTTGCTGCATTAAATGGTCAGCATTCCCTGGAGAGCTTCATGTAAACAGCAATATAATCATGTATTCCCCGCAAAAAGGGACTTCTTCAAAGCTTCATTATAGGGTGGCAGGCATCTTTCATTCCCTGGTGGCAGCAAACCTTTCCTTCTACCTTTCTTCCTCTGGGGACCACAACTTCCTCTCTTTTCAAAAGATCCTGTTATGCCTATTTGCGTTAGTCTTCTCACTTCATTCATCCTCTACCAATAAAAACTGTCTAAAAGGAAAATTAAAGATTTTATTCCATAACCATGTCAAAGGAACCCAGTTTAGAGAATGGATGGAAAAAGCTTCATTGTCAAACAAGACACTTGGAGCGGAGGTGATTCCATATGCTCTCTAGCCCTATTTCTCAGAATGAAACTGCAGGCTTCCACATAGGTACTTGTTTGCCCTTTCTGAGAGGGCCGAGAGGGAGGCCCATGAGGACTAACACATGCACAGGAAAATACAAAAGAGGCAGCTGAGGAGGAGTCCGGATTCACCCACCATCAGTGATGGATGCTGCGACTCTGACACATACAGCTAGGAAGCTGAACCAGCCCATCGGGAGCCTTCCAGTGATGGGCCCCAGGACATAATGCAACCACGATACAAAACATCAGCGATACAAAACATCGGAACTAAAGACAAGTTTCACACTGAGGGCCAAAGAGACAATAAATTCTTTTTTTTTTTTTTTTTTTTTTTTGAAGAATGTGTGCTAAATACAGAATGTAAAATACAACAAGGTTAACCCTTTCAAGTAACATTTTACCTCGTGCCAGATGCAATTAAACTCTCAGTGATTAGAGATACAGAGAGCAAACAGATGACCTATATGTATAATTTACTTCAAAATAATGTGTTGAGGAGGCCATGAAGGGAAAGACGAAAACAGACTAAGTTGACAATCCTGGAGAGTGGGTAGGAGGTAAACATGGGGTTTATGACATTCTTCTATCTTCATATTTTTTCCATAGTAATTTTTTAAAAAAGATGTAGAAGGATATAAGAGACCCTGGATCCCGAACAGACACTGGGAACTCAAAAGCAACTAAAAAGTTGGTTCAACTGTGAGAGGAAACAAAACAAGTAACAAGGGATTTGGGTTAAGACCTCAAGGAAGATCCTAATTCAAAACCAGAAGCATGTTTATCCCTAGCGTCAAACCCCTAAAAGCTGTCTTCCAAGGCCCTCAGTCAAGAAGTGGGAGCTGCTCATGGACGCAGACTCCTACCCGTTCTGAGCTGCGCAGGAGCAGCCTGGCTCCAAGGGGCGTCGCGGCCCCAGCCAAGGGAGCCGGCCCTCTGTGGCGTGAGTGGCAGAGGCCTGCCACGGGAGGTGGCAGGAGCTCACTGGCAGCTCCGGGGCGCCCCCTGAGGTCCAGCAGCGTCACGGCACCCTCGGAAATCCGAAAGGCGGCATCTTCCTCAGCTGTGCCTGCCTCCAAAAGCCAATGCGTCGCGTCCACTCAGGCTACACTTTTCCAAGCCAAACCCGTCTTTCCTCGGCTTCCCTTTCCAACACCCCTCGTCTCCTGGACGAGGGTAAGAGCCGTTTACCTCGCAGCGTGGGCACGAAAGCAAAAAAAGAGAACGAAGATGGTCAAAGCCCCACCACGCGGCATCCCTGGCCGTCCCATTTTGGATTTCAAGCATCCTTAGACACCAAGAAAAAAAAAAAAAAAAAAAAAAACCCACGGTGGGAACACTGGCTGCACCCCAGAGTAAGGCTAGAAATGGAACTGGAAATTTGTTTCGCCAGGCTGCCCCTCGCCGCCTCCCCGCGCCCCGGGTAACGCGTGGCACTTCGGAAGCGTGACAAGGGTGCACCTGCTCCCACTCAGCCCTCACGTCCGTGGTAAAGACCCTGAGTGCAGCAAGGGGAGATGGTTAGTACAAACATTGATCAGTGGTCTCCAGGACAGAGGGGGCAGCTATTTCTCAGGCGAGATGCCCTACGGCCCCCACTAGCACAGCGCCATGACCCTGACGAGCAAACCCCAGGCCTCGGGTGAGCGTGGCCGCACATCCTCCCTCGGCCTCTGAGCTGGGCTTCTGGACGGTAGTGGGAGCTCCGCGCGCTTCCGGGGACTGGAGGATGCGTAGAGAGGAAAAGAGAGTGATGAAGAAAAGCTGGCGCTTTCCCCTCGAGGCCACCCCTGAGCCTGCCAAGGGGGCAACCACGGCCAGTCTTCCTGAAGCGGGTCCCTGAGGGCAGCAAGGGCACCCGCGCCTTGCCGTGGGGCGCATGATAGGTCTGGGGGACACGCTGCACCAAAGGCGGGTGTTCAGGCCGCCCAGCGACAGACAGCTGTTAAACAGGAAAAGCCAAAACATCTGGGCACGTTCTTGTCTTGATTCAGATAACCCCCACCTTCAAGAGTCCAGAAGCTGTTGGATGAGAAGGCAGAAAAACGGGGTGTTCTCTATCCTTAAGGAGCCTTAAAACGAAAGGCGAATCCCCCCCTTTTCTCTGGCTAGGGCAGAGGACGTGGCCTCCATCCCCAGAAAGGGAGCTCAACAGCTTCGAAGGAGTTGGGGCTGCAGGGGGGCCGCTGCAAGAAGGGAAAGGGAAGGCGGCCTCTGCCCTCTGGAGTGGGGGGAGGATGTTTGCCGGCTCAGGGCTGGGAGTGGAGGATCGCTGAGCTGTACACTATTATGTGCAGTAATTTATTATTGTCTTCAATGGCCAATATTGTTCCTGTCTTAACCTGGCCAGAAGGCAGCGGGTCTGGGTCGGCTGGCCGCGAACAGCCTGCAAAATGGCAAAGAAAGGTAGGCAAGGCGCGCGAGACCGGGAAAACTCCGCCCCAGCGCGAAGAGCAACCAGCAAGCTAGTCGCCGACCTGCCCCCTGCGCCGCGACCCCGGCATCCCAGTCCAGCAGAGGGGCGGAGGAGGGGCCGCGGGACGGAGGAGCCACGGGTCCCCCTGCTCTCCCACTGCGCCCAGGCCCCCGCGCCCAGGGAGCTGCCTTGCGCCAGCACCGAGGCGTAGCCCGCGCCCCAGCCCAGAGCTGGGGTGGGGAGAGGCGCCCCCGACCCCTGAGACCAAAACGCTGGGTGCTCCTCACATCCTCGATCCTCTACGGCCAGCCTCCGGCTTCCAGCCCCGACTCACCCTCCGAAAGGGTCGGACGGTTGCAAAGTAACCCCCACCCCCGGCCCCGAGCTCCTTCAATCCCCGCCAGAGAGCACCTCGGACCCCTCGAACCCACAGAAGCATCTTCCCCACGGCCTCAGTCTCCCCCAGCGCCTCACAACTCCAGCCCTCCCGGTCCGCGCCGGATCAGCAAAACAAGTCCCCTTTTCTCCCGACCCCAGCTCCCACAGGCCCCCCACTTAAGAGCGGGAGCAGACCCCGGGTCCCCAATCCTCGCTGGCCAGTTCCTGCTTCCACCATCCCCGATAACCAGCCTCCCTAAATACAACCAGCGCCAGTGGTGCAAATCCTCTCCTCCCAGGACGCCCGGCCCCCCTCCACACCCCCCCCGGGGTTCCTAGGACTGGCGCCCAAGCTCCGCACCCCGGCGACAACTCCGCAGACCCCGCGCGCACGGGCCAGGGCCGCGTCCTCTGGCGGCCGGCACTCACCCGGGAAGCACACGACATAATGGAGCACAGAACTGGTGATTTTCAGGAACAAAATCCACCAACACGGTTCCAGTAACCTCCGCATGTCCGAAAACGCACATCGAAAAGAGGAAAGCAAGGGGTAAACTTGTTGAATAAGTTCTTGCTTCCGTGCGAGCCTCCGCTAAGCCTAGGCGCTTTCCCGGCTCACCCGCTCCACAGCCCCCCACGCTCGGCGGCGAGTCCCCCAGGACCCCGAGAAGCCGCCGAGCGCCCCCCGGAAAATCTCAAAAAAGTGACTGAGAATGCAAAGCCACGCTGGGGACGATCCTCTGGGCGGCGAAGCGCTGCTTTCCGCTCGCGCTGAAGCCAGGCGAGCAGGCAGGGCGAGAGGTCGGCGGCCGGCGGCGGTGCCCGGCTCGGGGTGGGCAGGGAGCGCGGGCGGCGGCGGCGGCGGCGGGCGGCCGAGGATCCCCAACTTGAGTCTGCGGCGCGGCGCAGCCGGAAAGCCGGCCGGCGAGCGGCGGCGGCGGCGGCGGGGCTGAGCGCAGCGCCCCGCGGCGTCTCCGGGCTTCAGGCAGGCAGCTCCTTCCAGGGCCCGGGGAAGGAAGGAGGCATGTTTGTGAGCGGGGAAGGGGCGGGAAGAGGCGGGGGCGGCGAAGAGCCCCCCAGAATAGAAACGGCCGGAGGAAACGGAGGAAAACACAAAGGCTCTCAGAGGGGCGCTGGGGCGAGGGCGCCTTCAGTCCATGCTCCTGAAAGTTGTGGCTCCGGCGCAGGCTGGGGAGGAACCGGGAGCGCGGGGCTGGAAACTGGCCATGCCTCCATACAGGAAGTAACATGTGAGCATGGATCCTGGCAGAGACTTTAAAGCCGGCGAGCGAGCGAGCGAGCGAACAGGGGGCGCGCGGCGGCGGGGGCGCGCGGCGGCGGGGGTGCGCAGCCTGGGGGGCCGACGGCGGGGACGCGCGTTCCGCGCTCTTAAAGCGGCCGCGCTTCGTTCCCGCCTCCAGCTCAGCTCTTCAGGCGCGGCCGGGGATTGCGGGCTCTACTGGGGCGGTCGGGAGGCCAGGGATGACTCTGGCCAGATCTTGGAGAACGGGGAGGGCGGCTGCCTCCTAAGGCCTCGTGCCTTCGCCAGACTCCCGTTGTGTGAGCTCCTTTTAAAGACACGGCGCCCAGCGCGGGTTTGGCGAGATCCCCGGTCCGCGTAGCTCTGAATCCGGGACTCAAGGGGGCCCCAGGTCCGAGTTCGGGGACAGGAGCGGGCGGCCAGCTGCCCTTTTAGGGAGAGGGGTTTCCGGTTGGGTTTCACTGCCAGGGCAGTGCCGCAGCGGGGCGCACCGCTCGCGCCCCCAGCCCAGCGCGGCCCCCGCCGGCAAACAAAGCCGAGCGGCCTTTGCACTCGGGTTGCGTGGATATCTAATTCCCCCCTTTTCGCGCCTCCATTGGCTGAGCCCACGACTGGGGAGAGGAGGGAGAGGAATGATATCGACCCCGGGCTTGCAAAATCCAGCTTTTCCACGTCCCACGCTCTCTTTCCCGGAGATACAGAGGGTCGGTGGCGGAGTTTCTGCCAACTCGCGGCTTCTCGGGAAAAAGAGGTTGCGCCCCGGCCTGGTCTCCGGGACAGTGCGGGAAGCGAGCCTCGTACCCGCAGCCGGACGAAGGCAGCGCCGCGGGGCAGCACTGATTTCCTGGCAGCTACCCCGGGAGCCGCCGCTGCTTTAGCAATCGGGAGAGGCTTCCGGGGGAAATGGGAGGACTAGGCTTATCTATAATGAGTTTTGTCCCTTGGCTCACGGTGAGAAGATCTTTATCCTTTAGATTTCTAAGCGCCCTATTTTTCCCTCTCAGCGCTCGTTCTAGAAGTGGGGGAGGCAGGCTTTTGATTAAATGTGTAATTGAGCCAAGGTAATTAGCTATTTGTAATTTTTGCCTAATTTTTCTGCCTCTACTTAAAAGCGATCTTGACGTGTTTTTATAGTGTCCCTGCTGTTTCATCCCACCGCCGCTCGGTCCACACCCACCCGAACATCCCATCCGGATGCTAGGTTTTCAAATAATATACAGATGTTCGGAGATCCTCCCCAAGATGTGATTAGGGAAGCAGTTTCACACCCACGCTTCCAAAGAAAGCCCTTTGAAAAGTTACTTTTGGGATGACAAACTAATAAAAGCCAGGAAGTTCCCTGGGAGGGCCTGAGATCTATCTTTAGCAGAACGGGGTGAACACCCTCCCCAGGGTGGGGGACGAGGGGAGTTTGTTTGCTTTGGAATTTGGTCCTTCCTGGCTTTGTTGGAGTTGTGACTCTAACGAGAATGCATATGAGGACCAGTTTCCTTGAAAGGATTGTGTTCAAGGGATGTTCATGGTCAGTGGGAGCTGGAGACAGGACTGAGTGACCCCAGCACACCAGTCTTCTTGGAGGCTGCATGATGAAGTGGAGAAAACCAGCAGAGCTTGAATAAGACCTGGGGCTGCATCCTCAGGTGAGTTCTCCTGTGTAAAATGGACGTAGAAAAAGGGCCTCATGTAGAATGCGTAGTTTACCAGGCACTGTGATGAATACTTTCTTTGAACTTGTGCTTCAACAAATGTATGGAGTACCTCCTGTGCGGGCCATACTGGGAAGGCAACAAAACACAACAGCCTGTTTACCTCGACATGTGTGGAAAATCAAAGAAAGGATGCTTTGAGAAGACACTGAAATGTAGAATGGATGGGCTGGAGATGTGGCTCAGTGGTAGAGTGCTTGCCTTGTGTACACAAGGCCCTGGGTTCAATCCCCAGCATCACCAAAAAAAAAAAAAAAAATGTAGAATGGAAAGAAAGGGTTGAGACTCCCAGAAAATGTCATGTGGGTTTGGAAAGTGAAGTACTACCACCCTAGTAGAGCAGGGGATCCGTGCTAAAATTTCACATCACATTAGGTCTGGGCTGGCAGCTGTCCTGGGATCCCAGGCTGAAGTTTACCTCAAACTGCTCTTGGAAACAGAACACAAGCCAAGAGTTGTACAGACTTACTGCATAGATGTGTTTTCATTCATTCTACAACCGATTACAGAGCACACACACCAGACACCATTGCGAGCACTGGTGGCACAACAATGACTTCGCAGCAGCCCTGCCATGCTCCCTCCTGGTGAATACAGCACAAATACACACACAGACACACACACACACAGTGTGAGGCTGCAGAATCCAGTGAGCAGAGCTGGTGGGAAGGGTCCTAGGCATATGAGAGGAGAAAGGGACTTGCTATGTGATGGGAGCATGAGAAGGCAGGAAATGCTATTGGTAGCAGATTACCCCAAATTTAGGAGCTTGACACAGTACCCACTTATCTCACAGTTCTAAAGGTCAAAAGTTCAGACAACATAGCTGAGCCCTCTGCCCGGGGTCTCCTGGATGAAAGCAAAATGCAGGCTAGGCTTTCTCCTCCAAAGCTGGGGGTCCTCTTCCAAGCTCAGTCAGGGTACAGGCAGAATTCGGTTCCCTGTGGTTGCTCTCAGAGGTCTAAGTCTAATGGCAGTTCACAACATGAAGCTAGTTCTTCAAAGCCAGCCTGAGAACACCCTGTGACTAGCTTTGCAGGAATCTTGAGAATGACTGTCCCATGGCTTTAGAGATACTCACCTAATCGAGAGTGACCTTGCAGCCACGTTCCCAGGTCTGACCCACTCCAGCAAGAGGGGATTATGTAATGGGAAGGTGTCTTGGTGACCATATTAGAATTTTGCTGTCAGTGTCAATAACCTGTTTGGACTTAAGATGCTCCTAAACTTATAGTGTAGTTATGGCTTGGTCAACCCATTGTAAACTGAAAATATCATAAAATAAAGGGCCAGTGAGATGGTTCAGTGGCATAAGCGCCTGCCTGGCAAACGCGAGGGCCCGAGTTCGACTCCCGGAACCCACATACAAAAAAAGGGCCGGTGATATTGCTCAGCAGCACGGGCACCTGCTGGCGCACAAGGTCCTGAGGTCGACCCCCGGTACCCACAAAAAATAAAATAAAATAAAAAGGATTTAATACACCTAACCTAGTGAACACCCTGGCTTCTCAAGACACTATAGAGCAGGCAAATCTTTTAGAGACGAGTGCCTAAACTGCAACCCAAAACCCCCTTATTTATCACAAAGTGCCAACACCTTAATTAAACCTCAGTACTGAGGTTTAAGTTCAGAAAAAAACAACTCATGCATTAACATCTTTTGTCTTAAAAAACAATGCACATGCCATAGGTTCACCAACACGTTATAGAGTATTGTTTCCCTCACGATCGCATGGCTAAGAACTGCCACTGCCCGGCATCTGAGAGAGTATCATACTATATATGGTGAGCCCAGGTGAAAGATCACAATTCATAGTTTAAATTCCAAGTATGGTTTTAATGGAACGGGGATTGTTATACCACCATCATAGAGTTGAAAAACTGTAGCCTTCCCTATAGATGATGTTTAAAGGCAATAGCTCTCAAGCCAGCTTAGTGGGGTTCTGCTGTCACTTGTATATGCATGGCCATAGGCAACTTAGCCATGTTGTGGCTCAGTTTTCTTATTTGTAAAATGGGAAAATAACTGCATCTACTTCTACACTGAGAGGATTAGCAGGATTAGTACATAAAGTACTTAGAGCATTGCCAGGCCCCTAATAAGCATTTAATAAATGTAAGCTATTATTGTTATCTGTTTGCCCAGCAATGCGATAGAGTGAACATCTGTTATTTTCTAGCTGCTCAGCTTCCATTTCTTCTAGTAACAGCACCCCAGTTTTTCCTTCACGCACATGTCTACAGATGCTCTTGGTGAATTTAACCCTTTATTTCTCTACCCTTACCCTCCCTTGCTCCACCTTACCAGCTCAGCATGGACATGTGCCCAGCCCTGACTCTGGGGAACATTTCATCCCCTTGCCTGCCGGCCAGGTTTTCAGTTGAGACTATGAGAGCCCAACTTCCTCTGGGTCTTGCCAGACTGGATAAACTGGATGAACCCAGGGAAGGCCCCAGCTGGGATGAAACTGCCTACGGAAGGAGCCGACACAGGCAAGCACAGTAGAGAGGTGGGAGCCAACAAACCCCTGATATCTTCATTTGAGTCCTTGGGTTAAGTTATAAGAGCAGACCAGACTGCTCAATTGCTTGAGCTGATAAATTCCTCTTATTGCTTAAGCTTCTTTGAGTTGGAAACCAAAAACCTGACATCTGGAACCAAGGACAAGAGATAAGTAAAATAGCCACATTTTACAAAGAAGGAAGCAAGAGCTACCAGAATTAAGTAATTTAGTTGAGGTGATTCAGACTGTAAAAAATAGAACACTAAAAATCTACTGTATCAATCAGCTGTTGTGCAAATCGCTCCAAAATTTAGTAGCTAGAAGAAAATATCCATTTTGTTCTTGATGCTATAAACCAGCAATTTGGGCTGGACCCAGCTGGGCAGTTCTGCTGGCCTTATCTGAGGTCACTCATACTGTTATAGGAATGATATCAGGACCTCCAAATGATATAAGGAAATATAACTCCAAACCTGTTAGATCTCTGATACGCCAAGTTCGTGTTCCCCAAAATTGAAGAATGAACTCTAAGGAATAATGGAGGTTAAGAGTAGAAAATATTTATTGAGGGAAAGACAGCTGCTGTCTGAGGGACAAGAGGGGACCCAGAAAGTGGGTTGCCCATGAGCCCAGTTCTCAAAGGAAGTTTTATAGAGCAAAATCACAAAGTGCTTACAAAATCACGAGGTGGGTACAAGGTGGAACAAAGCTATGGGCAACCAGTAAGATTACAGATACAGTCCCTTAGGTAATATTGACCCAATGGGAAAGCAAGTCATGTAGCAAGTGTGCATGGAAAGAACAAGGACATTTCCTGGAAGGGATGGGTCAGGAGGTCTTGGTTCCCCCACCCAGGTGGGAAGCCTGTTTAGAATATCGATCATTATTGTTTATCCCCCGGGAGATATGTAGGTATAGTCATTCCATCTTTATCCTGAGGCCTGGCCTTCAACAAATGCGCCTCCACCCACGGTTGTAATGCATTCTTATCTTCAACAGTGACTCCCTGGAGGGCCTAGACCGTCTGACTGCCTATATTTCTACCTAATTTAGCTATCTATAATAATACATCTGTGGTAGCAGCATGCAGAGATGGACTAAGATGGTTTCACATGCTTAGCAAGTGAGCCGGGCCACAGTCTTCATCCATGTGCCTTTGTAACAACCTCAGATGTATTTTTTTTAAAAAGTCTCACAAGCCGGGTGTGGTGGTGTGTGCCTATAATCCCAGCACTAGGGAGGCTAAGGCAGGAGGATCACCACAGTTCGAGGCCCGCCTGGACTACACAGCAAGACCCTGTCCCAAAAAACAAACAAACAAACAAACAGAAAAACCCAACCAAAAAATGTCTCATGATTGTAGGAGAATGAGGGTGAAAGCTAAAAAGCATCTTTAGACCTTGACTTGGCAGTTGTATGATGTCACTTCTGCTTTGTATTTTGTTGGTTAAATCAAGCCACACAGCCAGGCAGATTGGATAGGAGATAAAAACAGACTCCAGTTCTTGATGGGAGGGAAAAGTGGAGTCAAAGGAGCATGAATATAAACAAAGGCCAAATTGTTGTGACCTCCTTTGCAAACAATCAACTTCCTCTGCTATTAAAACTAATTGGTGCCTGTTAGTGGTTGGATTGTTGAAGATGCTTTGAAAAAAAGTATGTTGTAGTCCCTTAGAATGTGACCTTACTTGCGAATAGCATCTTTACAAAGGTGATCAAGTTAAAGCAAGGTTATTAAGATTGGCATTAATCCAGTATGACTGATGGCCTTATGAACAGGGTACCCTTGGACACAGAGCAGATAAGCACACAGGAAGACAGTGTGAAGCACAGGAAGAAGACAGCTGTGGAGTGATGTATCTACAACCCAAGAACTGCTGGCAAACCCCAGAAGCTAAGAAAAGGCAAAGAAGGGGTGCGATCACACACTCCTGTAATCGCAGCAGTCTGGGAGACTGAGGCAAGAAGACAGCAAGTTCAAGACTAGCCTGGAAAGTTAGTGACTTAAAGAAAACCCGTCTCAAAATACAAAATAAAGGGGCCGGTGAGATGGCTCAGCGGCATAAGCGCCTGCCTTGCAAGCGCGAGGGCCCGAGTTCGACTCCCGGATCCCACATACGAAAAAGGGGCCGGTGATATCGCTCAGAGGCACGGGCGCCTGCTGGTGCGCGAGGTCCTGAGGTCGACCCCCCGGTACCCACAAAAAAAAAAAAAAAAAAAATACAAAATAAAAAGGACTGGGGAAGAGTAGCTCAGTGCAAAAGCCCTGGGCTCAATTCCCAGTAATGAAAGGAAAAGAGAGAAAGGCAAAGAATTCTTCCACAAGCTTTAGTGGAAGCTGCATAGCCCTGCACACACCTTGATTTTGGACTCCAAGACTTCAGCGTTGTGAGACAGTAAATTTCTGTTTAAGCCATCCAATTTATGATGCTTTGTTACAGCAGCCCTAGAAAACTGATACAGAGCCCATTAACCTTTTCCCCTACATAATTTTCATGTTTTCAGCTACACAAGAAAATGCTTACAAAACCAAAAAAAAGCCCAGACTAGGCATCCTGACTAAATTTTGGGGGAAAGTTTATTTTAGCATAAAAGAAATTAAGATTTAACAAATCATGTTTATTCTGGAAAAAAATGTAACAAAAGAAAACCTCAAAGTCTTATAATAATAATATTTGTTACCACATAAAACCCTATCCAGGGCCTGAAAGATGATGAACTAGTAGTGGTGCTAATTAATACACCTTTTTTTTTTTTTTTTTTTTTTGTGGGTACCGGGGGGTAGACCTCAGGACCTCGCGCGCCAGCAGGCGCCCGTGCCGCTGAGCGATATCACCGGCCCCTTTTTCGTATGTGGGATCCGGGAGTCGAACTCGGGCCCTCGCGCTTGCCGGGCAGGCGCTTAAGCCGCTGAGCCATCTCACCGGCCCTACACCATTTTAAAAGTAGGATAAAGTAGAGCAATTTTGACTGATGAAGCTCTTTTGCTTACCAGTACCGAAAGTGCAAATGAACCAAATAGAATAAGGGAAGGAAGTTACTGATTCATATTATGTTGGGAAGTTTGAGGGTTCAGGTAAGACTAGATTCAGGGGCTCCAATAATGGCTCTGCTTGCCTTAGCTTGGCTTCCTTCTCTGGTTCCTGGTTTCTGCTGTTCCTGAAAAGAGTGTCACTTTCTCAGTGTCTATATTGATTCACCAAAATGTATTCCGATTGGTCTTTCTTGGGTCCTATACCCCTGCCTGGACTCAACCAACCTGGTGGTGGAAGCAAGATTTGCTCCTTGTTTTCAGCACTGGAGAAGGACAAGGCATGGGAGGATAGGAAGGAAAAACATAGCTACGATATTATTTAACCCTTGACATCAGTCCTCCGAAGTGAGGATTATCATCCTAGTGTTAAAGAAGTGAACCTGAAAAAGGTTCCAGGTAGGTCATTTGAAGTGAAGCTACAGGAGTGACGCTGTCCTTGGGTACACCAGGTTCAGAAATAAGCCCCAAAACCTCATTACTAGACATCAGTGCTAAAGTCCAATTCATAATAACACGACTTGCAAGCATAGCCCTGGAGTAGTCAGAGTGAGAACAATTTATGAAGAAGAAACTTCATCACAGTATTTCTGACTAAAATATTTCCAATGATTGGGGACCCTTTAAATAAGTTATCATGCAGCCCTTTAGTGGAATATCATTCTGCCATTCACAATAATTTTAAAATTGAACATGATAAAACCTAAAACAGTTTTTCATACACCGATAACAATGCTTTCCACAATTCAAGAAAATAAGAGGACTTCAAATAAACATGAATAGTGTGAAAACAATGGATTTAGGTTTTCTGTTTAAGATTTTTTTATGTTACTGAAGAAAAGGCATCTCCCAATATTTTTTTTTTTTTTCTGAAATGGGTGATTTTCCCATATATAATTTCTCTGCAACCTAACCCCTCTGAAATGCAAGCAAATCAAAAAGGGGGATGGATTCTATTGTAGTCAGGGTTTGAAAGGGAATAGATTTAATACAGGACACATAATTTATAGGGTTATTTTATAATATTTACCCAAAAAGTCAAATGCAGAGGAGCGCAAGAGATCTGTCCACACACTAGAAACCCAAAGAATCCAACCGAGGGCCTGGATCCCACAGTAATGTCCTGCACGAGTCCAGCTGAAGACCTAAAGCCCAGAGCAGTGTCCTCCATGAGTCCAGCTGGAGCCCAGAGCCCACAACGTCTAATTCAAGTCTGCATCAAGGAACTGCACTGGGAAGGCCCAAAGCTCAGTGGTGGAAGCTAGGAAGTCTTCACCAGTGGGATGGATGGAGGATCTGTGCCGGCAGCTGAGGGATCTGCATTGGAGCCAGGAAGCGACACTCAATGTAAGCACCAGAGCTCCCTCGAAGAGAACAGCAGCCATCCTCAGTAACAGTGAGGACCTGAGCTCCTCTGACAATAAGAACAGGTGACTTCATATCAGGAAAACCAGCGACAAGCTTCTCCAGGAGAATCAACAGCTCACCATCTTCCCCTCCAGTTCTGCTTTTATGATGTTGGCAACAATCCTCAGATGGGCCTTCCACACCCAGAACCACACTGATTCAGGTCAGATGGGTGTTCCAAGTTGACCATGAGTTAATCCACCACAGATTCACATGCAAAATATTCATTGATAATACTACGTACTGTTAAATATGCAGTAAAATGAGTATAAATTTGCTTCCAATGGAAGATGAAATGATATAAACATTTTGAAAAATGGTCAGTGTATCTTTTTTCATCACTCTAAAATACCTATGGTTGGCTATTGATAAAGAAAAGAAGTTTCATGGCTCATGGTTTGGAGATGTAGGGTCTAAAGTTTTCATCTGTTTAAGGCCTCCTCAAAGGCAGAGTACCAAGGCAGAGACAGTGACTCGTGTGTGTGTGTGTGTGTATGTGTCTGCGAGCACGCTCAGGCACACACACACATATCTGCCTTTTCTACAACCACCAGGATTTAAGCCGAGGGTCTGTACTCTAATGATCTAACCACCTCCCAAAGAGCCCACTTCCAAATATCCTAGTCAGTATAAGTTCCCACGCTCTTAATGCCCCATTTCAGCATAAATTCAGAGAAATAAATCATATTCAAACTCTAGCAGTCAGCTTGGATAAAATGCCTTAAAAATCTTCATATCATTTGATCCAGAAATTAAACTTTTAGTAGTCTCTTAAAACAGTGATAATCAAAAATGGAAAGTTCTCAAGAATATTTGTATAGGTGTTCCCTGTAATAATATTTACAACAGTAAACTATAAATACACAATATGTTTTTAAGAACTTACTAACAATAACTAAGTTGTTGCATAGCCATTAAAATAATATTTTTAAAGAGAGGAAATACTTGACTCTGGAAGGTAAAAATTAGGACATAAATTTAAATACAGAGTTTCAGCTCAACTTCATTAAAAAATCTACATGCATATTTAAATGACTGGAAGCAAGTACACTAAAATGTACACAATGATTATCTCAGGATGGTAAAATTGCTGGTGATTTTTATTTAAATTTCTTAGACTTTTAAACTTTCCTACAATGAAATTTTTAAACCAGAAACATTGAAAAGTTTTAGTCTTTTTGCTGAAGTGCCATGAAATTGGTGTGAACAGAGAAAGTCAAATAACAGCATCTTCAACTTTACAATAAACCCACTTAATTCTTATTCTGATGTGAAAATACAAGGTTCATTGCTCACCCAGCACTTGTTACAGAATTCTCAAAAACCCTAGAAATATATTCTTTTCAGCATATTAAATAGGAACATGTTATGAAAGGTTCATTTTATAAGATCAAGTTGTTTTAAGAAAAATTATCTAAAACATTTTGTATTGTACTTACCACAAACCACCATATACAAGTAGGCTTAATTGAAACATATCAAATACGAAGAGTAGTATGACAACTTATCCTTAACCGTAATCAGTCTTTTCTTATTAACCTCTAATAGTCATCTACAAATGTTACTTATAATGCTTTATAAAGAATACTCATTGCTTGTATGACTCATAGAATTTTATTAAGCTGCTATGGCAGACATTACTGTCCAAGCAATACCTTTTGCCCTTTTTTCCTTGCTAAGAGAACTCTGATTTAGTTTGTAGTGCTAATGGACTCAGTCCCAGTCTTGCTCACTTTGTATGATAATTTGATTCCCATCCTCCTTTGCAACTAGGGATATTCACATGATCCAATTTGGACCAATAAGACTGAAGCAGAAGCTGAAGAGATATAGACAGAGTATTTTGGGGAAGCTTACTTCCTTTTTTTTTTTTTTTTTTTGTGGGTACCAGGGGTCAACCTCAGGACCTCACGCGCCAGCAGGTGCCCGTGACACTGAGTGATATCACCGGCCCCTTTTTTCGTATGTGGGTTCCGGGAGTTGAACTCGGGCCCTCGTGCTTGCCAGGCAGGTGCGTACGCCGCTGAGCCATCTCACCGGCCCTGGGGAAGCTTACTTTCAAAGAGAATACCAGATATCTGCCTCCTGAGGGATGACTACACCACCAGCTACAAAGTAATCTTCTAAAAACGTGAATGTGATCTGTGAACCTAATCAAGCCTCTGGATTCAACTATCATAAGAAACCCAGACCAAGGAAAACCACAGGAAAGCCTTATTTCTTCAACAGATACATTGCAGAAGAAGAAGAAAAAAGGTATAATCTATAGATTTTAAAATGACTCAGGAGCTGAGTGTGGTGGCACACACCTGTAATCCCAGCACTCGGGAGGCTGAGACAGGAGGATTGCCATGAATTTGAGGCCAGCCTGGGCTACATAAGCAAGTTCAAGACCAGCCTGCACTACATAGTGAGGCACTGTCTCAAAAAAATAAACAAAAAAGACTCAGGAGCCATATCAATCATTAGCAGGGGATCTGGATTCAAACTACTGTATTTGCTTTTAAGATGATGACATTGGTAAGAATATCAGATATTTGATGATATTAAATTTTGTGTTTATGTCTCAATAATCTTTTGTGTTAGAGATCTGTATTAACACTGAAAATAAAGTAATACAGATGTCTGGGGCTTACTTCAGAACATCTCTGGAGAGGGAGAAGTACGCAAGGATATAAATTAAACAAACTTGGCCATTAGTTGATTATTGTTGAAGCTATATGCTGGGTACCTGGAGTTCACTGCATTTATTTATCTACTCTGGTATACATTTGAAATTTCCCATAATAATATGTTTTAAAGGTACATGTGAGGGATAGATTTAGCTGATTCTTTCCTTTCTCCCCTTTTTCCCTCAGTTGGAAGCAGATGTGGTAGTGGAGCTGAAGCAGCTTTCTTGCTAACATGAGGTTTAAAAGCATGACAGTGAAGATGGCAGGACAGAAATACAGAACATATCCTGGGTCTCTGATGATACTCATGAGCTTCAGACTTCGTGTATAGAAACACATTCTCATTCGTTTAAACTACTGTTGGAAGAGTTGTCACTTTTTGCTGAAATCATCCCTGATACAATGGCTATGCAAAAAATCTGACTTTTTCAAAACTGAGGTATCAATTTTCTTTTCCACTATGATATGCCACATACAAATTTAACATTAAAAATTATATATGTTTGGTATGAAGAGCTTATTGTTATACAGAATAATTTAGACATACAAAATATGTCAAATATTGCTTAGTTTTAAACGATTAAGGCAG
This sequence comes from Erethizon dorsatum, assembly GCA_028451465.1. NCBI lineage: Eukaryota > Metazoa > Chordata > Mammalia > Rodentia > Erethizontidae > Erethizon > Erethizon dorsatum. The sequence continues at coordinate 92,360,306 of CM051825.1, read as the reverse complement.
TGGTATAAATTCTGATATGGAAAGATAACCAATATTATATTGCCTAATATGGTAGCCAAAAACCATATGTAGCTATTTAAATTAATAAAACTAAAATTAAAAATTCTATTTTTAGTAGCACCTAGCCACCTACCACAAGTAGCCTTCCAGTAGCCTTCAATGATAAGTCACAGCTATATTGGAGAGTATAGATTAGAACACTTACATCATTGCAGAAAGCTCTATTAGCATTAGTCCAAGAAATATTTCACAGAATTGCAATATAATTCAGTTGATCAAGAATAACCTTTTCAGCAAATGGAACTGGAGCAACTCGACATCTATAGTTTACAAAAAAAAAATACACATATATATATATATATATATATATATATATATATATATATATAATTTAAAAATGAATGTCTACCTTACATTACAGTGTATACAAAAATTAGCTAAGATAGATTATGGACTTAAGTGTCAAATATAAAACCATGAAATTTTGGAGGAAAAAATGAGAAAATCTTCAGGATCTAGAGTTCAGCAAAGAGTACTTAGAACTGACACCATGTACATAATTGGAAAAGGTAAAAACTAGGGCTTAGGTTGTGGTTCATTGGTAGAGCACTTGCCTAGCACATACAGGGCCCTGAGTTCTATCCCCAGTACCACAAAAGGGAGGTGGTTAAATTTATACCTCATCAAAATTAAAAATATTTGCTTTGTGAAAGCTTGTGTGAAAAAGTTGAAAAGACAAGGCAGAGGGTGGGAGAAAATATTCACAAACCAGATAATCTGATGAAGGACTAGTTATCCAAAGTATTCAGACTCTGCAAAACTCAACAGTAGAAGACAAATGGGGGGTGGGGGTGGAATAATTAAAAAATGGGCAAAAGACATGAAAAGACATTTCCTTGAATAGAATATACAGATGACACACATAACTTTTCTGTACCTTGACTTTATTACCGTCAATATCCTGGTTGTGATAATCATGTCATAGTTTTGCAAGATGTTTCCATTGGGGAAAAGATACCTGGGATCTCTAGTGTTAGTTTGTTTCTTTCCTTTTTCTTTTCCAATACAATCATATTGAGATATAAGTCACATAACATAAAATTTAAATTCAAAAATGCACAGTTTATTGGCTTTTTGTTCACAAAGTTATGCAGCCATCACCTATTTAATTACTGAAGGTTCTCATCACCCCTCAGAAGGATCCCCATACCTGCTAAGCCTTCACTCCCCATTTCCCTCTCCCGGGGTCCTGAAATTCCCAATCCCTGGTCCCTTCTGTCTTATGGATTTGCTAGTTCTGGATATTTTATATAAATTAAGTCATAAGATATATGACCTTTGTAACTTTGTTGATTGCACGTACTATATGTGCAGTCTAAAAAATATAAAGCCATTTCAATTTTAGGAACCATTTATCTTGGTATTAGTCTAGGAATGTTTATTAGAGTAAGTACCATAACCTCTGCAGTAATTTAATTTTGTCATTTTTTTACTATTTATGAAATAAGAGAGATCTTACACCTCTCTTCTGTGTAGCCTTCCCTCATAGCGTTCAGAAGTTATTGTATTTTGTGGCTGGTGAGATGGCTCAGCGGCGTAAGTGCCTGCCTGGCAAGTGCGAGGGCCTGAGTTCGACTCCTGGAACCCACATACAAAAAAAGGGCCGGTGATATCGCTCAGCGGCACAGGCATCTGCTGGCGCGTGAGGTCCTGAGGTCGACCCCCGGTAACCACAAAAAAAAAAAGGTTATTGTATTTTATTATGAATTCTCACATGACTTTCTCGGACCAATAGTTGTAAATGACAGAACTAACTCACGGACTTAAACACAAAATGAGACTTTAAAATCCTTAACAAAATATTGACAAATTGAGCCCTGCAATATATAATAAAAATAATACACCATAATCAAGTGTAGCTTACTGTAGGATTATAAGGCTGGTTCAATATTTGAACATCAGTCAATATATTCCATTATATCAACAGACTAAAGAAAACTATGTGATCATATCAATAAAAGCAGAAAAAAGCCCATGACAACATTGAATATTCATGATGAAAAGTCTCAGCAAACTAGGAATAGAAGGGAAGTTCCTTAATATGATAAAGGGTATCTATTTAAAAAATGATCTCATACTTACCGATAAAAGATTGAATTCTTTGCTTCCAAAACTAACAACAAGGACAAGGGCATCCACTCTTACAACACTTATTCAGCATTGTTCTGGAAGTCCTGGCCAGGACACCAAGACTAGCAAAAAAGATGTACATACCAGAGAGCAAGAGTACAGCTGCTCCTGTTTGCAGATGATGTGGCTGTCCACACAGAAAATCCCAAGGAATATGTATAAAATTATGTCATGTTTGGCAAGGACCTAGGACACAAGGTCAAACTACACAGATCACTTTCATGTCCATATATGAGCAGCAAACGATTGGAAATTGAAATTCAAAGAACTCATTTATAATACTCCCCTCCATTAAACGTTTTGTTATAAATGTAGCAACACACGTGCAGGAACAGCATACTGAAAACTACAAATTACTGATGAACATAATCAAGTAAAAGCTAAATAAATAATAACTATACCATGTTCATAGATTGGACAATCCATTGCAATTCAGATATCAATTTTCAGTAAATCTATATATTTATACATTTCCAACCAATATTCCAGAAGAATCTTTTGTAGATATAGACAGGCTTACTCCACATTTATATGGAAAAATAAAGGAATTAGAATAACCCAGCAATTATGAGAAAGATGAAAAAAATCGCAAGCCTCTCATTACTCAATTTTAAGAATTAATTTGAGGTTACATTAATCCAATCACTGTGGTATTGGTGGAAGTACAGACACACAGGACAGTGTAAAAGAATAGAAAACGTAGAAATAGGCCCACATAAACATGGCCAGCTGATTTTTACAAAGAAACAAATGAGTTTAGGTACAGTAAGTATAGTTTTTTTCAATCAAAAAATTATGGAATGATTGACATCCATGTACAAAAGCAATGCTTAGCCTATAACCTCATATCTTATGCAAAGTTAACTCAAAACAGAACATAAATTTAATTATAAAACATAAAACATTTAGAAGCCATATGAGCAAAATATGTACTTGAGTTAGCAAAGGGTTCTTCAATAAGATGCCAACATAAAAGAAAAGAATTGATAAATATGATTTTATGAAAGTAAAAAAGCTTTCTCTGCCAAAAAAAAAAAGTTGAAAGACCAACTATGGATTTAAAGAAAATGTTTGAGGGGCCGGTGAGATGGCTCAGCGGCTTAAGCGCCTGCCCGGCAAGCGCAAGGGCCCGAGTTCGACTCCCGGATCCCACATACGAAAAAGGGGCCGGTGATATCGCTCAGAGGCACGGGCGCCTGCTGGTGCGCGAGGTCCTGAGGTCGACCCCCCGGTACCCACAAAAAAAAAAAAAAAAAAAGAAAATGTTTGAAAATCACATATCTAATAAAGGATTTGTAGCTCTCTCAAAACACAACAGTAAAAAAACAAGAGTGGGCAAAATATATGAACAGGCCCTGCACCAAGGAGGTTAAATGGGTGATGAGCCCATGAAAACTTTTTCAAGCCCCTGCCTGGCAAGTGCAAGGCCCTAAGTTTGATTCCTTGTACCAAAAAAGAAATAGAAAAAAAAAAAAAAAAAAAAGAAGACCCCAAAAAAAAAGAAAAGAAAAAGAAAAGTTGTGCAATATTAAAGTCCATTAAGGAAATGCAAGCTAAAATCAAAACAAGGAATTGCTGTGTACCTTAAGAAACGCTGACTATGCCAGGTGCTGGTTGGGGTGCATAGTACACAGAACATTTACGCATCGCTGTGTCTCTCATTCTGACTCTGCTATGCTTTAGATCTTAAATGGCCCTCAGAGCCTCCCATGTTTGGTGACTGGATTAAAGGGCTGTACAGCTGACTTGCTGCTAGGTGGGGTCTGGCTGGGAGAAGTGGGTCACTGGGGGGTACACCCTGGAAGCAGTTACCTCCCTCCCTAGACCCCCTTTGCTCTTGCTTCCTGTACACCATGCGCTGAGCAGCTCTCCCCTGCCATGTAATTCTACCTTGCAGTCCCACCTCGGAGCCAACTGACTGTGGACTGAAATGTGAGCCAAAATTAACCTTTAAATTGTGGGTGTCAAATATTGGTTTTCAGCAATGAAGAAGCTAAGACACCCAGAAATCCCACTTTTAGGAATTTACCCAAGAGAAATGTAAACCTGTGTTCACACAAAACCCTGTATGTGAACATCTCATAATCACTGAAAAACTAGAAACAAACCAACTGCCCTTCAAAGAGAGAATGCATAAACAGTGGTACATCTTATCAATGAAATATTAACAATACAAAGATATAAACTATAAATGCCTACAATTTTGATAAATTTCAAAGCTATTATCTCCACAAGTCAGTGGAGTTACATCTGCACAGTTCCATTTACAGAATATTCTGAAAAAGACAGAACCATATTGTGACGGAAGTTTTAGGGTCAACAGCCTGACACTATGTTAAGATGAGCTGTGCAGGCTCAGCCCATCTCAGGGTTAAACTGTCAGACTCAGCCAGCCATAAAACACTCTGTTGTTTTTACAACTGAGAGATAACTCAGCCCAGCTGCACTACCCAGCCTGTGACTGTATCTTGTTTCAAGGACATGTTTGATTTTACTCACCCGCTCAGCTCAGCTCCCTTCCTAAACTTCCCCAGGACAAAACTGCCTAATAACAAATGACCAAATGTATGTAAACAATTATAATTGTACCAATTGTACAATACCAAGTACCAGTTATACTTGGTATGTAAGTCATTGTTTTACTCTGACTTGGGGCTGATGATTTGGACCTAGTTCCCATCAGCCCGCTGGCATTAAAATAAAGTGGCTGTCCTACTCCTCAGGTGCAAACAGTCTTCCATTCGGTTTGATATCAGATTTCTGCAACAATATGAATAGAAGAAGATCAGTCACAGTTGCCAGGAGTTAGGGCTAGGGGAAGGCTTCTACTCTAAAGGAGAATCATGAAGAAGGGAGTTTGGGGGTGATGGCATTGTTCTGAGTTAATCTCTCTTGGTTTTGTTTTGTTTTGTTTTGTTTTGCAGTACTGTGGATTGATCACAGGGCCTTGGCTCTGAGCTACATCTCCAGGCTTTTTAATTTTTTATTTTGAGGTAGGGTCTCACTAAGTTAATGAGTTGTCCAGGCTGGGTTTGAATTTTCAATCCTTCTGCCTCAGCCTCCCAGAGTGCTGGGATCATGGGCACTCATCACCACACCCAGCTTGTTCTGAGTTTTTATTATGGTGGCACCGGAATGTCTGCATGTGTTAAAGCTGGTCGAACTATGCACCAACCAAAAGTCAGCTTCACTGCATGACTATTTAAAAATAACTTTTTAAAATGGGACACCGGCTTCACAAATGGCTGAATCCAGGGGCTAAAATAATGTTGTCAAGAATTGGCCTCCTCCAACTCTTATCCCTTACTCTAGGCTAGATTTATTCTCAGATAGGCTTTCTTTTCAATGAAGTGATTCTCACTGGAGCAATGTGGGTCATGCGTACATCCTGGAATCATGGACCACGTTGACCTGTGGTCAGAGGAACACAGTGTGCCAACCAAATGTCTTGTGTCACGTGCCCACTCCTGGTGGATGAGAGTAAGTGAGGATCAAACTGATTCAATCTACACAGCCTGAGAGGGGATATGAGGCATTCCACAAGGAAAAAATCAAGTTGCTATTACTAGAACTACAGGGATACATGCTAGACAGGGCAGAAACTACCCTTGCATGTGGTTTCTACCTGCCATTTCATTAATTGTGGACTATACTGTACTCTGTTGACTATGTGATATCCTACCCACACACCACAAGTTCTTTTAAAACCAGGAACTCTGCATTACTTTTCCTTTTAGCTTCCAACACCGCACATTTTCCACCACATAGCAGCAGCTCAGTAGTATTAGAAAACATGATAAAGTGATAACCAAACACTTATAAATATGTTTATAAAACTATACACTTGCATGAACATCTAAAACCTCCGAAGGCACATTATTTCATGCTTCTCCACAACCACATTAACTATTAATAGCTACATTCCCGTTCAACCTTGCTTTTCTGTACTGAGGTTTTAACATGTAAAGCTCCATTTTCCAACAATGGCAAATCCATCATTACATCATCATCCATCACATCTGAGTTCTCAGTAATGAAGGTGTCTTTCTTTCCACATTAGCAATTTAGGTGGGCAAAAGAGCCATAAAGATATATGACAGAAGGCTGGTGAATTGGATTACACAAGATTAAACAAGACTCCGTTCTCTGGGTCCCTCTGTGCTGCAGGAATTTTGCTCATCTGAAGAATGAAGGGACCAATTGTTTGGAAGTACTTTTCTTCAAACTCTCAGGAGAAAATTGTACTGAAATTATTTTTTGCTCTATTATTGGAATAGTAGAAAGCTGGGAGTAGCAACACATATACAATGACTTGTTAATTTTAAAGTTATTAAAGGACATATGTTGGGGCTGCTGATGCAGCTTGGTGGTAGAACTCTCACCTTGCATGAGCGAGGTCCTGGGTTCGATCCTTAGCACTGAAAAAAAAATTCAGTTTCTCCACCTTGGCCTCGGTAAGGGCTGCACACACAGATGAACCTCAGATTAGCTCTGCTATACCTGCCTCCTCCCATTTTCTCAGGGCATTTATTGATTTATTGAGTCTGAATGTCTTTTACTAAATCTTTTACCTCTTTTATTGAATGTAATTCCTTTTTTTTTTTTTTTTTTTTTTTTGCGTTACTAGGGATTGAACCAAGGACCTTGCTACTGAGCTACATCTTCAGCCCTTCTTTATTTTGAGGCAGGATCTCACCAAATTACCCAGACTGGGCTCAAATTTACAATCCTCCTGCCTCAGCCTCCCAAAGTGCTGGGATTACAAGCACCCACCATCATGCCCAGCTACTCCATGTAATTCTTAGTAGGTTGGAAGGATTTAATTTCACCTCTCTCAGTGGCTCTGAATGCCTGAAGTATAGCCATAATTTCTCACCCATAACTGAGGACTTGTTCCCAATTTAGCCTGTCTCTCCTTCCTCCCTTCCTTTCCTCTTATTTCTTAAGCAACCATTGTGTTCCCCACGCTGATTATTGAGATAAGGTTTCTGATTTCAGGGTCTTTACTACCCTCCCAAAGGACCAGGCAAGACACCCAATTACCCCAATATTGGATTGTATTTACCTTGTGAATGGAATAGTCAAGGACAGTCCTGGTGGGCCTGAGTAGGATTTGAAAAACATCTTTCACCCCACGACCCTGTTATAGGTGCTCTTATGTGTGGATTTCTATCCCTTCTATATTTTCAGGCCCCTTGGGACAGTCTTTATATTTTCATCTCTTTAGGTTCCTTCCATAGCACTCAGTATGGTATTTTTCACACAGCAAAAGCTCAATAATTGCTCCCCAGTACACTTAATAGTTTGCTTTTTTGTTTTGGTTTTAGAGACGGGGTCTCACTTTGGAGCGCGCCACCACACCCGGCAGTAGTTTGCTTTTAAAATGCCAATATGGAGAGATTTTATCCTTTTTCCTCTTCTAATTTGAATAGAAAACACATTTTCAGTAACTTTACCTAGCATAAGGACATCTCTTCAGGGAAACAAATAAAGTCTTTTAATTTATTTGATCCTGCAAAAGACAAAGGGAACTTGAAACTGAGAGTCAGGTAACTGAATGGGAAATAAGTGGAGAGAAATGGACAAATATTAAGAGTAATTCTGATAGAAGAGGGCTATTGAACTGAAAAAGTATTGATAGTCTTAAATCGGTTTCCCCTGTGAGCTGTTAGCTCTCAGAGCAATGCTGAAAAGCACCTGGACAGCACTTCTGTGAAGTCAGGAAGCCACAGCAGACTTTCTCTGATTTTTTTTTTTTAAGAAAATAGACTAAATATAAATCCTTTTATTTTCTTAATGCAAAAAAGGGAGGTAGTTTGGGTTTAGCTTACACAATTCCATGATTTACAGATTTCCAAATTGCTCCATATGGCTAAATATAGAGGATCTGAACTCGTGCTTCTTAAGTTCTGGTAAGAAGAGAGTTTCTTTTCTCCACCTGAAGATAGATGACTCCCTCTTGGCGTGTGTTCTCGGCACTGGAAGTCAAGGCATTGAAACCCTGCCAAGATTCAGACGTAGGGCAGCAAGCTAGGCAGATGGTCCAAAAAGAGTTTTATTTCAACATCATTGTAGAAACACATGGTGCTGGCTGTGATTTATGATGACATAAAGACTATTAATGCAGAGTATGGGGGAGAAGAAAAGTGGGTGGGAAACTTCTCAGAGGTAAGGAGGACAAGAAGTGAAGAGACAATGCACGCGGGTCAGGGACAACCTCAAATCCTGCTTTGCTAAGCAGAGTCTGACACTGGGCAGAGGAATGGGAATGGTGGTCTTGGAACACAGTACTACTTATTTAAGTGCCCTGATCTGTCAGTTTTAACAAAGGATCAGCAAGAAGGCCAAATCATACTTCCTGGTAGTGATCTGGCGTTGCAGAGAGGCCCAACTTTCAACTTGGCTCCTTATGCTGTCCACACCTCGTAGCAACAGAGCATGGCTTACTGACACCAGCCAAGGGACAGGCTAATGGTAGGTATTACTATGATCACTATTTTGTGGGTGAGGAAAATGGTTCCAAGAGGTGAAAGGACTTGCTGAAATCTACAAAAGCTAGAAAGTTGCAAAAGCAGAACTCAGAGGCGGTTCTTTCTTGCGCCATAGTGCGTATTATCCAGCTATACTCCAGCTACTCACACAGTGGTCCCTGCAGCATCAGCATCAGCATCCTGAGAGTTCAGGAGGAAAGAAGTTGGGTCTTAACCCAGAGCCTCGGAATCAGAATCTGCATTTTAACGAGATCCCAACATTAGAATCACTAGGGGAGACTTAGCCAAAGACCCAGAGCCCACCCCAGACAATTATGTCAGAGTCTCTGGGGATGAAGTGTGGATATGGGGAGTTTTTAATCACTCCTGTGACTCTAATTCTCAGCCAGGTACTGTGACAGAGGCTCCTTCACAAGGGGAGTTTGAAAATGAAGAATAAAAAAATTTTTTGCAAGTAAGACTTGTACACTTATCTTAGGCTTTATTTTGGGATTATTTCAGTGATTACTCATTCTTTCTACTGGAATAGGAGAATATGACCTTTGGGTAGGAATGACCTTCAGGGTAGTCAGAATGACAGAGGTGAAGAAGGCCTGCTTGGAGGTGTTTATGAAGCACTCGCCTTATTTGTCTAACCACTAGTTAGACAGAGTTTGTCTAACCACTAGTTCTCCGTCCTGCTGTGCACCCAAACCACCAGAAGTTCTCAAAAATCCTTATGCACATAACACACCCCAAACAGATCTGAAGTTCTGGGGGGCCCAGCCATTAGTAACTTTCAGTGCTTCCAAGTCTCAGAGTGATTGCCATGTACAGTCAGTGTTGAAAATTTCTTCAGTAATTAGAGTCTCTGGGACTCTGAATCTTATCAATTCTCCAGCAATAAATATCAGTTTGAAGGAAATACAGGGGATATGAGAACAAGGTAAACGATACCATGGGATGAATCAACCGAATTTAGAAAGAGGGACAAATAGGCCAAATAACCCACTTTCTCTAACAAACACATCAGTGATGTCCAATATTCTTTATTTCTGTGTATAGGCATTCACACTTTTTTATAATAATTTTTTTTTTTAATTCGGGGGGGTGAGATGAAGCCGAGGAATCTGCAATTTCACCCTGTCCTCAGGGGATCCTTGTGATTTTTTTTTTTTTCTTTTTATGCAGTACTGGGTATTGAACCCAGGGCCTTCACACTGATCTACATCTCCAGCCTTGTTTTTATTTTTTATTTTGAAGCAGGGTCTTGCTAACTTCCCTACATTGGGCTCAAACTTGTGATCCTCCTGTCTCAGCCTTTCAGAATGCTGGGATTATAGGTGTGTGCCATTACACTCAGCTTAATAATTAAATTAAAGTCTCCTGCTCTATAGCAGAGCTTTCATTATGGGCTTTCTTGGATCCACCCCCCAAAGTGGGTTCCCATGTGAAAACCAGTTATTCCCAGCCTGCTGATTGCACCTCTAAGTTCCTAAGTGTTTGCTGGGGTTGACTAGACCTGCACACTCAATACAGGCAATGAGATAGAAATAGAAAGTACACACCAGATTTCCAAAGATTTAGTAAGAAAAACGGAAAATACCTCACCAACAATTTTGTATTGATTACATTGTACATGTATAGTGTTTTAAGTATGTTGTACTAAACAGACATTTTAAATTTAATTTTTTCTATTTCTTTTTTGTCAGATGGCTATGGGAATTTTTTTTTTTTTTTTTTTTTTTTTTTTTTTTTTTGGTACTGGGAATTGAACTCAGGACCGTGTGCTTGCCAGGCAGGCGCTTGTGCCGCTGAGCTATATCCCTGGCCGGGGAAAATTTTAAGTTACATATGCAGTTCATATTATATCCCAGACACAACCACATCCTTGTGAGCTTGTTAGAAGTGTAGACTTGAGCCCCGTCCGCATACTGGCTCAGAAACTGCATTTGACCAAGATCCCTGTGTTTCTGCCCACCTCTCTGGCACTCAATCTAAAACCCAGAGACACAAAAGGGGCCAAACAGAATCTTTTTTTTAGCCCAATCCCTTGTCCCAACCTGCATTGTATTCAGATTCCCTAAGTACATCATCATCATCATCATCAAGTTATCCCCTTTTCTGATCAGAGCCAGGAAACAAAAAACTTCCTCTTCTTTCAAACTCTTTCCTGCAGTTGAAGTCTTTGATTTCCAGCTCTCCTCTCAATCCCTGTAGAACACCAATTACTATTTCTCTTTCCTTAATACTTCCTTTTCAAGGCCTTCTTTAGATTTGGTCTCCTTTACCCAGCTAATCCCATCCTTGCCACATACGACCCATTTCCCAGCCCTTCCATCAGCATCTGTCCCTTTGCAGAGGTACACTGTTCCCCACAAACCAGGTCACTAAACACTTGTGTCACAGACTATTCTTTATGTAAAATCCTAAAATTGCTGGTGTGGGCAGGTCTTTTAGATAAATATTCCTGTCTTTGGAAGGTCAGACAAAAGAAAAAAGAATAGGGAGGGGCTGAATTCCTTGGAGACCAAAGTGGAAATGGTGAAGAGCATGCCCGGAATGGAGTGGGTCGAGTGGAGCAAGGATGGTGGGCAGGAACTCAGGGATCTAATTTTGGCTCCTTCCTTAGCTTCCATTATGAACTCAGGAAAAGTCAGTTACCAAGCCCAACTGCCCCAGTTTCCTCCCATCAATTAAATGAATAAAAATTAATACTCTTAGCCGGGTGTGGTGGTGCATACCTTTAATTCCAGTACTCTGGGAGGGTCAGATAGGAGGATGGCAAGTTTGAGCACAATCCAGGCAATTTAGCAACTTAGCGAGACCCTGTGTATTATTGTTTATATCTAGATGTCCCCCACAAATCCTCATGTGCTCATAGGTGTGGCTTTTAGGAGGTGGCTGGATCAAGGGTGTGTGATACTGGGATTAAGGGTGCTGATAACTAAATTGGTTTAGCACAGTTCTGGGTGTGGATAATGGAAGCCCCACCCTGGGTGTGGGTGGCACCAATCAATAGCCTTGTAGCCTGGATGGAATATAAAAGGACAGAAAGAAGGCAGGCTCACTGCTGGTTGCTGCTTCCTGCCTGCCCTGCCATGGACTGTTTCTCCTCTGCCATGCCCCTTCTCTAAACAAATTATTATTCTCAAATACCTCACCGATAGAAACCAGCTCATACAGCCTTTTGCATTGATTTGGTGACTCAGGGACCTTCGCTTCCACAAGTAAAGTGAGCAATTCCATACTCAACAGAGAACCCCTTAATGATAAAGAGAAGATTTGAGTGCTATTATGCCCATATTTAAACCAGAGACATTCAATAGTGGAACTCTTCGGAAACCTGAAACATTCATTTTTATTAAAGAGATCTCATAAAGCAGCCCAATAAAATTCTTGCCTCATCTCCCAGGAGTCTTCTTAGCTCGATTCCAAATGAACTCACATTTCTGAAAGCTAAGTATTACTACCACCATCTCGTGTTTTCCTACAAAAAAGGTATTGTTTTAAAACAGTTACATTTCCTTTCCAGAGTGATAAAATTCCAACGGACTTAGCATTTCTATTTTACCCTTTAAAAATTAACCATATTTTGTACTTCCAAAACACTTTACTTGTACTCATTAATATCACAGTTGGGGAAGTGACATTTTATTCTTATCTCCAGGCAAACAAGCTGAGAGTTTAAGTAATTTACTGTTTCTGAGAGAGGAGGTCATGGTCAGAATGGCAGGATTTGAACCTGTATCAAGACCATTAATGCAATTTTTTCAGGGACTTAACAAATTCACCTGATGGTAATCTGCCTTTGAAGAAAGCAGCTGTTGGCCCAAATTGTGGCCTACAAGGAATCCCGGGGATTTTAAGGGTGAGAAGGATCTATGGAAGGTGGGTTGACTCCTCTCTCAAAGGCAGCCATATGGAAGGTGTGTAGCCAGGTGATAACCACAGCTGACATTTCCTGAGCGTCAAGGATGGACATAGATCTTACATAATCTCATCTTGCCAATGCTTTGAGGTATGTTTTCTAATTATCTTCATTTTACAAATTAAAAAGAAAAGGTTTGGAGAGATGTAATAACTTGTCTAAGGTCAAAGACTAATATTTGAACGGAATCTGAAGCTAAAAAACTAATGTTCTTTTCCTTTTATTTTCCCCCCCTCGGTACTAAGAATTGAACCCAGGGCCTTCATACTGAGCTACATCCCCAGCCTTTCTTTCATTTTTTTCTTTTGAGATGGGGTCTTACTAAATTGCTTAGTCTGAGCTTGCATTTACCATCCTGCTGCCTCGGCCTCCCAGAGTGCTGGGATTCCAGGTGTGCACCATCACACCTGGCTAAACTCATGTTCTAACCAGTGCCCTCTTGGTATGAATCCTGTAATTATATCTATAGAATTTGCTTTCTGAAGCTAGAAACTCATACCTATTCTGCTTCATTTATGCACTGTTAGTCATAACAAGTGCTTATTTAATTTGAAAGCCTGGTAGATTCAATCTTATTAAGTTCAAAGTTTGTATTATTTTAAAAAGGCATGCTATGTTTCCATTTCCATTTCTCAAACTTAGAACAGAATAAATAATTTGGGGGAAATGAGTGGCCAATAGTATTAATATCACTTATTTTTATTTTATTTATTTTGCAGTGCTGGGTATCAAACCTAGGGCCTCACACATGCTGGGCAAGTGCTCTACCACTGAGCTGCATTCCCAGCCCAATAGCTCTTATTTTTGAATCACCAAAAGCTACAAGCTAGATTTAGGATATATGTACATTTCTGCACCTTTGTTTTTAACTTTCTTTAAATACTATAATTAATTATTTTTTCTCTAAGGGGCCAGGGCAAAATGTTATCCAGGCTATTATGAACTTAATTATAAGTTCATTTTACTTAAATGTAAACTGTCCCAATTTCCTCCCCATCACATTGTTTCCTAACATTTATTGTATTTAAGCTTCCCGAAAAATACTAACATCATTTTAAAATACAGCGATCTATCTGTAATCAGGCTTGTCAGTAACACTAGGATAATGGAGTTTTATCTGAGTTTTTGTCTGAGTTTTTATTATTTTATGTGAACATTTTTGTCTTTTTGATACTTATGCCTGGGGATCTCGTCTTTTCAATCCTTACCTAAAGCATTACCTTACCATTTAGATTTGCTAACCACCCAATGACTTTTGCTAACGTCATCCTGACAGCATCAGAGTTTCACAGTAAGTCCCCGACTTACAGCTGAGCTCTGTTCCAGGAGAAGGTCCGTTGAGTCCGATTCGTTCATAAGTCCACGAAGTGAGTCTTACACACCTTTGACACGATCCTGATGCCTGTATACCCTGATGCCGATCCTGCACCCACACACGAAGGAGTCTCTCCATCTCTGCTATCACTGTACCACACTTTTTGGATATATATTACCATTGACTTCCTTGGCACAGCAGACTTCACATGTCCCACAGTCTTTTTTTTTTTTTTTTTTTTTAATGTGGGTACCAGGAGTCGAACTCAGGACCTCGCGCTTGCCAGGCAGGCGCTTATGCTGCTGAGCTGTCTCAGCAGCCCTGTCCCACAGTCTTGTCTTTGTTCTTTAGAATCGTGCCAGTGGTTGAACGATTCATGTTGTAAGAATGAGTGGCATCTACCGTCTTTTCACCTCAGTCCAATCTCTCAGTCCAATTATTTTCACTTTGGTTTCCACGGTTATCGCTTTGTGCTTCCTAGCAGTCCCCTCCACATCACCACTGCTTTTCCTCTTGCTTCCAGCACTGTATTGCTGTACATTATCACACTGTACAGGAAGCACACGGTAGCATAACTGTGACAATGCCCAGAAGACATGTGAGGTACTGCCGCGATTTGTTTGCATCTGCAAATGTCCCTAACTCGAGGTCTGCTTGTACAGTATCTGTGAAAGTTTGTAACTTGAATGTTCGTAAGTCGGGGACTTACTGTATTTTTGTTTGGTTTTAAGTTCAGATGTGGTAGAATGGCACACTTTGGTTAAATTAGGTCCGCTGATATTTTTTCCCTCATGATGTTTGGTAAAAATATTAATTAATTGCTATCCTTCAAACTCAGGAAATTTTAAATATGTGTACAGATTTCCACCTTCTCTTGAAAAACCAGAAGGTCTGGAAATCCTGAACCCATAGCCCCCGCAGCCCCACCCCAACCTTGGTAGGATGCCTCCCGTAGAGGGCAGCTCCTCACCGCGTCGGCACAGTCCCAGGACTCCACGTGCACACACCCAGCAAGTCCCTTCTGCTGTCCGTGGTGGCTGTCTCCTCATCCTGCTCACTCCCAGCCTCATCTGCTTGCGCAGAGCTCTATTTCTAACACCTAACACAAGGCCCAAACACTTGACAGGTAGTTACTGTAAGGAAATAGAGGGGATGGAACGAATTCCATCGTTTAACCTACAAACCATCAAGTAGATGCCCCATGGAAGTTTCCAAATATGACCACGGATTCTGTGGCACTTCTCCCTGTAAAAGTTGGAGACCTGGGCCGGTGAGATGGCTCAGCGGCTTAAGCGCCTGCCCGGCAAGCGCGAGGGCCCGAGTTCGACTCCTGGAACCCACATACGAAAAAGGGGCTGGTGATATCGCTCAGCGGCACGGGCGCCTGCTGACGCACGAGGTCCTGAGGTCGACCCCCCGGTACCCACAAAAAAAAAAAAAAAAGTTGGAGACCTGTCCTCCTCCCCTTGAGTGTAAGAGAGACTTCCATACTCACTGCTAATGAGTAGAATGTGGCAGTGACAGTACCTGTGACTTTCTTTGTGTGTATGGTGTTGGGGGTTGAAGCCAGGGCCTTGCACAAGCTAGGCAACTTCTCTACTGTTGAGCTGTACCCCGGGCCCAGTACCTGTGATTCTTGAGACTATGCCATAAAGATTCAAATACTGTTCTTTCACACTGCCACCTTAGCTGGGAGAAAGCCAGCCCCAGTGCCCTGAGGTCTATGAAGCTGTCCGATGGAGAGTCTCACCAGGCTCCTGCACCAGCCAGTGCCATTCCACCAGCCTAGGACTGATCCCTGTTGGAAGCTGCTCCCCACAGCCTGGTTCAAGCCTTCAGAGGACGGCGGTCCCCACTGCCACCATGGCTGCAGCCTCGTGAAAGACCCTGAGCCAGGACCACCCCACTCAGCCACCTGTGAATTCCTGATCCACAGAAACTGTGAGACAATCCATGCCCCTCATGTGAACACTAAGTTTTGGGGTAATTTGTTACATGTAATAGATAACTAGTACATGTCTCAAATTAACCTGCCTTTGGTTGCTCCAGATTCATGGGGTCTTTTTGAGGGGTATAATACCTAACAGTAGTTCAGGTAGTTGAGGGTGCTGGTTCTTTTTTCTTTTTTTTTTTTTTTTTTGTGGGTACCGGGGGGTCGACCTCAGGACCTCGCGCGCCAGCAGGCGCCCGTGCCGCTGAGCGATATCACCGGCCCCTTTTTCGTATGTGGGATCCGGGAGTTGAACTCGGGCCCTTGCGCTTGCCGGGCAGGTGCTTAAGCCGCTGAGCCATCTCACCGGCCCTCTCATAGCACTTTGCATGAAGTTTATTCTGAGACAAACTGGACTACGTTTGCCAGGTGAAAGGTGAATCTAGTTTCAAAGCAGCCAGTATGTAAGTGGCGATGACATGGAACTGAACTGAGTTGTAAGCTTTATGTGCCACTCAGAGGGCTGTCTTTTCTGGGCTCAGCAGATGAAGGTACCTCCGCCACACCAGGGTGCAAACACCTGTACACAGCTCCCCGCCAACTTTGCGTCATTTCACATGCAAAAACATACTCTCAAAGTCTCCTCTGCTAATTAAATAAACTTCTGGTGCTGATTCAGATAGGGAGATTGGAAGCTCTAGCAGAAGAGGTTTCTCTAGTGTGTCGATTCCTGATTAGAAGTCTAGATGCTCACTGCCTATAGATTCTTGATCCAGGCACTTTGAATATTAATGTCAGCAGGGTGACGAAGGAATGCTAACTTGCACACAGAGTACACACTGTCTCTACAGATGGATTTTAAAACAGGGTGGGCGTGTAGCTCAGTGGTAGGGCTGTTGCCTAGCATGTGCAAGGCCCTGGGTTAAATCCCCAGCACCATATACAAACAAAATCAGACAAACTTTAGACAAGAGAAAAATAAAAGATGGGTGGGAAATTACCTTCATTCACTAGTAGCCTCCAGATATACTACCAAGAAAGCTAACAGGTCGCTTACCTGAAAGTCTTACTACCAGATAAAAATGTTTAACTCATATGGCTCCTTGAAGCAATAAAACACATAGTAAGTGGAGTGGGGTGGTGCATACCTGTAATCCCAGTACCAGGGAGGCTGAGGCAGCCTGGACTACATAGCCAGACCTTGTTGCAAAATACCAAAAACAAAACAACAACACCCCCCCCCAAAACACACACACACACCCCAAAACACACATGTTAAGCAAGGGGGAAAGTATGGGACAGATTAACACACGTAATATAGGGAACTAATCAGATGAAAGGCCCATACTATCTGAATTCTGAGGACCTCGCTCTCTCTTTCTCCCTTTCTCCCTTTTCCCTTTCTCTGTCTGTCTGTCTGTCTGTCTGTCTGTCTGTCTTTCTCTCTTTCTGCACAATTTCAGTCTTCCCAGTGATGGTGTGTTTATGAGGACCAGAATTATGCTTTGAGCAAGGTATCCAAAAATAAAAAAGTACCTGGGACCACAGTATATGGTCACTCTTTTGGAGTAGCCTTGGCCAAGATCTGCAGCTTCCCAACCTCCTGAGGAGCAGCCAGTGGTGTTTCCTGGACAGGTGCCCAGTGGCTAGAATAGGTGTCACTGATGGGAGCCAATTAAGATCACATAGCTTGAATAGTGAATGCCTACTGGGAGGCAGCCACAGCTTTATTGTAATTTGCTGTACAACATTCCCTGCGAAACTCTTGCCTCCAACTTGTGTGGCAGAAACATGTGGTGCCTGTTGATTTTTCCATTGCTTCCTGTCTATGTTTAGACATGCACTCCTCTCCTTACTTTCTCTATGTCTAATGCGTCCCACAAGCTACTTGCTTCTGTGTTTAGTTTCATCTCATCTCCTTATTTGCTTCTCTTATTTTCCACTGTGGAACTGAATAATCTCAAATAATACAGCAAACACATATTACAAGAGATTATCATAGAATTAAGAGATTTTGAAAAAAATATTTCTTTTAGAAATGGTGATGCAAGCTATTATGCAAAATTCATTTAGCTTATCTATCTTTGGAAATAGCCAAGGGAAAAACCTTTCTGTTGGTGGTTTGTTTGTCTAGGGATTTTTACTTCTAAAAGAGAGGGCTTTGAGGAAAGCAGAGATTGCAGAATTAAATTCTAAGTGGGTTTGTGCAAATGAAAATTGGAGACAATTAATTCAATTAATTTCGATTCAGGCCATCAGTGGGACAGAGACTCTGAACAGATCATATGCAAGAAATCAAGAGAGGGAGGACATAGGAAACCAAATGGCTTTTCTAGAATTCCAGGTGCTGAAACCACAAGAATATTCTTGGTTGAGTTCCGTTGATGTGCTCAGTACAAAGACCTGTGGTTGATTCGCAAGGCTCTTACCTGCCATGGAAGACATTCCACAAGGGGGAGCTGATTTGTCTAAATGAGTGAGCTATTTGGCTTCATAAATCACTGCCGGTAATTCACCTGCTTTTCTTACAACTGGAGTTCTTTCAGCCACCTTTGACCGCCACCTATATAGAAAATATATTCTATATTGAACATAAAAACAAGTTCCCTTGGACTGAAGAGAACAGTAAGATGGGAAAGCAGTTACAAATACATTTTGCTAAAGCAGAATCTCATAAATGGGTCCCTATCATAAGATTCAATGAGGCTGTTTATTAAAATGCATATTTCTAAGCCTCAGTCCAGACCTAATCTATTGAATTAAACTCGCATGTCCAGAAATCTAACAAGCTGCAAAAGGGGCTTTTTTTGTTGATATTTGATCAACAGAGCTAAGGAATTATTTTATTTTATTTTTTATTTATTTTTATGTGGGTACTGGGGGTTGAACTCAGGACCTCGCACTTGCCAGGCAGACGCTTATGCCGCTGAGCTATCTCATTGGCCCTATTTTATTTTATTTTTGAGACAGAGTCTTACTATGTCGTTCAGGCTGGCCTGAACTCACTATGTAGCCCAGGCTGGGCCAGAACTCAAAGTGATCCTCCTGCCTCAGCCTCCTGCAAGCTGGGATTATAGGCATGCACCAGCATGCTCAGCTAGGAATTATTTTAACAATGCTCAGAATGACACAGTTTTTTTTTTGTTTTTAGATTTGTGTTGAAGTTAAAGCTCTTTCTTATACATTTCTCCCCTTACATTAGGACCATGAATGGGTGTAGCTGAAGGATAATGAATATTTTTCTACTTTTATTAATAAGGGTAAGAGCTATAGTCACCCTAGTGTTCTATAGAACACTAGAACCTATTCCTCCCATCTGTGATGTTGTACCCATAACCGATCTCTGTTCCCCATCCCCTGACCCTTTCCCATGCTCTGTGACCACTATTCTGTTTATGATATCCACATTTCTCAGCTTCTACATGAGTGAGAGCATACCATCTTTGTTTGTGCCTGGCTTATTTCACTTAACATAATATCTTCCAGGCTCATCCATGTTGCCACAAATGACAAGATTTCATTCTTTTCATGACTGAATAGTATTCCATTGTATGTATATACAGATATAAACATATAGTATTTATCCATTCATTTATTGACAGACACTTAGGTTGTTTCCATATATTAAAGCCTAATGATTTTTTTTTTTTTTGTGGGTACCGGGGGGTTGACCTCAGGACCTCACGCGCCAACAGGCACCCGTGCCGCTGAGCGATATCACTGGCCCCTTTTTCGTATGTGGGTTCCGGGAATCAAACTCGGGCCCCTGCGCTTGCCAGGCAGGCGCTTACGCCGCTGAGCCATCTCACCAGCCCAAGCCTAATGATTTTTTAAAGGACCTAAAATAACATTTCTAGACTGACATTAAGTTTACTTAAGTGACAGTTTCAGACTTAGACTTCTTCCTATCTCTTCAGCTTCCATTAGTCCCACTCACACATGATTTTTTAGCACGCTGCTAACCTCTTTGGGCCTCAGAAGCCTCTTCTGTGAAATGGGACTAATAACAGTGCATACCTATCCTGCTGCCAGGAAACTTGACTGTGGCCACTAAAATGGTTCATGAGTTTACTTCTTGTGCTGCATCCACTAAGGGTGCAGCTTGGCACCATCGGTGCTAGGAAATCGGTGGGAAGAAAGTTTTTGTTTCTGTTCTTTGTTGGACCAAGAACGATTCACTTGCCTCAAGAAGTTAATTGGCCTTTCAGCAATTTGCTAGCTCAGGTGTCGTCTATTTCAATGGCTCTCCAGCCACTTTTAACTATAACTGCAAAGAAAAATCCCCGTTCTACATCTAGAATACACACACACATTCCCGTCCATTGCAGTAGGTGTGGGGTCTGTAACGAAATTCACCCACTGAGTACTAAGCCCCTGCTGTCCAGAGTGTTGCCTGAAGGTGCTGGTGTCCTTATTAATCACAAAAGTGATGCAAAAATACCCAGCTGTTTTCTTTTTCTGAGCAATAACCTTGAATGGGTTTGGGCAGTGTCTTAGTTACTTTTCTCACTGTTGAGACAAAATACCTGACACTCAAAGTTAAAGGGGGAAAGGCTCACTTAGCTCACAATTTGTGGAGGGTTCAGTTCATAACCGGCTGGCTCCAAGGCAGGAGGCTTGGCAGAGGGGCATCTCAGAGAACAGTTCATGGTGCCCACAAGGTAGCAAAAGCAACAAGGGGCCTTAACAGCATCTTTCTGCCTCTCTTATGCTCTATCTAGGCTACCTGGGTTAGGGCAGTGTCAAACCAATCAGTGGACGGATTTAGTAATCACACACCCTTAATCCCAGCATCGCACCATGAATCAATCACCCACTAGATTCAGCCACCTCTGGAAAAGCCCCACCTATGACCACATGAGGCTTTGGGGGGACATCTAAACATGAGCCATAATGGGCAGGGAGGGGTATTTTTACTTGATCAGGACCCCTTCTTGTGTGACCTTCTGTTCTTTGCTCAGCTGATACAAATGGGAGTAAGACGCAAGGGTGAGGCTGACGACAGTCATTTAATAATGGAAGTGCACATAATAATCACAAATGTTCTTCAAGGTTTCTCTGGGGATTTGCCCCAAAGCAGCACTTCTCTTCCTGAGTCAGCTAGCTGGCCTTGTCTGTGGATGAGCCCAGAGTGCCAGACCTGCACCCCTTGATGTGCAATGTGGGTGGGCTGAGAGGGTCCCTTCCCTGGCTGTGACACTGGCTGTGGCACCCCGCTGCAGGAGTTAATCATGGCCTGTTGGCAAACTACATTCCAGAACTTGTCTTGAACTTTTCTCCTGCTCTTTGATGTTAGATGGTCTTAGCGAGACTATTCAGGGAGCCAGACATATCTCCTGCAGCACGTCTTCCCAGCGTCATTTGGCAGGTGGCAGCTCTGGGCACCATTCCCACCAACTCTCACTCTCCAACTCGGTCTGGGTGACTCCATGTTGCCTGCCGGCACTCCAAAGAACAAGCTGACCTTTCCTAAACTGAGGGGGTGGTGACAGAAAGAGCGCTTGGGTGTGGCTGGGCGGATCTGGATTCCAGCGACACTTGCGTGGTCCTGGGTATCTGGTGCAGACGTTCTTAGGCCCCTTTGTCCTTACCTGTGGAAGGGGGGCGTTAACACTTCCTTCATGGGATTCTGAAGATTGAGTAAGAGAAGGAATAAAAGGCACGTGGAAGAGCATCCAGCAGGTGGAAAACACTGAAGCTTTAATTACCAATTTTATCAGTTTTGGACATGTAGTTTCACATTTCTAACCTGTTTTAACATGAGGGTACATCTTAGAATTTATGGTATATCACAGCTTAACTAGTGGCATTTTTTTCAGCTGTACCTTTAAAAGTGGTATGTTTTACGGTTGCTGTTGTCTTAGGTGGATGAGAAATGGCGTTAGTCATAGATTTCCCAGGAGTGCTTGCTCTCCTGTCCTGTGGTGCCATGCGTATTCCCTAATGGAGCCCTTTAGCTCCTTCAGTTTGCAATGTGATGCTTTTACCAGGGAATGTTGTCTGTCTTCGACTTGTCTGATGGATGCGTGGAATGGCCAGGAGTGGTGGCTAATTTGGAGCGTCCTCTTCCCAGGGCTGTCATCCTCACACAGGACTGCTTCCGTTCCTCCCCAGCGGAGCACACTGCTCTCTGCCTCCATAGACCTGACTCCAAACTTCTCTCCAGGCTCAAGACAGCAGCACGACACCGAGCCCTTGTGTTCCCCCAGCAAGGGGCTGTGAAATGAGGGAAAGCAGGAATGGTTGTGGACCCTGAGGCAGAAGGAGGACTTGGGTAACAAGTTATGGCACAGACTGATCATCATTCAATGCTGCTGTTGTGTTCACCTGGAAAATCAAAGCAGCCCTGAGGCCTACGTGCTGGTTCATGTCAATCCTATCTAGAACCTGGGCATACCTGAGTTATCCATGTTGACATTCAGAGTCCCGGACTTAAGAAGAGTCTACTTTTATTAAGCACTTACTCACTTCATCTACATCAGCTCATTAAGCATCTACCTGTCTTGCTTAACTCTCCCACCAGCCATAGAAGGCAGTGTGCGGAGCAATTATAGAGACCTGGGTTCAAATCTCAGCTTCCCTGCTTACTAGCTGTGTGACTTTGGATTGATTACTTAACCTCTCTGGGTCTCAGATTCCTATCTTTAAAATAGAGGTGATGCCAGGCATGTGGGAGGCTAAGGCAGGAGGACTGCAAATTCAAGCCCAGCCTGGGCGACTTAATAAGATATTGTCTCAAAATAAAAAAATTAAAAAACGGCTAGGGATTTAGCTCAGCGTGAAAGCCCTGGGTTCAATACCTAACACTGGGAAAATAAAAACAGAGGTGAAAACAGTACTCTCCTCTGAGAATCAAGCTGAGGATTAAATACTGTTATCCCAGGGGCTGGCACTTGACGATACTCAGCAATGGTTTCCTAGGATGGTCACTGCCATCTTCCCAGTATCCTGCACGCTTCTTGGCACACAGTAGGTGCTCAGTGAAAGTCACTTCAGAAAGAAAGAAAGAAAACTTACAGAGGCAGCTGGTCAGCTGACCGATGAGAATAGTGTCTCCTCTAAGCTGAGCCCTGTCCTGAGAACTGCAAGAGGCCAGGTGAGCAACAATGGGAATTATATTTATGCAGTGTTTTCTAGCTTACAAAACATATTAATATTTTTTTCATTTAAACCCAAGAAAGAAATTTTTTGATTGTTTGTTTATTTTTTTGCAGTGCTGGGGATTGAACCCAGGAGGAACTGAGCCTTTAAAAAAAATATTAAGACAGGCTTTCCCCAAGTTGCCTGGCTTTGAACTTGTGATCCATATAGGTGTATGCCTGGCTAGGAAGGGTATTCCTATTAGTATCTTCTGAGTTATCTGGAGCCGAGAGAAAGAGGGGGTGGCAGTGCCCCTTAAATGCCTCCACAAATGGAGCAGAATGACTACAGAGCAGAGGTCGAGGGGTTTAGCAATAAGGAGGCACTTGGTGACCTTCCAGGATGCCCTTGGTTTAGAGTGTGGGGACAGGTGCCAGGACTCAGGGACTGGGAAGGCGTGGGCGGGAAGGAAATGAGCACCAGTGTCTCGCAGCCAACCCAAGGAGAAAAGTGTGACAGGAGCAGGGCACGTGATGTGTTTTTCAAAATAAGGGTGGTCTCTGTGTGGTTATCCCTTGGAAATGGCTTATTCTGGCTGATTCATGACAACCCAAACTTAGAAAGGGATAAATCATGGCAGTTGAAGGATCACTTTGAAAAATGACTCTGCTTTGCGAAAGAATTCTCAATAGAATCCAAGTGTCCAGTAAACACAGAAAAATACACTTAGCTTCCACATAAGAAATAAATGCTAGTTTAAATAGGAATGAGATGCCATTTTCCCATAAGATTGACCAAGAGAGCTGGGCTTGGTAGCACGTGCCTGTAATCCGAGCACCTGGGAGGGAGGCTGAGCAGGAGGATCGCCATGAGTTCAAGGCCAACCTGGGCTACATAGTGAGTTCAAGGCCAGCCTGAACTACATAGTGAGACCCTGTATCAAGCCCTCCCCTTTAAACAAACCCAGACTGACCCAGAGGAAGCCGTTTGGTAATGTGGAGCGGAGGTGTAGAGCGGGAACGTAGGGAGCACCGCTCATGCTGTTGAGAGTGGAAATTAACGTGCTTTTGTGGGAATATACTTTGAGAATGCCAGCTAAATTTGACACACACACTCTCTTCTACTAGCAATTTTACTTCTGGGAAATTATCAAGCAAGTATACTGTATATTATCCTATAGGTATATGCATATTTGGTGTGATGGTTTGAAATGGTTTGTCCCTTCCAAAACCTCATATTGAAATTTAACCTCTATTGTGAGGTAGCAAGAGGGTAAATTTAATCCAGTTTTGGGATTTGGAGATGGGGCCTTTGGGAGGTCATTAGGACTAGATGAAGTCACCACAGTGAAGTTCCAGTGATTGATTCTGGTGTCTTAATATGAAGACAGCGGTGACCAGGACACAAACACACATGTGCACCCTGTCTCTTGCCATGTGATGACCATGCCGCCTCAAGACTCTGCCAAGCAAGAACTGGCCCCTCGAACTTGGACCAAAACCATGAGCCAAAATAAACCTCTTTTCTTCATAACTTACTGCTCTGTGTGCTGTGTTTTTAGCAACAGAAAATGGACTAATACATTGTCATATGTATATAAAGATATATTCACAATGGTATATTTACCAGGATGTGTATTGCAGGGATCTTATATACTATGATCGTGTTAGTCATTCCCTCATTGCTGGGACCAAATATCGACACCCAAAACTTGGAGGCGGAGAGGTTTATTTTGGCTCATATTTTCAGCAGTTTCGGTTCATGGTTGTCTGGTTCCAAGGCAGAAATGGCATGGCAGAGGAAAGCTGCTCACTTCATGGTGGCCAGGAAGGAGGGTGAACAGGAGGAGCTGAGGACAAGAATATATCCTTCCGGGACATGCCCCGGTGACCCACCTCCAACCAGGTCCCACCTCCTAACAGCAAGTTGGCTGTAGTGCATTAGAGGGTTCATTCACTGAGGAGTACAGCTCTGCCATGATCCAATCACCCTCCAAAGCCCCACCTCTGAGCACAAGAGGCTTTCGGGGGACATCCTAGATCTAAAGCATAATGACACATCCATTCTGGCATTGCAGAAATAAGAGGGCTCTCTGTGTCTGACTGTGGAATGATGCCTGTCCATCATATATTTATATGTAGGGGAAAAAAAGAAAGCAAACAAATTTTTATAAAGTCATGATGGGATATGCATTTAAAGTGGCCAGAATATGAGTAGAATTGCTTTTTTTTTTTTTTTTTTTTTTTTGAGATGATCTCACTATGTAGTTCAGGCTGGCTTTGAATTCACTATCTATCCCAGGCTGGCCTCAAACTCACAGTGATCCCCCTGCCTCAGCTTCCCCAGTGCTGGGATTACAGGTGTGCACCACCAGGCCCAGCAGATTTGACTTTTATTTCTCATATTATTTCCTTCTTTACTATGTGTGGATTTTTGAATGTGTCACATTTAACATAGAATACTTATTTGAAAAATGCTCCATAAAACCCCTTTACATTTCTAGGTCTCCCAGTGTATTTTTTAAAATTCCATTTATAAATATTTGATTTATTCACTCTTTTGTTTTGGAACACAGCTACTGCAACAAGTTGCACTAAGATGGCTAAATGACCTACTTAAGGATTTTCTATAAGCATTTTCTTCTCCACTGATAATTTGCTCCACTATGGAGACCAGCAAGTTGCCAAGAAATTAGTCTCCCAAAGGGTCAGGAGAAAACTTTCTACTGTTTCGACAATCCAGCTCACTTGACATGAGTTCTATGATGACAGAAGATTGTTTGAGACTCTGTCCTCTTCTGGATTTGGAGTCTCCCAAATCTGGGTGATCACTATAATACCCTTGGGGTCCTTTTTGAAAAATAAAAAGACAAACTCCCGTATTGCTTCTTGCCCCCATCTGACCGGGTAAATCAAGCCTGGGGCCCTCTTTTATATTTTTAAGTTCTCAAGACAACGCTAATGTGGAACTAGGTTAAAGCAGGGACTCCTGCTTTACACTACTTGGAAATTCTCTTTTCTTTCTCTTTTTAGAAATGACCATGCAGTAGTGCAAGTTTCTCCCTAAAAGGGAGTTCCTGCTCATTGTCTCAGCAGAGGGAACACACCTAGGCCATCTGGTGCCTGTAGACATGCCGAAGGAATTCGCAAGGAAGGACAGTGGTTCTGAAACTTGTCCAGTTGTTTCAGTTGCAGCAAATGCCTTCTAAAAGACCACAGCCCTGGCTCTGCTTCGCCTGATTAGAGAAGGCAAGACTGATGAGTGCTGTTAAAAGTAGCCCTCCCCCACCCACTTAGAGACTGGGGAGCTTGTCCAGGCGGGGTGGGGGTGGGCCCTTACTGAAACAATTACCCCTAAGAGCTACCTGCAGCAAAGCCTCACCTGTGGTCCACGCCATGAAGATGGAGATCAGTCTGGGAGGAAATCAGTTTGGTCTTGAAGGTAGATATCTTCCCCTCTCCTCCGCACTGTCCCATGAACTCATCATCTTGAGGTTGGTCCAAACTGGGCTTTGCAGCAAGAGATCAGCCTCTTAAGATCTTCATTGTCCTCCTACCTCACCCCCATACATACTTAGGCTGCTTTACTTTGGCACATAGTCATTAAAACAAACACTGTGTTTTCCTACTGAAAGAAAGCATGCTTGCTGGCCCTGCCCACCTCTCCAGATTAATCTCCTGCTGCCTCTGCCACTTTTGTACCCTTTGCTCAGACCCCTCTGAACTGCAGGTGGCTCTCTGAAGGCTCCAGGCTGCCTCCACACTGAGACTTTGCTCCTCCTTGCCCTTCCTGCTTGGCTGACTCCTGCCCTTCAACGCTAAAGTCGGCCGCAAGGCAGACCTCTCCGACTCGTGCTCCAGGTTAGGCCCCTTACTCCCCTCCCACCTGATCGTCAGTAATTTTCATTTCACTCTCGAAAAATTCCACTTATTTGTTTATATTTGTACAGAATATCTCTGAACAGTATCCTAGGCGTTAATAATTGGGTGTCTGAGAGCCTGGGGGAATGGGTGGGAGGGAGATGCTTCATCAAATTGTATAGACTTTGCTTTCCTTTCGAACTTTTGTACTACCTACTTTGATCACCTGTTCCAATAAATACAATTCAAATCTAAAAACAATAAACAAATCTAAGCTGAAGAAGAAATTCTTTTCTGTAACTGTTCTCAGATTAACATCTCACAGGCAGATTTCCAAATCTGCCTCTTTTTAAAAAGGCTTTATTTTTAATTTCACAAGTAATATGTAAATTCCTCCATTGTAAATGCCAATGCAAATTAATCTTTCTGTTACCAGGCTTTTCTGACATAATACTCATGTAATTTTCATTCTGGTCTGAAATGTGTTTTAAGTTAAATATATTCAGTTTTTTTCCTGGAGCGTATTACAAATATGATGAAGGACAATTGTTTACAAAATGTGGACTTGAGGTACTTTGAATTAACAATGCTGGGTTTTGTTGAAAAGGGTAATTAGTGTGACTGGCTGTCCCAGTTCCTAGAAGGGAAAGGGAATGCTAAACTTTCAGTGGTAAAAGTGGAGAAGTCCCATGCAAACAGGGATAAGGTAGTCACTCCACACCTTTAAACTGTCAGAATGGGCCGGTGAGATAGCTCAGCTGCATAAGTGCCTGCCTGGCAAGAGTGAGGTCCTGAGTTCGACTCCTGGTACCCACATATGAAGAAAGGGCCAGTGATATCGCTCAGTGGCACGGGCGCCTCCTGGCGTGCGACCCCTGAGGTCAACCCCCAGCACCCACAAAAAAAAAAGAAAAAATCTTAAACTGTCAGAACAAGGTGCCTGACCAATCAGAATGGCAGTGGGCCCAAAGACAAAAACATTGCTATAAAAACCCACACTGGGTGCTGATGCATAGCAGCTGATTACCAACCCTGGGTTTACAGCTCCTTCCTCGTTTTTGTAGAAGCATCGTTCATCAACTCTATGACATTTCCAAAAAGACCTTAAATTCTACTTTAAACTTCATAATGTCATAAGTGGCATAGAGAAGGAATTTCCATGACATTTGATGCTATTATGTTCTTAACTGGAGCTGAGAGATTTATCACCTTTAATGGTGCATGCAAAGTAAATCTTATTTTTAACTTTAGACCCCCTCAAAAAATACCATTTTGACATTTTTTTATTTTTCTCTGAAATAGCCCAAGGTCTACTAAGAACAACTGAATATTATTGTGATACTGTGGTAGAAACAAGTAATTAAAAAGTAAGTTAATAGATGAAAATAATGAGATTGTGAGTGGGAGGGGCAGAAAGGGCCACGAAAAGTACTCAAGCTGAGAAAAAAGTGAAGTGGACTAATTTCAGTTAGAAGTTGCTAGAGAGAGAGCGCATGCTAGATAAGGCTATTCTAGACTTCATTAACCAGTAATCTATGTACATCAGAGTGACACAGAGCAAAGAAATGTGTCAGAGCAAAATAAGTCTTGGAAAATGAATGTCTTTCAACAGTAGTTGGGTAATTAGTTAAAATAACAGAACTCCAAAAAGCAAGACTATGAAGACATTTCCCCCTTTGATGTTTTCTTCCCTTTCACAATTTGATTCCCTCATTTTAGGAACTGACAAATAAAGGGAGTAATTTCGTACATTCTCTGGGTCTTTTAAAAAAGATGAAAGCTACGGACTGGAGGCTTCGTCTACATTTGGGTTACTCGGATCACACTGAACCTTTTAAAATGCTTTACCCTGGCCATTTCTGCTAGGTTTGGGGGACACAGAGTAGAAATTCTTTATCTGGAAACCTTTATGGAGGAACAAAACCATTTGAAATTACCTGCAAAACTCTGTTTTTATGTACCTATGTGTGTTTTCTTACAGAAAAAGTACTCAGCTTTCTTAATTCTCATAGGGTGATGTCATCCCCGAAATGTTTAGTAAAAATTGAAATGCTACTCAGAGGCAAGCTAGTGTCTGCCTGCTCTTGTGAGCTGAGTCCTGCCTTCCTCCCTGGTCTCGCCTAACTCCTCTTCCCTGCCCCTGTCTGTTTCATCTTTTGGACAAAGGGTTTGGTAGGTGTTATGGCTTGTGTCTAGATGTCCCACCCAACGCCTCATCTGGTCATAGGTGGAGCTTTTCAGAGGTGGCTGGATCTAGATTATGTGATGCTGTGATTGATTCGTGATACTATACTAGGATTAAGTATGCTAGGATTAAGGGTGCTAGAATTAAGGGTATGTGTGCTACTTGCCCTATAGCCTGGTTATGATGTAAGAGACAAAAAGAGGCTTGTTGCTTGTTACTTGCTTGCTTGCTTTTGCTGCCTTCTGCCTGCCATGAACTGTTTTTCCTCTGTGATGCCCCTCTGCCAAGCCACCCTGCCTTGGAGCCAGCCAACTATGAACTGAAACCTCTACAAACTGTGAGCTAAATAAACCTTTCCTCCCTTAACTTGTGGGTGTTAGATATTTTGTCTCAGCAATGAGAAAAGTAACTAGGACAGTAGGGCTTGCTGTTTGCTTTACTTGGAAAGGGGTGAGAATCCAGCTTTGTAGGCAGAGTGAAGGATAACTTTTCCTTACCTGTTATCAACATAAAGACACACTATAGATAAGTAGATGGATAAACCCATAGAGGGCTTGTTGATTGGTGGAAATAAATGGTCAAATTTACATGGGAGCTAGAAAACCTTCAGGATGTAAGGAAATGTAGATTCCAGTCCTTTCCCTTTCTACTTTAAACACAGTAGCCGGTGAATGAATAAATGCATGAATGAATGAATGGCAACCCTCTCCAAAGGACAAAGTCATCCTTAGTGAGGGCAAAGGCTGAATGGGCGACTTGGACTCTGATTGTCAGAAAAAATAATTAAATCTCGGGAATAGGGAAGAGGGTGTCAAGGGTGTCAAGTTGACTTTCTCTTCTCAGGGCCATTTTACAACCCATAGAGGCAGAGGTTAACTTACAGAATTTTGCCTGACAGGTTTAGCTAGATGGAACAGAACCCTAAAGGTTACAATTTTATGGGTCTGTTGAACATTAACAAATTCTTTGGAAAATTGGAGTCAAATTCACATAAAATGAACCACTAACTATTTTAAAGTGTATGGTTCAGTGAAATTTTGTTTTATATTTGGACAATTGCCAAACTATCCTCTCCATTCTAGTTCTAAAAGATTTGTATCACTCTAAAAGGAAACCCTGTATGCTATTTCATCATCTTACCCCTTGGCAACCACTACTCTCATTTCTGTCTCTGGTTTTGCTTATTCTGAATTTGCTTATGTAAATGGAATCATGCACTATATGGCCTTTTGTGTCTCCCACTTCCATTTAGCATAATGTTTCCAAGGTTCATCTGTGCTGGTGGTTGATGTATTAGTACTTCATTCCTTTTTATTATTGAATAATATTCCACTATATGGACATACCACATTTTCTTTACCCATTCACCTGTTGGTGGTTGTTTGTGTTGTTTCTACCTTTGGCTATTGTGAAGACTGATCTATGAACATTCAGGTATTTGTTTGAATATCTGTTTTCAGTTCTTTTGGGTATATACCAAGGAGTGAAATTTCTGAGTCATGCAGTAATTCTATATTTACCTTTTTGAGGGAATATCAAATGTTTTCCATAGCAACTATACCACTTAACATCTCCACCATCAGTGTATGGGATTTTCCAAATTCTCATCAACACTTACTTTCCTTTTTCAGGGGGTTCACAGTAAATTTCCTGAGTGTGGAGTCGTTATCTTCTTGGTTTTAGTTTGCCTTTGCCTTGTGACTACAGACACTGAGCATCTTTCATGTGCTTGTGAGTGATTTGTCTATCTTAGGATATATCTATGGAAGACTGTTATCTTTGTTGTCTTGTTGTTGTTGGGGTGCAGGGATTATTTACATATTCTGCATATTAAACCTTTATCAGAGATATGATTAACAAGTATTTTCTCCCATGCTGTATGTTGTCTTTTCATTCTCTTAAGTTCAATTTACCTATTTTGTTGTTGATTATGATTTTGGTGTCAAATCTAAGAAAGCATTGCTAAATTCATAGTCATGAAGATTTACTCCTATGTTTTCTTTCAAGTTTTATAGTTTTAATGCACTTAACTCTTTGATCTATTTTGAGGTCTCTTGGGTTTTTTTGGTATATGGTATAAATATGTGGTTCTTTTTTTGGTGTATGGTAGGAATAAGCGTCCAACTTTATTGTTTTGCATGTGGGTAATATATTGTCTTGGCACTTTATCGTGAAAAGATTTCTTTTCTCATTTAATGGTCTTGTCAAAATTCAAAGGATTGAGGATGTATGGATTTATGTGCGGACTCTATTTGTCTATCTTTATCCTACACACATACCATTATTATTACTATATCTTTGCAATATGACTTGGAATCAGCAAGTGTGATTCCTTCAACTTTGTTCTACATTTTTTCAAAATAGTTTTTGTGGGCCGGTGAGATGGCTCAGCAGCGTAAGCGCCTGCCTTGCAAGCGCGAGGGCCCGAGTTCGACTCCCGGAACCCACATACGAAAAAGGGGCCGGTGATATCGCTCAGTGGCACGGGTGCCTGTTGGCGCGCGAGGTCCTGAGGTCGTCCCCCTGGTACCCACAAAAAAAAAAAAATAGTTTTTGTGATTTAGGGTTCCTTCTAATTCCATATGAATTTTAGGATTGGCTTTTCCACTTCTTCAAAAAGAGGCCAAAAAGAGGCCATTGTGTCACCAAATTGTTCCAAGAGGGATTTTGATGAGGACTGCACTGAATCTGTAACTTCTTTTGTGGAGCGACATTAATTAGTTTTGTATCTAACACAACAACCTTATACTAACATTGCCTATAAATATTTAGCTTGTCAAATGCTCTTTGAACTGGTTTTGACATATTACTGGCTCACTCACTGATGAGTTGAATAAACTTGACACATTCATTTTTATGTTTCCATACGAGTTGTGATTTTACCTTTTTGAAAATGATATTTTCACAGTGAGGTCACACATTATTTTAGGGAAGCGACTCTCAGATTCTCAACCTCATTGGATCCACTGGGGGAACTTTAAATAATACCGTTCCTTAGATGGCACCTCCAGAGATTCTGATATAAGTGGTTTGGGGCATAGCATAGCATGGACCCTGTTTTTTTTGTTTTTTGTTTTTTGTTTTTTGTTTTTTAGCTCTCCAGCTGATTCTAATTGTAGGGTTCAGAATTAAATTTTAGGGGAAGTTCTACTGAAACCAGTTTTGATCCAGTCTTATTGATGCTGGAGGATTCTCACTGGGAAAAGTAGCTGCTAGTAGATGTGAGCAAAGAGCTTGGGAGCCCAGGCTATGTCAACTGTGTGCACCCTTAGATGAAGGAAACACTGGGAAAAGGGAATATTTTTCTTATCTATCATCCTACGCCAATGATTCCTTTTTACTTGAGACAACTGAAAATTGCCTTTGTCATATGCCTCTAAAGGGATAGCAATCCATTGTTTCTAAACAATGACAAGAAAATAGCAACCCAAAGCTCAAATCCACCAGGTGGTAAATACATTATTAAGTACATCATTAAATGAACAAAACACAGTGAAGGAATGGATAGAGTAAAATAGGTGCCTTGGGAAAGGAGGTTAGTAACCTTGGCAAGCTAACATAGGAGATATTTTGACTACAGTGATGTCTTCTCTTCTTTCCAGAAAGACGGAAATATGAGGGGATTGGACTTGGAACAATTTGGTGACACAAGGAAAGTCATTCACATTTTTGATCATTTTTTCCCACTTGTGATCTCTTTTGCTGTCTTCCTATACTGCCCCTCTATACATCTGTTCTTCAGGTTAACTCTCTTCTGCTTCTGCCCTTAGACTCTGAGGGAAGCTTGTTTCTAAGGGGGAGTTTTGTGTAGGAGTTGGGCACACAGTTTTTGGAGCCAAACTGCCAGCCATTGTAGGCCAGCTATGCTACCTACAGGCATGAGTCACTGGTTAAGTTACCTAATGCCTTCACTTTCTCACCTGGAAAATGGGGGGTGAAATTATAGTATCCTCGCTATAGAATTATATTGTAAGTTAATACATGAAAACACTTGAAGTAGTGCTTGGTCTAGAAGGAGTGCTCCATAAATGTTAGTTATTCCATTATTGCCTGGGAGTTAAATCCCTCAGCTGGGAGAAGAGTTAGGTACAGAGGTCTGCAGATTCTTAAACGTGGAAATCTTCAAAGAAGGTAGAAAGGGTCCTTGGAGGAACCATTGAGGATATGTGGCCTTGATGCCAATGAGGAGAAATTCCGCACAAAGAATGACTTACACAAGAGGCAGATGGGTTGGCTTGGATATCTGCTTTGAACAACTAGGTGACTTTATCTGACTGCTGATTGCCCTGGCATATGCAGATTCCATCTGGGAAGTGAATTCTGTCTGGGTGAGGTCAATTGGCCTCCCAAGGGGATTTCATCATCCTTTTCTGGCTGCCATGGCTCCAGTACCATCACCAATCTCAAAGGTGGCTTGAAACCTTTCCTATTCACAGGCCTAAGTCGTTTGCTGCAACACTGTGATCTTCCTCTTTATGCCAAAGATCTGGACAACACCTGACCACACTTTTTGTCCATGATTTCTGCTCAGCCTCTAGACGGGGCACAGGCCTCTCCACATCCCAAAAAAGAGCAAATAGGAACACGAGAAGCAGGTGACTCAAGGTGAAATTCCTGCTGGACTGATGTGCCCAGATCCTTTCCATACGACTGCTCTGGTGCACTCAGTACATCAGTGATGAGTGTTCCTCCACAGCTGTAAGATGGCAGCTAAAATGGAAAAAGCAATGATATTTAAAAGTAAGAAGGAATCTACACATGATGGTACAGTCCTATAATCCCAGCTGTCTGGGAGCCCGAGGCAGGAGGAACACAAGTTCAAGCCCAGCCTGGGCAAGTTGATGACTTAGCTACACCTTGTCTCAGAATACAAAGTAAAAAGAGGGCTGTGGATGTAGTTTAGTGCAAAGGCCCTGAGTTCAACTCCCACTATTGCCCAAACAAATAAACAATAGAAACAGAAAGGGAGTGAAAGATGTGCTTCTTTCATTCATTTATCTCTTTGTCCCAGGAAATGTTTCCTTCCAGTCTCATTGGACAGGACTGGGTTGCATGTCCAGCCTCCTGCACAAGGAGAGTCAGAAATTTTGGGTATTTTGGTTGTTGGCTTCTTAGAATTTGAGGAGAGCTTTGCCAGCAATAAAGGAAGGTAGGGAAATGGCTCTTAGGTTGGTGCCTACAGTGTCTGCAGCTCAGTGGTCATACCCCTTTCTGTTATGTGGTCGCTTTACATTCTAAATGACCAAACTTGAACAGGCGAACGTATCTTATTGGGACAAAATGGATTTAAAGATGCTTAAAGTTGCTACAGTTGAAAGCAAATCTTTCTGTGTGTCATTGACCAGCCCCTCAAAGCAAGTCCTGATTCAATGTTGTGGTGGCTGGGGAGCGCGTCTTTGTCCTTTAGGCTTCTGCTATTGAATTTGTGGTCCCCCAAGAACCAATTTAATTTAATTAATCTTATAAAGTACAGCATAGGAGAAGGCAGCTATTGTCCTGCGATGCTCTGGAGGTAGCTGTGTATCTGCTTATTTTGGAAAAAAAGTTTGATTAAAAATCCAACAGAACAAATTATACATGTTACAATGTATAATTATTGTTAATACCAGAGAATATTATTTTCGTGAATTTATGAAAAAATACTCCAGCAATCTTACTCAGGCTGGCATTATAGAAGAAAATTCAATGAGGAGTTCTTCTTTATCTTTCTTCATGATTCTTTTCTGTCCCAATATTAGGAAGTTTAACTATTTTTTTGGTGTATATTTGCCACATCTTTGGATTAGTTGATTTTGCTCAAACTTAAAAAAAACTGTTATTGTTTAACAATACTGTTGGCTTTAAAATAAGATAAAAAATAGTACAAAACTGTAGAAAGTAAATTGTGAAAATGCCTTTTGTTCTGCCTCCCTAGGGCCCCTCGACCCCCAACTCCTCACCCCCCCACCGGCCAATTCTGCTACCCTGAAGGCCCCCTCCCCAGGGCTGTCTGAAGTTGACAATTTCATTCTAGATCTAGGCCCGTACAAATAAATATACACACGTACATATGCACCTGTGGAGTTGTGTGCTTTCTAAAAAACGCATTATGTATTGTTTCACAACTTTCTTTTATCATTTAGTGATATATCCTGGTCAAGTTTTTTGATACATATCTACAGATTTATTTAATTCTTTTCATCATGATACATTCCATGTAATGTATCTTTTGTTATTTTCAGAATATTTTTATCTCCCACCCTCGTTTTTTTCCATAGAAAGAGCTCCTTTTTTCTAACACTATAATGGCTCTATAAATGGTTTTTAAAACAGCTCTAATGAAATTTATTAAAACTGAAGTCTTTAAAGAACACAACCTTCTGTAGCACGGAGTTGGTTAGAAGAGGACTCTATTTATGATTTTATAATGAGAATGGTTATGATACCTCCTACTTGTGTTTATATATTTTAAGATAATTTTCTATAAAGGATCTCATTTAAATTCCATCTAATGATATTTTGTTGTGGAAGTGCCTGGAGATTCTCGTGATAACACTATTTTTATTATAATAAAATTTTACAGCATGAGTGAGAAACAGCATGATAATATTATCACTACCCATGCAATCATTATTTAATAAAGATAAAAATTAATACCTCCAACATTATTCCATGTCCAGCTTTACTCAGCTTTGAATGTTGCCTGACTATATCCTGCTGATTTCCACTTCTTAGCTTCAAAGTACATGAAGAAAATTTGATAGAATTAAAAGGAAAAAGAGAATTTCACAAATATAATACTAGGTTTTTATATTCTATCATAATTGATAGAAAAACTAAACCAAAAATCAATAAAGAATTGGAAAGTTTGAAATACACTATCAACCAAGTTGAGCAGACTGAAATTTATAGAATATACTAGGAATTGCAGAATATAGCTTCTTTCAAGGGCTTATCATCCATTGATAAAAGTAGATCCTAACCTAGGTCATAAAACAAGTCTCCATACATTTATTTATTTATTTATTTATTTATTTGCTTTCTGATAGGGAGGCATATTTATTTTTCGCCAAGTGTCCCAGTAACTTTTATAGCAAACAACAATAAAAACCTTTATGATTCATTTGTTTTTTAACACGTGCTCACACACTGCATTTAGTTGTCATTTTCTTGTGTCTCCTTTGATCTGGAGCAGTTTTTCAGCTTTTATCTTCATGACACTGACATTCTGAAAAGCTCTGGTCATTTTCTAGCTGTCCCTTATTCCAGGTTTTCTTCCTTGCATTCTCACAGTTAGATCCAGACTCTGCATCTCGGGCAGGAATTCTGTAGTTGCGACAATATCAGTCTTCGTGGATTTTCCAAATGTCCCTTCCCCAATATGAGTGGTTTCCCTGTTCTATTTTCTGATCTTTGAGAAGACTTTGGCCTCTTTTGGTTTTCCATGCCGTGTTCATCCTGATCCATACATTTAAAGGAACTAAATTATATAAAGTACGCTTTTTACTACAGAGGAAATTAAAAATTAATAACAATATAATATTTAGGAAAACTGAACATTTAGAAATTAAGCAACATATTTCTAAGTAATTTGAAAGAAGTCAGTGAGGAAATTTGAAAATATTTTGAACTATATAATAGAGAACATAGAACTAGTCAAAATGAATCAAAGCAGAATTTAGATGGGAAGATATAACTTTAAATTCTTTTTTACCCCTCTAGTACTAAGAACTAAACCTAAGACCTTTGTATTGAGCTACATCCCCAGATCTTTTTTATGTTTTATTCTTTGACAAGTTCTGGCTAAATAGATAAGTTGTTCAGGCTGGGTTTGAAATTGTGATCCTCCTGCCTCAGCCTCCCAGAGTGCTGGGACTACAGGCATGCACCACCACATGCAGTATAACTTTAAATTCTTATACCAGTGACTACCAAAGGCTGTCCATTTATAAGAAACTAAAACGAGGGGAATGGAGTAAACCCAAACAAGTAGAAGGAAGAAAATAATAAAGACAGGGGCAGATCAATGAGAAAAGCAAAATAAAAACCCAGATAAACACTAAAGAAAATTCACTAAGAAAAATTTAGTTGTTTGAAATAATCAAGAAAATCGATAAACTCCTAGCTGGAATGATCAGGGAAGACAAAACACAAATCACCAGCATCAGAAATTAAATAGGTGTTACAAATCCTGTAGACATTAAAAGGGTAATATCATATTACAGAACAACCTTATGCCAACAAATTCAGCAAGCTAGATAAAAAAAAAAATGACAAATTTCCTAAAAAATAAGAAGTACAACTTAAACTGATACAAGATGAAACAGAAAATCTCAGTAGCACTGAGATTATAAAAAAAGCTTCCAACAAATAAAACACCAGATGATCTTCCTGGTGAATTTCATCAAATGTTCAAGGAAGATGTGAAGCCATGATTGCACAATCTATCAGGACAGGGGAGAACACAAATCCTCCTTTCTTATTTTATTTTATGTTATTTTATTTATTTTTAATTTAAAGAATAAAAAATAAAAATAACAATAAAACAGAGTTTCAAAACAGGTTAGTAGGACAGTTACAATAATTAATACATTGTGTATTGCCGTCTTCATAGTATTCAGAGTACAAGATACAGGCATGATATCTTGTCCAAAAAATATCAGCACAAACCTTTCTTTTCAATGAACTAAGAGAAACTAGCTATATAACTATCTTAACTATCTTGTGTATAAATATATTTTTTTCCTTTTCCCTTTCTTCTTTTCCCCTTTCCCCAATCACAGTTATCTTTTCTTTTGAACAGTTTCTTCCCAATTCACAATATCTATTGTACATTTTGGATCTTATTTACTCATTCAGTTTCTCACACTAGTGAGACAATATGATGTTTACACATATGGATCTGATTTATTTCACTTACGAGTATGGTCTCAAGTTGCGTCCATTTATCCATAAAAGTCTCAAGTTTATCCTTCTTTATGGCTGAGTAGTACTCCATTATATAAAAAAACCACACCTTTTTTATCCATTCCTCGGTTGATCGGCATTTGGGTTGTTTCCAAGATTTAGCTATTACAAAATGTGCTGCTATAAACATGAGTGCATATGTACCAATGTAGTATGATGTTTTTAATTCTTCTGGGAAGATACCCAGAAGGGGAACAGCTGGGTCAAATGGGACCTCCAACCCTAGTTTTTTAAGGAATCTCCACACTGATTTCCACAGTGGTTGTACCAGTCGACACTCCCACCAACAGTGGAGAAGGGTTCCTTTTTTCCCCACAGCCCCTCCAACATTTGTTATTGGTTGATTTCTTTGATGATAGCCATTCTTTCTGGGGTGAGATGGAACCTCAGTGTTGTTTTAATTTGCATCTCTTGAATGACCATGATGTTGAACATTTTTTCATATATTTATTTGCCATTTGTATTTCTTCATCTGAGAAGTGTGTATTCATCTCGGATGCCCATTTTTGGATTGGGTGTTTGAATTTGGGGGTTCTGATTGTTTTCAATTCTTTATATGTTCTAGATAGAAGTTCTTTGTCTGAGGAACAACTGGCTATAATTTTCTCCTACTGCGTGGGTTGTCTTTTCACTCTGTTAGTGATTTCCTTTGTTGTGCAAAAGCTTTTTAATAAGGTGACATCCCATTTGTTGATTCTTTGTAATATTTCCCTTCCAGTATGGGTTTTGTTCATGAAGTCTCTGCCTACCCATATGTCTTCAAGATTTCTACCTATTTTCTCTTTCAGTAAATTTAGTGTTTCTATTTTAATATTTAGATCTTTGATGCACTTTGACTTTAGTTTAGTGCATGGTGATAGATGTGGGTCTAGTTTTAGTCTTCGGCATGTGGAAAGGCAGTTTTTCCAGAACCATTTATTAAAGAGGCTATCTTTCTTCCAGTGAACACTTTTGGCTTTTTGTCAAAGATAAGGTGGCTGAGTGTGTTTGGGGTTGTGTCTGAATCTTTTATTCTGTTCCACTGATCCTAAGGCCTTTTTTTTTTTTTTTTTTTTTTTGCCAATACCATGCTGATTTTATCACAGTAGCTTTGTAGTATAATTTCAGGTCTGGGATTATGATGCCCTCTGCCTTGCCTTTTTTGCCCAGCATTGCTATTGCTATTCTAGGTCTCTTCTAGTTCCAAGTGAGTTTTAGGAATGTTTTCTCTAGATCTTTGAGGTATGATAATGATATTTTGATTGGGATTGAATTATAGCTGTATGAGCAGTTTTAGGAGTATGGCAATTTTCACTATATTGGTTCTTCCTATTCAAGAGCAAGTGATATCTTCCCATTTTCTAATATCCTCTTTGATCTCCTTTTTTAGGGTGCTGTAATTTTCACTGTACAGATCTTTTACATCCTTTGTTAGATTGATTCCTAAGTATTTCTTTTTTTATGGGGGGGGTACCAGGAATCGATCTCAGGACCTTGTGCTTACCAGGCAGGCACTATGCTGCTGAGATATATCCCCGGCCTCAAGTATTTCATTTTTTTAGATGCTATTGTGAAAGGTGTGCTTTCCCTAGTTTCTCTCTCTGTGAGTTTGTTGCTTGTGTACAGGAATGCTACTGATTTTTGAGTGTTGACTCTGTATCCCACTACACTACTGAATTTGGATATTAAATCTACAAGTTTTTTGGTGGAGTTTTTTTGGGTTCTGTGTAGAGTATCATGTCACATCCTCCGTTTTGAGACCAGCATGACCTTAACACCTAAGCCCAAGAGAGGCATAAAAAAAGAGAAAGTTACAGATCAATATCCCTGAAGACCATTGATACAAAATCCTGAGCAAAAAAATGAGCAAAAAATGTCCAGAAATGCAAATCTGATTCAACATTTAAAATTCAACTGATGCCTCTTTTCCTCTGCCAAGCCTGAGACTATCTATTTCTGTCAAGAGCTGCTTAAGTGGGCACAAGGAGTTTGCAGATCTCATAGTACAGTAGGTTTCCTCGTTAAGGAAGCTTCTTTTGTCTTCAAGGGTTTATACATCTCTTCTATTACCCAGAAATACCAAAGCAGCTGGGGACACATTAGGTAGACCTACCACATTTCTCCTCTGCAAGCGGTATCTGGTTGCCTGGCCCGGGGAAACTATTTCTGTACCTTCACATAGCACCAGCGGCAATAGATGAACTAAGCAGATCAAAATAGCATCATCAGGGCCGGTGAGATAGCTCAGCGGCATAAGCGCCTGCTGGCAAGCGCGAGGTCCTGAGTTCAACTCCCGGTACCCACAAAAAAAAAAAAAATAGCATCATTGGGTTGAGAATGTAGCTCAGTGGTACAACAGTTGCCCAGTATGTGCGAGATCTTCAGTTCAATCGTCAGAATCACAGGAAAAAGATCCAAAGTCTCAGAGAGAAAATAAAAGAAGGAAATAAAGCTACCCAAGGACCTGTAGGAAATAATGAAAGACCCAACATTTGTATCATCCAGAGTTCCAGAAAGAGAGAAGGGGAGAGAGGGTAGGAGAGCATGTGAAGAGATAGGATTGAAAATTTCTGAAATTTGGCTGAAATTCCAAATGGGAACCAAATCCCAAACATGATAAACCAAAGTAATCCATGCCAAGAAACATCATAATTAAACTCTTGCAAATTAAAAAAATTAATTTTAAAAGCAGCCAGAGAGACATAATGTGTCATGTTTAGGGGACACCAGTTCAAATCAGAGCAGAGTTCTCATCTGAAACCATGGGGTCCGGAAGAAAGTGTTGCAATATCTCTAAGATGCTGAAAGAAAACAGATGTCAGCCATGAATTCCGTATCTGGTAGAAATGATGTTTAGGAATGACTGGGACACAAAAATATTGTCAGACAAAGGAAAACTAAAATACAAACAAACATATTGTGACTAGTAGAGCTAACACTTAAAGATTGGCTAAAAGAATTTCTCGAGGGCCGGTGAGATGGCTCAGCGGCATAAGCGCCTGCCTTGCAAGTGCGAGGGCCAGAGTTCGACTCCCGGAACCCACATACGAAAAAGGGGCCGGTGATATCGCTCAGCGGCACGGGTGCCTGTTGGCGCGCGAGGTCCTGAGGTCGACCCCCCGGTACCCACAAAAAAAAAAAAAAAAAAAAGAATTTCTTGAAACAGGAGGGAAATGATAAAGAATCTTGGAATACCAGGAAGAAGAAAGGAAGAACAGAAAGAGCAGAAACATGAATGTATGTCATAGGCCATACTTATTCTCATGAATTTAGTAAGACATATTTGATGATTGACAAAAAAATGATAACACCATTTGATGTTTAAGGCAATGATATTTAAAAATGGGAAAGGTGGACCTAAATGGAATTGAGGTTTCTATATTTGAAAAGATAAAATTATGCCATTAGATGTTATGTTATATATGTGTATTTAAATATCCAGAATACAACTATATGCATGTATGTGTTCCAAAATTCAAAACTAAAAAAGAAGTTGAAATTCTAAGACATAAGTACTCTGCAGGAAGACCAAACAGAGATACAATGAAGTGAGATTTAGAGGAAACAGAAACAAATTATAAAAAGGCAGATTTATGTGGTAATTTCCTTAAATGTAAATGCCATAAATACGTGAATAAAAAGAATATATAGGGAGAGTGTATAGGATAATATGACTCAATTCTATGCTGCATATAAGAAACTCACTTGAAATCAGTTCCATAGGTAGCTTGAAAGGAAAAGGATGGAAAACATTGTACCATGCAATCAGTACTATCCAAGGTATCTATTAATATCTGATAAGGTAGATATTACTAGAGACAAAGAGTAACATTGCATAATGATAAAAGAACGAATCTCCTAGGAAGATACAATAGCCCTAAATGTGTGTGCACCAAACAGAGCCTCAAAACTTATAGAATAAAATTCAATAGAGAGGAAAGGAAGAATAGACAAATCCACAATTATATCCTTTCTCACTGCATGACTTAATGACACAAACAACAAATAGGGCCCAATTAATCCAGAGAACACAACAGCACTAAAGTCAATTGAATGTTCATCAAGATAGGTCATATCATGGGTCTTAAAGTAAACTGCAATGAATATTAAAAAATTGAAATCAGCCAGGCGTGGTGGTACATGCCTGTAATCCCAGCACCTGGGAGGCTGAGGCAGGAGGATCACTATGAGTTTGAGGCCAGCCTGGGCTACAAAGTGAGTTCAAGGCCAGCCTGAACTGCATAGTGAGACCCTGTTGCAAAAAGACAAAAAAAAAAAAAAAAAAAAAAAAAAAAAAAGGAAGAAAAAAAGAAAAAAAAAAGAAAAAAGAAAAAAAATTTAAATAATATATAATGGGTTTTCTGATCATAATTGAATCAAACTAGAAA
This sequence comes from Erethizon dorsatum, assembly GCA_028451465.1. Taxonomy (NCBI): domain Eukaryota; kingdom Metazoa; phylum Chordata; class Mammalia; order Rodentia; family Erethizontidae; genus Erethizon; species Erethizon dorsatum. The sequence continues at coordinate 92,318,032 of CM051825.1, read as the reverse complement.
GAACAGAAAGACAATAAGAAAATCTCTAAAACATGTAAATTAAATATCACACTTCCAAATAATTCTTAGTTCAAAAGGATGTCTCAGAAGAAACTTAAAAATGCCTTGAAAACAATGAAAATGAAAGCACTTCATCAGACTCTGTAGAATGCAGCTAAATCAGCATTGAGAGGAAAATGTATAGTGCTAATGATTCTATTAGAAATGAGACTAGATCTAAAATCAATAAATTACATGCCTATTTCAAGAAATTATAAAAAGAACAAAATAAACTCAAAACAGAAAATAACAGATTAAAGAGCAGATGTTCATGAAATTGAAAATTAAAAAATAGAGAAAATCAATGAAAAAAAAAAAAAAAAAACCCTGTCCTTTAAAAAAAGAAATCAATGAAATGGATAAAATGCTGGTAAGACTGACAAAAATAAAAATTGACAAGAAAGAAATTGCTAATATCAGCATCAAAAAGCTATCACCACATGTTTTGCAGCCATTAAAATGTGTTGAAGATTGAACCTATGGCCTTTGCACTAAGCTACATCCCCAGGTGTTCTTTTAATTTTTAATGTTGAAGCAGGGTTTTGTTTGTTGTGTGTTATTTGGTTTTGTTTTTTTCTTTTTGTGGTACTGGGGATTGAACCCAGGGACTTCACACTGACTATATCCCCAGGCTTTTTAAAATATTGTTAAAATTTTTTTTTTTTTTTTGTGTGGGTACCGGGGGGTCGACCTCAGGACCTCACGCACCAACAGGCACCTGTGCCACTGAGCGATATCACCAGCCCCTTTTTCGTATGTGGGATCCGGGAGTCGAACTCGGGCCCTCGTGCTTGCAAGGCAGGCGCTTACGCCGCTGAGCCATCTCACCGGCCCTAAAATATTGTTAAAATTTTGAGACAGTGTCTTGCTAAATTGTTAAGTTGCCTAGGCTGGGCTCCAACTTGCAATTCTCCTGCCTCAACCTCCTTGAGCGCTAGGATTACAGGCGTGAGCCACCATGCCCAGATCAAATCAGTATGTCTTATAAATTTAGATGTAAAAATCTCCAACAAAATATTGACAAACAAAATATAAGAATATCTAAAAATATTACCTGGGATGTCCAGTGAGATTTATTACAGTTATGCAAGGCTTAGTCAACACCTGAAAAGCAATCTACCATGACAATAAACCACAAGAGAAATATCATAATATGTATTTATACTATGTATGTACATGTAGTATATAAGATACGTTTTGATATATGTCAAATGGATTTTTACATGCTAGCAAAAATTGAGTTTAAATTCTGCTTATAATAGTGTTCCCAAATACAAAATGCTTAAAAGTTTACTAAGACCTTTACATTGAAAATGTTGCTGAGATTTTAAAGTTCCAAATGGAGATGTGTACCATCTACCATCTCCATTTCCTGGGTTGTAAAACTAAATATTAAGATGTCAGTTTGCTCCAAGATGATCCTTGATTCAAGAAAATCCAATCTAAATTTCAGTCATCTTTTAAAATAGAAATTGACAAAACAGACTTTAAAATTAAATGTGGATACAGACAACTTAGATTGACAAGTTTGTCTTCATCAAGTTTTACTGTAATTATTGTTAATACAACTTGTGTTCCTTGAAGAAAGGGACCATGTCCTAATCATCTCTGTGTCCCTTAACCCAAACACAAATAGTTTTAGTAAAATGTGTAGAACTAGTTAACAAATAATAACCGCTTTGTGTTTATATGCTTTGATCTAAGAAAAGAGGAGAGACTGGGTATCTCAATCCCTGACGGGTGGGCAGGACGCTGGTGATGATGTCAGAAATGCAGCCTGTTTTTTTCTCTTTCCAAGAACAAGGTCCAGAACTTTGGTCCTGTGGTTTCCACTGATCACATGGGGACTTCCCCTGAGGTTAGTCAGTGAGATTGGTTTTACATCAAGGAATTACTTGGAGTCTGGCTTTAGCCAACGCTAGGTTTAATTATTCATGGCAAATATTGCTTGCCAATTGATGTCTTAGTTTATATTGACCCCGATGATTCTGGCCTTCGATTGCTTGTGCTTTCTTTTCCTTTAACTCCGTTACTGTGTACTGTATCAGTACACGGGTGAGACGCGGGCCTCCTTTGAATATTTAAGGTGAGCTCCTTAGTTATGGACATCAGTTCATGGATTTTGCTCTTTGTCAATTTTCTAATACTTCATCCTTAATCCACAGCCGTATGGACATTAACGGATTATATCAACCTAAAAGGCTATCTACTTTGTCCTAACAGAAGTTGCAAATTGGTATTGGTCTATGTTTGCATACTTCCAACTACCCAAAGTTGTTTATTTGGGATGAGATTTGGTCCAGTTTAGTGTCCACTGAAGTTATCCATAATGGGTTTTGAAATCGTCTGTTTTTTATTGTTTATCTCCGAGAAACTTGACAGCACACTAATGAAGTCATCCCAGCCAAAGCCTGTTTTTCCTTCCATTAGGTCATCATTAAAGACAGCACCAAATTAAGTATAAGAAGGAGCTTTTTCCATTCAGGGTAAAACAAGACATTTTTGTTTGTTTTTCTGGGTTCTGCCTTCTTACATTTTCTGACTAAGAAGATTTAGACAAGGTCAAGGTGATGCAAAATAAATAACCTGTTTAGGTAAAGCTATTCAACAAAGTCTATTATGTGCTAACTTTGTACGAGACATAAAGCACAGGAATAGAGTTATGAGATTCAGTCCCACAGGTGACATCTACAGGTAGGTGTGTAATTTACAGGTAGCATCCATCCATGCCACGGATGTGGAGCATGTGTGACATACCGTATTAACATCCATGCCACGGATGTGGAGCATCTGTGACATACTACATTAAGTACTCTGGGGATCCCAAGGATGAAAATATAAAGTCATCAGATACGCCTGCAAATTATCAAAGATGTATATGATAAAGGTCAATAGAGAGGTCTCAATTCATCCTATGGGAACTGTGATATTAATACTATTGGAACTATAAGGAAAGGAACCATACAATTGGTGAGACCCTAGGAGACATTATTGGGGAACATGGTATTTGAACTAGACTTTAAAGAATGGGTAGCAATTTCCTTGGGAAGGGAGGCTATGCCATGTGGATGAAATAGTACAAGCTAAGGCCTAGAAATCAGAAACCATGGGCTTCCTGCATGGTCTTCTTGTCAACAAACACTCAGAATGCCAGCTGCTTCTTTCATAATGGTAAAGAGATATGAAGCAGTTGACAGGTTTGCCCAGGAGTTAACTCTGAACAGGAGTCATGTAGAGATCACTTGTTTGAGTGAGTATTCTTTTTCAAAGAGTAGCATACTCAGTAGAACCAACCATAGGTAAAAAATTTGCCTTGCACACATATATGTGGTATATATTTTCTCTCTGCTGAACAATGTTGAGGGAGTCAGGGCATGATGCTATTTTGACCTACACAGAATCTTGTTATGTTGGGCCACGAAGGGCTTTCCCAAAATGGAGTTTGACGATTGTGTTTGATACAGTTACCAACTTTGAGAATCGTGACATCCAAAGTTGGAAGAAATCTTAGTGACATTCAAGTCTTACACCTGCATTCTCTTCAGGAGGAAGTCTTGGTATAAGAAGTGACTTGTTCAAGACTGCTGTGCAGGTTTTACAAAGAACCTGATCTCAAGTTGAAGTTCCTCAAATTTCAATTTAATTATTACCCATATCAGAAGAGAGAAGAATTTGATGCATAACGTCAACTCATTTTGCTTGAACTCAGAATGTGATTTTAATATCACCTGTATGTTGTTTGCATATAATTTAAAAGGAAAGGTAATATACTAAAGATTATCTGGCTTAAGCTAATGTTAACATTAGTTTGCAAATTCTGAGCTCACTCTTCAGGTATGACTATTAGGGACAGGAAAAAAAATGTAGGAGGGTTGCATTGAGTAAAAAGTAGATGTAAACATTAACATGCAATACTTATGAATACTTGCAGTGTCCCAAGATAAAAGGCCACATAGTTCATCTCAGTCCTGATAATAACAATCTGAAGTAGATAATGTCATATCTGTTTTACATTTGGGGAAATTAACACACAGTTAATTAGCTTGACCAAGGTCCCACAGTTAGTAAGCAGAGGAACTGGGTAATATGGTTCAAGTACATACCCTCACTGGCTAGGCTAAGTACAGTGTGGTAATGAAGGTGAACATTTCACAAATTAATACACATAGTGTCTACCTCAATGTCTAATGCATAGTAAATACTCAATAAATGATAAAAATTATTATTGGAAGATGAAGTTACTTGTCTAGAGTATTATGTAGCTAGGTGACAAAAGAGGGTCATGTTTTTAACTTTTAAAATAATGTAACTTGTTGTTTTGTTTAATTTTGCTTCAGAAATCTTAACTTATATTTTCCCAGGCCAAGAAAAATAAAATTGAGTTCCACATTAAACATGTACAAAACTAAGGTTAACAAGGATGGGTCCTTCAATTGCCATGAGTTCAGGCGTATATGTTACACCTGTGTTCAGAGTAGCTTTATTCACAGGAGTCCAAAGGTGAAAGCAACTCACATCCATTATGGATAAATGGATACACAAAATGTGCTATATCCATACAATGGATTATTCTCCAACTTTAAAAAGAAAAACAACTCTGGTACCTTCTTACAGCATGGTGCACCTTGAAAATGTCAAGTGAACTATAGCAGTTCAAAAGAGCAAATTCTTCATGATTCCATTTACATGAGGTACCGAGAGTGATCAAATTCACAGAGACTAGAATGGGGATAACCAGGGGCTGTTTGAGAGGAGAACAGGTAGTTCTTTTTCACTGGGAGCAGAGTTTCAGATTTATAAGAGAGAAAACCTCTGGAGTTAATGGTGGTGGTGGTCACACAATGGTGTGAATATAGTTAATGGCACTGACTTGTACAAATAAAATGGCTTAAAAAGTAAATTTTATGTTATGTATATCACCACTTAAAAAAAACTTATGCAGAGAGATTAAAATTTTGTACGTTCAAACCAAATGCCAAGGGCTGCCCAGTCATCATAATAAAAATGAGGCATTTTAAAGAACAGACAGAAGTCATTTTAATTCCAATGAATTGTGAATGTTACTTGATAAAAATTTTGTTTAGGTATTGAAACATATTCATCAGAGCCTTCTGTATACAGCAAATGTCAAATGCTGTGTTTTAACGATCCTTTTCTCTGTTGTTTTTCTGATGTTCTTATTCCAAAAGCCTAACTCTCCTCAGAGAGAATGCTACTCCCTTATAGTAGGTGAATGATTTTTATGATTTATTCAAAAATTTGAGAGCGCCATGGGAGGGGATGTCACAATAAGGCGAGATGCTTTTATCTCAGAGAAAATGTATTTGAGAAAAAGCTGGATTCTTCGTTCCCTTCTAGAAAAAGGGATGAGCACCCATGCTGGGCACTATGTACACGTTGTTGCATTTACTTCTTATAGCACAGATATTTAAAAAAAAAAAAAAAAAAAAAAAATATATATATATATATATATATATATACTGAGTTGTAAGAGATTAGAAGGATTTTCTTTTTCTCCATTTCTAGTGAGGAAGGAGGCTGCTGCCTCATTAGTCAGGGAGCTGCTTTTGCTGTGGGAAGAAATCAAGAGAGGGAGAAACCCATTTGTTTATATAAGTGGTGCATTGATATTTTGGGCAAACAGTTATTTGTCTGGGGAGCTGGTCTGTGCACGGCAGGGTGTTCAGCACATTCCTGGGGCCCACTTGAGGAGCAAGACACACAAGTTAAAGGTTTAGACTTGGAGGCAACAGGGAAGTAAGACTAGAGAGGGAATAGAGCTGGGCATTGAGGACAGTTTGGGTGGGAGAAAGAACGGAATTGTGGAGACAGAATAAGAGAAGGCTTGAAAGAAATTTTTTGTTTTTTTTGGTACTAGGAATCGAACTCAGGACCTTGTGCTTGCCAGGCAGGTGCTTAGTCCGCTGAGCTATATCCCTGGGCCCAAAATTTTTAAGAAGTTATCAGTTAACAGTGAAATTTCCCCTTGGTAATTTTCTTGAACATTTGAATCAAGGTTTGAGTTGCCCTCTGCTCTGTTTTCTATCTGATTATTGTTGCTTTGAATAATTCTGAGTTGAAACTGGGCCACATGGTAAGGTGTGTGTTAGATTTCATGCTAGTTTCTCTTAGTTCATTGAAAAGAAAGGTTTGTGCTAATATTGTTTGGACAATATCTCATGCCTATATCTTGTACCCTGAGTAACTATTCTGAAGATAACAATATGCAATGTATTAATTATTGTTACTCTCTTATTATATTGTTTTGAAATTCTGTTTTATTTTTTTCTTCTTTTTATAATAATAATAAATAAAAAAAAATTATGCTGCAGGCCAGGCATGGTGGTGTGCATCTGTAATCCCAGCACTCGGGAGGCTGAGGCAGGAGGATCACTGTGAGTCTGAGGCCAGCCTGGGCTACAAGTGAGTTCAAGGCCAGCCTGAACTGCATAGTGAAACCCTGTCTCAAAAAGACAAAAAAAAAAAAAAAGATTATGCTGCAGCCAGTCTCTCTGTGTCCTCCTCTCTTTACTATTATTGTATTGTTCTTGATGACACAAAAATCCTATAAACTTCAAAAAGTTCTCCTTCTGAGTATTCAGTCATGGGCTGCAGGGAATATAGTGTAGGAGTTAAAAGAAAGGACTGGCAGCCAGCCAGACAGTGTGCTCAAATTCCACCCCTGCCACCTGCTGAGAAATTGTAGGGCTGTCCTGAACCTCAGTTTCCTCATCTGGGAAGGATGAAAGCAGGGGCCTCCCAAATCCTAGAGCTATGGTGAGAAGTCAAGCAGAACCATGGGAAATGCAGAGGTAGTGGCAGCGCCCAGTATCCATTAATAAATGGGAGCCAACCTATGAAGTCATTGATTCATTATTTTATTTATTTTTTAATGGGGAAAATCAAACTCAGGGCCTTGTGCATGTCCCAGTCCTATTGTCAGCTTGTAAAACAGGCCTTCTGGCACTTTCCTGCACTCATAACTATTTTTAGAAGACTTATTTTGGAATTCTATATACTTGTGTCTACTCAATTTTTTTGGAAAAGGGTATGTGTAAATAGACAAGAAAATGAATAAATGCATCATATGTCAAAATATCAGCAAATAAAACAGAAGAAGAGGCCCTACCTGATTGTCAACCTCCACCCAAGGCTGGGGGTAAGTGTGGAATCAAAACAACCCACTAAGATTGAGCCTTTATGTGCACCTTTGTCAGTGACAGATGAAAGATGCAAAGAACACTTGGAAGCTTAGATAACATTGCTTTGTGTTTCCACAGCTGATCGGTCTCCTCTGTGAGCTTCATAGGTATTATTTCTGAGGGTCATAACCTGCAATGCCTGCATTTCCCCGCACTTCCTGGAAAGGAAATCGAGGTGGTCTGGTAGCTGGGGCAGCTGGTCTGGCTCCAGACTAGATGGAGTGTGAGGTCAGGCCGGCCTCTGCCTCACTTCCACGCCCCAGTCTCTGTTCACTCTGTCTACTTCTCAATCGCTAGACGCGAGGAGTGTATGAATTGTGGAGAGAAATCTATGCACCTAAACAGAAGCTACAGCACTAAGAGATACAAAATGGGCACAAATTGTGGGGTACAGACAATATATGGGTTCTGGGAAACTGGAGTTCTCATGATAACAGAGAGGTCTGATCTGGGGCTCAAAAACAAGCCACCATCTGAGACTTCCAGGAAATGGGGTTCCAAGCAAACAAGATGGCCTGTACAAAAAAAGGGTAAGAGCAGGCTTAGGCAAGTAGGACTAATGCTTAATTTTTATGTTTCCTCATTGGTTGATTGGTAGTAATACTAGGGTAGGAATTCTGAAGCTGTTGCTGAGTTGGAGAGAGCGATGATCAGCTGGCATTGCATGGCCAGGGCAGGCAATTTTTAGGTGGAGAAAGGATCAAGCATTTGGTTAAGAATTGCCTAACTGGGGCCAGTGAGATAGCTCAGCGGCATAAGCGCCTGCCTGGCAAGCGCGAGGTCCTGATTTCGACTCCCGGTACCCACATACGAAAAAAAGGGCCGGCGCTATTGCTCAGTGGCAAGGGCACCTGATGGCGCGCGAACTCCTGAGTTCGACCCCCAGTACCCACAAAAAAAAAAAAGAATTGCCTAACTGACTATGATGGCTCCCATCCCACTATAATAAGGGTGGCTGGGCAGAATATGTGTGGAAAAGTGTTAGAACTGGCCTTAGGGCTTTTTAACCTTTTCAACAGGAAGTCTTTGAAGGTGTGGCATGAGTGATGGAAATAAGAACGGGAATATAAAATGGCGCAGCTGCTATAGAAAATGGTTTGGTGCTTATTGTTAAGCACAGAATTAACCCTATGATCAGCAATTCTACTTGTAGGTATATACTCCAAAGAACTGCAAACAAGACTTCCAACAAAAATTTGTATACAAACATTCATGGAAGAATAGCCAAAATGTGGAAACAACTCAAATGCCCATCAACTGATGAATGGAGAAACATATGCTAGGTCCATTCAGTGGAATATTATTCATTCATAAAAACAGATGAAATACTGATACATGCCACTTTGGATGAACTTTGAAAATATACTAAGCCAAAGAGCCAGACAAAAAGGTCATATATTATATGATTCCATTTATATAAAATACTCCTAATAGGCAAATCCGGAAAGCAGATTAATGGATGCCAAGAAAGAGGGAGGATGGAGGGGGAGTGAATGATTCGAAGGCATAAGATTTTCTTTTAAAGTGATGAAATGTTTCCGACCTAGATACACGTGGTAGCCACACAGCATGTGAATGTATTAAACGCCACCAAGTTGGATACTTGAAAATGGTGAAAATGATGAATTTCATGTTTAATATATTTTATCATAGTTTTAAAGAAGTGGATGATCTGAAAGTCTCCCTTCTGAAATGTAGGCAACATGGACAATGGAGGAGTGTGATGATGTTTGCCTAGCATCAGCCGGAATTCCAGGTGTTTAGGTAGAAGAAAAAGCAAAGCTAAAGAAGAAAATTAGACGTTAAAAATTTTGGAATGAATGCTGCCAGTGTCCCTGCAATTTATTATTTTTAAAATTAAAGCTAAATATAATTAAATTTACTATTTTATTTTAAGACCATCTAAAACAGATCTGATCTACCAAAGTATTTCTACTCATCTCTGCAATCTACTTGTTGGTAATTTATCTACACAGCCAACCCTCTATATGAACACACAGAGAAAAACTTCCTAATATACTAATTTCAGAATGGTTGAATTCTAGTGATGAAAATGAGCTTCCTGCTTACCTTGTTATATTGTTTGGATTGTTTATAATGAATGCACATCGTTTTTATGAACATTATTATATGATTTTTCTTACATTAGCCAACTGCAAGCAAACAAAGAAAATGGGGCTAATGTACCAAGATGTAGCGACGATTAATCCTGGGGGAAGTGCAGTAATTTAATTCCTTCCTTGTACTTTCTTGGCTTATTTTTTCAATCCTGAAAGTAATATTTTGAAAATCATAAAACTTAGATGCTTGCCCAGTATCACAAACTGCTAGGGGTGGAGCTGGCTAGGGCCACACCTCAGATTCACTTAGCTCCAAGTCTCGGTTCTCGGCCTTGAGTTAATCTTGCCATAAGTAGTCTGGCTTTGTTTTTCAAAACTTCAATCTCAGTGCAATTTCCCCTGGATTCTAAATGCTGACTGAGTCCTACATCTGTCCTTCAAAATGCCAACTCTGCAGAGGAGGGCATCGTCAGTGCTTCCTCTCCAGAACGTGTTCCAGCTCCAGGAAGTCAGCCACCTACTCCCAAATGCCCGGGGAGGCAGCATCTGCTGCCTATGGGCACAGACAGGATGCGTTGCTCAGCGACCGTGAGCATGAAGCCGCTGGGGACTGAGATGCCCACTCCAGACAGGGCTTCGTGGTGTTCGTTTATCCATTTACTCACTGTTTATTGAGTTCCTGGGAGCTGTAAATGTTCATTCCCACTTGTCAGTAATGTTCTCCTTGAGACAATTTTTTTTCATGCAGGAAATAGAAGCCAACTTAAGCTGAAAGGGAAACATTGTTATAGAAATACAGGATGGTTTTGCAGGTTTCAAACGCAGAAAGACATCTGAAACTTAGGTATAAAATGGCACCAGGGGTAGGACTTAGAGGTTTAGAGCAAACGGTCTAAAGTCAGATGGTCTGGATTTGAATCTGAGGCGCCTTCTTCCTGTTACAGAATGATTTACTGAACCGCTCAGTGGGCCTATCTGTAAAGTGGGTACAACAGTAGCTTCCTCACAGGCGGGCCTGGGCGTAAAGCAGGTAACACGGGTGAGGAGTTAGCATGTGCTTGCTGTTCAGTGAACACTCGAACACATATAGCTCTTTGAAGTCTTGTGATGACAATAAATTACTGAACACCTGATTTCTTAACTTTCCAGTCTACGTTTCTAAGAATGACCACTCAGTCCTACAGATTTTGTTTGTCCTGGTCTAGCTTCAGGGGAAATAGTAACTTGATATTCACTTGGTTCCAAATCAAAAATTTTTAAAAATTAAAATATAATTTAAAATTTTTTATTAGTGCACTTTTGCAGTATATGCTGATTACATTCACCTTGGAGAGTTGGTACATGTACGTAACACATTTAATTCTTTTTACTCCCTCTTCTCCTTCCCTCTCTCCCTTTGATCACCATCTCTTGGTCCTCTTCCCATTTGAAAAAGATCTTTCTGTTTCCTATTACCTAACTTTTATTTTGCTCTTTAAATTATTTATACTTTAGGTTTCTCATATAAGAGAAACCATGTGATATTTAAGCTTGTGGGCTTATTTTTTTTTTAATAGGCGGGTACCAGGAGTCGAACTCAGGACCTTGCACTTGCCAGGCAGGTGCTTATGCTGCTGAGCTATATCACTGGCATTGGGTTTTATTTATTTCACTTAACATAGTCTCAACGTGCATTCATTTCCCTACACATGACTCAAGTTTATCTTCTGTATGGCAGAGTAGTACTCCACTACGTATAAATACCATATTTTCTTTACCCATTCATCTGTTGATGGACAGACATATAGGCAGCATCCAACATTATGAGTTGTGCTGTTATGAACATGGGTATGCTGTAAGTGACACTGTAATATGATGACTTTAATTCTTTTGGGAAGATTCTTAGAAGGGCAATAGCTGGGTCAAATGGAATTTCTAATTTTAGCTTTTTGAGGAATCTCCATCCTGATTTCCATAGTGGTTGTACTAGTTTACATTTCCACCAACAATGCAGAAAGGCTCCATTTTCCCCTACAGCATTTGCTATTATTTGATTTCTTGATGATAGCCATTCTTTCTGGGGTGAGATGGAATCTCAGTATTGTTTTAATTTGCATTTCTGTAATGGCCAGTAATGTTGAACATTTTTTCATGTATTTATTGGCCATTTATACTTCTTTTTCTGAGAAGTATCTTTTCATTTCAGTAGCCCAATTTTTGATTGGGTCCTTTCTTTTAGAGAGGGAAATTTTTTTTTTTTTTGTGGGTACTGGGGGTCGACCTCAGGACCTCGTGCACCAGCAGGAGCCCGTGCTGCTGAGCGATATCACTGGCCCTTTTTTTGTATATGGGTACCGGGAGTCAAATTCAGGACCTTGCGCTTGCCAGGCAGGTGCTTATGCCGCTGAGCCATCTCACCAGCCCTAGAGAGGGTAATTTTTAAAATCCTTTATATTTTCTTGTTATAGGTACTTTGTCTAAGGTACAGCTGGTAAATTATTTTTCCCATTCTTTGTGTTGTGTCTTCACTCTGTTGGTTGTTTCCTTTGCTGTTCAGAAGCTTTTTTATTTGACATGATTCCATTTTTTTTGATTTTGGTATTATTTCTTATGCCTTTAGGGTTTTTTTAAAAATTTTTATTTTAAAGAGAAAAAAGTGGAACAAAATTTCAAAACAGCATAATAGGAGGGTAACAATGGTCAATACATTGCGTATTGTTATCTTTAAATTAGTTACTCAGAGTACAAGACATCAGCATTCAATTGTCCAAACAATATTAGCACAAACCTTTCTTTTCAATGAACTAAGAGAAATTAGTAGTGTATCTATCTTAACTATTATATATATATATATATATATATATATATATATATATATATTTGCTTTTTTTTGCTTTTCCCTTCCTTCTTTTCTCCATTCCCCCATCCCAGTTTCTCTTTCCTTTTGAACAGTTTCTTCCCAATTCACAATATCTGCTGTACATTTTGGATCTTATTTACTCATTAAGTTTCTCACAGTAGTGAGACAATACGATGTTTACACATATGGGTCTGATTTATTTCACGTATGAGTATGGTCTCGAGTTGCATCCATTTACCTATAAAAGTCTCCAGTTTATCCTTCTTTATGGCTAAGTAGTGCTCCATTGTATAAAAAGACCACGTCTTTTTTATCCATTCCTCAGTTGATGGGCATTTGGGTTATTTCCAAGATTTAGCTATTACAAATTGTGCTGCCATAAACATGGGTACACATATATTGCTGTGGTACAATGTTTTCAATTCTTCTGGGAAGATACCCAGAAGGGGAATAGCTGGGTCAAATGGGACCTCTAATCCTAGTTTTTTAAGGAATCTCCACACAGATTTCCACAGTGGTTGCACCAGTCTACACTCCCAGTGTAGACTCAACAGTGGAGAATGGTTCCTTTTTCCCCACAGCCCCTCTAGCATTTGTTATTGGTTTATTTCTTGATAATAGCCATTCTTTCTGGGATGAGATGGAATCTCAGGGTTTTAATTTGCATCTCTCGAATGACCAGTGATGTTGAACATTTTTTCATATATTTATTTGTTATTTGTATTTCTTCATCTGAGAAGTGTGTATTCATCTCAGATGCCCATTTTTGGAGTGGGTCTTTGAATTTGGGAGGTCTGTTGTTTTTGAGTTCTTTATATGTTCTTGGTAGTAATCCTTTGTCTGAGGAACAGCTGGCAAACATTTTTTACCACACTGTGTGTTGTCTCTTCACTCTGTTGGTGGTTTCTCTTGCTGTGCAAAAGCTTTTTAATATGATGAGTTCCCAGTTGTTGATTCTTTGTGATATTTCCTGTGCCATTGGGGTTTTATTCATGAAGTCTTTGCCTACACCAATGTCTTCAAGAGTTTCATCTATTCTATCTTCCAGCAGATTTAATGTTTCTGTTTTAATATTAAGATCTTTGGTCCATTTTGAATTTAGTTTAGTGCATGGTGAAAGATATGGGTCTAATTTTATTTTTACTTTTTACTTTTTATTATTTTTATTTTTTGGTACTGGGGATCGAACTCATGACCTCACGCTTGCCAGGCAGGCGCTGTGCTGCTGAGCTATATCCCCGGCTCTAATTTTAATCTTCGGCATGTGCAGAGCCAGTTTTTCCAGGACCATTTGTTAAAGAGGCTATCTTTCTTCTAGTGAATGTGTGGCACCTTTGTCAAAGATAAGGTGACTTAGTATGTCCGGAGTTATTTCTGCATCTTCTAATCTGTTCCATTGATCTTTGGGTCTGTTTTTTTTTTTTTTTTTTTTTTTTGCCAGTACCATGCTGTTTTTATCACAGTAGCTTTACAGTATAATTTCAAGTTAGGGATTATGATGCCCCCTGCCTTGCCTTTGTTGCCCAGAATTGCCTTTGCTAGTCTAGGTCTCTTCTGGTTCCAAATGAATTTTAGGATTGTTCTCTAATTCTGTGAGATATGTTCTTGGAATTTTGATAGGAATTGTATTAAATCGGTATAATAATTTTGGAAGTATGGCAATTTTCACTATATTAGTTCTTCCTACCCAAGAGGAAGCCTGTCTTCTATATCTGAGATCCCATCTTCATGTTGGCTTAATCTGCTGTGAATACTTTGAATGGAATTTTTGTTCTCCTGGATATCTGCTTGAATCTGCCTTATGGATTCCATTTCTTTCCTATGCTGAGCATTCATGGCTTCCATAATTTTCTTAAGCTCATCTATTTTTTTGTCTGTATCTGCTCTAGAGAACCTAAACATGATCTTCATTGTGGACATCATCTCTGCAGTTATCTGAGAAATCATTTCCGATTTGATTTTCCAGAGCCTCATTCAATTGCTTTGTTGTTACCACTTCAGAGTTGCCAGGTAGGTGGCTTTCAGATTATCTCCCCTCATTGCCCCCTGGGTTTGCCTTTGGTGAACTGGATGTGTGGGGTTGCATCTTGTTTAAGTGTCTTCTCATTTTCTTTTCTTTCTTTAGTTTAATTCCTGGGGTGATGCTTGTAAATTGCCTATGGTAGGTTGCTTTACTGTTAGTATTTAAAACTCTTAGGAGGGGCTGGTGAGATGGCTCAGCAGCATAAGCACCTGCCCAGCAAGTGCAAAGTCCTGAGTTCAACTCCTGGAACCCACATAAAGGAAAAAAAGGGCCGGTGATATCGCTCAGCAGCACAAGCACTTGCCCAGCAAGCGCGAGGTCCTGAGGTTGACTACTGGTACCCACATTAAAAAACAAAAAACAAAAAACAAAAAACACTCTTAGGAGATGACTAGTTCTCCAAGGTATCTTCTAGGTGTAGCTTGTTTTTGGGTTTTGATTCTGTTGCAAGATCCTACCTCTTCAATTTGTTGGACATGAGAAGTTGCTGCCAGTTTGGCCCAGTCCTTGGTTCTTTGGCACTATGCCACAGTATTTGCTGTGACCCTTAGTCAATCTCAGTCACGGAATACCAGGAAGAACAGCTGTTTAGAACAATTATGCCACTTTTGGCTATAGTGGTACTAAAAGCATCAAACACATCCTAGAAAATGACAGACTGAGCTAACCAGTTATTTGCCACTTTTAACCATATAAACTAGATTTGTGGTTACATAAAAAAATCTAAAACAAACCAGAAAATTACATGCAATATACAAGTCCTTAATATGTCAATTTTGCCTTCAGGGGTTAAAATTTAAAATGAGTTAAGGAGAAAATAGAGAAATGGAAGAAGAAGAAGGAATTAGACATAAGGCTGGAGGACAAAGAGGGATCCCGCTAACATTGGGAAACTGGGGCAGAAGACTGGAGAGAAAGAGAGAAGGAAGGGATAAAAGGAAGAACAGATGGGCCGGTGAGATGGCTCAGCGGCATAAGCGCCTGCCTTGCAAGCGCGAGGGCCCGAGTTCGACTCCCGGATCCCACATACGAAAAAGGGGCCGGTGATATCGCTCAGCGGCACGGGTGCCTGTTGGCGCGCGAGGTCCTGAGGTCGACCCCCCCGGTACCCACAAAAAAAAAAAGGAAGAACAGAACAGAACCACAATCACAAAGAGGCTAGAAACTGTTTACACTCATATAAAAACAAGATCAAACAATGAAGGGGGAAAAAAAAACCCACCACCACAACAAAAAACAAGCAAGAGAGGAAAAAAAAAATAAAAGTTCCCTTCCAGGTTTGTCCCTGCTGTTGCTGGTGGACACCGTGTGGAGACAGAGTCCCGTTCCATGCTGATCTATCCCAGCAAGCCAGCAGTACCTTTTTGGCAGGGTAGTGGATAATCTCAGCGAGCCTGCACTTTCTAGCCGAGAGCAGACTCATTTGGCCTGCAGCCGTCAGTGCACCTTCCACAGGCCTGAGCCCGGCTGGGAGCCATAGACGGAGCCGCAGCTGCCCTGAGCTCCGAGCTCAGCTGCCCCCCACAAGATGGCACCCAGCCGGTAGCTCTTTGGAGTGGGCTGGCTGAGCCTCAGCACTCACTGCAGCCAGTGCCGTCCTTCACGTCTGCTGCTCCCCTGCAGTCATCATGTCCGCAGGTTTGAACCTCTCCTGTCCTGCAGTGAGTCCTGACCCAGGGAGAAGGTGCTGGTGGCCACCTCCTTCTTCTTTGTTGAAGTTTCTGTCTTCACTCTCTCTGTGGGCCCCAGACTGCACTTCAGATCCTTCCTGGGTCCAGGAGACCCACTTCCCTCCTTCTTGTCCTCCCCGAGCTGCTGTATTCCAGCGTCTGGACAGCAACTCTTGGGCTCTCTCTCTGCTGCTCACCACTCCGCCATCTTCCTGCCTTTAGGGTTCTGTTCAGAAAGCTTTTGCCTACCCTTGTCTTCAAAATTTTACCTATTTTATCTTCCAGCAGATTAAGTATATCTGTGTTATCATTTAGATCTTTGATCCATTTTTTTTTAATGTGGGTACCGGGAGTCGAACTCAGGACCTCACGCTTGCCAGGCAGGTGCTTATGCCACTGACCTATCTCACTGGCCCATTTGATCCGTTTTGATGTTAGTTTAACACATGGTAAGATATATGGGTCTAGATTCAATCTTCTGCAGGTGGGTAGCCAAATTTCCCAGCACCATTTATTTTATATTTTTTGGTACCAGGAATCGAACTCAGGACCTTGCACTTGCCAGACAGGCACTTGTGCCGCTGAGCTGTATCCCTGGCCCCTCAGCACCACTTATTAAAGAGGCTCTCCTACCTCCAGTGTATGTTTTTGGCCCCTTTGTCAAAGAACAGATGGCCGAATGTGCCTGGTGTTGTTTCTGCATCCTCTGTTCTATTCCATTGATCCATATGTCTATATTTATGCCAGTACCATGTTGTTTTTAATCACTGTAGCTTTGTACTATAACTTCACATCTGGGATTGTGATGCCTCCTGCTTTCCTCTTGTTACTCAGGATTGCTTTTTCTATTCTGGTTCTCTTTTGGTTCCATATGAATTTTAAGACTATTTTCTCTGTTGCTGTGGGAAATGCTCTTGGCATTTTGGTTGGAATTAAATTAAATATGGCCCCTTTGGTTATACTGGTTCTGTCTATCCAGAAATGGGATATCTTTTCATTTTCTATGTCCTTTTCAATTTCCTTTTTAAGAGTTCTATAGTTTTGTTGTATATACCTTTCATTTCCTTGGTTAGGTTAATTCCTAAGTATTTAATTTTTCTTGATGCTATTGTGAATGATATTGTCTTCCTAATTTCTTTCCCAATGAGTTCACTATTGGTGTACAGGAACACTATTGATTATTGTATGTTGATTTTGTATTCTACTACACTGGTGAAATTGGATATTATTTGTTGTAGTGTTCTGGTAGAATTTTTTGGGTCTTCTGTGTAGAGGATCATGTTATCAGCAAATAATCATAATTTGACTTCTTCCTTTCCTATGCATATCTTTTTCTTTCTTTCTCTTGCCAGATTGTGCTTGCTAAAATTTGAGTGATTTGTTGAACAGGAGTGGTGATAGTGGACATCCTTGTCTTGTTCTTGATTTTAGAGAGAAAACTTTCAGTTTTCCTCCACTTAATATGATGTTGATAGTAGGTTTGTCATAAGTGGCTTTTATCTGTTTGAGGTTCTTCTATACTTATTTTCTTTGGGATTTTATGATGAATCGATGTTAGATTTTGTCAAGACTTTTTCTGCATCCATTTAGATGACCATGTGATTTTTGTCCTTGCTTCTATTTATGTAATTTATTACACTTATTGATTTGCATATGTTGAACCATCCTTGCATACCTGGGATGAAGCCTACTTGGTCATGATGTGTGATATTTTTTTTGGTACCGGGAATCAAACTCACGACCTCACGCTTGCCAGGCAGGTGCTGTGCTGCTAAGCTATCTCCCTGGCTATGTGTGATCTTTTTGATGATTTGTTGATTTCTGTTTGCCAGTATCTTGTTAAGAATTTTTGTGTCTATATTTGTTAAAGAGATTGGCCTGTAGTTCTCTTCTTTGGTTGGATTCATGTTTGCTTTTGGAGTCAAGGTAATGCACTCTGTAGATATCTATTAAGTCCATTTTCTCAAAGATATGGTTCAACTCTGATATTTATTGATTTATGTCTAGTTAATTTGTCTATTTTTGATAATAGGGCATTGAGCTCCCCCACTATAATTGTGTTGATATTTCTGTCCAGTAGTGTTTGTTTTATGAAGCTGGGCATGCTGGTGTTTAGTGCATGTATGTCTGTAATTGTTATCTTAACCAATATGTAGTGATCTACATTGCCTCTTCTGATCGGTTTTGTTATGAAGTTCACTTTGTCTGAAAATCAGATATCTACTCCTGAATGTTTTTAGGCTGAAATATTGTTCACCATTCTTTTTGATTTTTAGTCTATGAACTTTTTGGATTAAGTGTGTGTCTCGGTTACTTTTCTCTCGTTGCTGGGACAAAATACCCGACATCCAAAATTAAGGAAGGAAAGGTTTATTTGGCTCACAGTTTGTGGAGGTCTCAATCCGTACTTGGCTGTCTCCAAGGCAGAGTGGCACATGGCAGAGGGCAACAGTTCATGGTGGCAGAAGGCAGCAAAAACAGCAAGAGCAAAAGGGAGGAGGTGTGAAAGAGCATGAGAGAGAGCAACCTCTTTCCCTCCCTTATATTACATGCAGGCTACCCGCCCCAGGGTGGGCATAGCACTCACGCCCATAATCCCAGCATTAGACCATGAATCAGTCATAAACTCCAGGTTCTGCTTCTTTGTAATCCACCAGACATGTGGGAAGGCTAGTGAGTCACTTAAAGTCCTACTGTATTTTGTTTCCAAACTCACTTTTTTTGTGTGTGAATGCTGAGTCCTGGCCAGCTTTCCCTGCTGGGTGCATTTGGTCAGTGCTGTCTTCCTTGGGGCTGTATTCACTCCAGCTGTTCCCAGTTTCTGTGTCCCTCTGTGCACTTAAGTCACTCCTTTCTCTGCCTAGCTAATGGACTTGGGTCTGTCAGGTGACCCCTGCTCCAGAGGTCCCTCTGTCCATACACCAAGCCGTGACAACTGCTCAAATGGAGGTGCATCTTTGCTTATGTTGGTAGATAGAGAAAAAAAATAGACTATTGAGCTCTGTACTGTGTGTAGGGAATGGAATTTGGTGGGGAAGAGGCCAAATGGTCCACTGAACTCTAGGCCAGCACTTTCGGACCAAACTCCTGCTGAAAACCACACACTATTGGCCTGACTTCTCACCACAGAAGGCAGAATCCTTGTTGCCCTTCCTGGCCTGAGTTTAAACTTCTCAAGGCTTCTGTATCTAGCCTCCTCCCTCTCTGTGAATGTCTCTTGTGGCTGTGTCCAATCCAGTCACTGTGGAAGGGTGACCCCAGAAATCCTGAAGTGTAGTTGTTTTGTATTTGTTTTATAACTCAGTCTTAAACAATTAACCTCTTCCCCAAATGGCTCCTTATTAATCACTCTCAGGTATGGTTGGGGCCGCACTGGAGTTTTTCTCCAGCTCTAGTCTGCCATGTGGGAAGAGTTACTTTCAGAGTAAAACCCCATGTTTTTTTTTCAGTTTACAATAACCATGGGCTTTTATTGGCACTAGCACTGGCCCCAAACATTGTTTCTCCTGGAGCTGTCAACTCTTTCCAGACTGACTTTGTGTCAGTGGACAGGTCCTCTCCTTGAGGACCAGGGTTAGTGTTCCAGACTGCTACATTCTTTTTTCTGTGTTATGTTCAATTTTTCTAGTATCTCTGTAGTTTCTAGTTTTCCTATTGGGTGTTTCTTAATTCCTAGAGATCTACTTCTTTTTTTCTTCACCAAGTTGTTTTTTAGGTGTCTTGATTACAGATCCTGGAGAGGCTGTATTTTGCTGCCAGTCTTAACTCTGTCATTTTTTGATCTCCAGAAATTCAAATCCAAATTTCTAGAGAGGACATTGGAATGGTATGAATCCCTGATGCAATAAAGGGAAGTCAGTAAGCGGGGATGTATTAAATAATCATGGTTCCCAGGAACCATGTTGTCGCCATAAGGATGACGAAAGGGGGACAGGCAGTGGATGCTAAGACAAACTGAGAGGTGCATAAGGCATGAAGTAGGCCTCTGAAAAATGTGACACTCAGAATAAAAGTGAACAAAATTTCTTTGCTTTATTTTGGGTGTTCAAAGAGTATTTCTGTGAATTCCTACCTTCTTCAAATCGACCAACCAACACACAAACCATGTTGTTAGATTAAACATTTTATGATGGAGACTAAAAATTGCAATGAAGATGACAAAGGATATTATACACTTGATCTTTTTTCTTTCTGTCTGCAATCCCTTGCAGAAGAACAGTCTGAGGTATTAATCTTAGCTCTCTTTTCATGGTGAAGTTTTTTTTTTAATGTGGGTACCGGGAGTCAAACTCAGGACCTCGCGCTTGCCAGCAGGCGCTTATGCCACTGAGCGATATATGGTGAAGTGTTTTAACAAAATCTGCTACTCTGCCAGCTATAGTAGATTTTTCTACATGTTAAAATTTTTTTTGGTAATAGACTCAACTGTACAGTTGCTTGTTGAGTGAGATGCTCTACGCTGTATAAGCTGTGAAAACCTAAGATACCTGGATAATTTTACTCAAGTCTTAAGCTGGAACAGGATGCCTACCTTCTAATCTGGTTTCATTTTAATTAATAATTGACTAGATTCATTTGTTTGCAAGATAACAGAAACCCCAACTCAGACTAGCTTAAACAATAAGAAGAGTTTATCTGTTTACCTAACTGAAAAGTTCTGGGATAGACTACGCTTTAGGTACAGATTGACCTAGTGCCTCAAACATACGACTAGGGGCCCAGTTTTTCCCCCCTTTCCTCCCTTCCTCCTATTGTCTTCCTTATCATCAGTTTCATTTAAAGACTGGAATCTTTCATGATCACAAAAGACTAGATGTGGGAAACATGGCCACACTTTTCTGTTTTAGCTGAAAGGAAGAAGCACTTTCTCGGTAGGTTCTACGGAAAAGAAAAGCTACTGTGTTTCCTGCTCAGAATTCCTCTATAAAGCCCTTCACCTTGATTGGCAGAGGATGCATGGCTAGGACCTATTCTTGGGTTCCTGAGACAATTCAGTTCCAGCTGAGTATTTGATTTCTTTACTTTCCAGTCAACATCTTTACGAATGACCACTCAATCCTACTGATTTTGTAAGTCTGAGAAGTCTGGGGGCCTGTTAAAAAGGGAGAAGGCTAGAAGGTATTCTGGGGAGGCAGCCTAAAGTGTTCTCTCCAAAATGTTTCTTTATATATTAACACATATTTCTTTTATGTTCCTTGCTAAATTTCAGTGCAGTATAGTTGTTTTGCCCATTTTGATGGGTATGGTTAGATGTCTGACTTGAGTTAGAGAGCAATCATCCTCCCACTCATAATAGACTGCCTTAAAAGTAAATTTAGAGGTTGGGCTCTAGCATTTTCTTTTTTCTTTTTTTTTTTGTGGGTACCGGGGGTCGACCTCAGAACCTTGCGTGCCAGCAGGCGCCCATGCCGCTGAGCAATATCACCGGCCCTTTTTTCGTATGTGGGTACCAGGAGTCGAAGTCGGGCCCTCGCGCTTGCCAGGCAGGCGCTTACGCCACTGAGCCACCTCACAGGCCCAGCTCTAGCATTTATATGGAAGATATCCTTCAGAAAATGAGATTAGTTTTTATTTATTTATTTAATTTTTTTGGGTACCAGGAATCGAACTCAGGACCTCATGCTTGCCAGGCAGGCGCTGTGCCACTCAGCTAAATCCCTGGCCCCTGAGATTAGTTTTGATTTATGAAAGAAATGTCTTTTTGCTTAATGAAATAGCATGAAGACCTATTATCAAAAGTCCTTTGAAAGGAGACATGTCGAGACATCTTGATTAAGATTTAAATAGTTCCAGCCTATCAAGCCCTGTTCCCATAATAGAGCTGCTAATTATTTAGGCATTGATGAGCAATAATCTCATCTCATTGTCTGTCAACAGCTAAATTTGTGGCGATGCCTGAATTACTTGATATTACATATAGAAGGCATGTCTGCAAAATGAAAGGATAACAGGCAAATAGTGGGGTGGGAGAAAATCAATTTGGATAAAATTTGAAACCTGACTAAATAATGTGCTTTGTAGACTTCATTGGTTCCCTTTGAATAAATAAAACTGATTTGAACATCTGGAAGACTGAGGTTGATTGCTAGAGGAAAACATTGGTATGTCAAGATAATTATTCCCTTCGTACTACTTTTCCCTAGTGACCTAAATGCTTAGCAGGATCTGACTCCTTTCCCTCTTGCCTCCTAAACCTTGTAAAGGCTTTTAAGAGCTTCCCAGGGTTAAGTGCTTGACTAAGTCCAGAAGAAGTCTAATATTCTTACTGAGCTTGAATATTGATATAATTAAAGGAAACTATTGGCTGTCGTTAATTTAGCAAATTGATAAGGAACGTCATATTACCTTGTTCCAACATTGCTCCAAAAGCTTTCTCTCAGTTTTTCATGTGAAAACGAAAAAAAAAAGAGGTTAAATTTATAATTAAAACAAGTCATTCTAGGCCGGGTGTGATGGCACACACCTGTAATCCCAGCACTCGGGAGGCTGAGGCAGGCGGATCACTGTGAGCTTGAGGCCAGTTTGGGCTACAACGTGAGTTCAAGGCCAGGCTGAACTGCATAGTGAAACCCTGTCTTGAAAAGACAAAGAAAAAAAAAAAAAAAAAAAAAATTAAAAAAAGTCATTCTTTATAGTATATGGCCTTTTTTTTTTTTTTTTTTTTTTTTGTGGGTACCGGGGGGTCGACCTCAGGACCTCGAGCGCCAGCAGGCGCCCGTGCCGCTGAGTGATATCACTGGCCCCTTTTTCGTATGTGGGATCTGGGAGTCGAACTCGGGCCCTCGCGCTTGCCGGGCAGGCGCTTAAGCCGCTGAGCCATCTCACCGGCCCCAGTAATTTGTTACCATAGCTATCCTTGGTTGGAATTTTAAAAAGTATGATTTCTTATTCAGAAAAATGTGTAGAGTTTGTTGAAAACTGTTCATATGTTTTCTTTTGTTTGGTTTTTAAAAAAATATATGGTAGTTAATTGTACTTGTGTAATAAAGAAATTCAAGGTTTTAAAAAAATGGTAGTTCAATATATGTATTTTCATACATTGTTTCATACATAAACAACTTTAAATTAGCCTGTATTACTCTATTTTAGATTTTATTCTGAAAATGTCTTGGGATTATACAGGTACAATTCAGACTACAAATCCAGAAAGGTGAAGGCTGGCTTCACAAATCCTCAGGGGAATTTTTTTCTCTTGCTTTCACCCAGAGCTCATTTCTTCTGGTTTCTGTCAGTACATGAGGTTTATTTTTCCTTACTTCTTGGATAGAGGGTCTCAGCTTTATGTGGGAATATCAAATCAATGCTCGCCACAACTGCACTCTGAGCAGCTGCATTCGCCAAAGTTCAAGGCCTCTAGTCTCAAAAGAATGTTTCCCAGGGACCTTGCTTTTCTGTTCTTGGCCTCTAGAGACTCCTTCTTTCCATCCCAGTCCAGTGAAGCACTTAAACAGACATTTTTATGTTTTTAATTCTGCTTTATACTTGCTTCGTTCAACAGTTGTTTATCTACTGTCTGCCCTGCTGACCTGAGAGTCCTGAATTGCTTTCCAAAACGGTCTTTCAAAGGTTTGTTTACAAATAACCTGACTCTTGGATTTGTGAGGTTATATATCCAGCAGTAGTTTCTAAATCTATCTTAAATCTCTTGTCTTTTTATTAAGGAAACAAAAAATCAGATAACTCCCATAATCATCCCAAAGCAGCTTCATTGAAGTTAGTTCTGGTCTAGTCTTCTATTCTTCAAATTAAAGAATGTGGGTGCATGTCCTGCAATGAAAGACTTGGTATAGATATAAAGACAAGAAAAAGTTCTTCTTTCTGAATATATATCTATATATATATATATATATTAATATTATCAGGGCAATTGTTCTATCATGGAGCTACATTTGTAGTCTAGTGGTATATACATTTTTGAGAAAGAAAATTACCTTATATTCCTGCATAAGTGATGTTCTTACACAAACACCTAGTAGACTACTCCACTTTCCAAACAATTGATTTGTATAGGTCTCAGTCTCTACTCAGAAACCTCTACTTTTTTCTACCTCTCTTACCCACAACATTATAGCTGGGCTCACATCCCACATGCTCAGGAAATGATTGAATGAAATAGCTGGTGCCTTAGATGGGTTTGTTCCTCTATCAAGTTTTGTATATTCTTGACTATTTCCCTATTACTATTTCTCAGTTTGGTGGATAGTTAAAACCAGCTTCTCCATCCTCTCAGTAAGTCATGTGTTTACCCCATCATCCGTGCGTATGGCGTGAGAGATAACGGATAGAAATAGTACAAAATGCTCCTAACCAGAGTAACTTTCCACTAGAGTAGAATGATTTGCTGTTTGCTCTGTGAAGCCCCTACACTGGCCACTGTTTTTCACTCCTTGTGAGGGCTATGTTTCAGGATAAACAGCTATACTCCTATGGTCACCTGGTGGAGAGGGCAGAAAATCTTGCCCCTACCTTTGTGCACAGTTGCTTTCAATTAAAATGGACTTAAAAGGCTGGTTATATTCTCATTCCCATTGCCAGCACTTAGCTCAGAGCCTGGCCCATGTTAGTCACTCCCAATGTAAAATGAATGAATGAATGAATGAATGAATGCACATGGGGGGAGGGAGAGAGAGAGAGAGAGAGTTTTATCTTCAAAAGTCCTTGTAACTTCATGAGAAAATGTTAATCTCAATACCATCGCAGAAAATCATTGAAAATAAGTAAGTAGTTAGGTTCTTGTCATTAGGGCTAATAATAATAATAATAATAATAACAATAATAATAATAATAATAATATTGGGCTGGTGAGATAGCTCAGCTGCATAAGTGCCTGCCTGGCAAGCGCAAGGCCCTGAGTTCGACTCCTGGAACCCACATACGAAAAAAGGGCCAGGGATATCGCTCAGCAGCACGGGCACCTGCAGGCGTGCGAGGTTGAGTTCGACCCCCCAGTACCCACACACACACAAAATAATAATAATAATAATAATAATATTGACTAGTTCTTTTGAATGCTTCTGATCCATGGGTACTGTGCTGAGCACTTGGCATTTTTGACTGGGTTCTTTGGATTCAGATATTGAGATAGAGCTTGGGGTGCAAGACGTTCACTAGGGAGCAGTTTAGTCGAAAAAAGGCAGAAGGACTGAATTGTGGCGCAGGCCTGAATAATTCTCCACAACCTGATGGGGAGTTCTGAGTTGAGTGAGAATTCCAGAAGGCCTCGCTTTGGGCAGAAATAGCCACGCCCCACACTTTAGCCATGCCCCACACTCTAACCACGCCCTCACACTATAGCCACGCCCTCATCCTTTGTCTTCCCTCAGTCATGGGTCACAGCCTGCCCCAGGAGGAATGGAGGTTGATCCTAAAGCTGAGGCCCCTAGAAGGGAACAACAGCAGGAGCATCTGCTGCCTGTGCTCCCAGCAGCTGGCTAGCAAGCTGTTCCTTGAAGGGGGATGTCAGTGGCCCATGTCCACGCGTACTGGATTGAACGAGCACAACAGCTCGGTGAGCTGAATGTTATTCATCTTGCCATTTTGCAAACCAAGAAATTATGGCTTAGAAGGGTTAACTTGTGCAAGTGGAGAAGTCAGGATAGATATCTAGATCTGTCTGACACTACAGAGATGGGGCTTTGTCACATGAGAAGGCATTAACCCACAAGACTAAATATTTATCAGATTCTTAAAACCTCATTTTGGAAAGGTACTGTACATTTCTCTACTGAAGTCAGATTTTAAGACAAACTGCTTATCAAGGACCCTTCTTATCCTACTTCTATCTTATCTATTACAGCTTTTGCCTATGGAGGCACAAGATGGGTTTTGGGGGTAAGAAAAAGATGTTAAAAATAAATATGTCAAAAAGAATTTTTAAGAGAGAATATGTAACCAAAATTAACACAGTTCCCAGAAGACTCATTTCGGCTGTTCTTCATTATTCCCAAACACCTACTGAGCACCAGTTCTAACGCTTTTTGCTAAGCTGGGTGTTGACAATAGTGAGCTGAACGGAAGGAACAAAGCCCCTGCCTGCCTGGGTCTTATTTCCTAGTGTGAAGCAGATGTTACATAATTACAAGAGGGATCAGTTTGGATCACGCACAGCCAAGGCCATCCTACTCAGGGTCTTGGCACTTGCTGGTTCCTCTACCTTCCCCTACATTGACACTTAATGGATCGTTCTCATTATTTGGGTCTTAGCTAAAATGTCAATGCCCCGGAAGAAGGTTTCCTTGACTCTGCCATCCTTTCACCCTGTTTTAGGTTTTCTTTGGCTTTATCAGCTATTCAGGAACAAGGGCTCTTATCGTTCATCTCCAGCACCTAGAAATATGCCTGGCACTTAGTAGGCAGGCAGTACATTTTTAACGAATGAATGATTACACAATAGAAAAGCATGTAAGCTGTAACGATCCCTAAAAATCTCACCAACCTCATTACGTGGCCAGGTAAATGCTGAACATGTAACATGTATGAACATTTTCTTCAAGTGGAATACAAACTCCTGAAAGGAAAGAAGCTTGCTCTGTATTTCTGAATCCTCCTCTGTGTTCCTGAATGCTAAATTAAAGCTACTCAGCGTTCAGAATCTGCAACAGAAGCCCTTTACTTCTGAGCCCTTCTGTGGTTGAGAGTCTCATACTTTATCTTGGGTTTTTAGTTGCATATCTGTATCCTCTTGTCTTAGTGAACCTCTTACAGCCATATTCTGTTGTGAGTCCCAGGATCTAAGCGAGTAAATGAATGCCTTCCAAGACTACCTTTGGAAGCTTCTTTGCCAAAAAGTTGATCATCATTTGACCAAGTATGGAGAATGCAGTTCCTAGGAGATGATTAATACCTAGTTATTGGAAGAATGGTTCTGCCTGCTGGTACAGCTTGGAGAATAAGTGTGATGCATGTACAATGAATGGCTCCTTTTGCTATGTTTCAGTGACAGGTGAGGAATTCCGGGTTCCAGTGTGATTCTACTCCACAGCTGCTGAGTTACTCAAGACCTTCTGCTTCTGAGTTTCCTCATCTGCGACATGATGTGCTCAAGCTGAGGGCTGATATGTTAGGGCATTGAAATTCTGATATTATTCCACCATTACTGACACCTGTAAACCTCGGGCAAGTGTGGTCACTTTGACCTTCACTTTCTTTATCTCTGAAAGAAGAAAACAAGTTCCAACCTCCTAAATCAGTCTGTTCTTGGGAATAAGGCTCAAAGTTTATGGAGGTGCCAAAAAATCCAGCAATAAAGATAAATACTATTAAAATAAAAAATTAAAATCAAAACTAATGCAAAACTTCATGGTTTACAAATCATTAACATTAAAGACAAGATCAATAAGAACGCTCTGCCAAGCCACACCTGAGCCTGAGACCAAAAGGGTGAAGTGAGGTCATGCTTGTAAGGTACTTGCCACAAACTCCTGCATATAGTAAGTATACAATATATTCAATAAACATAAACCAGTATTATTAAATAATCTCGGAGTTTTTTTGTAGTTGGAAAATTGCTTAGCTACCAATTGTCCTCACAATTTAGAGCCTTTTTATAAAAATGACAACTACTGATTTAATTTTAGGCAAAAATTCTGTAGGGTTGGCGCAATGCCAATCATTCTGTGAAAATGTGGAATTAGTACTAGAGAATAATAAAGTAAGTTATGCTCAAAACTTCTTTTATGTGTACTTGGGATACAATTATGAATACTGGAATTTTAGCATGATTTTAGAGCAAAGGTAATTCTCACTGTGTCCAGAACCACAGTGAAACCAAACGCAAATAACCACCAGTTGCTCACGATCATGCAGGTTCCTGCCACCTCCTTGAAGACCTGTTACATCCATTGCACTGAGCTCGATGCCGGGTGTACAGAGATGAAAGAGGTGGAGAGCCTGTCCCTGGAGTCTCTAGTGGGGAGCTGAGATATGCTCGAAAACATAGGGGGTCCATATCCCATATCTCATTTCCTATTTCCCAGGAAAAAATGTAATTTATAGTGCAAGGACTTAAATGAGAAATTATTTCCATAAGAATTATTGTATAAAATTTGGCACATACTTAGAGCCATACCATCAACACTTTTTACCCATTAACCCTGACCCAAACACATTAAAAACACTTAAAAGGCATTATGTAAATACTGAAGAAATAATAAAAGACCATGTGTAATCATTTGTACCTTCAAATGTTGACCTTTGGCTTAATGGAGGGCTCATGGGAACACAGTGAGATACTGCACAGAGCACTATGGCCACAGAGTGTGTGCCGGAGCCTCAGGGAGTGGAGTGGTGAGGAGGAGGTGTGATGCAGGGAGTCAGGTAGTTCAGAGCTGCCTCTCGAACTCCACATCTATACCAACTCTATGTACGTACTAAGGATGTGAGATACAGATTTGGGGTGAGAAGGAGCAATTTAACTGGGGGCCAAAAACATTAAGACTATAGTGACAGTAACGAGGTCAGTTGTTGTTAGGGGAGGTTGAGTCCACTGATGAGGTTATAGCTAAATGTGATGCTGGGAGGTTAAGCCTGGTTGGAGGAGGTGGGTCACTGGGTGTGGTCTAGAAGGTATACCTCCCTCCCTTCTCCCTTGATCTCTCTCTGCTTCCTGTCTGCCATGCCACGAGCTGACTGTCCCCTGCCATGCCGCCCTGCCTTGGAGCCAGCTGACTATGGACTGAAACCTCCACAAACTGTGAGCTAAATAAGCCTTTCCTTCTATTAAGTTGCGGGTGTTGTGTGTCAGCAATGAGAAAGTAACTGAGATAAACTCTACAGTGTTGGATACAGGTCATTACACATTTGTCCAAACCCACACAATGTATACATCAAGAATAACCCCTAATGTGAACTACGGCCTTGAGGAGATAGTGCTGGGTCAGCGTGGGTCCATCACTCACAACCAACGTCCCACGCTAGTAGAGGATGTGTATGATGAGGGAAGCTATGCATGGGGAGGGACGGGGGTATATGGGAGCCAAAACGTGCTCTAAATAAATGAGATTTTTTTTAAAGGAGGGAAAACATCACTGCTCTTTATCTCCAGTCTTAGAGTTGGTGTTGGGTGTTCCAGGGCTTGTGTTGAAGTGTTGGGGTCGGGGAGGAGGGGCGTTATGCAAGGTCTCCTTGACAACTTCAGAGAGCTGAAGCTCACCTGGCAGCTGCTACCACAATATGCAAGCAGTATACCAGAAGAAATTCCTTCTCGGTGAATTCAGTTCTTTTTATTACACATGAACAAAATTTAATGTGACTGGAGATGTACAGAGAGGTGCCTGCTGAGCTGCCACTCCATTATTTATTTATTTATTTATTTATTTATTTATTTATTTATCATTTGGTATTGGGGATTGAGCCCCAGTCATTCATACTGAGCTGCATCCCTTTAGCCTCCCAGACTGCTAGAATAACAGGTGTGGGCGATCACACCTGGCTCTACCACCCTTTTAAGAGCTGGGTTCAGCATTTCATTTTTGTGTTTTCCAGGCTTACATGAATAACCTCTTGTGATCTGAAGTCTGTAGTTGATTTTAAATTATGATAGCAGGGCCGGTGAGATGGCGCAGCGGCATAAGCACCTGCCTGGCAAGCACAAGGTCCTGAGTTCGACTCCCAGTACCCACATAAAGGAAAAAAAGGGCCGGTGATATCGCTCAGTGGCACAAGCGCTTGCTGGCAAGCGTGAGGTCCTGAGGTCGACTCCTGGTACCCACATAAAAAAAAAAAATAGGGCCGGTGAGATGGCTCAGCGGCGTAAGCACCTGTCTGGCAAGCGCGAGGGCCCGAGTTCGACTCCCGGATCCCACATACGAAAAAGGGGCCGGTGATATCGCTCAGCGGCACGGGTGCCTGTTGGCGCGTGAGGTCCTGAGGTCGACCCCCCGGTACCCACACACAAAAAAAATAATAAATAAATAAATAAATAATGATAGCGGAGCATAGGTTTTCTAAATGCGGTAAACTGGTTTTAAGCTATACATAGTGACAGTCCCTGGGAGTATGCTTCAGAGATGGCCAGTTTTTACTTATTCACATGATCACACCCTAGGTGAATTTAACCATGAGTGCCTTGGCTATATGTATCCTTGACTAGTACCAAAAGTCATTTTAATTAGCATAATAAACATTAGAAGTGGGCTTTCATTAGAAAAATGGCTGGTGTTCAGGATATGTAGGTTGGCTACAATATCTTAGAGACATTTCTCAATCTTGTATGAATAGGACATAGAACTCCTATTTTTACCTTTTAACCTCTTTTACCTTCCAATGTTCAGAATGGTGCTAAGCTTGATCCTAATATGGACCTTCATCTACCAACTTTGATCATTCTGGTGCCTGATGCTGACTATGAGGTAAACTGAATGGTGTCTCAAGAATGTGGTTGCAACTGTTTCAAGGGGAAGTTTTGTGCAAACAATGATGAGACCTTATAGATCAGTGAGCTGAAGCTTGGTTTGATGGTGCATGCCTATAATCCAGACACTCTGGGAGGCTGAGGCAGGAAGATTGTGAGTTCAGGCCCAGCCTGGGAAATTTAGAAACTTAGTGAGACCATGTCTCAAAATAAAATTAAATTAAATTAAATTAAATGGGTACAAAAGCCTTGGTCTAGTACTACCAATAAAGAGATAGATAAGTAAGTAAGTTAATAAATAAATAAATAAAGACATAGCTGAGACTTGGTTGAGCTTGCAAGTTATGTGGCCTTTTTTGTGCCTGTTTGCCGATAAATTCTTAGGTAATAAATGTTTGTTAGTGTGATAGGACTTGGTACTAGACTTGTTTTTATTGCAGCAAAATTTGGGAGAGGTAGTTTACATGCGCCTATCTCTGTGTATGTATTAAACAATTCCTATACAACTCTTTATGTGCCCTTTTGGGACTTAGGTTGCACAAAAGCAGAGCAGAACAAAACATCCCGGTAGTTACACTCACTTTGTGCTGCTACAGCCTTCCAAGCAGGGGTGTTGCAGCGGAGTCTGTCCAGATACCAAAGATGATCAGAAATCCCTTCCTTCTGCATTTTATCAGTAGAAGAATCACTTAATTTATGGGAAAATAGATAAAAATGAACTTAGAGTTTGAGAATTTGAGCATTTATGTTTTAAGTCTTCTAAACTTTTCCAAATCATTCTTGAGAAGGAGACTTGCTTCTCCTTATTGTTAAAAACGAAGGTAAGGGCCGGTGAGATGGCTCAGCGTCGTAAGCGCCTGCCTTGCAAGCGCGAGGGCCCGAGTTCGACTCCCGGATCCCACATACGAAAAAGGGGCCGGTGATATCGCTCAGCGGCACGGTTGCCTGTTGGCGCGTGAGGTCCTGAGGTCGACCCCCTGGTACCCACAAAAAAAAAAAAAAAAAAAAAAGAAGGTAAAAGATATGGAGGTGTTAATATGAGTTTTTCAAAAGGACCATTCATTAGAGTCACGTATATAATGCAGTGACTGCTCATTTCTCTACAGAGGGTAAAAATCAGGATGGAGCAGAAGAGGCAGGATTAGTGGAGGATTTGTTGAAGTTGTTGAACGTAAGATGAGGCCAACAAAAAGAGAATTAGGTAATGTTGGGGAAAAAAGCAATTAAAGAACACAAGAAAGTTGTTTAATTGCATATTAGCATGGTGGGATATTTTTGAGAAAATGGGATTTGCTAATAAATAAGTAGGGGTGTGAAATAAATACAGCCTTGGTAAGTGGCCAGGGCATTATACACCTTTTTTTTCTAACCATCTTTAATGGGAAGGAAAAATATATAGAACTCAGAAAAACCACAAAAGAGATCTTAGAAAGCAGGCTCTTTCACTTACTTTTGTTTGGAGTATGTATTGGCAAACATTTTTTTTGGCAGTACATCAATCAACTGATGCCACAGTGACCAGCAAAGTTTAAATGACAGTGACTTAAACAAGTGTTTCTTCCCCATTCATGCTATGCATTTGTGGCAAATTAGCTGAGGTTTTGACACACACTGAACTCACCACAGAACTCAGTCTGGTGGAGAAACCCCTATGTAAAATACTGAGGATCACCATCATAGAAGATAAAGGGTGCTCTGGAAGGCTTCAAATTGGCAAAAAATATTGGCCAAGTTTCATGGCCTTCCTCCTGGCAAGTGGATTAGGAGAAGCAGCTCTATAAGGCTCTGGAAAGTAGAAAGCTAGAAATATTCTGGGAGTTAGATGACTCTCTTGGGTCATAGCTATTAAAATCAAAACATCTATACTCATAGACATAGCAATTCCATTTTGGGTAATTCATCCTAAGTATGAAATACTTCCATAAATACCTAGACATGTATGTCCAAGGATACTTCCTGCAGCACTCAAAACCTGAATTAAAATCTTATCAATAGTGTACTTACTGAACAAATAATGGATATCTGTGTACTGGAATTTTATCATTACTAAAGAGAATAAGATTGATGTTTTAGATAAATTGACTAAAAAAAATTAGCAAAGTTTAGGCATAGAATAATGCCATTTCTGTTAAATATTATACATTATGTTAAAATGATTATACTTGCACAGAAAAAGGATAATAGAAAGCTCTTATTAATAATATTATGAACATAGCTATTGTTTATTAAGCGTTGAGTATGGTTAAGCACTCTACTAAATGTTAAGTGCTTTATAAGCATGATTCCATCTGAAGTAATAAGAATTATCATTCCTACTTAACAGATGAAGAACCTGAGGTTCAAAGAAGTTAAGTAACTTTTCCAAGGTCACAAAGACAGGCAGTTCTGAGTCAGTGTGTCTCGTGAGAGTGGCTACCTCTGGGGGTTGGTAGGGTTCCTGGGGGGGCACTGAAGGAAGAACTTTCGCCGTTTACTCCACGGTATTTAATGAACTCGTATTGTTTCTCTTACAATAGGCTTGTATTCCTTTTGCCAAAACATTTCAAAATGAGCCTTTTCTTTATAAATTTGAAGTGATGCAAACATGGGGAAAAATAGAAATTATGTAGGCAGACAGGACAGAGATATATGTGCATGAGTAAAAATTGCAGCTCTTTGGGAAAAAATTTACAAACGTACCAAGCATCCAACTATATATTGAGTTACAGTGGCAGTGGCAAGGAAATTTTATATCAAACTGACTGAGGATCTGGAACAAAGATGGGGGAAGGAAGCGCCTGGTGAGAGATGTGGGGAGCAGGTGTCTCTCTGTGGGGCAGGGTGGCCTGGCAAATGGCTGTCAAGTGATTCTAACAGCCTGCTGGGGAAAACAGCGAAGGCCATCTTGAGAGCCTTTCGGTAAACGCAGGGGACGATGAATCACTAAAAACAAGCAGCAGGGTTCACAAGGAATAACTCATGTCAGGCAATTTGACAGCCCTTTAAGAATAGAATTATTAGGATGGAGAATAAAAGCGCCACTATGAGTCTGCATTTGGAGTTCAGTGGGACCATGTCAAGAAGGCTCTCATGCAATGTTTTCAAACCAGTTGGTTCTGGGGACGCAGGCGCAGGTAGGTACATGAAACTCTTTCATATGTTCCAGGATGCAAAGTTGTGCATACAGAGATGCTCATCACAGCATCGCATGTGTAGGGAAAAGCTCCACATGATCTGAAGGTCACCAGTGCGGAGTAGTGGAAAGCGGAGTATCCGCGAATGGACTCACATGCAGCCTTTTCAGTGGGGTTGGCAGTGTATGAACAGTGGGCCAAATCAGAGTGGTTTTTATTGTGTAAAGTGTTTAGAAAAATTAAATGAAAAATGTTTCATAACAGGTGAAAATGTGTGTGACCTTCAAATTTCTGTGGGCAGCAATGAAGCCTTGTTGCAGCACAGCCCACCTGTGTACCGATATGTTGTCCCAGGTGGGCAGTTGAGTAATTGGGGCTGAAAGCCGACAGCCTCAAAGCCTGAAATATCTCCTGTGGGGACCCCATTTGGAAAAAGTTTGCTTACTCCTGTTGTTGGATGGCTCATTAAATGAGATTATTAAGAAGAGCAGATTCATTTTAATCTCGAAATGTCTGTGCTCTCCTTCTCATCACGCCTCTCTCTCAGCTTTCCTTTCACATGGTTTATTTTTTATCTGGTCTGTTTTGCATTTCCATTGGTTTGTCTGCTTCTGTTGTACAGTTGTCTCGATTGAAGTCTTCGTTATTCTAAAACCAAAACTTAGTTTTTTTTATTAGACCAGTAGTACTTGATCATTAAAAAAAACAAAACAAAACACTAAGGCAATATAGAAAATATCCCATGTCAGTCTCTGCTACTAGAGTGGAAACTTGCTGAGGGCCGGCACCGTATTGCCCTTATATCCCCCAGCACTCAGGACTGCCACAGAGCAATCCCTCAATGAATACCTTTAAATGACATATCGTACGGGTATCTGAATTATAGTTTTCACATATAAAAATGGTATCATTTGCAATGTGTTGTTCTGCAGTGTGCTTTTCTGGGTGTGATGATACTGTGTATGGAGTTCATTCATGCACAGAGATTGTAGGGCACAGGTGATGAGGGAAAGCAGTTTCCTTCTTGGTAACAGGAAACACACCGCTCTGCCTGGCAGCCAAAGCCCTCTTAGTAACTGAACTTCTGTGCAGCTCAGATGTTGCCTCAGGCCACTGGAGTGGATCACAATCAGGAAGCATTTTGTTAATCCATTTTGGGGGCGACACAGCCGCAGGGACACAGGAAACCTGGCATAGAACGTTTCCTGGGCCTTTTTAATTAGGAGGGTAATCGCATTTCTGTGCCCCAAGCACAGACCTTGGTCCTCTCCTCCCTGCCCATCGTCCTTTCCCATTTCTATTTTTATTTTGTTTTGAATTGATGCAGAATATTGTAAATATTCTGGGGGTACAGTGTGGTGTTTTGATATATGCATACATTATATACTAATCAAATCAGAGTATTTAACACACCCATCTCATCATACACGTACCATTTCTCTGTAGTGAGAACACTCAGAATCTTCTCTTCCTAGGAACATTCAACAGAGTACTGTTAACTGTAGTCACTTGGCTGTGCAAGAAAGTGCCAGAACTCATCTCCCTGGCTAACTGTAACTTAGTGCTTCTTGATCAACCTCTGCATCCCTCACCCTATGTCTGCCCCAGCCTCTGATAACCACTTTTCTACTCCCCACTTCCCTGTGTTCAGTTTCTTTAGATTGCACACCTTGTTTCTAGTTTTCGATTGGCTACTCTGGTCTCCCTTTCTATTCTTGCTTTTCCTAAGGCACCATGCATAAAGGTGAGTTAATAACACTATGGGCTAAGTGAGCGGCCCTGTGCATCATGTCTTTTGAACCTCAGATTTATGGATTAAGCTGGGCAAGCTGTTGACTCCTATTTTTATAGATAAGGAAACTGGAGCGCAGAGAAGTGAAATAATTTGCCCGATCTAAGGGTCTGTTCCGGAAGCAGTGCTCCAAGGTGATTTGCTAGGCTCCCTTTTCACCATTCCCATCTTCTGCCTCCTCCAATGCTGTTCTCTGCTGGGTCTCCGGGACCTTACTTGCCTTTGCCTCCTCAGGACCTGGCACAGAGCCCATGCCCAAAAGTGCACACTGCCTGCCTGTTGGAAAGGTGGATTAGAAACACTCTGCGATGCTTCCCTGTGCAGCTGTTTGACAAGCACGCTCATAAAATCGGTAGGCATGCGATGGGATGCACTTGGTTACAACTTTCCTGGAAGGCAGTTTGACAAGGTTGCCCTCCAGGAAAATGTTTTTACCATTGGGCAATAGCAATTATACTTCTAGGAATGTGTCTTCAGGAAATAATCACAGGGATGTGTGTGTGTAAGTGTAAGTACACTGAAGTTCATTGCGGTGTTATTTATAATAATGAAAAATTTGAAACAGTACAAATCCCCAGTGATAAAGAATTGGTTAACTAGATCATGATGCATTTGTGTGATGGAACATTTTGTAAGTAGGAAGAATAATCATTGTTAATGTGCAAGTGGTCACCACTGGAAAAGAGGGAAATGTTATCCAGAGGAATACACGGGTTTCCAACAGTGTTTGTAATGACGTTTTCCTCAAACCCAGTGTTCATTATGTTATTCTTCATATCTCTTGATAGGCCTAAAATATTAAGTAGTTCACTGAAAAAAGAAATTAAAAATTGTGTTTAGAATTTTTAGTGATGTGGAAAAATGATCATAAAATATTGTATCTAAACAGGTTGCAATAAGTAGTATAAACAATATCAATCTAACTTTCTAAAAATAGGGTGACTATTTTAAATTAAAAAAAAAAAAACTTATTGCAGTGAAAGATACATTGCCAAGAGAGATGGAATAAGTGTGTTCAAAGTGGGGGAGTATCTTGAGTATTTTGAAGGAGATTAATGGCGGTGTGTCTTTTACTCTATTATTTTATTTAAGTGTTCACCATATTTTTTGATCTGTCTTCATTGATCAAATGTTTATGGCAATTTCTATCAGATTAAAAACAGAATGGTCCGTCCTCATCCACCTTATTCACTGGTCTGGCACCATATGACTTTTTGCTCTTCCCCAAAGTCAGAATGACCTTGAAAAGTAGACGTTTTCAATTGATTCAGGATGTCGAGGCATGCATAACAGCACAACTAAAGATACTCACAGAAAGAGGACTTCCAGAACTGCTTCAGAGAGTGGCAAGAACATTGGGTAAGTGTGTTTGAAGTGAGAGGGAATACTGTGAGGGGAATAATGACAACGTGTCTTTTACTGTGATGAATTTTAAAAATTTAAACATTCACTGTATGCTTTGATCACACCTCATATGTTTAGGCATAAAAGAAACACAGTAATCCTTTAATTTATGCGTGGCCAGTGTGATTTCTCTTTCTACAATGAACTGGTAAGTAAAACAGTAATACTTGTAATTTAGCAGCTCTTATCTGGCCTACTTTCTACTTTAACTCTGACTTCTTTTTTTTTTTTTTTTTTTTTTTAATGTGGGTACCGGGGGTCGACCTCAGGACCTCGAGCGCCAGCAGGCACCCGTGCCGCTGAGCGATATCACCGGCCCTTTTTTTGTATGTTGGTACCGGGAGTCGAATTCGGGCCCTCACACTTGCCAGGCAGGCGCTTACGCCGCTGAGCCATCTCACCGGCCCCTAACTCTGACTTCTTAAGCAAGAAACTCCAGCACAATTTTCAGTTTGTCTTTTCCTGTGTGTTTACACATCCAGTGAGTTTACTATTTTTTGCTTCGTAGTTTCTCAATCTTCTCCTTTGTCTCCATCTAGTTTCCACAAGGTTTTAGACTTTATTTTTGTCATATATCTAATGTAGTTGATATTGGGGTTATCCACACCCTGATACAGGGGTGCTGGAAACCTCTGTGATTTTTCTTTCAGTCTGAGTTTCATTTTTAAGCTCCTTATGGACAGAGATCATAGGGTTTGGCAATAAATTGCTTGTAAGGAGTCAAGGATGGTGATAAGCTACAGATTGACTGTATAACTTCACACTGGTGAGACATGTTGGGATACTCAACAGTTCCATCCCATCACATCAGAAAGCCCATTAAATATTAATAGGCCAGGCTCCCTCACTGGGTGTGAATTCATTAAGGAGCAGAGTGTACACACTGGGCTGTGTTCTAGGAGGCAAGCCTGACCCTTCTTTTCTCTGATTCATTCTGTTGGAGAACATGTTCAAGATATTGATAGCAGTATGAGGGTTAATGACCTTGGCCTGGGAGGATTTCTTTGAGAAATCACAACTGGAAGAAAGGCATCAAGGTGTCAGAGGAGGCCAGCCACTCCACAAAAAATGATTTCCCAAAGAAAGAGAACCAGCTAAAGAAGAAATAAACCAAGTTCATTTGGAGTGTTTCAGCATATGTTCTGAATTTGAAAACATTGGGCAGAAGGAAGGCAAGGAAACAAGATTTTGCTGCATAGCTTAGGAAATGTGTGGGAAAGTGTTTGTAACAGGAGGATTCAATTATAAGAGCTTCCTGTCCTTTTCTTGTGGTTGTATCGCTTTCCCTCATAGTCCAGATGAATGGATCAACAGTCCTCATCAAATACCCTTTATGGAGGATAATCTGCTGCTTCCCCTATGTATTCATCAGGATTTTTGTGGTTGCAAGTGACAGAAACCCAATTCCAAAATGACTTAAGCAAAACCAAAGAGGACTTTATTGGAGGACAGTGCTACTTCAGCCATGGCTGGATTAAAGGGCTCACATGGTGACATCAGGAATCTGACTTCTTCACTCTCTTAGCTTTGCTTTCCTCTGAGTTGGCTCGAGTCTCAAATGGACTCTCTCCTAATGGTAGCAAAAATGGAGTAGATCTAGCTAGGTTAGTAGACTTAGCCCAAAGCACCACCTTCTCCATAGCTCCAGCTAAAGCCCAGCTCTGAAGCTCACTGGTCTGGCTCTGTAATATGCCCCTCTTGACTCCATTAGTGAAGCCAGGGAAACTGAATGTCCTAACTAGGTCTATGTTCTGTTCCTATCCTTGGAACTAAGGGTATGGTATTAATCTTACTGAAACTACACAGGCTACCAGGGAGAAATGGAGGTCTTCCAGAGACGTAATTGGAATGCCATCCTCAGAGAGGAAAAGAATAGTGGATGCTGGCAATCAGAAGTTCTTTCCCCACCAGAAGTTCATCCTTCTGAAGATCAGCATAACTGCAGCATCTGGAACTAGTTTGCTAACAATACTACTTGTGTACTAAAGTACACGAGATTGCTTTAGCTGGGAAAAGAAGGTCACAGCCCTTATTCTCTTCTGCTATGATTTGTTCTGCAATGACTAACTCTTTAGCCGCAAATCTGTGACCAAGGCCTTATTGCCATAGAAACTTCCTTTGAGGGGACAATTAGCATCTGTTGTTATCATTGGAATGTCATCATTTCATCAGGAATTGCTAATGATGGTCCTCTTTTGGTTTTCCATGCTTTCCTATGGATCTTCACATTGTAATCATTTCCCTGAGGTCATGCCCCGTATCAACACACTACCAGGCAACTAATTAGTGGCTTGTCAGATGTCCACTTGGATCTCCCAACTCTTCCTCTACTATAAGACTAACAAAGGCTTCTGAAGTGCACATATAAAAAGAAAAGCTAGTGAGAGTAATTCTGGGGTTGGGAGCACAGGAACAGCATTTTGGAGCTCTAACAAGTGAATAGGGAAAAATAAATCCAAATTATATGAAAAGATTACATGCACTGTATGCAAAAGGGGAAGAATAAAACATTGTCATAGGATCCCCTTATGCTATTGACAACATTTGAGTTTTACTTATGTAGACATGATAGCTAGAAATAGCTAGTAGAGGTAACATGTCCTTAACGACCAAGTAAGGAAGCAATGCAAATGATTGGCAGTGTTTCCCAAAGGCTGGTCTGGGTCCTGGGCATTAGAATTGTCTGGGCTATCTTTTGGGTTTCAAGCATTAAACTGACCAGTTAACCTGAGGAAGAAAAAGGTTGTGTTGAGAAGCTATTTGGGTGAGTAGGAAGAGGGTTAATAACTGAGGGAATTCTGGGGGATCCAGGTGGCTACCAAGAAAACTCTATAGGTAAGAAGCAGGAAACATGGACTTATGGTTGTTAATAGGATGCCATTTTTGAGGTGAATCATCTCTGCTTGTCCCTTCTTTCAAATTCAAAGTCTTGAGAGAGAGCATATGATTGGCTAAGTGTAGACTCTATGCCAATTTCTTGGCTAAACCAGCATGGAGAATAAGGTGTGGCTTCTACAGAGATGAATCTCTATAATCATCCTCCTACCAGAACCAAGCCTAGAGGGACAATTTCTTCAAATAAAGTTGTGTTGATTTTAGGTCAAGGGATGAATGATGGGCAGAACAAGGTAAAAATTCCTCTACCTAGGATACTTATTGAAAATACAAATGCTAAGCTCAGAACCAATGTCATTGAACCAGAACCTCCGAGCGTGAGACCCTGATGTTTCTGTTTTCAGTAACCCTCAGGTAACACATGTGCACTCTGAAGAACAGCCACTATTCATGGTAGGAAGGGATAGATACTGTGTTAGTCAGCTTTCCATTACTGTGACAAAATACCTGAGAAAATCAACTTAAAATAGGAAAATTGTATTTTTGGGTCTCGGTTTTGTGGTTTCAGTCCTAGTCAGTTGGCCCCATCGTTCTGGGCCTGTGGAAAGGCAGAACATCATTTTGGGGAGCATGTGGTAGAGCAAGCTGATCCCCTCATGGCAGCCAGGACACGAAGGGAGAAATAGGAGGGGTCAGTTGCAATATCTCCTTCAAGGCATGCCCCCATGTGTCCAGAAGACTTCCAACTAGGCCCTGCCTTTTAAAACTTCCACCACTGCCCAATAGCATCATGGGATGCAGACTAACCCTTTAACACATTGGCCTTTGGGGGAACATGTATCCAAACCGTAGCAGATACATGCATGCACATGCCTCTGAAAAACTAATCGCTGAAACATCAACTTTCATGTGTTGGCAGAAAAGGAAAGGAAAAAATTAGAAGAGTTAGTAATCAGAGTTCTAAATATAGATTCCCTTCTTTGCTCCAGAATTTTCTCAGGATCATGAAGGACCTACTCCTAGTAACATTTAAACATTGTAGGAATTCCTTGAACAATTCTAACCAATAAATGGCATGTGATGCTGGAATTAATCCATGATATTACAGAGCAGACTCATTGGAAGGGATACACATTCACTTACAGTCACAGCATTCATATTTAGCCTTTTAAAGGTAAAATGTAGGTGGGCATGGTGGTATATGCCTGTAATTTCAACACTCAGAGACTGAGGCAAAAAGATTGCAAGTTTGAAGCTCAGCTCTGGCAACTTGACAACTAAGTGAAACTCTGTCTCAAAATAAAAAATAGAAAAGTACTGTGGCCACAGCTCAGAGCAAAGGCCCTGGGTTCAAATCCTAGTGCAAAAACAAAAAACAAAACAAACAAACAAAAAACAATGAAATTTCATGACTAAGAGCTAGGGTTTTGAAATCAAACAGAACTAAGTTCAAATGGAGATTTGCTAGTTTGGTGATCGTAAAGAAGTCACTAAACATCTCCATGACCCACTTTCCCCACGTGCGGAACACCAAACTTGTGTGGTTGTTCTGACAATGAAAATAAGACGTGAAATTCATAGCGCAATCTCTGACATGTGGTCTGTGGTAATTAAATTGTAACTACTTAGATGAAATAACTAATATTAGGCATTCATACATTGCTTATCGGGGTGACCAAGAGACTGTGTCCACTCTCCCAATCTAGGGAAGGGAAGAAGTCGCCTTGAAGAGCCCCTCAGAGGCTAGAGAGCCTTCTTGGTTTCCCTTCCCTGGGTTGTCCAGGGTCCTGGCATCTGGGCCTTGAGCCGCAGTGCTGCTTTCCACTCCAGCCTGGTAGTACTGGCCTGCTCCTTCCACGCTGTGAGTGAGGGGGCTCTCTGTTCCTGCACAGTCACCGAATGGGAGCACACCTCAGAAAGTCAGGCTTTTCTGTCGCTCATGTTTTCATCTCCTCTGGAAACACTTACTCTTCCTACTTTGTAGTTTTTTAACCAAAGACTATAACCAACCAAAGCTGACTAGCGGAGCAAAGAACATGGTGAAGGCAACAGAAAATCATGTCAGCCCTCAGACACTTACAAGACATCTTCTACCAGTGCAGTTTGAAGAACTTCCTGGTCAGTTTTGATGGGAATCATTGAGAACTAATAAAAATTGTAATGAAATGAAAATTGGTACTAAATATTAGAGAAGACATGGAGCAACTAGAATT
This sequence comes from Erethizon dorsatum, assembly GCA_028451465.1. Taxonomy (NCBI): domain Eukaryota; kingdom Metazoa; phylum Chordata; class Mammalia; order Rodentia; family Erethizontidae; genus Erethizon; species Erethizon dorsatum. Next base: position 92,276,492 of record CM051825.1, on the reverse strand, counting down.
CATATACACTGTTGGTGGGGATGTAAAATAGTCCAATTTTGGAAAAAAGTTTGGCAGTTTCTTCAAAGAATAAACATACACCTACCACAATATCCAGCCAATTTATCTGTAGATATTAAGAGATCTGAAAGCATATACCTGCACAATCACTTGTACAGCAATGCATATCATGGATTTATTTACACAGTAATAGCTAAAACCTGGAAACAACCCAAGTGCCCATTCATAGATAAACCACTAATCAAGTTATATTATTTGCAGCAATGGATGATATTCAGCAGTAAAAAGGAATGAACATACAATATGAACTGATCTCAAGATAATTATATAACTAAGAGAAACCAACCAAAAAGAGTATATACTCTATGATTCTAGCTAATTAAAATTGTCAAAAATGCAAATTTAGAGTGATAGAATGCAGATTGCCTAGGAATGAATGCATGTAAAAGAATAAAAAAGCATCAAAGAAAATTTTGAGGGCAATGAAAATATTTATCTTTACTGTAGTGATCAAATTGTACAATTCAAACACATATTATGATTTAGTGTACTGTACGTCATTTATACCTCACTAAGATTGTTCTCTTTTTTTTTTTTTTTTTGTGGGTGCCGGGGGGTCGACCTCAGGACCTCGCGCGCCAGCAGGCGCCCGTGCCGCTGAGCGATATCACCAGCCCCTTTTTCGTATGTGGGTTCTGGGAGTCGAACTCGGGCCCTCGCGCTTGCCGGGCAGGCGCTTAAGCCACTGAGCCATCTCACCAGCCCCAAGATTGTTCTCTTAAGTAAAAAGAACATTGGATTAACAGTCAGAAGACTAAGGCATAATCCTGATTCCTATGCAAAGTGAGCTGTGCCTTTGGACAAGTCCTTTACTTCTGTGTGCCTTTATTCTTTCATTTTTAAATTGAAAATGACAGATAAGTTTATGTCTAAAGTCTCACCTAGTTGAAAAACTTTGATTGCCTAATGGTCTTTCAGCCAACAGGTAACTTTGTCAAGGAATTGGTTTCTACAATTGATCTTCTGACTCTGTGGTAATTCCTTCCCTCTGCTTAATCGATTTACTGAATTCTCCGATCTCAAACACAACAGACCAACAGAATGAACTTTTTCGAGTTTCGAAAAGAGATCAATATAAGCCCAAGGTCTTCATGCTAAGTCTGTTATCAGTACCTGCAGATTCATAAGCATCTCTCAGATGAAGGATGTAGGTTAATAATGTTTCTTGAAGATGATACAAAAGAAATATGCTCTCATTTTCTTAACACAAGGTCAACAGTAACTGGATGGGCTCACATACTATATCTCCACTCCAAAACCTTCCTGGTACCTCTGGAGGCACTAAGATCTTTCCACTAAAACACAGAGCACTTTGTCCCCAATCTCATTGTCTTGGTGTGATCTTGGGAGTACACAACTCCTTCATGCTTTTTATTTTTTAAATGGGAATAACAAGAGAATTACTGTGAGGATTAGATAGAAGAGATATTCCACACAAAATATTTAGAACAGTCCTTGGCACAGTTTAAGTACTCAGTAAATGCTAATTGCAATTGTTCTTGTTAAGAACTTCTCTGGGAAATATAGTTATTTAAACGCACATACAGTCTCTTTGCTTAGGATTCATCTTTGTGTCTGCCTGGGCTGTGCACACAGTAGTTTTTCAGTGAATTTTTTTTGGATAAGGGCACAAATGGTGACTAATAGCAAATGTAGGGACTCAGGATGTTAATTTCTTCATTGGACACACAGCCTCTGTAACGAATCTTGCTGACTGCAAAGGAAATGTCACCAACTGTCAGGGATACAGCAACACATTGCTCAAACATATGTGCCAGGGAAGCCAGAAACTTGTTATTGTAAGTGTGAGAAATCCATAACCAACACAGTCAAAGAACTGTTCCTGGATTCTTCACTGGACTCCAACAACACATTTATATATATTTCATTTTCTGGAGGTTTTAGAGGGAGTATTCATCACCATGCTTTTCGGGAGCAAAGTCATGGGGTGCAATTAGGACCCTCCTGGGCAGTGTCCCTTCCCCTGAGCTCGCTCACTTGTTGTCCAGGGACTTTTTCTTTCCCCAGGACTGAGTCATTCACTGTGAAGCATAAAAAAAAAAAAAAAAAAAAAAAAAAAAAAAAAGAAAAGACTCAGTGAAAAGGCTTCTGGCCTCAAGATTTTAGATGCATGCTTATGAGGTGAGTGGTTCTACTTCCGAGAACCACATTAGCCCCTGGCTATGAAAAGGGGAGGGAAGATGGGACATTGTTCCTAATGGAAGCTGACTCAGGGCCAAGGCCATTTCTGGGTTCTATCCAGGGAAAACTATTACCTGCCAATAACCGGCTTTTCTGCTACCACATTTAGCTTGAACTGATAGTTGTAGGTGCTCTGGAAACTCTGGCTGGTTCTATCTCTATCAACCCATTGCTTGTAGGCAGCCTCCAAGTTTTTCTCTAGGGACACCTTCAAATCCTCCAAGTAAATGGTGGGACACATGGATTCTTTGGGGCTGACAGGAGCACATAAGCCCCGATCCAAGTGGGATGGCATAGGACCTACTGGAATTTACCTTATGAGTCACAGCATCACCTTCTTTGTCACTAGTGAGGACAGCTATACAATGAGACTTCACAGGTTCTAATCCTCCTTCTACCATTTTCTAATTGTGTGGCCTTGTTTCTCAATCTGTTTTTTTTTTTTTTTTTTTGGTGGGGGTGCTTGAACCCAGGACTTTCACACTGAGCTACATCCCAGCCCTCAGCCTCCTGGAATGCTGGGATTATAGGTGTTTGTCACCACACCAGGCTTTCCACCTCACTGCAGTGACAATTTCCTTAAGCTGTCACATACAGAAATTGACTGTAACTTAAGCAAGAACTGCTTTTTTGGGGATGATATCAGGGACTCTGATTTGAGGGCAGGATGGGATGTTAGGAAGAAGGAAACCCCAAATGGTCTACTGGCCAGACAAGTCTGTTTAAATGCAGCCCCCCAAACGGAATGGAACACAAACTGATTTCAGTTTCACCATCCCTCTGGTCAATATCCAGAGTCCAGGGAGAAGCACTTCCTCAGCCTCGCCGGTTACATCCTGGCACTTGGGTGGCGAGGGTGGTCTTTGCTCTCCACTGAAGAGTATCCTGTGGGAGAAATAATTTAGGGGAGAAGATAGTGACTAGTAAGAATAGTGGATTCTGGGGAGTTTCCAACTCTGTATTTGCCTACTATCTGACTGATATGATTTTTGTAAGCATTAAAATGAGATATTGCATGTAAAACTAAGTACATTGTCTGGCACAAGAGTAGCTACTCAGGGGGCCGGTGAGATGGCTCAGCGGTGTAAGCGCCTGCCTGGCAAGCGCAAGGTCCCGAGTTCGACTCCCGGAACCCACATACGAAAAAAGGGCCGGTGATATCGCTCAGCGGCATGGGCGCCTGCTGGCGTGCGAGGTCCTGAGGTCGACCCCCGGTACCCACAAAAAAAAAAAAAAAGAGTAGCTACTCAGGAAATGTCACCTGTTATCAGTCACAGGGTTGTGGGCTCCATGAGGCTAAATGTTGTGTTTGTGTTTGTCTACCCCTGCCAGGCACATATTAGCCAGTCCAAAGTAGTTGCTGAATGAATGGCTGAGTAAGTATCAGTTGTTAGGCCTATACTCTGTATGTGTGTTATGTGTCACTGGGGATTGAACCCAGAGTCTTTGTATGGAGCTATATCCTCAGCCCTTTTTTGTATTTTTTTATTTTGAGGCAGGATCCTGCAAAGTTGCTAAATTGCCCAGGCTGGGATTGAATTTATGATCCTTCTGCCACAGTCTCCCAGAGTGCTAGGATTGCAGTGGTATGCCATGACCTATACTCTTAAGAAAAATTACTTGTACCAATCAGTAATTCATTATTTCATTCATCCAACAGATGTTTGCTAAGTGCCCACTTTGTGCCTGGGACAGAGCAAAGGGCCAGGAAGTCGCATGATAAATAAAAGTAAACACAGCTCAGGTCTATATGGAACTAAGCATTTGGGGATGGAGACTGACATGTGCCAAGTACTTTCAAATTTGTGGAAAATCATTTATGGTGAGTGTTTTGAAGAGGTGTATGTTGTTGATTAAAAAAAAATGGATCTGACCTCGTGCAGGTATCAGGAAAGTCTTTTCTCATTAAGGAATGCCTAGGTTGAGAGCTGATGAACGAGCTGGCATTAATGGGGCAAAAAGAGGAATAAAAGCTCCTGGGAGCCTGGGCTGAAAGTGCACAGGCCCTGAGGTCAGAAGGAAAGGGGTGGAGACATGGGGTCCCCAGGAAAGGCCAGTGTGACTGGAGCAGGGTGGGCAGTGAGATGGAGCTGCAGAATTGGGCTGGATGTTGGACCCTTCAGGGTCCTGGGGGTCACGTTAAAGAGTTTGGTCAGAATGAATTTTAATCATGGACGTGACTCAACACAATATGCATTTAAAAAGACAATTAAAGCTGTGGTTTGGTGAAAGGATAGGAGGGGGTTGAGTGACAGCAGCACTCAGCATAGCAATTGTGACTCTGAAGTGAGTGGAAATATGTCCTGGGTTGGTGTGTGTAGCAGATGACAACTGTGGTGAGAAATGTTCCACCAGGCATGTTGTCTCCCAACATTTGATAACTGACAACTCAAATACTGCGCCTAATGCCGGCCTCTATGCAGCCTTCATTAGCAATTAGAATTCGACATCATCTCTCAGATAGATCACAGTGACTTCCATAAAACAGAAATGTGAAAGGAAAAGACACAGAAAAACAATACATTTATTATCTCTGCCCCAGCCAGATTTATCCTTCCTGTGCTCATTAAATCAAAAACAAAAACAAAAACAAAACAGTTGTAACCCTTCTGCCAAGCTTCCATTGTTGTTTGCTATTCATTTATTCATCCAATAACTGTGTAACCACTCTGTCCCCTTTCCCTAGGTATCAGTGAATCAAAGACGAATAGAAGAGTCTCTTCTCTCCTTGCATTCTGTCAGGAGGGGATCATAATGTAAACGATGAAGTAATATTCTTTAATGAGTTCTATGATAGATAAAGGGGAAAACTGCACCTGAGTCTTAGTAAAGGAGTAAAGCCTGATTCTATAGAGGTGACAAGGAAACTTTTGCTGAGGGAGTAACTTTTGGTTTGGTTATAACAGTTTATTTATGTCTGGTACTGGACAAAAATGAAATCTGTTGTATTAGTTGAAGAAAAATATTTTAGGTTAGGTGCCAAGTATATAAGATGAGTTTGTTTGTGGGAAATATATATTCTGTATGCTTGGAATATGTGTTTGGAAATATTCTGGACGTTATATTGGTAGAAATAGAATGTTGTAACCATGTATTTTTTTCAGCAGGGTAGCCACTAGCCACATATGGCAATTTACATTTACAATTAAATTAATTAAAACCAAATAAAATTTAAAAATCACTTCTTCAGTAACCCTAACCCTAGCCACATGTGGCTAGTGGGTACCATTTTGGATAGCACAGATAGAATGTTCCATCATCATAGAAAGTTCTACTGGAAAGCGCAGTTGTGACTAACTGGCTTCAGGAGAACAGGAATTGATCTCTACTGTGAGAAGACCTCAGTAAGAGAGGAGGTTGCAGGGCATTTAGATTCCTAGGACCACAAGAGTTAGATTACTTCTGACTATCTTGGCTGAAGGGTTTTTTTTTTTTTTTTTCATGTTAATGACAGGATGATATAACAGAAATATAACTCCCAACCTGCTAGATGTCAGCTGTGTCAAGTTTGTGTCTCCTGAAATTGAAGAATGAATTTTACAGAACAATGGAGCTTAAGTGTAGGAAATGTTTATTGAGATATAGCTCCTGAGGGACAGGAGGGGTTTTGAAAGTGGATTGTCACCAAGGCCCTTTGTTGGGGGTAATTTATATAGTAAAGACACAATGTGAGTATAGTGTGGGTCAAACTACAACTAACCTACAGGATTACAAGTAAAGCCACTTAGCTAATACAGTATTGATCTAATAGGGAAGTAAGTCATGTGACAAGGGTACATGGAAAAAACAAGTGATGGGTCCTGATGTTTTGGGTGACTGATGCCTATCTGGACTTTATTGGACCAGGTGATACCAATCACAGTACACCCTCAAGTTATTGTTTATCCCTCAAAAACACATGTAGGCCTGGTCATTCCATCTTTATCTTAAAGGCTGATTTTCAATAAACGTCCCTCCAGCCACAGTTTTGGTGTGGTCTCAACTTTTACACTAAGTCTCTAGAGGGCCCATCCCTCTCTAACTGCCTATTAATTTCTAACTTAGCTGCCTATAATGACGACAGCGAGAAAAGCCACATGCAAAGGGGATAAACAGGAATTGTGGGTAGCCTGACTAGTTTTGTCGTGGAGGAAAATTGGTGTGAAATTGGGTAAGGCTGTGTGCCAGAGGGACAAGGATGGAGTGTCAAAGGGATAGTGGGTCTGCAAACAGGACCACTGAACCAAGCTTTGGTTTCCCACCCATTACTGTCAACAAAGAGGTTTCCAGTCTACCCAGAAGTGTTAAGTTGGGTGCAAGAGAAAAGAGCAGCTGGGAAGTGCATGGAAACAGCGGGAGTAACTTGTTCGAAAATGCAAAGGAGGAAACATCACCTCGCCACTGGGAAACAATCCTGCGACTGAAGCACAGACAGTCGGAGGTAATGGTCTGTGCGGTCAGTAACTTAGGGTGTGGCCTGACTGCAGAAGGGGTGCTGGAACATGGTGATAAGCTCAGTGGGAAGGTCATGGTCTTTGGAGCCAGGGCTCCCCCACTTACTGGCTCTGTGACTTTGGGGTGAGTTCAGTTACTTCTTGTGCTTTGTTTTCCTTATAATTAACCTCTGTTTAAAGGAATTTTCTATTGAAATGAGCATCGACATTTTAAATATTACAGTTTAGATATGAAAATATTATAGTTTCATTTCTGTCACATGTCTAAACTTTATGTGTGTCCATTCCTTTTCCCTGATTACACATTTGAATAGATCTTCAGTTTTGCTCTTCTTGGAGGGCTGTCCTCCTCTTAAGTGCTCTGTCTATCCATATATCATGCATATTACATATATTGTCATGGACTAGGGCCAGGACCATGGGGCCGCAGGTTTGTCCCCCCAGATCTTTGCTTACCACGTGAAGATATACTTGGTTCCCCCTGCCAAGAGCTGCTCAGTCTCAGAGATGGGAAAACTCTCACCTTCTGTTCTTTTCTTTTTGGTACCAGGAATCGAACTCAGGACCTTGTGCTTGTGCTGCTGAGCTATATTCCCAGCCCTCACCTTATTTTCTTGGTTGGTTTTCATTGGTGTGTTTCTCTCTTCTCACATGGACAAGGACTCTGGCTGGAGAGCCCGTGACTCTTAGTTGTGTCCTGCCTCTGAACCCAAGCTCTGGATGACCATCCCAGTCTCTGCTCAAAGCCACCTCTCATTCACCTGCTGACTCTCAACCTAATACTGACTTTTTTATTCCCTATCACTGCATGTGGAAGCATCAGGATTCTTCTAGGCTATCTCCTTGCCAAAACATGCCATGTTTCCTTTTCCTTCTCAGTTGCATGGTTGTCCGAGACAGTCTGAAAAGTAGTCCCCTTCCAGAATTACAAATGGAAAGTGGGTTCCAAATCCCCAAAACTCTCCACTCCTCTCATACTCTCTGACATTTTTACTGCCTCTCCCCCAGCCCCACCCAGGTCCTTAGCCCTGGAGAGAAGTCAGCATTCTCTCCCCAGACTCCCTACCATGCAAATACCTTCCCCACTTCCTGTCTGGACAGGTGGGAGATCTCCTTCTATCATATCCTAGTTTCCAGGTTCCCTTGGCTTGTGGTAAAAAAGAAAAATGTACATTCAGATCTTAATGCTTTACTTCTGGTATGTTAAAAGGAAGTTTTAGAATTCCTTTTTCATGCTCAACTCAGTCCTGAGATCAGTGTTTTACTGGTGCGTCTTTGTCCTAAAGAGATGATGATTAATGGAAACACCAATGGAGGAAGTTGGAAGATGTGAGAATCTTAAATGACAAAGAATATAGAAACAGATTGTTAGCTACAGCAGAATTTGTTACCACCTGCTTTTAGAGGAGTGGCTTCTCAGGTCTCAGATTCTTCACAGAACTTCCAGCAATGAATGGTATTACCTGTGCTGAAGGAGTCAGTGAAGCCATGAAGCTCCTGTGCCATTCTAACTCTTTATGTTTAACTCCTCTGACCCTTTCTCTGCCTGAGGCATCCAAGACTCTGGCCCACCTGGTGTGTCGTATATACTGGTGTAAATAGTCTCTCTCCTTTAGTGTTCACTGCAACCCTAAATGAGGACAAGTTCAGTTCACAGAATCAGCTGTCCACCAGCCACTGACGTCCACTTCTGCAGTATGAGACTTTAATCCTGAATTTCATGGCCATAGCTTGAGCAATATTTTTTGTTGTTTTATTGCAGGGATTCTCAACCTCTGAACTATTCCCATTTGAGGGCTAGATAATTCTTTGTTGTGAGGGCTGTCCTATGCCACTGTAGGATATTTAGCAGCATCCCTGGCCTCATCCATTAGATGTCAGTCATCCTTTTCTCATTGTGACCATCAAAAATATCTAGACATTGCCAAATGTCCCCCGGCTGAAATTGTCTCTAGTTGAAAACCACTACTCTGGTGTGTAGCTGCTCTACTCAGGAAAAATTGGAACTGTTTACTCAATAGCAGAAAAGTCACAAGGTACATGATTTAAGATAAAATTTAAAACATCTTTATTAATTATTCTAAAATATTATAATTATCAAACTATTAAATGGAACTTTTACAAAGTTCCCAGCATATAGTATTTACAAAATAGTTATTGTAGGGGTTTTGGACTTAATCTAGTAAGAAAGAAATTTGCCCTTGATGCTTTTTAAAGAAAATTTACATTCCAGAAAAGGTACCGACAATATCAGATGTACGTTTCAGAAAACATACACCTTGGTTGAAGGAAGCAAGGTTGGTGGCAGCGAGAGCCCTCTAAGTCAGGAAGAGAACCATGGAGGAGTCTGGGCTGGGTACATGTAAATGTACTGATTGGGGCTGAGTTAATTGGCTGCGATCCAGAATGTCTGCATTCTCTCTAGGGCGACTGGAAGGCCAATGGCAGAATCTACAGCCAAGCGGGTAGTTTGCAGGACACTAGCATCATGGCGTATAACAGAGAGATGCCTTCTCTTTTTAACCCCAGCGGGTGGACCACACTGTAATCACAAACATTTAAAATGTGCTAATATGGTAACAATCTATTTCTTGAAGATGCTTTCTGCAGATACAGCAACATCATTTACAATACCCAGAAGTCCTGTCTTTGCTAGCTTGAAGTAACTCATTGGCAAAATCATTCTGAAAGTTTCCAGGGAGAAATGATGGACTGCTCATATTCTGTCTTAGCATTGGGATCCTCTTCTATTGTATAATTTACCTACTTTAACAGAAGATGTGGCTCCTTAACGTCTTAAAACATCACTCCATTTTGCTGCCGTGGACGTTTTGTCTATGTTGCATTCTAGTGGATGAGAAATGGCAGGGGTTGCTGCTAAAATGAATTTAGAACTAGAACTGCGTGTGGATCAGTAATCCGTCTGAGGAGAGAGAGCAGTGAGCAGCGGAGACTGGAAGCAGTGGTAGTTTCTGACCAGTTTTTAGCTAAACTTGTGCAGGCTTTTGTTTCCATTTTGAGCTAGTAACTTCGATAAGACCAGCTACTTATCAGTCACCAGGAGATGACTGACACAGGGAGGCCATACTCTCATTTGCTTTTATAGGTGTGGCTTTCAACAAAGGACACTGTTTTGTGTTTCCTTTTTGTGTGTGTGTTAGGAAATCAGAGCAATTTCTGTTCTCTCCTCTGCCATGTCTCTCTCCAACCTGGAATCTTTTTTATTCTCCCCTCAGTAATTACAAAAATGAGTTTTTCTGATGAATTTGCTCTTAAATTATCTTGAAGGATGTTCCTATCCAGATTGTAATGTTAAATGTCTTTCTAAAAATCAATTAAATCCATGAAAAATTTCAGTACACTGAGAGAAATAAGGAAAACCTCCAGCATTTTCCTGCAGAGTTTGATGTTTACAGAATCCACTTCCATTTTACCGTACAAAACAAATCTCTTAGGTTTTGCTTATGCTGTTCTGATGTGCCACTTTTGATTTTTTATTTAAGCTCAAACTAGTTACTGATATCCTGCTGCTCCCACTGTGTAGTTCCTCTGATTCAATTCCAGACAGTCCCTCTCAATATAAAAGTCATGTCTATAATCCACTGGCAGGCCACCCAAAGTGGTCTTTTGATATTTTGGAGTTGTTTTATTGTACGGTTCCAGCCTCTGGCTTCATAAAACACAAGTTTCATAGCAATTGTAATTGCGAAGTCCATTTTTCTAATACACTAGGCCAAGCTTTTCTGGGGTATCTTGTTTTTCCCAAATTAACTGGCTCTCTTCCTCCTTCAATTCTCACTCCCTTCGACAGGACACCCCCAGGTGAGAAGTGTATTGGAAACTCAACTAGCAGAATAACAGGCTTTTTAAGGAGAAAATAAGTGTTCTGCCTGCTTAAAAGGAGTAGAGCAGATGACATTTGCATTGAAGGATAATGATGAAGATGATGATGGTGATGATAATGGTGGCAATGATGATGATGATGTTGCTGTGAGTGGGAACAGCTAATGATTGTTAAGCTAGTAATTAAGTCCCGTGCTTAGATGTGCTTTTATATTCACTACATTACTGAATCTTCACCGTGACTCTGTGAGGTGCTATTACTGTTCCCATTTTACAGATAAGGGAACCAAGATAGGTTGTGAGTCAGTGGTGGTTATAAATAAAGAGAAGTCAAATTCTCCTGGATGTTAATGACGAGGGCAATCTCTGATGGCAGTGGTGGATTCATTCGTTTATTAATAAACTTTTCATTGTTAACTCTATACCAGACCCTGAGCTGAGCTCAGGGATAACATTCTCCAAGGTTGCCTTTCATGTGGCTGGAGTGATGACTATTTAGATATTCATGGACATCCTGTATTATATAGGTCACTGCTGCTGACATCTAACTGAGAACTTGCCGCGTTGAAAGTTCGGTTACTGGAAAGTCTAAAAGCCACAAGTCCCTGGTAGGATATTAAAACAAGTGGGGGGCAATTGTAATCCTCTTCCTAGTATTTAATCTATTTTTATTTTTATTTTTTTTATTTTTTAATTTTTTTATTTTTTTTGTGGGTACCGGGGGGTCGACCTCAGGACTTCGTGCGCCAACAGGCACCCGTGCCGCTGAGCGATATCACCGGCCCCTTTTTCGTATATGGGATCCGGGAGTCGAACTCGGGCCCTCGCGCTTGCAAGGCAGGCGCTTATACCACTGAGCCATCTCACCGGCCCGAATCTATTTTTAAAATTGAAATTACCTGCTAGTTATAATAAAATATCTTATATGCATTTAACATAAAAATGGAAAATCATGAGTCCTATTTATTAATTTTTATTACATTGGGATTAAATCTTTTGTTTCTAAAAGTATCACAATTTTTAAAGAATATTGGTGAACTCTTTTGCATATAAATATGTCTTTATGAGTTTGTAAATTTTATATCTGCTTTGAGTTGTTTAAGATGAATTTGTCTAATCCTGAAATACTAGGATGAGGAGCACACTGAAATACAAGCAGGATGAAAGGCTATTCTATTTTTTTTATATATGGGTACTAAACTATTGGAACTCATATTCTATGAGATGGTGCAATGGAAATATTTAAATCTGTTTAAAAAAGCTATGTTTAGGTTGGTGAACGGCAACTAAGGAGAACTGCCCTGTGATTTTGATGTCAGGGAGGCTATGGCCTCTTGGACCTGTTAATAGCTATCATTTGTTCATTTGTTAAGCAAGTAATAAACAAAGGCACTACATAATACACTATAATATAATATATATATCTCAACATTTACTTTTATCCAAGGTCCCTTGTCAATAATGTTATGGAAATGAGAAGTTGTGTAATTATACAGATTGTAAATTGTTGTTCTTAGTCTTTAATATAAAATGAAATAAAGAAAAGAAACCACAGGTGTACATATTAATAAAACTATAGGGATGCTCATTGTGGTGTTGTTTTCAATGATTGAAAATTCAAAACAACCCAAATGTCCAATGACAAGGATTGTGTTAAACAGATGATATAGAATGTAGTCATTTAAATGACAGAGCGGGAGACCAATAAAGACATGAAGAAATGCGCACATGTGACTTCCTAACAGTGTGTACAGTGACATTCCATGTTTTAAAGTTTTCTGTGTACATAGAAAATTCATTAGAAAAGGTATATTCTAGATGTTAGCAGTGACAAAAATTAATGTTAACCATAGTTTTCTCTGGGTGGTAAAATAATGGGTGGTTCTATATTTGTATTTTTCCTACCTTAACTTGAAAAATATCCTTACAACAAACATGTATTATGTTGGTAGTTGATAAAAATGGTAACACTTACAAAAAGAAGAAGAAAGGACAGAGGAGAAAGGAAGAAGAAAAAGCCAGTTAAAGGCTTAAGACAAATGAGGAGTCCAGGTAACATAAAAATCCAATATAACTTGAATAGATTAATGTTTGAAAAAATAAAGAACAATATTGTCCGCTGTGATTTAATTTTCTCTCCCTCTTGGATTTCTTGTAGACCATATTCTTTAAGACAGAAGGTTTGCCCAGGCAACTAAGTCCTGTGGTTTGCCCTGCTCTGTAAATTACTTGACCCAATCATTGTTCTGCTATGGGGAAATCTAAGCACTTTATATATATTTTTCATTTCAATTATCACCCCTGCCAGATGCCTCACTAATATGCATCATTTTTGAAATCCTATTCACAATTTATGAACTTGCAGAATTACTGAATCCATTCCATGTGCCACACCACTCCCAGAGGACTAGTGAAACACAAAATAAACACAGAACAATTATAGTGTTGAGAATGAATAAATCACACACACACACACACACACATACACACACAAATAAAACTATAGGTATTTTTCCTTGTGCATTGGAGAAAATGTTCTCATAGAGGTGGGAAAATGTGTACAAATTATGTTGGAATAAGAATATGGAGTTTGCTGTAATATCACTGTCTCTAATATTATTATGCTAGGGTGATTGAAAATTATAATGTTGAAGTGGAATGTGATAAGAAAAGGTAAAATCTGTAGGGATGGGGAATCGGTATGGGTAGTACCAGGACCTGCTACATAATTTGTAGGGCCCAGTAGAACATGGAAAAGCAGGGTCCCTTGTTCAAATATTATTCAGACTCTCCAGATTGTGCTAACAGGGCAGTAACCCAGGTGCAGAACACTTTTAAGTGCAGGGCCCTGGCTGGCGACTCAGGTTGCAAACCCAGGAAGCCAGCCTGTGGGGGTATCAGGGTACTAGTCCTGTTCTGTTACCAGATAGACAACTAAGCTTATTATATTTTCCCTCTAACTTTTACATTCCTCATCCTTAAAGCCAGAAGGATATTTTGCAGGAAATATTTTGTTGTAAAGGACGAAGATGCAACTGCCACTGGTATAAGCAATGAAAGGGAGCATTTGGGGCTTGGATAACAGTTGAGGGCTGCTACTGGCCTTGCTCTGCAGCGGAGACGTGACCTTTTCTGAACTAGCCAGATAATAAATACTTTCAGTTTTGGGGGCCATGTGGTGTGTGTTGCTACTATTTAACTCTGCTGTTGTAGCACAAAAATAGCCACAAACAAGATGTCAAGGAGTGAACATGGCTGTCTTCCAGTAAAATGTCATTTATAGACAAGTCATTTATATGGTTTCATATAATTTTCATGTATCAGAACATATTTTTCTTCTTCTGATTTTTCCCAATTATATAAACATGTAACAGCTACACTTAGCTCTTGAGCCATGCAAAGACAGGTACGGGCTGATCTTACCTGTGATGTTAGTTTCATGGCCCGTGTGTTAGAGGCAGAGGCATCGGTGTCTCTGGATGTGTTTCCTGCTCTCGTGGCTGTGTCCTCTTTTGCTGTTGATCTCAGCAGCAGAGATCTCAGCAGTTGTCTGGTGCAGGTGGTCTTCCTTCCTCTACGAGATCGTGTGTGTGCAGGTGGGCCGGGGAGTGAGATTGCAGAACGGTTACCTCAGGGCAAAGGCGCCTCTTCTGCCTTCCAGTGTCTGACTGGGTTGATGGGGCTTATGTGTCACAGGACAGCCACTGTGGATAAAAGGACGGGATATCCTGATTGGCCAGCCCAAAGTTTGGTGGCCAACATGCTCTGTAAAAGTAGCAGGGAGAGGATTCTATAGATTCGCCATCCATGAAAGAACCACATAACACAGGTGAAGGATCAGTGTGCAAAGGATCAGGGGCAAGAGGTGGACAGCAGGGAACAACAGTAGAAGGTGGTTACGAGGAGGGTGGACAAAATATTCTGTGAGTTCCTTAGAGGAGTAGACTTTAAAAGAATTATCTCATAGTGTATGAATGACATTTCAGTAAAGTCGTTCTTTTAGAAAGGATGTTTATGGAGATGACTATATCACTCCAAGGATGGGGTTGGATTGGCAATGATCTATCCAATGCTGAAGGTGAAAACAACTTTCCCATGACCCTCCTTCCTTCCCCAGTTACCACCGACAAATAACTGGAACGCATGCTCCATTTTTGCAGACTAAACTCCCTCTCCCAGCCACGCTTCAGTGGATGTCAACATGGTCTCCATTCTTCCCTGGCCACTGAGGAGGCTTGCTTGGTGACCAAGGACCTCCAGGTTGCCGCAGCTTTACCTTACTTTCTGACACACTGGGCCAAGTTTTAAGCAGCTGAGTATGTCCTTCTGCTTGACATCTCTTCTCTTGGCTTTCAAAATTCTACAAGAACTGCGTTACAGTTTACGGCATCTACATGAACTCACCTAACCTTTGAAACAAGTATGAATATAAAAAAGACATATGTTGCTGCCCCCACTTTAGAGATGATAAGCTTGACATATAGAAATGTTAAATGACTTGTTATTGACCCCACCCTTGGTACTTGCCTAGAGCTGGGACTTCAACACTGGTCTTAGATACTGGGTCACACTGTACCACACCACACCACACCACATTACACCACACCCCACCTCACCAAACCTCACCAAACCAAACCACAAACAGTCCAACAAACAAACAAACAAACAAAAAGCCCCAGAAGCAAAAGGCCCTACAGAAATCAAACATATGCTTCTCCTTTTCCTCTAACTTCTCAGGCTCCTCCTGGGGTCCTGTTCTTCCTCCTTAGGGAATGTGTAGGTGGTCATTGAGAGTCTCTCCTTTTCTCAGCCTCCTTCTTGGGCGACCATTCCTGTGTGTGATGACTGTTGGGAGGCCTGCTGAGTTTTAATTGCTGACGAGTCATCTCTAGTCCCCTCCCCCAAGAACATTTTAGTGTTCCCGTCTGGCTTTAATCACATTGTGCCTCTTACATGCTTCACACCCTGATGAATAGGATCTCTTCTCCCAGTTTAGCATCCCTTCCTGACCACATTGTTGTGTACACAGTGACAAATATTTATTCATTAAAATTAAAAACTTTTATATCAAAAGGCAGTAATGACAGAGTGAAAAAGCAACCTACAGAATGGGAGAAAATATTGGCAAATCGTGGTTTTTTTTTTTTTTTTTTCCTTCTCTCCAGTCTTGGGAATTGAGCCCAGGGCCGCAGGATGCTAGGTAAGTTCTGTGTCACTGATGTGTTCCCCCAGGCCTTTTAAAAAAAATTTCATTTTGGGACAAGGTCTTGCTAAGTTGCCCATTCTGGGCTCGAACTTGTGATCCCCCTGCCTCAGCCTCTGGGGTACCTGGGATTACAGGCATGCACCACTGAGCCTGATTAAATTACATCTTTAATAAGAGATTAATATCCAGAGTATAAAAATAACTTCTACAACTCAACAGTAACAACAACACAACCCCTGAACAACCCAACTCAAAAATAGACAAAGGACTCAAATAGAGAAGACATATTGGTGACAAATAAGCTCACGAAAAGATGCCCAACATCATTAATCATTAGAGAAGTGGAAATCAGAGCCAGAATAAGGTGCCATGCCACCACCATTACAATGACCATTATGAAAAGCAGCACCCACCCACCAAAAAAAAATTGAAACCCCGGAAAATAACAAGTGTTAGCATGGATGTAGATAAATTGGAAACTTTGTGCATTGTTGGTGTACGTTTAAAATAATACAGTCATTATGCAGAACAGTATGGTGGTTCCCCCCAAAAAATAAATATAAAATTACCATATGATCTAGTAATTTCACCTCTGGATACATTCCCCAAAGAATGGAAAACAGGGACTCAAACAGATACTGCATTGTATATTGACACTCATAGCAGCACTATTCTCAATAGCCAAAAGGTAGAAACAACCCGAATATTCATCAACAACTGGATGGATATACAAGACGTGCTATATAGATACAACTGAATCTCATTCAGTCTTAAAAAGGAATGAAATTATGATACATGCTACAACATGATGAACCGTGAAGACAAATCCTCAGTGAAGTAAGCCAAACACAAAAGGGCAAATATTCTGTTTTCACCTTTATGAGGTACCTAGTGCAGTCAAAGTCATAGAGAAAGAGAGTTAAATATTCATCACTAGGAGCTCGGGTGGGGGACGAAGGAATGGGGAGTTATCGCTACATGTACACAGAATTTCAGTTTGGGGTGATGATAAAGTTATAGATATGGATGGTGGTAATAGTTGCACGGCTGTGTGAATACACTTACTGACACAGAACTGTACTTAAAATGGTTATAACGCTTAAGTTTTATCTTATGTGTGTTTTAGCACAACAAAAAAGCAAAAGAAACTCAACTGCATCAAACTGATTCCAGAGGACACCTGTAATGTTCAGTGTAGACTCCCGTGGCAGAGGTATAACACACAGGGTCAAAAACCCATTCCAGGGACAGCCAGGCATAAAACTGAACCTCCGCCTTGTTGCTTATGAGTCGTATGACCTCAGGCAGTTTACCAAGCTCACCGAACCTCACTCCCCGGGGCTCAGGAATCAGTGTGAGAAAGCGGTAACAACCCTGTGGGCACGATTATGAGGATGAGCTCAGATGGCAGACCTTCAGCGAAGTGCCTGGACTACAGCAAGCCTTCACCGAGTTGAAGCTATCATTATGATTTTGCATATTTTATGTATGCTAAATAATGACAATTTAGGGAGTTTCTCAACTCCTTTGCCTTCTGGGCTATCACCTGGGATGGAATCTCTGTGCAGTCATCCATTGTCATAGCCATACAGACTTGTGATGTCTTCGGTTTGCTTTAGCCTCACTGCCCCATCATCTGCCTAATAGACCCGAACCTGAAAAGGATGAGTAAACAGATAGGTGACGCTTGTCAGTCACCCTTGGCAGAGATCCATGACGTGGGTATAACTCAGCAGTCATGTTTTGACTGCGCATTTTTGTCTTGCACTGCAGTCCTGGCCCCTTGTGTATTTGTGTGCACACTGGGGCTAATGATATTTGGGGCTAATGATATTTTTGTGATATGAGTAAGCTAGCAGCTGCAAGGGATATTATTTAATTAAGACAGACATATCTACATTCCCATTCAAGTGGTGGATTCTTGCTGTGCAATTCCACAAAGCACATCTGAGGGTAGGGTTCCCTTTGAACTCTGCAAGAGATTTTTCCTCATCATCAGCATCACAGTTCTTGGAACATGAACAGAAATTGGTCCCTTTTGGGATCACTAACTAGTGTGAGTTAAGAAAGAAAATCCAGTGTCATGATACAGTAGCAAAGTGGACAAGCTTTTCCTAAATGTGCAGAGTAGTCTAATCTGCATTTGCTTATTAGAGGCTTTGGCAAATTTAACTATCCTAAAGTTTACCTTTGTGCTATCTATGAAGCACCAGTTACTAAGTAAATGAATCAGATGAATGAGATAGTTCAATTAAATGTTGAACCTATGTCTGAGAATCAACAGTCCTCCCTCCCAGCAAGGATTTCACTGGGCCAGTTTCCAGGATTTTTCCCAAATCCTTTTTCTAGTCAAATTTGTCTCATTCCTCTTTCCTATTTCCTATATGTCTCCACTTCCTAATTTATTTTCTTCCAGCTCTTTTATTTTGTGGCTTTATCAGGCAGGAAATCCTGTTCCTTTCTCCAAGACATACGTCTAAGACATAAAACATTGGCCGGGCACCTAGTATGTGTGAGATCCTGTTGGGTTTTATGTATTTATTTTTGTTGTTGTTGTTGTTTTGTTTTGCAGTGCTGGAGACTGAACCCAGGGCCTTCACCCTGGGCTACATCCTTAGCCCTTTTTTAATTTTTATTTTTGAAATAGGGTCTCACAGAGTCACTAAGTTGCCCAGGCTGGGCTCAAACTTGCAATCCTCCTGCCTCAGACTCCCAGGGTGCTGGGATTACAGGTGTGCACTACCATGCCTAGATCAGAGCATGTTTTAAACACTAGGGCCACAGAGAGAAATGAAGGACTGGAAAAGATGACTATTGGATTGAGTATAGACTTCGGTGTAGGATCGACATAGATTTGAATCCCAGATCTATCACTTAATGGCTGTGTCAATTGGAAAAGTTCTTACTCCCCGTAAGCCTCAGATTTTTAAAAGGTATTTTACAAATACAGGATCTTGTTTTATTGCCCAGGCTGGCCTGGGACTGTTGGGCCCAAGTAATACTCTTGCCTCAGTTTCCCAAGTAGCTGGGACTATAGATGTGTACCAGGACACCTAGTTAGCCTCCAATTTCTTTCTTTCTTTCTTTCTTTTTCTGAGTCCATCTAATTTTTATCAAAAGTTATCTCAATATTCTTGAAATAAGAAAAAATTAACTAAGGTATTAGATGCTGCTATTCACAAACTACTAGCAAGAAGTGATTTTCACTGAGATGGTCTATGGCTTTTAGAAAGATGGTCAAAGTAAAGATTACTCATGGTGCTCATTTAAACCTCATCTGTATAGCCTCCAATTTCTGATGCAGAAAATAAAGAAATTCCAGTATCTTCTCCAGATGGTTGTTATAGAAGTCAAATGAAATAGACTGTCTATTAGGCAGATATTTCTAGTTGCAAGTAGATCTCAAGATAACACAAGCAAAAAAAAGGCTAAAATGGCTCATGTAACTGAAAAGTCTAGGAGTAAATTTCAGTATAGCTGAGTGCAGAGGCCTCAGTGTCATCAAGGTTCTGCCTCTTTTTCTATTTCTAGAGTTTACTTCTATATTCACTTCATTCTCAAGCGGTCTCTCCACCTTTACATTACCGTCTTCCTAAGGAGTAACAACAGCAGAGTTTCAGCAAAACTGGAACCAGTCCTCATTAGATCAATCCGCGTCATCCAAGACCAATGACCATAGTCAGGGAGATGGAATAATTTGAGAACTCCAACCTAGCTCACATGCTCACTGACTCTAAGTGTCTGTGTTGAGGGAGGTGGTGGGGGTAGGAAGTGGAGGGAAAGAACCTCAAAGTAAGACCTAGATACTGTTTTCAAATGGAGGGGAAATTGATGCTATTTTCAAATGGAGGGGAAATCTACTCTGGGCCCACCAGAGTAGATTAATATAGAGGTAGCCCTATAGGCATGTTTGTTATTATAATTATTGCTTTGAGAATGATTAAAATTAAACCAATGGTCAAGTTTCCAATTAGAACAGACAGGAAAGGACCAGGCATAGCAGCAACACTGGGAGAATCCACCAGTCAGAGTACCTGAAAATATCTCGGGGACTGTTCTGCTCCTTCACAGTTCCTGAAAATGTGGCTGGATGATAGTACAGGGCAATTACGAATTGTCTTAATAATGACAGTCTATGAAATATGTTCTTTTGTACTGATGGAGGGGCCTCTGACCTTTTTGGAGTTATTTAACTCTCTAATTGGGTAGGCTATTCAATAAATTAATTAATTCCCTAAGAAAGCCAGATTTATGAAGTTGTGTTATCCTCCCCAGCATTTTGCACAGGAGTGGGCATGGAGTAAGGAGCTTAGTTAACACTTGCTAGGATTAATCTAGGAGCGAAGAAAACAATTAATGCATATTTACAAACAAGTCTTGTATAACAATTATAACTAGCCCTAACATCAAGTCCAGCACTTTGTTAGCTTTTTTTTTTTTTGCATTTCAGGGACATGTACTAGAAAAATAACAGAATTTGTTTTCTTTTCAAATATTTTCCTGTTCATATTTTCTAATTTAGACTGGCCTTATCCTCATTAATCCAAAGTGGTGTGATTTCACAGTACACATGCTCTCGAATACTTCTTCCTTCATTGCCACACTACTAAAAAGCTGTTTTCTTATTTTAGTTTTCCAAAATGTAATTATTTCCAGCTCTTCCATTTTAAGCTCAGGGATCTTTTAAATGAACCATGATAAAGATAAATACCTTTGCAAATAAACTCTTAAAGACAGACACTTCAATTTTAGACTTTATTTTGTTTATAGCTCGAAAAGGTCAGTATCAAATTCTCATTATTTATAATCCCATTATGTCCCTAAGACATTGAGTCATGTAATATTTCAGGCTGATTGATATTTTTTCTTTCTTTGTTCTTTTTCTGTTAGTGCAGTAAGATCAGAGTCTCAGTTTTTAAAAAATGTGATTCAAGATTCATTTCATTTAGAAAGATCACATGATAGACAGGAAGTATAAATAGTTTACCATTGCAATCCTTTTATTTTTGCAGTGAACTTTTAATAAGTTCAATCCATTGTTTTCCATCCATCATGCCTTAAGGAATATGTTCTGCTTGATTTATGATGTACAAGTTTATTATTTTCCTAAGTTATAATCAATACCTACCAAGTGCTCTGGTTAATTAGGGAACATTTTATCATTTGATTTTTTCATTAAAGAATTCTTAACCCATTTTTAGCTGTTCATTTCCACCATAACCAGTATTTTGGGGGTTTAGGTGGTAATCTTAATTGATTCATAACCCACTTTTTCGTGCATTTCCATAGATTTTGACCACTTTTTTGGTGCTTATTTTCCCCCATTTGATGCTATTTCCTATAATATTGCCCTCAAATCATCTTATTAACCAGCAGCTCCTATCATTATCCTTCCTGCCCATGTTGTACTTTATGGTGTAAAGGGATTACTATTGGAGCTTATCGAACATTTATTGGCTTAATTTGATCACCAGAGAAAAAAATTCTATATGTAACCATACCAGGTAGAATAGGCATGTAAAGGAAATAAAAATTTACATATGCATTTAAAATTTTATTATCATTATTATTTTAAATAACCAATCAGCCTATCTAGGGAATTCATAGGTTATTTGAAAAAGAGAATAAAGTCACTTTTCTTTAAATTTACCTGGGTACAATTTATGATCCATCTAGGAGATTGGGGAAAAGCTTAAATTAAAAAAAAATATTTTTTGAACAAAAGTCTCTCTGGGAAAGAGTAGGAAAGGAGAGCAGATAGGTGATTTCTTACTTCAAACCACGAATTCAAGCCATCACATAAAAGTCAAGCTGGAGTGGTGGTCACTTGAATATCTACAAGTAAAATTTTTTGGATTTAGGAAACTATCTATGACATAGAGATCTGATTATAATACTGTTATTTTTTAAACTGCCTTTTCTTTAACATCACCCTACCTTAACCACCCAAGAAAAAGGAGGATACTGTACTAGAGTCAGAGATGAATTATGGTTTTTTTCTGTATCTTTATATCATCTCCAGCCTTAACCCTTTCCACATGGAAAGATTATTTATATTAAAGAGATCACAGAAATACCACGATATATGGTGGTGAAGAATGTAACATTAAGCACTCTCTGCGCAGTGATGTTACATTCTACACTGCACAATTATATTACAGTTTTATGGATGCCTAAAATGACCAGCTGGCTCTATTTTCTTAGTCAAGCAAATGGCCCATATCATAACAGTATGTAATACCTCCTCAGATAAGCAGGTTGTCTATTTTGTGGGAATGTCTTTACTGGCCGTCCAGGGCATGAAGATGAAGACCATGCTACCACAATCAATAGTATTTTAGCTTTAGCTGGTGATATTACATGGATATAATTCTGTTGCTCTTCATATCTCAAAATGAATAGGTTGACTGCTCTGATTATTTTAACAGAAGCTAGACTGCACAAGGATTTGAAATTACCAGTGGATTGGGTGTGAATCTATTCAGAAAACAGAGGAAAAAAAAATTCATGATCCACCTAGGAGGTTTCCGTTGTCTAAAATAATTTATATGGCCATTTTGATCTCAGATTTTTAAGTTTTATCAAGGTCTAATTGACAAATAATAGCATTTACTTTAAGTGTGTAATTCAATGATTTTTAGTAACTTTTGCTGTTGTGAAGCATCACAACAATCTAATTTTTAAGCATTTTCATCATTCCCAAAAGAAATGGCCATCTGCAGTCACCTCCTCTTTTTATACCCCACCCTTAGTGAGCCATTAATCACCTTTCTGTTTCTGTAGATATGTCATTTATGGCATTTCATACTACTGCAACCATATAATATGTGGTCTTTTGTATTTGGCTTCTTTCGCTTGAGATAACATATTTGGGGTTTACCCACATTGTAGCACTCAGCAATACTTAGCTCATTTTTATAGTATTCCATTGTGTGAAAAATATCTCATTTTGTTTACCCATTTACCATTGATAGATGCTTGGGTTGTTCCTACTTTTTGGCTGTCATGACTAATGCTGTAATGCTCATTTATGTGCAAGCCATCACGTGGACATATGTTCTCAGTTCTCTTAGACACCTAGGAGTGATGTTGCGGTGCCACGTAGTAAATTTATACGTAACATTTTAAGAAACTTCCAAATTGCTTTCCAAAGAGAACATACCATTTTATCTTCTTGCCAGGACAGTGCAAGGGTCCTAGTTTTTCTACATCCTTGTCAACACTTATTCTTATATGTCTTTCTAATTATAGCGTTGTTTGCTTCTGTGCCATGGTATCTTACAGAGTTCAGTGGGAATTCGGTCTAACTCATGACTCATTCAATTGTTCATCAGATAATTGCTGAATATTTACTAAGTACCAGCCTCTGTACTAGGCGCCAAGCATAAAAAAGAATAAAGCAATGTCCCTAATGCCAAGGAGTGCCTAAATGACTAGGAGTACCAAAGTGCTAGATATGTTTCATAGTCTGCCTCACACTTGGAGCTTTCTAGATAATGTATCTGCCCCTGTCTTTGCTCTTTGCCCCTGCTGATAGTACTGGACATGGACCCCTGAGACAAAGTGGCCACTGTGTTGGCTGGCCACATACCTATGCTGCCCAAGTAAGAGAAGTATGGCAACTCAGATACTGGCTCAGAGAAGTTATGATGAAGACAACACTAAAGTAGATAAGCCAGATCATGTGGGATCTGAGTTTATCACTGCTAGACTGGGCATAAGATGAGTAGGTAGAGGGAGCCAGGGGAGAGAAAGAGGAAGGCGCCAACTGAGATGCACAAGCGAGAAAAGCCACATAGAGACATCTTGGTTGTTCTCCTCTCTGTGCTTTGTTTTACATAACGTCAAGCTAAACTTCATTTCTTCTCAAATTCCGTGAAGTGGCTCTAACATTACCATTAACCTCTACTTCCTATTTTCACTTGAGCTACTTTGAGTAGTAGATTTCTGCTGCTTATAATCAAAAGTTTAGAAGAGCAGAGTTATAATACTCATAATCATTCTGTGAACATTATCACTTCTTTTTTACCCAAATCTGTAAAAATAAACACTGTCATTGGCTTCCCAGGCCTACTCCTAGGAATTTTCCTTAAGGAACTAATTGAGGATGAGAGCAAACATTTATCTAACAAGGTGTTCCGCAGAGCATTGTTTGCAATAGAGAATAATGGAAGCTGAAGTGGCCCTCCAGAGAGAGATTAAATGAATTATGGTAAAGTCTACTCTGGATAACTATATATTCATGTAAGATTTATGGGCTATTTAATAACATGAGAAGGTAGCTATGTGTCATATGATATGATTTATGAAAGATTATGTATGTTATGACAGGATTTTTTCAAAAAGCTTCATTACATTTGGAGAGCTACATGTAATATACAACATGTTAATTCTCACTTTTAGGCCCTTGTAGGCTAGCCTTTCCAACTGTCCATTATTTATCATTTTTTCCTTTCTGACTCTGAACCCATGGGTAGTATTTAATTATCCATATTGTAAAGGTGAGCAATGAATTGTGTAAGCCAGATCACCCAGACTATTTTCACTTCCTCCTCTTAAATCCCATAGTTTATTGTTATGGGTTGTATCTGGATATTCCCCCAAAGCCTCATCCCACCATAGGTAGGGCTATTCGGAGGCAGGGTGTATGATGCTGGGATCAAGGATGTGATGCTAGGATTGATCCATGATAAGATGCTAGGATTAAGGCTGCCTCGCCCTGGGTGGATAGCCTGGACAGGATATAAGAGACAAAAAGGGGGTCACTGCTTGTTGCTTGCTGCTTCAGGACTTTGCTGCTTCACTGGCCTTCTGGCCATCATAACTGTCTCTCCTCTGTGATGCCCCTCTGCCGTGCCACCCTGCCTTGGAGCCAGACAACTATGAACTGAAACTTCTGCAGACTGTGAGCTACGATAAACCTTCCCTCCTTTAACTTTGGATGTTAGGTATTTTGTCTCAGCAATGGGAAAGTAAATAAAGCATTTACTCTGCAGTCCCTGTGATTAAAAAATAATTAGTGGTAATCCCTATGCTCTCCTTCGGATGTTGTCCACCCTCCACAATGTTTATGTGTTGCGAGCTTGGTCCCCAGGGTTGCCATATTGAGAGGTGGTGTGGAACCTTTAAGAAGTGGAGCCTAGTGGGAGGTCCTTAGGTCAATGGGATGCTATTCTCAGAAGGTCATATTGGATTCCCCGAGTGAATTGTTGATTAAGATCAAGATTCTATAAAAGCCTAAGCCCAAACCCCGAGTCTCTGTCTGTGTCATGCTTCACTATGTGATCTCTTCCTCCTGCATGAACTCTCACTTCTGTGATCTGTCATGAGGTCCTCACCAGAGGCCAAACCAATTGGGCTATCAGATCTTGAACTTCCAACCCCCAAACTGTGAGCTAAACAAACCTCTTTTCTGTATAAAGTTGGCCTGTCTCAGTTATTTCATTATAACAACAAAAATTGACTAATACACTCTGAATAGTTGACTATTATTTATTCAACAAACTTGACTGCCTACCCATTCCGGCCACTGTTCGTATCAACCAGAAAGAAGTGGTAAAGAGAGGAGGTCCCCAGTAAGCTCCCAGTAAGCTTTTATACCCAGGGCTGGTATCTTAGTCACACTGAGTAACCAAAAGGACTAAAATTGTATGCAGATACTTCACAAAAGGATACAAGAGACAATGTCAGCACATGATGTATTCCCTTTTGAATGAAGCTGTTTGAAGACTGCTGCCTAAGTACCACCCCAAAGCCAATCCCTTCCTAAGGGCTTGAGAAGAAAATTATGGTAAAAATGAGCATTTTTTACCCCCCAAATGAGTAGTTCACCTATAACAACCAAACAGAGGGACTCAACAGAAGGTAATGAACTCCTAGAATCATGGGGGTGGGAGGTAAAAGCAAAAAAAACCCAAAACCAAAGCCAAACAAAACAGAACAACAACAAAACACCCTGAAGACTGAATAGTGATTATTGGGTTGAGCACATTTTACCTCCTAATCCTGTCTGACTCCCCAGAATCCACCAAAAATCCCACGGCTTCTCCTGGACCTCTCACCTGGAAACATAAGATACCAAGAAGATGCCAGGCCTTTACTGGTTTTCTAACCACACGGGTTTTCTAACCATAGGTTTGAAGTGGTGCTGAAGCAAGAGACCTGAATGTGACCAACTAGGAGGCTTTCTGGAGGAAGTGAGAATCACAGGGCCGGATGTGAGGAAATGTAAGAAGTGAGTGTGCACGCACTTTCGGTAGGGCAGTACTACCAGTAGGTCCCTGTAGGCAGCCATATTAGCCAGGAGCATGAAGCTCAGGGATTCTAGTGGAGGCCTTGCTTGGCCTCCAGGGCATCCACAGGAAACTGAGGAGCCCTGGAGTTCTCCACCTGACACACTTGGGCCCTGGTATTGAAGGCAAAACCCTGAAAGCCACTCGATGAGTGGTTGTGGGGAAAACCTCACACAAATCTGGGACAATAGAAAACTGGCAAGTTTTCCATCAAGAGAAACAAGAATACCAGTAAGACCTTGGGCAGAGCCTGCCCACCAAGTCACACTGTGTCCATCTCTCATGGGCCACCTACCACCGATCAGGTGAGGCCAGGCCTGTGTTCTGGGAGAAAGTGAGAAGAGCAGCAGAGCTTCCACTCCTGGCTGGGTGACCTGGTTTGTGAAACAAGGCAGTGAATGTGATTATGATCCCTAAGATCCCTTAGATGCTAAAAAAAATTTCACAGTGCGGTGATCTTTTGTACAACCCTGGGGAAGATCACATGCACTTGCTAGTAAATTCTGCTGTGGGAAGGAGGGTTCTGGAGTCACCTCGGCACTGATTTCAGGACCTGATCATTCTGCGACTCAAGGAGGGAAAAGCTTGGATTTCTGAATTTGCTGACCTGTTTGAGATGAGGTGGGAGGAAAAAGCTTTTAATAAATGACGCTCTTTAATCTTTGGTGTGTTACTCAAATAACCGTGAATGAATGGAATTACAGTCTTTGGGCAGTTTAGCGAGATTCTTTATAGCAAGCTTGGCTCCTACCCGCAGACTCTCTCTCTAAAAGCACTCTGGGAGCAATTACACACACAGTAACCCCTTATTAAGCAGCAATTTTATCTAACCTTTGTGCTTCCTTCCGAGTGTGAGAATGAAGAGAGAGATGAATTAAAACATCACGAGAAGCTCCATATGCTCTGGCGTGGATGGTATGGAGAGCGGGTGGCATTTGGATGCTGTGGCTCCATGCACAAGTTGGAAGGGGGGCATTTCGGTTAACACCTCCCACTCTCCCACCACCCACTCTTCAAATCAGTCCAAATTCCCAGGGCTGTCAGAGAAGAGGAGGTGTAGGAGGGAAATACCGATTCACTGGCGCCGTCCCCCAACTCAAGTGGCAAATGTGCACGTGTCATTAATCCCGCGGCACAGTGAGGGTCTGCACTGAGGTTACAAACAGCTGAGAAACTGCGTGAGGCAGAATCTCTTTTGAAGGCAGTGATTTTTGTAGGCAGTGATCAGCTTTTTTTCTGTTCTCATTCCTCTTAATTCTCGATGGTAAAATTTTCCAGAGCAGACCTAAACCTAAATTAATTTATAAAAAATTATGCCTGGGTATTAGGTGCTGAAAGAAATGCACACAGTTAAGTGGGAGAGAGCAAAGGAATCCAGAAGTAGAAGACCGCAGGACAGTGTATTTAAAATGTGTTTACCGAGATCCTTATATCCTGTAAAGCGAGTCCGAATTACATAATGACAAATTTGCTTTCCTCTTTTTTTTTTTTTTTTTTTTCCTTTTGTTGTCTTTATTTTCCCTGACCATTGAGCAAATGAATGCTGTCGGTAGAGAGTATCTCAGATCTGGGATACCTCTCTTCTCTCCCTTAATTGTTGAATCTTTGGCACCATTCTGCCTGCCTTTAGTTCTGGATGATTTGTCACCACTCATCATGAGATATAATAAATGACATTTTTTCTTGATGGTGTATTGATAAAGCCTTGGTAAGGACAAAAATAAATTTTAGTTTTTTGATTTTTTTCAGATCACTTGTTTTATGAGTTGTCCATTACCCAAGGGTATATAATTTCATGGAGCTACCTGTCCCTACCTGTCCCAGCACTACTACTTACGGGTGAGTTTCTTAATCACTCTGTCCCTGTTTTCACCTATTCAAACAGATGATAATAGTATTTGTTTCTGAGGGTCGTGTGCAGGAAAAATAGATTTACATGTGGCAGGAGTTTAAGAACATATCCGATGTGTAGTTGGTCCTCACTAAAAGCTAAATATAGAATTCACTTATCTGACATTTTTTGAGTAATTGGTGGTAGAAGGACTCACATTGTTACAGTCATGTTTAAAGACACAGATCTAGTCTTTAAGGATTTTTTGTTTGTTTGTTTGTTTTTCGAGACTGTAGTTCTGGCCTTGAACTCACAGTGATCCTCCTGCCTAAGCCTCCAGAGTGCTGGGGTTATAGTCGCATCCACCGCTGACAGCCTCAGTGTTTCCACTGACAGCCTCTTTTATACTATGAAACATGCTTTAAACTAAAAAAACATCTTGGGAACATTTCATCATTTTATCAAACATCATTTTTAAAAACAGGCTGCTTGCGGGCCGGTGAGATGGCTCAGCGGCTTAAGCGCCTGCCCGGCAAGCGCGAGGGCCCGAGTTCGACTCCCGGATCCCACATACGAAAAAGGGGCCAGTGATATCGCTCAGCGGCACGGGCGCCTGCTGGCGTGCGAGGTCCTGAGGTCGACCCCCCGGTACCCACAAAAAAAAAAAAAAAAAAAACAGGCTGCTTGGAATTCTCCAATTCAACTGATCTGTTGCTTGATTAGATTGTGAGCAGCAGTGTCGAACTGGAGAATACTATGCTGACGTGGATATAGCAATTGTAAACATGGTTGGAACAGATCATTCTTCTGTCACTTGGGTGTTTGTATGTGCTTCTGTCTATGAAAAATATTTTCAGGAATGTTTTTGGCACACGCTGCCAAACTAGGGGTAGGTTTCTAATTTATTTTTCAGTGGATTATTTCAGGATGTCATCCATGATCTCTTCTACTTTGTTTCTTTAATTTTAGCTGGCCATTGTGGTCCTCTTTCATTCTCTTTTGCTAGAGGGTGTGCAAATGGGGGATAAGCAGTTTTTAGGGATGGCAGAGAACAACATGACCTATTAGGCACCAGACCCTGTGCTGCTACAACCTAATCCACACAGATGGAATCATAGGACCTGCCCCCCTTCAGGATCTGAGAACACCTGGGTTCCCTCACTGATAGAAACACTGCAGCCAAAGCTTCCCAACTCAATCCTAAGTTGCACTTACTGTTCATGTTCAAGGTTCACTTTTTGTTTATTTTCATGTCAGCTGATTTCAGTGATGAGGTTCCAGCCTTTGTCCCTGTGTGTGATTTTCTGCTTTGAGTCTCCGTTTAGCAGCTCTGTTTCAGTTGTCTTGTCCTTGCCAATAGGGTCTGGTCATCTACTATCTCCTTACCTGTCTGCACTCTACCCCTTCTCTTGGGTCTCTCCTGACCGTATGGGGTCAGGTTCTTCTCTAGGTCCTAATTAACCCTTGTCTGACTGGTTCCACCAAATCCAGCTGACGTAAAATGGGAAAAATGAGGAGCTGTGTCACTTCTTATCTCCTTTTTTTGCTTATCTATTGCTTTGTTCCTGTGGATGGTAATTTGGGAAGAGCTCACCTGGGCAGTTCAGGATGAAGGTCTCACATGCATTTGTAATCAGAAGGCATCTGGAGCTGGAGCAGTGGGGACTGGCCAGGAATTTTTTTTTCTCTGTGCAGTCTTAGGATTTCCCTATGTGATCTCTGCATGGGCCAAGTTGGGCTTGGTGGAGGTGTTTACCTGGTAGCTCAGGGCTTCTGCATGGGTTAAAAGAGCAGAAATAGAATTTTAGGTCTGACTGTGCAGATCAGTTGCTACGGGTTAAATAAAACTTGCCCCCTGTAAAATTTTTGTTGAAATTTCATTGGTATTCTGGTAGTACCGGGAGGTGGGCATCTTTATGAGGTATTAAGTTAAGAGGGATTAATGCCTTTCTGTTGGGACTAAATCATCACAAGAGCAGGTTGTCATGACAGTGAAGCTGCCCCTTGTGTTTTGTCTTCTGCACATGCTCGTTCCCACTCAGTTATGTCTCAGTATGAAGCTATCACAAGATGCAGCCACCTGAACTTGGAGTTGGCCATCCAGCCTTCAGAACCAAGATCCAAAAAACCCTCTATTCTTTACAAATCACCTGCTTTCAGGTATTCTGTTATAGCAACAAAAAAGAGACTAAGATAATAGGGTTATGTCTGCCATACTTGGCCAAAGTCACAAATGCTGGATTCTGTTTCCTGATGGAATATGTGGCCATCTTTGGAAAATATAATCTGCCACACTCCTCTACTAGATATTCTTTTCCAGTTTCCTTCTTGGAAAATACACTAAGCTCTTCAGAAAAATGGGCCAAAGAGAGACTCCTTCCCATGTCCTCTCACCTAGTGAAGGAGTGCCTGTTCCTTCCAACAAAACCAGATCTCATCCTTTTATATGATCCTGTGAAGCCATCTTCATCTCTCCTTGATGTAGTCCCTTCTTCTGAACTGTGAAATAACAGATATTGGAACATATCTTATATTTTACAAATCACAGAGTAAAATAATATCTTACTTTTTATCAGTGTGTGTCTTTCTCTTACCTGCGAATCCTGTACCATAAATCTTGGTGTTCCTTTTCATCCTTATTGCAACCATGGTGCTGAGACCCCATGAAACTAGTTTAAGTTTCTCATGGACATACATTGATTATGTATGTTGAATGAATGAATGAATGGAAGAAAATAAAAGATAAAAGCAATGACTAGGGAATGATGTGAAAAAACATCATAATTGGGTTTTTAAATAATTTTCTTTAAAATTGCTGGGGCTCGATGTGCTTTTTAGTGGGTGGTGGCTGAGTCATAAAATTCCAACTCTCTTCAAAGATAGGCCTTCATCAGAGATACCTATTGTTTACTCCCAGTGTCCCTGAAACTATACTGCCTTCTATGTTCCCCAAACCAGTGAAAAGCAGAGTTGTTGACAGACCTACTTGTAAATTAAAGGGCTGGGATACATCATTAGACATATGGTCTCCCAGGAACCCAGACTTGCCTGTAGTAGGTGGAATTTGTAGCATTCTGGCCCCTAGGACCATATGGTTGTGTTTAGGGATGCCAGCAGAAATAAATACTTGACTTTTAGTGCAAGATTATTTTTTGCTGTTCCTCTTCCACAGCCATAGAGATTTCTTTTTGCTGCCAATCTAAAAGCACAACATGAATAATTGGTTCAAATCCTTTTACGGATTTGTTAGTGATAGTTTTAGCCTGTGCATGAAATAGGTTAATCAAGGGCAATCTGTACTGAGGCTCAGTGACCCTGGGCTGATCATGAGGTGGGCAAGGAGCATGATCTGTATACTGTGACTGGACTCAGCTGTAGCTGATTGCACTGGGCTGATTCCTGACCTAGGACAACCACTAGAGCTAGCGCTATAAAAGATGGCCTGGCTTCATAAAATATTCCCTTAAATGGAAATCAAAGAAAGCAACAAAAAGAAACTGTACCAGCAACCAACAGTTGGAAATGAAACAAATGAACAAACAAACACCAAGATGATTTGCAGCGACATTAGACAAATTAAATACTTAGGGATAAATTTGATAAACATTTAAGACCTGTACACTGAAAACTACAAAATATTACTGAGACAAGTTTAAAACTATATAAGTAAATGGAGAGAGTTACTGTTCCATGGTTTAAATGACTCAATATTATTAAGGTGTCAATTCTCCCTAAATTGATCAATAGATTTCATACAATGCCACCAAAATTACAACAAGCTGTGTTGCTTAACAGCCTAAAGTACTTTGAAAATGGGGAACAGAGTTGGAGAAATAGTAGTACTTGATGTCAAGAATTATTTTAAGGCTATAGTAATCACAGACTTTGGTTCTAATAGCAGGAGTGACAAATAGATCGATGGAACAGAAACAGAGATTCAAGAAATAGACACATATTTCATTAATAGGATTTTGAAAATGGCAATTTGAAGGATAGTCTTTCCAACAAATGGTGTTGGAACAATGGTCTATTCATATGCAAGAAAGTGAGCCACAATCCATGTATTAGTCAGCTTTTCTGTTGCTTGACAAAATTTCCAGCACCCACAACTTAAAAAGAGGAGAGGTTTATTTGGCTCACAGTTCAGGGGATTCTGTCCATGGTTGAAGGCATCAAGGCAGGAACATCATAATGTAAACAAGTGCGGGAGCAAAGCTGCTCAGTTCACAGTAGCCAGAAAGCAGAGCCAGAAGACCATGCTGAGATGAACAGGCTAGAGTCCATGTGAAGTACCCAAGGCCACACCTCCACAACCCACCCAGTCCTACAAAGGACTGTGCATTACTGGGGATTTCTTAATCCAATGAAGTTGTCAGATCAGGATTAATAGTCAAAATTCATAACTCAATCCACAGATAAACACAAGCTCAAAATGAACCATAGACTTTTAAGTATGAAACCCCAAACTATAAAACAATAGAAAATCTTTGTGATTTTGAGTTATATGAAAACACAATCCAAAATAAAATCAGTAAGTTGGACTTCATTAAAACTAAAAACTTTTGTATGAAAATGGAAATGAAAATTAAAAGGTAAACCACAGAATGGAAGAAAATATTTGCAAATCACATATCTGAGAATACATTTATATCTAACATATATAAAGAATTCTCAAAATATATTAATAAAAAAACCAACCCAATATAAAAATGAGCAAAAGATTTGGATACTTCACAAAAGAAGATATATGGATAGGAGATAAGCAGATTAAAAGATGCTCAATATCATTATTCTTTAGGGAAATGTCAGTTAAAACCGTGAGTAAGCTGGGCTTCGTGGTGATCCCAGCACACTTGTGATCTCAGCACTCTGGGTGATTGAGGCAGGAACATTGAAAGTTTGGGTCCAGCCACGGCAATTTAGTGTGATCTTGTTTTGTAGGGAGAGTTAGAGAGAGATGTAGGTAGGGCTGATGGTTGTGTGTTTACCACAAGCTAATTGTACGCTATGCACTTGAGGAAGCTAGCCCTTGTGAAACTACAACGTCCAGTTGCTGTGACCCCTTAGCCCCCTGACCTTTTCCTCAACCCAGAAACAAATGCTAAGACCCTGGTTGGCTTAGGTGACACCAATCAGTGAAACAGTTATTTTTAGGAACCAGTTTACTCCTATGTAAATACAAGCAGATTCCAGGTCCCACCTTGGAAAATTCGGTGGATTTTCCCCTGCCTTGCAGCGTGTCCTGTTGCTTGGCAGCTGTTCCTTGCATTCACAGCTTTTGCCTTACATTCTTTTACTTCTAACTTCCTCTTTTTGCACTGAACCTGAATTCTGCATTCCCTGCTGGGACCTTTGGCTCTGAGCCAGTCTCGCCTCACCTCCCCATTCTTTGTGTAGGTGAAGGTGAGGAACCCAGAGATACCTGTGGCAGGCAGGGGGGAGCATGGGCATGTGGGGAGGACAGGAGGTCATTGAAGATCCCTGGCCCCCAAAGACCACCTGCCTGATACTATAGTTTCAAAAATGAAATAATAAAAAGGGGCTGGGGATGTAGCTCAGAGGGAAGACCCTGGGTTCAATCCCCAGTACTGCAAAACAAAAGAAAAACAAAACACACACACATACATAAAATTGAGTAAAATACCATCACACTTATTAGTCTGGCTGAACTTGGTTGACATGCCAAATGTCGATGGGTGTGTGAAACACTTGGGCCTTTCGTACACTGCTAGTGGAGATGTAGAATGGTACAACCACTTTGGAAAACAGTTTCTTAAAACTGTGTTAACTATGTGATTCATCCATTCTACCCTTAGATATTTACCCAACCAAAATAAAAGTGTATGTCTATACAGAAACTTTTACCCAAATATTTATAATGCTTTATTCTTA
This sequence comes from Erethizon dorsatum, assembly GCA_028451465.1. Classification (NCBI taxonomy): domain Eukaryota; kingdom Metazoa; phylum Chordata; class Mammalia; order Rodentia; family Erethizontidae; genus Erethizon; species Erethizon dorsatum. The sequence continues at coordinate 92,242,733 of CM051825.1, read as the reverse complement.
ATAGCTAAAAACTGAAAACCATTCAAATAGCCATCAACAGGTAAATGGATAAACAAATTGTGATGTATCCCTACAGTAAAATTCAATAGACTATGATATACACAATACCACAAATGAATCTCAAAAACTTATACTGGATAAAAGAAACAGTGAGAATGAGTATATACTGTATGGTTCATTTTATTAAAAATTCCAGTAAATGTACCCTAAACTACAGTGAGAGAAACCAGTCAATAATTGCTAGGGGAAGGAACTAGGTAGGTGCAGGGGAGGAAGTTAAAAAGGTGTGCAGGTAACCTTGAGGATGACAGATGTTGTTCAGTTTTTCAGTTGTGATTGATTCAGGGGTTTATACATATGTCAAAATGTATCAAACTGTGAATTTTAAATATATCAGTTATACCTCAATATTCCAGTTTATACCTGTATTTTCCCCCAAAGCCTCATGGACTCATAAGTGAGGCTTTTGGAAGGTAATTGGGTTATGGAGTATAATACTCATCAGTGGATTAGCTCACTGATTAGTTTATAGCTAAGTGTGATTTCGGAGGGGAAGCCTGGTTGGAGGTGGTGGGTCACAGAGGCGTGGCCAGGAAGGGTCTATCTCCTCCCTATCCCTTGATCTCTCTCTGCTTCCTGCTACCACACCACGAGCTGTTTCTCCTCTGCCATGTCCCCCTGCCTTGCTGCCCTGCCTTGGAGCCAGCTGACTATGGACTGAAACCTCTACAAACTGTGAGCCAAAATAACCCTTTGCTTTTTAAATTGTGGGTGTTGGATATTGTGTCCCAGTGACAAGAAAGTAACTAAGACACTTAATAAAAGGAAAGATGGGAGGGAGGGAAGGAGGGAGGGTCAGAGCCCAAGAGCACCTGAGTCACGCTAACAACAGAGCTCTAGAGGTCTAGAGGTCCATGTAGTAGCTAAGGCGAAGTTTTCTGGAATCTGTCTCTTGTCATCTCTTTGTTTTACTTTCTTTTCTTTGGTCTCAACCCATGGCATGTTTCTTCCTGGTGACAAGATCAAGACTTAGAGAGAGCAGATCGTCTTCTCCATTGGTTCTCACATGTTCTGTTGCCGGGACTTGTTAGTGTGGCTTGGATCACATGGAAGTGAAAATGTGCCGATTATCAGACTCAGCCAGGCTTTGTCCCTAGGGGAGAGCAGGGGAAGGGATGATGGGAGGGAGGTTCAGGGAAGGGAGGTTGAGTGCTAGACAGGCAGTAATAACAGATGATCACCACCCTTGTCTTTGCTTGGAGAATGGAGGCTGCAGAGAGAGGCTCACAAGAATCTGCCACAGAGCAGGGAAGGGTCCATAGGCCACAGCACAAGTGGAGTCCCAGCCCAGTTCACTCTTTGCTCTGCTGGGCAATAGCCTGAGAGTGCCTGCAGACACCCCTGCCTCCTGTGCAGGTGTGCCACTTTAAGAATGTTTAGTCCTCTGGCCCTCAGAGCAGTTCCTTTCTAGGTGATGCTGCTTAAATGAGACCCTAGGTATATCTGAGGGAAGGGATGTGGGTCTATATATGTAGCTCAGCAGCAGGGGGTTTACAGCAGATTCCCAGGTGAATCTTCTCTGGAGGATTTCTGGGTTGTAAGGTGACTAGCAGGCAAGGTGACAGGCAATGATGGTGAGGTGAGTGGGCTGAATTCCATAATCCTTAAGTGAATTCGAAATTTATAGGAAAGTTTTGAAAATAGTACAAAACTTTCTCATTATCCCTCACCGAGCTTTCCCTAATGTTAATATATTACATAACTACGTAGTGAAATGATCAGAACCAAGAAATTATCCTTGGTAGAATACTATTAACTAAAGAACTTATTTGAATTTCATCAGTTTGTTTATTCAAGTCTTTTCTCCAATAATGAGAAATCTGGTTCTTACTATCTACAATATATTCAGTTATATGATCACTGGGAGTAGAAACTGTATAAGGTAGTTTAAGATTTTTTAACACATACCCTCATGAGAAACTCATTTCCTAAGATTACATACACCCCTGTTACCCAGAATCACAGAATTATAGCAAAATCAAGGTTAAAAGCCCAGGGCTGCCATCTTGTATTGAGTTGAATAAGTTGGTTTACCTCCCTGCCTCTTGTTTTCTCATCTATAGAATGGGCTGATGCTCATGTCTATATCACAAAGTTCTTGAATTGATACACCTTAAATCTTAGGTCTTAGTCTCCATATGTGATCCATTGAATGGCTATGTTAGGAAATGTCCATGTGGTCTAATTTGGGGACAGCAGAAAGCGTGTACTCGAAAGCATTTCTCCTCATATTGCTTTGGGATTTGAGGATCCCATGTTCCTTTATATCTTTAGTTTAAGGAACAGTTTAATTTTATTCTGGGCAGTTTTAGGTTAGAGTTCTGTAAGGAAGGGAAGGAGCTGGAGAGTCAAAAAGTCCTTAGACTTCTCTCCTGCCACTGCCAGCAGAGAAGTTTTACTTTTGTCTGTTACATACTGACTTCCACATTCCACATAAGAGTTTCTTCAACAAAGAGTTCTGTGGTTGATGAAAAATTCAGAAATAGCTGCACGAAGGCAAAGAATCCCCTATTAAAACATCATTATGCCGTCTGGAAAGGCACAGGGGTGTTTTTGCTTGAAGGAGCAAAATCGCAGGAGGGATGTTGCAGACTCCTTGAATATCTGAAGGGTCACCATGTGGGTCTGGAGAATTGGCAAGAGACACAGCTCTGCTTGACGGATAGCAGGGGAAAGACATTTCCAGCAGTTCATGCTGGGGTAATGGTATGCTGCTATCTCAGTAGATGTCCTGGCAGAAGCATTAGGACAGGGATGGCAAAACTTTTAGAGCTTTCAATGATAGCAAGCAGCCTGCTGTGGTCACGGGTGCCATTGGTTCGCCATCACCGCTTTAGGCTGTCAGGGAGAAGGCTGAGGGATTCCTTCAAGAGCAGGACAGTGGACTGTGACTGCCAAGATTATATCCGAACTCAGAAATTCTGTAATCCTGTGTAGCACACCAAGCCATTAATGTGTTATACCCTACTGAACTTATTGGTGAGATTTTATCACCTATATTAGATTCTAAGAGTCTGGATTTAAAAGAAGGTGACTTAGGACAGCTTCATTCTTAAATGAATTTGAGATTTAAAGGAAGGTTTTGAAAATAGTATAAAACTTTCTCTATATCCCTCACCCAGCTTTTGCTAGTGTTAACATCTCACATAACTAAACATAGTACAATGATCAGAACCAAGAAATGACACTTGGTGGAATACTATTAACTAAATTGAAGACGTTATTTTAATTTTATCAGTTTGTCTACTCAAGTCTTTTCTCCAATAATAAGAATCTGATTCTTACCACCTATAGTATATTCAGTTATATGATCACTGGGAGTAGAAACTGTATAAGGTAGTTTAAGATTTTTTAATACCTACCCTCACAAGATACTCATTTCCTGATAAGATTACATACACCCCTGTTTCCCAGAATCACAGAATTATAGAGTTTGTATATAATCTCAGCAGTCCCAACCTGTCCTCCTAGAGAGGGAATGCCCTTATTGTTGTCTCAGACAGCCCCGCTTGTGGGAGGGAGCTAGCTAACGAGAAACTCTTTGGCATGGTTTTTCGTTCAGAACAATGCTGCCATTCATTTCAAAGACATGTGCTTGGCTCCTGTCTTCAGGTATGTGTTAGGCATTGAGGATACAGATAATAGATTTGACTTCTAGAAATTATAGTCTAGTAAAAGACATAGGGCTAAATGGACAATTGCAATAGAGAGAATGTGGGATAAAGAAGAGAAAGCGAATAATAAAATTACATGGGATAAATCCTATGCCTTACCCTCTTGGGCTATCAGAAAGACTTTCCAGAGGTAAAGATGGGTAAGTTAACTCCAGAGGAACTGGATCCCCAGATTTAGTTCTTCCCCTAAGATTAACAATGATGGTGAACCTTTTAGAGACAAGTGCCCAAACTGCAATCCAAAACCCACTTATTTGTCACAAAGTGCCAGCACTGCAATTAAACCAGCATACTGAGGTTTTAGTTTAGAAAACACAACCCATACATTAACAACTTTTGATTTAAAAGAAAAACAAATAGCATGTGTGCCATAGGTTCACCACCACCACTATAACATCTCCTCTGAATCCTCCAACAGCAAAGAATCAAACTCTGAAAATGTCCAGAGGACTTACAGGCATATTGAATTACCAGTGCATTATATTTGTATGGTTCTTTACTAATGTGTTTTCGCTTGATATTTCACTGGCCCCTCATGCTACCTTTCCACATCTATAGAACAAATGATATTTGTTACTTGATTTGGCTGCTATGTGAAGAAATACTGCAAGAGGATAGATGTGGGAGTTGTATCTCAGGCTCTGGCCTGACCTACAGCTTGGATACACACAGTGAGAAGTTAGACCTTGCTTCCAGCTTCAGTTGGGTTCTACTAACTGTAACCTCATGTTACATGTTAACCCCTGAGGCTTGGTTCCCTCATTTGTCAAATGGGGAGTCTTAATACCAATCTTATAGGACAAATGTGAAGAATAGAAAGGTGTGGCTGCCAGTCTCATTATAGGTACAGAGTCACAGCAGGAAATAGATGGTGCAGTAAAATTACAAAAATGCATGAAGGTTTTAATTAAGGGATTATCTTCAAAACTATCAGCAGGGTTTAATGAATCCCACAAAGACTTGTGTTTTATTAGCCAGGTGTGGTGGTGCCTGCCTGTAATCCCAGCACTCTAGGAGGCTGAGGCAGGAGAATGTCAAGTTCAGGCTCAACCTGGGCAACAAAAGTGATCTAGTGAGACCCTATCTCAAAATAAAAAACAAAAAGGACTGGGTATGTAGCTCAATGCAAAGGCCCTAGATTCAATCCCCAGTACTGGGGAAAAAAAATGTGTTTTAGTCAATTGCTGTTACTATTACAAATATCTGAGATAATTAATTTATCAAGAGACAAGATTTCTTTTGGCATGCAGTTTCAGAGGTTCCTTTTCATGATCCCGTGGCTCTTGGACTTGTGGCAAGGCAGCACATTATGGTGCAAGCCTGTGGCCCAGCGAAAACACTCACCTATGGCTGTAAAGCAAAAGAGAGAAGAACCTGGGTCCCACATTGCCCCTTGTGGGCAGACCCCTAGGGACCTGAACACCTCCCTTTAAGCCCCACCTCTTAAAAGCTCTAGAGCCTTCTAGTAGCCCCAAGCTGGGCCCCAAACTTTTAACACATGGACCTTTGGGAGACATCCCAGATCCCTACTGTAGCAAACGGTGTGGTGCCCCAGGTCTTGTACAGGAAGGAGTCCTTACCATCTCTAGGCCTAGAAGGACAAGCAATGGTGGCAGTTCGCAGAGCCAGGAGGGAGAGTTCAATAGAGAGCTAAGTCCTAGAAGGACTTTGATGCTTGGTTCAGGGCTGTAGCTCTCTTCAAGCAACCCCTTACTCCTTTTCTTCTCCTTCCTGTCTTTCTTCCCCTCCCTCCTTTTGGTGTTTTTCACTTGCCAAGCCCAACCAGAAGCCGGAGGCTCCACAGCTATTGCTCTCGTCCATTCAAATCAGCCTCCTAGGGACAAAGCAAGGTTTGAATGGTGGAGAGCATCGATAGGGAAACAAGTATTTGGCTCCACTTCTGCACCAAATAGAAAAATATCTGAGAAGGGTCACTGGCTGGGAAGAATTCCCTAGAAGGGCCTGCCCACTACTCTTTCCAAGCTGGTTTGTCAGATGGCCTGCCCACTGCCCTGGCTCTTAGCCTATCTTAAATGGAAATTTTAATGGACATTTGTTTTTTTTTTTCTGCCAGGTTCTGTTCTTTATTTAGCACCAATACCTGCTTTTACTTTAGGACTTCATCCATCTCCCATTCTTCAGTCTTTATGCTTCAAGTGGAGTTACACCTGCAAGGGTGAGCATGTGGCCCAGGCCCACCCAATCAGCATGTGCCATTCTTCCAGCCCTTGTGGCCCATCCAAGATTGAGCACAAGGCTCAACTAGAAGCCATGAAATACAGTGAGTCTGGTGCTAGGAATACTAGGAAAGAGGCAGGAGGAGCTGTTGCTTCCACCTTACTATTTACTATTTGGAGGGACAAACTTGAGTCTAAAAAGAAAATTAACCCAGCAGAAAACAGACCTAACATTTTTGAGTCTAGCTGTGCCTGAAGGTAGCACTACCCCTGAACTTTGCAGTTAAGTGAGCCAAAAAATCTTATTTTCAGTTGTACTTGGTGTCACACTAAAAAGAGTCCGACATAGACAATGACCCTATGTGTTGATTCTTTTTTTCTAGATAATAATTTTAATGCAAATCTGAGTTTAAGAATAAATAGTCACAGTCATAAGTCTTCATGGCTGTTACATACATCACATACTATATTATACTGCATCCCGTGAAAGAACAGTGTTCGTGATATTCTAGCATCATATAAAGCCAATTCCCATGGTAATCTCTGTAAATGTAATAATAGGGTAGTTGAGATTTGTGTTTTAAAACACATTCTTGCACAATTACTTCCTCATTAATTTCACACGGAAAGCCGAGGTTGGAAATCAAGATTGATATCACGTATCTACTAAGTGGCCGTCTGGGTGGAAAATGAAAATTGTGCTAAAAGTTAAAATCTGCTGTTTGACTGAATTGACAAAATAGTAAAATTCCAATTGATCTAATACCCAGTGGTGGATGCTTTTATACTTTTTCTTAACAAAAATGGTGATTTGGGAGTTATGTAGCTCTCTTTCAATCATTGATTAGCTGTTCTTATGTAATACCTCTATTTCAATATAATTCATAGATTTTGCATAAGGGAATTTTGGAATGCAGGGAGTGTTGTAAACAACATTACTTTAAAGTTAAGAATGTTGAAATTCATCTCCACCTTTGTACTTAAAAAATTTGTCTTTTGTCTTAAGACAATAAATTATTTTTTCTTTTTATAACAACTTTATGAAAATATAATTCACATGCAATAAAATTCTCCCTTATAAAGGGTTCAATTCATTGATTTTCAGTATGTTAACAAAAATATGCAACCATTACCACTGTCTCACCCTAGATTATTCTTATCTCCCACAGTAGAATGCCGCTGTACCCATTTGTATATGTCCCTCTAAAGCCTCATGTGGTCCCAGGACTTTTTCCGGAGGTGGTTGTTATCTACAGTGTGTGATGCTGGGATTAAGGGTGTGAGTGCCACACCCGCCCTAGGGCAGGTAGCCTGCATACAATATAGGGACAGAAAGAGGCTTGTCTCTCTCTCTCCCTTGTTGCTTTGCTCAGTCTGCCCTCCATGAACTGTTCTCCTCTGCGATGGCTCCGCTAGGCCACCCTGCCTTGGAGCCAGCTGATTATGGGCTGAAATCTTTATAAGCTGTGAGCTGAATAAATCTTTCCTTCTTTGACTTTGGGTATTGGGTATTTTGTCTCAGCAAAGAGAAAAGTAACTAAGACACCATTAGTGATCACTCCCTGTTCCCCCTCACGGCATCCCCTGGTAACCACCAATCTTTCTGTCTCCATGGATTTGCCTACCTGCATATTTCATATGAGTGGAATCACATAACAGATGGCCTTTTGTGACTGACTTCATTCACCTAGCTGAGTGTTTTCAAATTTCATACGCAATGTAGGACAGGAATTTATTTTTGGCCTGAGCTTGAAGAAACAATGAGATATAGGTACCTTGATATAGGTAAGACCCTAGAGTCTTCCTGATCTCTTCCATGCTGCGTTCTCAGCCCATCCCCCGCACCATAGCCAAAAGGGTTTCTTAAACTACCTCAGAGGGTGGCTCTTTCACCTGCCCTCAGCATGGCCCAGAAGGTCCTGGACTACCTCCTCGGCTCTGTCAGACTCCCCTCTTGTCTGGGTTCATTTCCCAGAGGCGCTCTACTCATGCTATACCCTCCATCCTCTCCATCTGTGGCTGTTCTTTTCCTGTCTCTTTTAGTTAATTACTTATATTCCTTCTTCAGATCTCAATTCAGGTGTCACTTTCTCAATTCTAGGTCATGTTCCTTAATTACTTTTCTGCATAGTGTTTATTCAGTTGGTAATTATACCCCCATCATTGTGATTATTTCATTAATTTTTATATCCCCCACTTTTAGAGACTAGAGTTCACATCTGTGTGATTTACTTTAAAAACTCCATAATTCTTAGCACACAGCAAATGCTCCTTTTGTCTCAAAGAACTTCTTCAATATTTTCTTTTTTGGTGTGTTTATTAATAGAATACTTTGAATATTGGAAACTCTGTCATCCAGAATATTGGATTGACCTTTGTCTGACCAGGCTGTGTAATAGAGTTCACTGTTCTTCGTTTAATGTTGACCACACTGATCAATAATAGTGGGTCAGAATCATGCAGAGAGCAAAGGAAATACATAAAACCCCATTCCCCCATTTGGATTAACACAGCCCTCCTTCCTTTCACTCTCCTTCTCCCTCCTTCCTTCACTTGCTCGCTCTCTCCTAGCCAGAGGAGAGCAGCTTTCAAATTAAATTATAGACCTCGTTCTTTTCCAAATGAGAATCAGCACAATATATGCTTTTTTCTTTTTTAAAAAAGAAGCCCTACATTTTTATAGAACAATACATGACGTGATCTCATCTTTTTATAAGATAATTATATTAGAAAAACTCTTAAAATTTTGCATATAGTTGATTTAAATATCTTTAATGACATATAATAAACTATGGCAGATTTGTTTGTACAAAGAATAATTGATATCCTGAGGGACCAAATAAAATGTTCCGGGAATCCCTGCCTTCAGAGTTGTTCTGAAATTCAAAATTGATGTTGAACATCAGTCTACACCAGTGAGCAGTCCTATCTCTCCTCATGCACTCCACCTCCACTCCTACCCTGGCCAGTGGACATTTGGCAATATTTGGAGACTTTTCCATTGTCACAAATAAGGAGCAGGAAGCAGCTGTCTGATAGAGGTCAGGCATGCTGTAAATACCCTCGAATGCTCTGGACAGCTTTCACTATGAAGAATTACAGAGTTCAAATGTCAATAGTGCCATGGTGGAGAAACCCTGATCTATTCAAAAGAAGATGACTGAGATGTTATTAAGTCACAATGAAGTGGTCACTTACTCCTTTGTTAATTAACTGTTTGTGGAATTGCAGAGTAATAAAATAAGCCTTCTTTTTTTTCACTTAACCAGCATTTCTTTAGTAAGTACTTCATGCTGGGGACCTGGATAGCCACTATAGATTCATGTTATATGTGATTCAGTGCTTATAGTCAGGGAGGCAGACACATAATCTGAGTGTGTTCAGGGATCTCTGGCCACATGCACAAAGAGCACTATGTCTCATCTGGGATTCAAAGAGGCTTCATGGAGGACATGGTATGCCTGGACTGCACCTCTAAGGTTGATAAAAGGCAGGAGCAGAAAGAGCATCCCTGTCTGAGGAGTGACCACAGCAGATAGAGACAGGTGAACCACTATCTGCAAGTAGCACTATATGCTACTATCTGATCTTAGTAGCATAACATTAAGGCAAGGAGAGGTGAGAGACGAGGCCAAAAGGATGGACAGGGCAGGTAAGAGGTGGTCTTGTAAGCAGGTTGGGAAGCTGGAAGGAAGGGGAAGCAAGGCACAGGTTTAAGAGGCAGAAAAACAAAATCCACCTTGCATTTTATATAAATAACTCTAGTTGCCCTGGAAGTGATGGACTTAAGGGGTCAAGAGTGGCTGCAAGGGGACCAATTAGCAGGTTATTGCAGTGGTCCAGGTGAGGGATAATGAGTGCTTGGACTTAAGCAGTGGCAGTAAGATGGAGGAGAGGATTTGGACTGAGAGGTATTAATGAGATAGAATCAGCAGAGTAGTGACTGATTGGATGTGAAGTCTAAGGGAGAAGGACTCCTATGTTGATGGCATGGGTGTCATTGGGCAGAGTGGTCTTTAAATGCAGGATGGGGCTAAGTAGGAAAAGCCCATGGTGATTTTCTTTTGGACGTGTTTAATGATACCTCTATCAAGAACACATGTAAAACCCTAGGGAGGTCATGAGTAGAGATGTTAATTTTGGAGTCTGCAGCACAGAGGGAGGAGCTAAATTCATAGGATAATGAACTGTGTAAACAGAGTGTTTTTATCTGCAAGGGCTGTTGTAACAAAATAACATAGAGGAGGTGACTTAAACAGCACATTTAGTTTTGCACAATTCTAGAGTTTGGAAGGTCAAGGTTCCTGCAAGGTCAGTTTCTCCTCTAGTCTCTCTTTGACTTGCAGATGGCTGCCTTCTTCCCGTGTTCCCGCATGGCCTTTTCTTTGCACATGGGCATCCCTCATGTCTTTCTCTCTCTTTTTATAAGGACATCAGTCATATATAAGACATAATTTAAACTTAATTACGTATTTAAAGGCTCTCTATTCAAATACAGTTGTTGCAATTAACTAAATACTTGTGTTTTCCCAAATTCATATGCGATGGCATTAAAAGAGGGGCATTTGGGAGGAAATTAGGTCATGAAAGTGTCACCCTCATGGATGAGATTAATGTCCTCATAAAAGGAATATCAAAGAGCTTTCTTTTCATCCTGATGCCATGTAATGGTATAAAGAGAAGTTGTCTGCCTGCAACCTAGTAGAGAACCCTGCCAGAAACCACCATCTTGTTACCTGATCTGGGAATTTTGGTCTTCAGAAATGTGAGAAATGTTTGTTGTTTAAATCGCCCAGTCTGTGGTATTTTGTTATGGTGGCCCAAACTGATTAAGCCAGTTGCACTGGGGGTTAGAGCTTCAGCATATGAATTTGAGGAGGACATAATTCAGTCCATAACAGAGTGAGCAGGAGAGAAACAGGCAGTAGGCCACTGCTCAAGCCAGCTCTACATTTTACTTCCTTTGGCACAGGGCAACAGACATGTGGACTAACCAATGGACCTCATCCTGGACCAGTACAAGGCCTGGGGAGAGAAAGTAAGCCTGGAGGGCCAGCTGAGCCGAGGAGAAACTATGGACCTGGCCAGCAGCTTTAAAGATTCCAGGGTTACCCTTCCAAAGTGGCTGGGTGAGAGACGACCACAGAAAACCACCACAGAGAGGGTATGAGCTAGACATAGACCACCTGAGAAGTATAAGCTCAGGCTGGGAAAGGCATGGATCCTGCCCTTCATAGGGAGAAACCAGGTATCTTAATCACTTTTCTCATTGCTGAGACAAAATATCTGGTACCCAAACTTAAAGGTGGAAAGGTTCATTTCAGCACACAGTGTGTAGAGGTTTTAGTCCATACTTGGTTGGCTCCAAGGCAGGATGGCACATAGCAGAGGGGCATCATAGAGGAGAAACAGTTCTTGGCAGGCAGAAGGCAGAAAAGCAGAGCAGCAGCAGCAGCAGCAGCAGCAGCAGCAAGTGACAGCAGTAGCATTTTTATCCCTTCAAGGCTACCCGCCTTTTGTGTGGTGCTGCTGCCAACACCCAGGGTGGGGCATCCTTAATCCCAGCACTGCACACTTAATCCCAGCATCACATCTTTAATTACAGCATCACATACTTGATCCTAGCATCACACATCCTAACCCAGCCAACTTCAAAACTCCCTATGACATCATGAGTCTTTGGGGGGACATCAAGATCCAAGCCATAATACCAGGTCATCAACAGAAAAATAGAACATGGTATTTATTCACAGTGAAGTACTACTCTGTCATAAAGAAGGATAAACTTCATTTGTAGGAAAATGGATGTACCTTGAGACCATAATGTTAAGGTAAATAAATGAGACACATGAGCTTAAGTATTGCATGGTTTCTCTTATATGAAAAACCCAAAATAAAAATAAAGAGCAAAATAAAAGATAATAGAAAGTAGGGAGACAAATCTTTCTCAAAGGAGGAGTTCAAGAGTTTGTGGGAGAGAGGCAAGGATATGAAAAAAAAATTATGATACATTATGTACAGTACCAACTCTCCAAGAGAAATGTAGTTATTATGTACTGTACTAATAATCAAAAGTAAAAGCTAAAAAAAATCATTTAGAAATATTATACATTTAAAATGTCAAATAAAGAAAAATAGAGAAATGGAGACTCACAGACAGAGACCCTACGGTCCAAGGACAGAAAATTATGAGGCAATAATTACATATAATATGTAAATACATGTGTGTATGGATATCTATATATCTATGCCTATATATAAAATTTTTTAAATTAAGAAAAATAAGACATAGATGAAAAGAAAATGATTGTACAAGTCTACCTCTCAGATTTCTTTTGCTGACACTTAAGTAAAAGTAAACATAGTGTTAAATGTTGACTTGTATTGCTCAAAAAGATATGTTGGAGCTGTAGCCTCTGCAACCTGTGAATGTGAACTTATTTGGAAATAAGGTCTTTGCAGATATTCTCAAAATCAGATGAAGATTTTGTATGGATGGTCCTAATATAAAGGAAGTTTAAAACTTATAGTCTGCCACTATATTCAAGGATGGGAAAGGCAGGCATAGCCAGTTCCCATAATTAGAGAATGGCAAAACTCAGCTAGCCTTGGCACTCCAATGCTGGCCACAGCATGTAAGACAAAGTGCCTCTTGTTACATTAACCCGTTCCAAGGTTTCAAGGAGATGTCACCCAGAGACAGCTTGGCTCAGTCCAAGACAGTGACTGACTCTTCCTGCTCACCCCTGCCCTGACCTCCCTGCTATAGTATAAAAAACCCCCCAATTAACTTGCCTGAAATAAATCTGCCTAACAACGTATGACAAGACAATATGTAACCAACTATGGAATATCCTGTTATCAGCTTTTGTACTTCCTGCTTACAAACTGTATGTAAGATTCTGTTTCACTCTGAGCCGCTGCTGGTGATTTGAGACCTAGTTCCCACCAGCCTGCTGGTGTTAAATAAAAGTTGCCTTCCAACTCCTCAGGGCAAAGGGTCTTCTGTTTGGTTTGGAATCAGATTTCTGCAACACTAATCCAATGACTGGTGTCTTCATTAACGAGAGTGATTCAAACAGACAGAGAGAATACACAGAGAGAATGCCATGTGATGAGAGAGACAGGAATTGGATTGATGCATCCTCAAGCCAAGGGATGCCAAGAACTGCTGGCAAGAACCAGCAGCTAGGGAAGGACTGAGGAAAAGATTCTCTTTCAGAGCCTCCACAGAGGAACCAGTGCTGCCAACAGCTTGATTTTTGACATCTAGCCTCTAGAACTGGAAGAAAATATATTTCTGCTGGTTTGAGCCAACCAGTTTATGGTACTTTATTAGGATAACCCTAGAAATAAATGTACATATCCATGACAAGAATATTTAAATATGAAAAGAAAGCAAATTATGAATAAAAGGGCCTTGCTTTTTAAAATTTCATTAGATTAAAAATCTTTCTGCATCAAAACATATAGGTATACCTCTTTCTTTAAGCTGCTGCATAGTGAGAATCCCAATGTTTAGAGGTTGTGCAGAAAAGAAGAAATTCTTGGATTCCAGGAGAATTAGCCATTGGCATCTTGGGAAGGGGAAGTTTTAGGAAGACCTAAGTAGTCAACTGGGTTGAGTGGGGAAGTAGAACCAGGAAAATCAGGACTGAATATGTTTGTTATGGGAGCCATGGAACTCCTGGGCCATCAAGGTAAATTATCTCAGTGGAGTTAGAGGAGGTACGGATAATAGAAAGTAAAAATTTTGTGTTCTCAGGTGCCCCTCTCAGAAAAAGAATCATTTAGAGTAATATGTAGGTGCGTGTAGGACAGAGGTAGGAAATGTGTGCTGCCTTCTTATATCTTTTATAAGTAATTACTTCCTCCTTCTACCATTGTACCCAGTTACACATTTGTGCACACACACACACACACACACACACACACACACACACAATCATTTGCCAGTGCTGAGGATCAAACCTAGGGCCTTGTGCATGCTGGGCAAGTGCTCTACTACTCAGTTACATCCCCAGCTGCAATATTATATTTTAATGTGGTTTCAGAGGTCAGTATAGATATATACTCACCTTGGGCTCTGTTTGAAAAGGTCATTAACAAAGGTGTCAGCATTTTAGACTAATGTATACTAATGTATTCCAGTTTTCATAAAGTTGCCTGCTGTCAGGGTAAAGGACAATGTTTTGTAGCTGTATAAATATCTTATAGCCTCTTGGCATTTCCTGAGAACTTATTACATACTGCACAGTGTGCCCTAAGCATGCTCCATGTAATGCTCACATTGCCTTCTGCACTAGATCCTACTGTTTCATCTTGCGGATCAGGGAACCATGGTCTATGTAAATTACTTTTTCTAAGGTTAGAAAGGGGAGGGGCTGAGTCCAAGCCTGGACTCCTGTGACTCCTGGAGAGAGGAGAGGAGAGGAGATGGCATATCCCTTTCATTGCTGAATCATGAATTGTTGGTGAATGGAACACAATTCTAGCTGCACAGTGCACCCCAGTAGTGTTGACCAATCAGACTGAACTGGCAGGAAAAACAGGGGAGCATGAAAAGCTTTTGGCCAGGTTGGTGTGTTATAGAAAAGACAACAGTTAGTAGTGGCATCGTGGAATGTTGTTAGGTATAAGTTTGCATCTTAATTTATAATACTATAAGAATGTGCTGAACCCCACCCTCAAAGCCATCTGAGACCAAGAGTAGAGAACAAACTTTTTGCAATGTTATTCTAAAGTCTGAACTTGGTGCGAGGGATCCTGAAATTCAGAGCTAATGGGCCCCAGAGCAGGGACTCCCCTGAAGCAGTGGTGCCCTCCACTTTACAAGCCAAGGTAAAATTTTCAAGATACTGTTTTTCTTACACATACATGTGCACACTATTTCCATATACTTACATATACACACTATATATATGTAAATATATACATATATAAATGTGTAAACATGTATGCATGTAACTTCAAGCATGTAGAAAAGTAGACACTAAAAGAGTAAAAACTTATGTCAGGAATGGTAGGTAAAATAATGTTTAAGTCTTTACTCATCAAATAGAAGAATATTAGCCCCCCAAAAGTAAACGGGTTTTCCTGATAAGTACAGCTGACTTTGGGCCCTGCCCATCCCCAACCCTAGAGAAATGCCATTGCCCATCACAGAAGAGTACACGTAGAGTTCACACTAGTGTTTTTATTTAAAGATTTCTTTACTCTTCCAGGTATATCACTAGTATTCAATAAATATTTTTTACTTGTGTTTCTAATAAGGCATGAAATAAATAATACATATATTTAGTGTTAAATTAAGTAGAAGTTTGGACTCTGTCTACACAGGGCAATTTCTGTGTTACATTGTCTCACCTAAAATGTTCCTATCCTTTCATCTTGATTTTAATCTTCAAGAGAGGTGTTAAGGTTTGTGTCTAGATGTCCCCCCAAAGCCTCATGCACTTTTGGATGGGGCTTTTTCGGAGGCAGCTGAATCTAGAGTGTGTGACTGATTCGTAGTGCAATGCTGGGATTAAGGGTGTGAGCAATACACCCACGCTAAGGTGGGCAGTCTGCATACAGTATAAAGGGGCAGAAAGAGGCTTGTCTCCCTCCACTTTGCTACTTTCTGCCACCATGACTGTTCTCTGCCATTCCACCCTGCCTCAGAATCAGCCAGTTATAGACTGAAACCTCTACAAAGTGTGAGCTAAATAAACCTTTCCTTCCTTAACTTTTGGTGTTAGGTATTTGTCTCAGCAATGAGAAAAGTAACTAAGACAAGAAAAGTTCAATATGAGAAAGAGTTAAGAAGGTGGTCAGGCATTTAAAATATATAATTAAAAGTTTTAAAGTATATTCAAAGAGTTATGCAATCATCACTATGTAAGTTTGAATATCTTCATCACCCCAAAAAGATACCCACACTTTTTAGTAGTCTTTCCTTAGTGACCCACCCCTCACATGCTTACAGGTCCTAGAAAACACTAATCTACTTTCTATCTCTACGGATTTTCCTGTTCTGGATGTGGGACATGAATAAGATCATATAGCATTTGTGTCTGGTGCCTTTCACTTAACATAATGATTTCAAGTAACTTCCGTATTGTAAATTATCCTTACTTCATTCCTCATCAGTGAAAAATACTACTCCATTGTATGGATACAGTGCACTCTGTGTCCAAGCTTCTGTGTGGGCAGTGTTTTAAGTATTTTATGATTTTTTTAACTAGAGGATCTTGTTAAGTTGAGGGCATATTTCTAGTCAGATATACTCGTAAGTAGCTATTAATAGACTCTAAGAAAACTATGCCTAGAGTGACCCACTAAAGCACTAGCAATGACTGGTGAGGGTTAAAGGCTTTCAGGAGAGCTTTGATCATGGAATACTTACCATTCCATGGCAGGCAGCTGGAAAAGACAAAACAGAGCCCAAAGAGAGAATGCAGCTTTTTACTCTCAGGAATGTAAAGAACACAGAAATGCGTCACTATAGAAACAAACCGGATCTCCCCATAATGTCCCATCTCAGCTGCCTTCTGACATGGTCAGTAGCGTAGTTTATTATAGTGAGTTTATTAAAGCTGTGGTTGGAAAATCAAAATGCAGTTCCTTGTGTTAAAAAAAAATCAAGATGCTTTAAGAAAAAAATGATTCCTTAGAACAAGAAATGCACCTAAAATAAAGAAATCAGAGAAAACGAAAAAAGAAAAGGGAGTCATGGAACTGTAGGACCAGGACCTTTGTTGCAAAGTCACTGAGGTCTCATCTTAGAGGTCTCCCTTGTCCTGCAAAGTCAAAAGTAGTTTGAAATCCTCATTTCAACACAGTAGAACAAATGTGTTTATTGCTAATGTTTTCTGGTAAAATATTTTTAAGGGAAATCTAACTCCTAAGGTAAGAAAGTATGTTCCTGGCCCTCGTAATACAGTTAATCATTTCTCCAGTTCTTGTGTGTCACCAGATACAGCCATAATACAAGTAATACTTCTCTCTGGATGCATGAACTCTATCGTAAAATAGTAGTAGTAAGAGTGTTAAATAAATCTTGGAGATAATTAAACCTGACTTCCTCATATCACAGGTTTCTTGGGAGGATAAAATGAAATAATGGATGTGAGCATGTTTTTAAACAGCAAAAAGTACTATGAAATTCAAGGTTGTATTTTTTGTGCCTTGCTTGCAAAATTGTTTTCCATCTTTTTACTATTTATCAACTCTTCTCCACATATATGCATATGAAAAAAGCATGCATAGTTTTCTTTTCCTATCCTCAAGAAATTGGATTTATTTTCTGTTTCTTTTTGAAGGTAGTGTCACTTAGATTTTAATAAAATTCTCAATTCTTCATTTGTTGTTCCTACACCTTCCAGGGTGGATGTAAGAGAAGTACATGGTGTACTCTCAGGCCTTGTAATTTTTGAATAAATCTAAACAGCACAGATGAAAGGATCTCTCTGGGAGTGACTCCTCTAGTCCACTTTCAACACCTATTTATCAATCGTTTGGTAAATTAATATTATGATATGCCAACTTGTTACATCACCCACATGGATAATAATTTACCCAAACTTAATTTAGGTGTTTCTCTTTTTTGTCTGAAATGGAAGCAATGAGTATTCCAGACTCCCTGTTCAAATGTATCCTTTTAGTCTTTCTTCTGAGGCATCATTAATCCCTTTTAGACTAGCAGGTAATTTCTTAGATATCTGGCAGCTGTCCATTTCTAAAAGGAGGATTGAAAAAGTAATGTAATGATACATATCTGAATAGTTTTCATTTTGAACAATGTGGGGCCTTTGTATAAATAACACCAAAGACATGAAACTAGAAGCAAAATGAAAATGTGGACTGTATATATTTGTCTCTGAATGCTATTTGGGTAAGAATCGAGTCCCCAGATGAAAGCAGTGTGACTCATTTCAAATGTAACAGCCTCATATTATCATAAAATGGCATTGATGTATTTGTAAAAATTCATGAAGAAATCTATGAGGAACTTTTGATCTTAGAAGTTTCCAGAGATAGGAATGTGGTCTTGGGAAGGGATATTTGTGTTCTTTATCCAGTAGTTTCTGTAACATAGTCACATCTAATTTACTAATAAAAGAGGAATCTGATTTTTAGGATAGAGTGCTAAGGATGAGATTTGAAGAGGAGGTTACAAACTGCAAGATTAAGCTTCTAGACCAGACCTTTGCATAGCCCCACTTAGCTTGGCAGTTAGTCCCTGTGTTGCTTCCATACGTCTCTATTTGACCTCAGAATTCTGCTCAACACAGTGCTCAAGGCAGTGGTTTTATTTTTATTAGTAAATGTTTGCAGTACATAATGATTACGTTCATCATGAGGAGTTGGTACATGTATATAACAGGTCTTAATTCCTTTTATGTCCCCTTCCCATCCCTCCCTCTGCTTTCCCTATATTAATGGACAGGTAGAAGTGGTATAAGTGAAATCTTTACTCATTTTCCTATAGAGCATTTTCTAAGTAATCATCTTTAATTTCCTTTAAAATATATATCACAAGGATTTCTCATGCATCGTTATGTTCCAGACATTGGGCATATGTCCAAATTGAAGAGGTCTGAGTCTTGCTTCGAAGGACTTATAGTTTGGAAGGGAAAGAGATAAGTTAAAAGGGGATTAAATGAAGTGTACTGAAAGTGAAGATGGAGGTATGAATAGGCCGCATTTAGGAAGGCCTTATAACACAACCTGGACCTAGACCTGATATTTTTCTTAATACAGGGTGCCTGGATTTGATTTGGACAAGCAGGAATTATCAAGAAAAGGCAGGATGTTCTAGAATAGCAGCCAGTTCTTTCTGGTCTCAGACAGGTTTACACTGTTGAAAATTTCTAAGGATTCCTCAAAAAGAGTAACAGAATTTTATATGATTTAGCAATTCTACTCTTAGGTATATACTCCAAAGAATTGAGGATGCAAACTTAGGTACTTGTATAGTGAGGTCCACAAACCATTATTTACAAAAATGTCCAATTAATACATCAATGAGTAAAGAAAATGTGGCATATCCTTCCATGGAAAAATTATTCTATCTTTTAAAAAAGGGATAAATTCTGATACAGTTACAACATGGATGAATCTTGAAAATGTGTTAGGGCTGGGGATTTAGCTCAGTGGCGCAGCACCTGCCTGGCAAGCGTGAGGTCCTGAGTTCGATTCCCGCTACCAAAAAAAAATTGTTAAATGAAATAATCCAGACACACAAGGAAACTTTGTATGATTCCACTTATGTGAGGTATTTACTGTAGTGAACTTGATAGCATCAGAAAGTAGAACCGATATTTAGCAGGGGTTGGGGGGAAGTGGAATAGGGAGTTAGTATTTCATGGAATCTGTTTGGGATGATAAAAAGTTCTGGGAATGTGTAGTGATGAAGGTTACAAAACATTGTGAGTGTACTTAAGATGTTTGAATTACGTACCTAAAGATGGTTAAAAGGGTATATATTATATACGTTTCATCACAATTTAAAAAAATTTTTTAAAGTAATTGAGGATCCCAAAGAGCTTTTATTCACATAAGATGTATTTGCTGCATTAAAAATTAAAATAGGAAAAATAAGAATATTTGTTATTGCATTTAAAGATAGACTAATGCACCCATTGCATATTCACATAACTTTTTTGTAAAAATAATCATTTTTTTCTGAAAATAATGAGAAGAGTGGTATTGCTTTATATTTTTGCAGATCTCTGTAATGTCCAGGGTCAACAGAAGACAACTGGGCTCTCCTATCTGCTTCTGTGTTTAATTCATCACCATATGTTGTCTGTTTGGAAATACAAGAAGAGACACACAGTTGGAAACGGAAGGAATATTTTAAGAGTATCTTCAGGAAATTATGGGAATTCTTTTTTAATATATCAAAACTGGACAAGTGGCTGTTTTTAAAAGGCTAGGTGCTATGTGGAATCTGAAATTTATATCATTTAGCTTTTTTTATACTGTTACTTTAATAGTCATTAACCTTCCTTGTGTCTGGAGAGGATATTTTAGTCACGGATAATTTCGTCCCACCATACTTTAAGTATTTGGCAATAGCAGATCATTGGAAAGGGAAAGCAGATCTTCCAATGTTTCATTGCATGATAAGAAAATTACATATGTTAATATAACCACCAATTTTATCAGAAGAGGTTTTAAGTATTAGAAATATTAAAGCTCATAAAGGTGGATATGATTTTTCTGAAATAATGATTTTCACTCCAAAACTTTAATTTCACCATTGTCAGTGGACACGGTTCGCTGTTTTGAAAAGACAGGCTCACTTTATTCATTTTCAAGAAATGTAGCCAGGGTAGGGGATAACTTAGTGCTACTGAGTGTACTTAACATGTATAGGACCCTGAAATTCAATCCTCAGCACCAAAACAAATGGAAAATGTTGTGACAAAATGTCTGCCAAATCCCTAAGTCTAAATAACTGTTCTGTATTTCATGAGCAAAGCAGCTACTTCAGCTGCTAACTCAAACCACCACACAGCATCTCCCATCCCAAGCGTGGACATCGAACTTTGTTATGCAACACACATATCACGCCTATTTCCTATTTTGTCATGTAAACTATTAAAATAACTTGTACTCTGGGTCAAGATTTAATTGTTTGTACTCTTTCAGCAAAAACATTAAGTGACACTGGCATTTTTTAGAAAACGCAACTGCATGATAATGAAGGATGCAACTTTAGCACTGCATGGTGCGAACCCCTTGATTCTAGCTGTGGAACCAGTGCCCGTGCCTAGCCTTCCTGTTGCACCATTAATGGTGATGTGAAAACAGGAAATAAAAACAAATATCTTACAATTATTATGAAAGTCCGTTGATCATATAGCTTTCCATGGATCTGTAGACTTTGAGAACTACTGTTCTAGGCAGAGAGAGGGAACCATGTAAAGGCCACCAAGAAACAGAATAAAGTTGCAAGAGTGGCTGGAACTTATCCATTCATTCAATTAAGAAATAATATCTACAATGTTCCAGGCACTTTTGGTGATGAATAAAATTGGCCATCTTTTTTCTCATGGGAATTTCATTTAGGAAAGGGATTAAGTGCGATGACAGGTAAGTAAAGAGAAGATACACTAATTACTCATTATTCCATTGTATGAATATACAATTTGTAGTTTTCTTACCTTTTTGGAGACTTAGAGTTGTTTCCATTTTTTGAAAAAAGTATCTATTGAGAACAAAATTCATAGGCACATTTGTGTACAAATCTTCATCTTAGTGCACGCTGCTATAACACAATATCACAGACCAAGCGGCTGAAACAAGACACAGTTATTCCTCACAGTTGTGGGGGCCGGGAGGCCAAGGTCAGGGTGCCAACATGGTCAGATTCTGCTGAGGGCCCCTTTCGGGGTGTACACTGCTGGCTTCATCATGCGTCCTCACAGGGTGGAAAGAAAACCTGAGAGCTCTCTGGGTCCCTTTTATCAGGGCACTAATTCCACCTAAATGACCTAAATGCGCCACCTCCCAGTACTATCACTTTGGAGATTAAGATTTGAAGATGGGGATTTGTCGGTTCACAAGTATTCAGTAAGGTGGATCTCTTTTTGGATAGAGTTTTTCATTTGTCTTAAGTAGATAGTGGGCTGTCCAATGGCTGGATCATGAAATAAGTGTTTCTCAACTGGAGGCAATTTTGCCCTTTGTGGAACATCTGACAATGTTAGAAGATATGTCTGATAGTCGTGACTATGAGGATGCTACTGGCATCCAGCAGGAAGAGGCCAGAAATACAACTAAAAATTCTTCAAGGTACAGGACAGTCCTCCCGGCAAATGCTGTCTGGCCCAAAATGTCATAGTGTTGGGGTTCTGAAACTTTGGGTAAGGTGTATGTCTTAGTCACTCTCTTGTCACGGGGACACAATACCCAACACCCACAATTTATAGTAGAGGCTTATTTCGGCTCATGTTTTCAGTCCATAGTTGGCTCCAAGACATGAAGGTAATGGTGGAAGGGTCTGGCAGAGAAAAGCTGCTCAGTTCTTGGTGGGTAGGAAGAAAGAATGGAGGAGCCAGAAAAAGAGATATATCCTTCTGGGTCATATCCCAGTGACCTGCCCCTTCTAACCACACCCACTCCTAAGTATGAGTCAATCACCTTCCAAAAGCCCTGGCTCTGAGAGCATGAGGTTTTAGGGGGCCATTCCAGATCTAAACCAAAATAGAGAATGCTTAACTGATTTTTTTAGGTGCTGGCAATTGAACCCAGGGCCTTGTGCATCCTAAACAAGTCCTATACCACTGAACAACATTCCCTGTCCATGTTTCTCTGTTAAGGAAACTGCTAAACTGTTTTCTGAAGGCATTGTACCATTTTGAATTTCCAGTAGCAGTGTATGAGAGGACCAGTTGCACCACATGTGTGTCAGTACTTGGTATTGTCTGTCTTTCTATTTTAGCCACTTTACAAAGATAGTGTATGGTGACTTTAATACATGTGTCCTTATTGACTGGTGTATTTGAGGATATTTTTATGTATATGTTGGCTATTTGTATATCTTCTTTTGTGAAATGTTTTTTTAAATTATTGAGATCTAGAAGTGTTTTTATATGTTTTATCTTTTCATTGTAATAATACATACCATAAAATTTACCATTAAACCATTTTTAAGTGGTTGCTTCAAGATCTTTACCAGATGTTTTCATCCAGTTTAGGGTTTGTCTTTTTTGTGGGGGGGTGGGTACTGTGGTTTGAAGCCAGGGCCTTTGCACTGAGCTACATCCCCAGCCCTTTTGATTTATTCATATATTTATTTTATTTCAAGACAAAGTCTCACTAAGTCACTGAGTTGCCCAGGCTTGAACTTGCAATCCTGCTACCCCTCCGAGTTCTGGGTTATAGGTGTGTGCCACCACATCTGGCTTCTGAAGAATCTTTGGAAGAGATAATGTTTTAAATTTTGTTGTAATCCAATGTATAAGTTTTAAAATTATAAGTAATGCTTTCTCATGATATTTAAGAAAAATTTTCCCTGCCTCAAATTTATGAAAGTGTTCCACATTTTCTTCTAGTACTATAATTGAGTTTAGGTCTATTGTTGATTTCATATAAAGTTTTATGTATAGTGTGAGGTAGTGTGAGTTTTTTCCATACAATATATGTTTAATCTACCATGATTTGTTGAAAAAAAATCTTTCTCCATTGAATTATCTTGTCATTTATTACTCTAGGTTAGTGGTAACTTGAATTCAAGTGATATGCGCCTTTCAATTTAGTTTTCCTTTTTTAGAACACCATGTTGGTTATTCTAAACCCCTTAAAACCCCAAATAAATTTTAGAATCACTTTGTCAGTTTGTATGTAATAATTCTAATTACATTTGATTGGGTTTGTTTTGAATCTATAGATCTCTCTGAAGAACTGACATTTCAGTAATATTGCATCTTATAATCCATAAAGATTATTTCCCTTTCTGTTTATTTGTATTTTAAAAAATTTCTCTCAGCAGTGTTGTGTTATTTTCAGTATAAAGATTTTGCTTTTTTTCTAAATTCCTAAATGTTTATATTTTTGATGCTATTATAAATGCTATTTCAAAATTTCATTTTCTGATTATTTGTTCTAGTATATAGACATATAATCAGTTAACGTACAGGTACTGACCTCGTGTCCTGTAATCTTACTAAGTTCACGTGTAGGTTTTAAAAACATAGATTGCTTTTGATTCTTCAGAATAGACAGTGAAGTCATCTATAAATGAACAGTTTTACTTTATCTTTTTCAACCTCTATGCTTTTTTTCCCTTTTCCTTACTTTATTGTGTAAGACTTTCCATACTGTTTTTTACAGAAGTGGTCCTCTGTTGTCTCCACTGTAGACCACCAGTTGTTTCCCTTTGTGGTCACATGGCTGATTGGAAATGGTGGCTGCCGCTGCCACCCATCATCACGAGAGAACTGCCCTGGGCCGAATATTGCTGGCCTGGGAAGAGATCAAAATTTAAAATTCTGAGCTTGGGCTCTACTAAATGCATAGTCTTTTTGCATCATCATAAAGCAAAAAATTTTAAGTCAAACCCTCATAAATCAGAGAGCACTTGTATTTTATGGAAGATTTTGGAGTTTGGGTGCATGCGGGGTATTGATATGCAATCTAAGGTCTAGTATTTTTGTCTAGCCTCATAAAATGGTTGCAAAATGTTCTATTTTATGAGTTTGAGATTTTTTTCCACTTAACTACTTGAGAGAATTTATCTGTGAAACCACTTGGATCTGAAGCTTTCTTTTGTAAGAATATTAAAAAATTTTTTAATTCATGCCCTTTACTATTGGACCATTCAGAGTTTCATACATTTTTCTACCAATTTTTAGAGGTTGTATGAGATGTATTATGAGCACATACCTACTCCCCACAATGAATGTAATCATTATGTACTGCAACGTCTACTAATGAAAACAAAAGATTAAAAATTATAGAGAACACAAAAATAAATAAATAATAAAAAATTGTCAGTTTCATATAGCTTGTCAATTTTATGGGCATAAAGTTGTTAGTAATATTTCCTTATTGTCCTTTTAAGGGCTCTAGAACCTGTTGTGATAACTTTTGCTTCATGCCTGATACTGATAACTTTGGGGCTTTTTATCTCTTTTGCTCAGTCTTGCTAGGGATTTTATCAGTTTGATTTTAATCTTTGCACAGAACTAATTTTTATTTTGGTTAATTTTTGTCTTATGTCTCATTAATTTATTTTCTTCTAGTTACTTTGGATTTAATTCGGTCTTTTTCTAGATTCTCATGATGGAAATATTAGTCTTTGGTTTGGACTTTTCCTCTTTACTAGTGTTATCATTTAATGCTATACATTCTCCCTCTCAGCACTGTTTTGGATGCATCCCACAAATTTTCATGTGTTTAAACCATTTTGATTTCAAACATTTTCTTATTTCTCTTGAGATCGCTTTTTTGACCCATGCTTATTTAGAAGTACATTGCCCAAATCTTTGCTATTTTCTTTATAATTTATTGTAAAGTTGGTGTGTTTGCTAATAGATTGGATGTGGGTTATGAGAGGAAGAGTGTAATCATTGTTGATTACAGTGTTTTTAGCCTGAGCAAAAACAGGGTGAATGGTAGTGAAGCACTTTGCTATGAGCTGTGCTTGTGTAATAGCAAACTTGGTGTGGGAAATAAATCAGTTTGGACATTTTAGGTCACACTGCTGTATGTGTATTGTCAAAGTAAGGAAATGATCTCCAACATCCTAAAAGAAAGATATCATTCTAATTTTCCTTACACTGGAGCCATATATAGGAAATGGAAAAAGAGGAATTCAAATAGCTAAGTATACTATCAGAAGAGTGTTTACCTTTTGCTCCTCTGAATTCTGTTTGATTACAAGATTTTGACATTTTAGAAAATTACTAATGTGATTCGTAGTCCAGCTCAGTGTCACATGTTTATTCCAAGCAAAGATAAAGTGTATATGGCATATGTTGTCAGTTACTAAAAGTCAGTGGTGAAACTGCGTTCTGCCTATGAATGGTTACCATATTCTTTTTCTTTCTGAGACAAGGTCTTGCTATGTAGTTCAAGCTGGCCTTGAACTCACCACATAGCCCAGGCTGGCCCTGAACTTGTGGAGATTCTTCTGCCTCAGCCTGCTGAGTACTGGGATTACAGGCATGCACCACCACACCTGGTGATTACCATATTCTCTTACTGAAAGAGCATCAGAAAAATAAAACAGTACCAGAATAAAGAGTGGAAATAATCATAGATGTAGGTGCTTTTTGTTTCTAGGGTATGGTGATGTTTTTGATTTTTTTGACACTATTGGAAATTGAACCCACGGACTTTGCACTGGGCTACATCACAATCCCTCTTTAAATTTTCTGTTCTTTCAAGACAGGGTTTTGCTAGGTCACTAAGTTGCCCAGGCTGGGCTCAAACTTGTGGTCATCCTGCATCAGACTTTGAGAAAACTAGCAGATTTTGGCCCAGTACATCCATCTGTCCATAGAAATTATGTGAGATAAGACAGCATGCTGGGAGGAAGTGGACATTTTTGAGTATTTTAAAAAATTAATTCTTGTATTAAAATTTTGTTACTGGTTTTAAAAAAGAAAAATTCAGTGAAAATCTCCTTTCCCCCTACTGTATCCGTGGATCCAATTTTTCCCCACCCTGCCTAACAGAACCACACATTCTTTGGGTATTTTTGTAGTTTCTTTGTATCTATCTATCTTTCTATCTATCTATATGCAATTATTAATGTATATTTATTTTCCTCCCTTTTATAAAATGATAGTGTATATAATGTTGTATACTCTGTTTTTCTCACTTTTAATATTCTGGAACTTTTTCTCCAGCTGTGTATTTTTCCTTTGTGTAGATTATCATGTACCATAATTTATATTACCAATCCTCTCTTGATGGACATTTAGATTTAAAAGTTTTGTTTCTTATTAAAATTAATGCTGCAATGAATAGCCTTGGATATAAATTATTTATCAATAGGATAAATTCCCACAGGTGAGATCGCTAGATTGAACAGTATTTGCATTTCTATGTTGTTAGATATTGCTAAATTGTCCTCCATTGGCAATCCCAAGTATTTAAAAAGTATTCACTTCTAAAATCCTATGCAGAGCTCAACTTGCTGTAAAAACCTTCCTTTGTTGGACTGTGGAAAGGAGGAAGAGAGGTAACATTTTTGAAATTATTTTCATAAGCAACTTCAAAATTATTTATGAAATGAAGGAAATAAGAGAATTTCAGTTTTACTTGTATTATGTGTTATTCTTGATTATTTATGTGGGTGAACTTTCACTACCATTCTGTGAAATTGGTTTGATTTTTCTTATTCAAAGGTATAAATCAAAGTCTCAGAAAGGTTAAATATCCTGCCTCAGGTTGTCAAAGATTGCTGAACAGAATGCAGAAGATTTTTCTTCTTTCTCAAGAAGGAGGCTACGTCTGAAACTGGGGAATGCTGTCTCTTATCGTTCCATCTCATCCCGGGCCCGTGTGTTAGGATGAGCTGCTAGAACCCTATGCTCTGATCCCTGAGTCCTGAGTCACCCAAAATTAAACTGCGACTAAACTGTGAAACTCACTGTTATAAGATGGCACCAAGTTAACTTCTCTGGACTGTAGTTTTTTCATAGTTCTTTAGAATATCTTATCTAATAATAACATGCTCAGTTATACAATCAAAGATAAAGCAATCACATCATTTGCTTGAGGATATAAATTAATTGCTGGCAGAAGCAGTCAAGAGAAGGAATATATGTTTTGACCAGAATCCAGTGAACAGAAAGTCTTATTTCTAGCAGGCCTCTGCTTTCTAGATGACCCAAGGCAAGGTATAACTGGAACTGCTTCAGCACTCCACCTGCCAAGGGCGAAGTGCAGGGGTCTTTGTTATGGATAACACTGATCCCTACTTAGCAGGATACTTGGCATAAAATTAGTCATGATTCTTTAGGCTGCAGGAATCATGAGCCAGGTAAGGAAACAGACATTACAGCCAAATAGACCTGCCTTTCAACTCTATTCTGCTCTTTATGAAGTGTGTGGCTTTGGGAACTGTAGTGGTTTTTTTCTAAGGCTCTTTTTATTTGAAAAGATTAGGGTACCAGTAGTACTCACCTGATAGGGTTGTTGTGAAAATGGAATGAGATTACATGGTTAAAATACTTATCGCGGAGCCTGGAATGTAATAAGTACTCATGAAATGGTGGCTGCTATTATTGTTTCATGTTGCTAATTTTTCTATCTTGTGATCTTTTGAGTACTGGCTGTTGGGGGGCTGATTTCTGTACTGTTAGAACCAATTTTATGTGTTTAATATGGCTTTGTGCTCAGCTAAATCAAAACAAAGAAGTGAAGCACTACCTGACCTTGTTGGCAATTACCTTTTGCCTTTTCATGCATGAGATTTGATTATCTTTAACGTTGTCTTAGCTTGTATTACCTACACATCATAAAATTATCCCAACCTTTTAATATCCTGTCACAGACATTTATCTTTTTGACCTTCGATGGAATTGTAGTAAGATTGCCCGCTCTCGACTACATCTGTCTATCTCATGTAGTGTTAAATTACCAGTGTTCAAGTGTAACATTTACATCATGGTCACTTAGTTGCCATGAGCTTTGATTCATCCTTGCCACTAGATGGCACTACAATAGAACACATTTATTATAGTTATCCTTTACTGTCTAGGAAGATATGCCATAGAAATAAGAGCTAAGGAGTAGACTTCCTATATGAAATTGAATGTGAGAAGACTTTGGAATACAGATATATAAATGGAAGAATTTAGTGTTTGAGTTTTATACAGTTTGGGCTCCTCCAAAATTTGATCTTGGGAGTAGTAATAAGGGAGCAGGAAGAATGAAATTGGAAGGTGTGATCATTAACTGATTGTGTCAACTTGAGTAAAAAATGCCCAACTAAATTGGATTAGCATAGTTCCGGTGTAGAAGACCCACCTAGGGAGGATTATCTACAGAATGGTATAAAATGGAAACAAAGAAGGAAGGCTTGCTTCTGTTTCTTCAAAAGAGTTCCAGTCTACACCTTTACCTTGGACGTCATCTCCAGACTTCCAGCGCAGATTCTTCAGCCTCCAGCACAGACCCTTCAGCCTTCCACTGCAGACCCTTCAGCCTCCTGATTCAGACTCATATAGGACACTACAGTAGGCTCCAGGCCTTCAGCTGGTTCTTTGAGATTTCCAGCATGTACACAGCCCTTGTGCATTCTTCCACATCTGACTCTGTGTGTGGCCATTGTAAGCCAATCTTGTAAAATCTTATGGATTTGTGTATCTTGCATTAAATCTGTTTCTTTAGTAAGTACTGATTGATGTAGAAGGGGAAAAAGGGAGAAACATTAGGCTGATGTTTTAAGATTTGCTGTGGGCAATAGGGTTTAGTTCTACTGGAACATCCTAAAAAGCACAGAGACTGCCCCCTAGAAATGTCCACACATGGGTGGGAGGCAGACGTGCATATCCATTAGTCCTTTCCACTGGTCAAGAATGTTATTTCTGTTATATATTCCTATTATTTCTCTGCAGGTGCCCTATGTGTAGGCTAAGAAAATTCCTGCTAGCATCTAAGACAGGAATGGGGCAGAACGTAAAGATTCTTACTCAGTGTTCATAAAAGGTGGGATCTTACCAGGGAAAGCGAATCTAAGAGTACACTGAATACATATTCCAGCCTGGTTAAAATCAGGTGAAAGTCTAGGTGGGTGTGACTCAGGGTACCAGATGTGTCTGTTATACCTACCTAATAAATCATGGACTCTGTAAATTCTTCCAGTTGAAATAAACAAAGAATCCTAATGAACCATCTGCATATCCAAATCCTTGGGGGGGTGCCTGAAAGGTATTCTAGCAAACACTTAGCAAATAAAAATATTAACCACTTACTAGTCCAATTATTTAAATACAGGATGATCAAAAATTATATATTTTTAAATTAATTTTTATAAGATAATATAACAGGAAATATAAAAACAACAATTTTATCAGATTTATTCATACAAGAATTGACTGGTTGAAATGACACTTGCCCAAGCGACAAGTGATGCTTGGGATAGTCAGTACACAAACATTCTGCCCAAGTGATGCTTGGGGTAAACTGCTAAGTGGTAAATGGCAGCTACATGAAATTTAAAGGAAGAGGATGTCTTGCCCTTTATATCTTAGTGTGAAAGTATTCCCCAATCATTTTATCCTCTGCTCTAGGATACAGATGGAGGTGTTAGTTGTTGTAGGAGCAAGAACACGTTTTAATAGGAATAATGAGTTGGGCAGTATTAGAGGGAGATTTTTATTGGACTGGGAGTCATAAGAGTTTAAGGTCTACCTGTGATACTAGGTCACCCTAAACTAACTTTTGGGAACTCAATGTTTTTATATGTATGAGGAATATAAATGTATATGAAAGATTTCAATTATCTTTGAAGTTGCTATTAATCTTAAAATATTATGAAAATTATACCTGTAGAGCAGTTGACTTTATGAATGGGCATATTGTACTCATGTATATTTATGTTTGCATTCAGGATAATGAATTTTTAGACACTGGGATTCATTATCCACTTGAAGATTTGGAAATCTCAATCTTTAAAAATATAAAAGTTTTGTTGGTTTCGGAATGGTATGTTAGGTATGCATATATGTAAGTCACACAAATTCTATGATATGCACATGTAATATAAATGAAATCTATTCTCTTTTTGTTTAGTCATGTGACATTTTTTCTTTAAAAACTGATTTATGGTGATTTTAATAGAGGTAAGAAAAAGGAGAAAAATCAATCACCCTTTGAGGTGGGATTATGCAATTCATTGTACATGCTGGACATTGTACAATGAGAGTGAAAATGTCACTAGTAGTAATTATTCTGGAATAAGCAGCATACATCTAAACTATGCCAGGCAAATTGGTGTAGAGTATCAGTGTAAAGTTCATTTCAACTTCCTTAGTGGTTAAGTAACTAGTTCAGTCATTTTAAGCCAAGTTTCTTAAGATCCTAGTATTAGGCTAAGTTTCCTGACAGAGAAAAACTATGAAATCTCAATATAATACATTTTTTGTTGTTGTCTGAGGCAGGGTCTCACTATGTAGTCCAGACTGGCTGCACACTTGTGGCAATCCTCCTGCCTCAGCCTCTCAAGTGCTGGGATTACAGGCATGTGCCACCACACCTGACTGAAATCTCATTATAATACTAAACAACACCTGTTGGAAGCCATCAGACAATAACTAAGGTAAATAAAACTTCAGGGGCAAGGATCTCAAAGGAAAAAAAATAAGTGAGTAGTAAATTAATGCTTTTGTCCTTAGAATTTGCTCACTTGCCTGAAGGACATAGAGGCTGAACACAAAGCCAGAGCTTGCAGCAATGTAATTAAGATGAAGAGGCCAAAACAAATTCAGGTTGCGTGAAATAGCCAGTAGTGGGGGGGGGGTGTCAAGATCCTGAAGAAATGAGAAGTTCAGGAATGATCTTAAATTTCTATATACAGTTCCCCTTCAAGACATTAGCTAATTTCTGAACTGGGCATGAATGGAGTGAGAGGCTAAGCAATCCAGACAGAAAAAAGTAGTTTTTAAAAGGCTAAAAATATAATCACTGTTTCTGTTAGTCCACAGAGAAAAAATTTATAATTTAGAATCTGCCAAAGATACACTAAATTTCCTAGGCTTTTAAATGAAACTTCTAAAGTGTTATGGCTGACCCCTCACAAATTCTTAAAATTAGCCTTTAATTATTTCAGTCCTCGATTCAGTCATGGTTTTCTGTTTCTCAGGCAAAAGTAAAAACTTCTTCTCTACAGATATAGAATATCATCCAGAGTCTCTGTAATCCTTCATGTATAATGTCAGTACTCAACCTAAAATTACCAGGTATGCCAGGAAACAGTACCAAGTGATAAAAGCCAAGGGGAAAAAATTAGCAACAGAAATAGGCCTCTAAGTGATATAGATTGTGAGGTTAATAGAAATACAATTTTAAACTAGATGTAATTAATAGGTTACAGAAGGTAGATTAAAAATGAGAGCGTTGGGCCAGGGATATAGCTCAGCAGCACAGGTGCCTACCTGGCAAGCACAAGGTCCTGAGTTAGATTCCCAGTACCAAAAAAATAAAAAATAAAAAAAGAGAGCATCACCTAAAAATTAATTATAAAATCACAATCAAAAGGAAAGTCTAGAACAGAAAGGATTAAAAAGTCAAAAGATGAGTTTAACTGCAGATTAGACAGAATGAAGAATTAGGGAACTGAAATTAGGTTAAATGAAAAATATTACATTTGAAGTAGACAGAAAAAAAATAATGGAAAATATAGATAGTAGCACAGGGATCATACAAATCTTGATAAAAAATTTTTACTATATGTGAAATCGAAGTTCCAGAAGATGAGGAGAGGGGAAATGAAACAGAAGAAATATTTGAAGATACATTGGCAAATTTATTTCTGAAATTCATGAAGGATATCAAATTGTGGATTCATGAAGCTCTACAAACCCCAAGCAGGATGAATACAGTACAGAATACCATGGCATAACAGGCTTAAATACATACATAGAAAAATCTTCTCTGAGCAAGAGATTGTTGGGCCCTAGAGGACAGGAGTCAACCAGTGTCCATCATGCTAGAAGGAAGGTCACTGAAGGGAAAATGTTCCCATGCTTCCAAGGTGAACCATGTGATCTAGCACAGACCGTGACCAATCCTAGGGAGTGACACATCCGACAGAAGATGAACTGAAAGAGGTAAGAGGCTCTGACCATGGCCCCAGAAGGAATGGCTGAGGAGACTTGATTGACCTTGACATATCAAGAGGTAAATTGTGTTTGACAAAGGTCTCACTTTAACTTGGTCTTAAACACCCCACAATAGGAGGACATAGCCAGAGATATGTGTGATTAATAATGATAGAGGCTAGGCATATAGAGGTGGGCTCCAATCACTGATCCCTATTGATAGCTCTATGGGCCAGCTGTTTACAATGGTTATTTCAACCTTTTAAAAACAGTATCTGACATGGCTCCTTCCCTAATCTGCCTTTCCATTCTATTGCTCATATTTTGGTTAGGCGTGCGTTAATCTCTTGACTTATTTTTTTTTCTCACCCAGAGGCTGCCAAGCCAAATGGTCATACAGACAAAACTCACTGTAAAGGTGCTGAGGCCCAACAGACAAACCACCCTGCTAAAGACTTCTGTCTGTTGCTCCCCAACTAGGACCCTATTTAGATTGAAGAAGCCAGATCAGGCATCACCCTTTTCCCCAACAGCAGTTGGATAGTTGTCTCAGAGGGGGGAATGTAGGTACAGGGGCACTGTAGGTAGGAAAAGATAGGATGAAGATAGGATGAAGGCCACATTGAGCTTTGTTAAAAATTAGTAAGGCAGTTTTGACCTCTGCCGCCAGATGCCAGCAATTAGAAGGGCAAAGGCAACTAGACTCTGAGGAATTAAAAAGACAAAGACAGCTAAACTCAAGTAATTAGGAAGACAAAGACAAAGAACTCAGGACTGGGAAGTTCCTAGGCAAAATTAACATAAGAATCACAAACTTCACCTCTACTTAATCCTGTAGCCTAAACTACCTGTGCATCAGGTCTCCACCCATATTCTTACCCTCCACCGAATGACAGGGAAAGGTCACATGGCTGGAAAAAATCCAAGGTTAGGGTGAAAGATGAATCAGGGAGCTAATCCCTTCAAGAGCCTACTGGGACAAAGATCTCAATAAAAGGAGCTGTAGACAAGAGATCAGTGAGCAATTCACTTTCAAATTCTCCCTACTCATGCAGAATAGCTCTCTGTCATCTCTCTTTTCCTCCTTCCCCATCTTCAAGTAAATCGTCTCTTTTCATTAAAAAAAAATCTACAGCATATTCAGAGGAAAAGAAGACAAATTGCCTTCAAAAAAGCAACAAACAACAGCTGACTTTTCAAAAGAAATAGTGAAAGCTAGGAGATAATGGAATGACATACATAAAAGTGTTGAAAGAAAACTTTCAGAGAAGAATTTTATATCAGTGCAAATATGAAGATAAAGTAATCAAAATGAAGATAAAATAATCATGTTTTCATTCAGAATAAGGGTGAAACTGTTGCTAGCAAGTTCACACTAAAATAAACACAAAGGGAGTTTTCAGTAGAAAGTTAATGATCTTAGATGGAAGCATGAAAATGCAGGAGGAAGTGAGGAAAGTAGAACAGATAAATTTATGCATATCTAAATAAATAGACACTTTAAAACAATAATAATAAGCTCTACTGGGTTTAATCAATATGTAGAATTAAAATAAATGAAATGACAGCACAGCAAGGAGGAAGGAGTAATTGGAGTTAAGATGTAGTGGAGTTAAGAAGCATTATCTGGAGGTGGCACACTTTTGAATTTCAGGTAGTAAGTCCTGGATGTATGCTGCAATATCTAGCATAAATATTAAATAAATATAAAATAAAGTATAACTAATAATAAAGGGGAAATGAAAATGATAAAATAATTACTTGGTAAATCAAAAGAATGCATGAAAGAACGAAAAGGACCACAAAAGAAATAAGTAGAAAACAAATAATAAGGTAACAGAATTAAAACAAATATGTTAGTAGATCTATTAAACATAAATAGACAAAGCATTTCCATTAAAAGCAAAATCTGGGGCGGGTGAGATGGCTCAGTGGCGTAAGCGCCTGCCTTGCAAGCGCGAGGGCCCGAGTTCGACTCCCGGATCCCACATACGAAAAAGGGGCCGGTGATATCGCTCAGCGGCTCGGGTGCCTGTTGGCGTGCGAGGTCCTGAGGTCGACCCCCCGGTACCCACAAAAAAAAAAAAAAAAAAGCAAAATCTGTTAGACTTGACTTCTAAAAAAAGTCAACTATGCTTACAAGAGATGTGTTTTATACATAAACAGAAAAGTTGGAATTTAAAATATAGAAAGTGATATGGCAAACAAATACTAACTAAAACAAAAATTGTTTGTCTATATCACTGGTAGTCAAAATCACCTCTGAGATGAGACTTACTATAAAGAGGGTCATTTCATAATGATTAAAGGGATGATTTGATGAGAACGTATAAAAATCTGATATTTGTGTGCATCAAATGACATAAACTCAAGTATGTAAAAACATAACCAGGTACAAATACAAGGAGAAACAAGCTCATTATCATACTGAGAGATTTGAGCACATCTTTCTCAGACAAAAATTCGGTAGAGATGTAACATAATTGAGATTACATGTGTGTGTGTGTGTGTGTGTGTGTGTGTGTGTAGGGGGGTGGGGAGGTGTATAACACGGCACCCGACCAATGTGAAGTACACACACTCTTTTTTAGGAAAACAGAACAGTCACCAGAATAAAGCATATGCTGGGCCATCGAGCAAGTCAAAGTATCAAAATCATATAGACTGTACTCTGACCACATGGAAGATAAGTAACACAGATACCATCCAATGCAAGCTTCATATCCAGAATTCAGAAAAAACTACCAATTAAGATAAAGATGTCCAGTTTTGGCTGCATTTAAGGACTCATCTCCAAAGAATAGAGTATGGAAAGTGAAAGATAATGATAGAGTAATAGAAGCTGGGTAAATACTACCTTAGTGAGGAGTTCAAAGTTAATGTCACTGGTGATAAATCATGTAGTTATTATGTAACCCTGGTAGGATATGAAAGGGGTGCTCTGCCTGTGTGGTATTCTTTTCAAAATCTCTAATCCCATTTAATCAGGTAATCCCATCAAATTTAAATTGAGGAGCATTCTACAAAACATCTGTCTGATAATTGTCAAAATTGTTGCAATTATGAAAAACAAAAAACAGAAATAGTTGTAGACCAGAAGGGACTAGGGAAAAATAACGACTAAACACAAGGTGGTATCCTGCTTAGTTTATGGAAGAGAAGATGTACATTAGAGTGGGAAAATAGAGAAATCCAAATCAAGCCTGAAATTTAGTTATTATTGTATCAATGTGTGAACTTTTTATTAGTACATGTTTGCAGTACATAATGTTTGCATTCCTTTGTGGAGTTTTTACATGTATACAGTATACATGTAAATTAATTCCTCTTAATTCCTCTTTTTTCATCCGTTTTCCTTCCTTGCCCTCCCTCTTCTTCCATCTCTTGGTCCCCTTCCCATTTGAGAAAGATCTATGTCCCTACTTGCTATTATTTTTTATTTTGCTCTTTATTAATCTTTAAGTTTTAACACATTTATCATAGTAATGTCATGTTAACATTAAGTGAGAGTGGGTGAAAGGTCTACTGGAATGCCTTGGATTATCCTTATCATTTTTATATACAGAAAATCTAAAATTATTCACACAAAACATTTATTAAAAACTGAGAAAAGGTAACTCCAAAGAAAAATGGGCA
Organism: Erethizon dorsatum; assembly: GCA_028451465.1. NCBI lineage: Eukaryota > Metazoa > Chordata > Mammalia > Rodentia > Erethizontidae > Erethizon > Erethizon dorsatum. The sequence goes on along the minus strand of CM051825.1, from coordinate 92,206,916 downwards.
AAAATCTTATCAGTAACATAAAAACTGATATCTAACTACCCAATATGACAAAAAATGGATAATTTCATTAATCATTAGAAAAATGCAAACTCAAACTTCATCGTATTATCATTACACATCCTCCATTATGGCTAAAATAGAAAAGGCAGAGAATACCAAGATTGGTGAGCCTGTTGAGGAACTGGAACTCATATACTAGGTGGTGAGAATGTAAACTGATAAAATCAATGTATTAAAATTTTAGGATGCAGTGTCAGTTGAGCTAGACATATCCCTATTCTACTGCCTAGCGGTTCTGCTCTAAGTGGACATGTATGTTAAAGAACATGGGCAGGAATATTCAAACTCACTTCATTCATGATAGCCCCAAACTGCAACAACCCAAATATGCAGAGGTAGAGAAATATTTTCTGGTCAGGCACACAACAGAATACTATATGTTGAGGAGAACAGGTAGAAGTTACTGTATAGACAAAAATATGGATGTATATAGTACCACAGCATGAAGTTGAAAGAGAAATCTAGACAGAAAAGAGTACATGCCTTACAATTCTATTTATTTCAAGTTCAAAAGAAGATGTGGTTTCCTGTTGGGAAGCAGTGACTGGGAGGGAGCCTGCTGTGGTGCTGGGGGGTTCTATCTCATTGGTAGGACAGGAATTTGTTCACTTTGTCAAAATCCACTGAGAAATGCCCTCAAGATTTTCACACTGAACTGTACGAATATTATAGATCAATAAAAAAGTAAAGAACACAAATCCCCCTGAAACCTAGATTTCACTATTAAAACATATTTTTGCCTTTATTTGTAATTAAACTATAGCATGTTTTTGCAAAAGTTCTGAGGTTTTAGAAACTGAAAATCCAACTAATATATTATTTAAAAATAATAGTTTAGTGTCAGTTATTGTGTATGTGGGTTATTCTTTGAAAATCAAGTAGCTTTATAAGATGTTCTTATTAGGAAATACCTGTCCACTACATTGATAACTAATTAATTGGTCTTTTGTGCTTTGGGATTTATTTTATCCACTGCATGAATGGGTCCTAGGAGACTAGTTACAATTATTTTACCAAGTAGGGCCAAATTAAACAGTAGACTTTCCTGATGTTCCAATATTTTAAAATGTAGAGATAAGTGTTTGAATGCCTAATAAGACTTTTACAAAACTTAAGGGACTTTATAATCAAAGCAAGCTTAAGAATGTATTTGAATAAAAACATTTTATTTTTAAAATTCTCACAACTCTAAAAGATATTATCACCCCATTTCACAGATGTAGAAACTGAGTCTTGGAGAGATTAAGTTGCTTGTCTAAGCATACCCTATCTGTAAGTAGAAAGGCCATGATTCAAACTTAGATTTAGTGAATTCTTTGATGCACTCTTATCCACAGCAGTATTTCTCCAAGTGTGAGTCATGAGCCACTCACATTCAAATCATGGCAGAAGGATCATCAAGTACAGACCCTCAGATGCCCAGGGAAGGCAGAATCTCTGAAGTTGGAACCTGTCAGTCTCATGTTTGTAAAGAGCCCTTAAAGAAATGAGAACCAATACACTTTGCTCTACACTTTGAATAATAATGTGACATCTTATTCAACCCCATCTATCACATACAGAATTTACCTGGATTTCAAATAAAGAGAACAGTGCTCCTTGAGTGTGTACTTACAGTCATTTAATATGGCTCTTCTTCCATTCACTGGGCCTTTCAATGGTGTAGATCATGTCCTAACCACTTTGAAGCTGTTGATGGGTTGAGTAAACACAAAAGAAGCACTGAGTTAGTTTAAAATAAATATTTATGGCTCCTAAGAAGGGTGCATGCATATTGATTCTTTCCACTACATTCTAAATATTAAGTTGAAGCAATAAATTCATCAGAAGGAGGAGTATTCTGCCTACACAGTGTTCAATGGTACAATCAGGCATCCTGCATGTTTGGTTATGCTCTCGTGGTTACAGGGGTCAAGAAAGTAATTACAGAGCCATGAAGCAGTTACAGAGCTAGGCAGTTTCAAAAGAACAAAGTTTTAAAAAGAACAATTTCTCTTGTATAGTTTTCCCTTTCATTTCCCCCTCTTGTCATTACTCAGAAAAATCTTCTTCAATGCTGGGGCTGTTCTTCTTATCTAAAGCTGCATAAGAAGGGGCAGCTCTTAACTTATGTAATCCAGTTAATCAGGCAGGGCCCTGTCAGGAGAATTAACGTAAGGGCTGTCAGGAGTTCCAAAAGGGTTTTAGCCATGGTCCCAAGTCAGATAGACCTTGGAATCATCCCTGTTTCTGGTTTAGTTCTTGAGCCTGGTTATTTAATCTCTCTTGTAATTGTTGCAGACCTTCTTGGACTATTCCAGGCTTATTAGCATAGAAACAGCAGTTTTCTCCTAGAATATTACAAACTCCTCTTTGTTGTTCTTGTTCAGCTAATTGAGGGGTGACCTTAAGGTGGTCTGTTTTTATCATCATTGGGCCCCCCTTGATAGCAGACTATGAACACACATTCCCAGGAAGGGCAGTTACGTTCTGTTCTGGATCTGCAGCCTGTGTGTCCATATTTGTCTCCAGGGCACAAACAGAAATCAAAAGCCACCAGAGCAGATTCCCTGTGGGTTTCTCTGGGCCCTTTTTGACAAGAGGGCATCCATGTGTCTGGAATGGTGGCCTTGTCCATTCCAGACTTTGGGCTGAATTACCTCCCAGGTGTCAGTTTTTACCAGGCGAAACGCAACAGGAGCTTTGGTTATGGCACTTTGATTTCCCATGGTTAGATTAAACAGAGCCAGAATCCAGACCCCAACATTGAATGTCACCACATTAGTAACAACAAACATTTTCTAATTATAACCAATAGCCATAGGATTTTTAGATGAGGAAGACAATTTAAAATAACAAGTCTGACTAACAAAACCACATAAAGAGTACGGAAAAGAGCCTTACTGGTTGTCTTTCATTCCTCTGGGGCAACTGTCCACAAGGCCAAGGCAAATGTTACAGTCAGTAAGAAGATAGGGAGCAAGAACCAAACTGGATCACACAATATTAAGTATATATGGGAGAGAACTGGGACAAGTAATCACACTTGGAATCCCATGAATGCTGTCCTCAAGCTTCAGCTGTGCATTGACCTGTCAGCGTCAGGAGTGACAGGAGCAAGGCTTTGAGTGCATTGTCCCTTCAGTGTGACCCCCAGAGGAGCTGTCCAGGTAAATTTTTCAGCAGATCTAAGGTTGGATTTCTGAAACTTGTAGGGTAGTTAATATGTACCAGGGTTATATGTGTGTGCAGGAATGTCTACAGATATAGCTTGTCTTTTAACTGGTTACAAGCTGTATGTAGATTTATATTTTATTTCTGTGTAATCTATCATATATCTTTAAGTGGGGAGAATCCACTATAATGCATGAGGTCAGGGCCAGTGACACAGACGCTGAAGCCTGAGCTGGATGCAGGGGTATGGGTGCCAGCACTGCAGCTTGAGCTTATGGAACAAACAGTGGGGGCAGGTCTGGCTCTGATATTCTGGGAATAGCAGGTAAAGTATTTCTAACTGTGGTTGAGGCTTAGGCCTCTGGATCGAATTATTTTGCATTGGTAGCAGGCTTTTAAACAGCAACAGGAAGCAGTAGCAGGAAAGCTTTGGCCAAAATAGCTTTGTCCAAGGTGACCACAGCATATCTAGCCTGTTGGACTCCATTCCTAACAGAGCTACTTCCATCCGTAAACAGAGTGTACTCAGCATCTGTCAGAGGGTTTATTTTTCAAGTCTGATTGGCTCGAGAACAGTTTATCAGACAGTGCCAGGCAGTCATGGTCTGTTGGGCCCAGCTCTGTGGGCAGGTACACGGCAGGATTGAGTGGTTTATCACCACAAGAGTCAGGCGGGGATTTTTGCATAGGAGTCCTTGGTACTGGGTGAGGTTCAGCATAGCATGTGGCACCTGGACAGTTAGGTCTTGGCCTAAGGTGAACTTGTCAGCTTTTCTGACCAGAAGGAGAGTGGCCAAATATTTGCACAGGTAAGCCACTGGGTCCTCCCAGAGGATGACAGTCTGAGTAAGCATCATTGTTTTTGTGAATTCAATGATCCAGATTTTATAGAAGCCAGCAGCTCCAAGAAATTTGTGGAGTTTTTTTTGTAACAAGTTTCTGCCAGATATTGTAGCAGAGCTTTTGTGTCTTTCTAGCAGGAAGCTTGGGTGTCATTCTGGGAAACTAGCAAGGTCAGCTGTGACCTTGGCTTCTCCAAGAGGATAAACAAGTTTCTGAATCTCTGAGAGGTTGAGTCCAGGTCAGTTGCAAAGAGGGGCTGGCTGACAGGAGCCAATTGAAGGCAGAAGAGAGCATTCTTAGGTCCAGGCTGGTGTACAAGCAGGCTGTGGGTGGCAGAAGACTGAGGCAACATATACGGAGGGCAATCATGGCAGCATTGGCAGCTCAGAGATTTTGAACTGGCTTTACAGGAAGGAGAGTTGTAGTTTAGCAGTTTGACAGTCTGTACTGTTTGCACAGGGGGCCATGACAGAGCCAAATCTGTAGTTAGATCCTCCCTGAAAATAGTAGGAGAGTTTTTAACCCCTTATGGCAATTGAGTGCAAGTGAGCTGACCTTTTGTCTCAGGATTTTCCCAGTTGAAGGGGCTTATGGGAACAACTCATAAGCAGAGGAAGACATCTTTTCTGCATTGTTGACAGCACAGAGATCTTGCCCAAGGTGATTAACAGTCTGTCAGGCTGATGTATGGCTGGATGACTGTTTGTGCTTTTCATGACATCTGATAACAATGGGGGTCATGGTGAGGCAGCATGGTATTGATGTCCAGGCACAGAGATGAGCTTTAGTCTATACCTCTGGGAGGAGAGTTTTGCGAACTCCAGGATTGTGGTTATCTGTCTAAGGCTGATGCAGGCATCATCTTCCTCTCAGGGAACAGTCAAAGTTGAAAGTGCAGGGTTAAATGAGAGAGAGGCTGACTGGCTTGGTGCAAAGGAGATGTCCTCCCAGGCTGTAAGTTTGTGCTTGGCAGAAGGGGTGAGAGGCAAGAGTCCCAGTTGCCCTGGTGATGGTAATTTTTTGACAGAGGGAACTTTTGAGAGCAGAGAGTTCTGTTCCATTGTCCACCAGGAAAATCACAGGTTTGCCCCCGACTTTTGCAATGACTGTTGGCTCCCGGGGGCCCAATTTGGTAGCTTGGTCTGTCTTATCTATTCAGGCCTGACAGGGTGCAACTCATTTGTCAGGGCTGACGGTCAATTTTTCCTCAGTCAAAATGTGGAACTCAGAAGGAATTGTTGACAGTCATCTAGAGTGGATGTTAGATGATGCCATCTCACCTGGATAGGCATGTAAGCAGAAGGTTGTGGAGGGAGGGCCTCTGTGGCCGAATGCAAGCAATGGCTAGCTTGAACCAGTTCAATTGGCTGGAAGTAGACGAGTTGTGAGTGGGGAGTGAAGCTACAGGTGTTGGCAGCAACTTTGGCAGCCAATGAGGGTGCCAAGGTGGAATTCTCAGGAAGAACGAGGCTCTTTTTAACTCCATAAAAGCCCATCTTCCTGCAGTCAGGGACTGTGGGTTTTAACTAGTTCCCATTCTATCTCCCTACGGTATATGTTGTGTACCCTTGAACGATAGTGCAACAGACAAAAGGTGGGTGCCCCTCAGAGAGAGACCATTAAGACGCCCACCTGGCTGCACCCCTCGTGGGGACTTAGGTTTGACTTAGCTAGGGAGGGTGGCAGGCCTCTGTTATGCCATATGTCAATCACCATGGAACTGCAGGTGAGGGCCCAATCAGCTACCATGACCAGTGCTTCCCAGGCTTAGTGCACAGATGGAGCAGCCTATTGCTTGTGCTGTCCATTCCACTTAAACATTCATTCAGCAGGCACTCAAAGGTTAAACACTCCAATCCCCCTTCCCTTGTGTGTGGCCTTAACTAGTAAGAGTTGATCAAGCTCTTCTTCTGCTCGAATTGAGCAGGACTGACAGACAGACTAATTGGGGTGCTCCCAGGGGTCTTACCAGAATCAGGCAGGCAAGAAGACAGATATTCAGACAGATTGCATCCTCCCCTCTTTGGGGTCCAATGTAAGCTGCTTGAGTGGGCAGCCAGGAATCCTCCTCCAGACCTCCAAGGGGACTTGAGAAATCTGGAGAGCACAACTTCCCGTCAGGACCTGGAGAGGTCCTTGTTCTGTCCATGAGGGCCACAACCAGTGACCAAAGAGGTCGCCATGGTCAGTCTTCCCGGCCAACGCACCAGAGGCAATGGGAAGCAGAGAAATTGAAACAGCACCCAGGATTTGGAGGCAGAATTATTTACATTGATGGGCACTGATTGCGATCATTCCCAGAATATCAGGCCCCAATTTCTGGTAGTCTAGGGCTTTTATATGATGCAAAAGCAGAAGGTACAAAGGAGGTACAAAGGTGAGACAGAACAGCCTGGCAGTTCTTCTGATTAGCTAGCAGGGTGAGATCACTGGTTCCAAGTGTAGATTAATGATCATCAGTTCATGAGTCTTGATACAATGGTGCAATCAGGCATTCTGCATGTTAGTTATGCACTCATGGTTACAGGGGTCAAGAAAGTAATTACAAAGCCATGTAGCAGTACAGAGCTAGGCAGTTCCAAAAGAACAAAGTTTTTACATATATATATATATATATATATATATATATATATATATATAATTACTTTAAAGAGAAAAAAAGAAAAAATAGAACAAAATTTCAAAACAACATAATAGGAGGGTAACAATGGTTAATACATTCCATATTGTTATCTGTAAATTAGTTACTCAGGGTACAAGTTATCAGCATTCCATTATCTAAACAATATTTTTCATTTTGAGCAGTTTCTTCCAGTTTTACCATAAGAACAAAGTTTTTAAAAGAACAATTTCTCTCATACAGTTTTTCCCTTTCAATACTATGCATGTTTTAAGAACAATTTCCTTTGATAACAACTAAACATGAAATGTATATTACAAGTTTCCTGAGTTCAAGAACTGATGAATGAAAATAACAACAGGCCACTTAACAACCTGTCCAGGCACCTGTGATTTTTAAGAGCTCTTCTGTGCCAGGGGTCAGCTGCCTACAACAAGTTCCTTGTGTTTCTGGATCCTGCTGCTGGAGCAGTTTCTTACATTTTCTTCCTGGAGCTAGAGTTGCTGCTTTCTTTTCTGTGGGTTAGCAGCTCTCACACCACCCAGAGAAAGAATTTGAGAAACTAGAATAAGGTGTGTTGTGGAATCAGGGACAAGTCGATAGGAACAAGTTAACCTGTCAGCCCAGTTTGCTTTCTGAAGTTCTGTTATGTGCAAAATTATGATAATGGTTTTTTTCTCCATTAAAATAAATTTTCTACCTATAAAAGTAATGTATGTTTAAATATAGGAAATTTGAAAAAGTGGAAAAGTAAAACTGTGAAAACAGTTTTTAATCCTAAATAAAATTACAGTTAGCATTCTGGATTACTTTACATAGACTTTTTTCTAAGACACTATCACAGATATTTCTTATTATTTGTATATTTTCCCAATTTAGTTAGTTTAGTTTTCTTGGCTGTGCTCAAACTTGTAGTCCTCCCGCTTTAACGTTCCAGAATGCTGAGGTGACATGTATGTACCACCATGCCCTGGTTAAAAATATATTTTAAGAGAATTAGAACTCTATCACTCAAATGTGGCTTTATTTTACATGTAATGTCTTGTCTTTTTATTTAGCAAATATTTATGACATGCCTACTCTTTGCACAGCACTAGGGTGGCAGTTTCTGTGGGTGGGGCTTTGATCTTTTTCACCCATCCTTGGTACCCAGAGCTGTGCCTGGCAAGCCGAGATGCTCAGAGGATATTGGTAAAGGAATGATTTAGGTTGGGAGTTTATTAGGATTTATATAAGCCTCCACTCCAACTGGAGTTCAAAGTACCAAAAATCCCACATTATCACAAGAATTTTTCTTAACCCATGCTGTGGCTGGGTCCTGAAGAGTGGGAGCGATAAGCTTGACTCAGCAGATACCTTCTTTGCTCCAGTGTCTGGGGGAAAAAGATCCAGACTCAACACGTTGTACGCTGTTTGTGAAAAACTCTTTGTCCATGGTGTGTGTGTGTGTGTGTGTGTGTGTGTGTGTGTGTGTATGCATATAAGTAGATGTGTATTTTCAAAGGGCTTTTTTTTTTTTTTTTTTTTTTGCATGTTGGGTATTGAGCCCAGGGCTTCATGCATGCTAGGCAAGTATTCTACCACTGAGCTGCATTCCCAGCCCTAGATATGTACTTTCAAACATCTTTTCACATATATATTCATTCTTTGAATCCAAATGTGCTTGCATTTGGTCTGCTGAAACCTGTTAAATAACATCTTCCCTCTCTTGCCTAAGTTCTCCCATCGTCTTCCAAACACTCTCTCGGAACATGGTGACTTCACAGTAAAGTGTTTCAAACCGAAGCTTGGCAGAAACTGTGGTTTCCAATGTGAAAAGATAATTTCCAATCTGAAGAGATAATTTTCTCTCTAAGTTTTAAGAAAAAATAATTGGTGTTCAGGAACAAATTCTGTCCTATAAGAAAATGACTCCTTTCCTTGTGGTATTTTCTTGTTAAAAATGAGTTAAGGGTAGGGTTAGCTGGGGATGTGTGTAGTGGGGGGCGGGATCAGAGGGACTCAATCCCGAGCTTGTTAGGTGAAGTGATAGATTCAGACATTGTCTAGGAAATCCTACTTAATCATTGTCTAGGACAAATGCAGTAGCAGATGAGGGTTCATCATGGACCTTGGTGACATTTTTCCTTCTCTTGATCTCATCTTTGTCCCTGTAAAATGTACCTATTATGCTGTTATTTTTGTGCAAAAGAACTGAACATAACTTGTTAATGTTTCTTTGTTAGTTCTGTATCATGTCATTTTAGGGCTAAATTCATAAACAGAGGCAATTCCTGTCCTGATTGGGAAAATGGTCTGACAGCTACTACATTAATGTTACTGATACTTTTTTAAAAAAAGTTTTATATATTTTATTAGAGTAATGTACATGTATAGTTTTAAAACTGTTTGTGTAGACTTATGATGAAATGCAAATTATCTGCTGCTCTGCCCCTCCTCACCACTGAAGAGTGGACTTTAAAAAAAAACACTTCTGTTTTCAAGTGATTGCCTCAGTATTACCTCATTATCTCTAAGTGATATTCATTTCCTATTAGGTATTAATCCACTTTTAGTGTTGACTGTCAGCAACTCCAAAGGATTGCCAGAAAATCCCGCTGAACAATCCAAGCTAAGTTTGTTAGATTACTGTGTAGGGAGACCGCCATCACACTCTTAGTAGTATCTGAGAAGGAGGAGGACAGGAAAAATGATTAATAGACTATCTGAAGGAACTGTTCCGAGATTCCAAAGAAGGGAAAGTGTGGTAGAACTTTAAAATACTTTAAGACCATAAAATTATTTCCCAGGTTTTATAGAGTAGTTGTAAGTATGTTTGTATACTACATATACTTTGCTGTATTGGGCATGAAGACTGAATATGTCCAACAATCATTTAAGGAATTTAGGGTGATTTTAAGCAAGTTTTGTAAGGCAGAAACTAATCATAATTAGGCTGTGTTCTATGGCACACTTATATGGATTGGTAGAGAAAAAAGGTGAAATTCTGAAGCAAAGTTTGATGTTAAGCTTGATAAGTAAACTATTCAGAGAGTTCATAGTTTTCTAGGAGTGGTAGCCACTGTTATTTGCAATTTGGCTCCAGTATTGGTTAGGACAGAAAGGCAAAACAGATTTGGTCTGAGTTCTTGGAACAATGTTAAGTAATTTCTTGCTGTGATCATTAAGATTGAATTTAATTTTTTTATCACCTCCCCATCCCTTAAAACTATTTTTGAAGCTATTGTACATGGAATTTGTTTCTTAATTTTGATTTTGTATTGTTCATTATTGGCATCTAGAAATACAATTGTTCTTTTGTGTGTATGTATTGATGTTTTATCCTGCAACCTTACTGAACTCGATTATGAATTCTCTTAGTTATAGTGTAGTCACCACCCACAAGTTTTGAGTCAGCCCGGGTCCAGCCTCTGCCCTCCCCTCCCCAGCATGTTTGTGCCACTATGCAGCCCAGCAGGCTTTTAATTTTCAGGATGGATGACTATTCACAGATATTGGCTGCAGGGCCTTGGGTAGGATTTGGATTTATTTCTAAATGTTTCAACATATTATGCAGCCACCATGTCTACGCTTTCCCTGGGCTCCTCAAGTAAAATGCGTGGGCTTCTTTTCTATCTGTAAATCAACTGCTTCATCATCCCTGCCACTACTTGCTTGCTTCTAGTCTAATGTGTTTTATTCTATTATTTAGATACTCACTTTGGGGGGTTTATGACATTATTCCTTTATGATGTTCCTTTATCAAGGACAGGTTATTGAAATGAAGCTGAATGACTATTTGTTAGGCACGATATAAGGCAAATGTGATTAAACTAAGAATATGTCTGTTTGGGGATGATGGTGGTAGGAAATCATGATCATAGTAGCTATAACCCTTGTCAGAAATGAAAGATAAACTTTATTCCTAAAATCTTAATTTAGGAGAAAGCCAGGCTTTTTTCCAAAATGATTTTTCCTCTTTCCTATCCATTTTATTTTTCTCTTTTTATTATTTTTATGATGTGTTAAATTGAACCATTTCCTTGCAGTGTGCTAGTTAAGACAATTTCCTCAGCATTGGCTGAATGATTTGGCAGGCTAGATGTCCTAGAGCTAAATTATAAAATCCCATTAAAACCTAGTCATATAAAAATAAAAGACGCTGCGTGGTACACTCTGAGACATGTTATGGTGAGGTCTCATCCCATTACCGTAACAAACGCCAAACGGAGTGACTACTGTGTAATGGGATATGATGAAGAGAGAGGAGTGTACTAGAGATGTAGCCAACTGCATTTAATTAAATCCCATGTCCAAATTAGTTCCCCGACTGGCATGTGAAAAGAAAACATGTTTACTCTGATAGTTCAAGTAGCACAGTTGCTGTTTGAACACACAAGCTTTCTAACCTCTTTCCCTCTCTCCTTGGTCTTCATGATTCTTGCCGCCTTGAGGATGCACTGGGTATTCCTAAGGTTCTCTGTGTCTCAGGTGCAGAAGAAACAGGCTCACGTGGGATAAATATCTTGCTCCAGTCTCCAGCTAATAGAGTAGAACTGGAATACAGACTTAAGGTCAAGAAGATTCAAGAGTCTGTGCTCTTTTACTTATGCCAAAGGTCTACAAAATATGGCCAGCAAGGTTAAATCTGGCCAGCTGTCTGTTCTGTATAACTCAAGAGCCAAGAGTGACTATTTGAGGTTGAAAAAAAAAAATCAAAAGAGGAATAATCTTAAAATTATGTGAAATTAATGGATTAAAATTTCAGTGTCCATCTAGAAAATTTTATTGGAATGCAGCCATTTATCTATTCATTTATGTATTGTCCACAGCAACTTTTGCAGTGCAGTGGCAGAATTTAATTACAAAGATGATTATACGGTCTGCAGGGCTCCAAACATTTACTGTCTAGAGTTCAGACCTTCACAGAAAAAGTTCATCAACCTTTAATCTACGCCATGGTTCTCAAGCCAAGTTAAACTTAAATATTCAGCCAGAGGCTGGGGCCCAAAGAGCTGCATATTTTAAAATAAATCCCAAATATAATTTTGAATATTTCCTAAAATAATTACTACTGTCTTGCATCATGATTATTTGTATTCTTCTCCTCCATCAACCCTTGAGGCTAGGACCATGCTGAAATATCTTCAAATAAAGGAATGAGGGCAGAATTCATTATTAATTTCTTGGACATATACTTCTGCCTGTCTATTATATGCCAGGTGCTCTTCAGTGATAAAACAGACAACCTCTCACCTGGGAGAAGGCAAGTAGAAAGCCAAGGTAAAGCTACAGAAGAGCCCCACGTTAACTGACTAGAATAATACTTGCTATGCATCATGGTAACTCACAAGACCATTCAAATTTCAAAGAATAAATTGTTTTGTTTCCATTATAGTATTATATGCGTCTTACAGAATTTGAGAGTTTACATATTGATAGTGGAAAATTAAACTATAATGTATAGGTACCATTGGAATTTGGGGGCTAGATAGCAGGGTGTGAATTATGTTTAGAGTGAAACGATGAGTTAGTGTGAATCCACACAACTCATTTGTATAGCTGTTGTCTGGCTATTATAAAATGAACAAATGAGCCAGGCCTGTAATCTCAGCACTTGGGAGGCTGAGGCAGGAGAATCACCATATTTGAGGCCAGCCTGGGCTACATAGAAGTTCAAGGCTATCCTGAGACCCTGTCTCAAAAAACAAATGATGAATAACAAACAAATAAACTAAACAGAACAAATGAACAAACAAACAAAAAATGGCTGTCATTGTGCCATAGAACCAGTTAGAGCCCATTTAACTCTAGTAGGAAGGTTCCAGAGGAGAATTTTAACAGCTAGTATCATTATGGTATGTACACTCCCATACTGAATAAATCTAATGAATTTTTAAGTATTTTTACATATTGACTCAATTCCAATTCTCTTAGAACTGTTTAAGGGTCTTTTGTTCAATATGTTAAGGTAGCATTTAGAATGTAAAAATAATTTTTTTTTTTTTTTGGTGGGTATTGGGGGTCGAACTCAGGACCTTGCGCTTGCCAGGCAGGTGCTTATGCCGCTGAGCTATCTCACTGGCCCAAAAATAAATTTTTGATTAAAACATTGCTCCTATCCACTGACCACGGAAAAAGCAACTGTTATCACATTGCCAAAGCGGGGTCAATTTTTGAGAAACGGTAGTACCTTCCATAAAGATAGAAAGTAGAGAATTATAATGATACTAGGAAAAAACAAAAAATCTACTCTGTATACATTTATATACTAGTTATCTGTAGTTATATAACAACTTACCTCATTTAACAGCTTAAAACAACAATTTCTTATCTCCTCATTGCAGTGTGCCAGGAATCTAGGCCTGGATTGGGTGGGACTCTGGCTCAGGGTCTCTTACAATGTGGCATGGCTGACGCTGCAGCCATCTCTAGGCTCAGTTGGGGTGGGATGATCACTTCCCAGCCCGCTCACATGGTCGCTGGAAGGATACGGCCCCTAATGAGCCACTGGGTGAGGGTCTTGCTTTGTCCCTTGCTGTTGCTCAGAAGCTTCGCCCAGTTCCCCGACACACGGGCCTTTTCACAGGGCAGCTGTAGGGCATGGCAGCTGGAAATCTAAGTCATTTCACATCCTAATCCCAGAAGTGACCTTTCAGTAATTTTCCAGTATTCTGTTCATTAGATTTGAGCCAGTAGGCCTAGCCTGCCATCATGAATACTAAGTAAACTATAAAAGGTAATACAAACATAAAAATCCAACCATTAGAGAAGCATCATTTATAGGCAACATACTGTTTTATGTGGGATCTGATAATGTTCAAAACAAGCAAACTCCCTGCCTTCACCTAGTGTACTTTCTGCAGGAAATGAACCATTTGGATAATGAATTATAGTGCCTGGTACACAAGAAGGCTCTCCAAAGATGTTGTTTATTTTTATTTTTACAGGGAAGGCATCTTGTCACGGAAATAGACCCAAGATCTCCAGTCTATGACATCTCTAATCCTACTGTAGGCAAATATGATTTGCTTAACCAGAGCGGAAATGGCCTTTCCTTCACTCATGCTTGAAAGAGGAGATTCATAGTAGTTTGCAACACTGCATACTTGTAACTGCCTCTCTTAGATTTGTATTTTCAAAGTGGCCTTTGCAAAGGGATTAAAAAAAAAAAAACATGAAGAGTTTCATGGAAGCAGCCATCCTTGGAGTCTTCATGGAGAGCCCTGCTGACCGCCAGCTCCTTTTGTACCTCACACACCAAGCTAACCCAATGTCTTTGAGCTCTGAATTATTTTAATTGCTTTATTTTCAAGATGCATCCTTTCAGTCTCTCAAGTGCTCTTTAAAAATGGCTTCTTGAACTACAAACAAAATTTCAAATGTGTGCCTGATTATGCCAGTATTCTGCGCTTACTTTTGCTTATTAATATTCCATATCTCAAAAACTGTCTTAAGATTTTAATTGACTTTCATCACCCCCATCTCATTCAAGTACTGTGCTGGCCATATTTGTTCATTATTAGTGAACTACACGCACTATGTTTCCCCTGCCCCCCCCCCAGTGTTTAGTTCTTTCTTGAACTTTGTTTTTTTTTTTTTTGGACTACACAGAAAGTTTATTTTTTTATTTATTTATTTTTTTTATTTTAAAGAGAAGAAAAAACAAAACAAATCAAAAGAAGAACAAATTTTCAAACCAACATAATAGGAGGGTAACAATGGTTAATACATTACGTATTACTATCTTTAAGTTAGTTATTCAGGACACCAGACATTAGCATTCAATTGTCCAAACATTATTGGCACAAACCTTACTCTTCAATGAACTAAGTAAAAATGGTAGTGTATCTATCTTAACCATCTTATATATATATATATATATATATACAATTTTTTTCCCCTTTCCCTTCTTTCTTTTCCCTATTCCAGTCTCTCTTTCCTTTTGACCAGTTTCTTTTTGATTCACCATGTCTATTGTACATTTTGGATCTATTTACTCTTTCAGTTTATCATACTAGAGAGATAATACAATGCTTACACATGTGCTTCTGGTTTATTTCACTTATGAGTATTTTCTCGAGTTGCATCCATTTACCTATAAAAGTCTCCAGTTTATCCTTCTTTATGGCTGAATAGTACTCCATTGCATAAAAATACCACATCTTTCTTATCCATTCCTCAGTTGATGGGCATTTGGGTTGTTTCCAAGATCTGGCTATTACAAATTGTGCTGCTATAAACATGGGTGCACATATATCGCTGTGGTACGATGTTTTTAATTCTTCTGGGAAGATGCCCAGAAGGGGAATAGCTGGGTCAAATGGGACCTCCAACCCTAGTTTTCTGAGGAATCTCCACACTGACTTCCACAGTGGCTGTACCAGTCGACACTCCCACCAACAGTGAAGAAGGGTTCCTTTTTCCCCACAGCCCCTCCAGCATTTGTTATTAGTTGATTTCTTAATAGTAGCCATTCTTTCTGGGGTGAGATGGTATCTCAGTGTTGTTTTAATTTGCATCTCTCGAATGACTAGTGATGTTGCACATTTTTTTGTATATTTGTTTGCCATTAGTATTTCTTCATCTGAGAAATGTGTATTCATCTCAGATGCCCATTTTTGGAGTGGGTCTTTAAATTTGGGAGGTCTGATTTTTTTGAGTTCTTTATATGTTCTCGATAGTAATCCTTTGTCTGAGGAACAGCTGGCAAACATTTTTTCCCACATTGTGGGTTGTCTCTTCACTCTGTTGGTGGTTTCTCTTGCTGTGCAAAAGCTTTTTAATAAGATGAGATCCCAGTTATTGATTCTTTGGGATAGTTCCCGTGCGGTTGAGTTTTTATTCATAAAGTCTTTGCCTACACCAATGTCTCCAAGGGTTTTACCTATCCTACCTTCCAGCAGATTTAATGTTTCTGTTTTAATATTTAGATCTCTGATCCATTTTGAATTTAGTTTAGTGCATGGTGAAAGATATGGATCTAGTTTTAATCTTCGGTATGTGTAGAGCCAGTTTTTCCAGCACCATTTATTAAAGAGGCTATCTTTCTTCCAGCGAATGTGTTTGGCACCTTTGTCAAAGATAAGGTGGCTTAGTATGTCTGGGGTTGTTTCAGCATCTTCTAATCTGTTCCATTGATCTTCAGGTCTGTTTTTTTGCCAGTACCACACTGTTTTTATCACAGTAGCTTTATAGTATAATTTCAAGTCGGGGATTGTGATGCCCCCTGCCTTGCCTTTGTTGCCCAGAATTGCCTTTGCTATTCTAGGTCTCTTCTGATTCCAAATGAATTTTAGGATTGTTTTCTCTAATTCTGTGAGATATGCTGTTGGAATTTTGATTGGAATTGCATTAAATCTGTATAACAATTTTGGAAGTATGGCCATTTTCACTATATTGGTTCTTCCTATCCAGGAGCAAGGGATATCTTTCCATTTTCTGATATCCTCTTCAATCTCCTTTTTCAGAGTACTGTAGTTTTCAGTATAGAGGTCTTTTACATCCTTCGTGAGGTTGATTCCTAGGTATTTCATTTTTTTGGATGTTATTGTGAAAGGTATTGTTTCCCTAATTTCTCTTTTAGTAAGTTTGTTATTTGTGTACAGGAAGGCTATTGACTTTTGAGTATTGACTTTGTATCCAGCTACACTACTGAATTTGCTTATTAAATCTAGCAGTTTTTTAGTGGAGTTTTTGGGGTCTTCTGTGTAGAGTATCATGTCATCTGCAAATAATGATAATTTAACTTCTTCCTTTCCAATCATTATTCCTTTTATTTCTTTCTCTTGTCTAATCGCTCTGGCTAAAGTTTCCAGAACTATGTTGAATAAGAGTGGGGACAGTGGACATCCTTGTCTTGTTCCTGATTTTAGAGGGAAGGCTTTCAGTTTTTGGCCATTTAGTATAATATTGGCTGTTGGTTTGTCATAGATAGCTTTTACCAGATTGAGATAAAGACCCTCTATTCCAATTTTCTGTAGGGTTTTTATCATGAAAAGGTGCTGGACTTTGTCAAAAGCTTTTTCTGCATCTATTGAGATGATCATGTGATTTTTGTCTTTGGTTCTGTTAATATGCTGTATTACATTTATTGATTTACGTATGTTGAACCATCCCTGCATCCCTGGGATGAATCCAACTTGGTCATGGTGTATAATCTTCTTGATGATTTGTTGGATTCTGTTTGCCAGTATCTTATTAAGGATTTTTGCATCTATGTTCATTAGGGAAATTGGCCTGTAGTTCTCTTTCTTAGTTGGGTCCTTCTCTGGTTTTGGTATCAGGGTAATGTTTGCTTCCAGGAATGAATTTGGGAGTATTGCTTCCCTTTCAATTTCATTGAAAAGTTTGAGAAGTAGGGGCATTAGGTCTTCTCTAAATTTCTTGTAGAATTCGGCAGTGAATCCATCAGGGCCTGGGCTTTTCTTTGTTGGGAGGTTTTTAATTACATCTTCAATTTCATTGGCTGATATTGGTTTATTTAGGATTTTTAAATCTTCTTGATTCAGCTTTGGTAATTCATACGAATCTAGGAATCTGTCCATTTCTTCTGCATTTTCCATCTTAGTAGAATATAAATTTTCAAAATAGGTATAGATGATCTTCTGGATTTCTGCAGGGTCCGTCGTGATATCACCCTTTTCATTTTCAATTGCATGGATTTGAGTCTTTTCTTTTCTTTTTTTAATAAGGTTGGATAAGGGTTTGTCAATCTTATTTATTCTTTCAAAGAACCAACTTTTTGCTTCATTGATTCTTTGTATTGTTTTTTTATTCTCCAATACGTTAATTTCTGCTCTGATCTTTATAATTTCCTCCCTTGTACGGGCTTTTGGCTTAACCTGCTCTTCTTTTTCTAGAAGCTCGAGGTTCTCCCTTAAGTTGTTTATTTGCGCTTGCTCTATTTTCCTGATATAAGTGTTTAATGCTATAAATTTCCCTCTTAGGACTGCTTTCATTGTATCCCATAAGTTCCGGTATGTTGTACTGTCATTATCATTCAGTTGTAGAAAGTGACTAATTTCTTCTTTAATTTCATCTGTGACCCATTGGTTGTTCAGGAGGATGCTGTTTAATTTCCATGTGTTTAGGGAGTTTTTGTGGGATCTTTTGCCATTGATTTCCAATTTCATTGCACTATGGTCTGATAATATGCATGGGATAATTTCAATTCCTTTGCATTTACTTAAGCAGGTTTTATGAGCTAGTATGTGGTCTATTTTGGAGAACGTCCCATGTGCAGCTGAGAAAAATGTGTATTCTGATGTTGTGGGATGGAACACTCTGTAGACATCTACTAAGTCCATTTGTTCAAAAGTTTGGTTCAGTTCTACTATTTCATTATTGATTTTCTGTCCAGTTGATCTATCTTTTTGTGACAGTGGAGTATTGAGATCTCCCAATATAATTGTATTAGTGCTTATTTGATTTTTCATGTCCTTTAGTACTTGTTTTATATAGCTGGGTGCATTGGTATTTGACGCATATATATTTATGATCGTTATCTCTTCCTCTTGGATTGTTCCCTTTACAAGGATGTAATGACCGTCTTTATCTCTCTGAATCCTTCTTGGCTTGAAGTTCACTTTGTCTGCAAAAAGAATAGCTACCCCTGCTTTTTTCTGGGTTCCTGTGGCATGGAGTATTGTTTTCCATCCTTTGACTTTCAGTCTATGAATTTCTTTCTGAATTAAATGTGTTTCTTGTATACAGCATATTGTTGGATCTTGCTTCTTGATCCATTTTGCCAGTCTGTGCCTTTTGATTGGTGAATTGAGACCGTTAACATTGATGGTTAAAACTGATATGTATTGACTTGTCATGATATTTTCCTGTTGTTGGTTCCCACTCTTTGTTTTTCCGCTTTCCGGCTATTTAATTATTTGCCCTGCCTGGTGGATTCCTTCTGTTGGGGTTCCTATCTCTTTCTAGAATGTCCTTCAGAACGTTTTGGAGTGCTGGTTTGGTGGTCATAAATTTTCTCAGATGTTCTTTGTCATGAAAGTATTTTATTTCTCCATCAATTTTGAAAGATAGTTTTGCAGGGTACATCAATCTGGGCTGAAAATTATTTTCCTTTAGAGCTTGCAATACATCATTCCAAGCTCTTCTTGAATTGAGGGTTTGTGCTGAAAAGTCAGCTGTGATTCTGATGGGTTTTCCTTCATAGGTGATTTGTCTCTTCTCCCTAACAGCTTTTAAGATTCTGCCCTTCTGTTGAATTTCTGGGATCTTGACTATAATATGTCTGGCTGAAGTTTTTTTTTGATCATGTCTAGTTGGTGTTCTAAAAGCTTCACTTATAGGGGTGTCAAATTCCTTTTCTCTTCCAGGAAAGTTCTCCCTGATTATGTCTTTGAACAAGGTTTTAATGTCGTTGATGCTATCTCCTGCTTTTTCATTTATTCCAATTATTCTTAAGTTGTTTATCTTTGAGTCATCTAGCAGCTGCTGAATTGATTTTTCATGGTCCCTTGCTATTTTTAAGAATTTTTCCATTTCATGATCACTAATTGCAAGCCTGTCTTCTATATCTGAGATCCTGTCCTCGCATTGGCTTATTCTGCTACAAATACTTTCAATGGAATTTTTTATCTTTTGGATATCTGCTTGAATCTGCCTTATGGATTCCATTTCTTTCCTATGCTGAGCATTCATGGTTTCTATAGTTTTCTTAAGTTCATCTATTTTTTTGTCTGTATCAGCTATAGTGTCCTTAAGCATGGTCTTCATTGTAGACATTATCTCTGCAGTTATCTGTGAGATTATTTCTGTTTTAATTTTTTCCAGAACCTCATTGGGTTGCTTTGTTGTTACCACTTCAGATAGGCCAGGTGGGTGGCTTTCGGATTGTCCCACCTCGTTGCTCCCTAGGTTTGCCTTTGGTGAATTGGATGTGTGGGGTTGCATCTTGTTTAAGTGTCGTCTCATTTTTTTCTTTCTTTAATTCCTGGGGTGATGTTTGCAAATTGCCTATAGTAGGTTACTTTATTGCTAGTGTTTAAGATCTTTAGAAGATGACTACTTCTCTGCAGTATCTTCCAAGTTGAGCTTGCTTTTAGGTTTTGAGCTTTCTGCCAGATCCTACCTCTTCAATTCGTTGGGTATGCGAAGTTGCTACCTGTTTGGCCCAGTCCTTGATTCTTTGGTACTGTGCCACTGTATTTTCTGTGTCCCTTAGTCAATCTCAATCATGAAATATCAGGAAGGAAAGATGTTTAGAACAATTATTTCACATTTGGCTATAATGTTAACTAAAGCATCAAACACAGCCTAAAAAATGACAGACTGAGCTAACCAGTTATTTACCACTTTTAGCTGTATAGAGTTGCGGTTATATAACAAAATCTAAAACACACCAGAAAAATTATATGCAGTATACAAGTCCTATGTATGTCAATTTTTCCTTGAGGAGTTTAAATTTAAAATGAGTTAAGGAGGAAATAGAGTATTGGGAGAAGAGGAAGGAATTAGATGTAAGGTTAGAGGACCAAGAGGGATCCCACTAAAATTGGGACACTAGTGCAGAGGACAGGTGGTGAAAAGAGAAGGAAGGGATAAAAGGAAGAACAGATCACAACCACAATCACAAAGAAGTTAGAGGCGCTGTTTACACTCATATAAAAAACCAGAGAGAATAATGAAGGAAAGAGCAAATACACATACAGAAACAAAAACGAAGATAAAAACAATAAAACAGACAGATCAAAAATAAAACCCCACCAAAAAACAAAACAAAACAAAACAAAAACAAAAAAACCCTTCGCCAGATCAAAAAACAAATCAGTGAGAAAAAAAAAAAAAATAAAAATAAAAAAAATAAAAAGAATCAGTTCCAGGTGTTGACTCTGTTGTAGGCAGGTACCTTGTGACAGCATCCTGTTCTGTGCAGGTCCGTCCCAGTAAGCCAGGAGCACCCTCTGGCGGGTGGTGAGCAGAGGCGCGTACTTTCAGGCAGAGACCAGTCTAGCTCGCCTCCGCTCTCTGCGCCCTTTCACGATCCCTGGGCCTGAGAGGCTCAGCGTGCTGTCCGGAGCGCGGGTTCCCTGCACTGGTTCCCGCCGCTCTGGTTTTTCGCTACGCCCCTCACAATGGCGCCGGGCCAGTCGCTCTCTGGCGCAGGACAGGTGTGGCTGAGAGTCCAGTCTCGTTCGCCTGCTGACCTCAGCACACTTTCGTGGGCCTGAGAGGCCCCGTGCTGTCCTGTCCGGAGCACAAGTTCCCAGAGCAGTTTCCAAGCCGCTCTGAGTTTCGCCACACCCCCCACAATGGCGCCCGGCCGGTCGCTCTCTGGCGCGGGGCAGCTGTGGCTGAGAGACACTCACCGCCGGTCAGCGCCGTTCTCCGCCGCTCCCCTGCCCTGCCGCTGTCTCAGGATCCTCCGTGGGGGCTCCCTGGGCACCAGCTGCCACCGTGTGTCCGTAGAATTGAGCCTCCGCGGCGCTGCAACTCCTGGGATAGTAGAAGGTGCGCGCATGCGGTCTGCTCCTTCTTTCCTTCTTCTTTGTTGGAAGTCACCCGTCACTGGTGCCGGGGGTCCCAGATTGTGCTTCAGAACTTTTCTGGGTTTCGGGGAGGCATCTCCCCCCCTCCTGTGCTATATTCCCGTGTTCCAATGGTAACTTTTAGAGAGAGTTTCGCTGCCTGCTTCTTACTCATCCGCCATCTTCGAAAAAAAACTCTTGAACTTTGTTTTAAATGACAATTGAAGGATAATTTATTGTACTCGGTATTCGTATGGTCAGCTATAGTCTGCTCAGCTAATTAAGAAAAACCTGTCAATCAAAGTAGTTCCTCTCTTGAGGAATACACATAACTAATGTGTCTTGTGCGTGAAGTCCTTCCTATATTATAGAACTAACTCTTTAACTCTTTGGAAGAACTTTACTAACAAATCTGAATTATGAGATATTTTTATGGAAATATTGATTTTGTCTTCTTAGTTTTAGAAATAGGTTTCTAAAAATAGAGTAAAAGGCTAAGAATTTTTATGAACACAGTAATTATTTATTTAAAGAGATTCCTTGAAAGCAATCTTTAAAATACTTTTTTCCCCACTTGTCCTTTATTTGTAATTTCACAGATTCTGCTGACTGACATTTTGTTCCAGCCCCTCTCCAATGTATCAGAAATTTCACATGGGTTGCTACCACATTAATATCACTAATGTGGTGGGAATATCCACTTGAAGCCTGCTGACCTTCTCCGTGGATTCATCTATTCATGAGTTCTGTTTGTAGTAGTATTGGGTTTTCCATGTTCAAACAACATTTTTTGTCATGCACTTTTTTCAGTGCAGGGGTTGGAACCTAGGGCCACATGTGTGCTAGGCGAGCACTCACCACTGAGCCACATCCAGGACCTTATAATGCTCTTTATAAGTTGATGTATCTCTCTACAAGTGAAGGGGCAGCCAACTTCTATTGAGATCACCTAGTGCATGGAAACTATTTTCAGGCTGTTGCTTTAACTAAGGCAAGTAAACACGTCACAAAGCCCCATAAAGAAGATTCTGGGGGGAAACACCCCTAATATCTGCAGTTATTTTCCCCCTCATGTGTCAGAACACTGGATTCTAAAGATAGTATGGTAGTTACAAGAACAAATATTTGGGGTTTATCTGTTAGGGTTTATATCCAGATGTCCCCCCAAATCCTCATATGCTCATACCAAGGCTTTATGGGGCACTATAGCTAAATGTGATGTTAAGAGGTGGAGCCTGGCTGGAAGAGGCGGGTCATTGGGGGTGTGACCTGGTAGCCCATCTCTCCCTCTTTGGTTCCTGCCTTTGCTCTCTGCTTCCTGGCTGCCATGATGTAGGCAGTTTTTCCTTCAGCATGCGCTTCTGGCATGCTGTCCTGACTTGGAACCAGTGAATTATGGACTAAAAACATGAACCAAAATAAACCTCCCTTCTTTAAATTGTGGGTGTTGAATATTGTGTCCCAGTGATGAGACAGTGACTAAGATATTACCTTTTTGTTTTTGGTTTTTGGATTTTTGAGACAGAGTCTTGCCATGTAGTATAGGCTGTCCTTGAGGTCACTATGTAGCCCAGACTGGCCTCAAATTCTTGGTGATCCTCCCACCTCAACCTCCCGAGTGCTAGGATTACAGGCATGAGCTAAGACATTACCTTTTTTTTTTTAAGTTTTATTTTATTTTAAAGAGAAAAAAATAGAACAAAATTTCAAAACAACATAATAGGAGGGTAATAAAGGTTAACACGTTCTGTATTGTTATCTTTAAATTAGTTACTCAGGGTACAAGACATCAGCATTTAATTGTCCAAAAAATATTAGCACAAACCTTTCTTTTCAATGAAATAAGTGAAATTAGTACTGTATGTATCATAAATATCATATATATATATATATGATTTTTTTTCCCTTCTTTGTTTTCTCCATTCCCCCATCCCAGTTTCTCTTTCCTTTTGAACAGTTTCTTCCTGTTTTACTGTATCTATTGTAGATTTTGGATCTTATTTACTCTTTTAGTTTCTCACACTAGGGAAACAATACGATGTTTACACATGTGCCTCCAGTTAATTTCACTTATGAGTATTTTCTCAAGTTGCATCCATTTACCTATAAAAGTCAACAGTTTATCTTTATGGCTGAGTACTTCTCCATTGTATAAAAATACCACATCTTTTTTATCCATTCCTTGGTTGATGGGCATTTGGGTTGTTTCCACAATCTAGCTATTACAGATTGTGCTGCTATAAACATGGGTGCACATATATCACTGTGGTATGATGTTTTTAATTCTTCTGGGAAGATACCCAGAAGGGGAATAGCCAGATCAAATGGGACCTCCAATCCTAGTTTTTTGAGGAATCTCCACACTGATTTCCACAGTGGCTACACCAGTCAAAACTCCCACCAACAGTGGAGAAGGGATCCTTTTCCACACAGCCCCTTCAGCATTTGTTACTAGTTGATTTCTTGATAATAGCCATTCTTTCTGGGATGAGATGGAATCTCAGTGTTGTTTTCACTTGCATCTCTCGAATGACTAGGGATGTTGAACATTTTTTCATATATTTATTTGCCATTTGTATTTCTTCACCTGAGAAGTGCTTATTCATCTCAGATACCCATTTTTGGATTGGGTCTTTAAATTTGAGAGGTCTGATTATCTTGAGTTCTTTGTATGTTCTTGATAGTAATCCTTTGTCTGAGGAATAGCTGGCAAACATTTTTTCCCACATTGTGGGTTGTCTCTTCACTCTGTTGATGGTTTTTCTTGCTGTGCAAAAGCTTTTTAATATGATGAGATCCCTGTTGTTGATTCTTTGTGATAGTTCCTGTGCCATTGGTGTTTTATTCATAAAGTCTTTTCCTACACAAATGTTTTCAAGAGTTTTACCTATTTTATTTTCCAGCAGATTTAATGTTTCTGTTTTAATATTTAGATCTTTGATCCATTTTGAATTTAGTTTAGTGCACGGTGAAAGATATGGGTCTAATTTTAATCTTTGGCATGTGCAGAGCCAGTTCTTTCAGCACCATTTATTAAAGAGGCTATCTTTCTTCCAGTGAATGTGTTTGGCATCTTTGTCAAAGATAAGGTGGCTTAGTATGTCTGGAGTTGTTTCAGCATCTTGTAATCTTTTCCACTGACCTTCGGGTCTGTTTTTTTGCCAATACCACACTGTTTTTTATCACAGTAGCTTTATAGTATAATTTCAAATCAGGGATCGTGATGCCCCCTGACTTGCGTTTCTTGCCCAGAATTGCCTTTGCTATTCTAGGTCTCTTCTGGTTCCAGATGAATTTTAGGATTGTTTTCTATAATTCTGTGAGATATGCTGTTGGAATTTTGATTGGAATTGCATTAAATCTGTATAACAATTTTGGAAGTGTGGTCATTTTCACTATATTGGTTTTTCCTACCCAAGAGCAAGGGATGTCTTTCCATATTCTGATATCTTCTTCAATCTCCTTTTTCAGAGTACTGTAGTTTTCAGTGTAGAGGTCTTTTACATCCTTTGCTAGACTGATTTCTAGGTATTTCATTTTTTTGAATGTTATTGTGAAAGGTGTTGTTTCCCTAATTTCCCTTTCAGTGAGTTTTTTATCCATGTACAGGAAATCTATTGATTTTTGAGTGTCGATTTTGTATCCAGCTACATTACTGAATTTGCTTATTAAATCCAGCAATTTTTTAATGGAGCTTTTGGGGTCTTCTATGTAGAATATCATGTTATCTGCAAATAATGATAATTTAACTTCTTCCTTTCCAATCATCATTCCTTTTATTTCTTTCTCTTGTCTAATTGCTCTGGCTAAAGTTTCCAGGACTATGTTGAATAAGAGTGGGGACAGTGGACATCCTTGTCTTGTTCCTGATTTTAGAGAGAAGGCTTTCAGTTTTTGTCCATTTTGTATGATATTGGCTGTTGGATTGTCATAGGTAGCTTTTAGCAGATTGAGATAAAGACAATCTATTCTAATTATCTGTAGAGTTTTTATCATGAGTGGTGCTGGACTTTGTCAAAAGCTTTTTCTGCATCTATTGAGATGATCATATGAGTTTTGTCATTGGCTCTGGTAATATGGTGTATTACATGTATTCATTTACATATTTTACATATGTTGAACCATCCCTGTATCCGTGGGATGAATCCAACTTGGTCATGGTGTATAATCTTCTCCATGATTTGCTGCATGCTGTTTGCCAGTATCTTATTGAGGATTTTTGCATCTATGTTCATTAGGGAGATTGGCCTGTAGTTCTCTTTCTTGGTTGGGTCCTTCTCCAGTTTTGGTATCAGGGTAATACTTGCTTCGAGGAATGAGCTTGGGAGTATTGCTTCCCTTTCAATTTCATTAAAGGGCTTTAGAAGTAGTGGTGTTAGGTCTTCTCTAAATTTCTTGTAGAATTCAGCAGTGAATCCATCAGGGCCTGGGCTTTTCTTTGGTGGGAGGTTTTTAATTACATCTTTGATTTCATTGATTGGTATTGGTTTATTTAAGATTTTTATATCTTCTTGATTGAGCTTTGGTAATTCATATGTATCTAGGAATCTGCCCATTTCTTCTGCATTTTCTATCTTATTAGAATAGAAGTTTTCAAAGTAGGTATAGATGATCTTCTGGATTTCTGTAGGGTCTATTATGATTTCACCCTTTTCATTCCTAATTGTGTGGATTTTGAGTCTTGTCTTTCCTGTTTTAAAGAAGTTTGGGTTTGTCAAGGATCAGGGTTTGTCAATTTTATTTAATCTTTCAAAGAACCAACTCTTTGATTCATTGATTCTTTGTATTGCTTTTTTAGTCTCTGATGCATTAATTTCTGCTCTGACCCTTATAATTTCCTCCCTTGTACGAGCTTTTGGCTTAGCCTGCTCTTCTTTTTTAGAAGTTTCAGGTTCACCATTGAGTTGTTTATTTTCGCTTGCTCTGTTTTCCTGATATGGGTATTTACTGCTATAAATTTCCCTCTTATGACTGCTTTCATTGTGTCCCGTAACTTCTGGTATGTTGTACTGTCATTATCATTCAACTGTAGAAACTGTCTAATATCTTTAATTTCATCTGTGACCCATTGATTGTTCAGGAAGGTGCTATTTAATTTCCATGTGTTTAGAAAGTTCTTGTGGTTTCTTTTGGTATTGATTTCCAATTTCATTGCACTATGGTCTGATAATATGCATGGGATAATTTCAATTCCTTTGCATTTACTGAAGCAGGTTCTATGAGCTAGTATGTGGTCTGTTTTGGAGAACGTCCTGTGTGCAGCTGAGAAGAATGTGTATTCGGATGTTGTGGTGTGGAACACTGTAGACATCTCCTAAGTCCATTTGTTCAAAAGTTTGGTTCAGTTCTAATATTGCACTGTTGATGTTTTGTCTAGTTGATCTGTCTTTTTGTGACAGCGGGGTATTGAGATCCCCCAATATAATTGCATTAGTGCTTATTTGAGTTTTCATGTCCTTTAATATTTGTTTTACATAGTTAGGTGCATTGGTATTTGTTGCATATATATTTATGATCATTATCTCTTCCTCTTGGATTATCCCTTTTATAAGGATGTAGTGACCTTCTTTATCTCTCTTAATCAGTCTTGGCTTGAAATTCACTTTTTCTGCAAAAAGAATAGCTACCCATGCTTTTTTCTGGGTTCCTGTTGCATGGAGTATTGTTTTCCATCCTTTGACTTTCAATCTGTGAATTTGTTTCTGAATTAAATGTGTTTCTTGTATGCAGCAGATTGTTGGATCTTGCTTCTTGATCCATTTTGCCAGTCTGTGCCTTTTGTTTGTTGAATTGAAACCATTGACATTGATGGTTAAAACTGATATGTATTGACTTATCTTTGTCATGTTATTTTCCTGTTGTTGTCTCCCCCTCTTTTTTTTTCCCTCCCTCTGTTTAATTGTTTGCCCTTCTTGGTTGTATTCCTTCTGTTGGGGTTCCTGGAGTTGTAGTCCTTGTTATCTCTTTCTAGAATGTCCTTGAAAACACTTTGGGATGCTGGTTTTGTGGTCATAAATTTCCTCACATGTTCTTTGTCACAGAAGTATTTTATTTCTCCATTAGTTTTGAAAGGTAGTTTTGTGGGGTACATCAATCTGGGTTGAAGTTCATTTTCCTTTAGAACTTGAAATACTTCTCTCCAAGCTCTTCTTGACTTGAGGGTTTGTGCTGAGAAGTCAGCTGTGATTCTGATGGGCTTTCCTTTATAAGTGATTTGTTTCTTTTCCCTAACAGCTTTTTAAGATTCTACTCTTGTGTTGAATTTATGGAATCTTGACTATGATATGCCTGGCTGAAGAGGATTTTTTGATGATGGCTAATTGGAGTCGTATATGCCTCACTTATCTGTACATCAAATTCTTTTTCTCTACCAGGGAAGTTTTCTGCCATGATGTCTGTGAACTTTTTTTTTATATCATTTATGCTATCTCCTGCTTTTTCATTGACTCCAATCAATCTTAAGTTATTTTTCTTTTCTTCATCCAGCAGTTGCTGGATTGATATTTCATTGTCCCTTGCTACTTTTAAGAATTCTTTCTTTTATGATCACTAATTGCAAGCCTGTCTTCTATATCTGAGATCCTGTCCTCACATTGGCTTAATCTGCTACAAATACTTTCAATGGAATTTTTGTTCTCCTGGATATCTGCTTGAATCTGCCTTATGGATTCTATTTCTTTCCTATGCTGAGCAGTCATGACTTCCATAATTTTCTTAAACTCGCCTATTTTTTCATCTGTATCTGCTCTAGTGTTCTTAAGCATGGTCCTCGTTGTGGATATTATCTCTGCAGTTATCTGAGAAATTATTTCTGATTTAATTTTTTTCAGAGCCTCATTCAACTGCTTTGTTGTAACTGTATCAGAGATGCGAGGTGGGTGGCTTTCAGATTATGTCCCCTCATTGCCCCCTGGGTTTGCCTTTGGTGAACTGGATGTGTGGGGTTACATCGTTTAAGTGTCTTCTCATTTTCTTTTCTTTCTTTACTTTAATTCCTGGGGTGATATTTGTAAATTGCCTATGGTAGGTTGCTTTATTGCTAGTATTTAACACCCTTAGGAGATGACTACTTCTCTGAGGTATCTTCCAGGTGTAGCTTATTTTTGGATTTTGAGTCTGTTGCAAGATCCTACCTCTTCAATTTGTTCGAGATAAGAAGTTGCTGCCTTTCTGGCCCAGTCCTTGGTTCTTTGGTACCGTGCCACAGTATTTTCTGTGATCCTTAGACTATCTCAGTCATGGAATACCAGGAGGAAAAGGTGTTCAGAACATTTATGTCACTTTTGGCTATAGTGGTACCAAAAGCACAAAATGCAGCCTAGAAATTAACAGACTGAGCTAATCAGTTATTTGCCACTATTAACCATTTAAACTAGATTTGTGGTTATATAACAAAATCTAAAACAAACCAGAAAATTATATGCAGTATACAAGTCCTTAATATGTCAATTTTTCCCTCAGGAGTTTAAATTTAAAATGAGTTAAGGAGGAAATAGAGAATTGGAAGGAGAGGAAGGAATTAGATGTAAGGCTTGAGGACAAAAGGTATCCTGCTAACACTGGGAAACTAGTGCTGAAGACTGTTGGGAAAAAGAGAAGGAAGGGATAAAAGGAAGAAGAAGATCAGAACCACAATCACAAAGAGGTTAGAGGCTCTGTTTACACTCACATAAAAAGAAGATCAAACAATGAAGGAAAGAACAAAGAAAAACAAAGCCAAAAAACAAAACAAAACAAAACAAAACCAAAACACCACCACCAGAACAAAAAACAAATGAGAGAAAAAAAATTCACTTCCAGGCTTTGACTCTGCTGTAGGTAGGTGCTGTGTGGTGATGGAGTCCTGTTCCATGCAGATCTGTCCCAGCAAGCCAGCAGCAGCCCTTTGGCAGGGCAGTGGGCAATAGCCTGCACTCTTTGGTGGAGATCAGATTCATTCACCTGCCGCTGTCAGTGCACTTTCTGCGGCCTTTGCCCTGCTGGAGCCATGGATGGAGTGGCAGCCACCCTGAGTTCCGAGTTCAGCTTCTGCCCCCCACACACAATGGTGCTGTCTAATCTCTCTCGCACGCAGGATGGCTGGGCGTCAGCACTCACTGCCAGTCAGTGTGTCCTTTAGGGCAGGTGCTTCTCTGTAATGCCCTGTCTCGCGTTCCTCTGTGAAGGCCCTTGACATTATCTTTTAAGGTAGGTTGTTGTAGCTAAAGAAGAGTAGATGGGTTTTTATGGAAAATACCTAGATGTTCTAGGGTGTAGCAGGATCTCCTCCTATTAAACACACACACATGCACACACACACACACATGCACACACACACACACACTAATGTCCTATAGCCTTAACATATTTAACATGATCTTGCTATTATCATATATTTCTGCTAGGGCTTTTTTACTTCAAACTATAATACTGCTAAAATAACTCTTCATTCATGTGCTAGTCATCTGTACCTTTCCTTTCAGACCTATTCCCTAACCCTGCCCCCGCATTCTGCTCAGTATCCAGGGTGCTGATCTCTGCAAATGACATTTCCAAGGCATCTTTGTCAAGTGACCACTGGCTGGGTTTGGCCATTGGGAGGCACAGGAAGGGCACTGGAGGGAGAGAGGAGGGGAGAATATTTATTTTTTATTAGCAAATGTTTGCAGTACATAATGACTACAATTATCATGGGAGAGTTGGTACACATCTTCCTTTTTCTCTCTCTCTCTCTCTCTTTTTTTCATCCCCTACCCTGCTCCTCCCTCCATGCTCCTTCCAACTCTTGGGACTGTTCCAATTTGCAAAAGCTTTATTCATCATTGTTTTCCCTTCAATTCTTTTCTTTTTATCCCTTTTCCCTCCACTCCCTTCCCATTTCCTCCATCTCTTTTCCCCTTTCCAATTGAAAAAGATCCCCCTACTTGCTATTTATTGATCTTGCTCCCTCTCTCTCTCTCTGTCTCTGTCTGTCTGTCTGTCTCTCTCTATATGACATATATATGCTATATATATTATCTGCACACATATATATTGGAATTTCTCATAAATAAGAAATGATGCAGTATTTAAGCTTGTGTGTCTGACTTATTTTGCTTAATGTTATGATCTCAAGTTTCATCCATTTACCTACAAATGCCTCAAGTTTAACTTCCTTTATGGCAGACAGTAGTACTCCATTGTGTATAAACACCACATTTTCTTTACTCATTCATCTGTTGATGGACATATAGACCATTTTCAAGATTTAGCTATTATTAATTGTACTTCTAGAAACATGGGTATGCATCTATCACTGTAATTAACTCAGGAAGATACCTAGAAGGGGAATAGCTGGGTGAAAGGAATTTCTATTTTCAGTTGTTTGGTCCAATTTCTTACTCAGCAGCTCCAGCTTCTGAGCTTTGTTAACATCATCTATTTACTCCTGGTCTCAAAATATGTGAAAGATTTGAAGCCATATGGCATTCATTCTTTTGAAACAGTTAATTCTGTACAAACAGTTCATGGTTTCAAGAAAATGGATGAAGGAAGTCATGAACCAAAAGAAGGAAGTTAGGAGAGTTTTTATTGGAAATCAGGAGAAGAAGAAAAAACAAGGTTCCTGGTTTCTCCAGGAGGGGAATCCAAAAAGTATAATTTCATTTTTTTTAAGTTTAAAAGATAAATTTCATCTGTATATTAAAATAAATCTAGTATTTCTAAACCTGGAAGGTGTAGAGCTACCTAAGTTATATAAAATATAAGGGCGCACATGCACACACACACATATACACACACACAAAAAAAGATAAATGGCTCTATATACACACACTTTAAACTCTGGTAATTAAAAAATCAAGTAAGATATACATATATAAAGCATGAACATGTTTAATATATAATATATAAAGAGCTGCTAAGAGTCACATGAGAATCCCCACAGCAGCAACAGTCAGTTCACAGGAAAACACACAGAAATGTTAACAGTAATGTAAAGTGAAATAAGTTAGGTGATTTTTCACTCCTTAACTAGCAAAAGCTCAAGAAAACATTATTTTTATGAAATTGTCATTGATTTAAGTGACAAAAGATATTTTATTTCTTAGAGTTTTTTGGGTTATTTTTCTATCAGAGCTTTTAGGGTCACTAATTCTTGTTACATGAAAGCATAAATATGATATATGTAAATTTTGGTAAAAATACAAAATAAGCCAACCTTAAGGCTAAAATTAGAGCAATATAACTTAAGATACACAATGAAAAAAAAGATACAAAATGAACAAGTACACTTGGGAACAATAAAAACACACATACATTTTTATTGACGTTGGCACTTAGTATCTGAAGTAGGACCATCATTGTCAAGATCTGGTTGTAGCATCTGGATCACCTTAAGTGCTACATAAAGATTAGTTGAGCAAATGAATAAATACATTGTGTTTAAGTTTAAAAGACAATGCCATAAAAATATTGATATACTTCTTCAAGGAAGCATTTCCTACAAAAACATTTGACTAAAACAAAAATTACATATATGGGATAGCAGAAGTTGCAATAAAATTTAAGATTTTGAGATACCTTCACTATCTTTTGGATTTTCTTCTTCATTGGAGGTTTCAATATCTTCATCCTCCTGAGCAGAAACAGTGGAAGCGACACTTTCACATTGAGACACATCTCGCTCTTCACAAGGTTTTCGTGACATTTTCTGTTTATGCTGCTGTAAGAGGTTGTCAAGATTGTGCCGCCTTTTATAGTTAAAATAGAAGTTTTTTTTTTTTTTTTTTTTTTTTTGTGGGTACCGGGGGGTCGACCTCAGGACCTCACGCGCCAGCAGGCGCCTGTGTCTCTGAGCGATATCACCGGCCCCTTTTATTGTATGTGGGTTCCGGGAGTCGAACTCGGGCCCTCGCACTTGCCGGGCAGGCGCTTAAGCCGCTGAGCCATTCACCGGCCCAAAATAGAAGTTTTTACACAGCTTCACTTTTAGTTCCCACCATTTTGGCAATTGCTGCCCAGTTACGACCATGTTCTACTAGGCCTTTTTTAGCAACTTCCATTTCTTCTTCTGTCCATTGAGAGGTCTCCACAGGCTCTGTGGAAATAGGTTCTGGTGGCGGTGGCAGAGGTGGTGGAGGCTCTTCAGTGGCTGCTGCGGCTGCAGCACTGGCAGCTGCAGCTTCGTCATGGACCTGGTGATTCAGCCCTTCCTGCGTCCTTGACTGTTGGCAGTCTTTCGCCCCCTGGGAGTGGCCTGCTCTCTCTCTTCAGCTTCCTCTGTTGTACCCTCTGTCTTATCCTTTTCCTTGGTATTTTCTTTAGAGTCCTCCCTCTCATCCTTTTCTTCTTCTTCTTTCTTTTCTTCTTTTTTGTCTGTTTTTTCTGCTTTATCTTCTTCCTTTTCTTCTACTTTTTCTTCTTGTGAGGGATGGGCAATTTGCTGGTTTCTGCCTCTGTGCTTTCCATAATTCCTTCTGACTAGGGCTTTATAATTCTCATTTTTCTTGGTTAAAAAGTAATATAAAACACAATCAATAACACTCTTTCTTTCCAAGTATGATGCAATTAGTCCAAAGTTTTTAGGATGCTGGATAAACTTGTCCTTAAAGATCTCCTTCTCATGATCAGTCCAAACAGTCATGAACTGCCTATCTTTATAAACCTTCATAGGGTCCTCCATAAAGCCCATTCATGTTAATGAACTTGACCCGTCTTTGTTCTGCATCAGACATTGTAGGTGGGATCACAGAGAGCTGCGGCATTTGTTTCTTATTATTCTCCTGTTCAGAGAGACCATCAATAATTTCAGAAACCTCATGCTCACTCCTAGCAATAGTGGCTGAAAGACCAGCTCCTCTCTGCCCAACTCACTGAAATCTTTCTTGCTGTTGTCTTTGCTTTCAAATTTCTGGAAACTGCTTTTCTTTTCTTTTTTTTTTTTTTTTTGTGGGTACCGGGGGGTCGACCTCAGGACCTCGCACGCCAACAGGCACCCGAGCCGCTGAGCGATATCACCGGCCCCTTTTTCGTATGTGGGATCTGGGAGTCGAACTCGGGCCCTCGCGCTTGCAAGGCAGGCGCTTATGCCGCTGAGCCATCTCACCGGCCCAGAAACTGCTTTTCATAGTACTCCCTTGTTTTGCTTTCTTTAGCTTTCCTCCGGGGATTATTTTCTATTCTGTCCACTTTTTTCTCCCATGCCTCCACGAGCTGATCATAACGTTGGCAGATTTTTTTGTTCCCTTTGTTGTCTTGCATGATTTCTTCTTTTAAAAAATAAAATGAGTTTTTTCCTCATCACCTGGTTTGTCTTAATGTTCTCATGGTACACCTTGGTATCCGATGGCTGGTTATAGAGTGGCAGTTCAACTTTTGGGCCAAGACCTTCAAAAATTTTACGTGCTTCTTCTGCTTTTTTCCAATTTTCATCATAAATAATTTGGACAATACTGCAGTGTTTCTGCTCCACAGGAGGAGGGGACACAGGCTTCTCAGGCTCAGGAGGTTTAGCTGCTTCTTCTTCAAGCTGTTGTGGTTTCTTTTTCAATTTAAGAATCTGCTGTTCTACTTTTGCAATTTCTCAATTGACACGATCCATACTCTCTATTAACTCTTCCTTTGAAAGCTTTGAGGGTGAAGCATTTTGATCATCTCCACATGGCTGCCCAGAGATTGGAGAGGATGGGGCTTCATGTTTGCCTCCAAATGCTGAATCCTTCTTAGCATCTGCAGAAGACCTCAACCTTCTGGCAGTGTGTGCACTAGAGGTAAAACCGCAGCACGCTGAAAATGGGAATCAGTAACCTGCTCCAGACGCGATCGCTTGGATTCCAGCAAATCATGATCCACCGGGGATGGACCTGGATGAAACTGTTCATATCCAGATCTCCTTTCTTGAGGCCCGGAGCTGGCAGAACGTGGGAGTCGGAGCGCCCCCCGGCCTGAGGAACAAGGGCACGGTCCGGCGCGCGGTCCTCCTACACTGGGACCACGCTGGGCGCTGCAAGCCCAGCGCTCACTCCAGCCGCTGCCGCTGGGGCTGCTGCTTCGCCACCTTGGCCGCCATCAAAAAGTATAATTTCTGCATGGCTCAGACCTTTGTGTGGCTAAGTGGAGCTCAGGAATTGCTCAACTGTTTAATGGCCACCTATCATAGGTGGCTTTGCAAATTTAAAATGACCAGTTGGAACTCAGGCTCTGTAACCCAGTTACTCAGCTTGTAGGGTTTAAAGGAAATTGGGATTTTTTTTTTTTTTTTTTTTGTGGGTACCGGGGGGGTCGACCTCAGGACCTCGCGCGCCAGCAGGCGCCCGTGCCGCTGAGCGATATCACCAGCCCCTTTTTCGTATGTGGGTTCCGGGAGTCGAACTCGGGCCCTCGCGCTTGCCAGGCAGGCGCTTAAGCCGCTGAGCCATCTCACCAGCCCAGGAAATTGGGATTTTAAAGGAAAACTTATTTTGCATTTTAAATTCTTGAAAATTCAGGAGCTTAATAGGGAAGGGCTGCAGCTTCCTTTAGTAGAGAGGGGGCTGCATTCCACGGTACCCAAGGGAGTTATTTCTCGGTCCAAATTCTTAGTTCACTATTCTTACGGATATGGCTGATCACCCAAGTCTATCTCAGGTCCTTTCTCTAACTAGCTGCCTTATTCATATGCTAACTTAATAAACTATTTTTTTTTTCACTTGACCACAATGGAAATAGACTAGAAACCAATATCAGAAAGATAATAGAAAAAAAATCTCCTAAATAACTAATTAATATGTGGGTCAAAGATGATGTCTTAAGAGGAAGTAAAAAACATTGAACCCAATGAAAATACAACATATTTGAATTTATGGAATAAAGAAAATGCAATGGTGAAATGAAATTTATAACAATAATGCTTATATTAGAAAAAAGAAAAGGTCAAATGACATTATCAAGGTGACATAAACAGTAGTGGCAAACCGATGGGACTCATGTTGCAGTGGGCTGTTTGTATCACTGAAAGCTCTAAAAGGCTTGCCATCACTGGCATAGGAAATCTCAGGCTTCAGTCTCCTCCATGAAAATCAACTAGCTACTATCCACAGATAAAAACACCCAAGGAAAACCTGAAACATGGGAATAATCCTGAGTTACTAATGCATTTCGCAGAAGTGAATAAAAATCTACATTGTGCATGGGACAGTTTCAGTTTGACTGCATTACCTCCAACCCTCAAGTTTGCAGAGTGCTACACTGAAAGGGTTCCTTAGGGTGCACACTTTCAGAATGGAAAAAGAGAACCAAGGAGGCGGACAGCTGGCTTCCCTAGCATTTTTTTTTTTTTTTTTGTGGGTACCAGGGATCGACCTCAGGATCTCGCACACCAGCAGGCGCCTATGCCGCTGAGTGATATCACTGGCCCTTTTTTTGTATGTGGGTACTGGGAGTCGAACTCGGGCCCTCGTGCTTGCCAGGCAGGTGCTTATGCCACTGAGCCAACCATCCTGACCCACTTAACCTCCAGTGTTCTTCTATAACCTTGTCCAACTGCTGAACTCAAATAATAATACCTTCAGTCCAGCAAAGAACATACCATGGTGCAGCAGGTGAGAGGTGACACTGTTATTGGGTAGCTCTTTCTAAAAGAGGCCGCCAAATAAATGTTACTGCGTTCTGGGTTGCTAGCCTCTCCTTCTGGAGTTGGATTCCAGGTTCTAAATGGGCAAAAAGCAGTGGCAAAGTTTATTTGAAAAAGTAAAAGTGAAGAGTAAGGGAGAAATTGGCTCTGCATAGTGATCTTGGGTTGAGTAAAAAGGGAAAAAGCAAGATAAAAGAACACCCTGGAGAAAGCAGGGTGGGCTACCATGAGGAAAGCCACATTAGCAAGCTCTTCTTGGCATCTGTGCCCTTTTATATTGTCTAAACATGAAGGAAACTCATGAGAACTTCTACATATGGGTCCTGAGAGGTGGTGCTGGGATCCCACACCTCAGGCTGACATCAGGTCTAGGCCGTTCTGTTGAAAACCTGCTTGAGTTCTCAAAAGAAGTTCACATGCAGGGCTTTGGGAACTGTTCTGTGCATGTGTTCTGGGATCTTGTAATTAACAGGCCACACCTACTTCCCCAGCCAGTTTTGCCGTCCTCTAATGTCCTATGTCAATACCAGTGTCTGTATACTGTACTTAACTTGATAGCAGAGGTCAGCCAGTGGTCTTGGCAGGTAGCAAAGCCTAGCCAATTGCTCCACCCAAATTAAGAGAAAAGGCAGCTGCCCAACCACCCAGAGATGCTGGAAAGAAACAAGCTCTGTCTGCCTGTGGTCATTAGCAGCTGGCCAATCCAGAATCATAGGTTAGACTAGTTTTGTTAGCCACCTTTCTATCACTATAAAAAAGTAACTATATGTTAACAGGATGAGAAAAGGTTTAATTTGGTGTACAGTTTTAGGAGTTCTGGCCTTATTTCTTTGGGCCTGTGGCTAAACAGAACATTATGGCGTGAGTGCATGGTAGGAAAAATAAAAAACAGAAAACATCAGGATTACATTATGAGCTAGGAGGTAAACAGAAAGAGGCTAGGATCTTACATTCACCTTTGAGGGCATGCCTCCAATGACCAAAGGACCTTCCACTAGGCCCACTTCCCAGAGGTTCTACCACTTCAATCACACTCAGGACAAAGCTTGTAACACATAGACCCTTAGGAGACACTCACAATCCAAAATACAGCACTAGTGAAGCCCTTTCTAAGCCAAAGAACTCTAGTAAAAGCCAGAAAATGTGTCTGTTTCCACAAATGTATAACTATTGATAAACAGACACAAGAATTACAAACATTCAGGAAATCCTGACACCCCCAAAGGAAACTGACAGCACTCCAACAATGGATCCTAAAGAAAGGAAGATCTATGTGATGACAGAAAAAAGAGTTCAGAATAATTTAACATACCACTTTCAGTATTGGATAGATTATCCAGACATAAAATTAGTAAAGAAACATTTGATTTAAACAAAAGTTTAGACCAAATGAACTAATATACATTTACAGAACATTGCATCTGACAGCGAAGGATTACACATTCTTACATACACACAGAGTATTCTGTAGGATAGATTATATGTTAGGCAAG
This sequence comes from Erethizon dorsatum, assembly GCA_028451465.1. Lineage (NCBI taxonomy): Eukaryota > Metazoa > Chordata > Mammalia > Rodentia > Erethizontidae > Erethizon > Erethizon dorsatum. The sequence goes on along the minus strand of CM051825.1, from coordinate 92,169,713 downwards.
AAGCAAATTTAATCACGATGGAAACATTACCAATTATCTTTTCCAACCATAATGATGAGAGACTAGACATTGACAATTGGAGCAATTTCAGAAAATTTGCAAATACTTGGAATTAAGCAACATGGCCCAGAACAACCACTGAATCAATGAAGGAGTTAAAGGAGACATTAAAAAATATCTCAAGACAAATGAAAATGGGAACACAGGGCTGGTGAGATAGCTCAGCAGCATAAGCGCCTGCCTGGCAACTGCGAGGTCCTGAGTTCGACTCCTGGAACCCACATACGAAAAAAGGGCCGGTGATATCACTCAGCAGCACAGGTGCCTGCTGGTGCATGAGGTCCTGAGATTGACCCCTGGTACCCACAAAAAAAAAAAAAAAAAAAAAAAAAGAAAGAAAATGGGAACACAACATCCCAAAACTCATGGGATGCAGCAAAGCGATTATAAAAGAAAAGTTGATAACAATAAGCATCCACAGTAGAAAAGAAGAAAGATCAGAAACAACTTAATGTTACATGTCAAGGAAATAGAAAAGCGAGAACAAACTAGGTTCCTCATTAGCAGAACAAAAGAAATAACAAAGATCAAAGAAGAAATAAATGAAATAGAGACTAGCGCAACAAAACAGATCAACAAAATTGAGTTGTTTTTTTGAGAACATAAACAAATCAACAAAAGTTCATCTAGACCAGCAGTGGCAAACCTGTGGCACACATGCTGCAGCCAGCTGTTTGTTATCCTCGAAAGCTCTGAAAGGTTCCCCATCACTGATCTAGACTGTCTTAGTTATTTTTTCTATTGCTAAGACAAAATACCCAACACCGAAGGTTAAAGGAGGGATGGTTTATTTTGGCACATAGTTTATAGAGGTTTCAGTCCATTATCTTGTAGCTCCAAAGCAGGGTGGCTTGGCAGAGGGGCGTCACAGAGCAGAAGACAAGCAGCAGCAGCAAAAAGTGACAAGGGACAAGACCACAGCTCTTTTTGTCCCTTATGTCTTACCCAGGCTACCTACCCTTAGGGTGGGTAACACTCACACCCCTAATCCTAGCATCGCAGTGTGAATCAATCCCAGCATCTCATTCTTTTTGTTTTTGTGGGTACCGGGGGGTCGACCTCAGGACCTCGCGCGCCAGCAGGCGCCCGGGCTGCTGAGCGATGTCACCGGCCCTTTTTTCGTATGTGGGTTCTGGGAGTCGAACTCGGGCCCTCGCGCTTGCCAGGCAGGCGCTTACGCCGCTGAGCCATCTCACCAGCCCCCGCATCACGTTCTTGATCCCAGCAGCACAAACCCTAGATCCAACCACCGCAGAAAAGTCCCACCTATGACTGCATGAGGCTTTGGGGGACATCTAGACACAAACCATAATATAGTGTAGCAAGAAAAACAGAGAAAAGACCCAAATAAAATCAGAAGTGGATGAAGAGACACTACAAATGACATCACAGGGTTAGAAAAAATCATGAGGCTATTATGAACAATTTTATGTCAAAAGTGGAAAATCTGGAAGATATGGATCAAGAAATAGTGAATACTCTTTAATGATAAATACTTAAAGCCAGGCACAGTGGCATACACATATATCCCAGCTACTTGGGAGGCTGAGGTAGAAGGATTGTGAGTTTGAGCCCAGCCTGGGGAATAAGGTGAGACACTGTCTCAAATATGAAAATGAAAAACTTCAACAAATTCCCCATCATGTTTTCTTATGTTCAAACACATGCACACACACACACACATGGACACACAATAATTTCAATATAGAAGGAATATACTTCAATACAATGTGGAATAAATATGCCCACAGCTAACATTTTACTTGATGAAATGTTGGAACACTTTTTTCTAAGCTCTGAAACAAGAGAAAGATGCTCATATGATGCTGAAAGCACTATACCACCTGATTTTTAACTATGATACAAAACAATAGTAATTCAAGTGCATGATACCAGGAGAAAGGAGACACATTGGCCAATGGAATAGAATAGAGAAGCCAGAAATGAACTCACACACCTAGACTCAATTGACTTTCAACAAAAGTGCCAAGAATATGCAATTGGAGCAAGATAGTTTCTTCAATAAACGGTGCTGGAAAACCTGTATGTATATGTAAAAGAATGAAATTTGACCTTTACCTCATACCATATAAAAATCAACTCAAAATGATTTAAAGACTTATATATAAAACCTGAAGACTGTAACACTGTTAAAAGAGAAGAACAATAAATCTATATGGCATTTTTTTTTTTTTTTTTTTTTGTGGGTACCGGGGGGTCGACCTCAGGACCTCGCGCGCCAACAGGCGCTCGTGCCGCTGAGCGATATCACCGGCCCCTTTTTCGTATGTGGGATCCGGGAGTCGAACTCGGGCCCTTGCGCTTGCAAGGCAGGCGCTTACGCCGCTGAGCCATCTCACCGGCCCTGGGCATTTTTTTATATGACCCCAAAATCTCAAGTAATGAAATAAAAAATAAATAGGATTACCTCAAAATAAAAAGCTTCTGTATGACAAAGGAAATAATAAAGAGTTGACCTATGGAATGGTAAGAAAATGTATACAAGCCACTTATCTAAGGATTCATATTTAAAATTCATGAGTAACTCAATCAGTTTTATAGAAGTAAAACAATCTGAATAAGAAAGGACCTGGATAGATGTTTCTTAAAGGAAGACTAACTCTCAAAAGAAGAATGGCTAACAGACACATGAAAAAATGTTTGATATCACTAATTGAGAATGGAGATTAGGGTGTGGCAAAGCTGTCTGGGGGAGCAGGTGTTAATTACAAGATCCCAGAACACATGCACAGAACAGTTCCCAGAGCCCTGCGTGTGAACATCTTTTGAGAACTCAAGCAGGTTTTCAATAGGGCTGCCTAGACCTGATGTCGGCTTGAGGTGTGGGATCCCAGCACCACCTCTCAGGACCCATATATAGAAGTTCTTTCAGGTTCCCTTGAGATGTAGACAACATAAAAGGACACAGACAACAAGAAAAGCTCAATATCATGGCTTTTCTCATGGTAGCTGGGTTTGTGTCGCCCGGGGTGTTCTATTATCTTGCTTTTTCCTGTTTTACTCAACCCAAGCTCACTCAGCAGTGCCAATTTCCCCCTCACTCTTCACTTTTACTTTTTCAAATAAACTTTGCTACTGTCTTTTGGTTGTTTCTTCTAATATTTTGTTTGAGATGAGAAGAACCTGGAACCCAACTCCAGAAGGACCATGCTGGACACCACAAAACCTGGTAACATTTATTTGGTGAGCCACTTATAGAAGAAGTTACCAAGTAACATAATCATTAGGGAGAAGCAAATTAAAACCACAATGGTATATCACCTCACACCTATCAAATAGCTATTATAAAAAGATTAGAGATAACAAGTGTCGGTAAGGACATGGAGAAAAGAAAACCCTTATACACCACTGGTGAGAGTGTAAATTAGTTTGGCTATTATCAAAAACAGTGTAGAGGTTTCTCAAAAAACTAAAAATAGAACTATGACATGCATACAGGTACCATTTGGTACTGTCCCTCCGCCTATCTGAATGTGGGCAACACTTCAAGGCCATTTCTCCTTTCCATTGTCGTCAGAGGAACAGAAATAAAATAATGAAGGTCCAGAAAATCCCTATGGCTCCAGGCCAGAGCACACGTGTGCTGTCCTTTAGTAACCTTTTCTGCACTCAAACCTCATTAAAGGTTCATATATATGGATGCATCTCATGCATGTAATTTAATCAGAATGAACTCTAGGAGAGACATGCATGTCGGAAGCCCCTGAAGTTGACTCAGCACCCTGTCAATCATTTCTGTCAGTCTTATCCAGACACCAGTAAGAGACACCCAGGATGAGGTGCACTTCTTTTAAATTCTGACAGCCTAATTTATCTGTGCTGCTTTTTATTCACTGTCGTCCAAACACCACTTTTCTGTTTGTGCCATCTTTTTGTTTCTGGTGACACAGACTTACCCCGAGAACGTCTTCCCATCATCTGCAATACATGTAGCTGCTTTTTCTTTTGCTACTGAATGTACACTTGCGATTCTTTGCTTGTTGTATATAAGAGCCTAGAATCTATTGGTTGGGTTCACCAAGTAGCATTAATATGACCCAGCAATTTCTCTTCTGGGTATTTATCCATAAGATGTGTAATCAAGCCAGGTTGGTGGCATATGCCTGTAATTACAGCACTCTGGGAGGTGGAGGTAGGAGGATTCCAACTTGAGGCCCAGCTTGGGCAGTTTAGCAACTTAGCGAAAATGTGTATATATAAAAAAAAAAAGTAGGGATGTAACTCAGTGCAAAGGTCCTATCCCCATTTAAAAAAGAAGAGGAAGAAGAAGGAGGAGGAGGATGAAAAGGAGGAGGAGGAAGAGGAGGATTTGTAATTAGTGTGTTGAAGAAATGTCTGCATACCCACCCATGTTCACTGAAGCATTTTTCACAATACCAATGCCTATGTGGAAGAAACCTTATTCAAGAGATAATATTAGAAAACTTCCCAAAGGTTGAGAAGAATAAAAATACCATGGTCAGGAAGGTCAAAGGTCACAGTCAGATTTAAGGTCATGAAGGTCAAAGGTCACAGTCAAATTTAAATCAATCAAATCTACTCGGAGGTAGAGTATAATCAAGGCTCAAAGATTAAAGATAAAGAGAAGATTATCAAGTCAGTCATAGAAGAGAAGAAAATAACACATAAGGGTGTCCAATTTGCTAGCCAGTAGACTTCTCAGCAGAAACCTTAGAGGATAGGAGAGAGTAGCAGGAGATTTTTATAGTACTGAAGAAAAAATAACCCAAAACAAAAAAACTGCCAACCAAGAATAATTTACACAGCAAAGCTACCCTTTCAGTATGAAGTACCCTTTAGAGATGAAGAAGAGGTAAATACATCATCCCCAAAAAGCTGAGAGAATATAGCCTTATCAGACCTGTTCCACAAGAAATGCCAAATAGGAGCTCTTCAAACTGGAAGGGATGATAATGAGTAAGAGGAAAACACCAGAAGTTATAACACTCAGTAATGCAAGTAACTATACAAATATAGAATATTCCAGTATTGTAAACAGTGTGTAATCCACTTAGATCTTTAGTATGAAGATGAAGAACACCCTATCAAAAATAATTACATTAATATAGAGATAGGCAATATACTAAGACATAAAATGGGACATCAGAAAGTTTAAATGTGAGGAGGAATACCATGAAAATGTTCTATTATAGTTTTTATTAATATTTTTTCTCTAATTTTTCTTGGTTTTTAAAATTATGACCAGATTAAGTTGCTATCATTTTAAAAATAGCTTGTTTAATTTATTACTTTAAAAAATACTTTTCTTTGGAGAAGAATGGCTATTATCAAGAAATCAACCAATGACAAATGTTGGCGGGGCTGTAGGGAAAAAGGAACCCTTCTCCACTGTTGGTGGGCATGTAGACTGGTGCAATCACTGTGGAAATCAGTGTGGATATTCCTCAAAAAACTAAAACTAGGGCTGGTGAGATAGCTCAATGGCATAAGCGCCTGCCCGGCAAGCGCGAGGTCCTGAGTTCGACTCCCAATACCCACATAAAGGAAAAAAAGGGCTGGTGATATCGCTCAGCAGCATAAGCGCCTGCTGGCAAGCACGAGGTCCTGAGTTCGACTCCCAGTACCCACATAAAGGGAAAAAATGGCCGGTGATATCGCTCAGCAGCACAAGCGCCTGCGGGCAAGTGCGAGGTCCTGAGGTTGACTCCCGGTACCCAGATTAAAAAAAAAAAAAAACTAAAACTAAAACTAAAATTAAAACTAAAACTAAAACTAAGTTCTGTTTGACCCAGCTATTCCCCTTTTCAGTATCTTCCCAAAAGAACTAAAAGCATCATACCAGAGTGATATACACACACCCATGTTTATAGCAGCACAGTTTGTAATAGCAAAATCTTGAAAACAGCCCATATGCCCATCAAACAAAAAAATGGATAAAAAAGATGTTTTTAAAAATATAATGGAGTATTACTCAGCCATAAAGAAGGATAATCTTGAGACATCTCTAGGTAAATGAATGCACCTTGAGACCATACTTTTAAGTGAAATAATTCAGACAGAGATGTGTAAATACTGCATTGTTTCACTGGTGTGAGAAACTGAAAATTTACCAGAAAAATTGGCTTTAACAAGTTGCGTTCATCAACAATTGGGACATGTATGGTCATCTGCTATGCACAGCTTTGCTTAATTTACAGCCTTCTTTTCCTGCCACGTGGTCACTCTTGGACTCCAGGAACTTTGTTAAGATCAACTGCGACTGTCTCTGGACACAGGAATACCACTGTTCTTCATCGCATCCAGTTAGGATAAAAGAAACACCACCGCTGCTCGCTAACAGGAAAACTCTGCCTGTGCTGCCAAGGAAGGACATTTTTGCCAACTGAACATTTAATGCCAACACCTGGGTATGAAAAAGCTCAATTCTGAGAACAATAACACAAGCTGATGTTACATTAACTATCAATGTTACCTCCTATGTGTCACTAATATGTTGCACTCTAAATCAACCTGATACTAAAAATAATAACACATGCCAATATTGCCATGATGCTGTATCCCCAAACACCCTTTTAGCTATAGTACTAATGTGTATATACTATATCTGTGTACAAATGCTACTCTTATCCAAAACAGATCTACCTAGACTGACTTTATTTGGCTTAGTGTTTCTGATAAGCCCCATCGCAACTCCCCTCAGCCTGTGCGACTCCTTAGACTATGCAAAAATGTATCTTTGGTATCTGGCAAAAGATTGATTCATTTTAACATTACCTTTTCTGATTTATGAAGATGTACTAGACATGGAAGAGCCTGGTATGATACTGTCTTGGGTGGAGTGGGAGCTGGTTTCCGCCTAGCTAACTCCATTGATCTGGGGCCCTCTGTGGCAGACTGCAGTGCCAGACAGGATGGCACCCAGGCTTCGACTATTAACGCTAAGTGGATGACAATGATGATCCTGCCCCCCAAAGAACTCTAAATTATCGATCTAAATTCCTTAAAATCTTTAATCAAACTCAAGTACGACAATTAAAATTAGACACTAATGTCAATGCCCTTCTAAATTGGACTGTTTGTTCTCTACAAAATATGTATATGTTATTACAAAAAAAAATGCTCACAGAAGTTTAACCTCTAATGGTCTTCAAACTTGGTGTGCCTTATTCTCTCTGCCTTCTCATTACCTCCGTATTTGAATTGATGCTCAAACCTATGTATACTAGCCAATATTGTTGGGGTACTGTTAAATTGCATGCCCCTCTCAATGTTTCTGTACTACGTCCTTTTCATGTATTACCTGTAAAAGATAATTTCTTGATTCCCAAAATTATTGAAAAATATGTGGATGTTAAAAATGTTACATATAAATTAGATGATTGTGTGCCTACTGATAAGGGACCAAATTGTTTGACATTAATTCCTGAAATGGAACCTTATCTCCTTCAACATTCTAGCAATCTTTGTACATTTACTATATTTCCTGTGTGTAACTATTCTATGATATATGAAATGGGGCCTCAACATGTGTGTTTTGCTTGCAGTAATGTGACAAAATTAGCTCTAAAACATCTGAATTCCCCCTTTTCGGTATGTCTGCAGCATCTTGAGCTGGTCTACTGGATAGGTGATGTGTTTTATCTGTCCCCAGACCAGATAGATGATGTGTCCCTTACCTGGATCTTTACCTACTGTATATGTACCTTTGCCTTTACCTATTGTAATGTACTCCCATTTGCCCCAATTACAACAGATCCTGAACACTTCACAACACCAGTTACCTTTCTTCAATCTAATCAGCATGCTCTTAATAAACATAAACTACAAACCCCCTGAAATAAAAATAGCTTGTTATAATCACAAGGTGTTTTTGTAAACCTCATGTTCGCCTCCAACCAAAAATCTATCATAGATCACATTGTTCCCCATAAATACTATGGTTTAGATCTAAATGTCACCCAAAAGTTTCATGTGTCCAGTGGTAAGGCTTTTACAAGGTGATTGGATCATGAGGTACTATGCTCATTATGGATTGATCCATTGATCAGTTCATAGTGGAACATATTCCTCCTATTTGAGTCCATATACCCTTTGTTCTGTTATGGGCTGAGGCCTGGTTAGAGATGAGCCACTGGGGGTATGACCTGGAGGGGTGTGTTTTTGTCCCAGGCTCCTCTCTCCTCCCTCCTTCCTCTTTTCTTCACATGGGCTGACCAGCTTTCCTCTGCCGTACACTTCCACCATGTTGATTTTACACTGGAGTCAGCCAGCTGTGGACTAAATCCCCTAAAACTGTGAGCCAAAGAAACCTCTCTTCCTTAAACTGTGGGTGTTGAGCTTTTTGTCTCAGAGATGGGAAAGTGACTAACACATACACACACACACACAAATGGCACCAAGATTGGGGTTGTTTCTGTAACTATACTGGACCACGTGGTTCAAAAGCTTTGAAACTGGTTTGCTGGAGGAATTTGGAAAGGTTTGGAGATGCATGCTAGAGAAATCTTAAAATGCTATAAGCAGAGATTGATGGGAGATTTTGGTTGGAGCTGAGAGGACCACAGTACTGATAGAAATGTGTACAGTAAAGGTTAGGCTCATGAAGTTTCAGATAGGAATGAGGGCTGTATGGAAATTAAGACTAGAGGTTACATTTTGGAAAAGCACTTGTCTGCATTTTGTCCGTGTCCTAAAAACATTTTATGAGGCTGAATTTAAAGATGGCCAACTGATCTGACAGAGAAAAAGTAAAAACAGCCCAATATTTAGGCCATGGCATTGTCACTGTTGGGTGTTTCTAGCAAGATTTACAGTAAAAATCAGGAACAAAATCAGAGTGAGAAAAAATTTAAAGTTTGGCCAGAGTGGAAGCTGTGTAACATTGTGGCCTCAGAAGGTATGGTTGCTAAGAAGATTAGCTCCAATTAAAAAAAACCAAGTACTTTACCCTGGTACAAAAGATAAGATGCCTTAAGGGCATCTCAGGAATTGGCCAGACTTCACCTATGACAAGCTCAAGGGTGTAAAAGGATAAGCAACTTAAAAGACTTCATTTTGTTTGAGAAGAGGGGTTCAGGGTGCTCTGCTAACTCAGGGCAACTTAGAGAAATGTATCCCTGTGTTCAGCCATCCAAGCATTCATAGGGCTACTGCAGCCATGCTATAAGGAATTAGGCTGCTGCTTAATCTGTGGCAGACCTTGACGTTATCTGTGATACTGTCATGCAGAATGCAAGAATTGTGGGATATTGAAAGTTTGTGCCCAGATTTAAGAGAAAGGCCTCCTAGGCCAGGAAATATGCCCCTGAAAGGGTGATGTGTGAGGCTGTGGGAGTGAAGCCAAAGGTGCAATGGGTACCCTAAGAAATTAGAGATGCCAGGAACATGGAATGTCTGTAGAGGAAATGAGCAAAATTAGGCCAAGAGAGGGGCCATGTGGGTTGCAACTGTCAAGATTGTAGGGCAGGGCTGCCTAAGCCCTTTGGAGCTTACATTGGCTCTGAGTGCTGGACATAAAGCTACAGCTGCTCTGCTGATTTTCAGCCTTGTATTGGTCTCATTCTTTTCTATTCCCTTATTCTTGCCTTTTGGAGTGAAAAAGTTTACCCTGTGCCATTGTATATTGGAAGTATGTAACTTTCTTTTTTCGTTTTTATGGGCTCACAGCTAGGAGTTTGCCTTGAGTCTCAAAGGAGACTTTGGACTAGACTTTTGAACAATGCTGGCACTGTTAAGAGTTTGGTGATTCTTAGAGATGGATTTTCTACAATGAGGTGGGCATGAGCCTTTTGGGAGTTAGGGGAGAAATGTTATAGTTTAGACCTAAAATATCTTCCCAAAGTCTCATGAGAAAAGGAAGCTTCTGCTGTAGTTTTAGGATTAGACAGTTTGGCAGGAGCTTTGTGTTTGTTGGTGAAACACATCCAGTGCCAGCTTTCAGGGATGGAGCCAGGGACTGAGTGGCTGCTCTCCTCCAGTGCTAAATGTTGTCTGAACCCGTTAGGACAGCCAGGGGCAGTAAGGCCTCCCTGAGCATAGAATAGGTTGGAGAAGGATGGAAGGTTTGTGTGGAGAGACTATGAAGACTTGCTTTCACATTTATCAAGTAATGTCAATTGTGAGCTAAATATTTTCTAGAAAAAAATCTCTGGACTACCATAATAAATTAGAAATCTATTTGCAATTATCAGATTTGTAGGGATATGAGTTCAGATGTTTTATTTTGAAGAGCTTGAGATGTCTCAAAATAATTGTCTCATTCCATACTATATATAATCAAGAATCTATGAAGGAAATATTGTGAAACAATGGTAGAAAACAATTTAGTTGGGACCAAATTGTACTTTTGATAGTATATCAAATGTATACTAGCAATTGACTCTTGGCTGGGCCTTTTTCTTTTCTTCTTTTTAAAATTTTTATTTTAAAAAGAAAAAATGGAACAAAATTTCAAAACAACATAATAGGAGGGTAACAATGATTAATACATTGTGTATTGTTATCCTGAAATTAGTTAAACAGAGTACAAGATATTGGCATTCAATTGTCCAAACAATATTAGCACAAACCTTTCTTTTCAATGAACTAAGCGAAACTAGTAGTATGTGTATCTTAATTATATATATATATATACATATAATTTTTTTTTTGCTTTTCCCTTATTCGTTTCTCCATTCCCCCATCCCAGTTTCTCTTTCCTTTTGAACAGTTTCTTCCTGTTTTTCAATATCTATTGTACATATTAGATCTTAATTTACTCTTTCACCTTCTCCCACTAGGGAGACAATATGATGTTTACACATGTGCATCTGGTTTATTGCACTTATGAGTGTGGTCTCAAGTTGCATCCATTTACCTATAAAAGTCTCCAGTTTATCCTTCTTTATGGCTGAATAGTACTTCATTGTATAAAAATAACACATCTTTTTTATCCATTCCTCTGTTGATTGGCATTTGGGTTATTTCTAAGATCTAGCTATTACAAATCATGTTGCTATAAACATGGGTGCACATATATTGCTGTAGAATGATGTTTTTAATTCTTCTGGGAAGATACCGAGAAGGGGAATAGCTGGATCAAACGGGACCTCCAATCCTAGTTTTTTGAGGAATCTCCACACTTATTTCCACAGTGGTTGCACCAGTCGACACTCCCACCAACAGTGGAGAAGGGTTCCTTTTTCTCCACAGCCCCTCCAGAATTTGTTATTGGTTGATTTCTTGATAATAGCCATTCTTTCTGGGTGAGATGGAATCTCAGTGTTGTTTTAATTTGCATCTCTCATATGGTCAGTGATGCTGAACAGTTTTTCATACATTTATTTGCTGTTTGTGTTTCTTCTTCTGAGAAGTGAGTATTCATATCAGATGCCCATTTTTGGATTGGGTCTTTAAATTTGGGAGGTCTGTTTTTTTTGAGTTCTTTGTATGTTCTTAATAGTAATGCTTTGTCTGAGGAATAGCTGGCAAACATTTTTTCCCACGTTGTGGGTTGTCTCTTCACTCTGTTGGTCATTTTTCTTGCTATGCAAAAGCTTTTTAATAAGATGAGATCCCAGTTGTTGATTCTTTGTGATAGTTCCTGTGCCATTGGGGTTTTATTCATAAAGTCTTTACCTACACCAATGTCTTCAAGAGTTTTAGCTAATCTATCTTCCAGCAGATTTAATGTTTCTCTTTTAATATTTAGAACTTTGATCCATTTAGAATTTAGTTTAGTGCATGGGGAAAGTTATGGGTCTAATTTTAATCTTTGGCATGTGCAGAGCCAGTTCTTCCAGCACCATTTATTAAAGAGGCTATCTTTCTTCCAGTGAATGTGTTTAGCACCTTTGTCAAAGATAAGGTGGCTTAGTATGTCTGGAGTTGCTTCAGCATCTTCTAATCTGTTCCATTGATCTTCAGGTCTTTTTTTTTTTTTTTTTGCCAGTACCACATTGTTTTTATCACAGTAGCTTTATAGTATAATTTCAAGTCAGGGATCGTGATGCCCCCTGCCTTGCCTTTGTTGCCTAGAATTGCCTTTGCTATTCTAGGTCTCTTCTGGTTCCTGATGAATTTTAGGATTGTTTTCTCTAATTCTGTGAGTTATGTTGTTGGAATTTTGATCGGGATTGCATTAAATATGTATAACAATTTTGGAAGTATGGCCATTTTCTCTACATTAGTTCTTCCTACCCAAGAGCAAGGGATATCTTTCCATTTTTTGATATTCTCTTCAATCCCCTTTTTCAGAGTACTGTAGTTTTCAATGTAGAGCTCTTTTACATTCTTTGTTAGATTGATTCCCAGGTATTTCATTTTTTGGGATACTATTGTGAAAGGTGTTTTTGCCCTAATTTCTCTTTCAGTGAGTTTGTTATTTGTGTACAAGAAGGCTATTGATTTTTGAGTGTTGACTCTGTATCTAGCTATGCTACTGAATTTGCTTATTAAATTTAGCAGTTTTTTAGTGGAGTTTTTGTGGTCTTCTAAGTAGAGTATCAAGTCAACTGCAAATAATGATAGTTTAACTTCTTCCTCTCCTATTGTTACTCCTTTTATTTCTTTTTCTTGTCTAATTGCTCTGGCTAAAGTTTCCAGGACAATTTGAGTAAGAGCGGAGATAGTGGACATTCTTGTCTTGTTCCTGATTTTAGAGAGAAAGTTTTCAGTTTTTGTCCATTTTGTATGATATTGGCTGTTGGTTTGTCATAGATGGCTTTTAGCAGATTGAGATAGAGACCATCTATTCCAATTTTCTGTAGAGTTTTTATCATGAATGGGTGCTGGACTTTGTCAAAAGCTTTTTCTTTATCTATTGAGATGATCATATAAGTTTTGTCGTTGGCTCTGGTAATATGGTGTATTACATGTATTCATTTACATATGTTGAACCATCCCTGTATCCGTGGGATGAATCCAACTTGGTCATGGTGTATAATCTTCTCCATGATTTGCTGCATGCTGTTTGCCAGTATCTTATTGAGGATTTTTGCATCTATGTTCATTAGGGAGATTGGCCTGTAGTTCTCTTTCTTGGTTGGGGCCTTCTCCGGTTTTGGTATCAGGGTAATACTTGCTTCGAGGAATGAGCTTGGGAGTATTGCTTCCCTTTCAATTTCATTAAAGGGCTTTAGAAGTAGTGGTGTTAGGTCTTCTCTAAATTTCTTGTAGAATTCAGCAGTGAATCCATCAGGGCCTGGGCCTTTCTTTGTTGGGAGGTTTTTAATTACATCTTTGATTTCATTGATTGATATTGGTTTATTTAAGATTTTTATATCTTCTTGATTGAGCTTTGGTAATTCATATGTATCTAGGAATCTGCCCATTTCTTCTGCATTTTCTGTCTTACTAAAATAGAAGTTTTCAAAGTAGGTATAGATGATCCTCTGGATTTCTGTAGGGTCCGTTATGATTTCACCCTTTTCATTCCTAATTGTGTGGATTTTGAGTCTTGTCTTTCCTGTTTTAAAGAAGGTTGGATCAGGGTTTGTCAATTTTATTTAATCTTTCAAAGAACCAACTCTTTGATTCATTGATTCTTTGTATTGCTTTTTTAGTCTCTGATGCATTAATTTCTGCTCTGACCTTTATAATTTTCTCCCTTGTATGAGATTTTGGCTTAGCCTGCTCTTCTTTTTTAGAAGTTTCAGGTTCACCATTGAGTTGTTTATTTTCGCTTGCTCTGTTTTCCTGATATGGGTATTTACTGCTATAAATTTCCCTCTTATGACTGCTTTCATTGTGTTGCGTAACTTCTGGTATGTTGTACTGTCATTATCATTCAATTGTAGAAACTGTCTAATATCTTTAATTTCATCTGTGACCCATTGGTTGTTCAGGAAGGTGCTATTTATTTATTTATTTATTATTATTTTTTTTTTTGTGGGTACCGGGGGGTCGACCTCAGGACCTCGCGCACCAACAGGCACCCGTGCCGCTGAGCGATATCACTGGCCCCTTTTTCGTATGTGGGATCCGGGAGTCGAACTCGGGCCCTCGCGCTTGCAAGGCAGGCGCTTATGCTGCTGAGCCATCTCACCGGCCCAGGAAGGTGCTATTTAATTTCCATGTGTTTAGAAAGTTCTTGTGGTTTCTTTTGGTATTGATTTCCAATTTCATTGCACTATGGTCTGATAATATGCATGGGATAATTTCAATTCCTTTGCATTTACTGAAGCAGGTTCTATGAGCTAGTATGTGGTCTGTTTTGGAGAACGTCCTGTGTGCAGCTGAGAAGAATGTGTATTCGGATGTTGTGGTGTGGAACACTGTAGACATCTCCTAAGTCCATTTGTTCAAAAGTTTGGTTCAGTTCTAATATTGCACTGTTGATGTTTTGTCTAGTTGATCTGTCTTTTTGTGAGTGGGGTATTGAGATCCCCCAATACAATTGTATTAGTGCTTATTTGAGTTTTCATGCCTGTTAATATTTGTTTTATATAGTTGGGTGCATTGGTATTTGTTGCATATATATTTATGATCATTATCTCTTCCTCTTGGATTATTCCCTTTATGAGGATGTAGTGACCTTCTTTATCTCTCTTAATCAGTCTTGGCTTGAAATTCACTTTGTCTGCAAAAAGAATAGCTGCCCCTGGTTTTTTCTGGGTTCCTGTTGCATGGAGTATTATTTTCCATCCTTTGACTTTCAGCCTATGAATTTCTTTTTGAGTTAAATGTGTTTCTTGTATGCAGCATATTGTTGGATCTTGCTTCTTGATCCATTCTGCCAGCTGTGTCTTTTGATTGGTGAATTGAAACCATTAACATTGATGGTTAAAACTTATATTTATTGACTTATCATTGTTGTGTTATTTTCCTGTTGTTGGCTCCCACCCTTTTTTTCCCCTTTCTCTCTTTAATTGTTTGCCTTGCCTGGTGGATTTCTTCTGTTGGGGTTCCTGGATTTGTAGTCCTTGTTATCTCTTTCTAGAATGTCCTTGAAAACATGTTGGGATGCTGGTTTGGTGATCATAGATTTCCTCAGATGTTTTTTGTCACGGAAGTATTTTATTTCTCCATCAGTTTTGAAAGATAATTTTGTGGAGTACATCAATCTGGGTTGAAGGTTATTTTCCTTTAGAACTGGAAATACTTCACTCCAAGCTCTTCTCGACTTGAGGGTTTGTGCTGAGAAGTCAGCTGTGATTCTGATGGGCTTTTCTTTATAAGTGATTTGTTTCTTTTCCCTAACAGCTTTTAAGATTCTACTCTTGTTTTGAATTTCTGGAATCTTGAGTATGATATACCTGGCTGAAGATTATTTTTTTAATCATGGCTAATTGGAGTCCTATATGCCTCACTTATCTGTACATCAAATCCTTTTTCTCTACCAGGGAAGTTTTCTGCCATGGTGTCTGTAAACATTTTTTTTATATCATTTATGCTATCTCCTGCTTTTTCATTGACTCCAATCAATCTTAAGTTATTCTTCTTTGCCTCATCTAGCAGCTGCCAGATTGATTTCTCATGGTCACTTGCTATTTTTGAGAATTCTTTCTTTTCGTGATCACTAACCACAAGCCTGTCTTCCATATCTGAGATCCTGTCCTCACATTGGCATGATCTGCTGTGAATACTTTCAATGGAATTTTTGTTCTCCTGGATATCTGCTTGAATCTGCCCTATGGATTCCATTTCTTTCCTATGCTGAGCACACATGGCTTCCAAAATTTTCTTAAGCTTATCTATTTTTTAGTCTGTATCTGCTCTAGAGTCCCTAAGCATGGTCTCCATTGTAGACATCATCTCTGCAGTTATCTGAGAAATTATTTCTGATTTGATTTTTTCCAAACCTCATTCAGTTGCTTTATTGTTACCACTCCAGAGATGCCAGGTGGGTGGCTTTTGGATTGTCCCACCTCATTGCCCCCTGGGTTTGCCTTTGGTCAACTTGGTTGTGAGGTTGCATCGTAGTTAAGTGTCTTCTCATTTTCATTTCTTTCTTTAGTTTAATTCCTGGGGTGACCCTTGTAAATTGCCTATGGTAGGTTGCTTTATTGCTAGTATTCAAAACCCTTAGGAGATGCCTACTTCTCCAAGGTATCTTGTAGGTGTAGTTTGTTTTGGGGTTTTGAGTCCATTGCAAGATCCTACCTCCTCAATTTGTTGGACATGAATAGTTGTTGCCTGTTTGTCCCAGTCTTTGGTTCTTTGGTACTGTGCCACAGTATATTCTGTGACCCTTAGTCAGTTTGAGTCATGAACACCAGGAAGAGCAGCTGTTTAGAACAATTATGTCACTTTTGTCTATAGTGGTACCAAAAGCATGAAACACAGCCTCGAAAATGACAGACTGAGCTAACCAGTTATTTGCCACTTTTAACCATATAAACTAGATTTGTGGTTAATTAACAAATTCTAAAACAAACCAGAAAATTATATGCAGTATATAAGTCCTTAATATGTCAATTTTGCCTTCAGGCATTAAACTTTAAAATGAATTAAGGAGAAAATAGGAAAGTGGAAGAGGAGGAAGGAATTAGGTGCAAGGCTTGAGGACAAAGAGGGATCCTGCTAACACTGGGAAACTGGTGCAGAAGACTGGAGGGAAAGAGAGAAGGAAGGGATAAAAGGAAGAACAGAACAGAACCACAACCACAAAGAGGCTAGAAACTCCATTTACACTCTCATAAAAACAGGATCAAACAATGAAGGAAAAAAAAAAAAAAAAAAAAAAAAAAAACACCACCACAACAAAAAACAAACAAGAGAGAGGGGGAAAAGAAGTTCACTTCTAGGTTTGTCTCTGCTGTTGCTGGTAGACAATGCGTGGAGACAGAGTCCCGATCTGTGCTGATATGTCCCAGCAAGCCAGCCAGCAGTACCTTTTTTGTGGGGTAGTGGATAATGTGTGTGAGCCTGCACTTTCTGGCAGAGACCAGACTCACTCGGCCTGCAGCTGTCAGTGCACCTTCCATGGGCCTGAGCCTGGCTGGAGCTGTAGATGAAGCCACAGCTGCCCTGAGTTCTGAGTTCAGACGCTCCCCCCACAATGGCACCCGGCCAATGGCTCTCTCATGTGGAACTGCTGAGCCTCAGCACTCACTGCAGCCAGGGCCGTCCTTCAGGTCCACTGCTCCCCTGCACTGCCATGTCTCTCCGCAGAGGCCCCCAGGTCAGCGAGACCTGACTCAGGGAGAAGGTGCCGGCGGCCACCTCCTTCTTCTTTTTTGAAGTTTCTCTCGTCACTCTCTCCATGGGCCTCAAACTGCACTTCAGATCCTTCCTGGGTCCAGGGGACCCACTTCCCTCCTTCTTGTCCTCCCTGAGCCACTATATTCCAGCATCTGGTCTGAGACTCTCAGAGAGTCTGTCTCTCTGCTGCTCACCACTCCATCATCTTCAGTATCCTCTCTCTGCCTTTTTCTTATTGGGTGACCCTGGGCAAGTTACTAACCTTTCTGAGTTTCTGTTTACTCAATTGCAAAATAGGTGTGATAATATCTACTTCCTAGAATGATTGTGTAGCTAAAAGAATTGAATGAAAGATGCATGCAAAGGCACCTGCATTCAATATGTTTTGATTGGATTTGAATCGCAAATTCCAAATTAGTGGTTTCAAAATTCATGAGGCAAGGCCACAAGTTAGAATTAAAAGTGAATTTTTAAAAAGAGAAGAAAATCTGTGTTTAGACTGTTAATGTCATCTATCACTCAATCAGCAATTATGATAATATGATCAGCAAACTGTTCTCTATTGATGCATTTTTACCATGTTTTGATTATGAATGTGAAATCTTACTTGGTCTCAGCTCATGTTAGCAGTGCAATGAATTTCTTAATTATCTGATAACCTGCTTTTTAGAGAAAGGAAAAAAGGGAAATCTTTTAGTATAGGTTGCTTTTTATATCAAGAGTTTGTACTTTACACATTTAGTCAAAGATGAGCATTATTTGTGAATATCAGCCTGAGGTACATTTCTGCAGCCCCTCACAAACAGGTCATGGCAATGCTGACAAACTCTTAATAGAGATGAGTGAGGGTGTGGGAGAAATATAAATATTGCAGGTAGAGTTAAGATTCAGGAATATTTTAATTCCTACAATATTAGTCAGATTTCCTTTTTTGTTGCAAGCTCAGATTTGATTATTACAAACATGTATCAGTTTTAGCAATCTTTGTTTCTATTAATCATCCTTTTATTGGCATAATTGTCAAGAGCAAGCCAGCTGTACAATTCTAACAGGCAGGTGTATTTTATACATAAGATTTACTCTGCTGGGTTAGAGCCATCCATGGTCTTTGTTTCTTGCCTGTGATAAAAGCCTGTAGCATCATATCAGTTTCTCTTCCAAAGAAAATTTAAGACAATCGAGGATGTGCTACCACTAGATTGTTTTCAAACAAAGGAAGAAGTGTAAGGACTTATCTACACTTGGATGCTAAAATTTTTAGCAGCAGGACATTTCCTCCTTCACACTCATGTACAAGAAGTTCAGGGCAACTCATCATAAACGTGTAATTACAAGCACTATGGGAGCAGGAACCTCATTAGTTCTGTTTGCTGCCCTCTCTTTGATGCCTACAGCAATGACTGGCATGTGGTACATGCAGTAGAAGATGGTGGCTTAGAGCAGAGGTCAGTAAACTTTTTCTAAAAGGGTGCAGGAGCAAATATTTTAAACCCTTCAAGTGATATGATCTCTGTCACAGCTACCCAACTCTGCTGTTGTAGCAAAGGCAGGCAATTGGCAACATGCAAATGAAAAGTGTGGCTGTATTCCAACAAAACTTTATTTAGAGAGACAGGTGAAGGGCTGGAGTTGGCCCATGGGCCACGGGTTACTACTACACTTTGCCAATTTCTTGGCTCAGAAGATGGCCTCCTGTTGGGAGCCTTTTTCTTACTGCGCCACCAACATGGCGCGGATAGCCTGCTTCCTATCAGCTGATCAGCCTATGTTCCGCATTTCTATGTTCCCTTATTAGGGAAGGTTTTGGGCAGCGGGCGGATCCCTGCGGCGGTGCCCAATGGGTGTGCTATTCATGGCAGAGGGTGATTGGAGATGGATTCCTATATAGGAGAGTGCCCGGGGGAGAAGAGGAAAGAAGAAGCTGGAAGAAGCTAGCTTAGCTTGAGAACCGGCTTGGGTGTGACTTCGGTCCCTGTACAGCGTTAATAAATTGTTAATAACAAGTTCCACTTTCGTGTGTTCCTTGCTGGCAAGGGCGCGCAACAGCCTCCAATGCTGGACTGCCAAGGTATTTACCCTGACACTGCCACTTGCTAACTGTGTGTGCTAGTGATGAAGTTATTGATACGGGTGGCTGTTGAGTTCTATGTGGCTCAGTTTCTCATCTGTGAATCAGGGGCTAATAATCAAGTCTTCTTGTCAGAGTATTGCCAGAATTTCATGAATGATTGAGTGGTTATGTGTGAAGAACCAGCCTTATAAATCAGTATTTGTTATTGCAAAGGTTTGGTGAGTAGTAAGTCATTCTTTAAGACTAGAAAATACAAATATTTTTTCCTTTCTTTTTTAGGGGGGTAATGTTACTGGGGATCAAACCCATTGGTTCTCTGTCACTGAGATATATCCCCAGGCCTTTTAAAATTTTATTCATTCATTTTTATTCATTCATTCATTCATTCATTCATTTATTCATTCATTATGGTACTGGGGATTGAACCCAAAGCCTTTGCACTGAGCTATATCCCCAGCCCTTTTAAAGTTTTTTATTTTGAGACAGGGTCTTTAAATTGCCCATGCTGGTCTCAACCTGTGATCCTCCTGTTTCATCCTTCCAGGGTAGTTGGAATTACAGTCATACTGTCCCCAGCACAAGTATTTCTTTAAATATATAACATTTCAGTTTCTTTAAAGGCAATTCGAGACAAGCTGTGGAACACCAAACGTGAAATTGTGAACTTTAAATGAGAGTTACAATTTTCAGTTGGTCTCAATATCCTTTTTATTTTGTTTTGGTTGTACTTTATTAGGAAGAATATATGTAAAGTATAAACTTGGAATATATTCACGTGTACATATTGTTTACAACATTTTTTTTTTTTTTTTATGTGGGTACCAGGAATTGACCTCAGGACCTCGCACTTGCCAGCAAGTGCTTGTGTCGCTGAGCGATATCACTGGCCCTTTTTTTTCCTTTATGTGGGTACTGGGAGTTGAACTCAAGACCTCGTGCTTGCCAGGCAGGCACTTATGCTGCTGAGCTATCTCACTGGCCCTTCAATATTTATTTTAAATTTTAAAATGTATATATATATTTATATACATGTCTGAAATGAAAAGCAGTTATGTGTAGATTCTTGGATGCCTTATAAATATACATATGTATGTGTGTACATATGTGGGCATGTAAATACACACACAATGTCAATCAGTCTTGTGTGGATCCTCTAGATGCCATCATGAAATCCTTGCGTTGGATCCAGCTTGCCCCGTAGAAGGCTGTCGTGTGTGGTACAGCGTGTAGCTGCAATTTGCTCCTGTGCCTCTTGCGGTTCTCTACTTGGTGGTGTCCTGAGTGAGCCCCTTGAAATACGCATGAGCTGCTCTCACTCCTTTGCTTCCCGTGGCAGGAACATCAAATCCAAGCTCTTGACTGTGCAGATTGATTGCTGGTAGTTCTTGCTTCTTCTTGCTTCTCTCCTCCTGGTGTCTGTGCTTCAGCTCATACCAGACAGGCAAAGAGGCCGAGGTTTTTCTCTGGCCTTTCAGCGTTTCTAGCTCCTGCTGTCCTTGGGGTCTTTTCTCTTGCTTGCACCCCCTGGACTTGAGCCTTTCTCAGGGTCCTGCCTTGCTGCTCCTTCCAGCGTTGGCCTCATGTGTCATTTCTTCTTTCATGACCTCCCTTTGTAAAGAGGCACCTCATCCGCATTTTCTTTATCTCCCCTATCAACCTCATAAAATTCCTCCTAACATGTAATTCCTTGAATTTTTATCTTTCTCCCCTGGTGGAATGGCAACTACTCGGGAGTGAGAACTTGAACATCTTGTCACTGTTGACCTCCACCTCCCAATACAGCACCCAGTCCCTACTACAGTAGCATTTGTAGAGTAGATGCCTCCAGGTAGAACTGACTGCGTTATCTGCAGAGCCCAGTGTGACATAAAAACAGGTCCTCTTGTGCATGTTACTGGCGAATTCAAGATGGTCAGAGCAAAACACTAAACAAAGTGCTAGATCACACAGCCCCGCCTCCAGATGCATCACTTCATCTCTGAGATTCAAATCCCTCCTCTGTAATATGATAAAGTGGTAGGCCCCTAGGGGGTGCTTAGGAACTGTGAAGGAGATCATGGGAGTGCGGGGCTTTGCAGCAGTGCCCTGCCCACAGTCTGGGCTCTGCACATGGCAGTGTTGTAATGAATTACCAGCTTCGCCCATGTGAGGCAAAGCCTCTGTAGCACCAATTTTCTAGCATTCTCCCTCTCTGGGAAACCTCCCTAGTAACTCTCTCAAGTGACTAACCCAACTCTATCAAATGGGACAGGGATGTGGGTGTTGCTTGCAAATTATTTTGACACATTCAAGGTATGGACCAGCAGCATTATTGGCTTGCTGAAAGGAATGTGTCAAAAGGAGTTAGCTGTTATGAAAACTCGTTTGATAATAGGTAAATCATGTCACCCTTCTGAGCCCACCAGTGACACTAGAATGATAAATAGTAACTGCCACCCACCTTTCTGACAAGAGTGAAGCAAGCATGAATTGGATTAAGAGGAAGACTGGCAAACACTTTGATTTTTTTGGAGAGAAGGTATATGCAGGCACTGCTTGCTAGAATACGTGCATATTGTCAGTCATCCTGTTTACTTAGCCTGTGTGGCTCTGGTTACCGTGTGCATTGTATAGCAAATCAATTACACCTTGAATGGAAACTGTTCACAGACTCTCACATTTTGATTTATTTTCATGGTACAGCCAGCAATTCAAGTCAGCTTTAAAAAGTAGACAAAAAGAGCAGCACGTCATTTACGTTTACAGTGTGTTCTCCTGGGTGCTATGAAACCATGTGGACTTGAGATGTAGATTGATTTCCTGGGGTTGAGGGGGATCTTAGTACATTTGCTGTGGGGAGCACCTTTCTGGTGAAGGCCTGGACATTGATTTTATTAGTAGTTTCTCTTTGTCAGTGGAAACTAAAATGAAGTAGAGGGCCGGTGAGATGGCTCAGCGGCTTAAGCGCCTGCCCGGCAAGCGCAAGAGCCCGAGTTCGACTCCCGGATCCCACATACGAAAAAGGGGCCGGTGATATCGCTCAGCGGCATGGGTGCCTGCTGGCGCGCGAGGTCCTGAGGTCGACCCCCCGGTACCCAAAAAAAAAAAAAAATAAAAAAATAAAATGAAGTAGAAAAAGAATATCCATGAAGAATATATTATATATAAGGAACTCTGCTTGGTGTTTGAGTTGCTCTGAAAAATTGTATAGTACAGTGATTAAGAGCATTTGTTCTGGACCATATAAGTGACTCAAGCTCTCCAAATCTCGGTGTCCTCATCTATAACATGGAATGTGTTGGATATCATCTTCTCTCAACCATCCATATCTAGTCTGCAACCCTTTCTAAAAACCCTGACTTCTACTCCACGAAGCAACCTTTGTTGAGGTCAGCAGCTGCTACTGTACACTATGCTTTCTGTTCAGTTTACCAATGGGGAGTTTCTGCCACAGCTGTGAGGGAGAGAAACAGGGTGGCAGGTTAGGTACTTGTTTCCTGAGTTTCCTTGCTGAGAAGTTGCCTTGGGTTGACTATGCAGTTGGCCAAACCAGCTATCAGGTTGCAGAGACCATCTTTATACAACTCACTCTTCTGGGTCTGGGATGGTGACAGCTCTGTTGCTGCTAGGCTCAGGTTCCTTCTGTCTCCTCTGTGGTTCTCGATATCCAAGCTCCATCTGAAATAACTAGTGTCATTTCAGAAAAAGCCCTCCTCAAAGTGCTTCAGCTTGAGTAAGCTATTTGTTTTCTCTGAGCATCCTGGCAGATAATGGAGATAATCAGAGCAGCTACATCATATGGTTGACATGAGAATTGCATGAGCTTACATATATGTGGAAGGCTTAGGATAGTGTCAGACATATAACTGAGACTTGGGTCAAATAACTTGCCTAAGGATACATTGCATGATGAACATCTGGTAGTTGGTTAACTGGCATCTATTCATTTTACCTCATCCCATCCACCCAAGGTTGCAATTAGAAAACTCTAAGAGTCTGAGACAATGGATTCAACCTCTGGGATCAGCCCATGACTTAAAGTAAGCCAATGGGTACATTCCATGCTCTCGCCCACTGTGATTGGCTTAAGAGTAGACAAATGACTTAATGTAGTCCAATCAGTGTGGCCCCAGGGACTTTGGTTGGAGATTCTGGAGCACAGGTGCACTGACATGCCGAACATAATGCAATTGCAGTTGACCAGTCTGGGAGAGGAATTTATCCCTGACCTTGTTTCAGATTGCCACTACATGGTGGTGATAATCATTGACCCACTTTTGTCACATTTACTGTTGTTTGAAAATTCTCTGCAGATAACAGGCCTCCCTATTCAGTTTTAGTTTTTGTATTAGTACATGTTTGCAATACATTAATGGTTACATTTCTCATGGACAGTTGGTACAAGATACATTTTAATTCTTTTGTTCAACACTTCCCCTCCCCTCCAATACCCCTTCCTTCACTTCTTGATCCCTCTCCCTTTGTGAAAGATTTTCTCCCATTTTTCTTATTATCCATCTTTTATTTTGCTTTTTATTTATAGTTCAGGTTTCTCATGTAAGAGAAGTGCTGGTTTGGTGGTCATGAATTTCTTGAGATGCTCTTATGATGAAAAGACCTTATTTCCCCTCAATTTTGAATGATGGTTTTGCTGGATATATCAGTCTGGGTTGTAAGTTGTTTTCTTTTAGGACTTGAAACACTTTACTTCAAACTCTCCTGGCCTTTAACACATTCACAGTGGGGACATAATTCATATGTATCACTGTCAGGTGGCATTAATTTGAATTTGATCATCCTGTTGGCTTGACCCACTGGTGGTACCTGCATGACTATCTGAAAAATGGACGTTGCTGTGGCTACAAAAAAAATCAAACGTGTTATGATGTTTTGTGCACTATGCATGAATCAGTCGCCTATGTATATAAAATGTTTTAAAGAAAATCATAAATGCAAATTTCTTTTAATTTAATGAAATAAATTTGTTGATTATTGTAATAATTTTTAATTGGTATAAATAGTATTAAATAATGTTTATATTTGAGCAGTAATTATTCAAATACACGCAAGTAACTAGATTCAGTCCATTTATAGACTTTTTATTAATTTTATTAGTAAAAAGACCAAATGAGAGATTGGATTCATTTTTACCACCAGTGGTACAAGTCCCATATGGGACAGTCATGCATGTACCACTGGTAGTTCAAGCTGGTGGGAATGTGTCAAGGTTTGTATTCCTAACAGGTTTCTGCTATATTATTTTCTCTAATGGCTTTTGAGATTCTGTCTTTGTGTTGGTCTTCTGGAATTTTGACTATGATGTGTTACGAAGAAGTTCTTTTCTGACTATGGCTATGCCTCGATTATCTGTATGTTAAATTCTTTCCTTACATTTGGAAAGCTTTCTGCTAATATTTCCTTGAATAGATTTTGTTATGCCTTTTGTTCTGTCTTCTGATTTTTCACGAATTCCAATTAATCTTAGTCTCCTTTGCATCATCTAGCAGCTGTTGGACCCATTTTTCATGTTCTTTCTTTTTTTTTTTTTTTGTTTTTTGAGGCAGGGTCTCACTATGTAGTCCAGGCTGATATTGAACTTGCTATGTAGCTCAGGCTGGCCTCGAACTTGCAGTGATCGTCCTTCATTAGCCTCCCAAGAGTGAGTGCTGGGATTACAGGCATGCACCACCATGCCCGGCTCTCTTGTTTTTTTTAAGGTATCTCTAAGTGGTCACTGACATCAGCCCTATCTTCTAATTCTGACAATCTGTTCTCGCATTGGTCACTTCTGCTGCCCATGCTTTCAGTGGAGAATTTTTAATGTTCTGGATTTCTGTTTGGTACATTTTCATGGACTCTAATTCTATGCTAAAGTGATTATTCATGTTTTGTGTTGTTTTGTTTAGCCCAGCTAGCTTTTTATTAGTATCTTCTGTAAATTTGCTGATCATTTTTTTATTAAGTCCATTATCTGTTTAGTTATATCTTCTTTGAGCTCACTGAGCACCTTATTGGTCTGTTTTTTTTTTTTTAATCTCTTGTATAATTTAAAATAATTAGGTTCTATGACTTTTGGTTTTCTCTTTCTTTATGGCCCACAGATCAGCTTTGGGGGAGTTGGGACTTTTGGGAGCCATTTTGTTACCTTGTTGCATGGTTTTTGTTGTTGTTGTTTTCTTTCTTTCTTTCTTTCTTTCTTTCTTTCTTTCTTTCTTTCTTTTTTCTTTTTTTTTTTTTTTTGTTGCTGAGATTTGCAGGTTCATTATAGTGGAAAGACTTTGATGCTAGTATGGAATTCGCTTTAGTTAGTGTCCATTTTTTAGTGATGCACTCTGGGCATGGGTAACTATAGGCCTTTGCCTCTGTCCCAAGATCCAATGACCTCTCTTAATTTGGGAGGGAAAAATGCTTTAGAATTGGCCCAGGACCCAGTTATCTGGAGAAGGACCATTGTATTGTGAATGACACAAAGGCAGTCCAGATATTGACATCCCAAGAAAACCAATTAATAGCAACAACTATGCCACCCTGGCAATAGAAAAAAAAAATCATCAACAATAATAGTGTCAAAGACAAACTAAATAATAACATTGGATAAAAGCCAATAATGTAACACCCTTAACCATAGAAAAGAAAAGTATAATTATAGCATAAAACTAAGAACAAACAAATATTGACATATAGTAAATATCTACTGACTCTGACAACTAGGTCTCCACTAAAAATAGAAAAGAGTTCAGCAGTAATAGCATAGAGTTAACTATCTAAAGAGTAATAAAGCATAATGGTTATAATAGTAGAGGTAGAGTGCATGGAGAATTGGAGAACAAAAGAAGTAAATTTTGAAAAATTAAGCAATGGAAGATAAGGAGGATGAGAGAAAAGTATGATAAAGGATTCTGTTAAGAAGTAAAAAAAAAATTAATAGATAAAAGTAACAGAAAAGAACAAACAGAAAAAAAGAAGAAAAAAGCCACACAGCAATATAAAGAAGAAAGGAAAATGGAAAGAAAAAATTAAAGGAAAAAAGGAAAAAAGCCCCCATCTCAGCCCCAAAAATTAAGAAAAAAATGATTTAAAAAAATTCCTCTGTATTTTTGAATGAGTGGTTTCTTTCCAAGATCTGCAGTCTTGGAATCCAACAAGTCATGGTTTTCTCCTTATTTTACAACTTACGGGTTCACGAAGTGACCCTATGCTCAAGGGGTCCCTCTGTCCATACAACCCAGACTGTGGCAACTGTCCAAGGCAAAGTGTGTCCTTGCTCATGTTGGTAGGTGGTAAAAGCAATCAGGCACTGGTCTCTGCTGGATGTAGGCAGTGGGGTGGGGGTTCAAGCTGACCACTGAACTTAACGCCAGCACTTTCAAATCCAGCTGCCTCTTAAAGCCACACTCACGGGGCTTGGCTTCTCTCCAGAGAAGGCAGGGCCCCATGTCCTTCCTGGCCTGAGCTTAAACTTCTTGTTGCGGGGAGGGGAGGTCCTTGTCTAGTTTGCATTCTTTGTGGCTGTCTCTCACCCAGTCTTCATGGTAGGATAACACTGGAAATCCTGCAGTGCTCTTACCTTCCCATTTTTGATGTACCACTGTTCTGATTAGTATGTTCTGAACAATAAGATGGATTTGCATATGGTTGCTGTGGGAAACCAGTGCAAGAGTGAAGTTACAAAAAGCAGAGCAGAGCCTGGAAAACAGTGAAAACAACTGGAGCCCTTCTCAACGTATGATCAAAGCCCTTTCCACCACTTGACTTTTTCAGTTATGCCAAACAATAATTTTATTTGTTGAGATTTTTATCTTTAACCAAAAAGCATGTTTTCTGATATGTCTGGATGGCATTTGGATTTGGAACCAAGTCCTTCTGGCTCTGGAGACATTTTCTTTTTTTTTTTTTTTTTTTTTGTGGGTAACGGGGGTCGACCTCAGGACCTCGTGCACCAGCAGGCATCCGTGCCACTGAGCGATATCACCGGCCCTTTTTTCATATGCGGGTTCCGGGAGTCAAACTCGGGCCCTTGCGCTTGCCAGGCAGGCACTTATGCTGCTAAGCCATCTCACCGGCCCCCTAGAGACTGACATTTTCATCTGCTATTTTTTCCTCATCCTTTGACTTTTATTTTTTATTTTTATTTATTTATTTATTTATTTATTTATTTATTTATTTATTTATTTATTTTTGTGGGTACCAGGGGTCGACCTCAGGACCTTGCGCTTGCCAGGCAGGTGCTTATGCCGCTGAGCCATCTCACCAGCCCGTCCTTTGACTTTTTTTTTTTTTGTGGGTACCGGGGGGTCAACCTCAGGACCTCGCGTGCCAGCAGGCGCCCGTGCTGCTGAGTGATATCACCGGCCCCTTTTTCGTATGTGTGTTCCGGGAGTCGAACTCGGGCCCTCGCGCTTGCCAAGCCGGCGCTTACGCCGCTGAGCCATCTCACCGGCCCGCATCCTTTGACTTTTATAATCAAACCATACTTCATTTTCCTTCATGATGAAGCTTTCCATGATGCACCATATGATGTGAATCTCAGGGTGGAGGCCAGACCTGTGTTGGGATCTTGCTTGATCCTCTTAAAGACTTTGCGGAAGTCATCCTTCATAGTCTTTTTCCACTGGTGTGGGAGGCAGTTAGACAGGATATGTCCTTTCTGCTTTCAACATTCTGCAAGCATCTACACACACAATGAAAGTCTTTTGGTACTGCCTCTTTAGTCAGAGGTTAATGCAGGTTTTTGCCAATTAATAATAAAAATGGAGTAACCTGGCTCATTAGTATAGAGATGTGGGTCATTTTGCCATCTTATATTAATTTCCTTTAATTCAAGCTTCCTGAAATAGTTATGTTCCACATTTTGGCAATTTGGCAGAACTCTTATATATTATTCCCGAACTCTCTCCCACCTGAAAATCTCATTGCCTTGGAAAAATAAGAGACAATTTTGAGGGGAAGATCCACTCTAATGGTTTCAAGTGCTGCTAAATTTGATCTTCATCCAAGCCTTGTTTCCAGCATATCCTTTATGTACCTCCAAAGCAATTCGTCTACAGCTGAATTTATTTTTTCCTCTCTAAACTCTTTCTTTCCTCTAGTGTTCCTCATCTCAGTGAAAACACCATTTGCTCAGTTTGCCAAACCATGAACCAAGAAATCATGCTTGCTCAATAGAGTTGATTCTGCCTCCTTGGTGTTTTCTTAAATATTATATTTATTTCAGAATCTGCCACAACAAATTACCTTAAACTAGGTGGTTTGAGGCAACAGAAATTGATTTCATCATAGTTCAAAGTCTAAAAGTCCAAATCAAGATATCAGTAAGGTTGGTTCCATGGGATACTCTGAGAGAGAATGGTTTCATGGTTCTTTTTTGGCTTTGAATAGTTGCCAGCAATCCATGATGTTCTTTGGTTTGGGAATATATCTCTCCATTCTTTGTTTTTATCATCATCACAGCATCTTCTCTGTGTCTCTGTGGATCCTTTTATGTTTCTTATAAAAAATACTCTCATTGGATGTCAGACCCACCATCATCCACTGTGATCTCATGTTGATCCTTACCTTAAGTCCATCCTCAAAGGCCTGATTTTCAATTAAGTTTATATTTTGAGATTCTGGGTGGGCATGCATTTGAGGTTAGGGGCATTATTCAGTGCACTACAAACATTTTTATCACATGATCACTCTTTTAATTCTGGCCCTTCCTACAACAACGTAATAGTAATCTTTTTATCTCCAGGTTTGTCTTCCTCTTCCTCTTAATCTGCCCTTTGCTTAATTGTAGGACTTTCTAAAAAGCAAATCTGGTCAGTTCCATACTCTCCTGGTTTTACTAGGCTGTTTTCCCCTCCATTGCTAGGCAAATGCCCGCTATGGTTGGGCCGTACTAACTTCACTTTGACTTGCTGGAGAGCACCCGGATGATTGTATCCTTTCTCCCCTTTTCCTCGTGAACAGATGTCTGATGGTTAGGAACAGTAATAGCCTCAGCTGAAAATCTATTTACCAGCCTCTCCTATGGTTGGTTGCTTTGTTGAGGACACAAGTTATAGTTCTAGCCAATAAGAAATAACAGATAAGATGGACTTCTAGGAAAAGGTAGGAGATTTGTCTGGTTCCTAACTTTTGTCTTTGCCTTCTTTTTCTTCCTGCTTGGTACCCAGAAGAAATGTTGAGGATGAAGTAACCATCTTATGACCACAGGGTCAAGTACGTACTAATGGTATCTGAGCAGAGTGGTAGAAGGACCCCCAAGTCCCTTATGGTGCTGTCGTATCTTTGCACCAGCTCTAAACTGTCTGCTCTGGAAGCTATCATTGTATTAGAAAGAAAAAAAAAACTTTTTTTTGTTTAAAGCACTCTTTTAGGGGCTCTGTAACTCACATTGAAACAAGTGCAGTTCTTTACTGATTTGGGGCACAAGTTTACCTCTATCATCATCCTTTTCCTTCTCAACTTTGTATACTTAATTCTGGTCATACCAAATTACTTCCTGTATCATTAAAGCTCTGTTCTATTTTTCACCCTTGGGCCTTTGTAGATGAGGCTTCCTCTGCCCTGGAATGTTATTTTTTCTTTTCTGGGCCTGCCTAACTTCTGTTAATCTTTCAAGCTGAAGTGATGCCCTCTCATGAAAGTTTTCCTAAACTCTCCAACTAGGATTAGTATTTTTTTCACTCATGTACATCTCCAAACTACTTCTGTATCATCTTGCATTGTAATAGTCTATTTCTGTCTTTCCTCTAATTCCTAGAGGGAGGGGCTCATACTTTTTTAATCCACAGTGCCTTGCACAATAACAGGCGCATAGTAGGTTCTAAATAAATGTATGACTGGAGCACCAAAGGATCATATCAGAATGTAATGTCAAGCACATAGGAAGTATTGAGGAAATTCTTTTGAATTAGATGCACATGGGCCCCATTCCCTCTTTTGTTATGCATGTGATTATGAACACCATATATTATAAAATCTTAGTATGATACTGCACAACAGATTAATGGTCCATTATTTAACAAATACTTATCAATTGACTGCTCCACATTTTTTGAGGGTTGGGTCCTTATCTTACATACGCATTCAGAGCACAGTGTCTGGCTGTAGAAAAGTACATGACAGTGTTTTATTTTCTGTTAAATTGGACAAAAGTGTAAATCAGTGCTGTGGTGTTCAGAGGAAGGAAAGTCTGAACACAGAATCATGGAGGTTGTGATGCTGGAAGCCAGTTAGTAGCGGGGTAGGGGCTGAGCCTCTAGCAGCAGCTCCACAAGGGGCAAAGGTTTGAACATGGGAAGGTGTAAAGAGTGTGTCTAATCTTGATTGATGGAATAAAATAGAGAAGCCTGAAAGTGTGGGGTGAGTTAGTTCACAGAATCTTAGAATGCTAAACCCTCTGCTGCTCTGCCAGACTTGTTACCTAAAGCAGAGGTTACTTCAGACAGTTCCTAACTTACCATGGTTTAACTTAACATGTTTTCCATTTATGATTTTTGAATCCTTGTTCAGTGGGCACAACGCTTGGAATTTTGAAATTTGGTCTTTTCCCAGGTAGTGAGATGTGGTGCCATCATCCTCTCTCACAATGCTAGGATTTGTCCTTTTTGCAGCTCCTATGGAGCCACATGATCATGAGGGTGAACAGCTAAGACTCTACAGTGTGCTGTGTTGCCAAGCTATGATATTCTGTAAGTTTGGTACAGTAAATGTACTTTTGATGTATTTTCAACTTATAATGGGCTTATCGGGATGTAACCCCATAGTGAGTCTAGGAGCCTCTGTACTTGCCTCCTCACTGTCTGTTCTGCTTTCCTTTTAGTAACAGAACCTTGAATTTCATGTGGGTACATTCCGTAGCCTCCTTTGCAGCTATGTAGTTGTACCATGTGAATAAGTCCTGGTCAGTGAGCTATAAACAGAACAGTCACGTGAAACTCCCAGAAGTTAATACCATCTGGTGCTGGAATGAGGATGTACCACAAAGATCAAGCCACCATATTGGTGTGGGATTAGGACTGCCCTTTAATCATGTCCTTAAGGTTGGGTTCAAACAGCATGGTTCTAGAAGGCATCATAGAGAGGCCAGACCAGTTTTCAAGTGGCTTTCTACCTGTATGATCTTTTAACTTTAAATTATTTTTACTTGGGTGTTCCATATTTCTTTTAGCTGAACTCAGTCCTAACTCATACATCACCTAATTTCAGGGTTATTAATTTTGGGGATCCAAGATGAATATTCATAGAGCTAACGCCAATCATGGGCATGCTCTCCATGCCTGCCAGTCTTCCTTTTTCAAGGCAGTGACCACGTGTCCAGCTTCTTCTTCTTCTTTTTTTTAATATGCGGGTACCAGGAGTAGAACTCAGGACCTCACACTTGCCAGGCAGGCGCTTGCGCCGCTGAGCTATATCACCAACCCATCAGCTTCTTGAGGGACTTTCTTCCTAAGACTGTGGAATGAGACTAAGTATTCCAAGTCCTTGTCACTCCTTTGCTGCCCCTGTACACATTTCTGTTGTGCTCTAAGAATGTTTGTAGCTCACTGCCATGGAGAACTCAGCCAGGAAGTAAGTATGCTTATACTATTTTCATAGCTGCAATTCCTCATTGATATTCCTTGATTCATTTTTTTTGTAAGTTATTGGGGAATATATTAATTATTTACTGTTGCATAACAAATTGCCCCAACATTTACTCACTTAAAACAACAAACACTTATTATTTCACAGTTTCTGTGGGTCGGGGATATGGGCATGGATTAGTCAGGTGATTCCGGCTCAGGTGTCTCTAGAGGTTGCAGTCCATCTGCCTATGGCTGGGACTATCACCATTTCAGGGCTCATATTAGGGGAGGGCAGGATGGAAAATCCATTTCCAAGCTTTTGACAGCCTTTAGGATTTGTTTCTTCCTTGTGTGGTTGCTGCTGCTTGAGTACCACATGACAGGGCAGTGGTGATCTGAAAGACAGAGGGAGGGAGAGGAGAAGGGGGAGGGAAAGGGAGAGAAATAAGGAGAGGGAGGGAGAAATTACCTTATTTGGAGGTGATATCCTATTATTTGTGCCATATGTATTTGTTAGAGGCAAATCAATATGTCTGGCCTATGATCAAGAGAAGGGGAGTACATGGGGCACAATTATCAGGAGGTGGGATCACTGGGGACATCTTACAGGTGGCCTTCCATGGGTAATATTTCGTCTTCTCATTCAGTGCTTAATTCCTGAAAGCAGTATCTCTTTAGGCATTCTCACCTCCTTAGAAAATTTCTTTCCTGAATTGGTGGGCCAGAGGCACATTCATTCATTTATTAAGAGTCAGTGAGTGCCTACCAGAAATCAACCGTGTGCACTGGGGAAAGATTGATAAATAAGAGACAAGTGGTCACTGTCCTAAAG
Source organism: Erethizon dorsatum (assembly GCA_028451465.1). Taxonomy (NCBI): domain Eukaryota; kingdom Metazoa; phylum Chordata; class Mammalia; order Rodentia; family Erethizontidae; genus Erethizon; species Erethizon dorsatum. Next base: position 92,137,114 of record CM051825.1, on the reverse strand, counting down.
TCCCAGTGGAAGCCTGGGGTACAACAGTGTGGCAACACATTAGGTTTCCCCTACTGAATATGAACAACTTGAGATCATCACACAATTTGTCTTTGTATTGCCAGTCTTGGTCACCCATCTCCTCTAGCTCATCACTGAAGGGATCCCTGGACTCAAGTGGAACTTTTTCTCCCAGCAGGAAACTTCCTGTCAGAGAAGTGGGTAAAGATTGATAGGCAGGGGACTTTCTGGAAGGGGTTTGTATTTCAATCCCAGTTTCTTCCTCTACGTTACATGCTGTTGTTCAGTCTACTCTAAATCTAATTTTTCCTATTTGTGAAATGGGAATGTAACTAATGTCTACTCAAAGTGTTGTTGTGAGAATTAAATGAGAAAATATATGTCGAATATTTGTCACAGAATCTGCCACATGGTAGACATTCAAACGATAGTTTTGGTTCTGAGTAATTTCTTTGTGATTAATTTTACTGCTATTCTCTGTTCAGATGCATAGGAAATGAATTTTTTCCAAGATAATCCAGTCTATCAACTCGTGTCTGAGATCCTCAAATCCTTTTTTTGCAATGAGCAAGGCTGGGTATAAATAAATTAACTAATGAAGAAAAAAGGATCTGTGTTTTGACTATGTAACTATAATCCTTTTTGCAATAGAAAATAATCTTTAGGTAAATAGAGAAGGTGGGCTACATTCAGACTATTAGTGTTTAGCTAAAGTGGTCAAATATTTGGCATTCCTGATGCAAGCCCTTGTCAACCCCAAGAGTATGCTCTCCCCTTGTGACACGCAGTCTGCCTTCTCAATGTACACCCAGCCTTTCCAGTGCTTCCTGCCTAAATGTATTCTGCATTTTTCACACATGCTTACATGCTGGGAATGATGAACAGCAGTTTTAAAAACACGTCGTGGAAATGCCAATTTCCAGATGGATTTGTTTTGCTACAAAGTTAGTTAACACTTGATTCATGAAATAGCGGGTAGAGAGGAGATATAGAGTGGGTAATTATACCTAAATAGGGTGAAACCTGCCAAGGAATGGATGGCCAAAAAGAACTGAGAAAATGAAGCAAGTACTCAAATGATCTTCTGAAGATAACTCATCACAGCTATGGAGAGAGAGGGAAAGGCAAAATCCAAACAGCATGCAAGCTGGTGGGTAAATGTTAACCCTTTTCAACACTAAAGCTGTAAAACAAAGCTGTGATTTATTTCTGAGACTGCCTGTGTTGTTAACAAATGGCTGAATGTGTGTAGTAGAACAAAGGCTCTAAATATATTACAGTTCCCTTGCTTTCTCTTCCTTTTCTCCTCCTATTCCTGATATCTCTCTAAAAATCATGACCCAAGAACATCTGAAGGAGTTTAGAAGGAATTCTTACCAAGCAGCCCTTTCTGTATTTAGAAACGCTCTAATTTAAACCCTGAAAGTGTGGTATCCTTTCTAGTTGCTTATAGATTGTCTTTCCCTGTGAAATGCTTAATAAGTAATGTTGAAATACTAAGTGGATGAAGCGCTGGAGTCAGTCTGGGCTGTTGGACTTTGTGCTAATGCCAGCTCTGCTGACCACTGGAAAGGTAATATTGGAGGGATGGCTGTTCTGCATTTTGTTTTCCTCATCTGTAAAATATGACCCATTGGGTTTCAGTGATGGTTATGGCAAATCCATTCATTCTACAAGTATTTATGGAGCACCTACTATGCACCATTCCTAAACTCAACATTAGAGATACAAAGAAGGCCAAAATGAAATTCCTCAGAGACAGGCAATCAGCAGAAAAAATAAATATCTAAACTGTGGAAACATTTCTTTAGGGTAAATTCTTAGCAGCATAATAAATGCTGTCATCCATTTAACTTGACGAAATGACTGTTTGTTGTGCTACATTTATCTACACTCCTACCAGCAAATAAAATTTTTTTATACCTGTATCCCCACCAATTCTTAGCATTGTCCAACTTGAGATTTTTTCTGATTGTATAATTTAATTTGAGGTTTTTCTGATTAGCAATGATTTTGAGTATTTCTTCATATTTAGTAGTATTTGATCTATTATGAGTTGCCTGTTCATATCCTTTACCCATTTTTCTATGGGAATTGATAACAGAATTATTATTATTGATTGGAAAGTACTCCTCATTCTAGACCTGTGCTGTTCAACATGGTAAATATTTGTGATAATTGAAGTGTGGATAGTCTGAACTGAGACATGTTACACACACATAAATACACATAAGATTTTATACACGTACGATTTTATAGACTTATTTGAAAGGTGCAGGGGACCTCAACAATTTTTATAGAAATTACATGTTGAAAAGATTGATAGAAATAAAATACATTATTAAAATGAATCTGATCCATTTTTTACTTCCTTTTGTAGTGTTACTACTAAGCAGTTAAATTGCATATGTGGCTTACATTATATTTTTATGGGACAGTGTTATTCTACATATGAATACCTAGTTGACTTATACATTGCAAATGTCTCGTCTGTCACAGATCTATTAACTTAGTTTATGGGGACTTGTTATCATATTCATGCCTTTTTTTGTGATTCACTTAAAGTTTTGCTTAAGAGGTCCTTCTTTATACCTAGGTCACAAAAATATTGCCTTACATTTTCTCCTACTACTTTTATTGTTTGCCTTTATATTCTTTATAAGTGGTATCACATCAAGATTCAGTGTTGGTGTGTTTGTTTGTGTGGTGCTGGGGATTGAACTCAGGACCTCCTGTACGCTAAGTACCCTCTTTTCCACTGAGCTACATCCCAGCCCCAAGATTCAGTTTTATTCTTCTCCAAATCCAGTTTTATTTTTCTTGGTATGATGAGCCAGTTTTCCTAACACCTTATACTAAGCTGTCCATCTTTTCCCCATGACCTGTGTTGCCTGTTGCGGCATGTTGCTATATGTTAAGGTTCTCTACACAAAATTCAATTTAATTAGGCGACAACATCGAAAAACTGGGAGATTTCACATAAAAGTTTGGGTTTCCAGTATCACTTAGAACACTGGGAGCTCTAGTGGCCCTAGGCTGGCTTCCCCATAGCAGTCAGCAGGCAGCCCTGAGCGATGCCTGTGCTGCAGTCCTCAACAGTCCTCAGCGTCAACAGGTACAGAAGCTGAGGGTCAGCGGCCACTTCATCATCGCATGAGTGTTGCTGTTTTTCCTATGGTGGAGTTAAGTGGAAATGGGATATCCTACCAGCCTGCATCTCTCAACAGTGGGGAAAAGAGAGACTAGAAAGTCTGCTTGGCTTCTCCCCATTATCTTCCTACTTCCATAGGTATAGTATTTGAGTTCGTCTCTTAGTCTAGACTAATAGTTTTGATACTATAAACAATTTGTTTGAAATGGTTTCTTTTTCAGTACTGGGGATTGAACTCAGGGCCTTTGCCCTAAGCTACATCCCAAGCCCTTTATTTTTTATTTTGAGGCAAGATCTCACTGTGTTGCCCAGGATAGACTCGATCTTGCAATCCTCTTGCCTCAGTCCCAGAGTGCTGGGATTATAGGCATGCACCACCACACCTAACTTTGAAATGAAATTCTAAACTAAACTATTCTAATGGGAGTGGGCAGGGCTGGCTTCATGGGTGTGTGAACTGTGCGGTTGACAGGTTTCCATGTTCATAAAGTCCCCATGCTCAGTTTCAAAGTTTGTCACCAACTGAAGTTCTTAATGATTCTGATTTGGAACTTACGTTTTATAAGGACTTCTGAGGGGGCAGAGAAACATACACATGAGCCCAAGAGATAGGCATGGGATGGGAGTTTTCCATTCCTTGTTGCTCCCTTTGCACACAGAGTTGGATGATGTCCCATGAGAACGGAAGTCTAGTTAACCTACTATGTGTGGGAGTTAGTGAGACTCTCAGCCATCACAACACAAATGTGTTTGTCTGAAACCGAGTAAGCAGGGGCTGAAAGGCCATACTTTTCATTTAAACCAGAATTATCTTCTAACACAGTAGCATTCTAAGAAACACAAACAACCAAACAAGCCTATTATATTTTTCCTTGTTCCTGTGATAGTTTTGTGTGGTGTCCCTGTTGTTCTTGTAAAAAACAAAACGCATATGCATGTACAAACTACAAAATACAAACTGGGTAATTTCAGTGATTTTGTACATAAATTAAATATCTTCCTATTTTAACTGTACTGTACAATATAAAGATAAATAGTACAATTAATGCTAATAATTTAGGTTTTTAATTTTTCTTCATATAGTACAATGTTAAAAAGGAATTTTAAAACATCGAGACAAATAAAGGGAGAAACCTTGGAGGAAAGGAAAGATTTTTATATTTCAATATTGTCAGGGAGGAAAACCTTTTTCTCTACCCTTTTATGTTCATTAATAGGCAACCTTGGAATTAAACTGACAAAAGACAAATTGGCAAGAGAAAAAGATGTATTTTTCATTTGGTTAATCAAGAGTTCACAGAAAAAATGGCTCAAAAAAGTGGCTAGAATTTGAGGCTTATCTACTCTCTCAACAAGTGAAGCAGGTTAGGATTTCAAGGGACAATAAACGGTGGGTAATGACTGAGGAACAATAAATGGAGGAAACTAATGGGAGGGTGAAGTTTGTTTCGGTAAGGTCTGTTTATGCAGCTTCTAGGCCTGGCTTGGGCTTCTCATCTCTGGTTACAGGAGTCACTCTTTTCCCTTGGTACAGGAAGCCTCCCTTTTTTTTTTTTTTTTTTGTGGGTACCGGGGGTTGACCTCAGGACCTTGCGCACTAGCAGGCGCCCATGCCGCTGAGTGATATCACCGGCCCTTTTTTCGTATGTGGGTATCAGGAGTCGAACTCAGGACCTCATGCTTGCCAGGCAGGTGCTTATGCTGCTGAGCCATCTAACGGACCCCAGGAAGCCTCCCTTGAAGGTGGATTTAAAGCACAGTAATTCTTTTAGGAAGCTCTGTTTTGGGGCAGAAAAGAGTTGTCCAAACAAAGGCTCTTCTTGCATCTGCTGATTTTCTAATGTCTCAGCACACAATTATTTTTATGCCACAGTGGTATGTACTGGACCACTTCAGATGTTCTGCACTTCTTTCCAGATTTTTTTTTTTTTTTGTGGGTACTGAGGGGGTCGACCTCAGGACCTCATGCACCAGCAGGCGCCCGTGCTGCTGAGTGATATCACCGGCCCTTTTTTCATATATGGGTATCAGGAGTCGAACTCAGGACCTCGCGCTTTCCAGGCAGGCGCTTATGCCACTGAGCCATCTCACTGGCCCCTTTCCAGATTTTATAACAAGGAGTCTTGTGTTTTCATTTTGCACTGGACACTGCAGAGTATGTAGCTGCTTCTGGAAATGGGGGGAGGGAGGACAGCAAAGTTTAGAATCTCATCTAGAAAACTTGCTTCTACTGATCTAGATCAGTAAACTGGGCTTTCCCTAGCTTGGTTTTCTTTTTAATGAGCAAGAACCTTCTCTACAAGTTCTATAGAGAAGAGAAAGTTGCCTACAAGTGCACAGGTTGTACAATTTAAGGGGACATCATTTATATGATGGTGCCCACTAAATGTTATGCAGCACAGTGGCCCTATCTACAGGTGGTATCCGTGGCGGATGGAATTCAGGACTCTCTCTGGATACCAATCTGTGATGTTCAAATCCTTGATATAAAATGGCATAGTATTTGCAATTAACCAATGCTTATCTTCTATATTATAAATCATCCCTAGTTTACTTATAATACAAATACAATGTAAAGAATTGTTTTAATATAGAGAGTACAACTATGGGACTACTCTCCCTTCACCCACCTGAACCAGGGCAATGCTCCAGCGCCAGGCCCCTTGACTTTTGTTCTAAGGCCCACAGCCTAAAAGCAGAGATAGAAATAACAAAGACCCCTGGAAATTCCTAAAAATCCAGGCCAGGGTGATGTATGTTAGACCTATCAGCATGATCTACTATGACCTTTCTTTACTTGGAACTCTTTCAAGATTCAAAGGGCTGGTGAGATGGCTCAGCGGCATAAGCGCCTGCTTGGCAAGTGCGAGGGCCCGAGTTCGACTCCTGGTACCCACACATGAAAAAAGGGTCGGTGATATCGCTCAGCGGAACGGGCGCCTGCTGGCGCGTGAGGTCCTGAGTTCAACCCCCAGTACCCACACACACACAAAAAGATTCAAATGTATGGACTGTTTCTCACACATCCAATTATAACTGAGTGAATTATGGGAAAGGACATCATGATAGATACAACTGAGGTGACTAAGCCTTTTTAATCCTTTTAATCCTGTGGTCAATAATGCCCTGAAAACACAATGGGAGGTGCCGTAGGAAGGGCACACATTTCAAATCCTTAAGCCAAACCTATTCTGAATCAGTGCCATTCTCCTTTCCACCTGTGCCATTTTCCTTTTCTGCTGGCACAAACTCACTTGCTCTGAGCATCCCTTCCTCTTCAAACTTTTTTGAACTTAGTTGCCTTTTTCGTCGTGCATGAGAAGCTGGGAACCTATTCCTGGACCCTTTCACCCACCGCATCAGTTATACTGTATTGTCTAAGGAATAATGACAATAAAAAGTCTGTAAATCGTAAGTCCAGATGAAATTTAAAAAAATATTTTCCATTCACATTTGGTTGAATATGTGGATGTAGGACCCACTGATACTGAGGGGTGTCTGTTATTTCTTCTGTAGAAAGCAACACAGAAGAAATGGTCCAAAATTTGGTGACAGAAATCAATGTTAGATTTTTTAAGCTTCAGGTTTCTTCTCTTCCATTCATCAGGTCCAATGCCATCTCCTCTGATTCCACTCCTGGATTCCATTTCCATCTCAACTGAGCATCTCTCTTTTTTCTAAATTTCTCTATTTTGTATCTCTTTCTCTCTTTTTTTTTAAATGTGGGTACCGGGAGTCAAAGTCAGGACCTTGCGCTTGCCAGGCAGGCGCTTGTGCCGCTGAGCCACATCACCGGTCTTCTCTCTTCTTTTTAAACGCTTATTTTAATATTTTTATTTTTTAGTTAAATAAACTGATATCTTTATTGTGGAAAATATAGCTGAGCAAAAATAAGTAAGTAAAGAAAAGCATTCGTAATTATACCACGAGAGGATAAGCATGGTTAATATTTTTTCTCTTCCTCATACGAACAAACCAATGTTAGTTTTTTCATTCAAAAATGTAATCATACAATAGATAGTATATTATCTGCTTTTTCACTTTTCATCACCAATTTTCCAAGTTCTTAAATATTTTCTCCAACATTCTTTTTAATAGTTGCCAACTAATCCATCATTATTAATAGATGCTTTTTTAAAAAATATTCTATTATTTCCTATTTAGGACATTTTTAATGTATAACAATACTTCCATAAAAATCCCTGTAGGCCACCTTTTTTTTTACATTTCTGGGAGTATTTCCTGAGTGTGTGTCACCCTTGTTTAATCTTGTGGTGCATAGATTATTTCTTGTCTTAACCAAAATTTGAGCTTATGGGGTCCAAATTCAGGGTGATCCAACTTTGTTTTCTTCAGAGTGCTTTAAAATTAGGAGGACAGGGCTGGGGATATAGCGCAGCGGCACCACGCTTGCCTGGCAAGCTCGAGGTCGTGAGTTCAATTCCAGATACCAAAAATAAATAAATAAAATAAAATAAAATAAAATTAGGAGGACTGGTTGGGGATATAGCTCTGTGGCACAGCGCCTGCCTGGCAAGCACGAGGTCCTGAGTTCGATTCCTGGTACTAAAACAAACAACAACAACAACAACAACAACAAAATTAGGAGGACTTCCGGGATGGCTTAAATGAAAGAATTTGTTGGTATGCCTTCTTCCTTAGATGGAATACAGTGTCCTCCATCCACAGGGATTTGTGCCGAAAGCCCCATTGAATGTCTGAAAACACGAAGAATACCAAATCCTATCTGTACCCTATTTTTCCTGTACCTACACACTTACGATAAACTTTTAACTTTTTACCTAAAGGAATTTCTTGGTGGTTTTTCTTTGGCATATCTGAGTCACCAGCATTACTACTCTGGTGCTTTGGGACAATTATCAAGTAAGGATTACATGAAAGCAAGCATTGTAATCCCAAAAAGATTGATCTGATAACTGAGACAGCTACCAAGCCACGACTGAGTGGGTGGAGTATACAGCAGAGATACACTGCACAAAGAGGTGATTCACATTTCAAGAGGGAAAGAGCAGGATGGTATGAGAGCTCATTGCGCTACTCAGAATACTGTGCAATTTACTGTTTATTTCTGGACTTCCCCATTTAATATTTTCAGGGGTGGCTGAGTTGGTAGGAAAAAAAGGAGTTATGAAGAGGTCAAGTTAACTAACTACGTCTGACTTCTAAAATTTCTTCGGTGAACTTCTGCCGTGAGGTCTATCTGTGGATTTTTCTCCCTCCCAAACCTTTGTCGTTTTTATTTTCAGAGTAAAAAACATCTGGCTGCATTTTAAATTGATTCACACAATTTACCTCACCAGCCCCTAGGCCCCAAATGGTTTCTAGATATGCATCAGTGTCTGCAGGAGGAAGTCAGTGGGGGCTTTGCTCGTGCGTGTGAGAATGTAATCTGTCCGCGGAAGTCATTATGTTACAATGATTCCCCACACTGAATTGTTTAGTGTGAAATGGGATTGTTTGCATTCCATTGATTCCTCACTTTCTTAATTAGAGTGACCTCCAGCTCAAATCCACCAACTGTTGGATAATATTGTATCTTTCCAGGAATTCCTCCTAAAGTAAAGTTAACTTTAAATACTGCATTTCCTCCAGGATGATATAACATTCATTCTCTTTTACAGAAAATAAATCCAAGTCCTCAATTGATGATGCCAGGCAGAATTCTCAGAATATTGGAAGCATGTAATTTTGGACAGTCCTCCCTTCATTGCTCATGTAAATACTGCTTTTGCTTTAACGCAGCCCTGTCTACTTTCTCTGAGGCCCTAGGTGCTAGAACCTGTCTCCAGGGGACATCAAGATATCTTTTACTTGATGAGGGACAAAGATATTTTTCTAATACTATTTCACATCAGTACAAAAATTAAGGTGTGACCCTATATTTCTATACCCTTCCTATAAAAGAAATCTAAAAATACAGTTGTGGGCCAGATATATTTGGAAACCATATTCCTTGAATCGATAAATGGAATCATTTCCAATTCTACTCCTGGATTCCATTTCCATCGCGACTGACATTCTCTCTTTTTAAAACATTTCTCTATTTTCTATATCAAACTTACTTTCATATTTTGATTTTTTTAGTTATATAAACTGACTGTTTATTGTGAAAAAAATAGATGAGCAAAAAAAAAAAAAAAAAAGGAGGTAATTCTGCCTCTGGGTTCAGCTTCACCCACACTGTTCTGTGTTCAGAACTACAGCACCCCTACACACACGCGAGTGTCTGAAGGGTTCTCTAGCTTATCCTTTTTTGTGTGTGGTACTGTCACATCAGGGGTGTGCACTGCAGGTCCATCTCTGCCGCTTCCCTGTCTGAGCTGTTCACCAGGATTGTAAACTTTCCAATAAAGAATTAGAGGGACAAAGTTTAAGGAAAGGAAGACACTTTATTGGAAAAGGGGGAAAAGGAGAGGATAGATAGCTACCTTGATAAATCAGGGTAGGGGCTCTGGAAAGATGGAGGACCTGTGGTCCCTTTCTCCTGGCTAGTTTTATTCCTCCCCTTTATTATCCTATTCCTCCTCCTTTCTTTTAACTTATATCTGTGACATCTCCACCCTCTACGGTTAGGTTGGGAAACTGATTTGTGAGCCCGTTTTCCTGTTTCTCTTCTTTGTATTTTATTTAAAAATATTTTTATTTATTATTATTATTATTTACAGTACTGGGGATTGAATCCAGGAACACTCTACCACTGAGCTACATTGTCAGTCCCTTTTTATTTTTTATTTTGAGACAGGGTCTTGCTGATTTGCTGACATGCCTTGCCCAGGCTGGACTTGAACTTGTGATCCTCCTGCCTCAGCCCCCTAGAGTGTTTGAATCATAGGCATATGACACCACGCCCAGCTGCTTCTGTTCTTTTCTGGCCCAGAATATACATTCCCTCACTGCTCAATCAGTGCTCCGTCCTGTCACTGGTTCCATATGTCAGGAGGTGATGAAAGGACCCACTTTGAGCCAGATTTGGACATTTTAAGCTCCGAGGGGCAGAAGCAGTTAATATATATTCCTCCTTCTGCCCAGAATATTCTCCCCCAGTTTTCCCAAAGGTGGCTCTTACTCGTGCTTTTGGATCCATGGCCTTAAGTGTCACTTCTTTGGACTGGTTTTCTTACCAGGAGCAAAGCCCTGTGTATTTAACCATCCTTAGGCATCCACAGCACTATCTAATCAGAAAGGGGTTCCTGTATTGATAGTATCCTTGCACTGGGGCTGACTCAGTGAATACGACTCAGCTTATGGCAATACTTACAACTGGTAAATACGTATGTATGTATGTATGTATGTATGTATGTATGTATTTCTTCTTTCTGTATGTATTCTAGAGCAATTCTTCTAGAGCAAGACATTCAGGTAGAAAAACTTTTACTGTCTTATGTTCAGTGCTTGGAAGCCTGTGAATTAGACTGGCAATAGATTAGCAAGAGGAGAGCAGGTTGTTATTCATGTATGTACTGGGGGATTCACAGAAAAATTTGACTGTCCAAGCAGCCTAAGATAGGGATGTTATAACCTTTATAATAAGGTGGAAGGGATGGCGGAGGTGAAGAAAGTCTGTGCGAGGAACAAATGAGTTTCTCTAGTAAAGACAGATGGAGCTAAGAAATAATGTGTATTTTTGCAAATGCAAGTGGTCTTCATCTTCCTTCTGGCGAGTGGAAACTCCCCTGGAGAGGGGATTTATGTCACTTTCACTCTTAGTCTCTTTACTGGGAGTCAGGCTGCCCGGAAGAGGAGATTTATGGCAGCCTCATGTCCAGAAGTTTCTGTGTTTAGTCAGATAAGGGAAGCTCCAATGAGGCTTCCTTCTGCAGCTGTTTAATCTCAAATGGTTTTAGATTAAAATAATTTTCATATCAACTCTAGGGGGCCAAGAGGGTCCCTATAAGATTTCCCACCAAGTACTATGCCTTATACATAGTAAGTACTCAGTAAATACTTGTTCAAATGTGACTAAGTGAAACAACAAGTAGAGAACTTACTTGGAGTGGCCAGTAATTCATTGCATTTGCTTGTTCCAGGTAGAAGTAAGTGTGTATGTGTGTGTGTGTGTGCATTTGTCAGTATGAAAGTCCCCCACAAAAGTATTCACAATGCACCAGAGAAAAAGAATATGTTAGTTTTATAGTTATTTAAATGTGTCATAATCTATGTGACACATGATGCAGATATAGCTCACAGGTAAGATTCTTGATGACATGGGCCACCTCTGGCATTTTTCTTTTGGCTTAGCAGAAAAAGCAATTTTCTGAAGATAGTAGCCCAGAAAGAGGTAATTTTTAGTCCCAGCCCTTGCAATTACTGCTGATGGGCAAAGACTCTGAGACTGCTGCAGGGGCAGACAAGGTGCCATTCTTATACTGGGCAGTGGGGTGTGTGGAAGGAAGGGGTCTTCTCCCCATAGTCCTGTCTCCACCTGAAGGGTTAATAGACGTGAGACAGCTACTGTCCTATATTCTACTGGGATGAGATTGTGATTTTCCCTGGTGGAAAACTTTAAGCACATACAGAGTAAAGAGAATCATGTCATGTACCTCTAGCTTCAACAATTAGGTTTGGGTGATCTTATTTTATCACTAATCCCAATTTCCTTTACATTTCTTTACCCCTCCCCTCACCAAATTATCACCATTTCCATCTTAAAATTCTTATATTTTAATCTTATTTTAACTGATAAGTAGTAATTGTATTCACCAAATCTCTTAAAAGTGTACTTCAGACATGATATTCTTTTACCATTTTCAGATCTTATTTATAACAGATGAGCACACACTTAATTTTTTAAAAAATATATTTATTTATTTATTTTTCAAAGTAAATGATTTTTATTGGTACGTTGTAGGTATACATAATGATCACATCATAATGATCAGGGAATTTTTACCTGTACATGTTGTAACTTGATTCTTTTTTTCCCATTCCCCTACCCTCCCTTCAACACCTCTTTCCCTTCCTTATTTACAAGAGCTTTGTTTCCATTTTTTCAACTTTTCTCTTCCTTCCTTCCCCTCCTAGTTCCCCTTCCCATTTGAACATTTTCTCCCTATTTCACAATATCCATTATACATTTTGGTCCTTATTTACACTTTTGGTTTCTCACACCAGAGAAACAATGTGGTATTACATTGTATGTCCAATTTATTTCACTTAAGATTATGGTCTCAAGGTGCATCCATTTACCTAGAAATGTCTCCAGCTTATCCTTCTTTATAGCAGAGTAGTACTCCATTTTATTAAAAAAAAAACGCATCTTCTTTATCCATTCATCGGTTGATGGGCATTTGGGTTCCAAGATTTTGCTATTACAAACTGTGGGTGTGCATATATCGCTGTGGTATGATGCTTTTAATTCTTTTGGGAAGATAGCAAGAAGGGGAATAGCTGGGTTGAATGGAACCTCTAGTCCTAGTTTTTTGGGGAATCTCCACACTGATTTCCATGGTGGCTGCACCAGTCCACACTCCCACCAACAGTGGAGAAGGGTTCCTTTTTCCCCACAGCCCCACCAGCATTTGTCATTGGTTGATTTCTTGATAATAGCCATTGTTTCTGGGGTAGATGGAATCTCAGAGTTGTTTTAATTTGCATTTTGTGAGTGACCAGTGATGTTGAACATTTTTTTTCATATATTTATTTGCCATTTCTATTTCTTCATCTGAGAAATGTCTATTCATTTGAGATGCCCATTTTTGGATTGGGTCTTTAAATTTGAGCGGTGTAATTTTTTTGAGTTCTTTATATATTGTAGATAGTAATCCTTTGTCTGAGGAACAGGTGGCAAAATTTTTTTCCCATGCTGTGGGTTGTTTCTTCACTCTGTCAGTGGTTTCTCTTGCTGTGCAAAATCTTTTTAATAAGATGAGATATCAGTTGTTGATTTTTTGTGATCATTCCTGTGTGATCAGTGTTTTCTTTATATAATCTTTGCTTACACCAATGTCTTCAAGAGTTCTGCCTATTCTATCTTCCAGCAAATTTAATGTTTCTGTTTTAACATTTAGATCTTTGATGCATTTTGATTTTAGTTTAGTGCATGGTGAAAGATATGGTTCTAATTTTAATCTTTGGCATGTGCAGAGTCAGTTCTTCCAGCACCATTTATTAAAGAGGCGATCTTTCTTCTAGTGAATGTGTTTGGCACCTTTGTCAAAGATAAGGTAGCTAAGTATGTCTGGAGTTGTTTCTGTGTCTTCTAATCTGTTCCATTGATCTTCAGGTCTATTTTTTTTTTTTTTTTTGCCAGTACCACGCTGTTTTTATCACAGTAGCTTTATAGTATAACTTCAAGTCAGGTATTGTGGTGCCCCCTGCTTTGCCTTTGTTGCCCAGAATTGCCTTTGCTATTGTAGGTCTCTTCTGGTTACAAATAAATTTTAGGATTGTTTTCTCTAGTTCTGTGAGGTATGCTCTTGGAATTTTGATCGGGATTGCATTAAATATGTATAACAATTTTGGAAGTATGGCCATTTTCACTGTATTTGTTCTTCCTACCCAAGAGCAAAGGATATCTTTCCAGTTTTTGATATCCTCTTCCATCTCCTTTTTCAGAGTATTGTAGTTTTTAATGTAGAGGTCTTTTACTTCCTTCATTAGATTGATTCCTAGGTATTTTATTTTTTTGGATGCTATTGTGAAAGGTGTTGTTTCTCTAATTTCTCTCTCAGTGAGTTTGTTATTTGCGTGCAAGAATGCTATTGTTTTTTGAGTGTTGACTTTGTATCCAGCTGCATGACTGAATATGGTTATTAAATCTAGAAGTCTTTTGGTGGAGTTTTTGGGGTCTTCTATGTAGAGTATCATGTCATTTGCAAATAATGATAGTTTAAATTCTTCCTTTCCTATCCTTATTCCTTCTATTTCTTTATCTGGTTTAATTGCTCTGGCTAGTGTTTCCAGAACTATACAGAACAGGAGTGGTGACAGTGGACATCCTTGACTTGTTCCTGATTTTTGTGTGAAAGCTTTCTGTTTTTGTCTGTTTAGTATGATGTTGGCTGTTGGTTTGTCATAGATGGCTTTTATCAGATTGAGATAAACACCATCTATTCTAATTTTCTGTAAGGTTTTTATCATGAGTCAGTGCTGGACTTTGTCAAAAGCTTTTTCTGCATCTATTGAGATGATCATATGAGTTTTGTCCTTGGCTCTGGTAATATGGTATATTAATTACATTTATTGATTTGTGTATGTTGAACCATCCCTGTATCCGTGGGATGAATCCTACTTGATCATGGTGTATAATCTTCTTGATGATTTGCTGCATGCTGTTTGCCAGTGTCTTGTTGAGGATTTTTGCATCTGTGTTCATTAGGGAGATTGGCCTGTAGTTCTTTTTCTTAGTTGGGTCCTTCTCTGGTTTTGGTATCAGGGTAATTCTTGTTTCCAGGAATGAATTTGGGAGTATTGCTTCCCTTTCAATCTCATTAAAGAGTTTGAGAAGTAGCGGTATTAGTCTTCTCTAAATTTCTTGCAGTGCATCCATCAGGGCCAGGGCTTTTTTTGTTGTTAGTTTTTTAATTGCATATTCAATTTCATTTGTTTATTATATTGGTTTATTTAGATTTTTTATATCTTCTTGATTCAGCTTTGGTAATTCATATGTATCTAGGAATCTGTCCATTTCCTCTGCATTTTCCATCTTATTAGAATACAAGTGCTTGAATCTTTTTGATTTCGGCAGGATCCATTGTGATTTTACCTTTTTCATTCCTAATTGCATGAATTTGAGTCTTTTCTTTCATTTTTTTGATAAGCTTGGCTAAATGTTTGTTGATTTTATTTACTCTTTCAAAGAACCAACTCTTTGATTCCTTGATTCTTTGTATTTTTTTTTAGTCTCCATTGCATTAATTTCTGCTCTGATCTTAACAATTTCTTCCTTCAGATGAGCTTCGGGCTAGACTTGCTCTTCTTTTTATGGAAGTTTGAGGTTCAACATTAAGTTGTTTATTTGAGCTCCCTCTATTTTCCTGATATGGGTATTTACTGCTATAAATTTCCCTCGTAGGACTGTTCCATTGTGTCCCATAAGTTCTAGTATGTTTTATCAGCATTATTGCTTAAGTGTAGAAGCTGTCTAATTTCTTCTTTAATTTCATCTGTGACCCATTGATTGTTCAGGAGGGTGCTATTTAATTTCCATGTGTTTAGGAAGTTCTTGTGGTTTCTTTTGCTATTGATTTCCTATTTCATTGCACTATGGTCTGATACTATGCATGGGATAATTTCAATTCCTTTGCACTTACTGAAGCAGGTTTCATAAGCTAGTATGTGGTCTATTTTGGAGAATGTCCTGTGTGCAGCTGAGAAGAATGTGTATTCTGATGTTGTGGGGTAAAACAATGTAGACCTATACTAAGGTCTTTTGTTCAGAAGTTTGGTTCAGTTCTAATATTTCATTGTTGATTTTTTGTCTAGTTGATCTGTCTATTTCTGACAGTGGGATATTGAAGTCTCCCACTACAATTGTATTTGTGCTTATTTGATTTTTTATGTCTGTTAATATTTGTTTTATATGACTGGGTGCACTGGTATTTGGTGCATATGTACTTTTGATTGTTATCTCTTCCTCTTGGATTGTTTCCTTTACAAGGATGTATTGACCTTCTCTGTCTCTCTTAATTAGTCTTGGCTTAAAATCCACTTTGTCTGCAAATAGAATAGTTAGCCCTGCTTTTTTCCAGGTTTCTGTCACATGAAAGTCTTTTGACTTTCAGTATATGAATTTCTTTTTCAATTACGTGTGTTTTTTTCTTTCTTTCTTTCTTTTTTTTTTTTTTTTTGTGGGTACCGGGGGTCAACCTCAGGACATCATGGGCCAGCAGGTGCCTGTGCCACTGAGCGATATCACTGGCCCTTTTTTTATGTGTGGGTTCCGGGAGTCAAACTCGGGCCCTCGCGCTTGCCAGGCAGGCGCTTATGCCACTGAGCCATCTCACCGGCCCTATATGTGTTTCTTATGTGTAGCTTATTGTTGGATCTTGCTTCTTGATCTATTCTGCCAGTCTGTTTCTTTTGATTGGTGAATTGAGACCATTAACATTGATGGTTATAACAAGTATATATTGATTTATTCTTATCATATGATTTTCCTGTTGTTTGCTCCCTGTTTTTTGCTCTGTTTAATTGTTTGCCTTATCTGGTGGATTCATTCTGTTTGGATTTATGGAGTTGTAGTCCTTGTTATTTCTTTCTAGAATGTCCTTCAGAATATTTTGAAGTGCTGGTTTGGTGTTCATGAATTTCCTCAGGTGTTCTCTGTCATGGAAGTATCTTATTTCTCCATCAATTTTGAAAGATAGTTTTGTGGGGTACATCAATCTGGTTTGGAGGTTGTTTTCTTTTCAGGTTTGAAATACTTCGCCCTAAGCTCTCCTTGACTTAAGGCTTTGTGTTGAGAAGTCAGCTGTGATTCTGATGGACTTTCCTTTATATGTGATTTGCTTCTTTTGTCCAACAACTTTTATTATTCTGTTCTTATGTTGAATTTCTGGAATCTTGACTATTATATACCTTGCTGTAGATTTTTTTTTTTTTAATCATGGCTAATTGGAGTTCTATATGTCTCATTTATCTGTATGTCAAATTCTTTTTCCCTGCTGGGGACATTTTCTGCCATGACGTCTGTAAACAGGTTTTTTTTTTAAATATCATTTGTGTTATCTCCTGCTTTTTCATTGATTCAGATCAATCTTATGTTGTCCTTCTTTGCATCATCTAGCAGCTACTGGATTGATTTCTCTTGGTCCCTTGCTATTTTAAAGAAATCTTTCTTTTCATGATTCACCTGCAATCTTATCTTCTATATCTGAAATTCTGTCCTCACATTGGCTCATCCTGCTGCATATATTTCAATGCCGTTTTTAATCCCCTGGATATCTGTTTGAATCTGTTTTATGGGTTCCATTTCTTTCCTATGTTGGGCATTCATGTTTTCCATCATGTTCCTAAGCTCCTCTATTTTTTTAATCTGTATCTGCTCTAGAGTCACTAAACATGTCTTTCATTGTGGTTACCATCTCTGCAGTTATCTGAGAAATTATTTCTGATTTTACTTTTTACTAGAGCCTTGTTTATTTGCCTTGTTACTTCCACTGTTACCACTTCAGAGAGGCTGGGTGGGTGGCTTTCGGATTGTCCCACTCATTGCCCCCGGATTTGCTTTTGATGAGCTGGACATCTGGGGTTGCATCTTGTTTAAGTGTCTTCTCATTTTGTTTGTTTCTTTTTTTTTTTTTAGTTTAATTCCTGGGTTGATGCTTCTAAATTGCCTATGGTGAGTAGCTTTATTGCTAGTATTTAAACTCTTAGGAATTGACTACTTCTCAGATGTGTCTTCCAGGTGTAGCTTTTGGGTTTTTAGTCTGTTGCAAGGTCCTGCCTCTTCAATTTATTGGGGATGAGAAGTTGCTGCCTACTTGTCCCAGCCTTTGGTTCTTTGGCACTGGCTTATATAGTATTTTTTTGTGACCCTTAGGCAATCTCAGCCTTGGTATACCAGGAAGAACAACTGGTGAGAACAATTATGCCACTCTGGCTAACATGGTACAATCAGCA
The DNA here is from genome assembly GCA_028451465.1 of Erethizon dorsatum. Taxonomy (NCBI): domain Eukaryota; kingdom Metazoa; phylum Chordata; class Mammalia; order Rodentia; family Erethizontidae; genus Erethizon; species Erethizon dorsatum. Next base: position 92,119,380 of record CM051825.1, on the reverse strand, counting down.
ACAACAATAGCATCAAATAGCCTAGAAAATTACAAACTGAGGTAACTATTAATTTGCCACCTTTAACTGTATGAACTAGATTTGTGGCTATGTAACAAAATTTAAAACAAACCAGAAAATTGTATGAAGTAAATGAGCCCTCAGTATGACAATTTTACCCTCAGGGGAGAAAATTTAAAAGGAATTAGGCAGAAAAATAGAGAAATAGAAGAAGAGGAAGAGATTAGAAGCAAGGCTGGAGGACAAAGGAAGATCATGTAAACTTTGGGAAACTGGTGCAGAAGACAGTAGGGAAAGAGAGAAGGAAGAAATAAAAAGAAGAACAGAACAGAGCAAAAACCACACACACACACAAACTAGAAACCATGTTCACACTCATAAAAAACAAGAAAAAAACAAAAAAAATGCAAAAAAACAAAATAAAAACAAACCACCCCCCCAAAAAATGGGAGATAGAGATAGAGATAGAGAGAGAGAGAGAGAGAGAGAGAGAGAGAGAGAGAAGGTCCACTTCAAGGTGTGTCTGCTGTCACTGGTGGACAACATGGGCAGAGTCCAGATCTGTGTTGATTAATCCCAGCAAGCCAGCAGTAGCTTTAAGGTTGAGTAATGGATAATCTCAGTGAGCCTACATCTTTATTCCCCCTGAAGTTTAGGCTGGTTTCTGGCTGTGAGACCAGAACCAGACCCGTTCAGCCTACAGCCTGGGGGCCACTAGATGGAGCCAGCAGTTGTTCTCAGTTCAGATCTCATTTGGCCCCTCTCCAGAATGGCTCCCAGCCAATCACCCTCACCCATGGGACATCTGAACACCCATACCACTCACGAGCCACTGTAGCCCCTCTGTGTCCACTGTTCCCTTCCACTGGTGGATCTCTGAGTAGAGGCCTCTGCGGTGGCCAGCAGTCATCATGGGTCTGCAGGCTCAATCTGCCCCTCCTACGTGGTGAGTCCAGGCTCAGGGAGAAGATGCCACCTGCCACCTCCTTCTTCACTAGAGTTTCTCTTTTTGCTCTCACTGTGGGCTTCAAATCTTACGTCAGAGCCTTCCTGAGTCCAGGGAGCCCACTTCCCTCCTTCTCTTCCTCACATTGCTATATTCCATTGTCTGGACACCGTATCTTGGAGAGGCTCTTTCTGTGCTGTTCACGACTCCCCATCTTCCTGGAAGTCCACCACAGATGAGCACACATTTAAACGATTATTATTATATATTTATTTTTGGAAGATTCTTTGGTATGCTCCTTTTATTGTAATAAATTAAACAGAACATAAAATTTTCCATTTTTTTCCATCCTTAAGTCCGTATTTAGTGGCATTAAGTACTTTGCATCTATCCAAGACATAGTACTGTGGTGGTTGATGCTGAGCACTTGAGTTTGGAGCAGGCTGGTTATCTGGGACTTTGGGCAGATCATGGAAATATTGTGAGGCTTAGTGTCCCCCTCTATTAGGTGGATGGCACAGTTTAGAAAAGGGGTGTGATGGTGAATTTTATATGTGTTAACTTGACTGGGATAAGAAATACCCAGATACATGATAGATAAATCATTTTTTCTGGATGTGTCAGTGAAGGTGTTTCTAGAAGAGATTAACACAAGGAAAGAGATCTGTCCTCACCAATCCAGCAGGCACCACCCAAAAGTTGAGGGCTCAGATAGAACAAAAAGTCAGGGGAAGGGCAGAGTCTTTCTCTGCTTGAGGTGAGAAAGACTACCTATTCTTCTCTCACTGGACATTGGATGCCAGTGTTCCCATTTCTAGGGCCTTTACCCTGCCCATCCCCTGCACATTCCCACGCCTTTGGACTCGGACCAAATTATACAACTAAATTTCCTGGCTTTCCAGTTTGTGAAGAGAGGTGTACATGAGCTATTTTACATACAATATGTAATGCATTTGGGTTGGTGCCTGGCGTAGAGGACATGGTTTATAAATGTTAATTATGATGATTAGTATGTCCAGTCTCTGACAGACAAAATGTTGCAAAGAGAGCAGTCGAGGGAGGGAGCTAGGGAGACATGGGATGAGCCCCGTTTGGTGCGAGACTTTGCATTTGCCTTTCAGAGATCTAGAAATTGTCAGACAACGTTCAATAAGTGTTGATGATAAGGATAATATGGGTCTCTGTAGTTAGCCTGTGGGTGGGCAGGCTGCCTGAGAGCTCTGAGAATGAAGAGGTACTGCTCAGATGGTTTCACTTCAAGATAAGCAGGCAGGGAGCTGCTTTCTTGACTAGAGGCTCCCAAATGCCAGGAAGTGAGGGTCTGATCTGTGGGTGAGACTGTATCCACGCTAGCACTGCCTCCTGTTCAGGGAGTTGCTGCAGCTTCTTCAGACAGGAGTCTTCTGGTTTCTCATCTGGGGGTAAGATGTTGGGGTTGGAAGGGGAAGGCAGTAGGAAGAAACCTAGCCTGGCTTGCTTGGGGGAACTGGAGGGGAGTGTGGATCCCACAGTTGCCCTGACAACTAAGCATTTCAGTTTGCTGGAGGTTTGGGAAGGAGAAGGTGAAAAAGAGTGCTAAATTTCAAAGGTGGTTTCAATTGCCCTCTTTCCTCTTGCTACCCTCAGCAGATTCTGGTTACCTTGAGTCCGTGGCTTCTCCAGGGCTCCCCTAGCCAGTTGTCTCCTTCCTCCTCCGTCATCTCCTCCTCCATACACTGAAGCTACGTCCTCACTACCCCTTCTCTCATCCACCAATAGGCTTCAACTCTCTACCCATTCATCAGAAAACTGGGGAGATATCTTATTTATTGATGGTCTCCCCTCTGTGACTGTCTTGGTTATGAGTTTATTCAAAAATCCTTTATTGGGTCTTGGCAGGGAGAGATGATATATGCTATGGTCATTCTTCTGTTCCTAGCGGATGAATTTTTACAGATATCTAACAATGTCTTTTACTTGACTATTCCATTTCTAAGAAAACCATTTATTTTCTGGTGTCAGAAATGAAGGGCAAAGCTGTCCTACTAGTAAAAAATTATCCAGTCAAATATAAGCAGCGATAGTCGTCTGGGGCATGTTTCTGTTGCCGTTAAATTCACTTTGCTGCTGCTTTTGTGTATGGCTTTCCCAAACAGGGGCTCTAATCCTAGCATCACTCAGGCCACTTCAGACATTTCAGTTTGTTTTCTTCCTGGTGATCTCCATCCACCTGAGACAGAGTTTTCTATGCTTTCAGTAAGTTGATTAGAAATGCTCACATTTTCTACATACACGATTGCCAGTTTTGCTTCCTGTTCTTACCATTCAGTTTCAGAATGATCAAGAACCTCAAACAGATTCAAATAATTCATGGCAAACAGAGTGATACTATATCCAAGTCATACAACAGTTCTCCAAACTGTGAGGACGATCACAGAAAGCTAGAAAACCCTGGCCTCAAAGCCACACATTTATTCGTGTAATTGGAAGGCAATGTGAACTGGGAACAGAAACTCTGTAGGACCAAAACACAGGCTGCAATCCAAGATTGACTGAAAACCATGGCTTTGGTGGGGTCATTTCCTCAGCCTTCTCTTAGCTTTAGTGAAACATACTTGGGAGTGTTGCTTTCTGGCTTTGGGTGTTATTTTTGCATTTATATTAAAGAGCAGAAAAAAGGATGGGGGAACCTAAAGGGGAATAAATAATGAAAAAGGGTGAGAAAAATCTTTGTTTGTAAGTGTATCTGACCTTATAGACTTATATAATGCACGGATCATTTCCGTGGCAGATTGTTACGGCTCCAGAAGAGCCATTGTGCTAATGTAGCAGCTGATGATCTTAGGCACAGACTCTGCATACTAAATGCGCTTATAAAATCTGAATGAAATATGGGAACTGAGCATAGCCAATAACCATTTTTAAAAATAATGAAGTACTCTACCACCTCACTCTTACACCAACCCAAGCCAAAATCATGAAGATCTGCATCGACCTAATGAACTAGTTGCCTGAAAATGTTCTTTGAAAAAAAAAAAACCTCTGTATTCCTAGCAGAAAACAATAACAACAAAACCCAAACCAAACCAAAATGGGGCTTATATTTTGAAGCATGAAACATATTTTTGCACTCAGAGAAAATGAGTGAGCCTGTGCCACATGTCATTTCCGCAACTGATGTTTAAGCCTTGGAAATTAAATCATAGACACCCTGGGCTTTAGAGAAGGGACGGAGGTGGGGACCTGGCTTTGCCAAGGCATTTTGGGGCTAAGTAGCAACACCCTGCTTGGCCACACTGAAGAATAGACTGCCAATTGTGCCAAATTATATGATGCTTTTGAGATGTGCACAAATAGCCCATTACACTTTTCACAGCGTTCCTTCATTAAGACCGCAGAACTGTTTCTTTATGTTTTCCTCATAATGGCTTCTAAAAGGTCAAGAATTGCTTACTTGACTTTCTGGTGCCCTTCAGGGAATAATGTTGTTAACTATTTGTGACTTTTGCTCCTCAGAGCTGATACTTGCTCCAAGTTCTCTCATTGGCTGTCAACACTGGGTCTCCCCCTGCCCAGTATATGCACACGTGTGTATGCACATATGTGTACCCCACAGACCTTGGTTAGGGATAAGAACTAGAAGGAGGACTGTGGAATCCCTGCTACTTGAGGTTTTGTTTGATTTCCTGTTAAAAGCTGATGTTTTGCTCTGATGGCATTCGGAAGTTTTGAAAATCAGTCCTGCATCAGGACCTGACTTCAAGTCCAGATCTGCTCCTTCTGAGATGGAGGTGCTTTGCTGGCAGATAGTTAGCATTAAGCCTGATGGAAGCCTGCTTAGTGTAGGCCTTCACCAGCAGCGTGGCACTACCTGCGTCCTTCCATTGCCAGCCTGATGGCTTGTACCCAGCCCTTACTCAGGTCTGCAAGGACCCAGTAACATTTATCAATGCCTTCTATGCAGCAAGGGCTTTGGTGTGTTTCTATTTAATTCTTTACACATTCCTGTGAAATAGGTACTTTTGTTGCCATACTATACATGCTCAGGACTACTGGTAATGGCTAGCATTTAGTGACTATTTTCTGTCATGGCCACTGTCTTAGGCACAGTGATCTCTATCTGTTTTCTTGTCAATGGGCATTTCAGTGTTTTCTAGCTTTTACTATTATGAATGTTACTGTGAACCTTCTTGAACCTGTATTCACGGGGGCTTGAACACGAGAAGTTTGCCCAAGAGTAGAATTGCTAGGTTGGAGGCAATATGAATGTTCAAATTTAACAGATAACAGGAAATTATTTTCCAAACTGACTGTAATAATTTATCCTGCCTACTAGATTGTAGAACAATAAGCCTGCACATTAAGCCACATCCTTTCCTACTTGGTATTCTTATTTTGTATAAGCTAATGTATATAAAATGGCATTTGAGCCTTCATCTGTATTTTTCTGATTACTGAGATTGATGATTTCTTTTTATATTAATATGTCTTTTCTGTGAAATGTCTATTCATGTCTTCTGCCCATTTTTCTGTTGAATTGTTTGCTATATTCTTTTGATTTGTAGGCATTCTTTAATTTTTTTTATACTATTCTCTTGGTGGGCGTATTGCAAATATATTCCTGCTTGTGACTATTTGTCCACTTTGTTTAGTGTACTCATAGCATGATTCTTGGTTTTAAGGGAGTTCAACTTAATCAGTCTTCTCTTTAATGATTAACATTCTTCGTATCTTGTTTAACAAAACTCTCTCAATATATTTTCTTCTGAGTTTAAAGTTTGACTTGTGATATTTAAGTCCTTAGTATGTCTATAAATTGACTTTTGAATATTATCTGAGGTACTGATCCAAAATCAAGTTTTTCTATTACAGAAAATTATTTTTTCCAGTTCAATTTGCTGAATTTCTTCTTAACTCCCTTCTAAGTACACACTGATGCCGTTATTTCTGTCACATATCAAAATTTCATATATATATATTTCTACACTTTCTGTGGTATTCAGTTCCATTGATAAACTTGTCAATTCTTGAATCAGTACAAATGATTGTTATAGCTTTATAGTAAGTCACCTTATCTTTTAGAACAATTCCTCTTATTCTTATAAAAGTAATGAATATCCATTTTTTTTTTTTGTGGGTGCCGGGGGGTCGACCTCAGGACCTCGCGTGCCAGCAGGCGCCCGTGCCGCTGAGCGATATCACCGGCCCCTTTTTCGTATGTGGGTTCCGGGAGTCGAACTCGGGCCCTCGCGCTTGCCAGGCAGGCGCTTAAGCCGCTGAGCCGTCTCACCGGCCCATGAATATCCATTTTAAACAACTGAAAATGTGTAGAAATTTCCAGAGAAATAAAAATTTGTAAATTTCTTGTTTGACTAGAATAGGTTAAAATTTGATGTGTATGTTTTTGGAAGATACAAATATACACTCATATAAAAATGCACACACATATTTTTATATATGAATATAACCACACACTCACACTTTAAGAAATCTAAAATAAATATTGATTGCCTCTTACGTGCAGGGCTCTATATCTAAGGGTTTATTGTTGCCAAAGCTGAGAGATAATGTTTAGGAAATATTATAATGTTTAAGATACTAATAATACTGTTAGAAGGAAATTTGTTTTCAATTTGGCAGCTAATATGATTCCTCTTTGGGTACTTTAGTTCAGGAAAGCATTTATTTTGTATCCCTAAGCTTTATTACTGCCTCAACTAAGAAAATAAATCTCTCCATCCTTAAAGTAACACACTTATCCTCTAAGCAACTGCTATCAGTTTGTTTAATGAAACAAAACAAAACATTGTGTATTACATTTTAAAAGAGCTTTACCTTGTTCTTAAAATCAGATTTGTGTTTGAATTCTCAGTCTGCAGCTTATTAACTTTATGACCTTGGACAAGTCACAGAACTTCTCAGTGTCTCAGTTTCGTTGTCTTTAAAATGAAGATAAATCTACCTTATGATTGCCAGGCATGTTAATGTATTTTTTAAAAGCTGCATAAAATGATTGCCAATATTTGCCTTTGCATTTTTAATTAGCTTTTATTTTATTATACAAGTAATATGAGCTTCTTGTGACATTTTTGACCAGTACAGAAGGGTATACAGTGAAAAGTAGAAGTCCCTTCTCTCCAGAAGTCCCTGTTCATACGCTGGTTAGTCTCATTTTACCAAAGGAATAACATTAAATTCTCAAGACACATTATTATTAGAATATCCTCAGATTCCACAGCAGACAAAAATCCTTGAGATCTTGTATAACTATTACATAACAAGCTAAAATGTGCAGAACATTTCATTGCTTGATAATTTTCATTTTTTAGTTTTCTATTTTAAACAATTTAATGGGAAAAAACCAAATAGAAATAGTCAAAATAAGAAGTTGAAGATGATTAGATGTATATCATTTGTAATTTGAAACTAAAGGTAAACACTTGGTGACAGGAATTTATTGTTTTTGATTTTAATTATAATGATAATGCATATATATGGAAATGTCAAAATATTAAGTATATAAAGTAAATGAAATTCCCTTCTTTACATTCCCAGAATCCCACTCCCCAGAAATTACCACTAGGAACAGTTTTAATGTCTTAATTTTTCTGCTCTTTACCCACCAGACTTGAAAATGTCTCAGCCTAACTGCATGGTTTCACTCTTCTCATGACATTGCATTCATTTTGCTTTGGTTTGCTTGGTGCTGCCTGCCTTTCCTCCCCCTCTCCTTCCCTTTCTTCCTTCCTTCAGCATTTATTAGAAATCTGCTCTCTGCCAGGTGCTGAGCAAGGTGCTGGAGACCTGGGAAGCATCCGGCCCAGCCTCTGCCATCGCCCCACCTCAGCGATAAATACAACACCGTGTCATAAGTGTTTCATTGTAGTCAGAATGCTGTGGTACTATAAAGGGTGGACATGTAACCCAGCTGATCTGGGAAGGCTTCTTGGAGGAAGTGATCTCTGAATTGAGAAATGACAGCTGAGTAGGTATTAGACTGATGCAGTAGTCAGAGCCATGGGACAGTAATGCATTGGAGGATGATGAGAAACTGGACTGAAGAGGACACCTATATAGAAAGCAGGGATGAGGATGCTGCAGGCAGAAAACAGGCTTGAACATAGAAAGGGGTTCAGTCATGAAGGACTTCATAAGGTCTGGTGAGAAGCATGTACACTGAGGGCGGATGGGCCCCACTAAGGAATTGCAAGTAGGAGAGACATTGTTTTGTTTGCCTTTGAGAACAGCGCATACAACTACAATGGAGAGGAGGAGGTGGAGAAGGTAAGGCAGGAGGCAGGACAGTGGGAGACCCTTGTGGTAGCCAAGATCATGACAGTAGAGCTGGGAGAGGCAGAAAGACTCAAGAGTAGAAGAGGTCTTTTTATGCAAGCGTGGCTGACACCTGAAACAGACAACTGAGAACGAAGCCATTTCAGACAGGGACCATTTTTCATGAAGTAAAGAGTAGGGCAAAAGTCTTGATTGGAATTCAGTTTGAAGAGTTAAACTAAAATTAGTTTTTAATCCCCTATTTCTATATTATCAATAATTATTGAGTTTGTAATCACAACTATAAATTAATGTTTAAAATGAAGAATGAACCAAGAGTTTGGGGGCCATAATTTTAAACTCAAATTTTATGGAAGCCTGAAAATGACTTATTTCACTCCATAGTTAAGTTTAGCAAGAAGTCCATAGTAAAGATCATTTTGAGAAAAAATTCAATCTTTGCCAATTTCGCCAAAGATCTGTTCCTTTGATGTTTAGATAATTTTCCTTTTCAAGAGGCTATTACATCACCACTGTTACTAGTTTTCTTCTTTCTCAGCTGTTAACTAGTTTAACTAGGCAAGGATGTTATTTGCAAAAGGCTTTGCCTCTATTTGGAATGCTTCTCCCAGATCACTTTGATTGACTTCATGAAACAATATCCTTTACAAGATTTGCAATCTTTCTTAGTAGTTGATTGGCGTTGTAGTGTTAAGATAGGTATTTGTAATTGGTAAGGATTTTAAAGTCAGGGGTAATATTCTAAATGGTAAGCTCACTGGTAAATATTTTTGTGTTCCGATAACTTTTGCTTTTCTATGCAACTGGTTGTCTATGGGGACTGGAGCTATGAACACTTGGATAATGAGACCACCCCATTATCTGCCACCTATTCATTGGAAATATACTCCAACAGGGAAATGTAGAACTAAGCTTTCCTCAGGGAAGGCAAAACAGATAAGGTCTTCATCTTCCAGGACTAAAGCCTTTATGTACATCAAAGGTATAACAGAGAAGAAAATGAAATACCTTCTTCAAATTTCTCTTCTATTCTTTTTCAGCCAAAGACGTTTTCTCAGCACTGCTCCCATCAAAAGCTACAGGATTTGCTGGAAGAATCTCTGCACTTTCTGGAAGGAAGCCCAAATCTCATTACCAATAAGAGAGCATCGTCTTATCTACTGATGTTTTTTGAAGCAAAAAGAAATTTTTTATTCCTCATTGGAAACACAGTGTTCTATCTACCCACTGCCCAGTCCCCATAACCATCCCTAACCAAAAGGGTCTGGGGAAATCCTGATTTCATTATTGTCTTCATCCTCATGAAGACTTAATTTACTAGGTTCCGTGTGTTGATCCTGAATTTACAATGTTGTTAAAAATCTTTTAATTGATGATTCATTAATTGAATATCTAATTTTCTTTTCTTTCTTTCTTTCTTTTTTTTTTTTTTTTGTCTTTTTGAGACAGGGTTTCACTATGCAGTTCAGGCTGGCTTTGAACTCACTTTGTAGCCCAGGCTGGCCTCGAGCTCCCAGCAATCCTTCTGCCTCAGCCTCCCAAGTGCTGGGATTATAGGCATGCGCCACCATGCCCAGTTCATTCATTCATTCTTTCTTTCTTTTCTTTCTTTCTTTTTTTTCTTTTTGAGACAGGGTTTCAATATGCAGTTTGGGCTGGCCTTGAACTCACTATGTAACCCAGGCTGGCCTTGAACTCACTATGTAACCCAGGCTGGCCTTGAACTCATGGTGCTGGGATTACAGGCTTGTGCCACCATGCCTGGCTCTAATATCTAATTTTCTAATTTCATCCCTTCCTCTCTTTCTTCTCCCAGATTTTCTTTCATATATATGTATCGAGTAGCACTCTGTGGCAGGCACACCTCAGGTAGCTGGGGGCTCCAAGACAGATGTCATCCTAATATACTGGGAAGCATCATAAGGGAATGACACAGGGTTTGATTTATGTTGACTGGGAATATTTTCCATACTCTGAATCTTTATGCCTTGTAAGGTGTGACTTGTAGATAAGTAATGGTTTTCATCCAAAAGCTGAAGGAATACTAGCCCTAGCAAGATATTTTATTATGACTTTGTTGTTTGACTTCTCATTCATTGTCTTTGTTTGATAGGGATCTTTGTGAGTGGCAGGAGTTCTCAGAAGTAGAAGCTCAGTCAGGTGGGAGTCACATAAGTGACTCCTGTTGCATGGCTCAAGAGCTTGGGAGGCACAGAGGACCCAGTGTCAGTCTGGAATAAGCTTAGAGGATTATTTATCTCACCACCCCAACATTCCCTTTTCCAAAAGCAATCCCCAATAGCCACACAGTTTCCCCCTCTCCATTCATTTTGTGCCCAGGCTATAAGTGTGCCAGCCTAGCCTTTTCTGCTCTTGGATCCTTCCCTTTCTCCCACACAAATAATGAAGCAATTCAGCTCTGACCTAGAAGCCCCAGTCTTTCATTTCCACACCGAACACGTAACAATATGATCTTCAAGTTGGTAAAACAAACACAAACATAAAAATAAAACCCAACCAATGCACCATAGACAGGCACTTTGTGGATAAATCAACAAAAGATGCTCCGGTTTGCAACCATGACTCTAGTATGTCCCCTGCATTTGTATTCACTGTTGTTGTGCATTGATGTCATGTCAAAAGAAGAGACTGGAACACTGATGGTGAACCAGTGGCACATGTCTTATTGTGTTTTTCTTTTAAGACAAAATGTGTTAATGTATGAGTTGTTTTTCTAAACTAAAACCTCAGTATTCAAGTTTAGTTGCAGTGTTGGCACTTTGTGATACACAAGTGGGTTTTGGGTTTCAGTTTGGCACTCAGTCTCTAAAATGTTCACTATCACTGGCCTAGAACAAGGGTTTGGGTGCAGGAAATTTGATTGGGAGATGAACTTAGGAAGCTGTAGGGAAAGAGAGATTGGGAAGGAGAAAAAGCCAGTAAGGTACATTGTTGAGCTGGTTATTACTCTGGAAAAATGGAGCTCACCTCCAAGGGAATTCTCTGGTGTGACTTGCAGAGGACCACATAGAATGAGTGTCATAGTTGTCCTTCTGAAGGGTAGAGATGGGTGAAACATTTATCCCCCAACTCCCACCTCCCTCTGTTGAGAGCTGCTCTCATGGACAGATGGTCCCATCACTTCCTAGCTGCTTCCCTGCCCACTGCTGAGCCTGCTCCTGCAGAAGACAACTTTAGGCAGGAGAGAAGCCAGCAGCAGGCGGGGGACTGCCCACCACAGCTGCAGCAGGAATCGGAGGTGAGCTGAGGGGCCGCAGCCCAGGCCACTAAGAGTGGCTGCCGCAAATAGCGTTCATCAAGGTTGTATGGGAGTCACCATTCTTGCTTGAGTTCTCTCCTCAACTAATGAGTTCTATAAGGACAAGGGCGGGGTTTTTACCTTTTTCCCCAGTGCCTAGCACAGTGCCAGACTCCTGGAAACCCCTCAGGTTTCATTTGCTGAATGAATGAAGGAACTCATCAAAGAACAGTGTGTTAAAATCAGAAACCTGCATTCTAAAACCTCCTGGGTCACACATTTCTGTATGTCCTTAGATATACCAAAACCTTGCTTACAGAGATCTTGGTACTTGTTAAACTTACCAGTTCCTATTTAAAATATAAACCCATAAGCATTATGGTAAAAGGAGAAAATTCCATATCAGTGACTGGTCTTTGAGTGAAATATTATTCTCTAACTTCATGGCTTTCTGCAATTCAGAGTTTAGGTATTTCCCAGGTATAAAGGTGAATACAGTCGAGGCAGGAAGGGAGTGTTATTGAGTTGGATACATGAAAAATGTTTTGTTTTCCACTTGATACATAGCTTAGAAAACCTTCAGTAACACTCTCATGTGAAGAGTGATAGAATGCTAATTTCCCATAGATTCATTATCACCATGAAATGAAATTTTGGAACACATCAGAGGTAAATGTAATGTGCAAATGTAGGATTCAACAATTCAAGTTTTAGCTGCCTCGTGTTTTTACACCTTTGTCAACAAGACCCTTATTAAAGACTTTCCCTGGTATTATACTTGGAAGACTGTTATAATATCCAGGATGTAGAAGTGTCTTTGCTAGTTAACCTTTTATGAAGGGAGCCCATCTGTATATATGTTCCAAATTTTTAAATTCTATTACAAAATTTATTTGGCTCAGTATTGTTCTAGTTCCTGGCCATACAGTCTTGAAATAATTCATACTCAGTCCCTGGTTTTGTGGAGCTTACAGTCTTATAGAGGATGACTGTGATAATTTTTTTATAAAATTACATTTTGAAATAGATGGTTTTGAGAAGAACATATGGTTTTATTAGGGCAAAACACAATGGAAATCACATGGTCAGGGAAATTGAAAGATTGTTTCCCCCCAAAAGTGGGGTTTGAGCAGAAAGCTGAAGCATGAGTAAGTAAAGTAAGTGAAAGGGAGAACAGCTGTGGCAAGAACAGCAGGAAGCCTTGAAAGAACTGAAGGGAAACCAGAGTAGCTGGCTTGTCCAGAGAGGGAAGGAGTGTGGGTCTGGAAAGTCAGGCACAGGCTGGCCTGGGCAGGCTGAAGATTCTGGCTAGAAAGCAATGGGAAGTCTTTGAACAGTTTCAGCAGGACCAGGTGACATGATCAAGTCTTCATCTTTTATAAAATGGTCTTTCTTTTCACATCCTTTTATATTATTTTACAATTATAGGAACAATTCAAGTAAAAGCATTTGTTCTTGTCTGAATTATCCTGCTAATCACAGATACACACGTGAACACACACATTGCTTTTACAAAAGATATTGTACAGTTTGCAAAAGATCAGCACAGTTTGCTCCAGAATTATCAATATCTCTCACTCTTATTTGGGTAACACTTACTTTACATTTCTGGGCACTGACAATATTTACTTGATAACTAAATTCCATGCTGGTGTGTCATGGGGAACGAATCGAAAGCCCTATCCCTGCACATTAAGTACGAAAGTGAAGTCGCCTTTTTCTGTTGGAAATGGTGAGAGCAGTCACCATTGCATCAACCAGAAGGCTCCAAATGAATTGTCTGATGGCATCTGTGGGGACTCCCTAAACTATGTCTACAGCATCCACTACCTTCCCCAAATTTCTTAGCCTATTCCAAAAATGTATTAAGTTGCTTTGACAGGCTCTATTTTTTATGAACCTCTTTGGCTATTACTTACTATGTTATTTTTCTCAAGGTGCTCGTGGACTGATTTATGTTTTCATTTACAGTTTTGTCTGGTAGTTTGGATACGCTAACTAGCCCACCTTTTCCCGGATCTGCCTTTGGCTGCTTTATCTGCAGCATTAAATCAGCCTGCTTAAATTTCTCTGCTACATAAGTCTCTACGACAAATACTAGTATTAGAGGTGCGGCCTTAGCCGGTTAGTCGAATGTGTTCCAATGAATCTTACCCAGCTCTGCTGATTTATAAATATTTAAATTGTGTAAGTATTCTTTTACCTGCCTCTTATTAATTCTGTTACTCGATATTCCCGGAGACTCATTAATATTTATCTCACTGAGCTCCTGCTTCCTTCGTTCTTTGCGCTAAAAGCTAAAACAAAATAGTAGCTCCATCCCCACACTTTGCACCTTTCATTGTGTGCTTCTGTTCCTGGTTGACCTAAAGCAGCTTTTGTTTTCCTCATTGTAACATCCTACTGTATTTGTAGAAGCCTTTGCCGTAATTTCTTGCTTCTTTTGCTTCTCTAATTCTGCCCATTCTGTTGCTATCTCTTGGAGTTACATTTTCTTCAGACTGAATATTCTTTTCCCCAAAACTCTATACGATTGGATTTTTGCTCTCCCTACCCTGCCCAGGAAACATTTATGCTTTAAGCCTTGCATATCAGAATACCCGTGTTGGTTATATAATGGCATCCAGCAGCCACTTGTGTGTTCTTTCTCTAGAGGATGTACTTGAATGCCCACACCCATGTATTTCCTTTCAGGAGAACAACGTGAGTAGTAATAATTTAGTTCCTGAAAGATGGCTGGATACAGTCCATTAATTTCAGAGCATGTCCAGAAAATTGATCTGAAACAAACAGCAAGTGAATATGAAACTGAGACAAGGGATTTCCAATAACAAAAAATAATAATAAAAACATTCCTGGAAGAGTCCAGGAATCTCTCTCATCAGAAACACTCTGGACATTTTAATGCATTTTCAAAAGAGCACATACTATGCACCACACAAAAAAAGGAAAAGGATACGCATCGTATCACTACTTTTATGAAGATTCATGAAGAGACAAATCTGAGCTGTGGTGATGCAAGTCAGAAGAGTGTCCCTCCCCTTCCCCCAGGGGATGAGGGTAGACTGGAAAGAGCCCAAGGGTTCTGGGAATGGTTTGCATCTTGACCTGAATAGTGCACACATGGATGTGTACCTATGTATGTCTAAATTCATCAAGCTGTGCACTTTGTGATTAGTGCACTTTAAAAAATCAGCACATTTTCCCGCACGTATTACATTAATAAAAAAAGTCAAACAAAGAAACAAATATGAAAAATCAATGTGTTTACAAAGGTAGGTATTAGAAGCTATGCTCATTAGTTATGGACTATGTCTGAGACTATCTGAAATATTATTATTTTTAAAAAATTTGGTACATACCCACATGTTATGAGACAAAACTGTTCAGTGGGCTGGTGGAATGAGAATCATGGTGGCTACAGTTTCCTCAGTGGCTATGGGGGGGTGGGCATTGTACCCACAGTTTGTCATCTCAGCACAAGGAATGTGCTATTATTCCCATTTTCTAGATAAGCATATGGAACCAGAAATATCTCAAGTATTTGCCAAGAACATATAGCCAAGAAGAAGAAATTAGAGATTTAAGCACAGTATTTTTACTCATCTTTTTACTATAGACAAGGTACTCTGCTATGCATAGCTTTCAAATATTCCTATCTTTCATTTTAGGAAATAAGTGAATGTAGATAAATTGGAATGAGTTATAAATAATATTGGCTGATATTTATGTGGTATCTAGAATGTGTCTAGTTTTATTCCAAATGCATTATCTAATTTAGTAAGTACAGCAAGTCTATGACATTTTAAAAAATATAGTATTTTCCCTATTTTATAGAT
This sequence comes from Erethizon dorsatum, assembly GCA_028451465.1. Classification (NCBI taxonomy): domain Eukaryota; kingdom Metazoa; phylum Chordata; class Mammalia; order Rodentia; family Erethizontidae; genus Erethizon; species Erethizon dorsatum. The sequence goes on along the minus strand of CM051825.1, from coordinate 92,104,064 downwards.
GAGAGCACTGAGATTCTGAGAGGTTAAAAGATTGGATAGCTGGTATATTTCAGCAAGTGGTAGGATGACATCAGAACTTATACCCTTTACCAGTCCATTATCCTGTGCATTAATGATTTTTTTTTTTAATGTGGGTACCGGGAGTCGAACTCAGGACCTCATGCTTGCCAGGCAGGTGCTTATGCCACTGAGCTATCTCACCGGCCCACATTAATGATTTTTAAGGAATGTATTGTGAGAGAAGTAGGTTGATCCATTAAAATTTTTTTTAAAATAAGACAGGAAAAAACATAAATAGAAGGAATATTTGTCAGATTTGCATCCATTATTAAGATGAATTCGAGAAACTATATTGGTTTATTGGATCCCCCCTGCTGTTTAGAAAGCTTATCAATTGATGAGGTCAGTACTTGTACAGTAGTAGGCATTTTAGTAGGAGGTCGTGCAATTGATGCCAGTGCTCACAGGAGTGGCTGAAAGCTGGGACTCCCTGCTCTGCCAGTCATCTATCTATAGACTTGCCATCTCAGACTATGGGTCCAAGATATCTATTCCTCCCTCTTTACGTGCTTTTGTAACTATTTCTGGCACTTTTGTAGCTGTCTTGAATTATTGCACTCTGGTTTTGTTATTTTGAAAGTATGTTCTTATGTGTAATAAAAATCTATTTATATATCTAGGTTCTAATATTATCTATATGGAGACAACTCTAATGTGGATACTTTTAGTCTCCAAAGAACTTTTGTACAATTTCATACACCTATTAGATTATCATATTCTCTTGGTACTCATACATTTTTATTATTATCATCATCATTTCATCATGATTATATTATTATTATTTTTTTACTGTCAGAGTAGAAGCTTTATATCATGAAGGACTTCTCCATGTCTACTTTTTTATTACCAACAGAGAAGTTGCAAGAATAGCCCAATGATCAACAATATATTCTACTTAAATATATCAGTTATTAAGCACAATTGCCACATCTGCTTTCTCTCTATGTGTATATAAATGTTTGTGTACATCTGTGTATGATATATGAACCATTTCAGAATTAGTTACAGACATTGTAGCAAATAAGTTAGCAGTCATCTCCTAATCACAAGAAAATTATCATATATGACCAACATGTAACTGTGATATCTGGAACTTTTAATCTTAATTCAAGATCATATACAAGTGCCCATATTAAAATTTCTCTAATTATCCCAATAATATCCTTTGCAATAGATTTTATTCCCAATCTAGGATTCAGTAGAGGACCCCACATTATCCTTCTTTATTATGTGTCTAGTGTTTAATGAATAAAGTTCTTTTTAAAAAAAAAAATCTTCATTGAGCCTCCAAAGTTTCAAGCAGGGTTCTAGGTATAATCCCCCTGAATTATTCCATGGATTATTCCATTTTAGTTTTGCAAAAGTAAAACATTAAAGTATTCTTGTGCACTCAGAAAAAGATTGAAATCACTTTGAAATACACTTCCATGATTCTGTGCTCCTCATCTAGTAAACGTGTTAGTTAGACATGAAGGACACAGAGACGAAAGCTTCCATCTGAAAATCATTTTCATTTATAGATGATTTGTTTCTTTCTTTCTTTCTTTCCTTTTTTTTTTTTTTTCTTTTTCTTTTGGTGCTAACCTGGGTTTTAGAAAAAAAGCAAAGTTCCAATCAATGCCATTATTGCTGAAGTCTACTCAACTATCAGAACTCAGAGACACCACAAATGGCATGCTGAGGAGGAAAACAGGTTGAAATGCAAAGCGTGACTAATAATAAAATGTTTTTCTTCTGAAAGTTACTGTTGTGAATGTTTCTATCACCACCATACACAATTTCTTTTGATGCCAGGATGAGCCTTCTGAGAAAGCCACCGAAGCTTCCTTTCCAAGCAAGGAAATTAGCAGTTGTTGAATGGCTAAGAGGACAGTTGTGTGAGAAGTTGCCATAACGACATGATGAGGCTGTCCATGGGGCTTCATTTCGATCACATTGAATTGGGCTTGGCGAAATGTCTTAAAATATGAGTCAGTATTTTAGAGGTTTTGAAGAAAAGATGTAAATACGAATTATGTGGACTGAGTCCTCTTCTGAAAGCCAGTCTGCCAGTAGGAGTGTTTCCAATTTACTTTCCTCATTTCTCCAACAAACAGAAGTATTTTTCTATCATGCAGAACTTAAATGCTGTTTCTGGAAATCTACTTTCGCCACACAGAGAATTTGATAAACTCTCAGATTACACATTGCCATTAACCAAATCAATATTGGGTCTCTCATCCATTAACAAATTAGCAGGAAATCTGAGTGTGTATTCTTCAAATGTTGAAGGCAACATCAGCCAAGAGCATTTTTGAAAATGTATTATTCTATTGGCTAGAACAGAAAGGTTTCTTCATGAGCTGTTTCTTTTCTTACTGTTTTGACAAAAATATTGGAATAACTAATGTTTACTGAGTGTTTGGGCTTACATGGTATAACTACCATCTTTTATGTGAATTCTTTCATTTCATCTCCACTGCAAACCTATGTGGTAGGAGTTTATATTATTAACTTCATTTACAGATGAGAATACTGGAGCTCGGAAAGCTTAAGTAACACTTGGTACGTGTCTACATTGGAACCAACCCCAAACTATCAGTGTTGGAATCCAGTGCAAATTCTGAGTCAGTGGTTGGGGTGAAGCCTGAGGTTCTCCATTTTTAATAGCTCCCCAAGAAATGCAGGTACCATTGGTATTAGGACCATGGTCTGAGTAGCAAAGGTTAAACTTTTACCCAATGGCTCCCAAATGTGAGTACTGTATGGACTCTTTGTATGGGGAAAATTGATGAAACACAAAATATATTTGAAGACCTTGATTGCAGAAACATCAGTGATAATCAAGAATCCAGTTCTATGAAACTGTCTTTCCATTAGGAAATATAATTAAGAATATTTTGTTTCTATAATCAGTAATTTTTAAAAAATTATAAGGTAAGCAAAATCATAAAATATTTGTACAACTCATAGACTGCAAAATAAAATCTATGAATTTTTGCTAGGAAACCCAAATTGAGAAATGGTACACTGTATGTCAAATAGCAATGTACAAATTAGTTGTATGGAATAATCATGTTGATCAAATAGTTGATCTGAAAGTTTTGCTAGTTGTTGCTGCATTGGTAAAAAGAAAAGCTGTTATTTAGAAACTCTCACATGGATCATGATTCTTTGCAGGCAACTTTGTTGTATTACTTGTGAAACAAATTCATATCATCTTAATATTTTATTCTTCCTTTTATCAATATATAAATAGATATCACTACAGGGGATTAGGAGGCAAGTTTTTCCACTTTTGATATTCTATTTAGAATGCACTATTTTCATAAAATTCTATACCTTTACTGAGTTGTTTGGTTAGAGATGATGACATTCTCTAGATGAAGGGAGTACTTTTGTCTTTGATTGGCTGGTTGTTATGTAAACTGACATAAGTGATATTTTAACATAAATGATTGGTTCATTTGGTGAAAATGTTTAGTTGAGGAAAAGGCTCAGGAATGAGAGGGAAGTTGCACTGAGTAGTTGTAGGCTCAATCTTTTACACCAATGCCCATTTTGAAGCACTATCATATTCTGGGTAAATGATTAATTCCACTTCTGTAATACCAGCATTTGGGAAGTCGAGGCAGGGAGATCCAAGTTTGAGCCCAGCCAGAACAATTAGTAATTTAGTGAGACTCTGTCTCAAAATAAAAAATTAAAAGGGGCAGTGTGTGATAGGCTTGGGATGTAGCCCAATGGGAAGGCCCTGGGTTCGATCCCTGGTACCAAAAGTAAGAAGAAGAAATAGAAAAAAAAAAAAAAGAAAAAAAAGATTAGTTCCAGAGGCAAATGGATCTAGATTTGAATCTTCACTCCAACACTGATCAGCTGTATGTCCTCCAGCAAATCACTTACCTCTTTGGAATAGAGAAAGTAACAGTTCTTCAGCAGACACAGTCAGTGCTCTTACCACAATCATGAAAGCTTGCTGCATTCCGAGGGACGAGGGACGACTCTGAGAGGCACCACACCAACACTGCAGCGTGCCTCAGAATCTCGTTAAGTCACAGCACACTGGGCCCCAACCCCCAGTCCCCGGTTCTGCAGGCCAAGGTGGTGCCTGAGCATTTGCCCTTCCTGCAGGTTGCCTAGGTGATGCGAGGCTACTGTTCTGGGGATCACTGCCTGCCCTGTCTTCCGAATTCCCCTGCAGATTGAGCTGTTTCCTAAATAAGAATTTGCTAAACGGTACCCTTGCTTGACCTCCTTCCTTTTCCTGTCCCATTTCCTCACTTCTTCCCCACCCTCACCCTCAGTTACAAGAACACTTCTAAAACTTCTACCCCAATTAATAGTTAGGGAACCCAAACTGAGATAAGGGGTCCCTTTACAGAGGTGTTCTGAGAATAAAGTAATTTAGCTTTTATTTTATCAAAACTTCCTTCCTTGATCTTTGAAAATTAACAGTCTTACAAATATTCCCACCACCCAAGATAATTTTACTGTATTTCATGTAGCTTTATATTTTTTAAGTTTCAATTTATACCTTTCGAAAGAAAAACATTATACACACACACACACACACACACATTTCATACTGCTTTTTCCTCTCGTAGTGATTTTCTCTTTCCAGGCCAGTTGCTCCAACACCTTGTGGGATTCACTAAGGTAGAGTGCCCTGGGTCCCGCAAGAAGAACGAAATGCCACCTTTGTCGCTATGCGGGGGCATGCACCTGGACAGGGAAATAGGGTCTGCTAGAGAGGGACTGTAAGGCAGGGAGGCACTGCAGGTTATGGTTGCTTTTCTCTCCAGTGGTGGAAATGGGGACATCAGGAGACATAGTAAGATTAGATCTTCATGGCTTTAAAGGAGCATTGCAGCAAACCCAGAATCATCTTTGAGCTTTAACACTTATTTGTTGACATAGTAACTCCTCCTTGACCATGATGGACATGTTCTAAGACCACCATGGAGTCCCTGAAATCACAGAAAGTACTGAACCCAATTGCTATATTTTTTCCTTTACATACATACCATTGATAAAGTTTAATCTAATTTTTACTTGAACACAGCACTGTGATACTGCCACAGTTGATCTGATAACCGAGATGGCTAGTGAGTGAGTAATGGGCTCATACAGCACGGGTATACTAGGCAAAGGAATGCTTCTTACCCCAGGCAGGATGGAGTGGGGCAGAACAAGACTTCATCATGCTATTCAGAATGGTGCACAATTTAAAAATAACGTATTGTTTATTTCTGGAATTTATCATTTAATGTTTTTGGGCCTTGGTCGACATTGGGTAACTGAAACTGTAGAAGGCAAAGCCATGGATGAACAGGGACTACTGTAACTACATATGAAGACAACATTCTGTAATAATTAAAATCATGGGCTCTGTCCTACAACTCAGTTGCAAAAGAGACCAAATAACCTGATTTTTTTTAAATGGACAAAGGACTGCATTTCTCCAAATAAAACATACAGACAACCAGGAAGTATATGATAAGATATTCAATGTTTCTAATCATCAGAGAAATGCAAATAAAAATCACAATGAGATGTCATCTCATGCGTGTAAGAATGGTTAGTACCACAAAATCAAAAGGATTTGGGGAAATTAGAACCCTTGTCCACTTTTGGTGGGAATGTAAAATGGTGCAGGACTATGGAAAACACTACAGTGTTTCTTTAAAAAATTAAACTGAAACTACCATATGACCCAGCAGTCCTACTTCTGGGTTTGCAATCAATATCTTATATTCAGTACTAGTCACAGAATTCCCACGTTCAGTACTAGTTACAATGGCCAAAACGTGGAAACAACCTAATTTTCCATGAACAAGTAAATGAATTTTCAAAATGCAGTATATATGTGTACACACACACACACACACACACACACACACACACACACACGGAGGAATACTATTCAG